>CM060916.1:38237500-39550000 GCA_030737875.1 Allium sativum
GTAATTTCTAAAACTTCAAACTACAAATGAATGGCACTACATATAGATATTAATTGTTCCCCTCAATATAGTCACAGTTTGAAAACTATAATATCATCATTAACATCTTATATAAGTCAATCAGCTAATATAAAAATTATAGAACCGTTCTGCAAATAAAAAGGATAAATGTTTGTATCATAATAACATAGTTAAGCATATTATGACATAAATGACCAACAAATATTACATTTATAGCTTTAAGGGAGTTAAATATAGATACAATCTACAACTCTGAAGTAAAATCAAAATTTTAGCTTCTTCTAACCAAATTTTAAAGTAAGGCAAAAAATAGCATTTGTTTTTTAGATAAAAGTCATTTCAATTGCCCCAGAGGTTCAAATAAATGGAAAAACGTACAAGCAAGTTTAGAATTGGAAGTAATATATTGGTATACTCAAGATTTTTCATTATAACTTGCCAAAAATATATATATATATATACACACAAATGAACATTAAGCTTACTCATAGCATGTTGCTTTTAGCTCACAAATTGATGAGAGAAAAAGGGGAAATCTAAAGATTTAACAAATTGAAACCTTACATAAAATTGCCATTATATCAATCATACTGGTATACTATTGCTTTCCAATTAAGGAAATTTCCATTTTATTAATCATATCTTTCTCTCCTAATTAAAAATAGTAAAATTGACTATTAATCTCATGTATGAATGCAGATAAATAAAAGGTTTAATGTGCACAAAGCAAAACCATAGTGAATTGAAATTAAACATATGGGAAAAAAGATATCAAATGCACATGTAATGGACCTTCTATGAAAATCTAAATTAGCATCGAAGATTTCCTCCACGATCCATTCACCCATCATTATATATTAAAAATAATTATCTTATACGTTGACCCTTGTTCAAAAAATTCATATTACAATAACAAATCAACTAAACCTACTATATGTATTATATACTATCAGATATGTAGTTTTAAAATAAAATGCCTAAGTGACTCATGTTAAATAATATTCCTCTCTTTTTTTATTTTCTAAAGAAATACCATAAATCTTATTTGTAAAAATCTTTCTTTAAAGTACCAAGGAAAAGTTAATTATCATTTGTATTCCAGTTTAATATTCTAATACTGTAGGATGCTTACTAACTAAATAACTGTATGATAAATTAACTTTACGTGATCGATCACTAAGTTTTCTATACATGCAAAGGATGAAGGTTTGAAAACAGAACCGAAGTACCAAAATGTGACGATCCCAAAACCCCGTGACATGGTGTTAAGGATAATCATTGGAATATAACACATTAATCATCATTAGCAGATCACAGATAATAGCATAAACAGAAATTAGAATAATTTACACACAAATGACAGCAGAATCATATAGATATCATCACATCAGAGAAGCACAGTACAGGATACAACTTAGTGCATAATGATACATAGTCAGTCACCATCGCCTGAGGCGGAATCATACATAAAGAGTACACAAAATAAATATCAGTCTACATCGCCAATGGCGGAATCATAATATAGATACAATAATGGAGGAGAAAATCCAAGTCAGCACGGTGTAGTCAAGCCTCGCCATGAGCCAAAAGGTGCGTCAGAAAGCTGTAACTAGGCTGCCCTTGTGAAAATGAGGGCACCCGAGTTTGCAAGGTGAAACAAACTACGAGTCAGTCATGGGACTGGTATGAGAAATCTACTTAACTTATTAACAATAATAATAAGGCAAATCAAAGGACCACGCCACTTTCGCGGAATGGGTTTACTCCAATGAGTGCTAGTGCATGAAATAAAGTAAATGATTAAATCATCGCAATGCTTTTTATAAAATGAAGCCATTATAAGACTCAGGTCCCATCACACAATGCAACGCAAGCCGGAGGATAGAGTTTTTACCTTATAATGGCCAAAAAGGCTTCATACGTATAAAACAGAAGTGTTTGATATTATTACTAGTGTATATATGTTTCAAAAGCGATTTCAATCATAAATATCAATCATAGGCGGCATAAATGACCCATACCACTATGTCGCCGTACTAGTAATACAATCACGTCCGCAGATTTCGTATTGGAAATTGGATTCCTTCATGAGTCGAGGCAAGGGGCAAGGTCCTCTCCGATTCGAGACACTCTAGCAAATGTCCCAGGACCCCACTATGATCCTTGGATCTTCAGGGCCGGTCCTCTCTTACTTTTGAGGATTAGCAATTCCTGAACACACGTTTCCCGGTCCTTACAGACCTATATCGAGGCGCCACGCATTCCAACAACCACACAGGTGAAAAGTATATATAATGTCAGGGCTGGTAGGTCATTGACACCACCTTAGCTAGAAAGAAACGTCGTGCTCTCCATGCAGTCACTCTCCCGTTTTTATTCATACCGAGGTGTGAGGCTCGCGAATCCACGTTATACACAAAGCTACGTCACACAGACCATGCTTTGATCATCAACCACAAGACTTTGCTTTGCAGTAGAAGCCTTGATCATATGCCACTTAGGCGTGCCACACAGGCAATCCACTCCATGCGACTGATTTCTATCAATACATAACCTCTGAGCTCGTACGTCTCATAGAACGGCGTTAAGCAAGAGAATAAATTCTCCGCCGCTAAACATATATATATTTAACAAAGATCAATCAGCACAGAACAAAATCCAATGTCAGACACACAGTCCATTTACAAGTCCGTTCTGGGTCTGAACGAAACCGGAGGCACCAATTCCTCGCATATCTATACAATCAACAGTATGTTTGGACGGCTACTACTTCAGTTCCTTCATGGTAGCTACTCCAATCACGAGCATCAGTAGCGCCCATCCATCCAATGAGAAGATCGTCGGTCTTCAACCGTCTTCGACTCTTCGACTTCTCAACGTCGATCGATTGTTTGAAATGAGATGAACTCGGCCTTTTCAAATAATCCACGTATATTTAGATTTTCAAATCAATTTATCACATGGTTGGACTATTCAACATTCACATTTCAGTCCTTTAGTTATAATTCTCATGTTAAATACATTCAACCATCACATATCAAGCAAACACAACGAAATTGGTTTATTTCCATTCTATATCTTCTATAGTATTTTATAACGATATATCGCCATTTTTATTTAATTTAAAACGGCCATATTTAAGTAAACGACATTTCAGGTCGTGCCGAGGCACTGGTGCTGTTTTTCACTAATTTTGTTTTACACATATCTGAAAATCTAACCATTGGATCTTCACAAATTTGGTATCATTAGGAAGGTCATTTCAAAACGAATCCAACGGTTTTAGTTTTGGGAAAATCCGACGGTCGGATCTTCCACACTAGTCATTTGAAGTTACGATTTCAATTTACGAACTACAGCATCGTTATTCGATTTTATTTAATTATATTTATATATATAAATATAATCGTTTCTGGCGCTGTTTTTCTTCAGATTTGAATTAAACATTCCAGACAATCCAACCGTCGGATCTTCACAAAGTTGGTGCCATTGGAAAGATATTTCCAAGGAGAACCCAACGGTTGCAGTTTCGGGAAAATCCCATGGTCTGATTTCCCGCACTAGTCGTTTGAAATCACGGTTTCAAAACACGAACTGCACGGCCACGTTTCGTTTTAATTTTATTTATATTTATATATTTATATAAATATAGTTCATTCAAAAATTCTTATATCGTTTTCACTTCAATTATTTCACTAACGCCTTTAAATTTTGGAAAATTTCGCCATAACCTCCTTTGTACGGGAGGGGCTGGGAAAATTGCCAAATAGCCACACGGGCGTCTCATGTCAAAAAGAAAAAGGAAAAGCCAAGCGGCTAGCCAACAGGCTCATAAAATCATCACCCAAACAAAACAGTAAATGTGTACCTATTTGTCGGGCACAAAATTTTATTCCTCTTCTCTAGCCCCTTTGCTATAACCTGTTCAATAAATATGCATGTACATATATACAATTTTTATCACTTATCATTTTCCATTCAACTTCATATTTGATTTACTTTGGTTTAAAAACACCATTCATTCTAATGTTGCATGCATAGGCTAGAATCACATCATTAGCTAATTAATGTATATTTCCAACTCATGCATATTTTATTTGAACAAGTGGCTATTTTTAACACTTCACATTTCAAAGATGATAATTTCGGCGAACCAAAATAGATTTCAACACACGACTATTTTATTTAGTTCCTATGCATGTTAAAAATAATATTTCATTCACAAATATTTATTTCAACGTCCGCATATCTCTAGCATATCACATATATGATAAAAATGATATTTTTATCATTTAAAATATTTATTCGACAATGGATGTTTTCAACACTTCATAGTTCCAATAAAAATGTAATTTTTATTGTTCGATCTTTTTATTCAACACATGAACTTTTCCACTACACACACTTCTCAACACATGAGCATTTCCACACATGGATATTTTATTTATGTTGTTCATATAAGAAAGATAGAATTTTTATTGTTGAAACTATTTATATATATAAGGCGAATATTTTTCATACTTCATATATATTATAAAAATGTGATTTTTATTGTTTAGACACTTCATTCATTCACAAATGAATTTAATTTTCACACATCATTTTTCAACACATGAACCTTTCCACACATGGATATAGTTTCAACACATGACTTTAATTTCAACGCATGAAGATAATGTCAACATATGAAAATTATTCTAACACTTGAAGATTATTCAAAATTTCGGCAGCATAACGGCAGGGTAGTTAAAACAGGCACCGTCCCTAGTACGGCTCCTCGCTCTACCTTAAAACCTCGCGGTTTTTGACAATGGGGATTCATGCATCTAATTCGCACGTAGGCGGCATGTTTTATTTTTATTTCCACAAATATTTCCAATTCGTTTCAATCACCAATGGGTATTTTTCAACCACAACCAATCAATGTCAACCACAAACAATTATTCAACCATTCGTATTTTTCATCTAATATTTCACACCAATTCAAAACAATAAATATCGTCCATGGTTTGTGGACGAGGGGAGTGTGTGTGTATATATATATATATATTATAATTGCTATATTTCATTTGTATTTCAACACACATATATCAATTATTCTATGCATGTATAATTCATACTTCGCTCATATAGCTTACACCACGCACGTACATGAGGTATACAACACGTGTGTAATTTATATTTCGCTAATATAATTTGTACACGACATTTTCCATTCAAATTCAATTAATTTAGATTTCTCACATTGGTTTTCGGAGTGCTAAAAATCGTATATGACTCAGAAAAATCCGTGGCTTCTTCTATGTGGTAGAAAGCTTCCTTGCGGTCCCGATGTTTCCTGTTTCATCGAATTTCGTCAAAACACCAAAAAGATATGATTTTTCAAAGTGCAGACATCAAAAAGGACCCACCTTTCTATTTGGTTCGAAACTAGGTTTGAGGTTTTCGCGAAATTCGCTGACCTGGACGACGATCAGGGAGTTGGACGTGGAAGAGCTTCGAGTGGCGGTCCTGTCGGTGGTGGTTTGGTACCGATGGGAAGCGGTGGACTTTGGGCGCTCGATTCAGGCAGAGAAGGCGTCGAGGGAGGGGGTGCTGGGGTCGGATTTGAAGAGGAGGCGGAGACGAAGCGAACAGTGGTGATGACAGCGCCTGGAAGTGGCGGAGGCGGCGGCAATCGAGGAGGGAAGCGGCGAACGGATTTCGCCGTTGAAATTGAGGGTTACGGGTTTTTTTTTTATTTTTTATTTATGAAAGAAAAATTCTGATTGGCCGATATATATATTATATTTTTAAATAGTGTTTTCTCCAACGAACTCATTTTCAAGTCCAACGACTGTCGTCCCTAGCTAAATACCCCCATCCCGGACACATTGGGATATGTTTCGTTGGCCAATTCGACTGTTACAGTCAGTTATTTTTCAAACTAAAGTATAAAACATTTAAATTTTAACTTTGAACGTACATTTCAATTTGCCAGGGCCACAAACTGATTCGAAAAATTCCAGAAAAATAAATCTAGCTATGTTATGACGCTACGGTCCCAACAAAACTAGTTTCGTCGAATTCTGAGATCGTTTGAAAAATGGTCATTTTCTGGTTGATCCAATTTAACAAAAATTGACCAAACACATTTTCTTTTGCCACGCTCACATACTAGCTTCAAAAATTATGAAATTTGAAATCTAGCAACAATTTGACATCCCGGACCCAACAAAAGTGGTTTCGTCGAATTCCGAGGTCGTTTGCAAAATATCAATTTTCCAGGGCTATATATTCTATATAACGACCTTTCTGAAAATTCATTCGGCCATAACTTTTGATTCCCGTTATGAAACTTCGATTTTTCAGATTCGTTAGAAAGGTATTGATAAACAGATTTAAATATTTTTGGTTTCGCTAAAATCCGTTATATTTTCCACCCTGCATAGTCAGTCAAAGTTTGAATTCAAATTTTCAAACTGACTCATTATTTCTAATTCACTATTTTATTGAAATATTCTATTTCAATTGTTCAAATTCCTTTGAAATGACCAATTTAAAAATTTTAAATTGGCTCGTATTTTCTGGGTTATTACAATCTCCCCCACTTAAAACTTTTCATCCTCGAAAAGGAAACAACAGTAAAGTAGGAAACAAAATGTAAATGCAAAGTATTGTAAAGGTACCTTGCACCGGAATTAGTCAGAAACGTCCACTCTGCATTTGGGGTAAGCTTGCTTAATGCTTTTTTCAGTCTCCCAAGTACAGTCTCTAGGATCACTGCTCCACTGCACTTTAACTAAATGAACCTTTTTGCTCCTTAGTTCTCTAGTTTCTTTGCCAACAATCTTTAATGGCTCTCTTCTGAGTGCTAATTCTGGAGTTATGTCTATATCCTGTTGCGCTGCTTCTTCTACAACAAGATCCGAATCATGCACATGTCTTCTAAGTTGAGATATGTGAAATACATCATGCACTCCAGGCAACCAATCTGGTAATTGAACCCTATAAGCAAGAGTTCCAATTCGTTCGAGTATAGGAAAGGGACCAATAAATCTTGGTGCCAACTTTCTAGTTTTGCCAAATCTGATTACTCCTCTCATCGGAGAAACTTTCAAATAAACATGGTCACCAACAGCAAATGTCAAATCTCTTCTTCTAGAATCTGCATAACTTTTCTGTCGGCTTTGCGCGGTTCTTAATCGCTTTTTGATGAAGTCGACTTTATCAGATGCTTCTCTAATCATATCGGGTCCTAACACAAGTCTGTTGCCAGGTTCTACCCAACATGTTGGAGATCTGCACGGTCTGCCATATAATGCTTCAAATGGCGACATCCTCAAACTTGCTTGATAGCTATTGTTATATGAGAATTCTGCCAAATGCAAGTGATCTTCCCTTGACCCACCAAAATCAATTATACAAGCCCGCAATAAATCTTCTAGGATTCTATTCACCCGCTCAGTTTGGCCATCTGTTTGAGGGTGATAAGCGGTGCTCATATTCAGTTTCGTTCCCAATTCTGTCTGGAAAGCCTCCCAGAATTTGCTAGCAAATATCGGGTCTCTATCACTGACTATGCTGATGGGAATTCCATGCAGCTTAACGATTTCTTTGAAATATATCTGTGCTAGACTTTGAGCAGTTCTATTGGATCTGACAGGTATAAAATGGGCAGTCTTCGTGAAGCGATCTACGATTACCCAAATGCTGTCATTACCTTTCCTGGTTCGCAGCAAGCCATCTATGAAATCCATGGAAATCTGTTCCCATTTCCCACCTGGGACTTCTAACGGTTGCAACAGTCCAGCTAGCTTCTGCTGGTCGCTCTTGACCAATTGACAAGTAGGGCATCTGCTAACATACAAAGAAATATCCCTTTTCATTGCCTTCCACCAGAAAGTGCGTTTGATATCGTTGTACATTTTACTCACACCAGGATGGATGAAAAATTTGGATTTATGCCATTCATCCAGCACTTCTCTTTTGAGCTTAGGAATGTCGGGAACACATATTCTTTTATTCAACCTCAGAACTCCCTCACTATCCACTTGGAAACTGGAGCCTTCGCCCCTTTGGATCCTTCTTATCATCTCTTTCACAAAATTGTCACTTTTCTGAAGAACAGATATTTTACCAATCAGTCCTGGCGTAATTATAAGATTGGCAATGATTGCGGTTTTCCTACTAAGCGCATCCGCTACTACGTTAGCCTTCCCCGGCGTATACAGGATATCAAGATCATACGCTGCAAGAAATTATAGCCAACGCTGTTGTCTCAAATTCAGATCTTTCTGGGTGTATAAATACTTCAATGATTGATGATCTGTATACAGTATAAACTTCTTGCCCAATAAATAATGCCTCCAGATTTTCAATGCAAAAACGATAGCTAGCAACTCAAGATCATGAGTCACATAATTCTTCTCATGCGGTTTCAGTTGGCGGCTTGCATAAGACACTACTTGGCCTCTTTGCATTAACACTGCACCAAGGCCTCTAATAGACGCATCTGTCCAAACCGTTAAATCCTGATTGCCATCAATAATGGTTAACACTGGAGCAGTGGTCAGTTTCTATTTCAATTCTTGGAAAGCTTCTTCACAGTCGGAAGTCCACTTGAATTTCTCATGCTTCTTCGTGAGCTTCGTTAACGGACCGGATATCTTCAAAAAATCCTTAACGAACTTTCGATAATAACTAGCCAACCCCATAAAACTTCTAACTTCTGTGGGAATAGTGGGTTGTTTCCGGTCTTGAATTACTGGTATTTTGCTTAGGTCAACAGAAATTCCTTTCTCTGACACGACATGGCCAAGAAATTTGACTTCTTCTTGCCAGAAGACACATTTAGAGAATTTGTCTTTGAAGACGTTCTTTCTTAGAATCTCCAATACTTGTTCTAAGTGTTTTTCATGCTCGGGTTTTGATTTGGAGTAGATTAAAATATCATCGATGAATACGAGGACGAATTTATTCAGAACTCCCCTGAACACTCTATTCATTAGATTGACAAAGTATGCTGGAGCGTTGCACAAGCCAAACGGCATTACTAACCATTCATAAAATATGTCTGGACCTCTGAAAGCTGTCAAAGGAACACACTCTTCTGCTATTCTCAATTGATGAAAACCTGTAGCTAGGTCCATTCGGGAAAATACTTTCGCCCCATTCAATTGGTCTAGCAAATCATCGATGCGGGGTAATGGATACTTATTTTTGAGCGTCAGTTTGTTGAGGTCTCGGTAATCAAGGCATAATCGAAGAGTACCGTCTGACTTTGGGACAAACACAACAGCTGCACCCCAATTAGAAAAGCTAGGTCTGATTAGACCCTTTCACAACAGTTGACGAGTTTGATCGCCTAATTCTTCTTTTTCCTTCGGAGTCATTCTGCGAATTGGATGTACCACTGGTCTGGCATTGGGAATTAGATCGATTCGGAATTCTATTTCTCTTTGCGGAGGTAAGTTTTCAACTTCTTCAAACACATCCGCATAGTTTCTAACAATCGGAATCTTTTCTATGGAAGTGGGGATAACTTCTAATGCTGACCAAAATTCTTCTCTATTTGGATTCGAACCATGACAGGGTACCGTAATATATCCAAGCTTCATTCGAATTTTAACGATTCTTTCTGCACAATTCACTTCGGCTTCGTATTTCGTTAACCAATCCAGCCCGAGAATGATATCGAATTCGGGAAAATCCATAACGATTAAATCGAAGGGAAACTTGTAGGAAGAATAAGAGACTGGCACTCTACAATACGAACCGATAATAATAGAACCCCCTATCGGATTATGTACATCAACCGAATCTTTAAGCTTTCTCTGTTTTAACTTTAATTTGTGCATTATGTTACCAGTAATAAAACTATGCGATGCACCCGTGTCAAACAATACAGAAACAGGAATATTTTTTATTAATTGTAAGGGTACCTCCCAAAACATCGGGTTTACCTGCTCCATGGGAAGCAGCTGGCGGGCTCGACCCGTCATAGACGTGAGCGACTGTAGCTTTCTTCAGCAGAGGACAGTCTATGACTAGATGATCGGTCTTGCGGCAATAAAAGCAGGAGCGAGGGTTTTGAGAACCCTGGCTTGAACCTTGTGAATTTGTCTTCTGCCTCTTCGGAGCTGTGCACACATTAGAGTAGTGCCCCACTTTGCCACAGTTAAAGCATCTTCCTCTTGGCGGCTTGCCAGTCTGAGGTTTTGAAGATGCTGCTTGGCTTGACTCAGCTTGATTCGCAGCAGGCTTGCGTTTGTTCCCGGCTTGGCTTCTACCGCGATCCTGCTCCAGATGCCTATGGTCAAGGTCTTCGTAGTTGCATGTCATTTCCACCAGTTCGTTAAATTCCAGCTTGACATGGGCCATGGCTCTATCATGATATTTTCGCCTTAGCCCAAGGATAAACCTCTTATTTTTGGACTTTACAGTGGCGACGAGCTCCGGAGCATAGGGCGACAACAGTGTAAATTTATTCAGATAATCCTGCACGGAAAGATCCCCCTGCTGGAGGTTGGCGAAGTCATCGTGCATTCGCTCAAGAGCTTGTTCTGGGACATATTTCTCCTTGAAGAGTTCTTTAAATCCATCCCATGTTCTTCCAGCTTCTCTATTCCCGGCGGTGAGAGATTCCCACCATAGTTCAGCTTGTTCCTGCATAAGCCAGGCGCCCATAATAGCTTTATCTTCGTCTCCAAGCCTTAGGCCTTCAAGAATTTTCTCACATGTTTTGAGCCATGCAAGGGCCTCTATTACTGTGCCAGTTCCCGAGAAGGTCTTGCCTCCTAAGTTTTTGTATCTCTTAGCTACATGGTCCAGCTCGAAGTATTGAGCGGCCGGAGGTTGTATCAAAGGTCCTTCTTCAACTGGGACTTCTCCCCTTCCTCTACCACGGCCGGCAAGGCCTCCTCTAGCGGCGGCTGCTCTGGTAGCCATTTGTCAAATTCTGTATAAGCAAGAAAAGAGTCAGCTAACAGAAATGATAGTTTATTGCATAGTTAAGCAGAAAATTTACGGAAAGATAACGATGGACTGATCAAATTGTTTTTGCTATTCTGCTCGGCTCATTCTAGGACTTTACTAGTCCTATCTATAATGAGCAACTCGCCTTAGAATACTCCTGATTCTATTTTGATGAAGTGTTTAATGTGTTAGACTCCAGAACTAAGGTTAACCAAGGCTCTGATACCAGCTGTGACGATCCCAAAACCCCGTGACACGGTGTTAAGGATAATCATTGGAATATAACACATTAATCATCATTAGCAGATTACGGATAATTGCATAAACAGAAATTAGAATAATTTACACACATATGACAGCGGAATCATATAGATATCATCACATCAGAGAAGCACAGTACATGATACAACTTAGTGCATAATGATACATAGTCAATCACCATCGCCTGAGGCGGAATCATACATAAAGAGTACACAAAATAAATATCAGTCTACATCGCCAATGGCGGAATCATAATATAGATACAATAATGGCGGAGAAAATCCAAGTCAGCACGGTGTAGTCAAGCCTCGCCATGAGCCAAAAGGTGCGTCAGAAACCTGTAACTAGGCTGCCCGTGTGAAAATGAGGGCACCCGAGTTTGCAAGGTAAAACAAACTACGAGTCAGTCATGGGACTGGTATGAGAAATCTACTTAACTTATTAACAACAATAATAAGGCAAATCAAAGGACCACGCCACTTTCGCGGAACGGGTTTACTCCAATGAGTGCTAGTGCATGAAATAAAGTAAATGATTAAATCATCGCAATGCTTTTTATAAAATGAAGCCATTATAAGACTCAGGTCCCATCACACAATGCAACGCAAGCCAGAGGATAGAGTTTTTACCTTATAATGGCCAAAAATGCTTCATACGTATAAAACAGAAGTGTTTGATATTATTACTAGTGTATATATGTTTCAAAAGCGATTTCAATCATAAATATCAATCATAGGCGGCATAAATGACCCATACCACTATGTCGCCGTACTAGTAATACAATCACGTCCGCATATTTCGTATTGGAAATTGGATTCCTTCTTGAGTCGAGGCAAGGGGCAAGCTCCTCTTCGATTCGAGACACTCTAGCAAATGTCCCAGGACCCCACTATGATCCTTGGATCTTCAGGGCCGGTCCTCTCTTACTTTTGAGGATTGGCAATTCCTGAACTCACATTTCCCGGTCCTTACAGACCTATATCGAGGCGCCTCGCATTCCAACAACCACACAGGTGAAAAGTATATATAATGTCAGGGCTGGTAGGTCACTGACACCACCTTAGCTAGAAAGAAACATCGTGCTCTCCCTGCAGTCACTCTCCCGTTTTTGACTCATACCGAGGTGTGAGGCTCGCGAATCCACGTTATACACAAAGCTACGTCACACAGACCATGCTTTGATCATCAACCACAAGACTTTGCTTGGAAACAGAAGCCTTGATCATATGCCACTTAGGCGTGCCACACAGGCAATCCACTCCATGCGACTAATTTCTATCAATACATAACCTCTGAGCTCGTACGTCTCAGAGAAGGGCGTTAAGCAAGAGAATAAATTCTCCGCCGCCAAACAGATATATATTTAACAAAGATCAATCAGCACAAAACAAAATCCAATGTCAGATACACAGTCCATTTACAAGTCCGTTCTGGGTCTGAACGAAACCGGAGGCACCAATTCCTCGCATATCCGTACAATCAACAGTATGTTTGGACGGCTACTACTTCTGTTCCTTCATGGTAGCTACTCCAATCACGAGCATCAGTAGCGCCCATCCATCCAATGTGAAGATCATCGGTCTTCAACCGTCTTCAACTCTTCGACTTCTCAACGTCGATCAATTATTTGAAATGAGATGAACTCGGCCTTTTCAATTAATCCACGTATATTTAGATTTTCAAATCAATTTATCACATGGTTGGACTATTCAACATTCACATTTCAGTTCTTTAGTTATAATTCTCATGTTAAATACATTCAACCGTCGCATATCAAGCAAACACAACGAAATTGGTTTATTTCCATTCTATATCGTCTATAGTATTTTATAACGATATATCGCCATTTTTATTTAATTTAAAACGGCCATATTTAATTAAACGACATTTCAAGTCGTGCCAATGCACTGGCGCTGTTTTCACTAATTTTGTTTTACACATATCTGAAAATCTAACCCTTGGATCTTCACAAATTTGGTATCATTAGGAAGGTCATTTCAAAACGAATCCAACGGTTTTAGTTTTGGGAAAATCCGACGGTCGGATCTTCCACACTAGTCATTTGAAGTTACGATTTCAATTTACGAACTACAGCGTCGTTATTCGATTTTATTTAATTATATTTTTATATATATATATATATATAAATATAATCGTTTCTGGCGCTATTTTTCTTCAGACTTGAATTAAACATTCCGGACAATCCAACCGTCGGATCTTCACAAAGTTGGTGCCGTTGGAAAGATATTTCCAAGGCGAACCCAACGGTTGCGGTTTCGGGAAAATCCCATGGTCTGATTTCCCGCACTAGTCGTTTGAAATCACGGTTTCAAAACACGAACTGCACGGCCACGTTTTGTTTTAATTTTATTTATATTTATATATTTATATAAATATAGTTCATTCAAAAATTCCTATATCGTTTTCACTTCAATTATTTCACTAACGCCTTTAAATTTTGGAAAATTTCGCCATAACCTCCTTTGTACGGGAGGGGCTGGGAAAATTCCCAAATAGCCACACGGGCGTCTCATGTCAAAAAGAAAAAGAAAAAGCCAAGCGGCTAGCCAACAGGCTCATAAAATCATCACCCAAACAAAACAGTAAATGTGTACCTATTTGTTGGGCACAAAATTTTATTCCTCTTCTCTAGCCCCTTTGCTATAACCTGTTCAATAAATATGCATGTACATATATACAATTTTTATCACTTATCATTTTCCATTCAACTTCATATTTGATTTACTTTGGTTTAAAAACACCATTCATTCTAATGTTGCATGCATAGGCTAGAATCACATCATTAGCTAATTAATGTATATTTCCAACTCATGCATATTTTATTTGAACAAGTGGCTATTTTTAACACTTCACATTTCAAAGATAATTTCGGCGAACCAAAATAGATTTCAACACATGACTATTTTATTTAGTTCCTATGCATGTTAAAAATAATATTTCATTCACAAAAATTTATTTCAACGTTCGCATATCTCTAGCATATCACATATATGATAAAAATGATATTTTTATCATTTAAAATATTTATTCGACAATGGATGTTTTCAACACTTCATAGTTCCAATAAAAATGTAATTTTTATTGTTCGATCTTTTTATTCAACACATGAACTTTTCCACTACACACACTTCTCAACACATGAGCATTTCCACACATGGATATTTTATTTATGTTGTTCATATAAGAAAGATAGAATTTTTATTGTTGAAACTATTTATATATATAAGGCGAATATTTTTCGTACTTCATATATATTATAAAAATGTGATTTTTATTGTTTAGACACTTCATTCATTCACAAATGAATTTAATTTTCACACATCACTTTTCAACACATGAACCTTTCCACATATGGATATAGTTTCAACACATGACTTTAATTTCAACGCATGAAGATAATGTCAACATATGAAAATTATTCTAACACTTAAAGATTATTCAAAATTTCGGCAGCATAACGGCAGGGTAGTTAAAACCGGCACCGTCCCTAGTACGACTCCTCGCTCTACCTTGAAACCTCGCGGTTTTTGACAATGGGGATTCATGCATCTAATTCGCACGCAGGCGGCATGTTTTATTTTTATTTCCACAAATATTTCCAATTCATTTCAATCACCAATGGGTATTTTTCAACCACAACCAATCAATGTCAACCACAAACAATTATTCAACCATTCGCATTTTTCATCTAATATTTCACACCAATTCACAACAATAAATATCGTCCATGGTTTGTGGACGAGGGGAGTGTATATATATATATATATATTATAGTTGCTATATTTCACTTGCATTTCAACACATATATCAATTATTCTATGCATGTATAATTCATACTTCGCTCATATAGCTTACACCACGCATGTACATGAGGTATACAACACGTGTGTAATTATATTTCGCTAATATAATTTATACACGACATTTTCCATTCAAATTCAATTAATTTAGATTTCTCACATTGGTTTTCGGAGTGCTAAAAATCGTATATGACTCAAAAAAATCCGCGGCTTCTTTTATGTGGTAGAGAGCTTCCTTGCGGTCCCGATGTTTCCTGTTTCATCGAATTTCGTCAACACACCAAAAAGATATGATTTTTCAAAGTGCAGACATCAAAAAGGACTCACCTTTCTATTTGGTTCGAAACTAGGTTTGAGGTTTTCGCGAAATCCGCTAACCTAGACGACGATCAGGGAGTTGGACGTGGAAGAGCTTCGAGTGGCGGTCTTGTCGGTGGTGGTTTGGTGGCGCTCGGTGGCAGATCGGAGCGGCGGCGGCGATGGGAAGCGGTGGACTTTGGGCGCTCGATTCAGGCGGAGGAGGCGTCGAGGGAGGGGGTGCTGGGGTCGGATTTGAAGGGGAGGCGGAGACGAAGCGAACGGTGGTGGGGGCGGCGCCTAGAAGTGGTGGAGGCGGCGGCAATCGAGGAGGGAAGCGGCGAATGGGTTTCGCCGTTGAAATCGAGGGTTACGGGGGTTTTTTTTATTTTTTATTTATGAAAGAAAAATTCTGATTGGCCGATATATATATTATATTTTTAAATAGTGTTTTCTCCAATGAACTCCTTTTCAAGTCCTACGACTGTCGTCTCTAGCTAAATATCCCCATCTCGGACACAATGGGATATGTTTCGTTGGCCAATTCGACTGTTACATTCAGTTATTTTTCAAATTAAAGTATAAAACATTTAATTTTTAACTTTGAACGTACATTTCAATTTGCCAGGGCCATAAACTGATTCGAAAAATGCCAGAAAAATAAATCTAGCTATGTTTTGACGCTACGGTCCCAACAAAACTAGTTTCGTCGAATTCTGAGATCGTTTGAAAAATGGTCATTTTCAAGTCGATCCAATTTAACAGAAATTGACCAAACACGTTTTCTTTTGCCACGCTCACATACTAGCTTCAAAAATTATGAAATTTGAAACCTATCAATAATTTGACATCCCGGACCCAACAAAAGTGGTTTCGTCGAATTCCGAGGTTGTTTGCAAAATATCAATTTTCCAGGGCTATATATTCTATATAGCGACCTTTCTGAAAATTCATTCGGCCATAACTTTTGATTCCCGTTATGAAACTTCGATTTTTCAGATTCGTTAGAAAGGTATTGATAAACAGATTTAAATAATTTTAGATTTGATAAAATCCATTATATTTTCCACCCTGCATAGTCAGTCTAAGTTTGAATTCAAATTTTCAAACTGGCTTACTATTTCTAATTCACTATTTTATTGAAATATTATATTTCAATTGTTCAAATTCCTTTGAAATGACCAATTTAAAAAATTTAAATTGGCTCGCATTTTCCGGGTTATTACACAAAATTTTAAGAAAAGCGGTTTTACTACTAGAATTTTATTTTAAAAAATAAATTTATCTTCAAATTTGCTCATCATAATTCATATTATAATGCACTTTCAATTCAAACATGAATTTAATAACAATCAAGTAAAATGACTAAGGTTGAACTTTACATCAAAAATTTAAAGAGTCGTTACTTATTTATTTTCTTCTGCCACCCAAATTGTATTTGATTTGAAAAACAAATCCATATCAACATCGAAATATTACAAATAAATAGGATCTTTTGATTTAGAAACCAATTTCTAGACAAATTCTTAACCACGTTTAAATCATTATATCCCTACAAACACTTACTCTCTCTCTCTCTCAAACAAATAAGTGCCTTTTCTACAAACTTTTTTTATTGTAACATATTCTAAGTGTCACTCAAGCGTCTAATAAATAGTTCAACCTTTAAAATTTATTTTAAGGTTTTTGTATTATAGTAAAGAAATTATGTTTATGTATGTTATTCATTGTTTTATTAGAGACAGAGAATTGAAAAATAACATTTAAAAACAGATATGAGTTGTTATAGCAGAGCTCAGTTTGATTTCTTTTCTTACTTCCTTTTTTAACAGCAGATAAACTAAGAGCTATTGTATATCAAACCAACAGCTAGCTCTAGAAAATTCGTTCATGGATAACTCAAAAGATAGCATTGGAACTGTTAACAGTAATTATCTTTATTTAAGGTTGTAGCCAATATAAGGAAGTGCATTAATTCCAACACCCCCTTAATGCACTTTCTTTACAACTCCAATGAGTTCTCTCAGGTAGCAAAATTTCTCATTTGGAAGTGCCTTGGTGAGTAGGTCTGCAAGCTGCTCATTTGTTCGGTAGTATACCAGATGAACTTCTCCTTTTTCTATTGCTTCTTTAACGAAGTGATACTTAATGGCAATATGCTTTGTTCGATCATGACTAACTGGATTTTCCCAATGGAGATAGATGATTTGTTGTCATAGTAAAGTATAGTAGCATTATCTTGATTTTCTTCAATATCCTTAGGAATTCTACGAAGCCAAACAACTTGAGATGTTGCTTTTTCTGCAGTTACATATTCTGCTTCAGCAGAAGATTGTGCCACCACGGTTTGCTTCTTTGAAGCCCACGAACACATCTTTGAGCCAAGAGAAAATACATATGCAAATGTACTCTTCATATCATCTTGGCATCTAGCTCAATCGCTGTCACTGTAAACAATGAGACTTGATTTTTTACAGCACCGTAAAAAAAAATGCCATAATCGATTGTGCCTTGCACATATCACAGCACCCTCTTTGTAGCTTCATAATGAGTTTGACTTGGCTCTTCCATATATCTTAAAAGCAAGCTTGCAGAAAACATGATATCTAGTCTAGTACTTGTGAGATACAAGAGATTTCCAATCAAGCTTCTATATTTTGTTACATCTACCTTCTTTACACCATCTGACTTCTTCAACTTGTTATTAGCTACTAATGGAGTAGCTACAGACTTGCAGCAAAACATATTGAACTTTTTGAGTACATTTTCTGCATATTTCTTTTGGAAGATGAAAATTCCATTTTTCATTTGAGAAACTTCAATTTCTCAAAAAATAATGCAGCAAACCAAAGTCACCCATTTCATAAGTATTCATCATATCCTTTCTAAACTTTAGTATCATGACTTCATTGTTGCCTGTAAAGATCAAGTCGTCAACATATAGAGATACAATCAAAATAAAAGCTCCATTCTTCAGTACATAGAGTGTAGGCTCACTTTGGCTCTTTTGGAAACCACTTTTTGAAAAATATTTATCAATCTCAGAATATCAAGTTTGTGGTGCTGGCTTTAATCCGTAAAGATTCTTTTTCAATTTGTAAACTTTGTCTTCTTCCCCTTCAACTAGAAAGCCTTATGATTGTTCTACATAAACTTATTCCTCTAACACTCCATTCAAAAATGCAGAATTAACGTCAAGTTGATAAATCTACTAGCTCTTTTGGGCAGCCATTGCAATCAAAGTTCGAATAATTTCCAGTCTTGAAACATGAGCGAAAATTTCGGAAAAATTGATGTTGGGCTTTTGAGCAAACCTCGAGCAACTAGCTTTGCTTTGTATTTTTGAATTCTTCCATCTTGATTCAACTTTGTCTTAAAAATCCATTTTACTACAATTACATCTCGATCCTTTGGATGATCAGCAAGCCCCTAAGTCTTGTTTTTTTCAATCATTCTCATTTCCTCCTTCATTGAATTCATCCATACTTCTTGCTTATGAGTTTCTTCGAAGTTTTCAAGTTTCACACCAACAAAATTGCAAGTCTCATACAATTCTCTCAAGCTTCGAGTTCTCAATGGAGGGCTGAAATTAATCGGTGTGAATCAAATTCACTTATAACTTATTCCTTTTGGTTTGTTTTGAGCTATTCTTATTTCGTTCTGACTTTACACATCTACTCTGTTGATTTGTCTTTTCCATTGATTTTGCTTCTGTGGTTTTTGCTGCTCTTGTAGCTTTCTTGATCTATATAACTTTACTTGCTCGAAGGTATAATATTGCATAAAGAGGTCTTGGTATCCTTGTGCTTCTATCAATTCCTCTAAAACACATAAGCATAAATTTTTATATGTTAGTATGATTCAATCACATGACAAATATGTAATGACCCACATTCTACGCATCAGAGGATCGTAGAATATTTATTTCTTTCTCATGCGAAGTGTATGGTCATGTAACTTTGGGAGACGACTATTGGGATCATTTCTCATGCTCTTGATTTTTACTGATTTTTAAATGACCATTTTGTCCCTAGATGATCTTGTTTCGGCCATAACTTTTGATTGGAAAGGAGTTTTGACCTGAAACCACTTCCATTAGATCCGGATGATGGTTTACCTTTCCGTAGATTGGTCATACGTGAAAAACGGACTCATCGTTTGGGAGATATGGCTGAAACAATGTTTAGAAGGTGAAAAACAGCTTAACCGGGCCTAATTAGGGTGATTAGTAAGAGGGACCATAACCCATTTTGGAATTAGGGTTATGGGGAGGCTGAGAACAGTAGGAAAACGATCTATTTTCATTTTCTCAACTGCCTGTAGAGTGGTCATATGTGAAAAACGGACTCACCGTTTGGGAGATATGGCTGAAACAAGGTTTTGAAGGTGAAAAACAGCTTAACCGGGCCTAATTTGGGTGATTAGTAAGAGGGCCCATAACCCATTTTGGGATTAGGGTTATGGGGAGACTGAGAATAGTAGGAAAACGATCTATTTTCATTTTCTCAGCTGCCTATAACATTTCCCTAACCCTAACAATGGCCTCCAATATCTAGAATCACCTTTAATCACTTTCTAATCAAGTATTAGCCTAATCTTCACCAAATTAAGGAGAAATAGCACCATTTCAGAGTTAGAGCTACTGTTAGACGCTGGAGATCGCCCCAAATCAGCGGAGTTTCAATTTTGAAAGTTTTATTTGTGGCAAAGGTGAGTGATTTGCATAGTTCCTCACTAATTATGGTTAATTAAGGGTAATTAGTGTTAATTAGCGAATTTAAACAAGATTAAATTCTGGAAAAATATTTATAAATATCGAAATATTGTTTTAGGCCTCCGTTGGAAAATTTGGTTAATTTTGTTAAGTGTTGCTAATCCTATCATTAGATTTTCTTAAACAAGCTTATGGGGAAAATATGGGTTTTGGGTATGTTTGATCCTTTTTGACATATCGTGTTGTTGTTTTGGTGTTTATGATCGATTATACATGTTGCTATGACTGAATGATATGCCTTGTGATTGTTTAGAACGGTTAGAATGGTCGAAAACGCCGTCGTATGGCGTAAAAACAGTCGTTGGAAAATATGCAGGAAATGACCCAGAACTGGATCGGATCGGTGGAGGAGAGCACGAACCGACCGGCTCGCGTGAAGATGTCACGACCTGAACCCCTTGCTTGAAGCCATGAACCGATCCGAAGTAGAAGCCAAGAACCGACCCGAACCCAGTGGCTGCTCATGATCCGAACCGGCGAACACCACGAATCGACCAGAAGGCGATGACCTCGAACTGGAGATGATCACCACGACCCGACCCGTTTGGAGTATTCCGATCCGAACTGAGATGCTTGGATTTGAGGCGTGAATCACGATCCGAATTGGAAGTACGAGTTGAAGTGAAGAACAGGAACCGAACCGATCCGGAGAAGAACAAAACCCGAGATGCAAAGGTAGTCCAAATGGGAAGTTTGTACTCAGGATCTAGTTGGGAACCAACAAGTTAACTTCATGAGTTGGGCTTTGCTGCGGGACGTGTGCTAAGTGGTTATCGACGTCTATAGCTTTGATTCACCACCATGATGGATGTTCGGCTACGTATCAGTGCATTGGGGTAGTTACTACTCCATAGGGCTGAGTGTTCGTAGCATGGCTATGAGCCAGTGCAGTGGAGTTATTATGACTTCATGGGGCAGAGTGGACATAGCAAACGATTAGTGGCTATGGATCAGTGCAGTGGTGTCATTACGACTCCATAGGGCAGAGTGATCATAGCAAGGAATTGAGTGGTCAAAGTGGTAGATATCGTATACTTTACGTACTGAGTGAGAGATGTGAGGATGGTTGCTATGATTGATTGTTTGCCATTACTATGTCATGCACACCCCCACCCCGTATTCTTTACACCACATGTTAGTGGCACCTTAGAGTATTGTACAGTATGTAGTGCTAACTCTTTGGTTGTAGGTTCAGGTATGGTTTAGTATACCTGTTATTATTTTGTTTAATGCTTATCGCTCATACCAGACTTTTGTCCGACCCAGGGTTTTATGTCTCTTCTTATTACTCTTGGTGCTCTAAAACGAGCAGACTAGAGACAGGTTAGGTGATATGCACAAGTAGTTGTACCGAAGACGAGCAGGAGGCTCCCACGTATGATATATATAGATATTCTCCCTGTGTTGCTGCTGGTCACTACTTTGGGCATTAGTAGTATATCTTATTTATTTACGTTAGAGACAGTTTTCAAAAGTTCTAATAATGATGATGTGGAACATAAGTTGTATTTGGATTTTACGCTGCTATGATGTTTAGTTTTCAGCTTATGCACTGTCTCGACTGTTTTATGTCAAAGTATGTTGTTATTATATTTTATCCCATGCGCTATGAGACATTCTACAGGTTCCTTGTTAGTTCAATTTTCTTCCCTTTTTTTTCTTTGGTGACTGTCCTGTGCTAGTCATGCGTTGGCACAGCGCACTTTCATTGGTAATGTCGGCCGGTGCGGGGGGGGGAGCGTCACATTTGGTATTATAGCTCTAGGTTGCGTAGTTAACCTAAGGAAAGACATCAGGGAGAGAGTACGTATATGAGAGCGCGTATTTGTGATATTTTGGTTTTAAAAAGCTATATATATATATATATTAGTATATTTAAGGATGAAGTCGCATTGCACTGGCACCACTGAAGAGATGGTTAATCATTTTCTCCTTATAGATTGAATGATGAGCCGATATACTAGGGGTACCGGTAGAGGAGCTAATAATGGGAATGCTCCTGATATGAGGACGATGTTCACTGAATTCATGAGAGATATGCTTATAAATGTGCAAGGAGCAGTTCCTAATGCTACAAATGGCGGTGGTGCAGCGGTGCAGGCACCAAGAGCCGATTTTGCCAAGCTTTGCAAGGATTACACTAGTCTTGGTGGGAAGCCGTTCAATGGAACGGAATCGGCTACAGAAGTTCAGGATTGGTTGGATAGCTATGAGCATATCTTCGAAGACCTGGGTATCGAGGATGCGATGAAGACGAAGCTAACATCCCGTTAGCTGCACGAACGGACGATGAATTGGTGGAATGCTATTAAGGTGGCTACTCCAGAGGATCAAGTTACATGGGATCAGTTTAAGGCCCAATTCAGTTATAAGTTCATCCCAGCTGCCTAGAAGTCAGAGTTGTTTAGGAAATTTCTGGAGCTTAAGTAGAATGGTAGGGCATTCTCGGAGTACATTGCAAAGTTTGATACTCTATCGAAATATGGATTATCCCTTATTGATACTACCGAGGAAAAAAATGAAAAGTTCATAACAGGCTTAGATTAGTACTTGGGGGAAAGGCTTATAAACTATGTTGATGAGACGTTTGAATCGATTGTGGGGAAAGCTTGGAGATCAAAGAGTCTATACCCTAAGTCGAAGGCTGAGGTTGCATCTGCAGAGGAGCCAAAGCCGCAAGCAAGCGGTGGAGGCAGGAATGGTTCTCAGAATAAGAGAAAACAGAATCAGAACAAGGATGGCCAGAAGAAAAAGAATAAGAAAGATGTTGAGTGCTTCAGCTGTGGTAAGAAGGGCCACTATGCCAAAGAATGTCGGGCCAAGCCAGCGGATAGGAAGTACTTCAATTGTGGCCGAGTGGGACATCACAAGGATAAGTGTCCGCAACCCCCTAAAGAAAAGCAGATTGTGAAAGCACATGCTATCAATGATGTTCCTTCTTCGTCGAATGCCCCAACTGCGGTGGAGAAAGGAAAGAATGTCGGCATTCAAGGTATTCTTTCTGTTTATGATATTCCTGTTCGAGTATTGTTTGATACAGGAGCTTCCCGTTCCTCTATATCTAGTGACCTGGTAGATAGGTTGGGATTGGAACCCGAGATAGTTGATAGACCTTTAGCAGTGATGAACCCAATATGTGGTTTAACTAGCCTTAGCATGATTTGTCGTAATGTGGTCTTATCGAGTCATGGATGCATGTTTGTTTGTGATTGCTTTGTTTTGGGCTTTATTGGGTTTGGCATTATTTTGGGAGTTGACTGGCTCCAAAGATACAGAGTGGTGGTAGACTGTGAGGGCTTTTTGGTGACAGTTAGAGCAGATGATGGGCGGAGGGTAGTGTTTGGTGGTCTACCTAGTAATGGGGTAATGGCTAGTTTTCTAAATTCCCTAGACATCCCGCATGATGAGTTGTCAGATGTGCTCATGGCTGGCCAGTATCTGGACGTCTTTGAGGAAGTAATCGGACTTCCACCACACCGAGAGATTGAGTTCCGTATTGATTTAGTGAAAGTTGCCAGACCTATAGTGATGCCACTTCGTCGTATGGTGCCAAGGGAGCAGCGAGAGCTCGGGTGCAAGTAAGTGATCTTTCGAAGAAGGGATTTATCAGAAGAAGTGTTTCTGAGTGGGGAGCACCAGTTGTGTTTGCTACCAAGGCAAATGGTTCCCTTCGTTTGTGTGTGGACTACCGCGAGTTGAATAAGGTGACGAGGAAGAATAAGTATCCTCTACCATGGATAGATGATTTGTTTGATCAGTTGAGTGGCGCGAGAGTGTTCTCCCTGTTGGATCTTGCGACAGGTTTTCATCAGCTTAGAGTGGAAGCTGAGAGTATAGCTAAAACGGCCTTCCAGACGCCGTCGGGATTTTATGAGTGGTTGGTCATACAATTCGGGTTGACCAATCCACCAGCATATTTTGTGGATCTTATGAATAGGGTATTCAGAGATTAGTTGAATAAGTTTGTTCTTGTGTTCATGGACGATATACTTGTTTATTCGAGGACAGAGGAAGAACATAAGGAACACTTGAGGATAGTGATGGAGGTGTTGAGAAAACACCAATTGAAAGAAAAGTTTTCTAAGTGTCACTTCTAGAGGAGGGAGGTGAGATTCTTAGGCCATATTGTTTCAGAGAATGGTATTGCCGTGGATCCTGTGAAGGTGGCTACGGTACAGGATTGATCTACGCCCAAGAATGCAACAGACGTAAGAAGTTTCTTGGGATTAGCTGGATATTATCGTAAGTTCATCCAAGACTTCTCCAAGATAGCAGCACCGTTGACTCGGTTAACCAAGAAGAATCAAGCTTTCGTCTGGGACGAAAAGTGCGAGAATGCATTTAAGAGTCTAAAGGAAAAGTTGACATGTACACCAGTGTTAGTCATCCCTAAAAAGAATAAAGAGATGATGGTATACACAGATGCCTGTGGTACCGGACTAGGTGTTGTATTGATGCAAGGAGGTAGGGTTGTAGCTTATGCTAGTCGGTAACTAAAACCGCATGAGAAAAGATATCCTACCCATGATTTGGAATTGGCAGCGATAGTGTTCACATTGAAGATGTGGAGACATTATCTCTTGGGAGAAAGATTCGAGTTGTTTACCGATCATAAATCGTTAAAATGTCTTTTCTCTCAGAAGGATCTAAATCTCCGACAGCAAAGATGGTTAGAATTCTTGGCTTCCTATGATTTTGATATCGCATATACACCAGGAAAGGGCAATGCGGTAGCTGATGCCTTGAGTAGGAGACATGCTAGTTTAGGGGCTATGTTTCTTGAGTGGAAGCAACTAGAGTACATCGCTGGGTTTGATTTCAGGCCAAAGTGCGAATTGGATCCAGAAATGTTAGCAAGTTTGAAGGTCATACCCACTTTGATTAAGTGAATTGCTTCCAGTCGGAGGGACGATCCTAACTTATTGAAAATCATCTCCAAGTTAGAGGTGGGCATCGATGAGGAGATGAACGAGTATGGGCTTGATCAAGACGGATGGCTCAGAAAGAATGGAAGACTAGTTGTACCCAATGTCAATAGATTGAGAGATGAAGTGCTTAGAGAATGTCATCACTCAAAACTAACTATACACCCCGGTGGTAACAAGATGTATCGAGAAATGAAGCAGACCCACTACTGGGAAGGGATGAAAAGAGACGTTGGGAAGTTTATATCCAAATGCATGAACTGCCAGCTAGTTAAAGCTGAGCAAAAGAAGCCTAATGGCTTGTTGCAACCACTAGAAATTCCAGAATGGAAATGGGAACAAGTCTCAATGGATTTCATTGATGGGTTAGCAAGGACTAGGTCGGGCCATGATAGCATTTGGGTGATTGTGGACCGATTAACTAAGAGTGCAAGGTTTGTAACCGTCAAGTCGACTAGAATGGAAGCTAAGTTAGCGGAACTATATATGAAGTGGGTAGTGAGATTTCATGGAGTACCTAAAAGCATTGTGAGTAACCGAGACCCATTGTTTACTAGTGCATTTTGGAAGAGTTTACAAGAGGAATTAGGATCAGAATTACATCTCAGTACCGCGTATCATCCTCAAACCGACGGTCAGGCAGAGAGGGTGAATCGAGTGTTAGAAGATCTCTTGAGAGCTTGCATATTGGATTTTGGTGGATCATGGGATGACCATTTACATCTAGTAGAGTTTGCATATAATAATAGTTATCAATCCAGTATTGGTATCGCTCCATTTGAAGCTTTGTACGGAAGACCATGCAACTCACTGTCATGTTGGTTAGAAACTGGTGAGAAGATTGTGCTTGGACCAGATATGATAAAAGAAACTTCAGATAAGGTTAAGATCATTCAACAACGAATGGAGGCTGCCCAAGATAGGCAGAAGAGTTATGCTGATAAGAGGCGAAAGGATTTAAAGTTCTTCGTTGGCGAGTTGGTGTTTGTCAAGATTTCCCCGTTAAAGAGCGTGATTCGATTTGGCAGGAGAGGCAAGTTAACATCAATATTTGTTGGACCATTCCCAGTTCTCGAGCAAATTGGGAATTTGGCATATAATTTGAATTACCAGCGAAGATGGCAGGAGTTCACAACGTATTTCATGTTTCCCAGTTAAGGAAGTTTGTGCACGACTCTAGTGTGACTATTACACCGGATCAGTTGGACGATATCGAGGTTGAACCCGAGGCGGTTAGGAACCGCAGGCCTATGCGTATTATTGGGAACGATACGAAGCAGCTTCGAAGGAAGGCGGTGAGACTAGTCAAAGTCCAGTAAGGTGATGATGAGGAAGACTATACTTGGGAAACAGAAGAGAACATAAGGAGGACGTATCCAGAACTCTTTGCCTGGTAAGGTTTTTATATCGGTATAGTACTCCCTTGTTAGTAAACTGCATGCTAGGATAGGCTTGTTGTGCTGTTTTGTATGCTTGATTGTTTTGTTAATGATTGGTAGGCATGCGGGATCCTTGGTATGTTTTGGGTTAAGGAATTTCGGGGACGAAATTTCTTAAAGGGGGGAGGGGGGGGGAGAATGAAAAGACTCGCATTATACGCATCAGAGGATCGTAGAATATTTATTTCTTTCTAATGCGAAGTCGTATGGTCATGTAACTTTAGGAGACGACTATTAGGGTCATTTCCCATGTTCATGATTTTTGCCGATTTTTAAATGGCCATTTTGCCCCTAGCTGATCTTGTTTCGGCCATAACTTTTGATTGGAAAGGAGTTTTTACCTGAAACCACTTCCATTAGATCCGGATGATGGTTTACCTTTCCGTAGAGTGGTCATACGTGAAAAACGGACTCACCGTTTGTGAGATATGGCTGAAACAAGGTTTAGAAGGTGAAAAACAGCTTAATCGAGCCTAATTAGGGTGATTAGCAAGAGGGCCATAACCCATTTCGGGATTAGGGCTATTGGGAGGCTGAGAACAGTAGGAAAACAATCTATTTTCATTTTCTCAGCCACCTAAAACATTTCCCTAACCCTAACAATGGCCTCCAACATCTAGAATTACCTCTAATCACTTTCTAATCAAGTATTAGCTTAATCTTCACCGAATTAAGGAGAAATAGCACCATTTCAGAGTTAGAGCTGCTGTTAGACGCTGGAGATCGCCCAAATCAGTGAATTTTCAGTTTTGAAAGTTTTATTTGTGGCAAAGGTGAGTGATTTGCATAGTTCCTCACTAATTATGGTTAATTAAGGGTAATTAGTGTTAATCAGCGAATTTAAACACGATTATATTCTGGAAAAATATTTATAAATTTAGAAATATTGTTTTAGGCCTTTGTTGGAAAATCTGGTTAGTTTGGTTAAGTTTTTCTAATCCTATCATTAGATTTGCTTAAACATGCTTAAGGGGAAAATATGGGTTTTGGGTATGTTTGATCCTTTTTAACATATCATGTTGTTGTTTTGGTGTTTATGGTCGATTATACATGTTGCTATGACTGTATGATATGCCTTGTGATTGTTTAGAACAGTTAGAATGGTCGAAAACGCCGTCGTGTGGCATAAAAATAGTCGTAGGAAAATATGCAGGAAATGACCCAGAACCGGATCGGATCGGTGGAGGAGAGCACGAACCGACCCGCTCGCGTGAACATGTCACGATCCGAACCGCTTTCTTGAAGCCACGAACCGATCCGAAGTAGAAGCCATGAACCGACCCAAACCCAGTGGCTGCTCACGATTAAAAACCAGCGAACACCACGAATTGACCAGAAGGCGATGACCGCGAATTGGAGATGATCACCACGACCCGACCCGTATGGAGTATTTCGATCCGAACCGAGATGCTTGGATTTTGTAACACCCCACATCCGTTAGTGTCACTCACAAAGGGAATGCACTAAGTTCTGTGGAGCATTTAGGGTAAAAGATGCAGATAAATTACAAGACAGACAAAAATTACAACAGCCGAAAATAAAACTTTGCTTTGTTGATAAAATAGTTTGTACAACGATTTCTTTATAATATCAGAGTATCATCTGTCTTACAAAATAAAGAAGCATAAAAAAACATTTATATTCCCCAATGTAGCAAGAGCCAGCAATAGCATCTGAAAAGAGAATCCAAGCAAAACTTCGACAAATCTTCAAGCTGGGAAAGAGTGACAATCCAACTTAACCTGAGCTATACTATTCTCTTCTTTACTACCTGGGGGGGAACGGAAGAAAAGAAGACGAAATAAAAACAGAGTCAGACATAAAGCCAGAGTAAGTTCAGTAACTTCTAGCATGTGAACATGGAAAAACAAAACGACATGAATTAACTGAATACAAGATAACACCATGATGATAGGATTAGCAAGATTAGACAAGATTAACACAAGATATGCTAAGATAAGATTAACTGGATATGCTCTAATACTTTCGCCGCTTCGCTATTTCCTTGTTATACTGATTTCTATATCTCTGCACCACCTAACTAGTGTCCCAACTAGTAACGATAACGTGATCCCAATCCTTGTAGTTTCGGTTGCCTTCAGGCATACATTTATTATTTATTACCTAGATCTAATCTAGGGTTTTCTATCAAGTGTTTTCTAGATTCAACTAGAGTTTACGCTATCTGCTGAACGCTTCTCGGATTCAGGGTTTATGCCACCTAGTCCAACTAGGGATTATGCTACCTGTCGAACGATGCCCCCAAGTCTAGGACACACTACATAGAGTGGTATATGTTCCTATACTTCCCCCATGCATGTATCGCGAATCGTTATCGCTTGTCTAGATGCACATGTCCTGTAATGTGCGGCCCGAGTCCTGTTGCAAGGCAAATCAAGAAACACAGAACTCAGTCGAGAGCTTTCAGATATCTGCCGATGCAGATGCTAAGGTCTGTTTTTATTCCAGTGGCTATGGTCCCACTCGACCCCTCCCTCAACTAATGAAAGGCACACCTTGAAAAATGAGAACTATACGCAGGCCCCCTATGCCCCCACTAACCTATGGCCATCCTCACCCATAACTAGATAGCAAGTATATGGTCTTTTGGAGTTCTCCGCCTTTCCGCTTCACGTATCTCGACTGACTCAAGAAGGATGGTAGACGACGAGTTGCTATCACAGGGCTACCGTTTTCTCGCCGAATCACGCTGGTCCATCCTAGTCTTTAGGTTGCCATATTTTGCAACAAAGGCATACCCCTGGTTCTTCTAACGTAGACCTTAACCTCTGTGAGCCCAGGAGGATCATCTGCAGCCTCACAGAGGGATACCAAGAGTACCCTCACGTCCCCTCGAAGCCTCGGGCTTCGTAACCCAATTCGTTGGAGCCTTCTTTTTTACTCAGACGGACATTCGCTCCTTCCTGTGTTATACTAAGAATTACTACTTAGTTTTGCTAAATAAGGTTTATCGCTTAGTTTCCAGAATCGTTGTTTTCTTAACTAAGGTTTACTACTTACTTCTCTTTCCCGTCAATTTGGATTGGTTAAGTGTCATTAGTCAATTCAAGCTAACTTAACCCTCTTCATTTATCCTGTTAAACTGGTTAAGTGTTATCAGTAATTCATGTTGACTTAACCCCACCACAAACCAAGTTATATTGGTTAAGTATTTCTTATTACTTAACCTTACCCATTCATCCTGCATTGGTTAAGTGTTCCTTTTTAACTTAACCTTGCCCGTCTGTTTTAACTAACATGTTATCATTGGTTAAGTATTATCCCTTCAAGTTTTAGACTTAACCCTATTCCTTTATCACAATCTGATGGTTAAGTGTTCAAGTTTACTTAACCCTACGGTCTAGCCTAGCTAACATATCAAATTGGCTAAGTGTATTAAATTTTACTTAACCCCAACCTCTAGTCTAGTTAACATGTTAATTTGGCTAAGTGTATTAACTATACTTAACCCCACCTTCTAGTCTAGTTAACATGTTAATTTGGCTAAGTGTTTTCTTAGTTACTTAACCCCTACAAATCTTGTCTTGTTACCATATTAAGTTGGTTAAGTGTCCCTATGGACTTAGCCCTCCCATTCTAGCTTAACTGTGTTAAGTTGGTTAAGTATTCCGATGGACTTAACCCTCCCATTCTAGCTTAACTGTGTTAAGTGTCTGTATGAACCTAACCCCACCCACCGGTCTGGTTATCATGTTGAATTGGTTAAGTGTCTTAGTTAACTTAACCCTACCATTTTTGTTCTAGCTTTAACTAAATAAATTAAAGCCGCTACCACTCACATTAGATAGATATTGTTGCGATTACTGGATGTGCCGGTTGGTTCCGGGCAGGTTTACATCGCAACTCAGTCTAACCTGGGGGTAGGAATATTCGTGATTTCTAAGTTCAAAAGGGTTTTGATTAATTTTCAAATCAGGTTTTGAAAGTAACCATCCCGTCTGTCGGATCAGTTAGGGATAGCCAGGGAGAGCAGGAAACTTGTATTTTCCAAACCCAAGCCTAGACACAATCCTCTCTGTCATCCTAGAACTTTCTGGTGTATTATTAAAAGAGATGCCGTTAATAAACCTTTAATTTGTCTAAATTTACATTTTCTCATTTTAGGACAAATTCTATAAGTAAATCATTCCTAATTTACTTATTTCCTAATTACTCCTTTAATGTAAATTGTCAGCATTTATTCTTATGGCCCATTTTCCCCTCTATATCATATTTATGCTTTTTGGTATGTAAACTATACCAAATTAAGTGTCACTAACCATGATTTTGCTAAACCTGACAATTACTCCCAATTATGGCCAATTTCAATTTTATGCCAATATACTTATCATGCCAAATTAGCTAATCCAATTCTGAGTTAACATTCTAACTACAGTTCATGTCAAACTAGACTTATTATTCTAGTTCACAATTCATGTAAATGCTAGATTTACAAGTCAATACTAGATTCAAATTAAACATCCTATAATTCATGTCAAATTTATCCAATTTGCATTTTTATGAACATGCTATAATACATGTCCCCTATTTATGCCAATTTCCAAGTTTATAACTACGTTTTTAGTAAATTTCATATTTTTCCCAAATCGTATTCCCATCGTTCGTATAATCGTGATTCAACCTAGATTATAAATAAATCTAGATTCGTGGAAAAAGGGAATGAACCAAAATGCCATGAAAGAATAGACATAATAACCGGCATAAGATGACAATTCACAGGCATAAATATATGGTAATATCACGACATGAAAAGGGTTGAATAGTATAGGTTCAAGAACATGGGTAGACCTAACTTAATAGGTAAATTCCCAAGATCTAAAACCAAAGAAAACCAAGAATAGACAGAACAGATAATCAGGTTTAGACCCAATTTCATAGTCACAAAACTTAAGCAACACTTTCCTAGTCATGAATCATAGGTGTTTAATCACAGTTGTCCTTGTTATGTCATAGGCAATAGTTTATGTTTCCTAATCAAAGGCATAGGCTTGTGTTCATAGTCAAGGAAATAATTCTCATAGTCATGAGTCACAGTCATAGGCAGTGTTCATAGTCATAGGCAATGTTCATAATCAAAGAGGCATAAGGTTTTAAGGTCCATAGTTTCATAGTCACAGTCTTGTTGGTCATCGAATCATAACGGTTCTTAGTTAGGTCCAAGGATATAAGCACTGATTCGAACAGAAAGATTTGGCATATTATTTTATTCCTTTAATTTCATGTCACGAATAGAGAAAACGTTCAAATCTAAAAAGTAACCGACTTACAGAGATTATATTAGATTCGTAAAAAAACAGTCGTTGCAGTCGTTTGAATCTTCACTTGAAATCCTAGCTTGACTTGAATCCCCTCTTGAAAGTCTTGAGCAGCATTTCCTCGTCTTGATTTATTTTATATATTATTTTATTCACTTATTTATTTATACATTTTCTCAGAGGCAGCATAAGGATAGAAAAGAATTGTGAATAGTGAAGGAGACTAGGGCTGTTTATATAGGATTAGGCGGACGAATCTAGGCAGAAAACGTGACCAAATACATCAGAACGAACCAGGTTCAAAAACTGGATTTCGGGAGCAGGTCGACCCCCAGGTCGACTACCCAGTCGACCTGGTCAGGGGGGTCGACTACCCAGTCGACTCCCCAATCGACCTGGAGGGGGGTTCGACTACCCAGTCAACTCCCAAGTCGACCTGGGTCCTGGGCGGGAAATTTCCCGCCCAGCCCGCTTCTGGGTTTGAATTCGAATTTTGAATTCGAATTTCGAGCTGTTTTCGATTCTGAAAATTCCTGAAACTTCGGAGGTCCATATCTCCCTCATACGGACTCCGATTCTTGCAAACTCGGACTCGTTTTCATGTAGAATTTCGAGACGAACGCAATGGCGTAACCCGTTTCCCTTGATTTTGATTTTAAAATTTAATTCTGCCTTGATTTGTGAATCCTAGTGTTACAGAATTACGGGGTGTTACAGATTTGAGGCGTGAATCACGATCCGACTGGACGTACGAGTTGAAGTGAAGAACAGGAAGCAAACCGATCCGGAGAGGACCAAAACCCGAGATGCAAAGGTAGTCCAAATGGGAAGTTTGTACTCAGGATCCAGTTGGGAACCAACGAGTTAACTTCATGAGTTGGGCTTTGCTGCGGGACATGTGTTAAGGGGTTATCGACGTCTATAGCTTTGATTCACCACTAAGACGGATGTTAGGCTATGTATCAATGCAGTGGGGTAGTTACTACTCTATGGGGAAGGGTGATCGTAGCATGGCTATGAGCCAGTGCAGTGGAGTTATTATGACTTCATGGGGCAGGTTGGACATAGCAAAGGATTAGTGGTTATGGATCAGTGCAGTGGTGTCATTACGACTCCATGGGGCAGAGTGATCGTAGCAAGGAATTGAGTGGTCAAAGTGGTAGATATCGTATACTTTATGCACTGAGTGAGAGATGTGAGGATGGTTGGTATGATTGATTGTTTGCCATCACTATGTCATGCACACCCCCACCCCGTATTCTTTACACCATATGTTAGTGGCACCTTAGAGTATTGTACAGTACGTAGTGCTAACTCTTTGGTTGCAGGTCCAGGTTCAGGTATGGTTTAGTATACCTGTTATTATTCTGTTTTGACGCTTATCGCTCATAACAAACTTTTGTCTGACCTAGAGTTTTATGTCTCTTCTTATTACTCTGGGTGCTCTTAAACGAGCAGACTAGAGAAAGGTTAGATGGTATGCACGAGTAGTTATACCGGAGACGAGCAGGAGGCTCCCACGTATGATATATGTATAGATATTCTCCCTATGTCGTTGCTGGTCACTACTTTGGGCATTAGTAGTGTACCTTATTTAGTTGCTTTAGAGACAGTTTTCAAAAGTTGAAATAATGATGATGTGGAACATAAGCTGTATTTGGATTTTCCGCAGCTATGATGTTTAGTTTTCAACTTATGCACTGTCTCGCCTGTTTTATGTCAAAGTATGTTGTTATTATATTTTATCCCATGCGCTATGAGACATTCTACAGGTTCCTTGTTAGTTCAGTTTTCTTCCCTTTTCTTTCTTCGGCGACCGTCCCGTGCTAGTCAGGCATTGGCTGAGAGAACCCGTAACTTCCCCGTGAAGGAAAGCACGGATACTTTGAGAACAACACACATCGGAACACAGACGGAAGAACATTTCATTGCTATTACAACAATTCCATCAGATACAAGAATATACAGAGTATAAATGAATAAATTACATTCGATAAATATCAGAGATTACAATAAATTACATAGCAACGGAAAATAATACAAAAGCACAACTAGAAGTGATACACGGATACAGAGCTTTCCGAGCATCGTTCCAGCTGTATATCAGGACCCTATGAATATAAATCTGCAAAACCAAAACTACTAGCTGCCCGTGCGGAAAATAGGGGCACCCAGAGTTTAGGTTAAAACAATAAACTCCAGGTCAGTCATGTGACTAGTGTGAGAACTAAAACAGTTATAATTCTTTATTTTAAAGTTCGGTAAATCAAGGGACCACGCCGTATAACACGGAACGGGCTTCCTCCCAAGGATACCAGTGCATAGGACAAACAGCGCAATGCTAAATAAAGAAAAATGAAGCTGTTATAAGACACAGGTCCCATCACACAATGCAACGCAAGCCGGAGGATAGGGTTTTTACCTTATAACAGCCAAAGCATGCTTGATACGTTTAAAACACATTATTTGATACTATTATAGGTGTATAGTGTCAAAACAATTTCAATCATAAATATCAATCATAGGCGGCATGAATGACCCATACCACTATGTCGCCATACTAGGTTCTACAAATAAAACCGAAACACACGTATTGGAAATTGGATTCCATCATGAGTCGAGGCAAGGGGCAAGCTCCTCTCCGCGTTCGAGACACTCTAGCAAATGCCTCAGGACCCCACTATGATCCTTGGATCTTCAGGGCCGGTCCTCTCTTACTTTTGAGGATTAGTTATTCCTGAACACACGTTTCCCGGTCCTTACAGACCTATATCCGAGGCGCCTCATATCCAACAACCACACAGGTGAAAAGTATATAAATGTCAGGGCTGGTAGGTCACTGACACCACCCTAGCTAGAAAGAAACGTCGTGCTCTCCCTGCAGTCACTATCCCGTTTTTGACTCATACCGAGGTGTGAGGCTCGCGAATTCACGTTATACACAAAGCTACGCCACACAGGCCATGCTTTGATCATCAACCACAAGACTTTGCTTTTCAACAGAAGCCTTGATCAACTGCCACTTACGCATGCCACACTGGCAATTCACTCCATGCGACTGATGTCCATCGATATACAACCTCTGAGCTCGTACGTCTCAGAGAAGGGCGTTAAGCAAGAGAATAAATTCTCCGCCGCCAAACAGATGTATATTTAATAGAGATCAATCAACACAGAATAAAATCCAATGTCAGACACACAATCCATTTACAAGTTCGTTCTGGGTCTGAACGAAACCGGAGGCACTTTCCTCGCATATCCATCCATCTCCAGGTACGTCTGGACGATCACCAACTGATTCCCTCATCCTGGGTGTACAGCCCAATCAAGATCATCAGTAATCACCCAAACGATGTGAAGACTTCCGGTCTTCTACCATCGTCTTCATCTTCGACATCTCGTCGAATCGGTTATTCAGAATGGGTATAACCCGGCCTTTCTGAATAACCCACGTATATAATAAACAAATGTTACACAAACACAACGAACGCCTCATTCCAATTCAGAATATTCTTTTATTCACAAAATCACATTCTTAGGGAAAGGTTCCCATTAATTTTATCCAAGATAAATTCTTCTAAATTTATTCTTTAATCTTCCTTTGGATATCATTTCAAACCATTTTACGGTTTTCCAAACTAGTCGGGATTAGCGAACCACACCGAAGTAATTATTTATTTTATTTCCCAATCCCAACCTATATATCCCATGGAGAAAACTGGTAATACTCCACATCTAACACCACTGTGTTATCGGTAAAATTAATTACCATTTCACGTTCAAATCTAATTAAAGATTTAACTATCGCTTTGGAGCAAAACTGGTGATACTCCACTCTCGATCACTTTTCAGATTTGATAATTTAAATTATCAATTCATATTTTTAATCTAATTAAAGATTCATTAAAACTTCACTTAGTTTTAATCTTTCAAAAATCAACATCTTGCCTTTAACTGGGTTAAAGAACCAATGTCATCTAAAACACGATTCACGATAAACCCAAATCACATTTGATATTAAATACAAGGCTCTGAATAGAAAATATATCGGCTTATATTCAATATCAAATTCTGAAACCAACAAATATCATATTGGAAATAACGATATAAAATATATCTTTCAAATCCCCATAGCAATATTTGTATAGTCACGAAATCCAACATCGAAATATTCCGAAGATAATTTCGATTCAGCTCCAGTCCAATTCACATATTGGGAATATTGATTATTTTTAAAATCACTTCCAAATTCAATTTATTTATTTCAAAAATAAATTGATTTTAATTCTAGTTCACAACTGGTTCATTTCGATAAAAATCTATTTTTATCATTTCAAATGTGGAATTCTTCATCCCAGTTCTTTCCAATTCACATATTATGATTTTACACAAATTATCAATATTTTTAATAATTTTATCAAGGCCCGTACAGTCGATTTCCATCAACGGCTATCGAACTGCACTTACAGCGACCTTTTTCAAATTTGATTTGGACATAATTCCAAATCCCACCATTAGATTTCAAATTTCTAATATTCATTGGAAAGCTCTTTTCGATACGAACCCAACGGTTCCGGTTTTAGGAGAATCCGATGGTCGGATCTCCCGCAATGTCCGTTTGAAATAAATGGTCGAAATTCACGAACTGCCGCGGCGCGGCGCGTTCTATTCAGGCCATTATATATATATATAATATATATATTATATATATTTTGTCGATTTCCTTTTAAAACGAATTTTATAAATAGTTCTACATTCGTTTCAAAACAATTTCAACTTCATCTTCAATTTCAAATCGATTTGATTTCAATTCAATTCGAGTTCATTTCAATTCAATTCAAATTAAAATTCATTTCGATTCAATTCAATTCGAATTTACCTTCTATTTGATTCAATTCGAATTCGTTTCAAATTGATTTCAATTCAATTTCAGTTCGTTTTAAATTTCTATTTCAATTTAATTCAATTTGAATTCATTTCTATTTTATTCGAATTCAAATTCGCTTCCTATTCAATTCGAATTTTAATCTAATTCAATTTGAATTTCATTTCAAAATATTTAATTTTGAAATCACTTTTCAATATTCATTATACAACGAATAAAATCGATATAAATATCGTTCGCGTCAAAATAACGCATCTCTAATCAACACGGCTTTACATTTTTCAAAACTTCTTTATTCTATCCAACAAATGAATATTTATCCCATCCAACACATGAATCTATATTTCTTTCAACACACGACTAATCTCAACACATGAGTACTGTCAACACATCACTATTTTCGTTATGTAAAATATTTTATAAAACTATGGTATCTATCATTTGATTTTAATTAGACTCCACCGTAAAGTAGATTCTAATCGTAAATATGATAAAGATGTAATTTTTATTATTTAAAATATTTCACTCAACACATGAATAGTTTCAACCCATAAACATCGTCAACACATGACTATTTTTATATTCAACACATGAATTCTCCTTTATAATATTCCTTATTTTCCCGATTGGAATGAGGCCCAATCAATCACCATATAACGTTAATTATATGGATTCCATACAACACATGTATATAATAGCATTGAAAAACAACCAACCATCAACCAAAGTGCACCACACTGTATAAGCATCAAATATAAATATCTAACGCTTATAACAGCCTGTCAATCGACCGATCGACATATTTAATCAATCAGGATGAGTGAACTTCAAATTTCATACCAACACCCGTGTGGGGTTTCAAACAATCAAACACAGATTTTATTTGTGCAGTTGGGCGATGTGTAAAATTTATCGACCCAATCAATATCAGTCAAATCAGTGTATATAAACAAATCGGCCGATTTGTTTATAAATATTTATTTATTCACTTTCACGTTAAAAATTCTATTTTTAACGATAAACATTTTGTTTTAACACTTGAATTTCTATTCAGTTCATTTATTCAATGAATGATATTTTTATTTTACTAACATATTTTAGAAAATTCCGGCGGCATAACGGCACGATACTAGAAACGGGACGAGGCCTAGCCTTATCCCCGGTCTAGTGAAGGCCCACGCCATTCACACATCAATCAAATCCATTCAATTCACCAAATAATTCAATTCAACCCAAATCATCTACCTACTTTATGCAACCAAACAAACAAGTCCATGGTCTGTGGACGATTGTGTCGGGTGCTACTAAGCACCGTCTGCATCCTATTATATATTTATAATTAGAAAAGAAATTGAAAGGTGAGAAATTCTCACTAATAGCTATCCAACCATCTCGACTCTTCCTTTGCAGAAGTCTTCATCGTTCTCGCCTTTTTGTCTCCTTCGTTGACCGTAGCCACTACATATATAAATCGAATTTTTACTTCGTCGTTCAATATATAAAAATCGAATTTTTTACTTTGCTATTCTATATATAAAAATAACATTTTTTTCTTTGATATTCAATATATAAAAATCACATTTTTACTTTGATGTTCAATATATAAAAATCACATTTTTTAAAAATATAGATTTCATCGTTATGAAAATCACCACTTTATTTCAACGTATATAAAATAAAAATCAGATTTTTATTTCGCTACATATACAAAGATGATATTTTTATATTCTCTATCCTATAAAGATTATATTTTTAATACTTTAAAAATATAAAAATCATATTTTTAATATTTCTATATAGTAAAGATTATATTTTTAATACTTTAAAAATATAAAAATCATATTTTTATCACTTTAAAAATATAAAGATCATACCTTTTACCAAATTAAATCTTTTTCTAATCAGTTTCTTTTTAAAATCGAAATCAATTTTAAATTCTTTTTAAAATCAGTTTTAAATTCTTTTTAAAATCAGTTTTAAATTCTTTTAAAATCAGTTTTAAATTCTTTTTAAAATCAGTTTTAAATTCTTTTTAAAATCAGTTTTAAATTCTTTTAAAATCAGTTTTCAGATAAAAATAAAAAAATATAAAGTAAAAAAAAACTTACCGTATCTCGAAGAAGGGGGGGCGTCGTCTTCGTCGGCAGGAGGAGGAGAAGAAGAAGAAGGCGGCGCGGCACGTTGTAGGGGAGGCGGCGGCGTCTCGATGATGCGGTGGTGCTGTTGCGTCAGCTACGGTTGGAAGGGGGGGCTCGCGGAGTCAACGAATCGGGGAGGGAAGAAATCGATGAAGTGGAGAGAGAAAGGGGGAGGGAGGCGAGGTGGGGGAGGTCTGACGACGGAGGCGCGGCGGCTGGAGCCTACCGACGGTGGCGCGAGGTCGATGAGGCCTTTTTCCTTTTTTTTTTTAAAAAAAATCGATTTCTGAGGTGAGAGAAGAGAGAAAAGGGGTCAGGGGTATTATATATATTTATATTTATTTATTTATTTTAAATTTCAAAAAGGTACTTTAAAATACGAACTCGAAATCAAGCCCACCGACTATCGTCCATAGCTAATTACCCCCAGCCCGAACACAATGGGATATGTATCGCAAGCTGATTTGATCGTTTCGATCAGTTTCCGTTAAATTTACATTTAAATCATTATATTAAATTTTAAACGTACATTTCAATTTACCGGGGTCATATACTAACTAGAAAAATATTTTCTAGCTTCGTATCGACGATACGGTCCTAACAAAACTAATTTCGTCAAATTCTGAGACCGTTTGAAAAATGGCCAATTTCCAGTCGATTAAAATCAACTGAAATTGGTCAAACGCGTTTTCCTTTGCCACGCTCACATATTGATTCGAAAAATTATGAAATTTGGAATCTAGCAATAATTTGACATCACGGACCCAACAAAAGTGGTTTCGTCGAAATCCGAGGTCGTTTGCAAAATGTCCATTTTTAAGGGCCTGAATTCCATAGCGACTATTCAGAATTTTCAACTGGACATATCTTTTGATTCCCGCTATGAAATCTGGATTATTCGGATTCGTTGGAAAGATATATCAATTAGATCCTAATGTTTTTGGTTTCACTAAAATCCGGATTGTTTTGCACCCGGTACATTCAATTGAAGTTTGAAATCGAATTATCGAACTACCGCGCCATTTTCAATTCCTATTTATAATTATATATAAATATTTATATTCTAACGACGACGCATTATAATATATACGTTCTAATTATATTCAAAATAAATTTTCTCGTTGATTTTATTTAAAATAATCTATTTTAAATATTCAAAATTCGCTAAAATTGCCAAAATAAAAATTTTAAACTGGCCCGGATTTTTGGGTTATTACAATCTCCCCCACTTAAAACTTTTCGTCCCCGAAAAGGAACAAAGTCGAAAGTGGTTTGATTAATCAACTCTACGTTCGATCTGGCTTCCATTCTCCAACTTTTCAGTTTCTGAGAATTTTCAAATTTCAAAAATTTGGCTAACACCCTAAATTTTCGAAACATTTCGCCATAACCTCCCCTGCACCGGGAGCATCGGGGAATTTCAAATAGCTTCCCCGGTCCTTCTAATCTCAAAAAGAAAAAGAAAAAGCCAAGCGGCTAGCCAATAGGCTCATAAAATCATCATCACCCAAACAAACAGTAAATTATGTAGTAAACATGTACCTATTTGTCGGGCAAACAAATTTTATTCTCTGCTCTAGCCTCCTTGCTATGACCTGTTCAATGTAAGTGCAAGTATATGCAAGCAAATGCGACCAATTTTCAATATAATTCAATATGTGATTCAAGTAGGCTAAATGGCTAAAAATTAGCAAACAAATAAACAAACAACACAAACATCAATCAATTAGTGAATTAGAGTTTCAAATTCATAATTTGATACATATACAAAAATCATGTTTTTGATGCCAATTCACAACAATGTATCTATCTATATTAGTTTTGGTTCTCACACCAGTCTAATGGAAATATATAGAAATCACACCTTCGAAACTCGAATATGAATATTGATGATGATGCACCATCATCAGAATCATCCCCGGATGTCTAGAATGTGATTCTATATCTACCCAGTATATTAAAACTTCGAATATACGTTCAAGACGCGTATACGCGAAATCTTTATATACTCGATTGTCCATAATCAATATAAATAAATATTCAAATACGTATAAAACGATTTAAATTTTCAAAACAAAATTGTTTTCATTTGAAAAATATACTCTTCACACTCGTTCTAGGATACTACTGATCCTATCTCTAACGAGTCACTCTAATTGGATGTTGCTAATCCAATATCTGATGAATTCTTTCGTATGGTTCTAATGTGTCTTGTTCTCGAACTCTGTAAACCAAAGCTCCGATACCAAACTGAGAGAACCCGTAACTTCCCCGTGAAGGAAAGCACGGATACTTTGAGAACAACACACATCGGAACACAGACGGAAGAACATTTCATTGCTATTACAACAATTCCATCAGATACAATAATATACAGAGTATAAATGAATAAATTACATTCGATAAATATTAGAGATTACAATAAATTACATAGCAACGGAAAATAATACAAAAGCACAACTAGAAGTGATACACGGATACAGAGCTTTCCGAGCATCGTTCCAGCTGTATATCAGGACCCTGTGAATATAAATCTGCAAAACCAAAACTACTAGCTGCCCGTGCGGAAAATAGGGGCACCCAGAGTTTAGGTTAAAACAATAAACTCCAGGTCAGTCATGTGACTGGTGTGAGAACTAAAACAGTTATAATTCTTTATTTTAAAGTTCGGTAAATCAAGGGACCACGCCGTATAACACGGAACGGGCTTCCTCCCAAGGATACCAGTGCATAGGACAAACAGCGCAATGCTAAATAAAGAAAAATGAAGCTGTTATAAGACCCAGGTCCCATCACACAATGCAACGCAAGCCGGAGGATAGGGTTTTTACCTTATAACAGCCAAAGCATGCTTGATACGTTTAAAACACATTATTTGATACTATTATAGGTGTATAGTGTCAAAACAATTTCAATCATAAATATCAATCATAGGCGGCATGAATGACCCATACCACTATGTCGCCATACTAGGTTCTACAAATAAAACCGAAACACACGTATTGGAAATTGGATTCCATCATGAGTCGAGGCAAGGGGCAAGCTCCTCTCCGCGTTCGAGACACTCTAGCAAATGCCTCAGGACCCCACTATGATCCTTGGATCTTCAGGGCCGGTCCTCTCTTACTTTTGAGGATTAGTTATTCCTGAACACACGTTTCCCGGTCCTTACAGACCTATATCCGAGGCGCCTCATATCCAACAACCACACAGGTGAAAAGTATATAAATGTCAGGGCTGGTAGGTCACTGACACCACCCTAGCTAGAAAGAAACGTCGTGCTCTCCCTGCAGTCACTATCCCGTTTTTGACTCATACCGAGGTGTGAGGCTCACGAATTCACGTTATACACAAAGCTACGCCACACAGGCCATGCTTTGATCATCAACCACAAGACTTTGCTTTTCAACAGAAGCCTTGATCAACTGCCACTTACGCATGCCACACTGGCAATTCACTCCATGCGACTGATGTCCATCGATATACAACCTCTGAGCTCGTACGTCTCAGAGAAGGGCGTTAAGCAAGAGAATAAATTCTCCGCCGCCAAACAGATGTATATTTAATAGAGATCAATCAACACAGAATAAAATCCAATATCAGACACACAATCCATTTACAAGTTCGTTCTGGGTCTGAACGAAACCGGAGGCACTTTCCTCGCATATCCATCCATCTCCAGGTACGTCTGGACGATCACCAACTGATTCCCTCATCCTGGGTGTACAGCCCAATCAAGATCATCAGTAATCACCCAAACGATGTGAAGACTTCCGGTCTTCTACCATCGTCTTCATCTTCGACATCTCGTCGAATCGGTTATTCAGAATGGGTATAACCCGGCCTTTCTGAATAACCCACGTATATAATAAACAAATGTTACACAAACACAACGAACGCCTCATTCCAATTCAGAATATTCTTTTATTCACAAAATCACATTCTTAGGGAAAGGTTCCCATTAATTTTATCCAAGATAAATTCTTCTAAATTTATTCTTTAATCTTCCTTTGGATATCATTTCAAACCATTTTACGGTTTTCCAAACTAGTCGGGATTAGCGAACCACACCGAAGTAATTATTTATTTTATTTCCCAATCCCAACCTATATATCCCATGGAGAAAACTGGTAATACTCCACATCTAACACCACTGTGTTATCGGTAAAATTAATTACCATTTCACGTTCAAATCTAATTAAAGATTTAACTATCGCTTTGGAGCAAAACTGGTGATACTCCACTCTCGATCACTTTTCAGATTTGATAATTTAAATTATCAATTCATATTTTTAATCTAATTAAAGATTCATTAAAACTTCACTTAGTTTTAATCTTTCAAAAATCAACATCTTGCCTTTAACTGGGTTAAAGAACCAATGTCATCTAAAACACGATTCACGATAAACCCAAATCACATTTGATATTAAATACAAGGCTCTGAATAGAAAATATATCGGCTTATATTCAATATCAAATTCTGAAACCAACAAATATCGTATTGGAAATAACGATATAAAATATATCTTTCAAATCCCCATAGCAATATTTGTATAGTCATGAAATCCAACATCTAAATATTCCGAAGATAATTTCGATTCAGCTCCAGTCCAATTCACATATTGGGAATATTGATTATTTTTAAAATCACTTCCAAATTCAATTTATTTATTTCAAAAATAAATTGATTTTAATTCTAGTTCACAACTGGTTCATTTCGATAAAAATCTATTTTTATCATTTCAAATGTGGAATTCTTCATCCCAGTTCTTTCCAATTCACATATTATGATTTTACACAAATTATCAATATTTTTAATAATTTTATCAAGGCCCGTACAGTCGATTTCCATCAACGGCTATCGAACTGCACTTACAGCGACCTTTTTCAAATTTGATTTGGACATAATTCCAAATCCAACCATTAGATTTCAAATTTCTAATATTCATTGGAAAGCTCTTTTCGATACGAACCCAACGGTTCCGGTTTTAGGAGAATCCGACGGTCGGATCTCCCGCAATGTCCGTTTGAAATAAATGGTCGAAATTCACGAACTGCCGCGGCGCGGCGCGTTCTATTCAGGCCATTATATATATATATATATAATATATATATTATATATATTTCGTCGATTTCCTTTTAAAACGAATTTTATAAATAGTTCTACATTCGTTTCAAAACAATTTCAACTTCATCTTCAATTTCAAATCGATTTGATTTCAATTCAATTCGAGTTCATTTCAATTCAATTCAAATTAAAATTCATTTCGATTCAATTCAATTCGAATTTACCTTCTATTTGATTCAATTCGAATTCGTTTCAAATTGATTTCAATTCAATTTCAGTTCGTTTTAAATTTCAATTTCAATTTAATTCAATTTGAATTCATTTCTATTTTATTCGAATTCAAATTCGCTTCCTATTCAATTCGAATTTTAATCTAATTCAATTTGAATTTCATTTCAAAATATTTAATTTTGAAATCACTTTTCAATATTCATTATACAACGAATAAAATCGATATAAATATCGTTCGCGTCAAAATAACGCATCTCTAATCAACACGGCTTTACATTTTTCAAAACTTCTTTATTCTATCCAACAAATTAATATTTATCCCATCCAACACATGAATCTATATTTCTTTCAACACACGACTAATCTCAACACATGAGTACTGTCAACACATCACTATTTTCGTTATGTAAAATATTTTATAAAACTATGGTATCTATCATTTGATTTTAATTAGACTCCACCGTAAAGTAGATTCTAATCGTAAATATGATAAAGATGTAATTTTTATTATTTAAAATATTTCACTCAACACATGAATAGTTTCAACCCATAAACATCGTCAACACATGACTATTTTTATATTCAACACATGAATTCTCCTATATAATATTCCTTATTTTCCCGATTGGAATGAGGCCCAATCAATCACCATATAACGTTAATTATATGGATTCCATACAACACATGTATATAATAGCATTGAAAAACAACCAACCATCAACCAAAGTGCACCACACTGTATAAGCATCAAATATAAATATCTAACGCTTATAACAGCCTGTCAATCGACCGATCGACATATTTAATCAATCAGGATGAGTGAACTTCAAATTTCATCCCAACACCCGTGTGGGGTTTCAAACAATCAAACACAGATTTTATTTGTGCAGTTGGGCGATGTGTAAAATTTATCGACCCAATCAATATCAGTCAAATCAGTGTATATAAACAAATCGGCCGATTTGTTTATAAATATTTATTTATTCACTTTCACGTTAAAAATTCTATTTTTAACGATAAACATTTTGTTTTAACACTTGAATTTCTATTCAGTTCATTTATTCAATGAATGATATTTTTATTTTACTAACATATTTTAGAAAATTCCGGCGGCATAACGGCACGATACTAGAAACGGGACGAGGCCTAGCCTTATCCCCGGTCTAGTGAAGGCCCACGCCATTCACACATCAATCAAATCCATTCAATTCACCAAATAATTCAATTCAACCCAAATCATCTACCTACTTTATGCAACCAAACAAACAAGTCCATGGTCTGTGGACGATTGTGTCGGGTGCTACTAAGCACCGTCTGCATCCTAGTATATATTTATAATTAGAAAAGAAATTGAAAGGTGAGAAATTCTCACTAATAGCTATCCAACCATCTCGACTCTTCCTTTGTAGAAGTCTTCATCGTTCTCGCCTTTTTGTCTCCTTCGTTGACCGTAGCCACTACATATATAAATCGAATTTTTACTTCGTCGTTCAATATATAAAAATCGAATTTTTTACTTTGCTATTCTATATATAAAAATCACATTTTTTTCTTTGATATTCAATATATAAAAATCACATTTTTACTTTGATGTTCAATATATAAAAATCACATTTTTTAAAAATATAGATTTCATCGTTATGAAAATCACCACTTTATTTCAACGTATATAAAATAAAAATCAGATTTTTATTTCGCTACATATACAAAGATGATATTTTTATATTCTCTATCCTATAAAGATTATATTTTTAATACTTTAAAAATATAAAAATCATATTTTTAATATTTCTATATAGTAAAGATTATATTTTTAATACTTTAAAAATATAAAAATCATATTTTTATCACTTTAAAAATATAAAGATCATACCTTTTACCAAATTAAATCTTTTTCTAATCAGTTTCTTTTTAAAATCGAAATCAATTTTAAATTCTTTTTAAAATCAGTTTTAAATTCTTTTTAAAATCAGTTTTAAATTCTTTTAAAATCAGTTTTAAATTCTTTTTAAAATCAGTTTTAAATTCTTTTTAAAATCAGTTTTAAATTCTTTTAAAATCAGTTTTCAGATAAAAATAAAAAAATATAAAGTAAAAAAAAACTTACCGTATCTCGAAGAAGGGGGGGCGTCGTCTTCGTCGGCAGGAGGAGGAGAAGAAGAAGAAGGCGGCACGGCACGTTGTAGGGGAGGCGGCGGCGTCTCGATGATGCGGTGGTGCTGTTGCGTCAGCTACGGTTGGAAGGGGGGCTCGCGGAGTCAACGAATCGGGGAGGGAAGAAATCGATGAAGTGGAGAGAGAAAGGGGGAGGGAGGCGAGGTGGGGGAGGTCTGACGACGGAGGCGCGGCGGCTGGAGCCTACCGACGGTGGCGCGAGGTCGATGAGGCCTTTTTCCTTTTTTTTTAAAAAAAAATCGATTTCTGAGGTGAGAGAAGAGAGAAAAGGGGTCAGGGGTATTATATATATTTATATTTATTTATTTATTTTAAATTTCAAAAAGGTACTTTAAAATACGAACTCGAAATCAAGCCCACCGACTGTCGTCCATAGCTAATTACCCCCAGCCCGAACACAATGGGATATGTATCGCAAGCTGATTTGATCGTTTCGATCAGTTTCCGTTAAATTTACATTTAAATCATTATATTAAATTTTAAACGTACATTTCAATTTACCGGGGTCATATACTAACTAGAAAAATATTTTCTAGCTTCGTATCGACGATACGGTCCTAACAAAACTAATTTCGTCAAATTCTGAGACCGTTTGAAAAATGGCCAATTTCCAGTCGATTAAAATCAACTGAAATTGGTCAAACGCGTTTTCCTTTGCCACGCTCACATATTGATTCGAAAAATTATGAAATTTGGAATCTAGCAATAATTTGACATCACGGACCCAACAAAAGTGGTTTCGTCGAAATCGGAGGTCGTTTGCAAAATGTCCATTTTTAAGGGCCTGAATTCCATAGCGACTATTCAGAATTTTCAACTGGACATATCTTTTGATTCCCGCTATGAAATCTGGATTATTCGGATTCGTTGGAAAGATATTATCAATTAGATCCTAATGTTTTTGGTTTCACTAAAATCCGGATTGTTTTGCACCCGGTACATTCAATTGAAGTTTGAAATCGAATTATCGAACTACCGCGCCATTTTCAATTCCTATTTATAATTATATATAAATATTTATATTCTAACGACGACGCATTATAATATATACGTTCTAATTATATTCAAAATAAATTTTCTCGTTGATTTTATTTAAAATAATCTATTTTAAATATTCAAAATTCGCTAAAATTGCCAAAATAAAAATTTTAAACTGGCCCAGATTTTCGGGTTATTACATTGGCACAGCGCACTTTCATTGGAAATGTCGGTCGGTGCGGGGCGAGCCGTCACAAAATACCAATACTACATATTTATTTTTCTGTTAAATGCTAATTATATTATTTTTTAAGTTTGATGCCAAAATTATGGTAATAAATATCTATACAAAAGCAAACCAAAAGGAATTGTTTAGTTGTTCTTTTTCCACTCTATATATTTCATTTATATATACTTTTTACATGTTATATTTATTTTACCAAAATAATACATCTAATTAAAGATGATATTGAAACGGCCCTTTTCTTCAGTTCACAAATCAACACCGTAGGAACATGAATCAGATAATGACTAAACTCATAATCCACAAATACCCGAGTTATAGTTTATTTAACATTTTTAATACAAAAACAAAAGAATTACGTAATGCATTTCAACTACCTTCTTTGGTTCGTCGTCCTGCAAGGAATCCATACACCAATTTTGACAAAATTACCAAGATATTGCCTCAAATAATGTGTGACTGTACTTTTTTGCTACTTACCCGAACCCTTGAAGATCCAATATTATTTTGATACATCAATTGACTCAGCCATTTCTCTCATAACATCAAATCGCTACCATTAAATAATTGAAGCTTATTTGAAGCGCTAAAAACAATGCATTTTGGAAGATATTTAATAAATAGACACTTCACAAAAAGCCAATTGATCAAAAGATATTTCATCAAAAATGTATTTTGAACAAATGTTTTTCTGTAAAGTGTCTATTTATTAATTATTTTCCAAAATGCATTGTTTTTATCACTTCCATTATGTTTCGACTATTAAGTGGTAGCGATTTAATGTAGTGGGAGAAACTGCTGTGTCAACTGATGCCTCAAAATCATATTGCAATCTTAAAGGGCGGCTACAACATGTGGAACGGACACTCGAATTAGTTGCAATAGCTAGAAAGAAGTACAGTTACACACATTAGAGGCACTATTGGACAAATTTGTCATTAAATGTTGATATATTATAAATACGAGATGCATGAAGTAAAAATAAACTGTATATAGATTCAATGTAGGACAGAGAAGGGAGAAAAGATCCCCTAAGTGGAACCTACTTCGAAATAAACGAGATAACTGAATTGTGTAATGTAATTCTTTGTCTTTTTGTTTTTATGTCAAATTTTTTAAATAAACTCTAAATCGGGTATTTGTGAATCATAAGTTCATCCATTACCAGATTCATGTTCCAAGGGATATGATTTGGAAATTACAGATGTTTACTTTGGAACATCTATATCACCCATATATAGAGGTACTAACTTGGTTAAAAAAATATTGCATGTAAAAAGTTTATAAATGAAATATACGAAGAGGAAAAAAAATTAAACAATTTGTTTCGCTGAATCACTAATATCAAATGACAGATCAAAATTGGCATGTCTCGATATGTATGAGATAAAATTGCTTCGGTACAAGTATTCGTTAGCGTATTTTTAATATCAAACTTTTACTTTAGAAAGTATATTAAGCATTTACCCAATGAAATAAATATCTTAGTATTACGATGCATCAAATCATTGAATCATCCATACTAATATATAATTACGATCCTCACGGCACGGGCTTCGCAGGTGGTAATAGCACGTGCTTCGCGCGTGGTCATGGCACGCAATTCGCGCGTGATATTTTGTATTTTAAACATGCAAGGAAAAATGATTTGTACTAATGTTGCATGATTAATAAATTACCACTCCAAAAAATAAAATAGTATACAATATAAATAAATTCAAATGCGATATCAATCATTAATAAATGCAAATGTAAATAAAAAAGTCTAACCATAAATCATATATTATGATAATACTAAAAATATACAATTGCCATACTAAAAAATGATAAAAATTATTTATTAATAAAATATTTCATCTTGATTATCTTTACTGTCACCATCCAATTTCTTCCATATGCTTTACCTGTAAAGGAAAAAAACATGATTAGATAATATAATTGAATAATGGATATTTTTTATTTTATAAATTAAATAATTGTATGCAGCTTACCAACTTAGACGTGAAACTTGCATCTCAACCGTACTTATCTACTAATAGGATCTTTTGATTGTTGTGCAATTGCATGGTGCTGTGGATCGCATGAGCGTTTACAGTATTATATTGGTTCGGTGCAAACTATTGAAAACCAAATACTGATGCAAATCAAGCAGATAAATCCGAAAAGACATAACTGAATACTGATGCAAACCAAAGTAGATAAATGCATAGAATAATATACAGTACCTGTCTTGAAAACAGAAGCTTTCCCACTGCAATCAGAAGATAGAGATACTGAGAGTAGCAAAAAGGTTTAAATGGCTGTAGAGAAAAAGGAAAGAATGGAGAGGGTAATTGATTTTTTGAGGTGGGGAAGAAAGATACAGTGTCATATTTACAACTAAGAAAGTGTACATATCAGGAAGATAAGATAGTGCACTTTAGGAATGCGATAAAATATGTGCACTATTAATTATCGAATTAAAGTACAAAAATCTAAATTAGATTATTTTATACATGATAACTTAAATATTGTATACACTACCAATTATATTTGAATGACATAGGGCATATAAAGTAATTATACAATCAAATGCAATTAGAGTAAAAAAATGAGGAATGCAGTGTTTTACAAATTAAATCAGCAATATATTTTAAATCTATATATTGGAAATAGAGTTATATGTTCACAACTCAATTTTGGATGTGAGAATGCATTTACATGTAAATATAGTATGAAATAATCATAATTGGTAGAATTGATATACATAAATCCCACCATAATTCTACCATAATATTGAAAATCTGTAATAACCTACAACTCAATTTAATTTGATTAAATATATGCAACACAATATTTGAATTGCATATTTGAATTATGGTACCAAATATGGTAGAATTTGTATTACTAAATATGTACCATAATACAATCTTATATTGTAATAATACTATATTTGGTAGAATTTGTATTACTGATTTAACTCTACCAATTAAGAAGCAACATTTATTCTATATTTGAATTGGTATTTCATATTATTTTTGAATTTCAAATATAGTATCAAAGGTTCACAACTCAGTTATGTCTACCGTATGAGAATCCATCGGTTTTCTAGTTTATACAAATGAAATAGAAGGCAAAGTAGTAAAATGATCCGTCATTTTAGCTTGCTATAGATTTTATAACAACTGGAAATTTGGAACCAATTTAAATTTTTTATTTTAACTGTTTTATTGAACATAGGATATTTAAAATAATTTATTTTAAATAATAATGACTAAAAATTTATTTAAATCGAAGTTAGAACGAATAAATTAATTTTAATTATAAAACAAACCTGAAATGGCGTGGTAGTTTGAAATTTTGATTTTAAACTTTAACTGAATGTACAGGATTCAAAATAAATCAGATTTCAGTCAAACCAAAAATATTTATATCTGTTTAATTATTTCTTTCTAACAAATCCGAAAAATTGAAATTTCATAGCGGGAATAAAAAGTTATGGCCAGTTAAATATTCAGAATAGTAGTTATGGAATTTAAAGATATATTTTAATAATAAAAAATAGCCATTTTGCAAATGGCCTCCATTTTCGATGAGACCACTTTTGTTGGATCTGGAATGTCAAATCATTGCTAGATTCCAAATTTCATAATTTTTGGAATTAATATGTAAGCGTGGAAAAATAAAATTTGTTTGGTCAATTTCAATTGAACTGGATCGACCAGAAAATGACCATTTTTCAAACGGTCTCTAAATTCAACGAAATTAATTTTGTTAGGACTGTATCATCAAAACGTAACTAGATATAATTTTTCTGTAGTTTTAAGAGTCAGTATGTGGCCCCGGTAAATTAAAATGTACATTCAAAATCAATATATATTAATTTATAATTTAATTTTGATAAAAACAGATTAAAAATAGTTGAATTGTCTTATGAAATATCTCCTATTGTGTCCGGAATGGGGGTATTTAGCTAGGGCCGACACTCGTTGGGTTTGATTTGGATTTTGAAATGATACACGAGTTATATTGAAATTAAATTGAATTAAATAAATAAAATAAAAATAGAAATACGCTATAAATACTCCCAGAATACGCAGTACCAAAACCCTAGCTTCACCAGACCCGCCGCCCTTTTAGAAATCAATGTCCAATTATCTTCAATTTTGATTCGTTTATTTCTACAAATTTACATGGAACTAAATCAGGGTTCCAAAGAGAATAAAGCAAAAGACATTTTAGATTCAAAAGACATTTTAGATTCAAAAGACATTTTAGATTCAAAAGACATTTTAGATTCAAAAGACATTTTAGATTAAAAAGACATTTTATATTCAAAAGACATTTTAGATCAAAAAATACATTTTAGATTAAAAAGACATTTTAGATTCAAAAGACATTTTAGATTAAAAAGACATTTTATATTCAAAAGACATTTTATATTCAAAAGTCATTTTATATTCAAAAGACATTTTAGATTAAAATGACATTTTAGATTCAAAAAACATTTTAGATTAAAAAGACATTTTAGAATAAAAGAACATTTTAATGTAAACAGAACATTTTAATGTAAAAAGGACATTTTAATGTAAAAGAACACTTTAATAAAGAATAATTTAAAATAAAGAATAATTTAAAATAAAGAATATTTTAAAATAATATTTAGTGAAGAATAAAATTATGATTTTGATGTCCATTTTTAGATGGACACAAAAATGTAAAATATAAAGCCCGGTTAAGTATAAAAACGCCATTTTTACCCAAACGTGTTCATCAATCGATTTTATTCATTTTATAATGAATATAGAAAAGAGGAGATTTCAAAATTTAATATTTTGAAAATATTATCTTCTTTTTTTTGAAACTGAAATATTATCATTTTAATATGATAAAGATATAAAATATTCAATTTTGATTTAAAATTGAAAATGAAATTGGAATCGTTATAAAATGAAATAATAAATATTTTAAAACTAAGATTTAAGTGGAAATCAACGAAATATATATAACATGTATTATATATATATATATATATATATATATTAATGGCCTGAATAGAACACGCCGCGCAGCGACCGTTCGCGAATTTCGACCATTGACTTCGAATTGACATAACGGGAGATCCGACCGTCGGATTTTCCTAAAACCGGAACCATTGGGTTCGTATCGAAAAGAGCTTTTCAATGAATATAAGATATTTGAAATCTAACGGTTGGATTTGGAATTATGTAAATCAATTTTGGAAAAGGTCGTTGTAAATGCAGTTTGGTGGCCGTTATTGAAAACCGACTATAAGGGGCTAAAAAAATTATTAAAAATATGGAAAAATTATGTAAAATCAAAATAAATGATTTGAAAAGAATTTGGATGAAAAATTCCAATTTTTTAAAGATAAAAATATATTTTTATCAAAATGAACTAGTTATTAAATAGAATAATAATCCAATGTTATTAAATAAATAAATAAATTGGAATTGAATAAAAGAATTGGATTGATTAGTCGTGAACGGTGCCTTAAATAACGCTGTTCTTAAACCCAGTTGAGAAAAGAATAAATCTTTAAATCAAGATTTGGTGAAATTTTCCAATTAATTAATATTTAATTGGAATTAAATTAAATAAATTGGATCTTTGGGTTAGTCGTGAACGGTGCCTTAAATAACACTGTTCTTAAACCCAGTTGAGAAAAGAATAAATCTTTAAATCAAGATTTAATGAAGTTTTCCAATTAATTAATATTTAATTGGAATTAAATTAAATAAATTGGATCTTTGGGTTTATCGTGAATGGTGTCTCAAATAACACTGTACTTAATCCCCGTATGAAAAGAATAAATCTTTTAATTAATTTTATTAGAGTTTCCACTTATATTTAGTAATTGGAATAAAATGAAATGTGAACTAGGTTTATCGTGAACAATGTTTTTTTAAACGACGTTTGTTCTTTAACCCAATTAATAGTGAAAATATAATTTGGAATTTATAAATCTTTTATTAAGATTTAAATGGAAATTTTTCAAAGTAAATATTTCCAATTTAATATATTAAATTGGAATTGAATGGAATTCGATTTAATAATAATCGAGATGAGCTTCTGTAAAAGAAGATAGCTACTGTATATGGAATTTAAAAGGCTTTGTCGTTATTCCATTTATATTATTAGTCTGATACGGAAATTTATATCGATTATATATTGATCTAATTTCTGTGAAGATTCCATATTTAATGGAAGATGATTTTGGGTTTATCGTGAGCAATGTTTTAAATAACATTGGTTCTTTAACCCAGTTAAAGATAAGATTAATTTCTTAAATTTGAATAATCATTAAATAATGATTTTTAATATTAAAACCTAATTAGATTTTTAATGAATCTTTAATTAGATTAAAATGTGAAAGAGATAATTAAATTTATCGAATTCATGAAATGATCGAAAATGGAGTACCACCCGTCTTACTCCAAGCGATAGTTAAATCTTTCATTAGGTTTGAACGTGAAATGGTAATTAAATTTACCGATAACACCGTGGGTGTTAGATATGGGGTGCTACTAGTTTTGCTCCATGGGATGAATAGGTTGGGATTGCGATAATAAAAAAAAATGATTACTTCGGTAAGGTTCGCTAATCCCGACTATTGATAAACCTTAATATGGTTCAGAATTGTGAAAAGATAAAATAAATCTTTTGAAATTGATATACAAAAGAAGATCAAAGAATAAATTTAAAAGAGTTTATCTTTGATAAAATTAATGGGAGCCTTCCCTAATAATGTGAATATTTTATTAAAAGAATATTCTGAATTGGAATGAGGCGTATGATGTGTTTTTATTGCACTTGATTATAAAACACGCGAATTATTCGGAAAGATCGGGTTTAACCCATTCTGAATAATTAATATGACGATCAAGAGTTGAAGATGAAGACGGTGGTTGAAGACTGGAGATCTTCACATCATTTGGATGATTACTGATGTCTTGATTGGGCCGTACACCCAAGAAAAGGTAATAAGTGGTGACTATTCAAACATACTTGGAGATCGACCGGATATGCGAGGGCCTCTCTCCTATATTGGACATATGGGACGAGGAATAAGGAGCCTCCAGTTTCGTTCAGACCCAGAATGGACTTGTAAATGGATGGTATGTCTAACGTTGTATTCCTTTATGCTGTATTCGTTGATCTCTGCTAAATATATATTTGTTTGGTGGCGAAGAATTTATTCTCTTACTTAACACCCTTCTCTAAGACGTACGAGCTTAGAGGTTATATATTGGCAGAAATCAATGGTATGGTATGGATTGACAATGTGGCATGCTAAGATGCAAATGATCAAGGCTTTTGTTGAAAAGCAGAGCCTTGTGGTTGATGATCAAAGCACAGCTTTAATTAGCATAGCTTTTTGTATAGCGATATTTCACGAGCCTCATACCCCAGTATGAATAAGAAACAGGAGAGGACTGCAGGGAGAACATGCGTTTCTTTCTAGCTAGGAGTGGTTTCATGGCATGGAGCCCAGACATTTTACTTATGTGGATGATAGAATGAGGCGCCTTGGATATTAAGTCCCTAGTGGTTCAGATTTTATGCCTTATAGGGCAGGGAAACATATTGTTCAAGCATTACTAATCCACTAAAGTATTTGTGGACCGGCCCTAAAGATCCAAGGCGCAGTCGCGGTTGATCCTGAGGCTCGGGCGAGAGAGTCTCGAATCCGGTAAGGACGATCCCTTGCCTTGGTTCATAAATGGAAATCTAACTTCCAATACGATATCGTGCGATTTTGATTGTAGAACTAGTATGGAGACATGATATATGGTACCCATGCCGTCTATGATTAATACATTTATATTTGAAGTTGTTTTTTTAAACACTATGCACATATAATAATATCAAAATGATTTGCTTTATATGTATCAAGCATGTTTGGCTATTATAATGGAAAACTCTACCATCCGGCTTGCATTGCATTGTGTGATGAGACCTGAGTCTTATAATAGCTTCATTTTTCCAAAAAAGATTGCGTTGTTTTATTTTAAACTAAGATTCATGTGGAGTAAACCCTTTCCGCGTTATACGGCGTGGTCCCATGATTTACCCAACTTTAAAATGAAGAAAATAACTGTTTTAGTTCTCACATCAGTCCCATGACTGACCTGGAGTTTATTTTTTTAACCTAAACTCTGGGTGCCTATATTTTCCACATGGGCAGCTAGTAGTTTTGGTTTTGCAGATATTATATTCACAGGATCCTGGTTTACAGCTGAAGTGATATTCAGAAAGCTCTGTATCCGTGTATTCCTTCCAGTTGTGTTATGTATTATTTTCCGCTGCTATGTAAATTATTTTAAATCTCTGACATTTATCAAATGTATATTATTCATTTATACTCTGTTATATTCTTGTACTCTGATGTAATTGTTGTAATAGCAATGAAATGTTCTTCTATTTACATTCTGATAAGTGTTGTTCTCAAAGCAATACAGCCTTTCCTTTACGGGGAAGTTTAGCTCATTTCAGATTTGTAATTTATTAACCATAAATTTTGTAACATATCATATAAGTTTGCATCCATTTTTCAAAAAATCATAGAAATTGACAGTGGCAAAATATTAAGACACTTTAGGATTAGAAAGTTACCTTAAATAATCACCCTCTTTTGAACAGAGCACAAAGCATCCAAAGTAGCTGTAATAATAGAATCAAAAGAAAGGAGATAAATTTGATCTTATTCTATCTAATAAGCAAGAATATATTGTATTATATCCAAATATAACGGGGTAGCTCTGTTTATTTGTTGTATTTGTTGACCCAACCATTCACCTTTTCGCTATGTCAAGTATACAACAGATATAATTATACGTAATATATATTATGTATTGTACCCTTTTACTTATTTTTTCTCGTTTAGTACATAAAGTTACGTTAAAAAATAGTCATAAAGTCAGGTAATGTGCTTTCTGGAACATCTCCAAATTGTATTCATAATTACAAATTATCATTACGTAATCATATGCAAGTGATGTGGTTTTGGGAACCTCAAGATAAGCAGCATAAAACAGTGTAAAATAGTAAGGTATGTGGAAGTAAAATTCAGAAAAGGGAATAGGATGATGTAAGACCGCTTATTTGTTTTGAAACTTAAGTTTGGCAAGCTATTTTCACACTTTTTGTATAGCCAATTGTAGTATGAAAACAAAAACTGTATTTTTCTAGAAAATATGCTTTTTTGTTTTAAAAAACCAACATACAACTTGCTTTTTTCTGTAAACAGTACATATGATCTATAAGAAATTGTAATAGAAAATCCGTCATTGCAAATTATACCTAAATCAAACCTGATGTAGATGTGAGGAAGTGGTGAAAGTGAGTGAACAAACTTTGTTTGGTATTTATAGGAAAATGGATTGTTCTAGAATGCGTATATCTAGGGATAAATAACTTGAAATTTTTATATGCTGAAATTGTGGAATAGTTGAACAGGTCTAGGTGAAACAGGCCTCTCGGGTATTTATAAAATAATTATTAATAAATGTAGATTTTCTTCCAATTGACTTTTTCTTTAGCATTAGTTTTGGCAGATTTTAAAATATTGCGGATATGCCATGGTGTAAGATAGAAATGCTAGTTTTTAGAATCAATTTTTTTTGAAATAGTGCTAATTTGCCTAAACTTAGCACCTAAATATTGTAAAACAAAACTGTCATTGATATAGTACCAAATCTGCTTCATAACCATATAAAAAATTGCCATATATCCACGTCAATATTAATTTATATATATATATATATATATAGAAAATAAATTGAATCAGTAGATGGATATGCCAAATATAAATGATCTTAATTCTAATTTTAAACACAAATATATGTTTACATATATAATAGCATTATAACCAATGAAAATGCTAAAACTAAAATAAATAGCAACTATATCACAGAAAATTTTTCCTAAACTTAGCACCTAAATATTGTAAAAAAAAATCTATCATTGATATAAAGCCAAATTTGCTTTCTAACCATATAAGAAACTGCCATATATCCGCGTCAATATTAATTTCTATATGTGGAAAATAAATTGAATTAGTAGATCTATATGCCAAATATAAATGATCTTAGTTTTAAGAAAACTGTTTTGGAATGTAAAATTTTAATTACAGAATAAAAACCTAATGAATGCGTTAGAACAAATGAAATGCATAAACTAAAATAAATAGCAACTAAAATGAAAAGTGATATTAAAGAGGCAATTTGAATTTGATGAAAAGGTTTATAAGATCGTACTTTAAGTGACATTAAATGCCTAATTTATTGGGGATATGAGAGAAAATAATAATTTTGTATAATTAAAAGATCCTAAGTAAGGGCATTTTGGGAAGTTTATGGTCGGACCAAAAATAAGTGCTCCTAAGAGCATTATTAATAAAGATTTATGTTATACCAAGTTATGTGTGTTAGAAAATTTGATTAAAGCACAAGAGCACCGAAGCTGCTTTATACAAGATTAGACTTTCCAACAAAGAAAGTAGTCCAAACAAAGAAAGCAACAACGTCAACAAAACCACAGAAACAACATCAACAGTAAATGTACAAATCAACAGAGTAGACATGTAAAGTTTAGACGCTATAACAATAGTTCAAAACAAACCCAAAAAAAATTCATTCATAAGTGAATTTGATCCACATTGATTAACGTCGGACCTTTCCATCAAGGGGTAAGGCATTGATCCTTTCAATCTGCAAATTTATTCTTTAATGTGTTTTGTTGTTTATATCATATATCTTGTTTTTCATATCATATATTATGTTTCTACAATCACATTTCCTCACATTTCGTAAATTAGTGGTGGATGGGTTGGTTCAAAACTAATATTTCTCCGCATTTCATATCATTTATTTCCCCTAAAAAATAAATGGCTGGTAAAGGATTGGTCAAAACTAACATTTTATCACATTTTATTGCTATTTCGACAGTTTTGAACAAAAAAAAACAACAATGTTGTAAGTGGCACGCAAATACTAAAATGTGTAAATATACTTCTAAATTCCGAACTTTGCCAAAAAGAATATTAACCTTGACAACTTCCTTGAGAATTTAACCCAGCGATCAAAATGAAACCCTATTTTTCAACATAAACGTTGCTAATTTTAATATATTTTCCAAATCATTTAAGCCCAGGTTGCTAACACAATTTAGAACCTATACTAAATGAATACCATAACATTAGAGAAACTAACATAGATAGAAATTCTTAATCAACATGTACTTTAATTTCATGATAAAAATGGTGTAACAAAATTGATAGCTCATCAGAAAAGCGGAACATAAACAAGTGGCTTGGCTACCAAATATGCGCTAGATCAACTACATGCTTCCCTATCAACCAGGCCTATCCATACACCAACACATGTATCATAATAATCAAGAGTCAATCAGCAGTAAATAATATGTTCTTCTTATAAGGTTCCTTAATGATATTGATGATCCGAACAACATAAGCATTTCCATTCCCAAATGCATAGCCTTCCATTTGCAAATATGGAAATAAAAACATGTTCCTTCATATTAAGGAACTTGATTTAGCGGAAACAACCTTTCTCCAAGCCCTATTACCCCAAACTTCTTGGTTGGAAAATCTTTGCCAGAAAATTCCTTATTGACAACGACACCACCTGAACTGTGATTCAATTGCTTTGCAAAATAATCATATACTCTACATAATAGAATGAGACAACTTTTAGTGAAACATGAAATTTTTTAATCTCAGTTTATCCACTTTAGTGTATATCAAAGTTTCAAATCATTTTACCTATTCACACATGAAGTGCCTAAAATATGTTGATGTTATAACAAATCTTATAGCTACATCTAACTTGGTTATTGTATAATAGTAGTCTAAATAAAGATTGTTATGGTTCAAGCTCCGTAGTAAAAATGTATACAAAGCAAATTATGATGGCAATCTGAAATATTAGTCTCATCCAGATTGAGCTTCCCTTGTTAATTTATTTGAACAAGAAGAAGTTTCACAGTAACACAGGAGGAAAACAAACTTAGTTTTTTTAATTACTTTCTCTTTCGCTTCTTTTTTCTTGATACAAATGAGGAGAGAGCTCTTCTATTTATAGCACACAATGGACCATTCTAGATTTGCAATATTCTAGGAATATATCTAAATATATGTAGAAAACTAACTTTTCCTAAATAATAGCAACTTTAAAAGCTCTCTTAATAAAAATAGGATCATAAATTTTAATTATTACAAATCACGCTATAATAGAGATTTGACTCTTTCTATTCCTAAAAACTTGGCTAAAATGCTTGGGATTAATTCTCAACAAATCCCTCCTTTAAGCTCAAGCATTTACCATCCTTCATTCCAATCATTTTCTTGTAATTTTCGAAGAACAACTTTGGACACGGCTTAGTAAAAATATCTGCTACCTGATCACGACTCGTAACATGATTCAACTGCACATCCTTTTCCTTGACATGCTCCCGAATGAAGTGAAAACGAAAATCTGTGTGCTTGCTCCTTTCATGATGAACTGGATTCTTTGCTAACTCGATCGCGGATTTGTTATCGACCCGTATCTCAGTCGGCTCATGTTGTGCGAGCTGTAACTTGGATAACAACTTTCTCATCCATATTGCATGGCACACACAGGAAGTGGCTGCAATATACTCTTCTTCGCAAGTTGACAGTGCTACTATTGACTGCTTCTTTGAGAGCCATGTAAAAGCTGTGCCGCTGATGTAAAACACATATCCGGATGTGCTTTTTCGATCATCAATATCACCACACCAATCACTATCTGAATAACCGACTAGTCTGTACTCATTTATTTTCGAGTAAAATAGCCCGAGTGACTTTGTTCCTTGAATGTATCGAAGAATTCTCTTAATAGCTTTCCAATGCGAGTAGCACGGGTTTTCCATAAATTGACTTACAATGCCAACACTATATGCTATGGCCGGTCTTGTACACACGAGGTAACGCAGACTACCGACTAAACTTCGATATCTTCTTGCATCGACTTTTTCTCCTCCATCAAATTTAGAGAACTTTGCACCTGGTTCCATTGGTGTTGCAACTGGATTACAATTTTCCATTTTGAATCTCCTCAAAATATCATTAGCATAAGCTTCCTGCAACACAAAAATTCCTGATTTTCCTTGTTTGATTTCAAGACCAAGGAAATACTTCATTAGCTCCAAGTCCATCATCTCAGACTCAAGAGTCATGGCGCTTTTAAAATCTTTGATCATCTCCTCATTATTTCCCATGAAGATGAGATCATCAACATAGAGAGCAACAAACAAAAAATTATTTTTTTTCTTTTTCACATACAACGCATGCTCGTAAGTGCATTCCATAAATCCATTCTCCTTGAAGTAAGTATCAATTCGAGTATTCCATGCTCGCGGTGCTTGCTTCAGTCCATATAGCGCCTTCCTCAACTTCAAAACTTTTCTCTCTTCGCCGGCTTTCATGTACCCGGGTGGTTGCTCTACATATACCTCTTCCTCGAGCATACTGTTCGGAAATGCAGATTTCACATCCATCTGATAGATTGGCCATTGGAATTGTGCTGCTTGGGATATGAGAAGTCGAATTGTTTCCAACCTTGCAACTGGAGCAAAAACCTCGTCATAATCGATCCCTGCCTTTTGCCTATAGCCTTTAGCAACAATTCGCGCCTTGTATCTTTCTATCTTACCTTGGGCATTCATCTTTTTCTTGTATACCCATTTCACTCCGATCGGAATATGTCCTTCCGGTGACTCAACCAAGTCCCAAGTTTCATTTTTCTAAATGGATTTGATCTCCTCATCCATTGCTACTTGCCATTTCTTGTCCCGCACTGCCTCTGTAACGACCCGTATTTTTGGTAGGAAAATATTTATTTGATTTATTATTTTAAGCATTTTACATTGGGAATATAAATGGAATTTCAATATTTAAATTAGTTATTTAAACGGAGTTTGAACGTTATATATTTATATAATTACAAATCGAGCTTGAAAATGGCGTGCAGTTCGTAATATGGAGTTTTGAACTTCAAACTGAGAATACAGGATTCGATATAAGCCAGAATTCTGTGAAACAAGAAACGCTGGAAGCGTATTGACGATAATTTTCATATGAAAGAGAAACATCGGGATTTCGTCGTGTAGATTGGAAGTTATGCCCAAATCAATTTGGTAGAAAAACAGCGGTGTAATCGTTTATCGACCGTAACGGTTTATTGGATATAACTGCATATCGGTTTCGAATTTAGACAAAGTTCTTTTGAGGCATAATGATAATTTAATTTTTAGAATTTTATGGTAATTTTTAATTAATTTAATAAGCAACTTTTTATGTGGAGTATTTTGCACCCTGTAATCAACATTTTGGGGTTTCACAATATGAGTCAAACTACCGGTATTATTATATTTTTGGGATCGCGACACCTCACTGAACACGACTGTATTTTTATTTCAGTCTGCAACGCTCATACATGAATACATAGTGGTGTAGGTAACTTTATTTGAATGGTTAACTGGTCAAACGAACTCAAAATTCAACGAAACAAGTTTCATACGAAACCTTAGGAAGAGGTCTAGTGAAACGTCAAGGCCTCATATTTTTAGGATTTTTTCTGTAATTTTTAGGAATTATTGCTCGCTGTTTTTCATCGATATTTTCTAAAGGATTTTTTCAAACGACCTCGGATTTCAACGAAACCTGTCCTATTGGGTCCGGAATATATTTTTATGTTAGGAATAGGTGTCTTTATTTCGATTAGGGATCATATGTAGCGATTTTTAACGCGATTTCTCCCCGACGAAGTTTGCACATTATTATATTATTAAAATCATCCCATTTCCTTTTTGCTTTTCCTTACATTTGGTTTCTTACGTCCAAACCAATTGCCCATGAATTCTCCTATGCCTTGCGTTCAAATTTTCCAAACGCCTGGTGCTTTCTTGCGGTCCAAACAAATTAAAACGTGTGCCCCACGGATTTAATTTCTTGGCTGCCAATTTACTCCTTCCGTGCCGGCCAAGTTTTTGAAATACACGCCAAAGCATACAGCTGTCAACCTATTTTCTGCAAACCTACTACCTACATTTCCTTGGCTCCCACGTCTCGTTCCATTCTATAAAAACGCTGCTGCACCCTTCATTTTTCCTCATCTTACCAGTAATGGAGTAACCGCATATTTCCTCAATTCTTTCTTCATGTGCATGCTATTCCCTTCATCCATTTCTGGCGTCTCCACTGTCAGTAGCAAGTGAATTGAGCATGCAGGCTACCCTCCCCTTCTTTCATATTTTAATACTTAAACAAAAAGAGGAAAAAAATAATGGTAACATATATATATATATATATATAATAGTTCGGCCGTTGCCTTGCATTAAGCTTCAGGCACCGTGTTTTTCAAGAAGCAATGGGAAGATTGGAGTGTTGGGCCTGGATCCGATTGGGCTTTTAAAAAGAAAAGAAGTTGAAAAAGGAAAATGGACGGGTGAACATGAATGGAAAGGAAGCATGTTGGAAGAAGTTTAGTGGGGAAGGGATGCTGAAAGGAAATGCGTCGAGCGGTTTAAACCAAAAGTAAGTAAGCCCGTTACTTTTACTAATTAAATATAATTTATTTAGTTATTTTATCATTTAGGAATTAGTTAGTTAAAATAAAATTATAAAACTATAACGTGAAAAAAATCATGATATGTTAACAGATTAAGGCAAAAACAATTTACACAAGAACTATATGGACGAGCGACGCACCATGGAGCTGGGAGCGACAGAGATGAAAGTAGCCGGAAATTTTAATTAAATTAAACACATGTTTAATTTAATTAGAATGAACCATTTAAACGACGAATGGAAGTCGAGGTGAGTTGTAATAACCCGCAAATTCTGGGCCAGTTTAAAATTTTTATTTTGGCCATTTTAGCGAATCTTGAATATTTAAAATAGATTATTTTAAATAATATCGACGAGAAATTTATTTTGAATTGGAATTCGACGTATATATTATATACGTCGTCGTTAGAATATAAATATTTATATATAATTATAAATAGAATTGAAAATGGCGCGGTAGTTCGATAATTCGATTTCAAACTTCAATTGAATGTACCGGGTGCAAAACAATCCGGATTTTAGTGAAACCAAAAATAATGGGATCTAATTAATAATATCTTTCCAACGAATCCGAATAATCGAAACTTCATAGCGGGAATCAAAAGATATGTCCAGTTGAAAATTCTGAATAGTCGCTATGGAATTCAGGCCCTTAAAAATGGACATTTTGCAAACGACCTCGGAATTCTGTTGAAACCAGTTTTGTTGGGTCTGTGGTGTCAAGTTATTGCTAGGTTTCAAATTTCATAATTTTTCGAATCAATATGTGAGTGTGGCAAAGGAAAACGCGTTTGACCAGTTTCAGTTGATTTTAATCGACTGGAAATTGGCCATTTTTCAAACGGTCTCAGAATTTGACGAAACTAGTTTTGTTAGGACCGTATCGTCAATACGAAGCTAGAAAATATTTTTCGAGAATTTTTAGAGTTAGTATGTGACCCCGGTAATTTGAAATGTACGTTTAAAATTCAATATAGTGATTTAAACGCAAGTTAAACGGAAACTGATTCAAACAGTCGAATCAGCGTGCGGTACATATCCCATTGTGTTCGGAATGGGGGTAAAACACTATGGACGATAGGCGGTGGGCCTCGTTACGAGGTCGTATGTAAAAGTCAACGTTTTGAAATATAAATTAATTAAGATAATAATAAAAAATTATATAACCCCCCCCCTCTCGTTTTCGTTCAGAAACGAAATAAAAAAAAAAAAGAGAAAAAAAATGTCGATCTCCATCCCGCCGCCCTCCGCATCAGACGCCGCTGCCGGCCAAGACCCGCGCTTCTCCACCTCCGCCTGCTGCCGAACCCCCTCCCCGCCTTCCTCCTCCCTCCACTCGAACGCCCGTAGCCAAGAAACCCCCCCCCCCCCGAATCGATCTCGAGCCCCCCCCTAAAACCCACCGCGCCACCCACCTGAGGACCCGCCTCCGACGAACGCCCTCCGCCAACCCCAAACCCCCCCTCTCGCCTCACCCTCGAGACAGCGAAACCCCCAACCCGCAATCACCTCACCGTCGAATCCCAAAAGCCGCCACCACCTGATGCCGCGTCGCCTCCAGACCCTCCGCCGACCGCAATCCGAATCCCCTTCTTCCGATTGAACGCTGTAAGTTTAATTTTGTGTTGTTCTCTTTTAATTTAAATTATATACCTTGTTTTATTTTCTGATTTTAAAATAAAAAAATAAAATAGAAAAGGGTAGATTTTTAAAATTAAAAGGGATTCGATTTTTACATTATAGAAATGCTAAAGATATAATTTTTATATAGTAGCGAATATAAAGATTTGATTTTTATATTTTTAAAGTATTAAAAATATAATCTTTATTAAGTAGAGGTAGAAAGATTTGATTTTTATATTTTTAAAGTATTAAAAATATAATCTTTACTATATAAAAGTAATAAAAATATGATTTTTATATTTTTAAAGTATTAAAAATATAATCTTTATAGGATAGAGAATATAAAAATATCATCTTTGTATATGTAGCGAAATAAAAATCTGATTTTTATTTTATATACGTTGAAATCAAGTGATGATTTTTATAATGATGAAATCTTTATTTTTATAAAGGCGAAAACTTTATATGGAAAATAGCGTGATAAAAATATAATTTTTATCTATATAACATAGTAATAAAAGAGTAGATTTTTATATATTGAATAGCAAAATATAAAAATGTGGCTTTTATTTCAAAGACATCAAAATATAAAAATGTGATTTTTATATATATAGTGACTACGGACGACGAAAGCGGCAAAAGGCGAGAATGGCGAAGATTTCCTACCTATGAAGAGTCGTGACGTTAGGATAGCTATATGTGAGAATTTCTCACCTTTCAATTTATTTTTCTAGTTATATATATATACTAGGATGCAGACGGTGCTTAGTAGCACCCGACACAATCGTCCACAGACCATGGACTTGTTTGTTTGGTTGCATAGATTAGTGGAATTATTTGTTTGAATTGAATTGTTTGGTGAGATGAAATTGATTTGCTTGATGTGTGAATGGCGTGGGCCTTCACTAGACCGGGGATAAGGCTAGGCCTCGTCCCGTTTCTAGTATCGTGCCGTTATGCCGCCGAAATTTTCTAAAATAAGTTAGAAAAATAAAATATCATTTTATTTAAAGAATGAACTGGATAGAAATTCATATGTTGAAATAAAATGTTTTATCGTTAAAAATATAATTTTTAACGTGAATGCGAATAAATAAAATATTCATTTACAAACCAGACGGTTTGTTTATGTACACTGATTTGACTGACATTGATTGGGTCGATAAATTTTACACATCGCCCAACTGCACAAATAAAATATTTGTTTGATTATTTGAAACCCTACACGGGTGTTAGGATGAAATATGCAGTTCACTCATCCTGATTGATTAAATATGTCGATCGATTGATTGACAGGCTGTTATAAGCGTTAGATATTTATATGTGATGCTTATACAGTGTAGTGCACTTTGGTTGATGGTTGATTATTTTTCAAAGCTATTATATACATGTGATGTATGAAAATCAATATAATTAACGTTATATGGTAATTGATTGGGCCTCATTCCAATTTGAAAAACAAAGAATAATATAAAATAAAAGTTCATGTGTTGACAGTACTCATCCATTGAGATTGGTCATGTGTTGAACGAAATATTTTAATATTAAAATTTACATCTTTATCGATATAAAATAAAAGTTCATGTGTTGACAGTACTCATCCATTGAGATTGGTCATGTGTTGAACGAAATATTTTAATATAAAAATTTACATCTTTATCGATATAAAATAAAAGTTCATGTGTTGACAGTACTCATCCATTGAGATTGGTCATGTGTTGAACGAAATATTTTGATAATAACAACTATTTTGAAAAAGAAATATTTGAAATAGAATATTTGAAAATAGAAATTTATGAAGCCGTGTTGATTAGATTGACGCCATTTTGACGTGAATGATATTTATATCGATTTTAAAACGATTTCGAAATGAATTGAATTGAAAACGATTTCGAAATGAATTGAATTGAAAACGATTTCGAAATGAAGTGAATTGAAAATGATTTCGAAATGAATTGAATTGAAAACGATTTCGAAATGAATTGAATTGAAAACGATTTCGAAATGAATTGAATTGAAAACGATTTGGAAATGAATTGAATAGAAAACGATTTCGAAATGAATTGAATAGAAAACGATTTCGAAATAAATTGAATAGAAAACGATTTCGAAATGAATTGAATATAAAACGAATTCAAATGGAATTGAAAGCGAATTGAAATGAATTCAAATTGAATTGAAATTCGAATTGAATAGAAATGAATTTTAAAACGAATTTATAAAGAAGAATTCAATTTTGCTTTGAATTGAAATGGAAGTTGAAATAGATTTTGAAACGAATTTTAAAACTATTTATATAATTCGTTTTAAATAGAAATCGACGAAATATATATTATATATATTTTATATATATAATATAATGGCCTGAATAGAACGCGCCGCGCCGCGGCAGTTCGTGAATTTCGACCATTTATTTCAAACGGACATTACGGGAGATCCGACCGTCGGATTCTCCTGAAACCGGAACCGTTGGGTTCATATCGAAAAGAGCTTTCTAAAGAATATTAGAAATTAGAAATCTAACGGTTGGATTTGGAGATACGTCCAAATCAAATTCGAAAAAGGTCGCTGTAAGTGCAGTTCGATGGCCGTTGATGAAAATCGACTGTACGGGCCTTGATAAAATTATTAAAAATAGTAATAATTTGTGTAAAATCATAAGAAATGATTTAGAAAGAATTGGGATGAAAAACTCCATATTTGAAAAGATAAAAATAGATTTTTATCGAAATGAACTAGTTTTGAACTAGAATTAGAATTCTATTTATTTTTAAATAAATAAATTGAATTAGAAAAGGGTTTTAAAAATAACCAGAATATCCAATGATTGCATTGGAGTGGATTTGAATCGAAATTGTCTTCGGAATATTTCGATGTTGAAATTCGTGATTATACAGGTGTTGTTATGGAAATTTGAAAGATATATTTGTATCGTTATTTCCAATATGACATTTGTTAATCGTAGAATTTGATATTGAATATAAGCCGATATATTTTCTATTCAGAGCCTTATATTGAATATCAAATGTGATTTGGGTTTGTCGTGAATGGTGTCTTCACTAACACCGTTCTTGAACCCAGTTGAGAAATGATTAAATCTTTTTATTTAGATTTAATGAAGTGTACCAATTAAATAATATTTAATTGGAATTGAATTGATATTGATTTTTGGGTTTATCGTGAACAGTGTTTTAAGTAACACTCGTTCTTTAACCCGATCATTAATGGAATGTGATTTTGGGTTGTCGTGAACGGTATCTTCAATAATACAATTCTTAGACCTAAAGGAGTTAAGAAAATCAGAAACTAACTGGAGATTAGTTAAGTTGAATAGTTTCCGAGGTATTGATCTGATGTTGGTTTCGGCCTTCGGGATTAATACTTAGGGAGTTGCTCACTTGCTAATTTACAATTAGGGACTGATTGAAATGTGATGTGATTTTGGGTTTATCGTGAACCGTGTTTTAAATGACACTGATTCTTTAACCCAGTCACAGATTAAAACTAAGTGGAGTTTTAATGAATCTTTAATTAGATTGAAATAATCGAAATGGAGTATCACCAGTTTTGCTCCAGGCGATAGTTAAATCTTTAATTAGATTTGAACGTGAAATGGTAATTGAATTTACCGATAACACTGTGGTGTTAGATATGAAGTATTACCAGTTTTACTTCATGGGATAAATAGGTTGGGATTGGGAAATTAAAACCAATGATTACTTCGGTAAGGTTCGTTAATCTCGACGAGTTGAATCGAAATTCAAAAGAAGAATAAATTCAAGAAATTTATCTTGGATAAAATTAATGGGAATCTTTCCCTATGAATGTGAAATTTAGAAACTAACTGTCGGTTAGCTAAGCAGAATGGTTTTCTGGATATTGATCTGATGTTGGTTTCGGCCTTCGGGGTTAATATTTGGAGAATTATTCTCTTGATTAATTTACGGTTAGTGACTGATGAATTGGAATGAGGCGTATGTTGTGTTTGTGTAACACTTTTATAAAATATACGCGAGTTATTCGGAAAGACCGGGTTTATCCCATTCTGAATAACTGATACGACGATAAGTCAAAGATGAAGACGATGGTCGAAGACCGGAGGTCTTCACGTCGTTTGGGTGATAACTGATGATCTTGATTGGGCTGTACACCCAAGAAGATGGAAACAGTTAGTGATCGTCCAGACGTACTTGGAGATCGATGGATATGCGGGGTACTAGGTGCCTCCGGTTTCGTTCAGACCCAGAACGGACTAGTAAATGGACTGTGTGTCTGACATTGGATTTTAGTCTGTGTGGTTGATCTCTATTAAATATATCTCTGTTTGGCGGCGGAGAATTTATTCTCTTGCTTAACGCCCTTCTCTGAGACGTACGAGCTCAGGGGTTATATATTGATGGATATCGAACGCATGGAGTGAATTGCCTGTGTGGCATGCCTAAGTGGCAATTGATCGAGGCTTCTGTTGAAAAGCAAAGTCTTGTGGTGATGATCAAAGCACAGCCTGTGTGGCACAGCTTTGTGTAACGTGAATTCGCGAGCCTCGCACCCCGGTTGTGAACCAAAAACGGGAGACGGACGTCAGGGAGGGCATGCGTTTCTTTCTAGCTAGAAGTGGCGTCAGTGGTTTTACACGCCCTGACGAGTTTGACTTATGTGGTTGTTGCTGTTGCGAGGCGCCTCGGTTATATCGGTTTCGGCCGAATGCATTCTGGTCGGCTGACGGACCAGACTTACACCCCATAGGGTGGGGAGACGTAGTGTTCAGGCATAATAATCCACATCGGTGGACCGGCCCTGAGGATCCAAGGCTTGCCTGCGCGCTTGCCTGAGGGGCGGGCTAGAGCGTCTCGAATCGGTTGAGGATCTTGCCCCTAGCCTCGGTTCATAGACGGAAATCCAATTTCCAAATACGTGACTTTGCGATTTTGATTGTATAACCTATATATGGCGACATAGTGGTATGGGGCATTCATGCCGCCTATGATTGATACTTATGATTTGAAGTTGTTTTATACACTATGCACTTATAATAGTATCAAATGATTTGTTTTAAACGTATCAAGCATTCTTTGGCTGTTATAAGGGAAAACCCTATCCTCGACTGCGTTGCATTGTGTGATGGGACCTGGGTCTTATAACAGCTTCATTTTTCTTTATTTAGCATTGCGCTGTTTGTTTTATGCACTGGTATTCTTGGGAGGAAACCCGTTCCGTGTTTTACGGCGTGGTCCCTTGATTTACCTAACTTTAAAAACAAAGATTAACTGTTTTAGTTCTCACACCAGTCACATGACTGACCTGGAGTTTATTGTTTTAACCTAAACTCCGGGTGCCCTTATTTTGACACGGGCAGCTAGTAGTTTTGGTTTTGCAGATTTATATTCACAGGATCCTGGTTTACAGCTGGAACGATATCCGGAAAGCTTTGTATCCGTATATCTCCTTCTAGTTGTGTATTGTATTATTTTCCGCTGCGATGTATTTAAATGTAATTTAAATCTCTGATATTTCTGTGTAATATTCATTTATACTCTGTATATTCTTGTAATCTGATGCATTGTTGTAATATACAGTGAAATGTTCTTCTGTATGCGTTCTGTTTTGTCGTGTTCTCAAACGATAGGGCGTTTCGAACGGTCTGGGTCGGTTTAACGACTGGTTCGGACCGAGCGAGATTCCTTGCCGTCACAGTTGGTATCAGAGCTTTGGTTTACAAAGCTCAGAGAACAAGGCACATTAGAACCATACGAAAGAATTCATCAGATATGGGATTAGTAACATCCAATTAGAATGACTCGTTAGAGATAGGATCAGTAGTATCCTAGAACGAGTGTGAAGAGTATATTTTTCAAATGAAAACAATTTTGTTTTGAAAATTTAAATCAATCATTCGTATTTGATTATTTATTTATTTTGAATATGGACAATCCAGTATATAAAGGTTTTGCATATACGCGTCATGAACGTATATTCGAAGTTTTAATATACTGGATAGATATAGAATCGCACTCTAGTCGCCCGGAGACGATTCTGATGATAGTCTAGACATCATCAGAATTGGTATTCGAGTTTCGAAGGTGTGATTTTCTATATATTTCCATTAGACTGGTGTGAGAACCAAAACTAACATAGCTAGAATACATTGTTGTGATTTGGCACCAAAAATCTGATTTTTGTATATGTATCAAAGTTATGAATTTCAAACTCTAATTCACTAATTGATTGATGTTTGTGTTGTTTGTTTATTTGTTTGCTAATTTTGAACCATTTAGCCTAATTGAATCAAATATTGAATCGTATTGAAAATTGGTCGCATTTGTTAGCATATGCATATATATCATTGAACAGGTCATAGCAAGGAGGCTAGAGCCAGAGAATAAAATTTGTTTGCCCGACAAATAGGTACATGTTTACTACATAATTTCCTGTTTTGTTTGGGTGATGATGATTTTGTGAGCCTATTGGCTAGCCGCTTGGCTTTTTCTTTTTCTTTTTGAGATCTGAAGGACCGGGGAAGCTATTTGAAATTCCCCGATGCTCCCGGTGCAGGGGAGGTTATGGCGAAATTTTTCAAAAATTTAGGGTGTTAGCCAAATTTTTGTAATTTTGAAAATTCTCAGAAACTAAAAAGTTGGAGAAGGAAAGCCAAATCGAATGTAGTGTTGATTAATCAAACCACTTTCGACTTTGTTCCTTTTCGGGGACGAAAAGTTTTAAGTGGGGGAGATTGTAATAACCCGCAAATTCTGGGCCAGTTTAAAATTTTTATTTTGGCCATTTTAGCGAATCTTGAATATTTAAAATAGATTATTTTAAATAATATCGACGAGAAATTTATTTTGAATTGGAATTCGACGTATATATTATATACGCCGTCGTTAGAATATAAATATTTATATATAATTATAAATAGAATTGAAAATGGCGCGGTAGTTCGATAATTCGATTTCAAACTTCAATTGAATGTACCGGGTGCAAAACAATCCGGATTTTAGTGAAACCAAAAATAATGGGATCTAATTAATAATATCTTTCCAACGAATCCGAATAATCGAAACTTCATAGCGGGAATCAAAAGATATGTCCAGTTGAAAATTCTGAATAGTCGCTATGGAATTCAGGCCCTTAAAAATGGACATTTTGCAAACGACCTCGGATTTCGACGAAACCAGTTTTGTTGGGTCCGTGGTGTCAAGTTATTGCTAGGTTTCAAATTTCATAATTTTTCGAATCAATATGTGAGTGTGGCAAAGGAAAACGCGTTTGACCAGTTTCAGTTGATTTTAATCGACTGGAAATTGGCCATTTTTCAAACGGTCTCAGAATTTGACGAAACTAGTTTTGTTAGGACCGTATCGTCAATACGAAGCTAGAAAATATTTTTCGAGAATTTTTAGAGTTAGTATGTGACCCCGGTAATTTGAAATGTACGTTTAAAATTCAATATAGTGATTTAAACGCAAGTTAAACGGAAACTGATTCAAACAGTCGAATCAGCGTGCGGTACATATCCCATTGTGTTCGGAATGGGGGTAAAACGCTATGGACGATAGGCGGTGGGCCTCGTTACGAGGTCGTATGTAAAAGTCAACTTTTTGAAATATAAATTAATTAAGATAATAATAAAAAATTATATAACCCCCCCCCCTCTCGTTTTCGTTCAGAAACGAAATAAAAATAAATAAATAAAAAAGAGAAAAAAATGTCGATCTCCATCCCGCCGCCCTCCGCATCAGACGCCGCCGCCGGCCAAGACCCGCGCTTCTCCACCTCCGCCTGCTGCCGAACCCCCTCCCCGCCTTCCTCCACTCGAACGCCCGTAGCCAAGAAATCCCCCCCCCCCCCGAATCGATCTCGAGCCCCCCCCTAAAACCCACCGCGCCACCCACCTGAGGACCCGCCTCCGACGAACGCCCTCCGCCAACCCCAAACCCCCCCCTCTCGCCTCACCCTCGAGACAGCGAAACCCCCAACCCGCAATCACCTCACCGTCGAATCCCAGAAGCCGCCACCACCTGATGCCGCGTCGCCTCCAGACCCTCCGCCGACCGCAATCCGAATCCCCTTCTTCCGATTGAACGCTGTAAGTTTAATTTTGTGTTGTTCTCTTTTAATTTAAATTATATACCTTGTTTTATTTTCTGATTTTAAAATAAAAAAATAAAATAGAAAAGGGTAGATTTTTAAAATTACAAGGGATTCGATTTTTACATTATAGAAATGCTAAAGATATAATTTTTATATAGTAGCGAATATAAAGATTTGATTTTTATATTTTTAAAGTATTAAAAATATAATCTTTATTAAGTAGAGGTAGAAAGATTTGATTTTTATATTTTTAAAGTATTAAAAATATAATCTTTACTATATAAAAGTAATAAAAATATGATTTTTATATTTTTAAAGTATTAAAAATATAATCTTTATAGGATAGAGAATATAAAAATATCATCTTTGTATATGTAGCGAAATAAAAATCTGATTTTTATTTTATATACGTTGAAATCAAGTGATGATTTTTATAATGATGAAATCTTTATTTTTATAAAGGCGAAAACTTTATATGGAAAATAGCGTGATAAAATTATAATTTTTATCTATATAACATAGTAATAAAAGAGTAGATTTTTATATATTGAATAGCAAAATATAAAAATGTGGCTTTTATTTCAAAGACATCAAAATATAAAAATGTGATTTTTATATATATAGTGACTACGGACGACGAAAGCGGCAAAAGGCGAGAATGGCGAAGATTTCCTACCTATGAAGAGTCGTGACGTTAGGATAGCTATATGTGAGAATTTCTCACCTTTCAATTTATTTTTCTAGTTATATATATATACTAGGATGCAGATGGTGCTTAGTAGCACCCGACACAATCGTCCACAGACCATGGACTTGTTTGTTTGGTTGCATAGATTAGTGGAATTATTTGTTTGAATTGAATTGTTTGGTGAGATGAAATTGATTTGCTTGATGTGTGAATGGCGTGGGCCTTCACTAGACCGGGGATAAGGCTAGGCCTCGTCCCGTTTCTAGTATCGTGCCGTTATGCCGCCGAAATTTTCTAAAATAAGTTAGAAAAATAAAATATCATTTTATTTAAAGAATGAACTGGATAGAAATTCATATGTTGAAATAAAATGTTTTATCGTTAAAAATATAATTTTTAACGTGAATGCGAATAAATAAAATATTCATTTACAAACCAGGCGGTTTGTTTATGTACACTGATTTGACTGACATTGATTGGGTCGATAAATTTTACACATCGCCCAACTGCACAAATAAAATATTTGTTTGATTGTTTGAAACCCTACACGGGTGTTAGGATGAAATATGCAGTTCACTCATCCTGATTGATTAAATATGTCGATCGATTGATTGACAGGCTGTTATAAGCGTTAGATATTTATATGTGATGCTTATACAGTGTAGTGCACTTTGGTTGATGGTTGATTATTTTTCAAAGCTATTATATACATGTGATGTATGAAAATCCATATAATTAACGTTATATGGTAATTGATTGGGCCTCATTCCAATTTGAAAAACAAAGAATAATATAAAATAAAAGTTCATGTGTTGACAGTACTCATCCATTGAGATTGGTCATGTGTTGAACGAAATATTTTAATATTAAAATTTACATCTTTATCGATATAAAATAAAAGTTCATGTGTTGACAGTACTCATCCATTGAGATTGGTCATGTGTTGAACGAAATAATTTAATATAAAAATTTACATCTTTATCGATATAAAATAAAAGTTCATGTGTTGACAGTACTCATCCATTGAGATTGGTCATGTGTTGAACGAAATATTTTGATAATAACAACTATTTTGAAAAAGAAATATTTGAAATAGAATATTTGAAAATAGAAATTTATGAAGCCGTGTTGATTAGATTGACGCCATTTTTACGTGAATGATATTTATATCGATTTTAAAACGATTTCGAAATGAATTGAATTGAAAACGATTTCGAAATGAATTGAATTGAAAACGATTTCGAAATGAAGTGAATTGAAAATGATTTCGAAATGAATTGAATTGAAAACGATTTCGAAATGAATTGAATTGAAAACGATTTCGAAATGAATTGAATTGAAAACGATTTCGAAATGAATTGAATAGAAAACGATTTCGAAATGAATTGAATAGAAAACGATTTCGAAATAAATTGAATAGAAAACGATTTCGAAATGAATTGAATATAAAACGAATTCAAATGGAATTGAAAGCGAATTGAAATGAATTCAAATTGAATTGAAATTCGAATTGAATAGAAATGAATTTTAAAACGAATTTATAAAGAAGAATTCAATTTTGCTTTGAATTGAAATGGAAGTTGAAATAGATTTTGAAACGAATTTTAAAACTATTTATATAATTCGTTTTAAATAGAAATCGACGAAATATATATTATATATATTATATATATAATATAATGGCCTGAATAGAACGCGCCGCGCCGCGGCAGTTCGTGAATTTCGACCATTTATTTCAAACGGACATTACGGGAGATCCGACCGTCGGATTCTCCTGAAACCGGAACCGTTGGGTTCATATCGAAAAGAGCTTTCTAAAGAATATTAGAAATTAGAAATCTAACGGTTGGATTTGGAGATACGTCCAAATCAAATTCGAAAAAGGTCGCTGTAAGTGCAGTTCGATGGCCGTTGATGAAAATCGACTGTACGGGCCTTGATAAAATTATTAAAAATAGTAATAATTTGTGTAAAATCATAAGAAATGATTTAGAAAGAATTGGGATGAAAAACTCCATATTTGAAAAGATAAAAATAGATTTTTATCGAAATGAACTAGTTTTGAACTAGAATTAGAATTCTATTTATTTTTAAATAAATAAATTGAATTAGAAAAGGGTTTTAAAAATAACCAGAATATCCAATGATTGCATTGGAGTGGATTTGAATCGAAATTGTCTTCGGAATATTTCGATGTTGAAATTCGTGATTATACAGGTGTTGTTATGGAAATTTGAAAGATATATTTGTATCGTTATTTCCAATACGACATTTGTTAATCGTAGAATTTGATATTGAATATAAGCCGATATATTTTCTATTCAGAGCCTTATATTGAATATCAAATGTGATTTGGGTTTGTCGTGAATGGTGTCTTCACTAACACCGTTCTTGAACCCAGTTGAGAAATGATTAAATCTTTTTATTTAGATTTAATGAAGTGTACCAATTAAATAATATTTAATTGGAATTGAATTGATATTGATTTTTGGGTTTATCGTGAACAGTGTTTTAAGTAACACTCGTTCTTTAACCCGATCATTAATGGAATGTGATTTTGGGTTGTCGTGAACGGTATCTTCAATAATACAGTTCTTAGACCTAAAGGAGTTAAGAAAATCAGAAACTAACTGGAGATTAGTTAAGTTGAATAGTTTCCGAGGTATTGATCTGATGTTGGTTTCGGCCTTCGGGATTAATACTTAGGGAGTTGCTCACTTGCTAATTTACAATTAGGGACTGATTGAAATGTGATGTGATTTTGGGTTTATCGTGAACCGTGTTTTAAATGACACTGATTCTTTAACCCAGTCACAGATTAAAACTAAGTGGAGTTTTAATGAATCTTTAATTAGATTGAAATAATCGAAATGGAGTATCACCAGTTTTGCTCCAGGCGATAGTTAAATCTTTAATTAGATTTGAACGTGAAATGGTAATTGAATTTACCGATAACACTGTGGTGTTAGATATGAAGTATTACCAGTTTTACTTCATGGGATAAATAGGTTGGGATTGGGAAATTAAAACCAATGATTACTTCGGTAAGGTTCGTTAATCTCGACGAGTTGAATCGAAATTCAAAAGAAGAATAAATTCAAGAAATTTATCTTGGATAAAATTAATGGGAACCTTTCCCTATGAATGTGAAATTTAGAAACTAACTGTCGGTTAGCTAAGCAGAATGGTTTTCTGGATATTGATCTGATGTTGGTTTCGGCCTTCGGGGTTAATATTTGGAGAATTATTCTCTTGATTAATTTACGGTTAGTGACTGATGAATTGGAATGAGGCGTATGTTGTGTTTGTGTAACACTTTTATAAAATATACGCGAGTTATTCGGAAAGACCGGGTTTATCCCATTCTGAATAACTGATACGACGATAAGTCAAAGATGAAGACGATGGTCGAAGACCGGAGGTCTTCACGTCGTTTGGGTGATAACTGATGATCTTGATTGGGCTGTACACCCAAGAAGATGGAAACAGTTAGTGATCGTCCAGACGTACTTGGAGATCGATGGATATGCGGGGTACTAGGTGCCTCCGGTTTCGTTCAGACCCAGAACGGACTAGTAAATGGACTGTGTGTCTGACATTGGATTTTAGTCTGTGTGGTTGATCTCTATTAAATATATCTCTGTTTGGCGGCGGAGAATTTATTCTCTTGCTTAACGCCCTTCTCTGAGACGTACGAGCTCAGGGGTTATATATTGATGGATATCGAACGCATGGAGTGAATTGCCTGTGTGGCATGCCTAAGTGGCAATTGATCGAGGCTTCTGTTGAAAAGCAAAGTCTTGTGGTGATGATCAAAGCACAGCCTGTGTGGCACAGCTTTGTGTAACGTGAATTCGCGAGCCTCGCACCCCGGTTGTGAACCAAAAACGGGAGACGGACGTCAGGGAGGGCATGCGTTTCTTTCTAGCTAGAAGTGGCGTCAGTGGTTTTACACGCCCTGACGAGTTTGACTTATGTGGTTGTTGCTGTTGCGAGGCGCCTCGGTTATATCGGTTTCGGCCGAATGCATTCTGGTCGGCTGACGGACCAGACTTACACCCCATAGGGTGGGGAGACGTAGTGTTCAGGCATAATAATCCACATCGGTGGACCGGCCCTGAGGATCCAAGGCTTGCCTGCGCGCTTGCCTGAGGGGCGGGCTAGAGCGTCTCGAATCGGTTGAGGATCTTGCCCCTAGCCTCGGTTCATAGACGGAAATCCAATTTCCAAATACGTGACTTTGCGATTTTGATTGTATAACCTATATATGGCGACATAGTGGTATGGGGCATTCATGCCGCCTATGATTGATACTTATGATTTGAAGTTGTTTTATACACTATGCACTTATAATAGTATCAAATGATTTGTTTTAAACGTATCAAGCATTCTTTGGCTGTTATAAGGGAAAACCCTATCCTCGACTGCGTTGCATTGTGTGATGGGACCTGGGTCTTATAACAGCTTCATTTTTCTTTATTTAGCATTGCGCTGTTTGTTTTATGCACTGGTATTCTTGGGAGGAAACCCGTTCCGTGTTTTACGGCGTGGTCCCTTGATTTACCTAACTTTAAAAACAAAGATTAACTGTTTTAGTTCTCACACCAGTCACATGACTGACCTGGAGTTTATTGTTTTAACCTAAACTCCGGGTGCCCTTATTTTGACACGGGCAGCTAGTAGTTTTGGTTTTGCAGATTTATATTCACAGGATCCTGGTTTACAGCTGGAACGATATCCGGAAAGCTTTGTATCCGTATATCTCCTTCTAGTTGTGTATTGTATTATTTTCCGCTGCGATGTATTTAAATGTAATTTAAATCTCTGATATTTCTGTGTAATATTCATTTATACTCTGTATATTCTTGTAATCTGATGCATTGTTGTAATATACAGTGAAATGTTCTTCTGTATGCGTTCTGTTTTGTCGTGTTCTCAAACGATAGGGCGTTTCGAACGGTCTGGGTCGGTTTAACGACTGGTTCGGGCCGAGCGAGATTCCTTGCCGTCACATGAGTTAAACTCACTCAGTTTTTCCCCTACTTATATTTTATATAAGTTGGGTTTTATAATTGTGTGCTATGGTTGTTAATGGTTGTTTGTATGTTGTTCATTGTTGATTTTATATTCGTATATGGACTGAAACAGTTAAATTAAACGTTCGTTTAATTTAATTAATCGTTATTTCTAACGGTTGAATCCAAGTGAGGTAACTTACCTCAGTGGTTACGTTTATAACACTATAAACGTTATACATAAATGGTTGAATGCTTGAACTTCTGTTATTATCCCAGTATTGACTGTTACATTTATTATTGACCGTTATTATTAAACTGTTCATGTCATCTATTTAGATGGAAAACCAAATATTGATTGGCCATTTTGAACTGAATAACGTTATCAATATGATTATATTGTTTGTTAGGTAATGTGAAATTAATTTATATTTCACGTTTGGTACTGTAGTAACCATTTGCCTCTTTAATACCGTCGACTAAAAGGAATGACTTTTCGAAATCAGTAGTAAATAGATTTTGAATGTTTTCAAAGATATAAATATATTTTTATATGGTTTTGAAATACGATTTTTATTGTAAATAGTCGAAGTTAAATTTATCAATTTTATATAAATATAACTAGTAGGGATGCAAGATGTATTAAATGAACGGTTAAACGATATAATTTATCGTGTTGATTATTCAAATATTGAAATGATTTTGTGAAGGCCTTACGGTCGTAAAAGAAGTTTTAAACTGATTTCAAAGTATAAAATGAAATAGTTAAATCATGGGTATACGAGAATGTGTAAAAGAGTTCAAAGAGAAATGTTTTGTGATGAATGATCGTTTTTACCAAACGGTGATTTAAATAATACGAAATGTGATAACATTTCGTGTATGAGATTAACAAATCAACGGATTTGAAAATGAGTGTGATTTTGAAATGGGATTTCATATTTTAAATGAAATTGAAGTTGACATTATGAATATAAATTTATAAATGAAATTTATAAATGAGATTTAGTTAAATAAATGGAAGTGAGTTTTCAAGGTACGGAATGTGGTATTCCGAGCTTTGGAATGATTCATCAAAGCGAGTTTTATTCCGAGATTCGGAATGTGGCATCCCGAAGTTCGGAATGATAAATCAAAGTGAGTTCTATTCCGAGGTTCGGAATGTGATATTCCGAAGTTCGGAATGTTAACTGAAGGCAGAAATCTAAATGAAGTTAAAGTTTTGGATAACGACAACAAATATTAGTTGTCAATAATGAGTTGCAAAAGAGATTTGTAGGCAAAGTAAAGTTATGAAAATAAAAATGAATGGCAAGATATGGTAAATGGAAATTTAAAGTTTTGAAAATGGAATCGAGTTAATAAATAAAGGTAAGGGTTTATGAAACGTGATTTGTAACACTTGTTACAAAGGAGACGAACCATTTTTGGACATGAGATTTTAAAAAGGATTATTATATGTTTCCTAAACAACGAATAAGCAGCGAGTATGGTTTAAGAGAATTGGGATAAGTATAAGTTGAATTGTTTTGATGCATATCAAGATAAGGATTTGAAAATATAACAATGGTATAGGATATTAGTATAAGATTTCTAAAAGCGTTGTTTATATGATTTTAAAACAAATGAATTTGAATTGCCGAAATAAATGGTAATATTGTAATAAAGAGATATCAAGGAAGTTTCATAAAGATTCTATTTATAATAGAATCAAAGTTCGTATATAATATTGTAAATGGTTATTAATATAAATCAAAAAGATTTAATAAGAGTTTACTTAACAATTAGTTAAGTAAACATGGTCAAAATTTAATGAGGATTTCAAAGGGAAGTATGCTGTTAATAAACTTCTATTTATTCTGAAGATATGAATGTTGTTGGTCAAAGTCTGAGAGGTAAATAAAATACCCCAACTTGAACGACTCCATGATTATCCCAGAATGATATTAGTTTATAAACGAGAGTGGTTGAGGGAAACATAAGCTATGATTTCCGCAAATGATATTATAAACTGTTTTTGAAAGTTTATAAGTTGAATGAAATAAATTTGGAGAATATTCTTATTTTACTAAGAAGTAAAGGCGATGTTCCAAATATTGGAAAAGTTAAAGAATATAATTAACGGGCGGTTCGTTAAAGAGGCTAAATGATACTGAGTATTGAATCAGTGAATCCATTTTCTTTTATGGATGAATGGTTGTTTTATTTGATAGTTAAATAACCGACTATCAAAATTGGCCCATGCGATTGTTGGTACGGAAAGACCGGGATCGAATTTATATTCGAAAACCATTCCGTCCAGCAAATACGAATACGATGAAGATGCTGATTCGAGATGGAGCTATTGAAGACCGTGAATCTTCATAAGCGGAAGGATTACTTAAAATCTCTGACTTGCAACCAGAGATAAACTGTGATTCGGTCGTGGTTGGAATCTACGGATTACAAGGACTTCTCGCTACTGATTCTCAGGGTGATTCCTAGAATGCAGTGGGAGAGTACCTTCGGTTCATCCTGTTCCTGGGTGACTTGTATGGATGGATGTCTGACAGAGTATTTCCAGAAAAGTCACGTATATTGATTTCTCCAACCGTACCAAGAGTAGAAGCGGAGAAGGAAACTTCTTTTAGCTAACACGTAATGTACTGTTGTAGACATCAATTAGTGATTGTTGATGGATCTGACGATGTGGCATTCGAAGTAAATATGATGTGCTGATTAAGCGTAGCCTCAAGCCTCATCAACCGGGAAATGACAAAAATCGGGCAGGCAGCATGGCTATCTGGGTCGCTCCCATTAGGGTGTATAATCACCTATCTAGAGAAATTCCTTTTGCTTCTTGAATCTATTTCAATGCTGTCCCTTTTCGGGAAACGGTGGTTTGAGCCCAATCGTTGGTGATATACATTCGATACACTCAAGCGAAATGAGTGGTCGGTCATGTGAGGGCCGGGTTGCAAGACGTTCTTGTGGAACCCAGTGTATTCGTCTCTAGAGATACACTATCGGCAGGTGGTGCCATACCTTGTCAAGTCGGAATCCAATCTCCAATAAGCGCCCGTGAATTTGATTGTATATTATATATGTGGAGCGTGAGATGCAAGCGTTCTGCTAAATTGATATTTACTTGTATTTAGACACTATTATAATATCAGAAAAGATATTGATTTCAAAAATGTTTTGGGTTATCGTAAGGTAAAAACCGTCCGTATTTATGTGTGGATTTGGTCTTACGATTATCCTTTCCTTTCGAAAAGATTTTTGAACTTTAAAATCAAGTTGGATGATTTCCCTTAATACTGTGCGAGTTTTTTCTCACTCTGGTTCATCCAGACTGACCCGGTATTTTGTAAATGCTCGGGTTAGACCGGGTTGTACAGGTTCAGGTTATCGACTGCTTTAAAGAGACGAGCTGGAAGAGTCCAGACGTATGATATTAGATAGCTACTATTCCGCTGTGTTGTATATGGGACAGATTTTTACAACTGTCCAGATGTTGATGTACTCTGATATTGTAAGTATTTTTAAAAGCTCTCAATAAAGATTTATTTCTATATTATATTTTGTTCCGCTGCGATGTGAGACTCTGATTCTGTGTTGATTCTTCTTCTTCTTCTATTCTAATATTTCTTTCTTTCTTATCTCACCCTCTAATTTCTTTCTCATAACGTATCTGGTGTTTTCGATACTTGAATTCTGACAAGTGATATAGGAGTTGTGTATTATTGTCGGTAATTCAGGCGTCGAAACTCCCGGGTCGTTACAGTTGGTATCAGAGCTATTGGTTTAGTAATAACCTTGGCTCTGTGGTGTAACTCGGTAGAGATAGGGTTAGTAATACCCTAGATTGAGATTGAGTGTATATATATGAGCGCGTATTTGTAAATTGATATAAAAACTATTTTATATTGTGGAGATTTATTGGTTGAGTTGTTTATGAGTTCTGGTCGATCAGTTTGATCCACTGTATCGATAGGGGTTTCTAAACACTCAAGTACGATAAACCAACACAATATGTTTTGAAAGAGGGTAAATGAAATAATTTTACCCAAATTATATTTTGATATAAAGAAGATATATATATATTGAAGTATTATAGTATATTGGATGTGTTGGTTGATCATAAGTGAAATGGTTATATAAATAACCAATTAGAATTCGTATAATATATGGAATCAGATAAATTAGATCTGAAATTAAAATCAGAATTGGAATTAAAATTTCCAAAAGTGGGAAAGGTGTTGTAAATGAACTTGAATTGAATATATGAGAATTTTAAAATCCTGGGAGATTTTAAATTTGTTTTACGAGCATCGTGTTTGGTATTTTGAAATAGATGTTGAAATGAAAAGGTTTGAAAACGGTTTTGATAAGTGATATAGTATTGAACTCACTTCGATAACTGGGGACTAACTCTGATGATGCTGGCTACATCATCAGTGTTCATTTCCGAGTTCTAAGTGACGAATTACTACCAAAAATCTGGTTTTGAATTGCTTTGAGAAAAGCGAGTTATTTTAAACCCTAAAAAGGAATATTTGATTTTTGAAAGAGCTAAACTATTTAAAAACTCCCAGGGAAATTGTTTGAACAAAAAAGAAATTAAATAAAAAAATTGGGAAAGTAAATATGAATTAAATTGAAACGAATTAACTGGAAATTTAATCAATATATCAAGTCGAATCAGATTTTGAAGTGAGAGACAGTAATCTGAAATGGTGTTGGACTGGTAAGTTAAGAGTTGGAATTGACAATGGATGGAAATTGAGTTAAGAATGGGATTTGGCTTGAATGCGTGAAGGATTTGGTTCTGAGGATAAAATTGGTATTTTGTTTGGAGATGCATTTGTATATGCTGACACGGCAGTAGATGGAAAGGATATAATGATATGCCCGACAAAAAGGTACACGTTTATTTCTATATGGGTTTGATGATTTATGAGCTTATTTGGTAAGCCGCTTGGCTGTTTCATTTTCTTTTGGATTGGAGAAGGCCTAGAAAGGCGAGTTGGGGTTTGACCGATTGAGACGTACAGAGGAGGCACTGGCGAAATTTTTCGAAAATTTCGGGTGTTATGAAATTTTCAGAATTTTTGAAAATTTTCGTTTATAAAAATGAAGTAATAATTTAAGAAAAAAAATAATAAATTCAGTTGAAAACTGAAATTAAAGAAGCAAAAGAATAATTCGAAACCAGTTAATAGGGGTGTTTTCTTACCTTAGCAATTTCGAGGACGAAATTATTTTAAGGGGGAAAGAATGTAACGACCCGTATTTTTGGTAGGAAAATATTTATTTGATTTATTATTTTAAGCATTTTACATTGGGAATATAAATGGAATTTCAATATTTAAATTAGTTATTTAAACGGAGTTTGAACGTTATATATTTATATAATTACAAATCGAGCTTGAAAATGGCGTGCAGTTCGTAATATGGAGTTTTGAACTTCAAACTGAGAATACAGGATTCGATATAAGCCAGAATTCTGTGAAACAAGAAACGCTGGAAGCGTATTGACGATAATTTTCATATGAAAGAGAAACATCGGGATTTCGTCGTGTAGATTGGAAGTTATGCCCAAATCAATTTGGTAGAAAAACAGCGGTGTAATCGTTTATCGACCGTAACGGTTTATTGGATATAACTGCATATCGGTTTCGAATTTAGACAAAGTTCTTTTGAGGCATAATGATAATTTAATTTTTAGAATTTTATGGTAATTTTTAATTAATTTAATAAGCAACTTTTTATGTGGAGTATTTTGCACCCTGTAATCAACATTTTGGGGTTTCACAATATGAGTCAAACTACCGGTATTATTATATTTTTGGGATCGCGACACCTCACTGAACACGACTGTATTTTTATTTCAGTCTGCAACGCTCATACATGAATACATAGTGGTGTAGGTAACTTTATTTGAATGGTTAACTGGTCAAACGAACTCAAAATTCAACGAAACAAGTTTCATACGAAACCTTAGGAAGAGGTCTAGTGAAACGTCAAGGCCTCATATTTTTAGGATTTTTTCTGTAATTTTTAGGAATTATTGCTCGCTGTTTTTCATCGATATTTTCTAAAGGATTTTTTCAAACAACCTCGGATTTCAACGAAACCTGTCCCATTGGGTCCGGAATATATTTTTATGTTAGGAATAGGTGTCTTTATTTCGATTAGGGATCATATGTAGCGATTTTTAACGCGATTTCTCCCCGACGAAGTTTGCACATTATTATATTATTAAAATCATCCCATTTCCTTTTTGCTTTTCCTTACATTTGGTTTCTTACGTCCAAACCAATTGCCCATGAATTCTCCTATGCCTTGCGTTCAAATTTTCCAAACGCCTGGTGCTTTCTTGCGGTCCAAACAAATTAAAACGTGTGCCCCACGGATTTAATTTCTTGGCTGCCAATTTACTCCTTCCGTGCCGGCCAAGTTTTTGAAATACACGCCAAAGCATACAGCTATCAACCTATTTTCTGCAAACCTACTACCTACATTTCCTTGGCTCCCACGTCTCGTTCCATTCTATAAAAACGCTGCTGCACCCTTCATTTTTCCTCATCTTACCAGTAATGGAGTAACCGCATATTTCCTCAATTCTTTCTTCATGTGCATGCTATTCCCTTCATCCATTTCTGGCGTCTCCACTGTCAGTAGCAAGTGAATTGAGCATGCAGGCTACCCTCCCCTTCTTTCATATTTTAATACATAAAACAAAAAGAGGAAAAAAATAATGGTAACATATATATATATATATATAATAGTTCGGCCGTTGCCTTGCATTAAGCTTCAGGCACCGTGTTTTTCAAGAAGCAATGGGAAGATTGGAGTGTTGGGCCTGGATCCGATTGGGCTTTTAAAAAGAAAAGAAGTTGAAAAAGGAAAATGGACGGGTGAACATGAATGGAAAGGAAGCATGTTGGAAGAAGTTTAGTGGGGAAGGGATGCTGAAAGGAAATGCGTCGAGCGGTTTAAACCAAAAGTAAGTAAGCCCGTTACTTTTACTAATTAAATATAATTTATTTAGTTATTTTATCATTTAGGAATTAGTTAGTTAAAATAAAATTATAAAACTATAACGTGAAAAAAATCATGATATGTTAACAGATTAAGGCAAAAACAATTTACACAAGAACTATATGGACGAGCGACGCACCATGGAGCTGGGAGCGACAGAGATGAAAGTAGCCGGAAATTTTAATTAAATTAAACACATGTTTAATTTAATTAGAATGAACCATTTAAACGACGAATGGAAGTCGAGGTGAGTTAAACTCACTCAGTTTTTCCCCTACTTATATTTTATATAAGTTGGGTTTTATAATTGTGTGCTATGGTTGTTAATGGTTGTTTGTTTGTTGTTCATTGTTGATTTTATATTTGTATATGGACTGAAACAGTTAAATTAAGCGTTCGTTTAATTTAATTAATCGTTATTTCTAACGGTTGAATCCAAGTGAGGTAACTTACCTCAGTGGTTACGTTTATAACACTATAAACGTTATACATAAATGGTTGAATGCTTGAACTTCTGTTATTATCCCAGTATTGACTGTTACATTTATTATTGACCGTTATTATTAAACTGTTCATGTCATCTATTTAGATGGAAAACCAAATATTGATTGGCCATTTTGAACTGAATAACGTTATCAATATGATTATATTGTTTGTTAGGTAATGTGAAATTAATTTATATTTCACGTTTGGTACTGTAGTAACCATTTGCCTCTTTAATACCGTCGACTAAAAGGAATGACTTTTCGAAATTAGTAGTAAATAGATTTTGAATGTTTTCAAAGATATAAATATATTTTTATATGGTTTTGAAATACGATTTTTATTGTAAATAGTCGAAGTTAAATTTATCAATTTTATATAAATATAACTAGTAGGGATGCAAGATGTATTAAATGAACGGTTAAACGATATAATTTATCGTGTTGATTATTCAAATATTGAAATGATTTTGTGAAGGCCTTACGGTCGTAAAAGAAGTTTTAAACTGATTTCAAAGTATAAAATGAAATAGTTAAATCATGGGTATACGAGAATGTGTAAAAGAGTTCAAAGAGAAATGTTTTGTGATGAATGATCGTTTTTACCAAACGGTGTTTTAAATAATACGAAATGTGATAACATTTCGTGTATGAGATTAACAAATCAACGGATTTGAAAATGAGTGTGATTTTGAAATGGGATTTCATATTTTAAATGAAATTGAAGTTGACATTATGAATATAAATTTATAAATGAAATTTATAAATGAGATTTAGTTAAATAAATGGAAGTGAGTTTTCAAGGTACGGAATGTGGTATTCCGAGCTTTGGAATGATTCATCAAAGCGAGTTTTATTCCGAGATTCGGAATGTGGCATCCCGAAGTTCGGAATGATAAATCAAAGTGAGTTCTATTCCGAGGTTCGGAATGTGATATTCCGAAGTTCGGAATGTTAACTGAAGGCAGAAATCTAAATGAAGTTAAAGTTTTGGATAACGACAACAAATATTAGTTGTCAATAATGAGTTGCAAAAGAGATTTGTAGGCAAAGTAAAGTTATGGAAATAAAAATGAATGGCAAGATATGGTAAATGGAAATTTAAAGTTTTGAAAATGGAATCGAGTTAATAAATAAAGGTAAGGGTTTATGAAACGTGATTTGTAACACTTGTTACAAAGGAGACGAACCATTTTTGGACATGAGATTTTAAAAAGGATTATTATATGTTTCCTAAACAACGAATAAGCGGCGAGTATGGTTTAAGAGAATTGGGATAAGTATAAGTTGAATTGTTTTGATGCATATCAAGATAAGGATTTGAAAATATAACAATGGTATAGGATATTAGTATAAGATTTCTAAAAGCGTTGTTTATATGATTTTAAAACAAATGAATTTGAATTGCCGAAATAAATGGTAATATTGTAATAAAGAGATATCAAGGAAGTTTCATAAAGATTCTATTTATAATAGAATCAAAGTTCGTATATAATATTGTAAATGGTTATTAATATAAATCAAAAAGATTTAATAAGAGTTTACTTAACAATTAGTTAAGTAAACATGGTCAAAATTTAATGAGGATTTCAAAGGGAAGTATGCTGTTAATAAACTTCTATTTATTCTGAAGATATGAATGTTGTTGGTCAAAGTCTGAGAGGTAAATAAAATACCCCAACTTGAACGACTCCATGATTATCCCAGAATGATATTAGTTTATAAACGAGAGTGGTTGAGGGAAACATAAGCTATGATTTCCGCAAATGATATTATAAACTGTTTTTGAAAGTTTATAAGTTGAATGAAATAAATTTGGAGAATATTCTTATTTTACTAAGAAGTAAAGGCGATGTTCCAAATATTGGAAAAGTTAAAGAATATAATTAACGGGCGGTTCGTTAAAGAGGCTAAATGATACTGAGTATTGAATCAGTGAATCCATTTTCTTTTATGGATGAATGGTTGTTTTATTTGATAGTTAAATAACCGACTATCAAAATTGGCCCATGCGATTGTTGGTACGGAAAGACCGGGATCGAATTTATATTCGAAAACCATTCCGTCCAGCAAATACGAATACGATGAAGATGCTGATTCGAGATGGAGCTATTGAAGACCGTGAATCTTCATAAGCGGAAGGATTACTTAAAATCTCTGACTTGCAACCAGAGATAAACTGTGATTCGGTCGTGGTTGGAATCTACGGATTACAAGGACTTCTCGCTACTGATTCTCAGGGTGATTCCTAGAATGCAGTGGGAGAGTACCTTCGGTTCATCCTGTTCCTGGGTGACTTGTATGGATGGATGTCTGACAGAGTATTTCCAGAAAAGTCACGTATATTGATTTCTCCAACCGTACCAAGAGTAGAAGCGGAGAAGGAAACTTCTTTTAGCTAACACGTAATGTACTGTTGTAGACATCAATTAGTGATTGTTGATGGATCTGACGATGTGGCATTCGAAGTAAATATGATGTGCTGATTAAGCGTAGCCTCAAGCCTCATCAACCGGGAAATGACAAAAATCGGGCAGGCAGCATGGCTATCTGGGTCGCTCCCATTAGGGTGTATAATCACCTATCTAGAGAAATTCCTTTTGCTTCTTGAATCTATTTCAATGCTGTCCCTTTTCGGGAAACGGTGGTTTGAGCCCAACCGTTGGTGATATACATTCGATACACTCAAGCGAAATGAGTGGTCGGTCATGTGAGGGCCGGGTTGCAAGACGTTCTTGTGGAACCCAGTGTATTCGTCTCTAGAGATACACTATCGGCAGGTGGTCCCATACCTTGTCAAGTCGGAATCCAATCTCCAATAAGCGCCCGTGAATTTGATTGTATATTATATATGTGGAGCGTGAGATGCAAGCGTTCTGCTAAATTGATATTTACTTGTATTTAGACACTATTATAATATCAGAAAAGATATTGATTTCAAAAATGTTTTGGGTTATCGTAAGGTAAAAACCGTCCGTATTTATGTGTGGATTTGGTCTTACGATTATCCTTTCCTTTCGAAAAGATTTTTGAACTTTAAAATCAAGTTGGATGATTTCCCTTAATATTGTGCGAGTTTTTTCTCACTCTGGTTCATCCAGACTGACCCGGTATTTTGTAAATGCTCGGGTTAGACCGGGTTGTACAGGTTCAGGTTATCGACTGCTTTAAAGAGACGAGCTGGAAGAGTCCAGACGTATGATATTAGATAGCTACTATTCCGCTGTGTTGTATATGGGACAGATTTTTACAACTGTCCAGATGTTGATGTACTCTGATATTGTAAGTATTTTTAAAAGCTCTCAATAAAGATTTATTTCTATATTATATTTTGTTCCGCTGAGATGTGAGACTCTGATTCTGTGTTGATTCTTCTTCTTCTTCTATTCTAATATTTCTTTCTTTCTTATCTCACCCTCTAATTTCTTTCTCATAACGTATCTGGTGTTTTCGATACTTGAATTCTGACAAGTGATATAGGAGTTGTGTATTATTGTCGGTAATTCAGGCGTCGAAACTCCCGGGTCGTTACAGCCTCTTCAAATGTAATATTTTCTGCATCTGCCAAAAGGCATACTAAGTGAACCTATGGCACTGATTCATACAGATCTTGTAAAGTCCGCATTCTTGGTTGTCTTTGCTGATCCTCGTCATCGGATGTACACGGGCTGGTAGGTGTAAATGTTGGGATAGGAACTAATGCTTCATCTTTTTCTTCCTTACACGTTATTTCCTTTTAATTATTCCAATCCGGTGCACTTTCTTCATTAACATGAACATCTCGGCTTACAACTACTTTATTCTCAATTGGATCAAACAACTTAAAAGCCCTTGTCTTTGTGTCATATCTGATAAACACAAACTTCTTGCTTTTATCATCTAGCTTAGTTCTCTTCTAATCTGGTACATGTGCATAAGCCACACTACCAAATATCTTGAGATGTGACACAGTTGGCTTCTGTCCACTCCAAGCTTCTTGTGATGTTTGATTCGCCAATTTTGCATGTGGGCAACGATTTTGTACATACCATTTAATCCCTAAATAAATAAATCCTTTTACCTTTATTTATTCCCTAAATAAATAAATCCTTTTACATTATTTATTCCCTAAATAAATCACTAATCCCATTTAATCTATTTGTAAATGTTCTACAAATATTTCCCTTTTATTCTCTATTTGTAAATGTTTTACAAATATTTCCTTTTTGTTTGTTTTACAAATAAATTCCAATTCAATTATATTTGTTTTCACAAATATTTTCCTTTATATTTTGTAACAACCCGGAAAATCTGAACCAGTTTGAAAATTTTAAATTGGCTATTTTAGTGGATTTTAAATATTTAAAATAAATATTTAAATAATAACGACGAAAAGTAAGTTTGAATCGACGTTTGAAAATAAATATAATTAATTCTAATTATAAACAAGGCCTAAAATTGCGCGGTAGTTTCAAAAATTGAATTCAAACTTTGACTGACTGTACCGGGTGCAAAACAAAACGGATTTTAGTAAAACCAAAAATATTTAAATCTGTTAGTGAATATCTTTCTAACGAATCTGAAAAATTGAAGTTTCGTAGCGGGAAGCAAAAGTTATGGCCAAATGAATTTTCAGAAAGGTCGCTATAGAGTTTATATAGCCCGTGAAAAGGGCCATTTTGCAGACGACCTTAGAATTCAACGAAACTACTTTTGTTGGATCCGGGATGTTAAATTATTTCTAGGTTTCAAATTTCATAATTTTTGAAGTTAGTACATGAGCGTGGCAAAGGAAAATGTGTTTGGTCGATTTCTATTAAATTGGATCGACCAGAAAAGGGCCATTTTTCAAACGGTCTCAGAATCCGACGAAACTTGTTTTGTTGGGACCGTATCGTCAAAACATAGCTAGATTTATTTTCCAGGAATTTTTAGAATCGGTATGTGACCCCGACAAATTGAAATGTACGTTCAAATTAAATATTGAATGTTTTATATTTTAATCTGAAGGAAAACTGACTTAAACAATCGAGTGGGCCTACGAAACATATCCCATTTCGTTCGGAATGGGGGTATTTAGTGAGGGACGACTGTCGTTGGGTTTGGATTGGAGTTCGTATGAGATAAGGGGTATTTTTGGTTTTTTTAAAATTTATAAATATAAAAAAAAATCATTGGGCCAGATAATCGTCTCTCTCCCCGACCCCTTCAACCCTCGACGGCGAAAAGTGCTCCCACCTTCCCGATCAATTTCTGATCGCTCCGATCATCTTCAGGCCAGGCTGCAGTTGGGTTTTTTGAAGATATCCTCCCCCTCTTTAAATCCGTACCCCTCTCGCCCTCCCTCACCTCGTCATCATCGAGAATCGAGCTCTAGAAGCTGCCACGTTTCGACCGCCGCCAGAGCCCAGATCCGTCGTCGAGCCATAGGTGGGGAACCTTGCCAGGAATCTGATTCGAAGCTCTACAACGTGCAGCATTCCAGTCATCCTCAAGCCCCACGGATTTGCCGAAAAACGCAGACCTAGTTTTGAAGAATTCAGTGAGGTATACGGCTGAAATTATATTTAACTATATTATAGCACTTTAAAGCGTTACGGTTTTTGATTTAACTGTAAAAATCATATCTTTTTCGTTTCTTGATGAAATTCAGTGAAACAAGAGACAGTGGACTCGTGTGGACGTCTACTACATTCTAGAAGAGACCGCATATTTTTCTGAGCCTTCTGCTATTTTTGGTGGAGTGGAACCCAATGTGAGATTTCTAAATTATAAACGATATGGAAAACGATGATGTATAAATTATATAGTCGATGTATGAGTTATATAAGCATTGTATACCTCATGTATAAGCGTTGTATAAGTTGTACATTCGATGTATAAGTTATATATGCATTGTAAAAATTATATATGTGTTGAAATAGAAGTGAAATACTTATATAAATATATATATATATATACACACACCCCTCGTCCACAAACCATGGACGATATTTATTGGTTGTGACTAGTGTGAAAATAGGTTGATAGCGAATGGTTGATTTGAATTGTTTGTGGTTGAAATTGATTGATTGTGGTTGAAAAATACCCGTTTGTGGTTGAGAATTATTTGGTTGAAACCACATAGGATTAGTTTGTGGAAAAGAAAAAAATTGCCATAATATCAGTCATATTGGTATACTATTGCTTTCCAATTAAGGAAATTTCCATATTATTAATCATATCTTTCTCTCCTAATTAAAAATAGTAAAATTGAATATTAATCTCATGTATGAATGCAGATAAATAAAAGGTTTAATGTGCACAAAGCAAAACCATAGTGAATTGAAATTAAACATATGGGAAAAAAGATATCAAATGCACATGTAATGGATCTTCTATGAAAATCTAAATTTGCATCGAAGATTTCCCCCACGATCCATTCACCCATCATTATATATTAAAAATAATTATCTTATACGTTGACCCTTGTTCAAAAAATTCATATTACAATAACAAATCAACTAAACCTATTATATATATTATATACTAGCAGATATGCAGTTTTAAAATAAAATGCCCAAGTGACTCATGTTAAATAATATTCCTCTCTTTTTTTATTTTCTAAAGATATACCATAAATCTTATTAGTAAAAATCTTTCTTTAAAGTACCAAGGAAAGGTTAATTATCATTTGTATTCCAGTTTAATAATCTAATACTGTAGGATGCTTACTAACTAAATAACTGTAGGATAAATTAACTTTACGTGATCGATCACTAAGTTTTCTATACATGCAAAGGATAAAGGTTTAAAAACAGAACCTAAGTACCAAAATTTTAAGAAAAGCGGTTTTACTATTAGAATTTGATTTTAAAAAATAAATTTATCTTCAAATTTGCTCATCATAATTCATATTATAATGCACTTTCAATTCAAACATGAATTTAATAATAATCAAGTAAAATGACTACGGTTGAACTTTACATCAAAATTTTAAAGAGACGTTACTTATTTATTTTCTTCTGCCACCCAAATTGTATTTGGTTTGAATAACAAATCCATATCAACATCAAAAAATTACAAATAAATAGGATCTTTTGATTTAGAAACCAATTTCTAGACAAATTCTTAACCATGTTTAAATCATCTTATCCCTACAAACACTTACTCTCTCTCTCTCAAACAAATAAGTGCCTTTTCTACAAACTTTTTTTATTGTAACATATTCTAAGTAAGTGTCACTCAAGCATCTAATAAATAGTTCAACCATTAAAATTTATTTTAAGGTTTTTTTATTATAGTAAAGAAATTATGTTTATGTATGTTATTCATTGTTTTATTAGAGACAGAGAATTGAAAAATAACATTTAAAAACAGATATGAGTTGCTATAGCAGAGCTCAGTTTGATTTCTTTTTGTAACACCCCGTAATTCTGTTAATAATAATGTTCACAAATTAAAGAATAACTAATCTCAGACGTGAAAATTGTGGGAAACGGGTTGCGCTATTGTGTTCGTCTCGGAATTTTGGTTGAGATAGAGTCCGAGTTTGCGTGAATTGGAATTCGTATGAAGAAGTTATGGCCATCAGAAGTTTCAGAAAATTCAAAACAGATTTCAGAAAATTCAAAATTCAAAATTCGAAGTCAAACAGGCCAGGCGGGAAATTTCCCGCCTAGCACCCAGGTCGACTGGGGAGTCGACTGGGCAGTCGACACCCCCAGGACCAGGTCGACTGCGCAGTCGACCTGGGTGTCGACCTGGTCAAGTCGACCAGGTTTTGGCCAAGCCCAATCTTGAGCTGCTGATGTGTCTTTAGGGCTGAGTTGGCTAATTTAACGGTTCAGGTTAGTTCTAAGTTGATCAGACGGTCTAAATAAATCCTAAACTCTATATATACCTAGGTAGTCTCTCACTCTAAATTCACATGAAAAATAGAATAGCCGCCGTCATGCCATCGCCATGGAACTCAGTGTAGCCGCCGCCAACTAAGAAGGAAGAAAGCTAATCAAAACTCTAATTCTACTCAGCTCTAAAGCAAATCAAGACTCTCTTTCTTTTCTAATTGTGAGTATGATGATTTTAATAAGATTATTAGCAAACTAATTAGATTAAGTTGTGATATGGATTATAAGAGGATGATGTGAATTATTGATAATATATGTTGTAAATCTTATGCTATCATGTCTGTTGTAAATCCTATGTTATGTGATGATGATGTTATATATGTTGAAAGTTTCTATGCTAAGTTGCGATGTTACAAAGTCATGATGTTATTATTTATGTTATAGTTAGCTTATGCTTGATCAAATCATGATTATATATATGTTTGGGTTATGATGATTCCCATGATAAATGACATGTACCTATGCAAGTTTAGATTGATTAGTATGTATAATCTCACATATCCTATGACATCTATTTAGATCTAAAATTAGGTTATAACATGTGTGAGTTCTATGGGTTAGATGCTAGTTTACACCATAATTATGTTGCATAAACCACATATGCAAGTTTATACATGAATTTGGGTTATGATCATATTATGTAAGTGGTGACATTTAACCAAACAAGTTGACACCTTTAGATCCATGACATGTATAGTTTTATGCAAGTTTCACCCCTATTATGATTAGATCTATTTTATTTGTCTATATGTTGTGATAATTTATCTTTATGCTATAAGTTAGACTATTCGAGTCTAACGTATGTTTTGCGTTGAATAAGCGAACGTATAACGTGGGGTAGGGGTAATATTAAGGATTTAATATTAAGAAATTGGGGTGCAATTGATATGATTTTGCATACCGTAAGTGGATGGCTATAATTGAGTCAATTATGGACATCATTAAAATTGGAATTAATTAATGATTTGAATAGGTATATATTTAAAACTGGGGTAAAAGATTATAAGTAATAATCAATGCTTAGGACACGAGGTTGGTCTCGTTTGTGACGTAAACCTGCCCGGACCCGACCGGCAAATCCAGTAGTCACAAATGTCAGCCCAATGTGAGAGGTCCTAGGCCAAAATTAAAGCATAACAGTTGTAAAGACACGAGGTTAGACTCTTTTATGGTGTAAGACTGCCCGGACCCGCCCGGCAAATCCAGTTGCCATAAATGTCAGTCTAATGTGAGAGGTCTTTATAAGGTTATGGCCTTAATGAATTAAGAAATACTTAACCAGATAAACATGTGAGGTGGGACATGGGGGTTAAGTAGGTGCCTTGGGTGGCATGAGGAATCTAGTGGGTGCCTTTAGTGGCATTTGAAATACGATTAGTAAGACTTAACAAACACACATGTAAATGAACATGACTAAGAAGAGGGTTAAGTGGGATATACTAGTGGGGACAAGCTTAGGTGGATAGCTTGTGGGGGGCCATTTCAACCAGTAACCCAAACGTATCTTTGTGGGCTCGACCCAAGTCGAGGACGGGACACGCATACTGGGCTTGACTATAAGAGGCCAAACGGGTTAGCGGTGGCAACGCAAGTCCAACGGGTTTCATATGCGTGTGTGGACCCGGGCTGGTAGGTAAGACGTTGTTGCATCGTGTAGGTATAAGCCGTGCATCCTCAAGTTGTATCGGGTTTCCACTTTAGGGGAGTGATACACCCCACTGTGGGGCCAGCACGGGTATCTACGAGTAGGGAGCCGATCACAAGTGGGTAGTGGGGTACACCTAGCGGAGATAGGGGCAGGCGACACCTATGTAGTCGGCTAGGGGTACACAACGCTATTTATATAATTTCTAAGTTCGGTGATTGGGATCAACCTTTAGGGTGACTGGTGTGGTGCAGTGTAGTAATTATTCGTTAGTAATTAGGTGTGCCTTTAACGTTATCTTTATCTGCTCTTCCATACCCAATAGTTCATAGACATTTCCTTATTTCCATCTTATGCCTTGGTCTAGTTATTTTGATAATAGTATTGTTAGAATTATCATACTCGCCAGACTTTATGTCTGACCCCCTCCATTTCTATCTCCCCCCCCCCCTCCAGGTCCTCAGGGTGGGCCCAGCTCTAGCGGAGTTTGATTGGATTGCTTTATCTCCCTTTTGGAAAGCTTGGACCGCTGAAGTAAAGTCCAGCTTGTTATCTTTTTTAATGGCTATTTATGTAATGGGATTATGTATTTTGTTTTATCAAGATGGATATTGTACTTGACTCTGATTTATGGTTTTATGATGTAACAAACATGTTTAATTTCCGCTGCATTGAAATAAAGTTTTAGATTTCCAAGTACTACTTATTATCTGTCTTGTTGTAATTTTTCTGTTCTATATTCACTTAAAACCTCCAAGGAAGTTAATGCATTCCCTTTGTGAGTGACATTAATGGACGTGGGGTGTTACACTTTTCTTACTTCCTTTTTTAATAGTAGATAAACCAAGAGCCATTGTATATCTAATGAACAGCTAGCTCTAGAAAATTCATTCATAGATAACTCAAAAGATAGCATTGGAACTGTTAACAGTAATTATCCTTATTTAAGGTTGCAGCTAATATAAGGAAGTGCATTAATTCCAACACCCCCTTAATGTACTTTCTTTACAACTCCAATGAGTTCTCTCAGGTAGCAAAATTTCTCATTTGGAAGTGCCTTGGTGAGTAGGTCTGCAAGCTGCTCATTTGTTCGGTAGTATACCAGATGAACTTCTCCTTTTTCTATTGCTTCTTTAACGAAGTAATACTTAATGGCAATATGCTTTGTTCGATCATGACTAACTGGATTTTCCCAATGGAGATAGATGATTTGTTGTCACAGTAAAGTACAGTAGCATTATCTTGCTTTTCTCCAATATCTTCAGGAATCCTACGAAGCCAAACAACTTGAGATGTTGCTTTTTCTGCAGCTACATATTCTGCTAGCAGAAAATTGTGCCACCACGGTTTGCTTCTTTGAATCCCACGAACACATCTTTGAGCCAAGAGAAAATACATATGCAGATGTACTCTTCATATCATCTTGGCATCTAGCTCAATCGCTGTCATTGTAAACAATAAGACTTGATTTTTTACAGCATCGTAAAAAAAATGCCATAATCGATTGTGCCTTGGACATATCACAGTACCCTCTTTGTAGCTCCATAATGAGTTTGACTTGGCTCTTCCATATATCTTAAAATCAATCTTGCAGAAAACATGATATCTAGTCTAGTACTTGTGAGATACAAGAGATTTCCAATCAAGCTTCTATATTTTGTTACATTTACCTTCTTTGCACCATCTGACTTCTTCAACTTGTTATTAGCTGCTAATGGAGTAGCTACAGACTTGCAGCAAAACATATTGAACTTTTTGAGTACATTTTCTGCATATTTCTTTTGGGAGATGAAAATTCCATTTTTCATTAGAGAAACTTCAATTTCTCAAAAAATAATGCAGCAAACCAAAGTCACCCATTTCATAAGTATTCATCATATCCTTTCTAAACTTTAGTATCATGACTTCATTGTTGCCTGTAAAGATCAAGTCGTCAACATATAGAGATACAATCAAAATAAAAGCTCCATTCTTCAGTACGTAGAGTGTAAGCTCACTTTGGCTCTTTTGGAAACCACTTTTTGAAAAATATTTATCAATCTCAGAATACCAAGTTTGTGGCGCTGGCTTTAATCCGTAAAGATTCTTTTTCAGTTTGTAAACTTTGTCTTCTTCCCCTTCAACTAGAAAGCCTTATGATTGTTCTACATAAACTTATTCCTCTAACACTCCATTCAAAAATGCAGAATTAACGTCAAGTTGATAAATCGACCAGCTCTTTTGGGCAGCCATTGCAATCAAAGTTCGAATAGTTTCCAGTCTTGAAACATGAGCGAAAATTTCGAAAATTTCGATGTTGGGCTTTTGAGCAAACCTCGAGCAACTAGCTTTGCTTTGTATTTTTGAATGCTTCCATCTTGATTCAACTTTGTCTTAAAAATCCATTTTACTCCAATTACATCTCGATCCTTTGGATGATCAACAAGCTCCTAAGTCTTGTTTTTTTCAATCATTCTCATTTCCTCCTTCATTGCATTCATCCATACTTCTTGCTTATGAGCTTCTTCGAAGTTTTCAAGTTTCACACCAACAAAATTGCAAGTCTCATACAATTCTCTCGAGCTTCGAGTTCTCAATGGAGGGCTGACATTAATCGGTGTGAATCAAATTCACTTATTACTTATTCCTTTTGGTTTGTTTTGAGCTATTCTTATTTCGTTCTGACTTTACACATCTACTCTGTTGATTTGTATTTTCCATTGATTTTGCTTCTATGGTTTTTGCTGCTCTTGTAGCTTTCTTGATCTGTATAACTTTACTTGCTCGAATGTATAATATTGCATAAAGAGGTTTTGGTATCCTTGTGCTTGTATCAATTCCTCTAAAACACATAAGCATAAATTTTTATATGTTAGTATGATTCAATCACATGACAAATATGTAATGACCCGCATTCTACGCATCAGAGGATCATAGAATACTTATTTCTTTCTCATGCGAAGTGTATGGTCATGTAACTTTGGGTGACGACTATTGGGTTCATTTCTCATGCTCTTGATTTTTACCGATTTTTAAATGACCATTTTGTCCCTAGATGATCTTGTTTCGGCCATAACTTTTGATTGGAAAGAAGTTTTGACCTGAAACCACTTCCATTAGATCCGGATGATGGTTTACCTTTCCGTAGATTGGTCAGATGTGAAAAACGGACTCATCGTTTGGGAGATATGGCTGAAACAAGGTTTAGAAGGTGAAAAACAGCTTAACCGGGCCTAATTAGGGTGATTAGTAAGAGGGCCCATAACCCATTTTGGGATTAGGGTTATGGGGAGGCTGAGAACAGTAGGAAAACAATCTATTTTCATTTTCTCAGCTGCCTGTAGAGTGGTCATATGTGAAAAACGGACTCACCGTTTGGGGGATATGGCTCAAACAAGGTTTTGAAGCTGAAAAACAGCTTAACCGGGCCTAATTAGGGTGATTAGTAAGAGGGCCCATAACCCATTTTGGGATTAGGGTTATGGGGAGGCTGAGAACAGTAGGAAAACGATCTATTTTCATTTTCTCAGCTGCCTAGAACATTTCCCTAACCCTAACAATGGCCTCCAACATCTAGAATCACCTTTAATCACTTTCTAATCAAGTATTAGCCTAATCTTCACCAAATTAAGGAGAAATAGCACCATTTCAGAGTTAGAGCTACTGTTAGACACTGGAGATCGCCCCAAATCAGCGGAGTTTCAGCTTTGAAAGTTTTATTTGTGGCAAAGGTGAGTGATTTGCATAGTTCCTCACTAATTATGGTTAATTAAGGGTAATTAGTGTTAATTAGCGAATTTAAACATGATTAAATTCTGGAAAAATATTTATAAATATTACATATTGTTTTAGGCCTCTGTTGGAAAATTTGGTTAATTTGGTTAAGTTTTGCTAATCCTGTCATTAGATTTTCTTAAACAAGCTTATGGGGAAAATATGGGTTTTGGGTATGTTTGATCCTTTTTGACATATAGAGTTGTTGTTTTGGTGTTTATGGTCGATTATACATGTTGCTATGACTGAATGATATGCCTTGTGATTGTTTAGAACGGTTAGAATGGTCGAAAACGCCGTCGTGTGGCATAAAAACTGTCGCAGGAAAATATGCAGGAAATGACCCAGAACCGGATCAGATCGGTGGAGGAGAGCACAAACCGACCCGCTCGCGTGAAGATGTCACGATCTGAACCCCTTGCTTGAAGCCATGAACCAATCCAAAGTAGAAGCCAAGAACCGACCCGAACCCAGTGGCTGCTCACGATCTGAACCGGCGAACACCACGAATCGACCAGAAGGCGATGACCTCGAACTGGAGATAACCACCATGACCCAACCCGTATGGAGTATTTCGATCCAAATCGAGATGCTTGGATTTGAGGCGTGAATCACGATCCGAATTGGAAGTACGAGTTGAAGTGAAGAACAGGAACCGAACCGATCCGGAGAAGACCAAAACCCGAGATGCAAAGGTAGTCCAAATGGGAAGTTTGTACTCAGGGTCTAGTTGGGAACCAACAAGTTAACTTCATGAGTTGGGCTTTGCTGCGGGACGTGTGCTAAGGGGTTATCGACGTCTATAGCTTTGATTCACCACCAAGACGGATGTTCGGCTACGTATCAGTGCATTGGGGTAGTTACTACTCCATGGGGCTGAGTGATCGTAGCATGGCTATGAGCCAGTGCAGTGGAGTTATTATGACTTCATGGGGCAGAGTGGACATAGCAAAGGATTAGTGGTTATGGATCAGTGCAGTGGTGTCATTACGACTCCATAGGGCAGAGTGATCGTAGCAAGGAATTGAGTGGTCAAAGTGGTAGATATCGTATACTTTACGCACTGAGTGAGAGATGTGAGGATGGTTGCTATGATTGATTGTTTGCCATTACTATGTCATGCACACCCCCACCCCGTATTCTTTACACCACATGTTAGTGGCACCTTAGAGTATTGTACAGTATGTAGTGCTAACTCTTTGGTTGTAGGTCCAGGTTCAGGTATGGTTTAGTATACCTGTTATTATTTTGTTTTCTGCTTATCGCTCATACCAGACTTTTGTCCGACCCAGGGTGTTATGTCTCTTCTTATTACTCTGGGTGCTCTTAAACGAGCAGACTAGAGACAGGTTAGGTGGTATGCACGAGTATCTGTACCGGAGACGAGTAGGAGGCTCCTACGTATGATATATATAGATATTCTCCCTGTGTTGCTGCTGGTCACTACTTTGGGCATTAGTAGTATACCATATTTATTTACTTTAGGGAGAGTTTTCAAAAGTTTTAATAATGATGATGTGGAACATAAGCTGTATTTGGATTTTCCACTGCTATGATGTTTAGTTTTCAGCTTATGCACTATCTCGACTGTTTTATGTCAAAGTACGTACTCTCTCCCTGATGTCTTCCCTTTTCTTTCTTTGGTGACCATCCTGTGCTAGTCAGGCGTTGGCACAGCGCACTTTCATTGGTAATGTCGGCCGGTGCGGGGCGGGCCGTCACATTTGGTATTAGAGCTCTAGGTTGCGTAGTTCACCTAGGGAAAGACATCAGGGAGAGAGTACGTATATGAGAGCGTGTATTTGTGATATTTTGGTTTTCAAAAGCTATATATATACTATTAGTATATTTAAGGATGAAGTCGCATTGCACTGGCACCACTGTAGAGATGGTTAATCATTTTCTCCTTACAAATTGAATGATGAGCCGATATACTAGGGGTACCGGTAGAGGAGCTAATAATGGGAATGCTCCTGATATGAGGACGATGTTCACTGAATTCATGAGAGATATGCTTATAAATGTGCAAGGAGCAGTTCCTAATGCTTCAAATGGTGGTGGTGCAGCGGTGCAGGCGCCTAGAGCCGATTTTGCCAAGCTTTGCAAGGATTACACTAGTCTTGGTGGGAAGCCATTCAATGGAACGGAATCTGCTACAGAAGTTCAGGATTGGTTGGATAGCTATGAGCGTATCTTCGAAGACCTGGGTATCGAGGATGCGATGAAGAGGAAGCTAGCATCCCGTCAACTGCACGAACGGACGATGAATTGGTGGATTGCTATTAAGGCGGCTACTCCAGAGGATCAAGTTACATGGGATCAGTTTAAGGCCCGATTCAATTATAAGTTCATCCCAGCTTCCTAGAAGTCAGAGTTGTTTAGGAAATTTCTGGAGCTTAAGCAGAATGGTAGGGCAGTCTCGGAGTACATTGCAAAGTTTGATACTCTATCGAAATATGGATTATCCCTTATTGATACTACCGAGAAAAAAAATGAAAAGTTCGTAACAGGCTTAGATTAGTACTTGGGGGAAAGGCTTATAAACCATGTCGATGAGACGTTTGAATCGATTGTGGGGAAAGCTTTGAGATCAGAGAGTCTATACCCTAAGTCGAAGGCTGAGGTTGCATCTGCAGAGGAGCCAAAGCCGCAAGCAAGCGGTGGAGGCAAGAATGGTTCTCAGAATAAGAGAAAACAGAATCAGACCAAGGATGGCCAGAAGAAAAAGAATAAGAAAGACGTTGAGTGCTTCAGCTGTGGTAAGAAGGGCCACTATGCCAAAGAATGTCGGGCCAAGCCAGCGGATAGGAAGTACTTCAACTGTGGCCAAGTGGGACATCACAAGGATAAGTGTCCGCAACCCCCTAAAGAAAAGCAGATTGTGAAAGCACATGTTATCAATGTTGTTCCTTCTTCGTCAAATGCCCCAACTGCGGCGGAGAAAGGAAAGAATGTCGGCATTCAAGGTATTCTTTCTGTTTATGATATTCCTGTTCGAGTATTATTTGATACCGGAGCTTACAGTTCCATTATATCTAGTGACCTGGTAGATAGATTGGGATTGGAACCCGAGATAGTTGATAGACCTTTAGCAGTGATGAACCCAATAGGTGGTTTCACTAGCCTTAGCTTGATTTGTCGTAATGTGGTCTTATCGAGTCATGGATGCATGTTTGTTTGTGATTGCTTTGTTTTGGGCTTTACTAGGTTTGGCATTATTTTGGGAGTTGACTGGCTCCAAAGATACAGAGTGGTGGTAGACTGTGAGGGCTTTTTGGTGATAGTTAGAGCAGATGATGGGCGGAGGGTAGTGTTTGGTGGTCTACCTAGTGATGGGGTAATGGCTAGTTTTCTAAATTCCCTAGACATCCTGCATGATGAGTTGTCAGATGTGCCCGTGGCTGGCCAGTATCTGGACGTCTTTGAAGAAGTGACCTGACTTCCACCACACCGAGAGATTGAGTTCCGTATTGATTTAGTTAAAGATGTCAGACCTATAGTGATGCCACTTCGTCGTATGGTGCCAAGGGAGCAGCGAGAGCTCGGGGTGTAAGTAAGCGATCTTTCGAAGAAGGGATTTATCAGAAGAAGTGTTTTTGAGTGGGGAGCACCAGTTGTGTTTGCTACCAAGGCAAATGGTTCCCTTCGTTTGTGTGTGGACTACCGCGAGTTGAATAAGGTGACGAGGAAGAGTAAGTATCCTCTACCGCGGATAATTGATTTGTTTGATCAGTTGAGTGGCGCGAGAGTGTTCTCCCAGTTGGTTCTTGCGACAGGTTTTCATCAGCTTAGAGTGGAAGCTGAGAGTATAGCTAAAACGGCCTTCCAGACGCCGTCTGGATTTTATGAGTGGTTGGTCATGCAATTCGGGTTGACCAATGCACCAGCATAAGTTTGTTCTATTTTCGACCTCTAAACGAGACCCACCGCCTGTCGTCCCTGGCGTATTACCCCAATTCCGAACACAATGGGATATGTACCGCAAGCTGAAACGACCGTTTCGATCAGTTTCCGTTGCATTTACATTTAAATCACTATATTGAATTTTAAACGTACATTTCAAATTACCGGGGTCGCATACGAACACGAAAAATTCTAGAAAAATATTTTCTAGCTTCGTATTGACGATACGGTCCTAACAAAACTAGTTTCGTCAAATTCTGAGACCGTTTGAAAAATGGCCCTTTTCCAGTCGATTAAAATCAACTGAAACTGGTCAAACGCGTTTTCCTTTGCCACGCTCACATATTGATTCTAAAAATTATGAAATTTGAAACCTAGCAATAATTTGACATCACGGACCCAACAAAACTGGTTTCGTCGAAATCCGAGGTCATTTGCAAAATGTCCATTTTTAAGGGCCTGAATTCCATAGCGACTATTCAGAATTTTCAACTGGACATATCTTTTGATCCCCGTTATGAAATCTTGATTTTTCGGGTTCGTTGGAAAGATATCATCAATTAGATCCTAATGTTTTTGGTTTCACTAAAATCCGGATTGTTTTGCACCCGGTACATTCAATTGAAGTTTGAAATCGAATTATCGAACTACCGCGCCACTTTCAATTCCTTTTATAATTATATATAAATTTATATATTCTAACGACGACGTATATAATATATACGTTCTAATTCTATTCAAAATAAATTTCTCGTCGATATTATTTAAAATAATCTATTTTAAATATCAAAATTAGCTAAAATTGCCGAAATAAAAATTTTAAACTGGCCCAGATTTTCCGGGTTATTACAATCTCCCCCACTTAAAACTTTTCGTCCCCGAAAAGGAACAAAGTCGAAAGTGGTTTGATCATTCAACTCTACGCTCGATCTGGCTTCCATTCTCAAACCTTTTAGTTTCTGAGAATTTTCAAAATTTCAAAAATTTGGCTAACTCCCTAAATTTTTGAAAAATTTCGCCATAACCTCCCCTGCAATGGGAGCATCGGGGAATTTCAAATAGCTTCCCCGGTCCTTCAGGTCTCAAAAAGAAAAAGAAAAAGCCAAGTGGCTAGCCAATAGGCTCACAAAATCATCATCACCCAAACAAAACAGGAAATTATGTAGTAAACATGTACCTATTTGTCGGGCAAACAAATTTTATTCTCTGCTCTAGCCTCCTTGCTATGACCTGTTCAATGTAAGTATATGTATATGCAAGCAAATGCGACCAATTTTCAATACAATTCAATATTTGGTTCAACTAGGCTAAATGGTTCACAATTATCAACCAAATAATCAAGCAACACAAACATCAATCAATTAGTGAATTAGAGTTTCAAATTCATAATTTTGATACATATACAAAAAATCATGTCTTGATGCCAAATCACAACAATGTATTCTAGCTATATTAGTTTTGGTTCTCACACCAGCCTAATGGAAATATATAGAAAATCACACCTTCGTCACTCGAATATAAGTGCTAGTAACGCTGCAGCATTATCAGAACCATCCCCGGGCAACTAGAGTGTGATGCTATATCTATCCAATATATTAAAACTTTGAATACACGCGGATCAGACGTATACGCAAAATCTTTATATACTGGACTGTCCAACTCAATATAAATAGATAATCAGATACGAATAATTGATTTAAATTTTCAAAACAAAAATTTGTTTCCACTTTAAAAATTTACTCTTCACACTCGTTCTAGGATACTACTGATCCTATCTCTAACGAGTCATTCTCATTGGATATTTCTAATCCAATATCTGACGAATTCTTTCGTACGGTTCTAATGTGCCTTGTTCTCTAAGCTTTGTAAACCAAAGCTCTGATACCAACTGTGACGGCAAGGAATTTCGCTCGGTCCGAACCAGTCGCTAAACCGATTCAGGCCGTTCGAAATGCCCTATCGTTTGAGAACAGGACAAAACAGAACACAAACAGAAGAACATTTCACTGTATATTACAACAATGCATCAGATTACAAGAATATACAGAGTATAAAAGAATAAATATTACACAGAAATATCAGAGATTACAATGAATTACATAGCAGCGGAAAATAATACAATGCACAACTAGAAGTAGATATACGGATACAAAGCTTTCCGGATATCGTTCCAGCTGTAAACCAGGATCCTGTGAATATAAATCTGCAAAACCAAAACTACTAGCTGCCCGTGTCAAAATAGGGGCACCCAGAGTTTAGGTTAAAACAATAAACTCCAGGTCAGTCATGGGACTGGTGTGAGAACTAAAACAGTTATTAATCTTTATTTTAAATCATTAGGTAAATCAAGGGACCACGCCGTATAACACGGAACGGGTTTCCTCCCAAGAATACCAGTGCATAAAACAAACAGCGCAATGCTAAATAAAGAAAAATGAAGCTGTTATAAGACCCAGGTCCTATCACACAATGCAACGCAAGCCGGGGGATAGGGTTTTCCCTTATAACAGCCAAAGAATGCTTGATACGTTTAAAACAAATCATTTGATACTATTATAAGTGCATAGTGTATAAAGCAACTTCAAATCATAAGTATCAATCATAGGCGGCATGGGTACCATATATCATGTCGCCATGTATAGGTTTACAAATAAAACCGCAAATGTCACGTATTTGGAAATTGGATTTCCGTCTATGAACCGAGGCAAAAGATAGTCCTCAACCGATTCGAGACTGTCTAGCCCGAGCCTCAGGAACAGCCGCAACTGCCCCTTGGATCCTCAGGGCCGGTCCACCGATGTGGATTATTATGCCTGAACACTACGTCTCCCCACCCTATGGGGTGTAAGTCTGGTCCGTCAGCCGACCAGAATGCATCGGCCGAAACCGATATAACCGAGGCGCCTCGCAACAGCAACAACCACATAAGTCAAACTCGTCAGGGCGTGTAAAACCACTGACGCCACTTCTAGCTAGAAAGAAACGCATGCCCTCCCTGACGTCCGTCTCCCGTTTTTGGTTCATACCGGGTGTGAAACTCGCGAAGCAAACGTTACACAAAGCTACGCCACAAAGGCCGTGCTTTGATCATCACCACAAGACTTTTCTTTTCAACAGAAGCCTTGATCAATTGCCACTTAGGCATGCCACACAGGCAATTCACTCCATGCGTTTGATATCCATCAATATATAACCCCTGAGCTCGTACGTCTCAGAGAAGGGCGTTAAGCAAGAGAATAAATTCTCCGCCGCCAAACAGATATATATTTAATAGAAATCAATCACACAGACTAAAATCCAATGTCAGACACACAGTCCATTTACAAGTCCGTTCAGGGTCTGAACGAAACCGGAGGCACCTAGTACCCCGCACATCCATCGATCTCCAAGTACGTCTGGACGATCACCAACTGTTTCCATCTTCTTGGGTGTACAGCCCAATCAAGATCATCAGTTATCACCCAAACGACGTGAAGAACTCCGGTCTTCGACCATCGTCTTCATCTTCGACTTATCGTCGTATCAGTTATCCAGAATGGGATAAACCCGGTCTTTCCGAATAACTCGCGTATATTTTAAATAAGTGTTACACAAACACAACATACGCCTCATTCCAATTCATCAGCCACTAACCGTAAATTAATCAAGAGAATAATTTCCCAAATATAAACCCCGAAGGCCGAAACCAACATCAGATCAATATCCAGAAAACCATTCTGCTTGGCTAACCGACAGTTAGTTTCTAAATTTCACATTCATAGGGAAATGTTCCCATTAATTTTATCCAAGATAAATTCTTTGAATTTATTCTTCTTTTGAATTTCGATTCAACTAGTCGAGATTAACGAAACTTACCGAAGTAATCATTTGTTTTAATTTCCCAATCCCAACCTATTAATCCCATGAAGTAAAACTGGTAATACTTCATATCTAACACCACAGTGTTATCGGTAAATTCAATTACCATTTCACGTTCAAATCTAATTAAAGATTTAACTATCGCCTGGAGCAAAACTGGTGATACTCCATTTCGATTATTTCAATCTAATTAAAGATTCATTAAAACTCCACTTAGTTTTAATCTGTGACTGGGTTAAAGAATCAGTGTCATTTAAAACACGGTTCACGATAAACCCAAAATCACATCTCAATCAGTCCCTAATTGTAAATTAGCAAGTGAGCAATTCCCTAAGTATTAATCCCGAAGGCCGAAACCAACATCAGATCAATACCTCGGAAACTATTCGACTTAACTAATCTCCAGTTAGTTTCTGATTTTCTTAACTCCTTTAGGTCTAAGAACTGTATTATTGAAGATACCGTTCACGACAACCCAAAATCACATTTCATTAATGATCGGGTTAAAGAACGAGTGTTGTTTAAAACACTGTCCACGATAAACCCAAAAATAAATATCGATTCAATTCCAATTAAATGTTATTTAATTGGTACACTTCATTAAATCTAAATAAAAAGATTTAATCTTTTCTCAACTGGGTCCAAGAACAGTGTTAGTGAAGACACCATTCACGACAAACCCAAATCACATTTGATATTCAATACAAGGCTCTGAATAGAAAATATCCCGGCTTATATTCAATATCCAATTCTGCGGCCAACAAAGGTTGTATTGGAAATAACGATATATATATCTATATCTTCCAAATTTCCATAACAACATCTGTATAATCACGAAATCCAACATCGAAGTATTCCGAAGACAATTTCGATTCAAATCCATTCCAATGCAATCATTGGAATTTCTAGTTATTTCAAAACCATTTCAAATTCAATTTATTTATTTAAAAAAAAAATAGAATTATATTTCTAGTTCAAAACTAGTTCATTTCGATAAAAATCTATTTTTATCTTTTCAAATATGGAGTTTTTCATCCCAATCCTTTCTAAACCATTTCTTATGATTTTACACAAATTATTACTATTTTTAATAATTTTATCAAGGCCCGTACAGTCGATTTCCATCAATGGTCATCGAACTGCACTTACAGCGACCTTTTTCGAATTTGATTTGGACATAATTCCAAATCCAACCGTTAGATTTCAAATTTCTAATATTCGTTAGAAAGCTCTTTTCGATACGAACCCAACGGTTCCAGTTTTAGGAGAATCCGACGGTCGGATCTCCCGTAATGTCCGTTTGAAATAAATGGTCAAAATTCACGAACTGCCGCGGCGCGGCGCGTTCTATTCAGGCCATTATATTATATATATATCGTCGATTTCTATTTAAAACGAATTATATAAATAGTTTTAAAATTCGTTTCAAAATCTATTTCAACTTCCATTTCAATTCAAAGCAAAATTGAATTCTTCTTTATAAATTCGTTTTAAAATTCATTTCTATTCAATTCGAATTTCAATTCAATTTGAATTCATTTCAATTCGCTTTCAATTCCATTTGAATTCGTTTTATATTCAATTCATTTCGAAATCGTTTTCTATTCAATTCATTTCGAAATCGTTTTTTATTCAATTCATTTCGAAATCATTTTATATTCAATTCATTTCGAAATTGTTATATATCGATATAAATATCGTTCACGTCAAAATGGCGTCAATCTAATCAACACGGCTTCATAAATTTCTATTTTCAAATATTCTATTTCAAATATTTCTTTTTCAAAATAGTTGTTATTATCAAAATATTTCGTTCAACACATGACCAATCTCAATGAATGAGTACTGTCAACACATGAACTTTTATTTTATATCGATAAAGGTGTAAATTTTATTACTAAAATATTTCGTTCAACACATGACCAATCTCAATGAATGAGTACTGTCAACACATGAACTTTTATTTTATAATATTCTTTATTTTCTAAATTGGAATGAGGCCCAATCAATTACCATATAAAGTTAATTATATGGATTTTCATACAACACATGTATATAATAGCATTGAAAAATAATCAACCATCAACCAAAGTGCACTACACTGTATAAGCATCAAATATAGATATCTAACGCTTATAACAGCCTGTCAATCAATCGATCGACATATTTAATCAATCAGGATGAGTGAACTGCATATTTCATCCTAACACCCGTGTAGGGTTTCAAACAATCAAACAAATATTTTATTTGTGCAGTTGGGCGATGTGTAAAATTTATCGACCCAATCAATGTCAGTCAAATCAGTGTACATAAACAAACCGTCTGGTTTGTAAATGAATATTTTATTTATTCGCATTCACGTTAAAAATTATATTTTTAACGATAAAACATTTTATTTCAACATATGAATTTCTATCCAGTTCATTCTTTAAATAAAATGATATTTTATTTTTTCTAACTTATTTTAGAAAATTTCGGCGGCATAACGGCACGATACTAGAAACGGGACGAGGCCTAGCCTTGTCCCCGGTCTAGTGAAGGCCCACGCCATTCACACATCAATCAAACCAATCAGTTTCACCAAACAATTCAATTTAATCAAATAATCTAATTAATCTATGCAACCAAACAAACAAGTCCATGGTCTGTGGACGATTGTGTCGGGTGCTACTAAGCACCGTCTGCATCCTAGTATATATATATATATAACTTGAAAAATAAATTGAAAGGTGAGAAATTCTCACAGATAGCTATCCAATTTCACGGCACTTCTAATGCAGGAAATCTTCACTGTTCTCGCCTCTTATCACTTTCTTCGCCCGTAGCCACTACATATATAAAAATCACATTTTTACTTCGCTATTCAATATATAAAAATCGAATTTTTATTTCGAAGTTCAACATATAAAAATTCTATTTTTCTATCGAAGTTCAATATATAAAAATCCTATTTTTCTATCGAAGTTCAATATATAAAAAACTATTTTTCTATCGAAGTTCAATATATAAAAATCCTATTTTTCTTCCGAAGTTCAATATATAAAAATCCTATTTTTCTTTCGAAGTTCAATATATAAAAATCATATTTTTCTTATCTTTATAATATAAAAATCACCTTTTCATGTGTAAAGATCAATTCTTTTCTAATTAAAAATCTATGCTTTACTCCTTTCACTTTCAACATAAACAAAAACAAGCTTACTGTTCTTTTCACGTGGAACTGAGAAACCCACTGCCGATGGAAAAAGTTCACTTGTGCCCCTCTTTGACAACGACGACCGCACTCCCGCCCTCCCGCCCTGACGCCAGCAATGGCATTCGAACTTCGTGTACTGATGGTGGCTCGGATGCGCTCGATTTGGTTTGCCGAGATGTCGGGTTCGGATTCTAGAAGAGGAGGGGGCCCGCTGGTTGAAGCTTTGGTCGGAGGAGGGGCGTTGGAGTCGGGGGAGCTTGCTGGCAATCGGGGGTGGTGGAATGGGGTTGGCGGCGGTTAGGGTTTCAAGGGAATGGCACTTGATTTTTGGGGGATTTGAGGTCATCGTTTGGAGGAGGGGCGATTGGAGAGGATGGATGTGGATGGAGGAGGGGCGGCTGAAGCATGGCGACGGGAAGGGGGGATCGACGGGTCTGCGATCAATGGAAAGGGGACACGACATTTTTATTTATTTATTTATTTCGGGCGTTGACTGGTTGAGGGAGAAAGAGGTTTCGGGGGGGGGGGTTATTGAAAAAGGTTTTATATTATTTAATTTTATATTTTTTTTTCAAAAAGCAACTTTCTATTTTCGACCTCTAAACGAGACCCACCGCCTGTCGTCCCTGGCGTATTACCCCAATTCCGAACACAATGGGATATGTACCGCAAGCTGAAACGACCGTTTCGATCAGTTTCCGTTGCATTTACATTTAAATCACTATATTGAATTTTAAACGTACATTTCAAATTACCGGGGTCGCATACGAACACGAAAAATTCCAGAAAAATATTTTCTAGCTTCGTATTGACGATACGGTCCTAACAAAACTAGTCTCGTCAAATTCTGAGACCGTTTGAAAAATGGCCCTTTTCCAGTCGATTAAAATCAACTGAAACTGGTCAAACGCGTTTTCCTTTGCCACGCTCACATATTGATTCTAAAAATTATGAAATTTGAAACCTAGCAATAATTTGACATCACGGACCCAACAAAACTGGTTTCGTCGAAATCCGAGGTCATTTGCAAAATGTCCATTTTTAAGGGCCTGAATTCCATAGCGACTATTCAGAATTTTCAACTGGACATATCTTTTGATCCCCGTTATGAAATCTTGATTTTTCGGGTTCATTGGAAAGATATCATCAATTAGATCCTAATGTTTTTGGTTTCACTAAAATCCGGATTGTTTTGCACCCGGTACATTCAATTGAAGTTTGAAATCGAATTATCGAACTACCGCGCCACTTTCAATTCCTTTTATAATTATATATAAATTTATATATTCTAACGACGACGTATATAATATATATGTTCTAATTCTATTCAAAATAAATTTCTCGTCGATATTATTTAAAATAATCTATTTTAAATATCAAAATTCGCTAAAATTGCCGAAATAAAAATTTTAAACTGGCCCAGATTTTCCGGGTTATTACAATCTCCCCCACTTAAAACTTTTCGTCCCCGAAAAGGAACAAAGTCGAAAGTGGTTTAATCATTCAACTCTACGCTCGATCTGGCTTCCATTCTCAAACCTTTTAGTTTCTGAGAATTTTCAAAATTTCAAAAATTTGGCTAACTCCCTAAATTTTTGAAAAATTTCGCCATAACCTCCCCTGCAATGGGAGCATCGGGGAATTTCAAATAGCTTCCCCGGTCCTTCAGGTCTCAAAAAGAAAAAGAAAAAGCCAAGCGGCTAGCCAATAGGCTCACAAAATCATCATCACCCAAACAAAACAGGAAATTATGTAGTAAACATGTACCTATTTGTCGGGCAAACAAATTTTATTCTCTGCTCTAGCCTCCTTGCTATGACCTGTTCAACGTAAGTATATGTATATGCAAGCAAATGCGACCAATTTTCAATACAATTCAATATTTGGTTCAACTAGGCTAAATGGTTCACAATTATCAACCAAATAATCAAGCAACACAAACATCAATCAATTAGTGAATTAGAGTTTCAAATTCATAATTTTGATACATATACAAAAAATCATGTCTTGATGCCAAATCACAACAATGTATTCTAGCTATATTAGTTTTGGTTCTCACACCAGCCTAATGGAAATATATAGAAAATCACACCTTCGTCACTCGAATATAAGTGCTAGTAACGCTGCAGCATTATCAGAACCATCCCCGGGCAACTAGAGTGTGATGCTATATCTATCCAATATATTAAAACTTTGAATACACGCGGATCAAACGTATACGCAAAATCTTTATATACTGGACTGTCCAACTCAATATAAATAGATAATCAGATACGAATAATTGATTTAAATTTTCAAAACAAAAATTTGTTTCCACTTTAAAAATTTACTCTTCACACTCGTTCTAGGATACTACTGATCCTATCTCTAACGAGTCATTCTCATTGGATATTTCTAATCCAATATCTGACGAATTCTTTCGTACGGTTCTAATGTGCCTTGTTCTCTGAGCTTTGTAAACCAAAGCTCTGATACCAACTGTGACGGCAAGGAATTTCGCTCGGTCCGAACCAGTCGCTAAACCGATTCAGGCCGTTCGAAACGCCCTATCGTTTGAGAACAGGACAAAACAGAACACAAACAGAAGAACATTTCACTGTATATTACAACAATGCATCAGATTACAAGAATATACAGAGTATAAAAGAATAAATATTACACAGAAATATCAGAGATTACAATGAATTACATAGCAGCGGAAAATAATACAATGCACAACTAGAAGTAGATATACGGATACAAAGCTTTCCGGATATCGTTCCAGCTGTAAACCAGGATCCTGTGAATATAAATCTGCAAAACCAAAACTACTAGCTGCCCGTGTCAAAATAGGGGCACCCAGAGTTTAGGTTAAAACAATAAACTCCAGGTCAGTCATGGGACTGGTGTGAGAACTAAAACAGTTATTAATCTTTATTTTAAATCATTAGGTAAATCAAGGGACCACGCCGTATAACACGGAACGGGTTTCCTCCCAAGAATACCAGTGCATAAAACAAACAGCGCAATGCTAAATAAAGAAAAATGAAGCTGTTATAAGACCCAGGTCCTATCACACAATGCAACGCAAGCCGGGGGATAGGGTTTTCCCTTATAACAGCCAAAGAATGCTTGATACGTTTAAAACAAATCATTTGATACTATTATAAGTGCATAGTGTATAAAGCAACTTCAAATCATAAGTATCAATCATAGGCGGCATGGGTACCATATATCATGTCGCCATGTATAGGTTTACAAATAAAACCGCAAATGTCACGTATTTGGAAATTGGATTTCCGTCTATGAACCGAGGCAAAAGATAGTCCTCAACCGATTCGAGACTGTCTAGCCCGAGCCTCAGGAACAGCCGCAACTGCCCCTTGGATCCTCAGGGCCGGTCCACCGATGTGGATTATTATGCCTGAACACTACGTCTCCCCACCCTATGGGGTGTAAGTCTGGTCCGTCAGCCGACCAGAATGCATCGGCCGAAACCGATATAACCGAGGCGCCTCGCAACAGCAACAACCACATAAATCAAACTCGTCAGGGCGTGTAAAACCACTGACGCCACTTCTAGCTTGAAAGAAACGCATGTCCTCCCTGACGTCCGTCTCCCGTTTTTGGTTCATACCGGGTGTGAAACTCGCGAAGCAAACGTTACACAAAGCTACGCCACAAAGGCCGTGCTTTGATCATCACCACAAGACTTTGCTTTTCAACAGAAGCCTTGATCAATTGCCACTTAGGCATGCCACACAGGCAATTCACTCCATGCGTTTGATATCCATCAATATATAACCCCTGAGCTCGTACGTCTCAGAGAAGGGCGTTAAGCAAGAGAATAAATTCTCCGCCGCCAAACAGATATATATTTAATAGAAATCAATCACACAGACTAAAATCCAATGTCAGACACACAGTCCATTTACAAGTCCGTTCTGGGTCTGAACGAAACCGGAGGCACCTAGTACCCCGCACATCCATCGATCTCCAAGTACGTCTGGACGATCACCAACTGTTTCCATCTTCTTGGGTGTACAGCCCAATCAAGATCATCAGTTATCACCCAAACGACGTGAAGAACTCCGGTCTTCGACCATCGTCTTCATCTTCGACTTATCGTCGTATCAGTTATCCAGAATGGGATAAACCCGGTCTTTCCGAATAACTCGCGTATATTTTAAATAAGTGTTACACAAACACAACATACGCCTCATTCCAATTCATCAGTCACTAACCGTAAATTAATCAAGAGAATAATTTCCCAAATATAAACCCCGAAGGCCGAAACCAACATCAGATCAATATCCAGAAAACCATTCTGCTTGGCTAACCGACAGTTAGTTTCTAAATTTCACATTCATAGGGAAATGTTCCCATTAATTTTATCCAAGATAAATTCTTTGAATTTATTCTTCTTTTGAATTTCGATTCAACTAGTCGAGATTAACGAAACTTACCGAAGTAATCATTTGTTTTAATTTCCCAATCCCAACCTATTAATCCCATGAAGTAAAACTGGTAATACTTCATATTTAACACCACAGTGTTATCGGTAAATTCAATTACCATTTCACGTTCAAATCTAATTAAAGATTTAACTATCGCCTGGAGCAAAACTGGTGATACTCCATTTCGATTATTTCAATCTAATTAAAGATTCATTAAAACTCCACTTAGTTTTAATCTGTGACTGGGTTAAAGAATCAGTGTCATTTAAAACACGGTTCACGATAAACCCAAAATCACATCTCAATCAGTCCCTAATTGTAAATTAGCAAGTGAGCAATTCCCTAAGTATTAATCCCGAAGGCCGAAACCAACATCAGATCAATACCTCGGAAACTATTCGACTTAACTAATCTCCAGTTAGTTTCTGATTTTCTTAACTCCTTTAGGTCTAAGAACTGTATTATTGAAGATACCGTTCACGACAACCCAAAATCACATTTCATTAATGATCGGGTTAAAGAACGAGTGTTGTTTAAAACACTGTCCACGATAAACCCAAAAATCAATATCGATTCAATTCCAATTAAATGTTATTTAATTGGTACACTTCATTAAATCTAAATAAAAAGATTTAATCTTTTCTCAACTGGGTCCAAGAACAGTGTTAGTGAAGACACCATTCACGACAAACCCAAATCACATTTGATATTCAATACAAGGCTCTGAATAGAAAATATCCCGGCTTATATTCAATATCCAATTCTGCGGCCAACAAAGGTTGTATTGGAAATAACGATATATATCTATATCTTCCAAATTTCCATAACAACATCTGTATAATCACGAAATCCAACATCGAAATATTCCGAAGACAATTTCGATTCAAATCCATTCCAATGCAATCATTGGAATTTCTGGTTATTTCAAAACCATTTCAAATTCAATTTATTTATTTAAAAAAAAAATAGAATTATATTTCTAGTTCAAAACTAGTTCATTTCGATAAAAATCTATTTTTATCTTTTCAAATATGGAGTTTTTCATCCCAATCCTTTCTAAACCATTTCTTATGATTTTACACAAATTATTACTATTTTTAATAATTTTATCAAGGCCCGTACAGTCGATTTCCATCAATGGTCATCGAACTGCACTTACAGCGACCTTTTTCGAATTTGATTTGGACATAATTCCAAATCCAACCGTTAGATTTCAAATTTCTAATATTCGTTAGAAAGCTCTTTTCGATACGAACCCAACGGTTTCGGTTTTAGGAGAATCCGACGGTCGGATCTCCCGTAATGTCCGTTTGAAATAAATGGTCGAAATTCACGAACTGCCGCGGCGCGGCGCGTTCTATTCAGGCCATTATATTATATATATAATATATATATCGTCGATTTCTATTTAAAACGAATTATATAAATAGTTTTAAAATTCGTTTCAAAATCTATTTCAACTTCCATTTCAATTCAAAGCAAAATTGAATTCTTCTTTATAAATTCGTTTTAAAATTCATTTCTATTCAATTCGAATTTCAATTCAATTTGAATTCATTTCAATTCGCTTTCAATTCCATTTGAATTCGTTTTATATTCAATTCATTTCGAAATCGTTTTCTATTCAATTCATTTCAAAATCGTTTTCTATTCAATTCATTTCGAAATCGTTTTATATTCAATTCATTTCGAAATCGTTATATATCGATATAAATATCGTTCACGTCAAAATGGCGTCAATCTAATCAACACGGCTTCATAAATTTCTATTTTCAAATATTCTATTTCAAATATTTCTTTTTCAAAATAGTTGTTATTATCAAAATATTTCGTTCAACACATGACCAATCTCAATGAATGAGTACTGTCAACACATGAACTTTTATTTTATATCGATAAAGGTGTAAATTTTATTACTAAAATATTTCGTTCAACACATGACCAATCTCAATGAATGAGTACTGTCAACACATGAACTTTTATTTTATAATATTCTTTATTTTCTAAATTGGAATGAGGCCCAATCAATTACCATATAAAGTTAATTATATGGATTTTCATACAACACATGTATATAATAGCATTGAAAAATAATCAACCATCAACCAAAGTGCACTACACTGTATAAGCATCAAATATAGATATCTAACGCTTATAACAGCCTGTCAATCAATCGATCGACATATTTAATCAATCAGGATGAGTGAACTGCATATTTCATCCTAACACCCGTGTAGGGTTTCAAACAATCAAACAAATATTTTATTTGTGCAGTTGGGCGATGTGTAAAATTTATCGACCCAATCAATGTCAGTCAAATCAGTGTACATAAACAAACCGTCTGGTTTGTAAATGAATATTTTATTTATTCGCATTCACGTTAAAAATTATATTTTTAACGATAAAACATTTTATTTCAACATATGAATTTCTATCCAGTTCATTCTTTAAATAAAATGATATTTTATTTTTCCAACTTATTTTAGAAAATTTCGACGGCATAACGGCACGATACTAGAAACGGGACGAGGCCTAGCCTTGTCCCCGGTCTAGTGAAGGCCCACGCCATTCACACATCAATCAAACCAATCAGTTTCACCAAACAATTCAATTTAATCAAATAATCTAATTAATCTATGCAACCAAACAAACAAGTCCATGGTCTGTGGACGATTGTGTCGGGTGCTACTAAGCACCGTCTGCATCCTAGTATATATATATATAACTAGAAAAATAAATTGAAAGGTGAGAAATTCTCACAGATAGCTATCCAATTTCACGGCACTTCTAATGCAGGAAATCTTCACTGTTCTCGCCTCTTATCACTTTCTTCGCCCGTAGCCACTACATATATAAAAATCACATTTTTACTTCGCTATTCAATATATAAAAATCGAATTTTTATTTCGAAGTTCAACATATAAAAATTCTATTTTTCTATCGAAGTTCAATATATAAAAATCCTATTTTTCTATCGAAGTTCAATATATAAAAAACTATTTTTCTATCGAAGTTCAATATATAAAAATCCTATTTTTCTTTTGAAGTTCAATATATAAAAATCCTATTTTTCTTTCGAAGTTCAATATATAAAAATCATATTTTTCTTATCTTTATAATATAAAAATCACCTATTCATGTGTAAAGATCAATTCTTTTCTAATTAAAAATCTATGCTTTACTCCTTTCACTTTCAACATAAACAAAAACAAGCTTACTGTTCTTTTCACGTGGAACTGAGAAACCCACTGCCGATGGAAAAAGTTCACTTGTGCCCCTCTTTGACAACGACGGCCTTACTCCCGCCCTCCCGCCCTGACGCCAGCAATGGCATTCGAACTTCGTGTACTGATGGTGGCTCGGATGCGCTCGATTTGGTTTGCCGAGATGTCGGGTTCGGATTCTAGAAGTGGAGGGGGCCCGCTGGTTGAAGCTTTGGTCGGAGGAGGGGCGTTGGAGTCGGGGGAGCTTGCTGGCAATCGGGGGTGGTGGAATGGGGTTGGCGGCGGTTAGGGTTTCAAGGGAATGGCACTTGATTTTTGGGGGATTTGAGGTCATCGTTTGGAGGAGGGGCGATTGGAGAGGATGGATGTGGATGGAGGAGGGGCGGCTGAAGCATGGCGACGGGAAGGGGGGATCGACGGGTCTGCGATCGATGGAAAGGGGACACGATATTTTTATTTATTTATTTATTTCGGGCGTTGACTGGTTGAGGGAGAAAGAGGTTTCGGGGGGGGGTTATTGAAAAAGGTTTTATATTATTTAATTTTATATTTTTTTTTTCAAAAAGCAACTTTCTATTTTCGACCTCTAAACGAGACCCACCGCCTGTCGTCCCTGGCGTATTACCCCAATTCCGAACACAATGGGATATGTACCGCAAGCTGAAACGACCGTTTCGATCAGTTTCCGTTGCATTTACATTTAAATCACTATATTGAATTTTAAACGTACATTTCAAATTACCGGGGTCGCATACGAACACGAAAAATTCCAGAAAAATATTTTCTAGCTTCGTATTGACGATACGGTCCTAACAAAACTAGTTTCGTCAAATTCTGAGACCGTTTGAAAAATGGCCCTTTTCCAGTCGATTAAAATCAACTGAAACTGGTCAAACGCGTTTTCCTTTGCCACGCTCACATATTGATTCTAAAAATTATGAAATTTGAAACCTAGCAATAATTTGACATCACGGACCCAACAAAACTGGTTTCGTCGAAATCCGAGGTCATTTGCAAAATGTCCATTTTTAAGGGCCTGAATTCCATAGCGACTATTTAGAATTTTCAACTGGACATATCTTTTGATCCCCGTTATGAAATCTTGATTTTTCGGGTTCGTTGGAAAGATATCATCAATTAGATCCTAATTTTTTTGGTTTCACTAAAATCCGGATTGTTTTGCACCCGGTACATTCAATTGAAGTTTGAAATCGAATTATCGAACTACCGCGCCACTTTCAATTCCTTTTATAATTATATATAAATTTATATATTCTAACGACGACGTATATAATATATACGTTCTAATTCTATTCAAAATAAATTTCTCGTCGATATTATTTAAAATAATCTATTTTAAATATCAAAATTCGCTAAAATTGCCGAAATAAAAATTTTAAACTGGCCCAGATTTTCCAGGTTATTACAGCTGATAAGAGGCGAAAGGATTTAAAGTTCTCCGTTGGCGACTTGGTGTTTGTCAAGATTTCCCCGTTAAAGAGCGTGATTCGATTTGGCAGGAGAGGCAAGTTAGCACCAATATTTGTTGGACCATTCCCAGTTCTCGAGCAAATTGGGAATTTGGCATATAATTTGAATTACCAGCGAAGATGGCAGGAGTTCACAACGCATTTCATGTTTCCCAGTTAAGGAAGTTTGTGCACGACTCTAGTGTGACTATTACACCGGATCAGTTGGACGATATCGAGGTTGAACCCGAGGCGGTTAGGAACCGCAGGCCTATGCGTATTATTGGGAACGATATGAAGCAGCTTTGAAGGAAGGCGGTGAGACTAGTCAAAGTTCAATGGGGTGATGATGAGGAAGATTGTACTTGGGAAACAGAAGAGAACATAAGGAGGACGTATCCAGAACTCTTTGCCTGGTAAGGTTTTATATCGGTATAGTACTCCCTTGTTAGTAAACTGCATGCTAGGATAGGCTTGTTGTGCTGTTGTGTATGCTTGATTGTTTTGTTAATGATTGGTAGGCATGCGGGATCCTTTGTATGTTTTAGGTTAAGGAATTTCGGGGACGAAATTTCTTAAAGGGGGGGGGAGGAGAATGAAAAGACTCGCATTATACGCATCCGAGGATCGTAGAATATTTATTTCTTTCTAATGCGAAGTCGTATGGTCATGCAACTTTAGGAGACGACTATTAGGGTCATTTCCCATGTTCATGATTTTTGCCGATTTTTGAATGACCATTTCGCCCCTAGCTGATCTTGTTTCGGCCATAACTTTTGATTAGAAAGGAGTTTTTACCCGAAACCACTTCCATTAGATCCGGATGATGGTTTACTTTTTCGTAGAGTGGTCATACGTGAAAAACAGACTCACCATTTGGGAGATATGGCTGAAACAAGGTTTAGAAGGTGAAAAACAACTTAATCGAGCCTAATAAGGGTGATTAGCAAGAGGGCCATAACCCATTTCCGGATTAGGGCTATTGGGAGGCTGAGAACAGTAGGAAAACAATCTATTTTCATTTTCTCAACCGCCTAAAACATTTCCCTAACCCTAACAATGGCCTCCACCATCTAGAATTACCTCTAATCACTTTCTAATCAAGTATTAGCCTAATCTTCACCAAATTAAGGAGAAATAGCACCATTTCAGAGTTAGAGCTGCTGTTAGACGTTGGAGATCGCCCAAATCAGCGAAGTTTCAGTTTTGAAAGTTTTATTTGTGGCAAAGGTGAGTGATTTGCATAGTTCCTCACTAATTATGGTTAATTAAGGGTAATTAGTGTTAATCAGCGAATTTAAACATGATTAAATTCTGGAAAAATATTTATAAATTTGGAAATATTGTTTTAGGCCTTTGTTGGAAAATCTGGTTAATTTGGTTAAGTTTTGCTAATCCTATCATTAGATTTGCTTAAACATGCTTAAGGGGAAATATGGGTTTTGGGTATGTTTGATCCTTTTTGACATATCATGTTGTTGTTTTGGTGTTTATGGTCGATTATACATGTTGCTATGACTGTATGATATGCCTTGTGATTGTTTAGAACAATTAGAATGGTCGAAAACGCCGTCGTAGGAAAATATGCAGGAAATGACCCAGAACCGGATCGGATCGGTGGAGGAGAGCATGAACCGACCTGCTCGCGTGAACATGTCACGATCCGAACCGCTTGCTTGAAGCCACGAACCGATCCGAAGTAGAAGCCAAGAACCGACCCGAACCCAGTGGCTGCTCATGATTCGAACCGGCGAACACGACGAATTGACCAGAAGGCGAAGACCCCGAATTGGAGATGATCACCACGACCCGATCCGCATGGAGTATTCCGATCCGAACCGAGATGCTTGGATTTGAGGCATGAATCACGATCCGACTGGAAGTACGAGTTGAAGTGAAGAACAGGAAGCAAACTGATCCGGAGAAGACCAAAACCCGAGATAAAAAGGTAGTCCAAATGGGAAGTTTGTACTCAGGATCCAGTTGGGAACCAACGAGTTAACTTCATGAGTTGGGTTTTGCGGCGGGACATGTGTTAAGGGGTTATCGACGTCTATAGATTTGATTCACCACTAAGACGGATGTTAGGCTACGTACCAATGCAGTGGGGAAGTTACTACTCTATGGGGAAGAGTGATCGTAGCATGGCTATAAGCCAGTGCAGTGGAGTTATTATGACTTCATGGGGCAGGGTGGACATAGCAAAGGATTAGTGGTAATGGATCAGTGCAGTGGTGTCATTACAACTCCATGGGGCAGAGTGATCGTAGCAAGGAATTGAGTGGTCAAAGTGGTAGATATCGTATACTTTACGCACTGAGTGAGAGATGTGAGGATGGTTGGTATGATTGATTGTTTGCCATCACTATGTCATGCACACCCCCACCCCGTATTCTTTACACCATATGTTAGTGGCACCTTAGAGTATTGTACAGTACGTAGTGCTAACTCTTTGGTTGCAGGTCCAGGTTCAGGTATGGTTTAGTACACCTGTTATTATTCTGTTATGATGCTTATCGCTCATAACAAACTTTTGTCTGACCTAGAGTTTTATGTCTCTTCTTATTACTCTGGGTGTTCTTAAACGAGCATACTAGAGACAGGTTAGGTGGTATGCACGAGTAGTTGTACCGGAGACGAGCAGGAGGCTCCCACGTATGATATATATATATATATATATTCTCCTTGTGTCGCTGCTGGTCACTACTTTGGGCATTAGTAGTGTACCTTATTTATTTGCTTTAGAGACAGTTTTCAAAACTTGTAATAATGATGATGTGGAACATAAGCTGTATTTGGATTTTCCGTAGCTATGATGTTTAGTTTTCAACTTATGCACTGTCTCGCCTGTTTTATGTCAAAGTATGTTGTTATTATATTTTATCCCATGCGCTATGAGACATTCTACAGGTTCCTTGTTAGTTCAATTTTCTTCCCTTTTCTTTCTTTGGCGACCGTCCCGTGCTAGTCTGGCATTGGCACAACGCACTTTCATTGGAAATGTCGGTCGGTGCGGGGCGGGCCGTCATAAAATACCAATACTACATATTTATTTTTCTGTTAAATGCTAATTATATTATTTTTTAAGTTTGATGCCAAAATTATGGTAATAAATATCTATACAAAAGCAAACCAAAAGGAATTGTTTAGTTGTTCTTTTTCCACTCTATATATTTCATTTATATATACTTTTTACATGTTATATTTATTTTACCAAAATAATACATCTAATTAAAGATGATATTGAAACGGTCCTTTTCTTCAGTTTACAAATCAACACCGTAGGAACATGAATCAGATAATGACTAAACTCATAATCCACAAATACCCGAGTTATAGTTTATTTAACATTTTTAATACAAAAACAAAAGAATTACGTAATGCATTTCAACTACCTTCTTTGGTTCGTCGTCCTGCAAGGAATCCATACACCAATTTTGACAAAATTACCAAGATATTGCCTCAAATAATGTGTGACTGTACTTTTTTGCTACTTACCCGAACCCTTGAAGATCCAATATTATTTTGATACATCAATTGACTCAGCCATTTCTCTCATAACATCAAATCGCTACCATTAAATAATTGAAGCTTATTTGAAGCGCTAAAAACAATGCATTTTGGAAGATATTTAATAAATAGACACTTCACAAAAAGCCAATTGATCAAAAGATATTTCATCAAAAATGTATTTTGAACAAATGTTTTTCTGTAAAGTGTCTATTTATTAATTATTTTCCAAAATGCATTGTTTTTAGCACTTCCATTATGTTTCGACTATTAAGTGGTAGCGATTTAATGTAGTGAGAGAAACTGTTGTGTCAATTGATGCCTCAAAATCATATTGCAATCTTAAAGGGCGGCTACAACATGTGGAACGGACACTCGCATTAGTTGCAATAGCTAGAAAGAAGTACAGTTACACACATTAGAGGCACTATTGGACAAATTTTTCATTAAATGTTGATATATTATAGATACGAGATGCATGAAGTAAAAATAAACTGTATATAGATTCAATGTAGGACAGAGAAGGGAGGAAAGATCCCCTAAGTGGAACCTACTTCGAAATAAACGAGATAACTGAATTGTGTAATGTAATTCTTTGGCTTTTTGTTTTTATGTCAAATTTTTTAAATAAACTCTAAATCGGGTATTTGTGAATCATAAGTTCATCCATTACCAGATTCATGTTCCAATGGAGTTTATTTGGAAATTACAGATGTTTACTTTGGAACATCTATATCACCCATATATAGAGATACTATCTTGGTTAAAAAAATATAGCATGTAAAAAGTTTATAAATGAAATATACGAAGAGGAAAAAAATTAAACAATTTGTTTCCCTGAATCACTAATATCAAATGACAGATCAAAATTGGCATGTCTCGATATGTATGAGATAAAATTGCTTCGGTACAAGTATTCGTTAGCGTATTTTTAATATCAAACTTTTACTTTAGAAAGTATATTAAGCATTTACCCAAAGAAATAAATATCTTAGTATTACGATGCATCAAATCATTGAATCATCCATACTAATATATAATTATGATCCTCACGGCACGGGCTTCGCGGGTGGTAACAGCACGCGCTTCGCGCGTGGTCATGGCACGCGATTCGCGCGTGATATTTTGTGTTTTAAACATGCAAGGAAAAATGATTTGTACTGATGTTGCATGATTAATAAATTACCACTCCAAAAAATAAAATAGTATACAATATAAATAGATTCAAATGCGATATCAATCATTAATAAATGCAAATGTAAATAAAAAAGTATAACCATAAATCATATATTATGATAATACTAAAAATATACAATTGCCATACTAAAAAATGATAAAAATTATTTATTAATAAAATATTTCATCTTGATTATCTTTACTGTCACCATCCAATTTCTTCCATATGCTTTACCTGTAAAGGAAAAAAACATGATTAGATAATATAATTGAATAATGGATATTTTTTTTATTTTATAAATTAAATAATTGTATGCAGCTTACCAACTTAGACGTGAAACTTGCATCTCAACCGTACTTATCTACTAATAGGATCTTTTGATTGTTGTGTAGTTGCATGGTGCTGTGGATCGCATGAGCGTTTACAATATTATACTGGTTCGGTGCAAACTATTGAAAACCAAATACTGATGCAAATCAAGCAGATAAATCCGAAAAGACATAACTGAATACTGATGCAAACTAAAGTAGATAAATGCATAGAATAATATACAGTACCTATCTTGAAAACAGAAGCTTTCCTACTGCAATCAGAAGATAGAGATCCTGAGAGTAGTAAACAGTTTAAATGGCTGTAGAGAAAAAGGAAAGAATGGAGAGGGTAATTGATTTTTTGAGGTGGGGAAGAAAGATACAGTGTCATATTTACAACTAAGAAAGTGTACATATCAGCAAGATAAGATAGTGCATTTTAGGAATGCGATAAAATATGTGCACTATTAATTATCGAATTAAAGTACAAAAATCTAAATTAGATTATTTTATACATGATAATTTAAATACTGTATACACTACCAATTATATTTGAATGACATAGGGCATATAAAGTAATTATACAATCAAATGCAATTAGAGTAAAAAAATGAGGAATGCAGTGTTTTACAAATTAAATCAGCAATATATTTTAAATCTGTATATTGGAAATGGAGTTATATGTTCACTACTCAATTTTGGATGTGAGAATGCATTTACATGTAAATATAGTATGAAATAATCATAATTGGTAGAATTGATATACATAAATCCCACCATAATTCTACCATAATATTGAAAATCTGTAATAACCTACAACTCAATTTAATTTGATTAAATATATGCACAACTCAATATTTGAATTGCATATTTGAATTATGGTACCAAATATGGTAGAATTTGTATTACCAAATATGTACCATAATACAGTCTTATATTGTAATAATACTATATTTGGTAGAATTTGTATTACTGATTTAATTCTACCAATTAAGAAGCAACATTTATTCTATATCTGAATTGGTATTTCGTATTATTTATGAATTTCAAATATAGTATCAAAGGTTCACAACTCAATTATGTCTACCATATGAGAATCCATCGGTTTTCTAGTTTATACAAATGAAATAGAAGGCAAAGTAGTAAAACGATCCGTCATTTTAGCTTGCTATAGATTTTATAACAACCGGAAATTTGGAACCAATTTAAAATTTTTATTTTAACTGTTTTAATGAACATAGGATATTTAAAATAATTTATTTTAAATAATAATGACTAAAAATTTATTTAAATCGAAGTTAGAATGAATAAATTAATTTTAATTATAAAACAAACCTGAAATAGCGCGGTAGTTTGAAATTTTGATTTTGAACTTTAACTGAATGTACGGGATTCAAAATAAATCAGATTTCAGTAAAACCAAAAATATTTATATCTGTTTAATTATTTCTTTCTAACAAATCCGAAAAATTGAAATTTCATAACGGGAATGAAAAGTTATGGCCAGTTAAATATTCAGAATAGTAGTTATGGAATTTAAAGATATATTTTAATAATAAAAAATAGCCATTTTGCAAACGGCCTCCATTTTCGGCGAGACCACTTTTGTTGGATCCGGAATGTCAAATTATTACTAGATTCCAAATTTCATAATTTTTGGAATTAATATGTGAGCGTGGCAAAATAAAACGTGTTTGGTCAATTTCAATTGAATTGGATCGACCAGAAAATGGCCATTTTTCAAACGGTCTCCAAATTCAACGAAATTAATTTTGTTAGGACTGTATCATCAAAACATAACTAGATACAATTTTTTTGTAATTTTAAGAGTCAGTATGTGGCCCCGGAAATTTAAAATGTACGTTTAAATTCAATATATATTAATTTTAGATTCAAAAGACATTTTAGATTCAAAAGACATTTTAGATTAAAAAAGACATTTTAGATTAAAATGACATTTTGGATTCAAAAGACATTTTAGATTAAAAAGACATTTTATATTCAAAAGACATTTTATATTCAAAAGACATTTTAGATTAAAAAGACATTTTAGATTCAAAAAACGTTTTAGATTAAAAAGACATTTTAGATTAAAAAGACATTTTAGATTAAAACACATTTTAGAATAAAAGAAAATTTTAATGTAAAAAGGACATTTTAATGTAAAAGAACACTTTAATAAAGAATAATTTAAAATAAAGAATATTTTAAAATAAAGAATATTTTAAAATAATATTTAATGAAGAATAAAATTATGATTTTGATGTCCATTTTTTGATGGACACAAAAATGTAAAATATAAAGTCGGGTTAAGTATAGAAACGCCATTTTTACCCAAACGTGTTCATCGATCGATTTTATTCATTTTATAATTAATATAGAAAAGAGGAGATTTCAAAATTTAATATTATGAAAATATTATCTTCTTTTTTTTGAAACTGAAATATTATCATTTTAATATGATAAAGATATTAAATATTCAATTTTGATTTAAAATTGAAAATGAAGTTTGAATCGTTATAAAATGAAATTATAAATATTTTAAAACTAAGATTTAAATGGAAATCGATGAAATATATATAACATGTATTATAGATATATATATATATATATATATATATATTAATGACCTGAATAGAACGCGCCGCGCAGCGACTGTTCGCGAATTTCGACCATTGACTTCGAATTGACATAACGGGAGATCCGACCGTCGGATTCCCCTAAAACCGGAACCGTTGGGTTCGTATCGAAAAGAGCTTTCCAATGAATATAAGATATTTGAAATATAACGGTTGGATTTGGAATTATTTCCAAATCAATTTTGGAAAAGGTCGTTGTAAATGCAGTTTGGTGGCCGTTATTGGAAACCGACTGTAAGGGGCTAAAAAAATTATTAAAAATATGGAAAAATTATGTAAAATCAAAATAAATGATTTGAAAAGAATTTGGGTGAAAATTTCCAATTTTGTAAAGATAAAAATATATTTTTACCAAAATGAACTAGTTATTAAATAGAATAATAATCCAATGTTTTTAAATAAATAAATAAATTGGAATTGAATAAAAGAATTGGATTGATTAGTTGTGAACGGTGCCTTAAATAGCACTGTTCTTAAACCCAGTTGAGAAAAGAATAAATCTTTAAATCAAGATTTGGTGAAGTTTTCCAATTAATTAATATTTAATTGGAATTAAATTAAATAAATTGGATCTTTGTGTTAGTCGTGAACGGTGCCTCAAATAACACTGTTCTTAAACCCAGGTGAGAAAAGAATAAATCTTTAAATCAAGATTTAATGAAGTTTTCCAATTAATTAATATTTAATTGGAATTAAATTAAATAAATTGGATCTTTGGGTTTATCGTGAATGGTGTCTCAAATAACACTGTACTTAATCCCCGTATGAAAAGAATAAATCTTTTAATTAATTTTATTAGAGTTTCCACTTATATTTAGTAATTGGAATAAAATGAAATGTGAACTGGGTTTATCGTGAACAATGTTTTTTTAAACGACGTTTGTTCTTTAACCCAATTAACAGTGAAAATATAATTTGGAATTTGTAAATCTTTTATTAAGATTTAAATGGAAAATTTTCAAAGTAAATATTTCCAATTTAATATATTAAATTGGAATTGAATGGAATTCGATTTAATAATAATCGAGATGAGCTTCTGTAAAAGAAGATAGCTACTATATATGGAATTTAAAAGGCTTTGTCGTTATTCCATTTCTATTATTAGTCTGATATGGAAATTTATATCGATTATATATTGATCTAATTTCTGTGAAGATTCCATATTTAATGGAAGATGATTTTGGGTTTATCGTGAACAATGTTTTAAATAACATTGGTTCTTTAACCCAGTTAAAGATAAGATTAATTTCTTAAATTTGAATAATCATTAAATAATGATTTTTTACATTAAAACCTAACTAGAGTTTTAATGAATCTTTAATTAGATTAAAATGTGAAAGAGATAATTAAATTTATCGAATTCATGAAATGATCGAAAATGGAGTACCACCCATCTTACTCCAAGCGATAGTTAAATCTTTAATTAGGTTTGAACGTGAAATGGTAATTAAATTTACCGATAACACTGTGGGTGTTAGATATGAGGTGCTACTAGTTTTGCTCCATGGGATGAATAGGTTGGGATTGGGATAATAAAAATAATAAATGATTACTTCGGTAAGGCTCGCTAATCCCGACTATTGATAAACCTTAATATGGTTCAGAATTGTGAAAAGATAAAATAAATCTTTTGAAATTGATATACAAAAGAAGATCAAAGAATAAATTTAAAAGAGTTTATCTTTGATAAAATTAATGGGAGCCTTCCCTAATAATGTGAATATTTTATTAAAAGAATATTCTGAATTGGAATGAGGCGTATGATGTGTTTTTATTGCACTTGATTATAAAACAAGCGAATTATTCGGAAAGATCGGGTTTAACCCATTCTGAATAATTAATACGGCGATCAAGAGTTGAAGATGAAGACGGTGGTTGAAGCTGGAGATCTTCACATCGTTTGGATGATTACTGATGTCTTGATTGGGCTGTACACCCAAGAAAAGGTAATAAGTGGTGACTGTTCAAACATACTTGGAGATCGACCGGATATGCGAGGGCCTCTCTCCTATATTGGACATATGGGACGAGGAATAAGGTGCCTCCAGTTTTGTTCAGACCCAGAACGGACTTGTAAATGGATGGTATGTCTAACGTTGTATTCCTTTATGCTGTATTCGTTGATCTCTGCTAAATATATATCTGTTTGGTGGCGAAGAATTTATTCTCTTACTTAACACCCTTCTCTAAGACGTACGAGCTTAGAGGTTATATATTGGCAGAAATCAATGTTATGGTATGGATTGACAATGTGGCATGCTAAGATGCAAATGATCAAGGCTTTAGTTGAAAGCAGAGCCTTGTGGTTGATGATCAAAGCACAGCTTTAATTAGCATAGCTTTGTGTATAGCGATATTTCACGTGCCTCATACCCCAGTATGAATAAGAAACGGGAGAGGACTGCAGGGAGAACATGCGTTTCGTTCTAGCTAGGAGTGGTTTCATGGCATGGAGCCCAGACATTTTACTTATGTTGATGATAGAATGAGGCGCCTTGGATATTGAGTCCCTAGTGGTTTAGATTTTATGCCCTATAGGGCAGGGAAACGTATTGTTCAAGCATTACTATTCCACTAAAGTATTTGTGGACCGGCCCTGAAGATCCAAGGCGTAGTCGTGGCTGATCCTGAGGCTCGGGCGAGAGAGTCTCGAATCCGGTAAGGACGATCCCTTGCCTTGGTTCATAAATGGAAATCTAACTTCCAATACGATATCGTGCGGTTTTGATTGTAGAACTAGTATGGAGACATGATATATGGTACCCATGCCGTCTATGATTAATACATTTATATTTGAAGTTGTTTTTTTAAACACTATGCACATATAATAATATCAAAATGATTTGCTTTATATGTATCAAGCATGTTTGGCTATTACAATGGAAAACTCTACCATCCGGCTTGCATTGCATTGTGTGATGGGACCTGAGTCTTATAATAGCTTCATTTTTTCAAAAAGGATTGCGTTGTTTTATTTTAAACTAAGATTCATGTGGAGTAAACCCTTTCTGTGTTATAAGGCGTGGTCCCCTGATTTACCCAACTTTAAAATGAAGCAAATAACTGTTTTAGTTCTCACACCAGTCCCATGACTGACCTGGAGTTTATTTTTTTAACCTAAACTCTGGGTGCCTATATTTTCCACATGGGCAGCTAGTTGTTTTGGTTTTGTAGATATTATATTCATAGGATCCTGGTCTACAGCTGAAGTGATATTCAGAAAGCTCTGTATCCGTGTATTCCTTCCAGTTGTGTTATGTATTATTTTCGGCTGCTATGTAAATTATTTTAAATCTCTGACATTTATTTTTTTGAAAGAAAAATGTGTGATCTTCTAGAAAGAAGAGAGCACACATATATATATTTAAGAAAAAAATTATAACAACGGACTATCTGTCTAAAAAACAAAGAAAACAACAAACACAAGCTATGATACGAGCTATGACAAGCCTCGCCAAAAACAAAAACAACAAAAAACATAAGAAGAGATTATCAACCACAAACATACATATCCCATCACAATGAATTCCACCCTGAAAACCTACTCCAGACCAAATCAGCATACTAGAAACCTCCTCAGCAAAACATAGAGATCCAATACCAACCAACATCCTATCACGGAAACTTATCATGGTAAACAGTATAATATCTGATACGTTTGCTACGACGTAACAAACCTGATCTGGGATAAACTCTCCTGCATCTGCTCCTCCTAGTCGAAGAAATAGCCATGTCACCAACAGAAGATTTTTCGCCATTATCCTCTTTCAATCCATCCGATACAGGAACTCCAAACTGACTAAGCTCCTCAGTTAATGAATCACAGTGAGGGCGAGAGTCCCGATTGATACTCAAACCTAAAAGCATCGAATTCCTGCAGATCCCCGTATTCATAAACGACCAGAGATCCTTTTTTATGACGGTTGAATTTCTTCTCCTCTTAACCATATGAGCATCAGAACCATGCTTTGAAAAAACACCCAAGTTGTTAAACAACTTCCAATCTCTCGCAGTTCTACTGCCATCAGCCTTAAATGATTTGCCAATATCAGAAGAGAAATCTAAATACTTTACTGTATCAGAACATTGCCCATCCACATCATCTAAAGCCAGCATCAACTCCTTTTCCATACCAACCCTCAACGGCTCAAAGCCCCTGTCAGCAACTAACAAACTCTCAGAAATACCATCACATTTCTGAACAAAAGGATCAAAAAGCAACGGATCTAAGCGCTGTGTTACCAAGATCCTCTCAGACAAAACCACCATCTCATCTACACTAATCAAAGAACCCTCATAAAACTCATTATCTGCATTACGAATATTATCCATACCACCCATTGTGACACAATCCACATCGCTCACTGAATCAATACCTAACTTACCAGAAAGCCTCTCAGATCTCATAGACATATCATCTTCTCCTTTCAAATAGTCCATAAATGCAGCATCACCTCGAACACAATTCACAGCAGTACTAATACAAACAAAATGCATCATAATCTCATTCAACAGCATAAACCCCTTCTTCTTATACTTTGTAACCGAATCAGAAATTTTTTTCCTCAAATTCATGAAATTTAAACGAAAATAATAAGCATGATCCTTCCTCTCGAGCGATCGAGACAAAGGAGGAAAAACAGCATTAACAAAAGTACTGGATACCTTCTTGCGCCACAGCAATCCATCCACTAATCCCTCAATATGCAAAACCAACAGAAGTAGCATATACTCTCCTTCGTCCTTCTGATTGGAACCCACCAGTTCAAAAAGATTTATAAAAGAAATAAACTTTTGACATAAACACAAACAATTGGAGTGCATAAACTCGAAACCCAAATGTCCTCTGTAATACTCTGGACAGGAAGACATTCGAGGCCTAGATCCATCGCAAAACAAGCATCGAATCTTATTTCTGCAATCTAGCACTATATGATTAGATCCTCCACATCTGAAGCATAATCGTCTTGTAGAACAATTCCAGATACTAGGTTTCTTTCTTGATAACGAATTCCCAAAGGAATCGCCAAGAAGATTATGGACTCCCTTCTTACTCCCATCGACAATTGAAATTAGAGATTCATTCTTTGATTTAGTAAAGAAAGAAAGAAAATTCGAGTGAAGACACCTAGAGAAAGGGGAAGAACCAGGAGCCGCCATGAACATCTTGGCCTTTTCAAACAATTCCCCCAGCATCTGTTCAAATCTCTGACATTTATCAAATGTATATTATTCATTTGTACTCTGTTATATTCTAGTACTCTGATGTAATTGTTGTAATAGCAATGAAATGTTCTTCAGTTTACATTCTGATAAGTGTTGTTCTCAAAGCAATCCAGCCTTTCCTTTACGGGGAAGTTTAGCTCATTTCAAATTTGTAATTTATTAACCATAAATTTTGTAACATATCATATAAGTTTGCATCCATTTTTCAAAAAATCATAGAAATTGATAGTGGCAAAATATTAAGACACTTTAGGATTAGAAACTTACCTTAAATAATCACCCTCTTTTGAACAGAGCACAAAGCATCCAAAGTAGCTGTAATAATAGAATCAACAGAAAGGAGATAAATTTGATATTATTCTATCTAATAAGCTAGAATATATTGTATTATATGCAAATATAAGGGGGTAGCTCTGTTTATTTGTTGTACTTGTTGACCCAACCATTCACATTTTCGCTATGTCCAGTATACAACAGATATAATTGTACGTAATATGTATTGTACCTTTTTGCTTATTTTTTCTCGTTTAGTACATAAAGTTACGTTAAAAAATAGTCATAAAGTCAGGTAATGTGCTTTCTGGAACATCTCCAAATTGTATTCATAATTTCAAATTATCATTACGTAATCATATGCAAGTGATGTGGTTTTGGGAACCTCAAGATAAGCAGCGTAAAACAGTGTAAAATAGTAAGGTATATGGAAGTAAAATTCAGAAAAGGGAATAGGATGATGTAAGACCGCTTATTTGTTTTGAAGCTTAAGTTTGGCAAGCTATGTTCACACTTTTTGTATAGCCAATTGTAGTATGAAAACAAAAACTGTATTTTTCTAGAAAATATGCTTTTTTGTTTTAAAAAACCAACATACAACTTGCTTTTTTTTGTAAACATTACATATTATCTATAAGAAATTGTAATAGAAAATCCGTCATTGCAAATTATACCTAAATCAAACCTGATGTAGATGTGAGGAAGTAGCAGTGCAATGAGACTGGGAGTAGAGCTGTAGAAAATGTCGAGACGAAAGAGTGATGAAAGTGAATGAACAAACTTTGTTTGGTATTTGTAGGACAAATGGATTGTTCTAGAATGCGTATATCTAGGGATAAATAACTTGAAATTTTTATATGCTGAAATTGTGGAATAGTTGAACAGGTCTAGGTGAAACAGGCCTCTCGGGTATTTATAAAATAGTTATTAATAAATGTAGATTTTCTTCCAGTTGACTTTTTCTTTAGCATTAGTTTTGGTAGATTTTAAAATATTGCGGATATGCCATGGTGTAAGATAGAAATGCTAGTTTTTAGAATCAAATTTTTTTGAAACAGTGCTAATTGGCCTAAACTTAGCATCTAAATATTGTAAAACAAAACTGTCATTGATATAGTACCAAATCTGCTTCATAAACATATAAGAAATTGCCATATATCCACGTCAATATTAATTTCTCTATATATATATATATATATATATAGAAAATAAATTGAATCAGTAGATGGATATGCCAAATATAAATGATCTTAGTTCTAATTTTAAACACAAATATATGTTTACATATATAATAGCATTATAACCAATGAAAATGCTAAAACTAAAATAAATAGCAACTATATCACAGAAAAATTGTCCTAAACTTAGCACCTAAATATTGTAAAAAAAATCTATCATTGATATAAAGCCAAATTTGCTTTCTAACCATATAAGAAATTGCCATATATCCACGTCAATATTAATTTCTATATGTGGAAAATAAATTGAATTAGTAGATCTATATGCCAAATATAAATGATCTTAGTTTTAAGCAAACTGTTTTGGAATGTAAAATTTTAATTACAGAATAAAAACCTAATGAATGCATTAGAACAAATGAAATGCATAAACTAAAATAAATAGCAACTAAAATGAAAAGTGATATTAAAGAGGCAATTTGAATTTGTTGAAAAGGTTTATGAGATCGTACTTTAAGTGACATTAAATGCCTAATTTATTGGGGATATGAGAGAAAATAATAATTTTGTATATTTAAAAGATCCTACGTAAGGGCATTTTGGGAAGTTTATGGTCGAACCAAAAATAAGTGCTCCTAAGAGAATTATTAATAAAGATTTATGTTATACCAAGTTATGTGTGTTAGAAAATTTGATTAAAGCACAAGAGCACCGAAGCTGCTTTATACAAGATTAGACTTTCCAACAAAGAAAGTAGTCCAAACAAAGAAAGCAACAACGTCAACAAAACCACAGAAACAACATCAACAGAAAATATACAAATCAACAGAGTAGACATGTAAAGTTAAGACGCTATAACAATAGTTCAAAACAAACCCAAAAAAATTCATTCATAAGTGAATTTGATCCACATTGATTAACGTCGGACCTTTCCATCAAGGGGTAAGGCATTGATTCTTTCAATTTGCAAATTTATTCTTTAATGTGTTTTGTTGTTTATATCATATATCTTGTTTTTCATATCATATATTATGTTTCTACAATCACATTTCCCCACATTTCGTAAATTAGTGGTGGATGGGTTGGTACAAAACTAATATTTCTCCGCATTTCATATCATTTATTTCCCCTACAAAATAAATGGATGGTAAAGGATTGGTCAAAACTCACATTTTATCACATTTTATTGCTATTTCGACAGTTTTGAACAAACAAAAACAACAACAACGTTGTAAGTGGCACGCAAATACTAAAATGTGTGAATACACTTCTAAATTCCGAACTTTACCAAAAAAAATATTAACCTTGACAACTTCCTTGAGAATTTAACCCAGCGATCAAAATAAAAACCTATTTTTCAACATAAATGTTGCTAATTTTAATATATTTTCCAAATCATTTAAGCCCAGGTTGCTAACACAATTTAGAACCTATACTAAATGAATACCATAACATTAGAGATACTAACATAGATAGAAATTCTTAATCAACATGTACTTTAATTTCATGATAAAAATGGTGTAACAAAATTGATAGCTCACCAGAAAAGCGGAACATAAACAAGTGGCTTGGCTACCAAATATGCGGTAGATCAACTACATGCTTCCTCATCAACCAGGCCTATCCATACACCAACACATGTATCATAATAATCAAGAGTCAATCAGCAGTAAATAATATGTTCTTCTTATTAGGTTCCTCAATGATATTGATGATCCGAACAACATAGGCATTTCCATTCCCAAATGCATAGCCTTCCATTTGCAAATATGGAAATAAAAACATGTTCCTCCATATTAAGGAACTTGATTCAGCGGAAACAACCTATCTCCAAGCCCTATTACCCCAAACTTCTTGGTTGGAAAATCTTTGCCAGAAAATTCCCTATTGACAATGACACAACCTGAACTGTGATTCAATTGCTTTGCAAAATAATCATATACTCTACATAATAGAATGAGACAACTTTTAGTGAAACATGAAATTTTTTAATCTCAGTTTATGCACATTTAGTGTATGTCAAAGTTTCAAATCATTTTACCTATTCACACATGCAAGTGCCTAAAATATGTTGATGTTATAACAAATCTTATAGCTACATCTAACTTGGTTATTGTATAATAGTAGTCTAAATAAAGATTGTTATGGTTCAAGCTCTGTAGTAAAAATGTATATAAAGCAAATTATGATGGCAATCTGAAATATTAGTGTCATCCAGATTGAGCTTCCCTTGTTAATTTATTTGAACAAGAAGAAGTTTCACAGTAACACAGGAGGAAAACAAACTTAGTTTTTTTTATTGCTTTTTCTTTCGTTTCTTTTTTCTTGATACAAATGAGGAGAGAGCTCTTCTATTTATAGCATACAACGGATCATTCTAGATTTGCAATATTCTAGGAATATATCTAAATATATGTAGAAAAATATCTTTTCCTAAATAATAGCAACTTTAAAAGCTCTCTTAATAAAAGTAGGATCATAAATTTGAATTATGACTAATCACGCTATAATAGAGATTTGACTCTTTCTATTCCTAAAAACTTGGCTAAAATGCTTGAGATTAATTCTCAACAAATCCCTCCTTTAAGCTCAAGCATTTACCATCCTTCATTCCAATCATTTTCTTGCAATTTTCGAAGAACAACTTTGGACATGGCTTAGTAAAAATATCTGCTACCTGATCACGACTCGTAACATGATTCAACTGCACATCCTTTTCCTTGACATGCTCCCAAATGAAGTGAAAACGAAAATCTATGTGCTTTCTCCTTTCATGATGAACTAGATTCTTTGCTAACTCGATCGCAGATTTGTTATCGTCCCGTATCTCAGTCGGCTCATGTTGTGCGAGCTGTAACTTGGATAACAACTTTCTCATCCATATTGCGGGGCACACACAGGAAGAGGCTGCAATATACTCTTCTTCGCAAGTTGACAGTGCTACTATTGACTGCTTCTTTGAGAGCCATGTAAAAGTTGTGCTGCTGATGTAAAATACATATCCGGATCTGCTTTTCGATCATCAATATCACCACACCAATCACTATCTGAATAACCGACCAGTCTGTACTTATTTGTTTTCGAGTAAAATAGCCCGAGTGACTTTGTTCCATGAATGTATCGAAGAATTCTCTTAATAGCTTTCCAATGCGAGTAGCACGGGTTTTCCATCAATCGACTTACAATGCCAACACTATATGCTATGGCAGGTCTTGTACACACGAGGTAACGCAGACTTCCTACTAAACTTCGATATCTGCTTGCATCGACTTTTTCTCCTCCATCAAATTTAGAGAACTTTGCACCTGGTTCCATTGGTGTTGCAACTGGATTACAATTTTCCATTTTGAATCTCCTCAAAATATCATTAGCATAAGCTTCCTACAACACAAAAATTCCTGATTTTCCTTGTTTGATTTCAAGACCAAGGAAATACTTCATTAGCTCCAAGTCCGTCATCTCAAACTCAAGAGTCATGGCGCATTTAAAATCTTTGATCATCTCCTCATTATTTCCCATGAAGATGAGATCATCAACATAGAGAGCAACAAACAATTTTTTTTCTTTTTCACATAAAACGCATGCTCGTAAGTGCATTCCATAAATCCATTCTCCTTGAAGTAAGTATCAATTCGAGTATTCCATGCTCGCGGTGCTTGCTTCAGTCCATATAGCGCCTTCCTCAACTTCAAAACTTTTCTCTCTTCGCCGGCTTTCATGTACCCGGATGGTTGATCTACATATACCTCTTCCTCGAGCATACTGTTCAGAAATGCAGATTTCACATCCATCTGATAGATTGGCCATTGGAATTGTGCTGCTTGGGATATGAGAAAACTAATTGTTTCCAACCTTGCAACTGGAGCAAAAACCTCGTCATAATCGATCCTTGCCTTTTGCCTATAGCCTTTAGCAACAATTCGCGCCTTGTATGTTTCTATCTTACCTTGGGCATTCATCTTTTTCTTGTATACCCATTTCACTCTGATCGGAATATGTCCTTCCGGTGACTCAACCAAGTCCCAAGTTTCATTTTTCTGAATGGATTTGATCTCCTCATCCATCGCTACTTGCCATTTCTTGTCCCGCACTGCCTCTTCAAATGTAATATTTTCTGCATCTGCCAAAAGGCATACTAAGTGAACCTATGGCGCTGATTCATACAGATCTTGTAAAGTCCGCATTCTTGGTTGTCTTTGTTGATCCTCGTCATCGGATGTACACTGGCTGGCAGGTGTAAATGTTGGTACAGGAACTATTGCTTCATCTTTTTCTTCCTTGCACATTATTTCCTTTTGATTATTCCAATCCCATGCACTTTCTTCATTAACATGTACATCTCGGCCTACAACTACTTTATTCTCAATCGGATCAAACAACTTAAAAGCCCTTGTCTTTGTGTCATATCTGATAAACACAAACTTCTTGCTTTTATCATCTAGCTTAGTTCTCTTCTAATCTGGTACATGTGCATAAGCCACACAACCAAATATCTTGAGATGTGACACAGTTGGCTTCTGTCCACTCCAAGCTTCTTGTGATGTTTGATTAGCTAATTTTGCATGTGGGCAACGATTTTGTACATACCATTTAATCCCTAAATAAATAAATCCTTTTACCTTTATTTATTCCCTAAATAAATAAATCCTTTTACCTTTATTTATTCCATAAATAAATCACTAATCCCATTTAATCTATTTGTAAATGTTCTACAAATATTTCCTTTTTATTCTCTATTTGTAAATGCTTTACAAATATTTACTTTTTGTTTGTTTTACAAATAAATTCCAATTCAATTATATTTGTTTTCACAAATATTTTCCTTTATATTTTGTAACAATTCGGAAAATCTAAACCAGTTTGAAAATTTTAAATTGGTTATTTTAGTGGATTTTAAATATTTAAAATAAATATTTTTAATAATAACGATGAAAAGTAAGTTTGAATCGACGTTTGAAAATAAATATAATTAATTATAATTATAAACAAGGCGTGAAATGGCGCGGTAGTTTCAAAAATTGAATTCAAACTTTGACTGACGGTACCGGGTGCAAAACAAAACGGATTTTAGTGAAACCAAAAATATTTAAATTTATAAGTGAATATCTTTCTAAGAATCTGAAAAATCAAAGTTTCGTAGTGGGAAGCAAAAGTTATGGTCAAATGAATTTTCAGAAAGGTCGCTATAGAGTTTATATAGCCCGTGAAAAGGGCCATTTTTCAGACGACCTCAGAATTCAACGAAACCACTTTTGTTGGATCCGGGATGTTAAATTATTGCTAGGTTTCAAATTTCATAATTTTTGAAGCTAGTATGTGAGCGTGGCAAAGGAAAATGTGTTTGGTTGATTTCTATTAAATTGGATCGACCGGAAAAGGGCCATTTTTCAAACGGTCTCAGAATTCGACGAAACTTGTTTTGTTGGGACCGTATCATCAAAACATAGCTAGATTTATTTTTCAGGAATATTTAGAATCAGTATGTGGCCCCGGCAAATTGAAATGTACGTTCAAATTAAATATTGAATGTTTTATATTTTAATTTGAAGGAAAACTGACTTAAACAGTCGAATGGGCTACGAAACATATCCCATTGTGTTCGAAATGGGGGTATTTAGCTAGGGACGACAGTCGTTGGGTTTGGATTGGAGTTCGTACGAGATAAGGGGTATTTTGATTTTTTTAAAATTTATAAATATATAAAAAAAATCATTGGGCCAGATAATCGTCGCTCTCCCCGACCACTTCAACCCTCGACGGCGAAAACTGCTCCCACCTTCCCGATCAATTTCCAATCGCTTCGATCATCTTCAGGCCAGGCTCCAGTTGGGTTTTCTGAAGATATCCTCCCCCTCTTTAAATCCGTACCCCTCTCTCCCTCCCTCACCTCGTCATCATCGAGAATCGAGCTCCAGAAGCTGCCACGTTTCGACCGCCACCAGAGCCCAGATCCGCCGTCGAGCCATAGGTGGTGCACCTCGCCAGGAAGCTGATTCGAAGCTCTACGACGTGCAGCATTCCGATCATCCTCAAGCCCCACGGATTTGCCGAAAAACGCAGACCTAGTTTTGAAGAATTCTGTGAGGTATACGACTGAAATTATATTTAACTATATTATAGCACTTTAAAGCGCTACGGTTTTTGATTTAACTGTAAAAATCATATCTTTTTCATTTCTTGATGAAATTCAGTGAAACAAGAGACAGTGGACTCGTGTGCATGTCTACTACATTCTAGAAGAGATCGCATATTTTTCTGAGCCTTTTGCTATTTTTGGTGGAGTGGAACCCAATGTGAGATTTCTAAATTATAAACGATATGGAAAACGACGATGTATAAATTATATAGTCGATGTATGAGTTATATAAGCGTTGTACACCTCATGAATAAGCGTTGTATAAGTTGTACGTTCGATGTATAAGTTATATGTGCATTGTAAAAATTATATATGTGTTGAAGTAGAAGTGAAATACTTATATAAATATATATATATATACACACACACACCCCTCGTCCACAAACCATAAACGATATTTATTAGTTGTGATTGGTGTGAAAATTGGTTGATAGCGAATGGTTGATTTGAATTGTTTGTGGTTGAAATTGATTGATTGTGGTTGAAAAATACCCGTTTGTGGTTGAGAATTATTTGGTTAAAACCACATAGGATTAGTTTATGGAAAAGAAAAAAATATATACATGCCGCCTGCGTGCGAACTAGATGCATGAAATCCCCATTGTCAAAAGCTGCGAGACTTTAAGGTAGAGCGAGGAGCCTGACTAGGGACGACCCCGGTTTTAACTACCCTGCCGTTATGCTGCCGAAATTTTGAATAATATTCATGTGTTAGAATTATTTTCATATGTTGAAACTATATTCGTGTGTTGAATAGAAAACATTCATGTGTTGAATATAAATTCATTCGTTGAATAGAAATTCATGTATTGAATGATATTCGTGTTTTAAATAAATTGTTTTAGCAATAAAAATCACATTTTATCTTATATATATATACAAACTATAGAAAACATTCATGTGTTGAATATAAATTCATTCGTTGAATAGAAATTTATGTGTTGAATGATATTCGTGTTTTAAATAAATTGTTTTAACAATAAAAATCACATTTTTATCTTATATATATACAAACTATTTAGAAAACATTCATGTGTTGAATAGAAATTCATTCGTTGAATAGAAATTCATGTGTTGAATGGTATTCGTGTTTTAAATAATTTGTTTTAACAATAAAAATCACATTTTTATCTTATATATATACAAACTATAGAAAACATTCATGTGTTGAATAGAAATTCATTCATTGAATAGAAATTCATGTGTTGAATGGTATTCGTGTTTTAAATAAATTGTTTTAACAATAAAAATCACATTTTTATCTTATATATATACAAATTATAGAAAAAATTCATGTGTTGAATAGAAATTCATTCGTTGAATAGAAATTCATGTGTTGAATGGTATTCGTGTTTGAAATAAACTGTTTTATAATAAAAATCATATTTTTATCATCTATATGAACTATATAAAATAGTCGTGTTTTGAAAGAAAATGTTTTATAATAAAAATCATATTTTTATCATCTATACGAACTATATAAAATAGTCGTGTTTTGAAATAAATTGTTTTACAATAAAAATCACATTTTTATTATATATATGAATTGTTAAAAATAGTGAAGTGTCGAAATAAATGTCGGTTGGATAAAAATATCATTTTTATCAAATATATGAAAAGAATATCGTTTTGAAATCGAGGAATAGATTATATTTATATATATATATATAATTAAAATAAATCAAATAACGAAGCTGCAGTTCGTGTTTTGAAACTGTGATTTCAAACGATTAGTGCGGGAGATCCGACCATCGGATTTTCCCGAAACAGAAACCGTTGGGTTCGCTTTGGAAATATCTTTCCAACGAAACCAACTTTGTAAAGATCCAACGGTTGGATTGTCTGGAATGTTTAATTCAAATCTAAAGAAAAACTGTGCCAGAATCGATTATATATATATAATTAAATTAAATCGAATAACGACGCTGCAGTTCGTATTTTGAAATCGAAACTTCAAACGAGTGTACCGGGAGATCCGAACGTCGGATTTTCCCAAAACTGGAACCGTTGCATTCGTTTTGAAAAGATCTTTCTAATGATATAAATTTTGTGAAGATCCAACGGTTAGATTTTTAGATATGTGTAAATCAAATCTGAAGAAAACCAGCGCCACAACCGCGTTATGGCCTGAAGCGTCGTTTGAATAAATTGGCTATTTTTAAATAAATAAAAGTAGCAATAAATCGTAATAAAATATTATAAACGATATGGAATGTGAAATTTAGAAACTAACTGAAGGTTAGCTAAGTCGAATGGTTTCCTGGGTTTTGATCTGATGTTGGTTTCAGCCTTCGGGGTTAATATTTGGGAAATCGTTCTCTTACTGATTTACGGTTAGTGACTGATGAATTGGAATGAGGCGTATGTTGTGTTTTTGTAGCACTTGTTTATTATATACGCGAGTTGCTCAGAAAGACCGGGTTTATCCCATTCTGAATAACTGAATCGACGATAAGAAGTCGAAGAGGAGAACGGTGGTTGAAGACCGGAGATCTTCACCTCGGTTGGATGATAACTGATGTCCTGATTGGGAGGCATCCCGAAATATGGATAATGAGTGGTGGTCTTCCAGACGTACGTGGAGATCGATGGGTATGCGAGGTATATAGTGCCTCCGGTTTCATTCAGACCCAGAACGGACTTGCAAATGGACTGTGTGTCTGACATTGGAATTCATTCTGTGTGATTTATAGCCATCAGTTGCATGGTGTGAATTGCCTGTGTGGCATGCTAAGATGCAGTGATCAAGGCTTCTGTTGAAAAGCAAAGTCTTGTGGTTGATGATCAAAGCATCGCCTGTGTGGCGTAGCTTTGTGTATAACGTGAATTCGCGAGCCTCACACCCCGGTATGAACCAGAAACGAGAGAGGACATCAGCGAGGCATGCGTTTCCTTCTAGCTAGAGGCAGTGTTAGTGCTTAAACTGGCTGACATTTATATTATTTTCACCTAAGTTGTTGTTGCTGTTGCGAGGCGCCTCGGTTATATCGGTCGATCCGGGACCGATGGAGTCATTCGTTGGCTCATTTACGCCCCAAAGGGCAGGGAAACGCAGTGTTTAGGCATTTTAATCCACATCGGTGGACCGGCCCTGAGGATCCAAGGGTTTGACTGAGTACTTGCCCTGAGGCTCAGGTTAGAGAGTCTCGAATTCGGTATGGACTATCTTTTGCCTTAGTTCATGATAGAAATCCAATTTCCAAATACGACACCGTGCGGTTTTGATTGTATATATATATATGGTGACATGATATATGGTACCCATGCCGTCTATGATTGATAGTTATGATTGAAATTGTTTTTGAAACATATAAACACTTGTAATAATATCAAATGCTTTTGTTTTATTCGTATCAAGCATATTTTGGCCATTATAAGGTAAAACTCAATCCTCCGGTTTGCGTTGCATTGTGTGATGGGAACTGAGTATTATGATGGCTTCATTTTTATAAAAAGAATTGCGATGTTTAAAAGAATTACTTGTTTTAAAGCACTGGCAATCCAATAGAGTAAAACCGTTCCGCGAAAGTGGCGTGGTCCTGGGACTAGCCAAATTATAATGTGTTAAGTAGATTTCTCATACCAGTCCCATGACTGACTCGTAGTTTGTTTCACTTGCAAACTCGGGTGCCCCTTTTTCTACACGGGCAGCCTTGTCTTCAGGTTTTAGCAGGCTCTTTCTGGATAGTTGGAGCTGAAGATGGATTCTATCATTTATCTCTTTTTATGTTGTTCAGCTCCTATTGTACATATTATGTTTGTTTTCCGTTGTAGACATTTATGTATAGCTGAACTGTATTTGTACTAAGTATGATCCTGTATACTGTGTAACTCTGATGATTGCGTTTATCCAGTGTATTCTATTGTACATTATTTGGTGTATTTATTTATTTCTGTTCTGTTATTTTCTGTTTATGTGTTATATTCCGAAGATTACCCTTGCCACCATCAGTACGGGGTTTAGGGTCATCACAACGTGGTATCAGAGCTTTGGTTAAGCTTAGTGCTGGAATATAACATATTAGCGAACTCGTCAAAAATAGAACCAGTCGTGTTCTAGGACGAATAACTCATTATAGATAGGATCAGTAATATCCTAGTATGAGTATAGCAGAATGAAATACACCCCGATAGACACATTTACATTCAAGTATATGTTTCTATGTTTTAAACAATCTTTTCTGTTGACCTAACACTTGACCTGCTATTTGCAGAAGTACTAGAAAATGAGTGTCAGAAACAGAAGGAATGCAGAACCAGATATTGAGGCCCTATTAATTAAGTATCGAAATATGGGTGGAATACCGTTCTTGAGCGAAGAATCTATTATGAAAACACAAGCTTGGACTCGTTCTGCTGAGAAAATCTTTGATGGTTTAAAGCTGAGAGATGACCAGAAAAGATTACTGACATCCTGGGCACTCAAAGACGAATCCTTGTTCTGGTGTTATTCAATTATTAAGGATAATCCAGAAGGTGGTATCACCTGGGATAGATTCAAAGTGATTTTCCTAGAAAGATTTACTCCTCCTGAACAACTGAGCGGTTATGTGATGAATTTTCTTATCTGATACAAAGAGATATGACCATTCCAGAATATAATAAGAAATTCAATGAACTTTCTCACTTTGCCCCTCATCTAATTCAAAATCCGAAAAGGATGAATCTGAGGTTTATTCATGGCCTGCAAAGAAAATATCAGAATAGTGTAATGAGGAATGTGAAGCTTCCTTTTTCTGAAATGACATACATGGCTTACCAGTATGAGGATCTCGACAAGAAAGGTATGTTGTGTTACGAAGAGGAAGTCAGTTCTAGTAATAAAGTTGAGTCTGAAACTGATCGTCCTGAGGCCAGTACGATGTCTGAGGTCAGTAAGAAGCCTAAAGTCAATCGGAAAAGGGCCAGATCTGGGAAAGAACCAGTAACAACTGCCATATGCAATAACTGCCATCAGAAAGGGCATTTGTCGATAAATTGCAGAGCTTCAAAGAAACAAAAGAAGTCTCGTAATGAAAGGAAATGCCATAAGTGTCACCAAGCAGGTCATATTGCACGGGACTGCCAACTCTCAAAGAAATCTGAAGCCGTACATATAAATGAAGTAGCAGAAACTTCTGAACCCTCAGCTAGTCAGGGAAGGCCTGATGTTTTAGAAGGCACGCTTAATGTCAAAAACATTCCAGTTAAAGTACTGTTTGATACAGGCGCGTCGCGAAGCTTTATTGCAAAGAATGCAGTTAAGAAACTAGATTTGAATTTGAAGAAGCTCAAAGAACCAATAACCGTCCATAATCCGGTTGGGGGTTCCCTCGATCTCAGTTGGGTTTGTGCGGTACCTGTCTCTTTTTCCTATTATAAGTTCCCTACCATCTCTATCGTCATGAATTTTACTGAATTCGATCTTATCTTGGGGTTAGACTGGTTGACCAAATATGAAGCTGAGGTTAGATGCGCCGAGAGAGTTGTTAGGGCAAAGATTAAATCAGGGAATTGTATAACCATACCATGTGAAGGCCCAAATTCAAATAGAAAAGACTTTTGGTCAGCTCTAGATGTTTCTCCTGCTCTAATAGAAAATATTCCTGTAGTCACAGAGAATATTCCGGACCTCATCAAAGATATTCCTGTTGTAAAGAATTATCCGGATGTGTTCGAAGAAGTTGTTAGTTTACCTCCGCAGAGAGAAATTGATTTCAAGATCGCTTTAATTTCGAACGCAAGGCCAGTAGTGCACGCTATTCGGAGGATGACTCTAAAGGAGAAAGAAGAACTAGACAATCAAACTCGTCAGCTTGTATCGAAGGGTTTGATCAGGCCTAGTTTCTCTGATTGGGGAGCAGCAGTGGTGTTTGTCCCAAAGTCTGACGGTACTCTACGACTATGTGTGGATTATCGCGACTTGAATAAGCAGACAATAAAGAATAAATATCCAGTGCCGTGAATCGATGATTTATTGGATCGTCTGAATGGAGCACAAGTATTTTCAAGGATGGACCTAGCTACAGGTTTCCATTAGCTTCGAATTGCCGAAGAGTGTGTTCCTATGACAGCATTCAGAGGTCCAGACTTATTCTATGAGTGGTTAGTAATGCCGTTCGGCTTATGTAATGCTCCAGCTTACTTCGTCGATTTGATGAATCGAGTGTTCAGAGGAGTCTTGAATAAGTTTGTTCTGGTTTTTATTGATAATATTCTAATCTTCTCTAAGTCAAAGGCCGAACATGAAAAGCATTTGGAACAAGTTCTAGAAATTCTGAGAAGGAATGTATTGAAAGCCAAACTGTCCAAATGTATATTCTGGAAAGATGAAGTAAAGTTTCTCGGCCACGTCGTATCGAAAGAAGGAATTGCTGTGGATCCAAGTAAAATCACAACTATTCAAAATTGGAAACAGCCTAGTACTCCGACGGAAGTCCGAAGTTTTCTTGGATTAGCTAGTTATTATCGGAAGTTCGTTAAAGACTTTTCGAAGATATCTAGTCACTTAACGAAGCTTACAAAGAAGCACTCAAAATTCAAGTGGACTCTAGAATGTGAGGAGGCTTTTGAGGAGCTAAAGTTAAGATTAACAACGACTCCAGTGTTAACGATAATTGACGGCAATCAGGACTTGAAAGTCTGGACAGATGCCTCTAGAGAAGGCCTTGGTGCAGTATTAATGCAAAGAGGTCAAGTTGTTGCTTATGCTAGCCGCCAGCTGAAGCCACATGAAAAGAACTACGTTACTCATGATCTTGAGTTGTTGGCTATCGTATTCGCTTTGAAAATCTGGAGACACTATCTTCTGGGTGAGAAATTCGAACTGTTTACAGATCATCAGTCGCTAAAGTATCTATTCACCCAAAAAGACTTGAATCTGAGGCAGCAACGTTGGCTGGAGTTTCTTGCAGCATACGATTTTGAGATTTTGTACACTCCAGGGAAAGCCAATGTTGTGGCCGATGCGTTAAGTAGAAATAATGTACTGATCGCCAGTTTCATTATCACTACTTCATTGATTGATAAAATGTCTTCTCTTCAGAAGGATGATCACTTTATTCAAAGGATCAGAGAAAGAATACAAAAAGGCGAACACTTGAGTTTCCAGATTGATGACCAAGGGATTCTAAGGCTAAAGGGTCGAATCTGTGTTCTTAACATTTCTGAGCTCCGAAAGGAAGTTCTGGATGAATGCCACAAGTCAAAACTAAGTATCCATCCAGGGGTGAGCAAAATGTATAATGACATCAAACGCACTTTTTGGTGGAGGTCGATGAAGAGAGACATTTCTTTATATGTTAGCCGATGCTCTACTTGCCAACTAGTCAAAAGCGACCAACAGAAACTTGCTGGATTGTTGCAACCGCTAGACGTTCCAGGTTGGAAGTGGGAACACATTTCCATGGACTTCATAGATGGTTTACCCAGAGCCAGAAAAGGAAATGACAGTATTTGTGTGATCGTAGATCGCTTCACGAAGACCGCCCATTTCATACCTGTCAGATCGAATAGACCTGCTCAGAGTCTGGCGCAGATTTATTTCAAGGAAATTGTTAGGCTGCATGGAGTGCCGATCAGTATAGTTAGTGACAGAGATCCAATATTTACTAGCAAATTCTGGGAGGCATTTCAAGTAGAACTGGGAACAAAGCTGAATCTAAGCACTGCCTATCATACTCAGACAGATGGTCAGACTGAGAGGGTGAATCGTATTTTAGAAGATCTATTGCGGGCTTGTGTTCTAGATTTTGGTGGATCATGGGAAGACCATTTACATTTAGCTGAGTTCTCATACAACAACATCTACCAAGCGAGCCTGACAATGTCACCATTCGAAGCATTGTATGGTAGACTGTGCCGATCTCCTGCTTGTTTGGTCGAACCTGGTAATAGGCTTGTATTGGGACCTGATATGATTCGTGAAGCTACAGACAAAGTCGATTTCGTTAAGAAACGATTACTCGCCGCTCGAAGCCGACAGAAGAGCTATGCCGATAAGAGAAGAAGAGATATATAATTTGTTGTTGGCGACTATGTATATTTGAAAGTATCGCCGATGAGAGGGGTTATCCGGTTCGGTAAAACTGGGAAGTTGGCGCCCAAATTCATTGGTCTGTTTCCTATTCTTGAACGGATTGGAACTCTTGCTTATAGAATTCAATTACCAGATTGGTTGCCTGGAGTGCATGATGTATTTCACATATCTCAACTTCAAAAGCACGTTCATGATCCAGACTTGATCGTGGAAGAAGCAGCGCAACAGGATATTGATATTACTCCAGAATTGGCTGTGAGAAGAGAGCCGCTAAAGATCATTGGCAAAGAAACCAAAGAGCTAAGGAACAAGAAGGTTCACTTAGTCAAAGTGCAATGGAGTGGAGATCCGCGAGATTGTACTTGGGAAACAGAGGAAAGCATTAAGAAAGCCTATCCTAAGTGCAGGGTGGATATCTCGGATTGATTCTGGTGCAAGGTACATTTACCATACTTTGCATTACCATTTTGTTCTCTACTTGGTTGTTATTTTCTTTTCATGGATGTGAACTTTTAATTCTATAGTCTGATTATTTTAAAAAGAGTATATGAATCAATTAGTATATTTTTGAAAAGTTAAAAACAAATTGCTTGTTGTTTGTGTTGTGTGATAGTGGGTTGGATTAATTGAATTATTAGAACGATAGTTAATTTAATTAATAAGAGAATGAATGGTAGAATTTATTCGATTAAATCACACATTGAACTGAGTTAAAAATAGATAGCAATATATACATGTGCATCATATATGTGTGAACAGGTAAATGGATAGCTATTGAGTAAAGAAATTATTTGCGTGCCCGACAAATAGGTAAACCTTAATGAGTTAGATGCGAAATATTATTATATCAACTCCTGTGAACGCAATTGGATGCCGAGTGCTAGTTGTTCTGTGTGTAATAATAAACGTCGCCATAGGATAATAACAATTAATGTTGAACTACACTACATGGCATACTTCTTGAAGATAGGCATACTTCATCATATACCACATAAGCATTTGGAGCTTGTGTGACGAGGTTGAAGATTTACCATACGAGCGAGAGGCTTGTATGGCGATGACTATATTTTACAGGTTGAACTGATGACTGATATGGACCATATAAAATGTAACGGTAAATTGCAAGAATAATAAAAACCCCACACGGGTTTGGAGATGACAATAAACACGTCTCTCTGGTCATTAAGGCACAAAAACCATTTATAGGGTGACAAGGATTTATTCTCTGGAGTTATGATCTATACACACTCCCATATGGACACCGGAATATATCACTATAAATATGTGCATGCTTATTAGGATTTATTGGGTACCTAATACGGCCCAATAAATTTCCAAAGCCCTCCCCGTACAAAGGAGGTTATGGCAAAAATTTTCGAAAATTTAAGGTGTTAGGCAAATTTTTGAAGAATTTGAAAATTCTCAGAAACTGAAAAGTTGGAGAATGGAAGCTAGATTGAAGTAGAGTTGATTAATTAATCCACTTTCGACTTTGTTCCTTTTCGGGGACGAAAAGTTTTAAGTGGGGGAGATTGTAACAACCCGGAAAATCTGAACCAGTTTGAAAATTTTAAATTGGCTATTTTGGTGGATTTTAAATATTTAAAATAAATATTTTAAATAATAATGACGAAAAGTAAGTTTGAATCGACGTTTGAAAATAAATATAATTAATTCTAATTATAAACAAGGCCTGAAATGGCGCGGTAGTTTCAAAAATTGAATTCAAACTTTGACTGACTGTACCGGGTGCAAAACAAAACGGATTTTAGTGAAACCAAAAATATTTAAATCTGTTAGTGAATATCTTTCTAACGAATCTGAAAAATCGAAGTTTCGTAGCGGGAAGCAAAAGTTATGGCCAAATGAATTTTCAGAAAGGTCGCTATAGAGTTTATATAGCCCGTGAAAAGGGCCATTTTGCAAACGACCTCAGAATTCAACGAAACCAATTTTGTTGGATCCGGGATGTTAAATTATTGCTAGGTTTCAAATTTCATAATTTTTGAAGCTAGTATGTGAGCGTGGCAAAGGAAAATGTGTTTGGTCGAATTCTATTAAATTGGATCGACCAGAAAAGGGCCATTTTTCAAACGGTCTCAGAATTCAATGAAACTAGTTTTGTTGGGACCGTATCGTCAAAACATAGCTAGATTTATTTTTCGGGAATTTTTAGAATCAGTATGTGGCCCCGGCAAATTGAAATGTACGTTCAAATTAAATATTGAATGTTTTATATTTTTTTAATTTGAAGGAAAACTGACTGAAACAGTCAAATGGGCCTACGAAACGTATTCCATTGTGTTCGGAATGGGGGTATTTAGCTAGGGATGATAGTCGTTGGGTTTGGATTGGAGTTCGTATGAGATAAGGGGTATTTTTGGTTTTTTTAAAATTTATAAATATAAAAAAAATCATTGGGCCAGATAATCGTCTCTCTCCCCGACCCCTTCAACCCTCGATGGCGAAAAGAGCTCCCACCTTCCCGATCAATTTCCGATCGCTCCGATCATCTTCAGGCTAGGCTCTAGTTGGGTTTTTTGAAGATCTCCTCCCCCTCTTTAAATCCGTACCCCTCTCGCCCTCCCTCACCTCGTCGTCATCGAGAATCGAGCTCCAGAAGCTGCCACGTTTCGACCGCCGCCAGAGCCCAGATCCGCCGTCGAGCCAGAGGTGGTGCACCTTGTCAGGAAGCTGATTCGAAGCTCTACGACGTGCAGCTGTCCGATCATCCTCAAGCCCCACGGATTTGCCGAAAAACGCAGACCTAGTTTTAAAGAATTCAGTGAGGTATACGGCTGAAATTATATTTAACTATATTATAGCACTTTAAAGCGCTACGGTTTTTGATTTCATTGTAAGAATCATATCTTTTTCATTTCTTGACGAAATTCAGTGAAACAAGAGACAGTGGACTCGTGTGGACGTCTTCTACATTCTAGAAGAGACCGCATATTTTTCTGAGCCTTCTGCTTTTTTTGGTGGAGTGGAACCCAATGTGAGATTTCTAAATTATAAACGATATGGAAAACGACGATGTATAAATTATATAGTCGATGTATGAGTTATATAAGTGTTGTACACCTCATGTATAAGCATTGTATAAGTTGTACGTTCGATGTATATGTTATATATGCATTGTAAAATTATATATATGTTGAAATAGAAGTGAAATACTTACAGAAATATATATATATACACCCCTCGTCCACAAACCATGGACGATATTTATTGGTTGTGATTGGTGTGAAAATTGGTTGATAGCGAATGGTTGATTTGAATTGTTTGTGGTTGAAATTGATTGATTGTGGTTGAAAAATACCCGTTTGTGGTTGAGAATTATTTGGTTGAAACCACATAGGATTAGTTTTTGGAAAGGAAAAAAAATATATACATGCCGCCTGCGTGCGAACTAGATGCATGAAATCCCCATCATCAAAAGCTGCGAGGCTTTAAGGTAGAGCGAGGAGTCGTACTAGGGACGGCCCCGGTTTTAACTACCCTGCCGTTATGCTGCCGAAATTTTGAATAATATTCATGTGTTAGAATTATTTTCATGTGCTGAAACTATATTCGTGTGTTGAATAGAAAACATTTATGTGTTGAATAGAAATTCATTCGTTGAATAGAAATTCATGTGTTGAATGATATTCGTGTTTTAAATAAATTGTTTTAGCAATAAAAATCACATTTTTATCTTATATATATACAAACTATAGAAAACATTCATCTGTTAAATAGAAATTCATTCGTTGAATAGAAATTCATGTGTTGAATGATATTCATGTTTTAAATAAATTGTTTTAATAATAAAAATCACATTTTTATCTTATATATATACAAACTATAGAAAACATTCATGTGTTGAATAGAAATTCATTCGTTGAATAGAAATTCATGTGTTGAATGGTATTCATGTTTTAAATAAATTGTTTTAACAATAAAAATCACATTTTTATCTTATATATACACAAACTATAGAAAACATTCGTGTGTTGAATAGAAATTCATTCGTTGAATAGAAATTCATGTGTTGAATGGTATTCGTGTTTTAAATAAATTGTTTTAACAATAAAAATCACATTTTTATCTTATATATATATACAAACTATAGAAAACATTCATGTGTTGAATAGAAATACATTCGTTGAATAGAAATTCATGTGTTGAATGGTATTCGTGTTTGAAATAAATTGTTTTATAATAAAAAATCATATTTTTATCATCTATATGAACTATATAAAATAGTCGTGTTTTGAAAGAAATAGTTTTATAATAAAAATAATATTTTTATCATCTATAAGAACTATATAAAATAGTCGTGCTTTGAAATAAATTGTTTTACAATAAAAATCACATTTTTATTATATACATGAATTGTTAAAAATAGTGAAGTGTCGAAATAAATGTCGGTTGGATAAAAATATCATTTTTATCAAATATATGAAAAGAATATCATTTTGAAATCGAGGAATAGATTATATTTATATATATACATATATATATATATATATAATTAAAATAAATCGAATAACGAAGCTGTAGTTCGTGTTATGAAACCATGATTTCAAACGATTAGTGCGGGAGATCCGACCATCGGATTTTCCCGAAACAGAAACCGTTGGGTTCGCTTTGGAAATATCTTTCCAATGACACCAACTTTGTAAAGATCCAACAGTTGGATTGTCTGGAATGTTTAATTCAAATCTGAAGAAAAACTACGCCAAAATCGATTATATATATATATATATATATATAATTAAATTAAATCGAATAACGACACTGCATTTCGTATTTTGAAATCGAAACTTCAAACGAGTGTACCGGGAGATCCGACCGTCGGATTTTCCCAAAACTGGAACTGTTGGATTCGTTTTGAAAAGAACTTTCTAATGATATAAATTTTGGGAAGATCCAACGGTTAGATTTTCATATATGTGTAAATCAAATCAGAAGAAAAACAGCGCCACGGTCGCATTATGGCCTGAAGCGTCATTTGAATAAATTGGCTATTTTTAAATAAATAAAAATAGCAATAAATCATTATAAAATATTATAAACGATATGGAATGTGAAATTTAGAAACTAACTGAAGGTTAGCCAAGTCGAATGGTTTCCTGGGTTTTGATCTGATGTTGGTTTCGGCCTTCGGGGTTATCATTTGGGAAATCGTTCTCTTACTTATTTACGGTTAGTGACTGATGAATTGGAATGAGGCGTATGTTGTGTTTGTGTAGCACTTGTTTATTATATACGCGAGTTGCTCGAAAAGACCGGGTTTATCCCATTCTGAATAACTAAATTGACGATAAGAAGTCGAAGAGGAAGACGGTGGTTGTAGACCGGAGATCTTCACCTCGGTTGGATGATAACCGATGTCCTGATTGGGAGGCATCCCGAAATATGGATAATGAGTGGTGATCGTCCAGATATACATGGAGATCGATGGGTATGCGAGGTATATAGTGCCTCCAGTTTCGTTCAGACCCAGAACGGACTTGCAAATGGACTGTGTGTCTGACATTGGAATTCATTCTGTGTGATTGATAGCCACCAGTTGCATGGTGTGAATTGCCTGTGTGGCATGCTAAGATGTAGTGATCAAGGCTTCTATTGAAAAGCAAAGTCTTGTGGTTGATGATCAAAGCATCGCCTGTGTGGTGTAGCTTTGTGTATAACGTGAATTCGCGAGCCTCACACCTCGGTATGAACCAGAAACGGGAGAGGACATCAGGGGGGCATGCGTTTCCTTCTAGCTAGAGGTGGTGTTAGTGCTTAAACTAGCTGAAATTTATATTATTTTCAGCTAAGTGGTTGTTCTGTTGCGAGACGCCTCGGTTATATCAGTCGATCCGGGACCGATGGAGTCATTCGTTGGCTCATTTACGCCCCAAAGGGCGGGGAAACGCAATGTTCAGGCGTTTTAATCCACATCGGTGGACCGACCCTAATGATCCAAGGGTTTGACTGAGTACTTGCCCTGAGGCTTGGACTAGAGAGTCTCGAATTCAGTAAGGTCTATCTTTTGCCTTGGTTCATGACGGAAATCCAATTTCCAAATACGACACCGTGCGGTTTTGATTGTATATATATATGGCGACATGATATATGGTACCCATGCCGTCTATGATTGATAGTTATGATTGAAATTGTTTTTGAAACATATAAACACTAGTAATAATATCAAATGCTTTTGTTTATTCGTATCAAGCATGTTTTGGCCATTATAAGGTAAAACTCTATCCTCCGGTTTGCGTTGCATTGTGTGATGGGAACTGAGTCTTATGATGGCTTCATTTTTATAAAAAGCATTGCGATGTTTAAAAGAATTACTTATTTTAAAGCATTGGCAATCCAATGGAGTAAACCCGTTCCGCGAATGTGGCGTGGTCCTGGGATTAGCCAAATTATAATGTGTTAAGTAGATTTCTCATACCAGTCCCATGACTGACTCGTAGTTTGTTTCACTTGCAAACTCGGGTGCCCCTTTTTCTACACGGGCAGCCTTGTCTTCAGGTTTTAGCAGGCTCTTTATGGATAGCAGGAGCTGAGGATAAATTATATCATTTATCTCTTTTTATGATGTTCAGCTCCTATTGTACATATTATGTTTGTTTTCCGCTGTAGACATTTATGTATAGCTGAACTGTATTTGTACTAAGTATGATCCTGTATACTGTGTAACTCTGATGATTGCGTTTATCCAGTGTATTCTATTGTACATTATTTGGTGTATTTATTTATTTATGTTCTGCTATTTTCTGTTTATGTGTTATATTCCAAAGATTACCCTTGCCACCGTCAGTACGGGGTTTGGGGTCGTCACATATTTGATTTCACAAATATATTCCTTTATATTTGATTTCACCAATATTTTCCTTTATATTTGTCTTCAAAAATATTTCCCTTTTAACTCCATTTCCTTTTATATATAAAATCCACTGATTTTATATAAATAATTTATTTTCAAATTAAACTTTGAACACCCCCTTTTTATATCCCAGTATTTCTTACGGTATTTAAATTACCAAACACAGTGATCGATATCATCCAACCACACATAATCATCAACAGATTATATTCCACATCATATTACAATATATGAAAACAATAAAATAAATGTTGAGGAATCCAGTTGGATCCCTACAACCTGTTTACCTGCATCACAGATGTTAGACAATATGATTAACATCGATTTCATTTCGATATGAAATATTCTGCTGAATAGAACCAATATTCGATTAACGATTTATATATATCTATATATCGTTATCTATAGTTTCAACCAATACATAAGTAATTCAACCAAATAGTTAACACACATTAATCAACAGATAATTATCAGTTCTAAGAATACGTTAAAAAAATATAACTGTTCAGAGTTGGTGAGTTTTACTCACATTGGACGATCATCGTTAATAACGATAACCATAGCTTGATTCAGACGGACAAATTATTTTGCTATAAATTGTAATGAGCTTCGATTCGCTCCCAGTCAGTTCCATTGTGAACCCACCGTCCATACGATCCCGTCGGATCCTGTTTTGTCCAATTCCGATACAGTATGAGATACTTATTGAATTTACAAGCTAACACTCTAATTTAATTTAAATTAAACATGAATTACTTAAAAAAAATGGGCCTTACTATTGGAAACCGGCCCACTACCCTCTAAAACCCAACCCGCTCACGCCGTTATACTTCTTCTTCCCCCAAATGAACCCGTGGACTCCAGTATACCACTCCAGACATTTCTGTGTCTTCAAGAATTTAACGCCACATCATTCTTCACTTTAAATCAAAAATAAAACACCATCATCTTCCTGATCAATTCCTCTTCAAACTCATACCATCCACTTTTAACTCGCCCACCAGATCTTCATCGCGTCGAATGACTTCTTCGTCGACTACAGGAGACCACCGAACAGAAATTTCACCGTACTCCTCCAAACTTCACCTACACGTGCGGTTTTGCATTTCAAACCCGAAAATGAACTTGACTTCTCCAATCCATGCCCCAATTTCAACCAAAGATGAACCCTAGTCATCTGTTGCAAAAATCCAATCCGCCAGACCTGAATCACACCCTTGAAGTGTGGTACAGAATCGAAGAGGAACACTCCAGCAACACATATATGAATTCATATTGATTTATAGGATTGTATTTGATTTCTTAAGGATTTTTGAAGAAGTATTTCTCTCGTTTTGCTGAGAACAGGAATAGAAAAGTGACGGCGGAAGTGGAATGAAATTTTTTTAGGTTAGAGAATTTTTAGAATTATTTATAGGACGATTTTTAATATTATTATATTTGATTATTTAATTTCTTTTCAAGCAAATGTTATTTTTATTTGTCCTCTAAAATTTCTGTGATCACATACGATACCCAAAAATCACAAAACTGTACACACTGCTAGAGTTTGACATTACGGTCCCAATGAAACTTGTCTCGTCGAATTCCGACTTTGTTTGCTCACACAGCGTATTTTTAACCGTCAAAATACTGATTGTTTTTCACATTAAAATCACCCACGGCCACATACTGACTTCAAAAATCACGGATATTGAAATCTAACAATAATTTGACATTGCGGATCCAACAAAATTAGTTTCGTCGAATTCTGAGGTCGTTTGCAAAACTGGCTATTTTTAAAGCCCAAAACAACCCTTTTAAATATATAAATATATTTAAAAACAATTAAATTTAATATTAATAAATATATATTATCATATATATACTCACATACAGTATGATACAGCTCTAAAATATTCCTATCTTGATTTATAGCTAGATATTTCAATGTTCCCAGTTATATCGATATTCGATTTATATTGAATTCCTTTTATAATATAAATAAATCGATATAAATTATAAAGGAATTCCACAGCAACTTTTCTAAAATTTGATTTGGACATAACTCAAAATCTACACGACGAAATCCCGGTTTTTCTTTTCCACTAGAAAAATATACTTCACCAGCTCCTAATGTTTCTTGTTTCACAGAAATCCGGCTTAAAACGAATCCTGTACATTCAGTTGAAGTTCAAATCGCCAAATCGCGAACTGCCGCGCCATTTCGAGCTCGATTTCAATTATAATATAATTATACGTTCAAACTTCGTTTAAATAATATATTCGTCATCGTAAGTCAATTTTAAACTGAATTATATATATTTTGAATTTCCTAATTCACACCATATCGCCATTTCAGCCCACTCTGATTATTTCAGAATTAAATATATTATATAATTATTATTTTAATTAAATATTCAAAGTTATTTAATTTAAACGACCATTTGAATTCTAAATCACTATTTATATAATTAAATAAGTTAATTATATATCGCAGAAAATACGAGTCGTTACATTCTTCCCCACTAAAAATAATTTCGTCCCCGAAATTGTTAAAGTAGAAAACAAACCCTATCGACCGGTTAGAACTTATTTGTTCACTTTTTAACTCCAGTTTTCAACTGAACCAATTTAATTCCACTTAAATTATTAATTTATTCTTATCAACGAAAATTTTCAAAAATCCTGAAAATTTTCTAACACCTTAACTTTTCAAAAAATTTCGCCAGCACCTCCTTTGTATTGGTCAATACGTCAAACCACCACTCGCCTCTCTAGGCCTTTTCCAACGCAAAAGAAAATCAAACAGCTAAGCGGCTTGCCAAATCGACTTATAAAAATCTCATACCATATGAAATATAAACTTGTACCTTTTTGTCGGGCATGTCAATTTTATCACTTCCACCTGTCGTTAATTCAGCATACACCAATGTTATCCCAACCAAACTCCAATCAATTCATTCTCAAACCGAATAATTTGCTTATACCCAAGTCAAATTCCATTTCAAATTCGAGTTCCATTCTCGATTTCAAACTCTTAACACCCCAATCCAATTTTCATTTCAGATTCTTATCTCGACAATCCAATTTTATTCAAGAACAAATTTTTCCTGATATCATTCTATTTCCATTCATTTTTTACTTAACTGGCTTTATTTTAATTCCAATTGGCTTTTACAAATTTCAATTCAAATTTGGTTTTAATCCAAACAATCTTTTTCTTGGGAGTTTTCAAATAGTTTACCTCTTTCAAAAATTAAATTTTCCTTTTTGAAATTTAACACGACTTGTTTTCCCAAAACAAATTCAAAACGGTATCTCTGGTAGTAATTCTTCATTTACAAACTCGAAAATGAACACTGATGATGTGGCCAGCATCATCAGAGTTATTTCCCAGCGATCGAAGTGAGTTCAATACTATATCACTTTTTCAAAACTCATTCTTTCAACACTTCCATTTTGAAAATTATTTCACACTGTTTGTAAAACAATTTAAAATCTCCCAGGATTTTATAATTCTCATATATTCACTTCAAATCCATTTACAAACAATTATTCAAATGTCCAGGTTTTAGTTTCAATTCTGATTTAAATTCAGATTTAATTCAATTCGATTTCATATATTTCACTTATATGAATTCTGATTGGTTATTTACATAACCATTTCACTTTTCATAATCTTACTCAATTATAATAACAACTAATATATCCAATGTATATTATAATAATTTCAATATAAATCCTTTGTATAAAAATATAGTCTTGGGTAAAATTATTTCGTTTACCCTTTTCAAAATATACCATGATGGTTCATCGTATTCGAGTGTTTATAAACTCCTACCGATACAGTGGATCAAACTGATCGACCAGAACTTATAAACAACTCAACCAATAAATCTCCACAATATAAAACCATTTTATATTGAATATCAAATAAGCTCTCGTATATATACACTCAAACTCAATCTAGGGTATTACTAACCCCATCTTTATCTAGTCACGCTACAGAGCCAAGGTAATACTTAACCTTCAGCTCTGATACCAACTGTAACGACCCGGAATAAGGCGATCTTGGTTATCTGATATACAACACATATCAAACATCCAAGGATCGAAAATACCGGTAGTTAATGAAAGAAATTAGAGGTTGAGGAAAGATAAGATAGAAACTTAGAATAGAAGAAGAAGAACACAACATCAGAGTAACACGAACCTCATAGCGGAACGAATAACATAGAATATATAACATAACTTTGAAATATAAATCTGTACTTGAATTTACATATCATTTCCAAAGTACAGCACTTACAACACAGCGGAAATAAACAATAGTTATATGGTCCTGAAGCCTCCTGCTCCAGCTCTTCAAGTATCTGTAAATCCCGACTACTTGACTGCCCGTACAAAATTGGGCACCGAAGAGTTTAGGGAAAACAAAACAAAATAAACTCCGGGTCAGTCATGGGACTGGTGTGAGTAAAACAGTTTAAAACAGTTAGAACAAGTAAACGATATCTCGTAAGACCACGCCGTATAACGGAACGGATTTTTCCCTTATGATAATCCAAAATATCTTTATATCGAAAACCATTTGATATTATAATAATGTCTATCAACCACAATATAATAATCATCTAGCAGAAACGCTTTCATCTCACGTTTTACATATATAGTATACAATCAAAACCGCAAGCACGTATTGGGTAATGGATTTCCAACTATAACAAGGTATGGAACCACCTTTCGCTAGTGTACCTCTAGAGAGGAATACACTGGGTTCAACAAGAACATCTTGCTACCCGGCCACACATGACCGACCACTCGTTTCGCTTGAGTGTATCGAATGTATATCACCAACGATTGGGATCAGCAACCATTTCCCAAATGGGACAGCATCGACAATAGATTTTTAGAAGTAAATGAAACTCTAGATCAGGTGATTATACACCCTAATAGGTGCGACCTACATAGCCATGCTGCCTGCTCGATTTTTGTCATTTCCCGGTTGTGAGGCTAGAGGCTACGCTCATCTCTGACAGATCACAGATTTATTCACTTTGAATGTCACATCGTCATGCCAGCCAAATCACAAATTGATTTCCCCAAAAATACCACGGGTATACAGCTAAGAGAAACAAATTCCTCTGCCACCAAACGTAAATACGTTTGAAGAGATCAACTTACGCGATCTATTAAATATACTCTGTCAAACATTCTTCCATACAGGTCGTCCTAGGACTGGACAAACCGAAGGCACTATTCAGTACAACCATCTTAGGCAATCTTTACCTAAGATTTATACAACAGCCCTTGCACTTGACTCCGTCTTCAATTATCTTTGGCATATATGATTCGCAACGCTTATGCCAATACGGAGTGGTTCTTTGGATAATAATCCAACCGGTCTCTCCATATTAACAACGTTAAAATGGTCAAAATTTTGATAGTCTGTGATTTAACTATCAAAGAAAAACACGTATGCAAACAACAATATTATTTCTAGATGGAAATCATATCGATCAAACATCATTTAACATTTATCTCTTTAGTTCATTAATTTACTAATCTCCTGTTTCCATATATTCTAAATTCTTATTTTCTATTATCAAAAAACATTTCTGATTCGTATTTGGAAAACATTTCCAAAACTCCTTTACTATCAAACATTACCATTCCTTAGTTAAGAAGGAAGTCAATCAAGTTGGGGTATAATTACCTCTCAGACCTTAACTGGAAAACGTTTTAACTTTGAAATAGTCAAAGTTTATCTTTTAAACCTTTAACAAACTTCCTTACGTAACTCTCTTTCGAATAATCTCTATTCGATAACTCCTCCCTTCGAATAACTATATTGGATAATCTCTCTTACGAATAACTAGATTCGAAAACCTTTCTTCGAATAAACTATATTCGATTAACTCTATTCAATTAACTCTTATCAATTAACTCTATTGGATTAACTCTTTTCACTTAACTCCTTTTCGAATAAACTATATTCGACAACTCCTCTTATTCTATTCGAATAAACTATATTCGATAACTCCTCTTATTCTATTCGAATAAACTATATTCGATAACTCCTTTCGAATAACTAGATTCGATAACTCCTTTAATTCTATTTGAATAAACTATATTCGATTAACTCCTTTGATTCTATTCAAATAAACTATATTCGATTAACTCCTTTAATTCTATTCGAATAAACTATATTCGATTAACTCCTTTAATTCTATTCGAATAAACTATATTCGATTAACTCCTTTAATTCTATTCGAATAAACTATATTCGATTAACTCCTTTCGAATAACTAGATTCGATAACTCCTTTCGAATAACCAGTATTCGATTAACTCACTTCGAATAACCAATATCCGATAACTCCTCTTTGAATAAATTCTATTCGATAACTCTTCTCGAATGAACTATATTCGATTACTCTTCTCGAATGAACTATATTCGATTACTCTTATCGAATAAACTGTATTCGATTACCCTTCTCTCGAATACACTATATTCGATGACACTACTTCGAATAAGTGGTATTCGATAACTCTACTTCGAATAAGCGATATTCGATAACTCTACTCGATTTACTCCATTTGAATAACTCTAACTGGTTAACTCTAACTGTAACTGGTTAACTCTAACTCTAACTGGTTAATTCTAACTCTAACTAGTTAATTCTAACTGATTAACTCTGACTGGTTAACTCTAACTGATTAACTCTGACTGATTAACTCTGACTGGTTAACTCTAATTGATTAACTCTGACTGGTTAACTCTAACTGATCAACTTTGACTGGTTAACCTCAATTGATTTACTCTACTCGATTAACTCTAACCAATTTACTCTATTCGATTAACTCTAACCAAATAACTAATATTCAGTTGACTCATTTCAATTTAACTCCTTTGATAAATTCCTTGAATTAGCTCCTTTGAATTATTCCTTGAATTAACGCCTTTGATAAATTCCATGAATTAACTCCTTTGATAAATTCGTTTTCTATTTGTTTACTTAGTGAATAACTATTCCCTTTTCAATTCTATTTACTTAACAAATAAATATTTCTTTTATCTTTTCTATTTATTTAACAAATAAATATTTCTTTTATCCGTTCTATTTATTCAACAAATAAATATTTCTTTTATCCTTCTATTTATTTCCTAAATAAATAACCCTTTTTCTTTTATTTATTTTCTATAAATAAATGATCTTTTTATATCCCTAAATAAATAATCCTTTTACTTTTACTTATTCCCTAAATAAATAAGTCCTTTTACCTTTATTTATTCCCTAAATAAATGACTAATCCCATTTAATCTATTTGTAAATGTTCTGCAAATATTTTCATTTTATTCTCTATTTGTAAATGTTTTACAAATATTTCCTTTTTGTTTGTTTTACAAAAAAATTCCAATTCAATTATATTTGTTTTCAAAAATATTTTCCTTTATATTTGATTTCACAAATATTTTCCTTTATATTTGATTTCACCAATATTTTCCTTTATATTTGTTTTCACAAATATTTTCCTTTTAACTCTTTTTCCTTTTATATATAAAATCCATTGATTTTATATAAATAATTTATTTTCAAATTAAACTTTGAACATCCCCTTTTTATATCCCAGTATTTCTTATAGTATTTAAATTACCAAACACGGTGATCGATATCATCCAACCACACATAATCATCAACAGATTATATACCACATCATATATTACAATATATGAAAACAGTAAAATAAATGTTGAGGAATCCAGTTGGATCCCTCCAACCTGTTTACCTGCATCACAGATGTTAGACAATATGATTAACATCGATTTCGTTTCGATATGAAATATTCTGCTGAAAATCAATCAATATTCGATTAACAATTTATATATATATATATCGTTATCTATAATTTCAACCAATACATAAGCAATTCAACCAAATAGTTAACACACATCAATCAACAGATAATTATCAGTTCTAAGAATACGTTAAAAAAATATAACTGTTCAAAGTTGGTGAGTTTTACTCACATTGGACGATCATCGTTAATAACGATAACCATCGCTTGATTCAGACGGACAATTTATTTTGCTATAAATTGTAACGAGCTTCGGTTCACTCCTAGTCAGTTCCATTGTGAACCCACCGTCCATACGATCCCATCGGATCCTGTTTTGTCCAATTCCGATACTGTATGAGATACTTATTGAATTTACAAGCTAACACTCTAATTTAATTTAAATTAAACATGAATTACTTAAAAAAAATATGGGCCTTACTATTGGAAACCGGCCCACTTCCCTCTAAAATCCAACCCGCTCACGCCCTTATACTTCTTCTTCCCCCAAATGAAATCGTGGACTCTAGTATACCACTCCAGACATTTCTGTGTCTTCAAGAATTTAACGCCACTTCGTTCTTCACTTTAAATCAAAAATAAAACACCATCATCTTCCTGATTGGTCCCTCTTCAAACTCATACCATCCACTTTTAACTCGCCCACCAGATCTTCATCGCGTCGAACGACTTCTTCGTCGACTACAGGAGACCACCGAACAGAAATTTCACCGTACTCCTCCAAACTTCACCTACACGTGCGGTTTTTCATTTCAAACCCGAAAATGAACTTGACTTCTCCAATCCATGCCCTAATTTCAACCAAAGATGAACCCTAGTCATCTGTTGCAAAAATCCAGTCCGCCAGACTTGAATCGCACCCTTCAACAGTGGTACAGAATCGAAGAGGAAGACTCCAGCAACACATATATGAATTCATATTGATTTCTAGGATTGTATTTGATTTCTTGAGGATTTTTGAAGAAGTATTTCTCTCATTTTGCTGAGAGCAGGAAAAGAAAAGTGACGGCAGAAGTGGAATGAAATTTTTTTAGGTAGAGAATTTTAAGGGGAGGATTTTTAATATTATTATATTCGATTATTTAATTTCTTTTCAAGCAAATGTTATTTTTATTTGTCCTCTAAAATTTCTGTGATCACATACGATACCCAAAAATCACCAAACTGGACACACTACTAGAGTTTGACATTATGGTCCCAACGAAACTGGTTTCGTTGAATTCCGACTTTGTTTCCTCACACAGTGTATTTTTAACCGTCAAAATACTGACTGTTCTTCACATTAAAATCGCCCACGGCCACATACTGACTTCAAAAATCATGGAAATTGAAATCTAATAATAATTTGACATTGCGGATCCAACAAAATTAGTTTCGTCGAATTCTGAGGCCGTTTGCAAAACTAGCTATTTTTAAAGCCCTAAATAACCCTTTTAAATATATAAATATATTTAAAAACAATTAAATTTAATATTAATAAATATATATTATCGTATATATATATTCACATATGATATGATACAGCTCTAAAATATTCCTATCTTGATTTATAGCTCGATATTTCAATGTTCCCAGTTATATCGATATTCGATTTATATTGAATTCCTTTTATAATATAAATAAATCGATACAAATTATAAAGGAATTCCATAGCGACTTTTCTAAAATTTGATTTGGACATAACTCAAAATCTACACGACGAAATCCCGGTTTTTCTCTTCCACTAGAAAAATATAGTTCACCAGCTCTTAATGTTTCTTGTCATAGAAATCCGGCTTAAAAACGAATCCTGTACATTCAGTTGAAGTTCAAATCGCCAAATCGCGAACTGTCGTGCCATTTCAAGCTCGATTTTAATTATAATATAATTATATGTTCAAACTTCGTTTAAATAACATATTCGTTATCGTAAGTCAATTTTAAACTGAATTATATATATTTTGAATTTCCCAATTCACACCATATCGCCATTTCAGCCCATTCTGATTATTTCAAAATTAAATATATTATTTAATTATTATTTTATTTAAATATTCAAAGTTATTTAATTTAAACGACCATTTGAATTCTAAATCACTATTTATATAATTAAATAAGTTAATTATATATCGCAGAAAATACGGGTCGTTACAAAGAAGAAATGTTGCAACCTATTATCTTTTAAGAAAAATTTAATTAAATCTTAGTTAAATTTTCAAAATTTACCCAATTGGTTTTAAAACCAAATTAATTCAAATAACAAAATTTCCCAAAAATCTTCAAAAAAAATTCTAACACCTTAAATTTTGGAAAATTTTTGGTAGAGTTTCCCCTGTACGGAGGGACATCAGCTATATTGCAAGTTCAAGAAATATATATACATCGACAAACACAGTCGGAAAAATTCAATATCCAACTCAAAATCCAAGTAAAACCCAAAATTTTATATTTGCTTAGGCATAACTTTTTGCGAGCGCTATTACGTGATTAGTGATAAATTTATTTTTGTGCTTGCTCAATTGGCAGGCCAAACTGGATTTAATTTACTCCCGAGTTCTCTTGGTTAGGTTTTCAAAATTGAAATAGCTTTTCTGCACCTGTTCTCAACTCCAACGAAACTCATTAGTTTTCAAAACAATGCCAGTAAGATTCAAACATCCATATCATCCATATCATCCAATTCCTACACACAATTCAATAAATTCTAACAATCCGTTTATTTTTACTCGAATTTATTGTGTTTGAATTCATTTTTCATAAGCTCGACTTATTCATACCAGATGGGTTTTCATCAAGTTTATTCACCTTCAAATCTATATTTATGCATCCATCCATCCAAACAATCCAAACTTTTCAATCGAATTAATATTGGCAAATATTTCTACTCCCAACTCAAGTCAAATACCTTACTGACTTAAGTTAAATTTTAGTTCGATATTCAAATCCAATCTGAACATATATAATTCATTTTGGCTCGACTTAAGTTAATGTTTTCACATTTTCACATTTCAAATATGAAATGTCTTCTGGTTAGTTTAATCCAACCTCAAAATTAACCCGTTCCAGCCAACACTGGTAAATCTAATGGCCCAAATAATTTTAAAAAAATTATTACCTTTGCAACTTTATAAAATATATTGGATAAAAATAATTTCAAAATAAATTTATATCAAATTACAAATACGCGCTCTCGTATATATACTCAACTCAATCTAGGGCACCACTGACCCTATCTCTATCGAATCACGCCACAGAGCCAAGGTTATCACTAAACCAATAGCTCGGATACCACTATAACGACCCAAGGATTTTCGACCCTGAAAATCGACATAAAATCGCCATGTCGACTATTCAAGTATCGAAAACACTAGATTGTTATTAGAAAGAAGTTGGAGGATGAGAAAAGAAAGAAAGAAATATTAGAATAGAAGAAAAAGAAGAACACATCAGAATCTCACAGTGGAACGAATAAATATAATACGCCAAATCTCTTTATAAAAGAAAATGTATATATACATACCGATCTACGAGTACATCATATATTAGACACAGTGGAAAATAACTTTGAATAACTAACGGTGAAGCCTCCTGCTTCCAGATCCTGAAACTCCAAGCGAAACCTAGCCTGGAAATATACTCGATCTAACCCGAGCACATTTAAAGCAAAGCAAAATTCACCGGGTCTGTCTGGAATACTTTCAGTGATAAATTCATAGCACAAACAATTTGTTTAGCTTTGGAAAAACCCCTTTTGAAATCAAAGGATAATAGTAAGACCAGCCCACACATAAACACGGACGGGTTTTACCTTACTATAACCCAAAGCAGTTTTGAAATCAATATCCTTTCTGATATTATAATAATGTCTATCAAATCACAGATAAATATCAATCTAGTAGAATGCTTGAATCTCACGCTCTACATATGTAGTATACAATCAAAAACCGCGGCCACTTATTGGAAATTGGATTCCGACTATGACAAGGTATGGGACCACCTGCCGATAGTGTATCTCTAGAGACGAATACACATGGTTCAACAAGAACGTCTTGTAACCCGGCCCACACATGACTGACCACTCATTTCGCTTGAGTGTATCGAATGTATATCACCAACGGTTAAGTGCGACCCACCGTTTCCCGAAAAGGGGCAGCATCGATAGATTAAAGAAGCAAAAGGAATTTCTCTAGATATGTGATTATACACCCTAATGGGAGCGACCCACATAGCCATGCTGCCTGCCCGATTTCTGTCATTTCTCGGTTGATGAGGCTAGAGGTTACGCTTATCATTCAGCACAGTATATCTCCATTCACTTTGAATGCCACATTGTCAGATCCTCCAGAAGTCACTAATTGATTTCCACAAAAATACTCTAGTTGTTAAGCTAAAGAAGTTTTCCTTCTATGCCACCAACTTGGTACGTTTGAAGAAAACAACCTACGTGATCCCTTTTGAAATACTTTGTCAGTCATTCTTCCATACAAGTCATCCAGGAACAGGATGAACCGAAGGCACACTCCTACTGCATCCTAGGAATCACCCAATAGATCAGTAGCGAGTAGTCCTTGCAATTCCGCAGATTTTAACCACGACATAACCACAGTATATCTTTGGTCATGAGTCAGAGATTTAAGTAGTCCTTCTGTTTTATAAATATCTACGGTCTTCTATTTACGCCATCTTTATCTCCTGCAAGTTAGTCACGTCCGCACAGCTGATTCGAAGTGGTTTTGGGTCTAGTTCCCATCTCGGTCTCTTCGAAACAACACGTCAAAAAGGTTCAAGAATAAATGTTCATTTGATAGTTTGTGGTTTGACTATCAAATCATAACAATGTTGTTAAGTTCATTGGTAGCTCAGGTCATTTATATTAAAACATTTCATTAAACCATTTCATTGATTTTTATAAATTGAGTCTAGATTCTTATATTACAAATATTCTTGCGTCACTCGAAAGTATGAATCGGCAGTCTCATATTTACCAAATTTCCTTTCCATTTCCTTTGTCAGGAAATGTCTTTATATTTCACGAACCATCTCCATATTTTCCTAATTTGAGAAACTTTACTTTATTTCCATAATCCTTATATTTCAAACATCGCTATAGTATTATAATCCACTTTCCATCTCTTTTACTATTTGAGATATCGTTTATATTTCTGTTAAAACAAACGGCATAGGTTTGATTCCCAAAATCCTCCCTTATTCCAATCAACCATTTCACTTAATTGGGCCCTTAGGTGAACTTTATTTTTAAAGTTACCATCTTGGGTAAAACCCTATTTTCAAGCATTGATTGAAGATTTAAATTTAGCTTCAAATTCCTATTAATATCGATCCAATCCATACCTTTATTTTGTTTTTAAAAAGAATTCCAATTGTATGGCACTTGCCATAATTATTATTGAATATAAGTCATTATCTTTCCAATCAACTAAAGGCATAGTTAATTCGTTTAAAAAGTTTAATTAAATAGATGATAAATTTTATAAAACATAATTAACTAAATAACGCTTTCCAACCCATTGCAACTAATATTACCTCTCGATAATAGTGAATCCTTTCAAGTTGGGGTATTCTAATTACCTCTCAGACCTTGACCGACGACACTCTTATCTCAAGGTAATAGAAGTTTTCCACTCAGACATCGGTTATTCCATTTCCATTTACTATGGTTTTAAAAAAAAAACCATTTCCTTTTTATTTGAAATGCCACTTTACCAAAAAAAAAATTACTTCACTGAGTAAACTTTCGAATCTTATTTACCATTCAATCCTGATATGATTTTCATAAACCATATCATATATTTGTGATTTACTTACAATCTCTCCACTTATGCTACTAACCAATATTCCTTTGTTCGAATCCATTTAACTATCCTATTAAAATCATCTCCCTTTCTACTAAATAAACCTTGGCGAAATGCCCACATTTAGCTTATAAATCACTTTTACAAACTCCGTTTGTAAACTCGTATCATAATCCTTGTATAAAACTCCTATTTGGTTTTGATCAAATCCTATCGCCATTTAGTTAATTTTCAATTTAATTCCAAATCAAAAGTCATCGCTTTAATTATGGTCAAAGCTTGTTTTCAACATTAAATTAGCTCGAGAGTCTTTTATAAACCTATGTAGACAAAATTCTAAAATCCCTTTGACAAAACTCCTACTATGCCTTAATCACAACCTTATCGCCACCAGATCACTTCTAATTGAATTCCAATTAAAAGTATTCTCTTTAATTATTATTAATCAAAATAATAATTGAATTAAATATTAACTATATAAAAATGGTTAACTTTGATATCAACAAAGAAATAGAATAATTATCACTTTAAAATCTTATTAAATAAATAACTTTATTTAACACTAAACAATTTGATAAAATATAGTTAATCGAAGATTAACTAATTGTTAACACTATCCGTTAAATTTAACGAATCTGGGAAGACCATTGACGGTATTAATCAAATTGATCAAATTGCCAATTTCAACTTTTACAGTCGACTTTGTCCACTGTAAACATCAGTTAAATTGTAAACTGATTCTCGTTTCCCTTTTCACTTAAATTCATTAATTTAATTAATTTAAAACATTATTTTAATTATTTATAAAAACTCATTATTTCATTTCTTTCTAACTCATAGGTTTGTTTCTAATTTTCTATTCAGAAAAATGACATAGAATATGCTATATAAACATTTAACGACCCCTTTGGTAAAATATGATTTAAATATAAAATTCCCATTTTAATAAACTTATATAAAATAAATTTAAACCTTTAAATTAGTTATAAAATAAATTTATAACTGAATATTTCGTTAATTCGCCCGACGGCAGAACAACATCTCAAATGGTATATTTTAGGCCCTCGCTGCCAATTTCTCAATCAGAATTGTCGATTGGTTTAAAAACACAACAATGATTTCATCCATCCAACCATCACTATATGAATAGAGTTTACTGTCAATTTGGGGTTCAATCGGTTCATGGATAAACACACACAAAGATAAACAATGTACAACATACTTTGAGGAATCCGGTCGGATCCCTCCAACCTATTCTTCTCTGCAGCACGGGTTATTATAACAAAAATAGAAATTTTAAATAAATAAATAATTGACGATAATATAATCAACAGCAACCATCAAAGAAACCATAAGCAACCAGAGCAGCCAATCAACCAATTGTATTTTTATATGGATTTATCACATCATAGCAGTCCAGAAAAGTGTGAGAATTAACTCACCAGGTATTTCCGTTGACGGTTGTCGCGTTGTTTTTCCATTTGATTTTAAACGCGCGTTGAAAATTGACTGGAAATTCAACTGTGTCCAATCGGCTCCCGGTCAGTGCCATTGTCTAGATCTCGTCTCTGCGATCCCAACGGATCATGTTTCACGTAAATCCGATATCATATGGATAAGTTACGACTATTTAAAGTTTATATGTTTTAAATCGATTATTTAACTAACTTAGACATAAATTAATTAAATTCTTAAACCAAATAATTACCTTAATTATCGTGCTTAACGAACTAACCCTGTGTGCCACGTCAGCACTATTCACGCGTTTTCCTTCTGAGATTATACGAGACCCCGATGCTCCCTTTTCTCCTTCGTCTTCGACTTCAGTTCAACTTCTTCCACCCATCACCACGACGTCAGTGTTCCACCTGAGACCCCCGTGACCCCATCATCCTCTTTTCCTATCAGTGCAGCGCCACCGCCCGAGAGCTCCGCCACTAAAATACCTCCGGCTCGCCAGAATTCCCCTTCGATCGAGAAAGCTTCACGCCATAAATTCTCTGTCCATAGATCACCGGAACCACAGGACCACCTCCCTTGTAACCGCCGCACTTCCCTCTTCCATCGCCATCAGACTTCCTCGACCAGACATCAGTGATGGCGTCGGAAATGGCCGAAAAGCCATCATTGCTAACTCGTATACCCAGAAATAACACTCCCCATTCAACTCTCCACCACGGTCACCTCCGACCACCAGAGGACTCGAGACCACCACCATCTGAAAGGTCTTTCTCCCCTCTTCATTCCCCCTGGTCCGGATCCCTGAAATCAACCCAAACCCCGGCAATTTAGCAAAGAACGAAAGTGACTTTCGTCGGTTTTAGCCCGATTTCGGTCACCTCAGGTCACCATAGGTCCCCGAATTTTTGTAGTGGGTAGGTATCGACCCGATCTACAAGTTTACTTCAGATCATACTAGCCGGTTCATGACAGAATTAAAGATATAAATTAAAATGTGTTCAGGGACTTTTATGCAAATTTGGCCGATAGAAAATGAAGATTGGTTGGTTTTTCTGATTTGGGCTGAAGGGAGATTCATATATATAGGGGTAGATAATAATATTTTAAGCCGATGTGATGAACAATATTTTATTTCGTGTCTATCGCAATTCAGAACGTCGTTTATTGATTACTGTGCTCACATACAAATTCCGTTCGAGCCGGAACTGGACGGTACACTATAATTTGACGTTACGGTCCTAATGAAACTTGTTTCGTTGAATTCTGAGTCCGTTTTCTCAAACGGCGTCCATTCACGCCCAAATGGTCGTTTTATTTGCATTTTATTTTGCTGCGCTCACAGAATAACTCCGATTGACGTGCAACTTGAAAATCTAACGATAATTTGCCATTGCGGTTCCAACAAAATTTGTTTCGTCTAAAACAGAGCTCGTTTGAATAATGTCCCTTTTAAAAGGCCCAATTTACATTAAAATAAACCAATTGAAAAATACTTCAATATTAAAATATTAAAATATTATAATTGGCCATACACGACCAGAATTTCATATATTACCAAAATAAAATAACCGGGGTTGAAATCCAAGCCAATTCGATATTAAAAATATTTAAAAACCCCTTATTTTATATAATAAATCGTTATAATATATAAAGAAACTCCATAGCGACTATTTCAAAATTTGATTTGTACGTAAAACAAAATCTACAACACGAAAACTGGATTTTTCTCTTCCATTAGAAAAATATCGTCTAATAGATCCCGCCGTTTCTTATTTCGAGGAAATCCGACTTATATTGAACCCTGTACGACCATTTTAAGTTCAAAATCCAACATTGCGAACTGCCGCGCCGCTGCAGCTCTTTTATAATTAAATTATAAATTAAACGTTATAACGTCGTTTAATCAACGAAATCGTTATTATAATTTCAAAACAAACAGTATTACTCTATTTTAAACTGCCCGTCCGCCTTATACTGCCAATTCAACATTTCCCAAATATTTTGGAAATAAAATATTATTATATTATTTATTTAAATAACATATTCAAAAATAAATGGTTAAATTCAATAAATTAAATTCAAATAAATATTTTAAATAATTCAAATAACTAGCCAGAAAAATACGAGTCGTTACACATAACTTCCTTTCCGTAGAAGCAATCGATAAACCACAAGTCCCTATAACTCCAGATAAAGCCCTTTACCTCCATGAAGGATCTCACTTTTTCCAAAAATCCCCGATTCCAAAATCTATACATAGTAAATTCCTTATTTGGTGACAAAGATAAACCACGGAAAATACCGAAGAGGGATCCGTTTGTTAGAAGTTCCTAATAAATCTTTTAAAATAAAACTTTTTGCTTCCAATTCAAAACTTCAATCCATGTTTAAAATTATATTCTTTTCTTTGGAAAGCTTTCCCATTTTAAAGAACTTAATTCCTCTTTAATTAAGTAGATAAAAAGGAGATTATGAAAGCTGGTAATTGTTTGAGAAATGTATAATCTTAATAAGTACGTATTTTGAAACACTTCAACTTTCATATTGATTCCTCAGTGCTAAACATTATGTTTTGTAATCACCAAAAGGTTTCCAATTACTATTCTCACCTTCAAGGAGCATCTTCTAAACATTTATTCATTCCAAATACTAGTCTTCCCCAGCATAGAAAATTATATTATCACATTATGAATAAACTAATCATGTTCCCCTTTCATCATTTTTTTAGGTAGTGTAAAGCCAATCAATACACTACAAGAAAACACTGGTTTAGCGTCAGATATTTAGAAGCGGAAATTTCCATCGCTAATTTGCGACGGATTTACATGTGATCTACAAGTAATATTTTTTGTTTTTCCAACTTTTTTTTTTGTTTATTTATTACCGTCGTCTTCTGTCATTCCTTACTAAGCCGTTGCAAATTGCGTCGAATTACCGACGGAAAATTTCTGCTGCTATTTTCCGCTGCAAATCCAAGCAGAATACCGACGAATATTTATGAAAGCTATTTTGCAGCAGAATTCCAACAGATTTGCAAGAGAAGTTTATATTATTTTTCTAAGATATACTTTAGTATTATTTTTTAAATATTATTAACACATTCGATTTCAACATTCCCAAAATTATACGTTCCCTCCCTCTTTTTTGTTTTGCCCGCTTATTTTACCGAAATAAAGTAAACATGGCCGCCTAAATTTCCTAATTCTAAACCCTAGTACTCTCTTCCATTTAGGGTTGCACAAAGTATGGGTTGAGTCGGGTTAGACCAAATTCTTCATCCGACCCGCATAATTATGGGTTTAAGGTAGCTCAACCTGTATTCGACCCTATATGAAGTTGGATATGGGTTGGATTGAAGTATGGGTTGGGTCGGGTTAAGCAGGGTTGGGTTGGGTGACTTGGGTCGCTTGAATACAACAACAAAATGAGAATATGATAGATTTAAAAAAAAAATCACAATATTCAGCATAATATATCAGATTTTAGCTAGAATAATGCATTTAAAATAACTGATTCATTATAAGATGTATTTAATTAAAGTTTCGTTGTAAAACACATTATATGAAATTAATTTACTACATAGTTGAGCAAGTGTTATGCTCTTCAAAATATATTTTACAAATTTTATTTAGTTTGGATTGACATGAAATATGTTTTTTTTTTGTATATTTATTATAGAATACATAAACATTATTCTAGGATTATACTATTCTAATTTTAAATGGGCGGATATTAATTAGTTTTTTTTTAATATAAGGTTGGGTTGGATTAAAATAAGGTTGGGTTGAACAAAATATCAAACCCGACCCGCATATAGTAAGGTTAAAAATTGTAAGGCAAAATCTATTCACACCCCAACTACTGCTTTTCTCACCCCACTATTTAAACAAAATTTATCACACCCCATCTTTTGCTTTTCTCACCTCAGAATATATCAAAACTACCCTTTATTTTATATTTAAAAACATAACTTAAACTTAACAAGGGAAAGAGTTGAAATCCAAAAACAACATAATTATAATTAGTAACTGATTTTTTTTACTTTTTTCATCAATAGCATTATCTAAATAATTATAGTATAGTTTAATTAAAAAAACGATTGAATAGTTAATCAAATTTTAAAAAGAAGATCTTAAGAAAAAAAAATCAAATATAAAATATAACATCATTTTCCTAAAAATTATAATTGTCTTCTTCGATGAACTTTATTATTCTCGTCTTGCTTTGCCATTTCACTATGATTAAAGTGCATAATAAAATGAAATGATGAATATGCCAAGTGTAATAACAAATAAGGGTAAATAAGTCATTTTATTTTTTAAAAATCTAATGGGGTGGCAAAAGCAAAATGAGGGGTGTTAATAGAATTAGCCAAATTGTAATCCATATTCAAACAGAACTAGAATGGGTTGGGTTCGGTTTAGTGGGTTGGGTCGGGTTGGTGGGTTAGGTCGGATTGGATATGGGTTGTGTGCAGCCCTACTGCCATTTCCATCTAGAAAACCAAACCGGTATCACTAGATTGATGATACCCTCTTGCAAACCCTAACCTTCTATTCTCCTACCTATGCTCGCCTCCGCTGCTACACTCGTTCGCTCCCCTTCGTTTTGCTTACTGCCCTACTGCTCGCCTTCGTTAAACAACAGGTATCTGCAATCGTTTTTTATGATAATATACAACCTTTTTCATATAACTTAAGATTTAGGCGATTCATATCCAAAATGAAATCATTAGGTTTCAAGACCCATAACAACGAGACCTTTCGTCTCTATTTATCAATCAACTTGAAATCCTAAATCATTTTTCATAGTGGTTCAAGATTAATCAAATTGGGGTTTTTTTCCTCCGGATCGGGTCTAATGCAATTGCAGTTCGAGATACGGGGATCAAGCCATCAGGGAAGATGAGTGTATCCGCGCAACTGATTTCAATTTCTGAAACTTCATGTTGGATATCCATCTCTCACAACCGATCTTTCCAAGTATTCGTTCTGATAATCACTGTTTCGATTTGTGTAGGGTAAATTCTTGTTACTGCTTTTCAGTTATACTTTGTTGGATTTGCTGCGTATCACAGCGATTTTAGATTTCTTGTTGACTTGTTTGCAGCCAAATTTTGCACTCTCAAATTTACTGTCTAGCATTTTCCTATTACTGATTTTCAAATTCAGCCCAATTTGTGAGTTTGAAAATCAGGATTATAAATATGATTAGATAGTTGAAACGGTCTTACACTGGTATTGTGCACCTTTTTTTTTTAATCTACGAGAATTGCTATGAGTTATCATTATTAGTTACAAGAAGGAAGATCTGAAGTGCATATTTGTTTTCAAGTTGATGCTGCATCACACAGTCTATAGGAAAAAAGTCCTTGATTGCATCTTTTCTTACTTATCTGTGCAAAAGATTTGGAGAAATTTGCTACTTATAGCATATTTTATCCCAAGTTGTGAGATTGATTGGTTTGGAAATGATTATGCACGATATGAGCAGTCTGTAACTAGGATGATCAATCCAAAAGACAACTGTCGTTATTCAAAACCAATTATCATGCAGCAGAAAAAGTGCATTGGGATTTTAACGTTAACTTTCTTAGGCATTGAAATGATTGATTTTTATTATTTTTAATTAAGGTGCCGAGTACAAATCTGTAACTTGGTTTATAATTTTTTACAGACGTGTAGGCCAGAGATGCTTATGCAAGCATCCTATATATTTTATTGGAACATTCATATGCATGACCAGGTATCTACTATATAAATGCTTTGAACTATTTAGTCATTTAAAAACTTCGTTGATATCATTATTTTATTATATTATAAGACAACGTAGGCCTTAAATGTTGGACTATGCTGGATTTAGGGAAAAAATAATACTCCCACCTAGATCCAGTTGGAGTTATATATTGTACTTGGTGGTTGTTCACTCCTGATTATATTTTTCGTAAGTTCTTAATTAAACATTTGCAAGTCTTTTCTGTTCAAATAACACAGTCGTACATTGTTATAAAATAGATACAGATTCTTGTAAAGTTCTATTAAGCATAATAGAGCTACTGTTTTTCTTGTTCCATGTAATATAGTATACATGAACACGGCAAATCTGCAATTTCTAAATGTAAGGAAATTGAAAACTCAATACTCTTTCTTGTTGCATTTCTTCACTGTGTCAATCAAGTACTTTTATTTTGTAATTATAGCCAGCCAAGAAGGTTATACGAACAAATAGCACTATCAAAATTTATTCACAAAGCAACTGATCAATACCAATGAATTCTTAATGAGACGATGCATGTTTGCGCATATTAATTCAAGGTTTCCTCGGGGTGGTGGCTATGTATGTATGAGGTCTACTGTCATTCACCCGGTGTTTATATTTCACCCTCTTTTGATGCTCCCGAAAGGTATACGGGCATTGGTATAAGAATAGAGGATGAAGTCCTAATAACAGAGACCGGTTGTGAGGTGCTAACTCGGTCAATGCCTAAAGGGATTTCACACATTAAATCATTGTTGAACTATTCATCTACAATTTTGTATTTTAAAAAAAAGTTCTATATCCAGGAAGATTTGGTTTCAAATTCATTGCATGTACTATTTGCATATTAATGTTTTGGACTGACATTGTTTTAGTTACTGGTACAAGCGTACAAACTCAGGAAGTAGGGATGAGAATTATGGTTGCAATTTTTTGAAAAGGTATGTGCTTAGTTTGCCAAACTATCCATTTATCATCATATGCACCTTACTGATAATTTATATCTAGGATACACCTTTAGCTCTTTTTGTTTTTGACCTGCAGCCATACTAATTTAGAAGATTTGCAGCATTATCTAATTTACGTTCGGTTAGATATAGGTTCGCTGATGAAAATACCGTCATATATGATAGCGATATGATAGCGGTAAACATATATACCATCAGATATGATAGCTGTAAACATATATATTACAAAGGTTAAAGTACATATTGATAAAACCATTTTCTTTTAACATTGTGAAATCGTCCTTTTTTCCTTTTTCTTTTTTGACCTTTAGCCTTGGATCTGATCGAACATATGAGATCTATGGGGGAAACTAATGCACTTTTCCAACAAAGTAATGTGAGCATTATCTGCATTACGATATCACAACCAACTTTCTGAATTATGAAACTAGTTGATTAAGGATTTCTTCATGTGTAAATTCAGATGATAGTGAAGATAAAATGAATTGTATTATGTGTAACGACAATCCATGCTAACAAATATGTTTGAGCTCACTGCAAATCTTACAAAGGCTGATTCTTTTCTTCTTAGATACTGAAGAGAGACACTGCTTTAGCAACAGCTGCGTATATGATTCAATGTTTGCAGCGGATGGTGGAACAACTGTAAATTTTCAGGTAAGAACGAAAATGATATTCCATTATGCCAAATTTTTGTTGTTTTACTTTATTTAGCTATCCCTTTTTTTAAAGGTCGTATACATGACAGGATGGAAAGAACATCATTCACAATAGAAACCAAAGAGGAGAGGTTCTGGTAATGTATCATTTGAGGACATAAGGAAGCAATTCGGTAGCAATAATGATCAGCACACTTGAAATTCATGTGTTGAATTACAGTGGACAAAGCTGAAAAGAAAATTTCATGTTAATTATAACGTATTACAATAGTGGTCGAATTATGTAATTTTTTGTGTTATTTCAGTAGCTTAATATTCGTTAAATAAATTTAAGCTCTGTCTGATTGAAAATGATAAATGTTGAAAGCTGAATGTTGAATAAAAGAAGTATTGTTCGACTCTTTGCTGACTAAAAAATTGATTTTTTTTTAAATGAATGCTAGAAATACCCGGATTCGTTTTTCGGATGCGGATACGAATATCGTTTCTTTAATATACGTGGATATCGGATGTGGATTCAAATGCGAATTAAATTTTTCGGATGTCATCTGTTTGCATCCGTTGATAGGCCTAATTTGAAAGCGTTTACCGTCGAATTACCAACAAAAAAAAAGTAAGTTTAAGTTTACCTCAATTTAATTTCCTCGCTAATCCCTTGGCATTTAGTAAGGGTTTACCAACGTCTTTTATAAATAATAGTTTATTATAAATTACTTATCCGTCAGTAAATAGTCGGTAAATAAATTAAAATTAAATTAATAAATAAAATTATATTTCTATTTCATAATTAGTAAAATGACGGAAAACTATCAAAAAATTCATGCTAAATTCCATCGCAAAAATCTGACACAGATACCGTCATGGTTTTTACCAACCACAACATTATGCAGGAAATCCGTCGCTAAGGCCTATTTAGCGACGGATTAAAAGTGGATACTGCCGCTGCTATATGTTGTTTTTCTTGTACTGATAGTCAACACTAGATAACTGTCTAATCATAAAATTAACATAAACAACTAATAAATAACAGAAAAGCAAGTTAACCATATTAAATGAGAAGAGAATAATCAATTAAATTAAAAGAGTTAATTTAAACAATCATGGCACGAATTAATATGCAAATATCAAGCAAGCAAGTAAATAAACAAACAATTAAAGTCAATTATGATACAAGCCTAAAAAATATAATCTAAACAAGGTTGACAAAAATAATAGACAGACATTAGCAAACAAGTAATTAAATACTGCAAATAACTAAAAATGCAATACAAACATAAAAAAAAACTAAAAGGTTATAAATCAATGCAAATAATACAATAAAAAGATTATCAACTTGACCATCGAAATAGGTAATCCCCTCATCTTATCCTTTCCTCCTCGATGGAAGAAAATAACTAGACATCTCCCCAACTCATAAAGAAAAAGTTACTCATAACAGTCATATGGTAAATTCATTATAAGAGTGTTAAGTAAACCCAAAAGTTGTTCTACCCTATCATCTGCCACCTTATATACAAGATCTAGTTCTATTAAGAAACACATCAAAGGTTTGGTCTTTAAATATTTAACCCTTTCAAACGTTTATTTCCAAACCTAACCATCATTGTTCTTAGTAATATATTTTCCCAATGTATTACAAGATAGATATTTTATAATACTCCCTTATCTTAATATCTTTCAAATTAGCCTCCTTTTAGACTAAAAATTTCCTATCTATTTTTTTGGCAAAGCATCATTTATAAATGAGCAGCTTCTAGGTCAAAATCCTTGCATCTAAAATAAATTTACAAACAAAAGTTTCTTCAAGTTAATTACATTTCTTCAATAATACAGTTGCATCCTATGATTACTTCATAACATTCTTTGCTAAAGAATATTTTTGACAAATAAAAATATTTCCATCCTACCACCTTGCTTCTTAAGTAAAAACATACTTAATCTCCTATATTTTCGTCGTATTACTTTCAAATACTTATTTTGAGAAAATGGTTATTCTAAAAATGAAGTCTTTTCTATAGGAATAATCTTTTTATAAAATATTCTTTTCAATAAAATAGGGGTTTTTATTAGATGTTCTCAACCAAGTTATCTTCTTTACAAAACATTGTAAATTTCGTATTATTCTTAATATTGTTTTAAAATGGGGATTGTTAAAGGGACTCCACTTTTGGTTAAGGGGAGTACCATTTTCAGATTATTTTTAAATTGTTAAAGGGTGGGGGGGGGGGAGGGGGGTTTAAAATACATTAACCATCCTTTAAACATATTAATAAAATGAGGATTTTCTTTTGAAGGACAAACTTTGGAAAATTTCCAATACTAAAATTTGTCTTTCTCCCTATTTTTCACTTAATAAAATTTCCAATACTAACCTTGTTCTCCTAATTAATGCAACTTTAAAACATAAACTAATTTAATTTTGCGCATAGAAAAATTAATAATATATGAAACATAAACATTTTTCCCATGCGAAAATAATGTATTCCAGCATTGTTTACTTTAGTTTTCACCATCAAAGTAAGCACGAAACACAAAAACAACAAATAAGCACATACAAAACACACCAGCCATAAATGAAAAAAAAATAACAACATACAAATACACTTAACAAAGCATGAACAGAATCATAAATTCACTTAACAAATATCTGTTTTAACGTTGGAATATGTTCACTGTTTTAATGTAATTAGTTTTGACAAATCATCTTATAGCGAGATTGTTTCTCTTATCAAACCGTAAGATCTAAACTGTAACATACAGTATTCACTCGAACAAAATCCAAAATTTCAACGACGAACTGTATCATCATTCGTGCAAATGAACGAAATTCATCTTCTTTCTACAAACCGTATTCATCTTTTTCAACAAAGTCCAAAATTTCAAAAACGGAATTTTTTTTTTTGAAAAAAAACCGTAATAACCAACATGTCCAAGATTTGCCCAATTACATCGGTATTAAATTGTTTTTTTCTTGGTGGTCTTCATTCAAAACATTGTGACAAAGTAGAGTTTCAACATTCGAATTTTTTTTCCACCTCGCGGTGTGTTTGGATTGAATTTTGATCGATATGGTTTAAGTGGTGACGAGGCCAGGGTTACTTTAGTCTATATTTTATTTTACTTTTAAAACTCCAAACCCCTCTTAAAAAAAATAAGATGGAGTCCCCTTAAATTTATTCCCTCCTTAACAAAAAATGAAGTCTCTTTAACAATCCCCTTTAAATGAATACTCCTACATTATTATTTTTTAAAATGCTTATTAATGGAATTACTTCGTTATCAAAGAAAGTTTCAAAACAATCAAATTTAGGTACTTCATAATAAATCATACTTACCAAACTTTCTTTATTTTTCACTTCATCTTTTGAAAGTACCACTTGAAAAGTATAAATAATTTTCAAAAATAATACTTTGTTTTCATAAAAAGGGCAACAAATCACTTTAAAATGTCCATTTTCTTCTAACTGATGAGATAACTTTAAAGTCAGAGATAAAACTTATGAAACGTCGGAATGAACTCAAATTTTGAATAGATAATAATACATATGTGAATTGAACATCTATAAAATCGTGTTTGTTTTGGATTAGTGTAGCTCACGGTAGGTTAGCGGTGCTGCGAAACAGAGGTCCCCTGGAACGCTTCTCTACATACATACATACTAATATATATATATATATATATATATATATATATATATATAGGGATAGGATCAAGAGCACCCCAAATAGTGCAGCACCCCTTTAGCCCCCTGATTTCCACCACATATTCCTCACTCTCTCTCTCTCTTTCCACTAACTCTCTCTCCTCCCACTAACATATTTTATTATAAATGAATGGTTCTTATTGAGGGGCATTTGGGGTGCCACAAAATAGGGGTGCTTTGGAACCCTCCTCATATATATATATATATATATATATATATATATATATATATATATATATATATATATATATATATGCTTGTTTTACTCTTCATATCGTAATATAATCACATCTCAAAGCCATCTAAAACCTCTAAGTACCACATGAATCAGACCGCATTTCAAACAATTGCCCTACAAGCTCCCCAAAACATAAAAACCCAAAGCTAAAACTCAACTTGTAGTAACCTGTAACTTCCCCAGTAAGGAAAGCGCGGATACTTTGAGGACAAGACACATCATAACGCAAACAGAAGAACATTTCATTGTTAATTACAACAATTCCATCAGAATACAAGAATATACAGAGTATGAATAAATATTATACATCAGAGATTTAATTACATTACTGCAGCGGAAAAATAATACAATACACAACTGAAGAAGATATACGGATACAGAGCTTTCCGGATATCATTCTAGCTGTAAATCAGGATCCTGTGAATATAAATTTGCAAAACCAAAACTACTAGCTGTCCATGCGGAAAATAAGGGCACCCAGAGTTTAGGTTAAAACAATAAACTCCAGGTCAGTCATGTGACTAGTGTGAGAACTAAAATAGTTATTTAAAGCTTTACTTTAAATCAGATATATCAAGGGACCACGCCGTATAACACGGAACGGGTTTCCTTCCAAGAATACCAGTGCATATAACAAAACAACGCAATGCTTTTTTGGAAAAATGAAGCTATTATAAGACCCAGCTCCCATCACACAATGCAACACAAGCCGGAGGATAGGGTTTTCCCTTATAATAGCCAAACATGCTTAGTACGCTAAAAACAAATCATTTGATACTATTATAAGTGTATAGTGTCAAAACAATTTCAATCATAAGTATCAATCATAGACGGCATGGGTACCATATATCATGTCGCCAATACTAGGCTCTACAATCAAAACTGCAAAGTCAAGTATTGGAAGTTGGATTTCCATCTGTGAACCGAGGCAAAAGATAGTCCTCTACCGATTCGAGACGCTCTAGCCCAACCCTCAGGACCCAGACTCAGGTTGGCCCTTGGATCTTCAGGGCCAGTCCACCGATGTGGATTAAACTTAAACCCTGGACACTATGTTTCCCCACCCTATGGGGTGTCAATGAGTCCACTGACTCCATCGGCTCCACATAGTCACCGATATATACGAGGCGCCTCGCAACAGCAACAACCACATAAGTCAAACTTGTCAGGGCGTGTAAAACCACTGACGTCACTTCTACCTAGAAGAAAACGCATGCCCTCCCTGATGTCCTCTCCCATTTTTGGTTCACAACCGGGGTGTGAGGCTCACGAATCAACGTTACACAAAGCTATGCCACACAGGCGGTGCTTTGATCATCAACCACAAGACTCTGCTTTTCAACAAAAGCCTTGATCATTTGCCACTTAGGGATGCCATACAGGCAATTCACTCCATGTGATAGATATCCACCAATATATAACCCCTGAGCTCGTACGTCTCAGAGATAGGTGTTAAGCAAGAGAATAAATTCTCCGCCGCCAAACAGATATTTATTTAATAGAAATCAATCACACAGAATAAAATCCAATGTTAGACACACAGTCCATTTACAAGTTCGTTCTGGGTCTGAACGAAACCGGAGGCACCTTGTACCTCGCATGCCCATCGATCTCCAAGTACGTCTGGACGATCACCAACTGATTCCCTCCTCTTGGGTGTACAGCCCAATCAAAATCATCAGTAATCACCCAAGCGACGTGAAGACCTCCGGTCTTCAACCACCGTCTTCATCATCGACACCACATCGAATCAGTTATTCAGAATGGGATAAACACGGTCTTTCTGAATAACTCGTGTATATAATAGACAAGTGTTACACAAACACAACATACGCCTCATTCCAATTCAGAATATTCTTTTATTCAAATATTCTTATACTTTGGGAAAGGATCCCATTAATTTTATCAAAGATATATTCTTTATTTTTATTCTTTAACCTTCTTTTGAATATCAATTCAAACTAGTCGAGATTAGTGAACCACACCTAAGTAATCATTTATTTTATTTCCCAATCTGAAACACCCCACCTCCGTTAAGGTCACTCATAAAGGGAATGCCTTAACTTTGGTGGAGGTTTATAAGTAAAAGCCACAGATAAACTCAAGACAGATATAAATACACATATTTTAAACAGCGGAAACCAACAGACTTTTATTTCATCAATACGTGTTTAGACAAAACATTCCATAATTGTCTCAAAATACTTCCAACATTACAACCTCATTACTGTCTTGATTATTAAAGAAGCATAAAACATAAATAAAGTGACAAAAATCCCCATAGTGATATCCAAAGCCATAATCCGAGCAAAAGAGATCCAAATCATACATCTACGTTCTTGGAACTTGTAAAGAGTCTGACTGAGCTGAGTTGTTTCCTCCTGTGGACCTGGGGGGGGGGGGGGACGAAAGAAAAGAAGACGAAAAGAAAATAGAGTCAGACATAAAGCCTAAGTAAATCTAGTAACTCTTCAGTATGTGAATAAGAAAAGGGCATGATAGACAAAAACTGAAAATAGGAAAGTGTCACAAGCTAAGGAAGTGTCGAATGTACTATCGCACCCATACTATATCTCTGCACCTACTTGAGCTTATTTTAACTGGCACCCCATGCTGAGGGTGAAGTGATCCCCATTTTTATTTAAAGATCGGCTCCTACTTGTGTTAACATGTGTCATACGGCCCCCAAGAATTATAGATACCTATGTTGGTCCCACCATAGGGTGTATCAAGACCCATGGTGGCGGACCTGACACAAATTCTAGAAGGCATAGGTTATACTACTGGTGTCCCCAATGCCCTGGTTGTCTGCTCCGGAGTGTGTGCACGCCCGCACCCCGTTAGACCTACACTATGCACCCACCGCCGTCGTTTGACTGCTTACAATCAGCTCAGTAATCGTGCCCCACCCTGCCTAGTTTCAGGGTACCATGATACCTAACTTGGGTTACTGCTGAAACGGGTCCCTCGTTACCAGGATTTTCTAGTCAAACATGTTAAGTGGTTAAGTGTCTGTATTTACCTAACCCCACCTATCAATTTTTGTTAACATGTTGAATTTGGTTAAGTGTTATAGTTGACTTAACCCTACCATCTGTCCTTAGCCTCTTATAGCACCTGACCACTCACATTAGACAGATATTGCTACGGTTACTAGATGTGCCAGTTGGTTCCGGGCAGGTTTACACCGTAGCTCAGTCTAACCTCGGGTCATTATTGGGCTCAATGCTTAACCACCTACATTGGATAGGTATTGTTGTGACTACTGGACAGCCAGGCGGGTCCGGGTAGGTTTACATCACAACTCAATCCAACCTCGGGTTAAGCATATCGTGTTTTCTAAATTTACATATTTTAGTGTTTCACAATTATATATGTAAATGTCATATCTTTTATTCTTGGGTATATCAATTCATACCGCTTAAATGTAATTGTCGTTGGCATGTGCCAACCATGCCAACATATATTTTCATGTTTTACACCCAACGTTACTACCCCCGTTTGTTCGCAACATGTGTTGGGCTCGTCACAATTCAACCCAACTTTATAAACGTGAGAAAAAGGGGAAATCAAGAACATGTAATACATAAAGGTGTGTGGCGCATGAACTTGCAATTTAGCGATACTAACAAAAATGATGGGTCATGTGAACTAGCATTCAAATCAAAGTATAACTAAGTAGGTAACATATGAAATGGTATAGTTTAGGCTAATACAAACTTGTGTTTAAACATGTTTAACTTGGTATAATGTCAACCACAAAACTAGCATGTTGTATATTCACCAAAAGGTCCAATTATAACATCTAATCACATAGCCTATTTCAACAGGAACTTGCATTGGTTATGAAACCCAAACGATACTTAACATAGATCCAATTATACTTGCAAATAAACATGAACTAGCATAGTTTTATGAAACCCAAACGATACTTAACATAGATCCAATTATACTTGCAAACAAACATGAGAACGATATCATAGTTTTTGGGTCAAGTAGGCATAAAAGGTTTCAAATCTAGAACATGTAACACCCCACCTCCGCTAGGGTCACTCACAAAGGGAATGCACTAGTTTTGGTGGAGTATTATCTAGGTAAACATACACAGAGATATCACAAGGCAGAACATAAATAAAGCAGCGGTAGAAATTAAAAACCAAAATTTTACTACTTTCAAGAAAAGATTCAAAACCCCATATATCCAAGGTACAAATTATTCCATTACATCAAGTTCCAAGTAAAGAAGCATAAACTTAAGATAACAAAAGTAAATTATTCCCCAAACATAGCAGAAGTGCGGCCATAGCATAGCTCAAGACCAAACCGTACATGAGCTGTCAGAAAGCAAGCTAAATCCAAGCTAAGAGCTAGTGTTTCCTCCCTGAGAACATGGGGGGGGGGGGAACGAAAGAAAAAGAGGCAAAAGAAAAAGGGTCAGTCATGGTAAGCCCTAGTGACTTCCAGTATGAAAATTAATAAAGGTAACATGATATGTGAAAACTGGAATTAAACATAAGGATGAAAACAGAACTGGTAGGATAATTAAGATAAAAGGATAAGTCAAGTCTAGCATCGCATATTCGAGATTCGCTGCACCAATTGTACTAGTGTTCTAACCCATGTCAAGTATTTATCATGAAGTGATCCCTTAGCCCAATATCATGAAGTGACCCATTATGGGGTCCTACGGTACGATCTACTAATCAATTGACTCCCTACAAGTTCTAGCTCGTTATGTGTCTGTGTCATACGCCCTATCATGAAATGTAGTTACCTGTGCTAGGTCCACCATAGAGTGTATCAAGCCATATGATGCCAACCATCGACACGAATCAAGCACGCACAGTGTAAACCTACGGGTGCCCAATGCCTGCTTTTTCAACTCCAGACTACGTGCACGACCATAGTCCGCCTGAACCTACAATGGCGCACCTACTCAGCCGTCGTTCTGGTCGCTTACAATCAGCCCAGTAATCGTGCCCCACCCTGCCTAGTCCCAGGGTATCGTGATACATCTAAGTGGGTTACTGCTGAAAAGGACCGCGTAACTAGGGTTTCTAATGGGTTAAGTGTTGTCATTCAAATTCGTGACTTAACCCTATCCAAATCATGTATCAAGTTGGTTAAGTGTGTTCAAGTGGTTCATGACTTAACCCTATCAAACCATCGTGTCAAGTTGGTTAAGTATATTCAAGTGGTTCATGACTTAACCCTATCATGTGGCATTAATTCATTAATGCACCCCAACCTCTCACATTAGACTAACTGTTGTGGTCACTGGATTTGCCGGGCGGTTCCGGACAGATTTACACCACAACATAGTCTAACCTCGGGTTTTTCGTGCGATATGACCAACTACCCACATTGGATCCTATTGTTCGCAGTCACTGGATTTGCCGGGCGGTTCTTGGCATATTTACACCGCAAACTCAACCCAACCTCGAGTTGGCCATTTTCAAGTTTTTCTAAGTGTCATGCCCACTTTCAAGTTTTCATGTCAAAATTCATGTCGAGTTTTCATGTCCTGTTTTATGTCAAATCGTGTCAAGTTCATGTCCATATCCAGGTTCAAGTTATAATAACGTTCATGTTCAAAGCCAGTTTATGTTTTACCTAACCTACCCAAATCGTATTCCCATCGCACATAAACTCGAATCGATACAAATAAATCTAATTAGGGAATAACATAAAAAAAGGGATGGGTATAAGGTGGCAAAAGTGATTACTAGCATAGCATGGTATGACTTGAGATAAAAGATTATAACACTACTGGCATATGGAATATTGGCCTCAAACATAAAGATTCCAAATCTAGCAAAATAAGGTACTAGTCAAGATAACAGTTGTCATAAGGTGATAGTATAGTCATGGTAGTGATTGACATAAGGTGATAATGTTGTCATGGTAATGATTGACATAAGGTGATAGTCATAAACTTGTGACTAATAGCAGATTCAACGTGATAATATGAGGGGGTTTTCTTTTTGATTTACAACATAAATAGGCCCCAAATCAATGTCATGGTAATCTACCCTAAAAGTCAAGATCCAAGATGAACAAGCATGGATGTAAAACAGTCATCATACACAGGTCCAATTTCAATTTACAACATATTCATATTACATTTATAGTTTAAATCTAAAAGTAACTGGGAATTACAGATCGTGGTTCGAGAATTAGAAAAAGAAAGTCGATGTTGAATCTTTATATGCTTAGTCGAGTCCTAACAGAAATCCCCAAATCAGCAATTCTCTTAACGTAGTTTCGACGTAGAAGAAGTAGTCTCTTTCTCTAACTTTTCAACCAGAATTAGAGCAGCACAATGTCAGAAAGAATTTTTGTGTAGAGAGACTAGTGTTAGGGGTTGTTTATATAGGGTCAGGTCAATGAATGTAGATAGAAACGAGGCCAGAAACATCAAAGCGAATCCAACTTCAGAAGTGGGCTCGGCCACCAGGTCAACCCCCAGGTCGACACTGTGGTCGACCTGGTCCTGGGCAGGTCGACTACATAGTCGACCCCCAGGTCGACCTGGTCCTGGGCAGGTCGACTACATAGTCGACCCCCAGGTCAACCTGGTCCTGGGCAGGAAATTTCCCGCCCAGTCCATTCTGGGGTTTAAAATTCGAAATTTGAATTCGAATTCTGAGCTGTTTTGAACTTGAAAACTTCGAAAGGTTATAAATTGGTCATACGGACTCCGATTTTCGAAAACTCAGACTCGTTTCCAAGCAGAAATTCAAGACGAACGCAATGGCGTAACCCATTTCCCTTGATTCTTATTTTAAAATTTAATTCTACCTAGATTTATGGATATTACACATTATAAAAATACGGGTTGTTACATTCTCCCCTCCTTAAAGGATTTCATCCCCGAAATCTCTAAGTTAGAAAGAATATATCCTACCATCCAATCATCCATCTACTCAAAGCATCATCCACAGGCAACCATTGTCCTTAAAAGATTTCTAGTGCTGTATGAACATATGCAGAAAGTGTGTGTATATGTACTTATCTAATGCAAAAGATCAGGCGGTTATTGGTTCAGTAAACCTCCTTAATGCAAAATATGTTAGTGTAATGAATCCAACATGTATGCAAATTCCTAACATAGTTTATAATCTTTACATGAGTGCACAAACATTCATTCATATGCAACATCCAAGTGATAGCATAACAAGTTCCATCCATGTACAAGTGTAAGCACTCATGCATATGCAACATGAAAATGTGACTGAGCCGATCTAGTGCCTAATGTGTGTCATGCATCCACTAGAAACCACTTGCAACCATTTGCAAACATCAACCATAACATGTTTCAATCACATGTTTACATCCATATGGTTCTACCTAAGGTTCTCAAGATAAGATCGAGAAGATAACAAGACAAACGTAGATAGTAGAAGCATGATACGAAAAGGTTTTCAAGTTTATAGGAAAAAGAGATCGAGAATGTACCCTAAAAAAGAAATGGGTAAAGCACGCGTATCTTCTCTTCGGTTTCCCAAGTTGCGTCTTCTTGGGCTTCACTCCACTGCACTTTAACTAGCTTGACTTCTCGATTCCTTAACTTCTTAATCTCTGTTCCTAAGATACGAATCGGAACTCGCCTCAATGTCGCTTCTTTTTCCACTTCTACGTCTTCAAGGATACTTGGCTCAACCACCTCGGCCGACTCATGCAAGCACTTTCGGAGATGCGAGACGTGAAAGACATTGTGTACTCCAGTCAATTTCTCGGGTAAGTCTACCTTATAGGCCATTTTCCTAACCCTCTCAATGATGGGGAACGGTCCTACGAACCTTGGTGCTAGCTTTCCCATTGCTCCAAAACGAACTACATTGCGTAACGGAGAAACTTTTATAAAGACCATATCTCCGACTTCGAACTCTAGGTCTGCCTTCTCTGGTCCGCATAAGATTTCTGTCTATCTTGGGCCGTTTTCATCCGTCTTCGTATCAACTCAATCTTCTCAGAAGTGTCCCTTATCATGTCGGGCCCAAGTATAAGTCTGTCTGTTGTCTCCCACCAACAAGTTGGCGATTTGCACGGTCTTCCATACATGGCTTCGAACGGTGCCATTCTGATGCAAGCTTGGTAACTATTGTAATATGCAAACTCCACGAGTGGAAGATGGTCTTCCCAAGTTCCACCAAAGTCAAGAATGCATAGTCTCAAAAGATCCTCTAGCACCCTATTTACCCTTTCGGTTTGTCCATCCGTCTGCAGGTGATAGGCCGTGCTCAAGTTCAGTCGTGTACCCATTGCTTCTTGCAGACTATTCCAAAACTGGCTAGTAAAAATCGGGTCACGATCACTAACTATACTAGAAGGAACTCCATGCAACCGTACTATCTTTCGAAGGTAAATAGACGCTAGCCATGATGCGGTCCTCTTGCTTTTCACTGGAATGAAGTGAGCACTTTTCGTGAGTCAATTAACTATGACCCATATGCTAGTATTTCCCTTCCTTGACCTAGGCAGTCCATCCACGAAATCCATCGAGATACTCTCCCATTTCCATTGCGGAACCTCCAAAGGATGTAATAGCCCACCAGGCTTCTTCGACTCAGCCTTTACTTGTTGGCACACCATGCACTTTGAAACGAACTCTGCCACATCCTTTTTCATTCCAGTCCAAAAGAAAATGCGTTTTATATCTTTGTACATCTTATCCCCTCCGGGATGTATGGTCATCTTCGAGTGATGTGCCTCCTCGAGAACTTTCCTTACTAAGTCTCCCACTTGCAGTATACATAGCCTTCCATCACGCCTTAGCCATCCCTTTTCATCTATGGCATACCTACCGAGGTGACTTGACGTCTCACCCCTAATCAACTTGTCCATAATTTCGACTATCTATGTGTCTTCCTTTTGTGAAGTCCCTCCTTGATCTAGAAGTGTAGGTCTTAACTCAAGAGATGCTAACATAGCAGCCAATGACCCAACTGCAGGTGTGAAATCAAAGGTTGTTATAAACTCAAGACTTTTCCTTTCAACAAACAAGGGGCTCAAGGTCAACCTTTTCCTGCTTAGCGCATCTGCCACCACATTACCCTTGCCAGGGGTATAAGCTATATCGAAGTCATATGATGCCGAGAATTCCGTCCACTGCTGTTGTCTCAGATTCAAATCTTTCTGTGAGAAGAGGTACTTCAGCGATTTGTGGTCGGTATACAGTTCGAACCTCTCCCCAAGAAGATAATGGCGCCAAGCTTTAAGTGCAAAAACAATCGCGGCCAACTCCAGGTCATGCGTGGGATAGTTTTTCTCATGAACTTTAAGTTGTCGGCCCCCGTAGCATATTACTCTTCCTTCTTGCATTAGGACAACGCCTAATCCCGTGCCGCACGCATCTGTGTATACCGTAAACACCTTGCCTCCGTCAGGTAATGCCAAAAATGGAGCTGTGGTGAGGGCTCTCTTGAGTCTTTGAAAAGCAACGTCACACTCTATGTCCTATACAAAAGCTAGGTTCTTCTCTGTTAACTTAGTAAGAGGGGCTGAAATCTTAGCGAAGTCCTTAATGAACTTCCTGTAGTAGCCCGCCAAACTGAGGAAGCTCCTCACCTCCGTTGCATTCTTAGGAATTTTCCAGTCTTGTACCGCGACTACCTTTGCGCGGTCCACAGCTATGCCTTGCTTAGAAACTACATGTCCAAGAAACCGAACTTCCTTCCTCCAAAAATGGCATTTGGAGAACTTAGCCTTTAACTGGTGTGCTCTGAGTGTATCCATGACTTCCCTGAGATGTCTATCATGCTCTTCTTCATCCTTTGAGAAGATCAGAATATCGTCCACGAAAACCACTACAAACTTGTTAAGGAACTCCCGAAACACCCTACTCATCAAATCTACAAAATACGCGGGTGCATTCGTTAACCCAAACGGCATGATGATCCATTCGAAGATCCCATCTGGAGTCCTAAACGCAGTTTTGTCAATGCTATCCTCAGCCACTCTAAGCTGATGGAACCCTGTGGCTAGATCGAGTTGAGAGAAAACAGATGCTCCTACAAGCTGGTCAAACAGATCGTCGATTCTTGGCAGTGGGTGCCTATTCTTTTTCGTCAGCTTGTTTAACTCACGATAATCTATGCACAGACGAAGCGAACCATCCACCTTAGTAGCGAATACCACCGGAGCACCCCATTCAGAAATGCTTCATCTTATGAAATTTTTCTCAAGCAACTCCTTAACTTGTTTACTGAGCTCTCTTCTTTCTCGCGGGGCCATGTGCCTAACGGGCAATGAAACTGGCTTGGCATTATCAACAAGATAAATTCGGAAGTCTATCTCGCGTTTAGGAGGTAACCCCCTCACTTCATCAAAGACATTTGGATATTCTCGGACCACTCTTACAGATTGCAAATTATCGTCAGACAAGTCGAGGGATTCAAGATAACACAACATGACCGGACCCTTAGGGTTACAAGAAATTTCAAGGGTATTACCGAGGCGAGTCATGGGCCTCACTACCCTTCGTTCGCAATCAAGAATGGCTCCATAATTGGACAGCCAATCCATGCCTAGAATCAATCCGTATCCCGTAAATCCGAGAACATAAGCATTACACGTGAATTCTACGCTTAAGATAGAAATTCCCAAATCCACACAAATCATAGACAAATGAGCGGAGCCTCCAATTGGATTTGAGACTGTAACGGGATCCTCAACTAGACTAGTACTTAGGTGCAGATTTTCAACAATATCAGAAGAAATAAAAGTATGCGATGCGCCAGAGTCAAATAAGGTTTGAACAGGAAAGTCAGAAACGTAAACAAGGCTTTCTACGGAAATATTACTACCTTGGTTAAGAGCTGGAGTGGTGTTGAGAGCATGCAACTGCCCTCCAGAAGGTCCTGCTCACTGGGTCTGCCCTTGCCCTGTCCTTGCTTCTTAGGGCAATCCTTGCTGATGTGTCCAGTATCTCCACAATGAAAGCATTCACCCAACTTTCTTTTCTTCTTTCTACAGTCTTTAGCTAGATGCCCCGTAATACCACAAAAGTTGCACTTCCTCGTCTCACGTGGTTTGTTATTGCTCCTGTTATTCTTATTATTCTTGTTGCCCCCTCTCTTGAAGTCAGCTTTCTTATTCTGGGTCTCATTAGGCTTAACTTCCTTCTTGCTATTCTTGTCTTCCTCATGAAGTAGAGCCATATCCACCAAGCTTTCGAAGGTCGCCCCCATGGGTATATGAGTTATGGCCAAACTGTGTAGTGGCTTGTTCAATCCTCGAGCAAAGCATACAGCCTTTTTTTGGGCCGTATTGACCAATTCCAAACCGAACCGAGCGAGCTGATTAAACTTATTCACGTACTCCCTAACAGACATGTCCCCTCGCTTGAGTGCGAGGAACCTCTCCATCTGAAGGTTCTCTTCTGCTGACGATAAGAATTTAAGCCCAAACCTCTCTCTAAAGTCTGCCCAAGTCTCAACTGGCCTGGTAGCGTTGGTGACTTCCCACCAAAATGCGGCTTCCTCTTTTAATAACCATGCTGCCAACTGAACTTTCCTATGGTCCTCCACATCAAAGATAACGAACAAGTCTCCAGTCCCCTTTAACCAGTTTCGTGCCTCAACAAAGGTTTCAGTTCCAACGAAGTTCTTACCGCCCATCGCTTTAAAGTCTTTGCATATTTTGGCAAAGGCGGTACCAGGATGAGGAGAAACCGCGGCCACTGGGGGAGGAGGAGGAGGGATGTCTGCCGGGCCCGCGCCGTTAGCCCTAGCTTCTAAGTACCTTCGGAACCATCCAGGCATGGGTATTCCCTCAGGCAGGTTAAGATCATCCATACTGAAAAACGGAAAGAAAAAGATTCAAACGAGGAAACGAAGGAAAGTGCTAATGGCTTTTTGGGGAATAGCCCTTTTTAAACATAAAACTTTTCTTAAAAAATGCTTCTTTATAAATGGTTTTGAAAATAGTTTCAGAAGGTTTTTAAAACTTTTGCCCAGCCTGGTAACCTTCTGCTCTGATACCAAATGTAACACCCCACCTCTGCTAGGGTCACTCACAAAGGGAATGCACTAGTTTTGGTGGAGTATTATCTAGGTAAACATGCACAAAGATATCACAAGGCAGAACATAAATAAAGCAGCGGTAGAAATTAAAAACCAATTTTTTATTACTTTCAAAAAGAGAGTCAAAACCCCATATATCCAAGGTACAAATTATTCCATTACATCAAGTTCCAAGTAAAGAAGCATAAACTTAGGATAACAAAAGTAAATTATTCCCCAAACATAGCAGAAGTGCGTCCATAGCATAGCTCAAGACCAAACTGTACATGAGCTGTCAGAAAGCAACCTAAATCCAAGCTAAGAGCTAGTGTTTCCTCCCTGAGAACCTGGGGGGGGGGACGAAAGAAAAAGAGGCAAAAAAAAGGGTTAGCCATAAAGACTGGTAAGCCCTAGTGACTTTCGATATGAAAACTAGTAAAGGTAACATGATATGTGAAAACTGGAATTAAACATAAGGATGATAACAGAACTGGTAGGATAATTAAGATAACAGGATAAGTCAAGTCTAGCATCGCATATTCGAGATTCGCTGCACCAACTGTACTAGTGTTCTAACCCATGTCAAGTATTTATCATTAAGTGATCCCTTAGCCCAATATCATGAAGTGACCCATTATGGGGTCCTATGGTACGATCTACTAATCAATCGGCTCCCTACAAGTTCTAGCTCGTTATGTGTCTGTGTCATACGGCCCTATCCTGAAATGTAGTTACCTGTGCTAGGTCCACCATAGGGTGTATCGAGCCATATGGTGCCAACCATCGACACGAATCAAGCACGCATAGTGTAAACCTACGGGTGCCCAATGCCTGCTTTTTCAACTTCGGACTACGTGCACGACCATAGTCCGCCTGAACCTACAATGGCGCACCTACTCAGCCGTCGTTCTGGTCGCTTACAATCAGCCCAGTAATCGTGCCCCACCCTGCCTAGTCACAGGGTATCGTGATACATCTAAGTGGGTTACTGCTGAAAAGGACCGCGTAACTAGGGTTTCTATTTTGTTAAGTGTTGTCATTCAAATTCGTGACTTAACCCTATCCAAATCATGTATCAAGTTGGTTAAGTGTGTTCAAGCGGTTCATGACTTAACCCTATCAAACCATCGTGTCAAGTTGGTTAAGTATATTCAAGTGGTTCATGACTTAACCCTATCATGTGGCATTAATTCATTAATGCACCCCAACCTCTCACATTAGACTAACTATTGTGGTCGCTGGATTTGCCAGGCGGTTCCGGGAAGATTTACACCACAACATAGTCTAACCTCGGGTTTTTCGTGCAATATGACCAACTACCCACATTGGATCCTATTGTTCACAGTCACTGGATTTGTCGGGCGGTTCCGGGCAGATTTACACTGCAAACTCAACCCAACCTCGAGTTGGCCATTTTCAAGTTTTTCTAAGTGTCATGCCCACTTTCAAGTTTTCATGTCAAAATTCATGTCGAGTTTTCATGTCATGTTTCATGTCAAATCGTGTCAAGTTCATGTCCATATCCAGGTTCAAGTTATAATAACGTTCATGTTCAAAGCCAGTTTATGTTTTACCTAACCTACCCAAATCGTATTCCATCGCACATAAACTCGAATCGATACAAATAAATCTAATTAGGGAATAACATAAAAAAAAGGGACGGGTATAAGGTGACAAAAGTGATTACTAGCATAGCATGGTATGACTTGAGATAAAAGATTATAACATTACTGGCATATGGAATATTGGCCTCAAACATAAAGATTCCAAATCTAGCAAAATAAGGTACTAGTCAAGATAACAGTTGTCATAAGGTGATAGTATAGTCATAGTAGTGATTGACATAAGGTGATAGTATAGTCATGGCAACGATTGACATAAGGTGATAGTCATAAACTTGTGACTAATAGCAGATTCAACATGAAAATATGAGGGGGTTTTCTTTTTGATTTACAACAAAAATAGGCCCCAAATCAATGTCATGGTAATCTACCCCAAAAGTCAAGATCCAAGATGAACAAGCATGGATGTAAAACAGTCATCATACACAGGTCCAATTTCAATTTACAACATATTCATATTACATTTACAATTTAAATCTAAAAGTAACTGGGGCTTACAGATCGTGGTTCGAGAATTAGAAAAAGAAAGTCGATGTTGAATCTTTATATGCTTAGTCGAGTCCTAACAGAAGTCCCCAAATCAGCAATTCTCTTAACGTAGTTTCGACGTAGAAGAAGTAGCCTCTTTCTCTAACTTTTCAACCAGAATTAGAGCAGCATAATGTCAGAAAATTTTTTTGTGTAGAGAGACTAGTGTTAGGGGCTGTTTATATAGGGTCAGGTTAACGAATGTAGACAGAAACGAGGCCAGAAACATCAAAGCGAATCCAGCTTCAGAAGTGGACTCGGCCACCAGGTCGACCCCAAGGTCGACACTATGGTCGACCTGGTCCTGGGCAGGTCGACTACATAGTCGATCCCCAGGTCGACCTGGTCCTAGGCAGGTCGACTACATAGTCGACCCCCAGGTCGACCTGGTCCTGGGTGGGAAATTTCCCGCCCAGTCCATTCTGGGGTTTAAAATTCGAAATTTGAATTCGAATTCTGAGCTGTTTTGAACTTGAAAACTTCTGAAGACTTGGAAAGGTCATAACTTGGTCATACAGACTCCGATTTTCGAAAACTCAGACTCGTTTCCAAGCAGAATTTCGAGACGAACGCAATGGAGTAACCCGTTTCCCTTGATTCTTATTTTAAAATTTAATTCTGCCTAGATTTATGGATATTACACGTTATAAAAATACAGGTTGTTGCAGAATGTGTTTACATAAGCCTTAATTTAGACTTAGTGAATGTATATAGTCCATGCCATAGGTATAAACATAAAGGGATCAAATTCTAGTTTTTGCCACAAACTTGCAAGTGCCATTGTTTTCATATACAATTGTTCAATAGGCTTGCATCAATCAATTTATGCCACAAACATCAATACACAAGTCATGATATAACCATTACAATACACAGAATTTATACAATAACACAATTCTATTTTCATTTACATCGAATCACATCACAGTTTTTATTCATATTATAAAAGGTCACTATACTTACAACGAATGCAGAATCTTGAATTCTGGATTCTAAGTTCTGAAATTGAGATGCGCTCCTTTGGGTAGACTAACGTTGCGTTGATTTTGATTAAACTTTAATCTTCTTCTTAATTTGATTCATCTCTTAGGATTTTCTCTCTTGACGGCTATGTTCAATTCCTCCCTGGCAGCATGACGACTCCTTTCTTATTTTTTTGTGTGAATTTTCAGTTGAGACTTAGGGTGTATTTATAGATTTTTAAATTGTTTCGAGCCGTCAGATGAAGACAGGAGGAATCTAGACCATACAAAGTTCAAAGAGCCAACCAAGAGGTGACACGTCAGCCCTAGTGACACACAGAGCCACAGAAATTCGAGCCAGAGCCAGACCTAGACAGCCAGGTCGACCAGGCAGGTCGACTGGTAGGTCGACACCCAGGTCGACACTATGGTTGACCTGGGGAGGCCAGGTCGACATTATGGTCGACCTAGGGGGCCAGGTCGACACCATGTTCGACCCTATGGTCGACCTGGTCTCTGAGCGGGAATTTTCCCGCCCAGCCCAGTTTGAACCTAAAATTCGAATTTCGAATTTAAAACTGAGCTGTTTGAATTTAAATTTTATTCTGAAACTTCCGAAGGTCATAACTCCTTCACATGGAGTCCGATTCGCACAAACTCGTACTCTATCTCAGGCAAAATTCCGAGATGAACGCAATGGCATAACCCATTTCCCTTAATTCTTTCATTTAGAATTAATTACACTTTAATTTGTGAAGCTTAATGTTATAGAATTCACGGGGTGTTACATTCTCCCCACTTAAAAGGATTTCGTCCCGAAATCTTCAAGTTAGGAAGAATGTATATCCTACCATCCAACAGTCCATCTACTCAACCAACAAGCACAGGCGTCCACTGTCCTTAAAAGACTTCTAATGCTTCGTGATCATATGCATAGTGTGTGTACATGTCCTTATCTAATGCAGAAATCAAGCGGTCTACTGATTCAGTTGACCTCCTTAATGCGAATCATGTATGTGTCATGAATCCATTATGTATGCAAATTTTTCCTACTCATAATTCTACATGAGTGCACAACTATTCATACAAATGCGATGACCATATGACAGCATATCAAGTTTTAATCATATACAAATGAGAATACATATACGCATATGCAATATGAAGTGACTGAGCCAATCTATAACCTAGGGTGTGTGTGTATATGCATCCACGAGCAACCACTAGCAATCACTAGCAACCATTTGCAGCCATCATCCATAACATGTTTTCAAATACATGTTTGCATCCATTTTTTTTCTACCTAAGGAGTTAGGAAAAGGACCGAGGAGATATACCTAAAAAAATAGATAAAGCATAACTTAAGGAAAAAGAGAGATCAAAGATGTACCCTCAAAAAGAAGAGGGTAGGCAGTGCGTATTTTGTCCTCTGTTTCCCAAGTCGCGTCTTCCTCGGCATCGCTCCACTAGACTTTAATGAGTTTGACTTCGCGGTTGCATAGCTATTTCACTTCAGTTCCTAAGATGCGGTGGAACTTTCCTCACAGTTGCTTCACGTTCCACTTCGGCTTCTTCTAGAATGATAGGTTTCACCACTTCCGCAGACTCATGCAAACACTTCCGGAGGTGAGAAACATGAAAGACGTTGTGAACTCCGGCCAGTCTCTCGAGTGGCTCTAATCTATAGGCCATCTTCCTAACCTTCTCGATGATAGGAAACGGTCCTACAAATCTTGGTGCTAGCTTTCCTGCGGATCCAAAGCGAACGACGTTCCTTAAAGGAGATACCTTAAGGAAAACCCTGTCCCCAACCTCAAACTCAAGGTTGGTCCTTCTTTTGTCGGCGTAGGATTTCTGTCTATCTTGGGCAATCTTCATTCTCCTACGTATTAAGTCCACTTTCTCTGAAGTCTCTCGAATCATGTCTGGCCCAAGTATAAGCTTATCTGTAGACCCCCACCAACAAGTTGGTGATTTGCACGGTCTTCCATACAAGGCTTTGAAGGGTGCCATGCCTATGGTAGCTTGGTAGCTGTTGTTGTAGGCAAATTCTACTAAAGGAAGGTGATCCTCCCACGTCCCTACAAAGTCAAGAACGCAAAGTCTTAAAAGATCCTCCAAAACTCTATTCACCCTTTCCGTCTGGCCATCGGTTTGGGGGTGATAGGCCGTGCTCAAACATAACTGTGTGCATACAGCTTCTTGCAGACTCCACCAAAACTCACTTGTGAAGATAGGGTCTCGGTCACTAACAATGCTGGAGGGTATCCCATGGAGTTGAACTATTTCCTTGAGATAAAGAGATGCTAGAGATGCGGCAGTCCTTCTACTCTTGATAGGTATAAAGTGGGCGCTTTTAGTAAGCATATCCACTATTACCTAGATGCTAGTGTTGCCTCTTCTCGACCTAGGCAGTCCATCAATGAAGTCCATTGAAATGCTATCCCACTTCCACTGTGGGACCTCTAAAGGATGAAGTAGTCCTCCAGGCTTCTTCTGTTCCGCCTTGACCTGTTGGCATGTCATGCACTTAGAAACGAAATCTGCCACGTCTTGCTTCATGCCGCTCCAAAAGAAAGTACTTTTTATATCCTTGTACATCTTATCACCGCCAGGGTGTATAGTCATCTTGGAATGATGCGCTTCCTCGAGAACCTTCTTTGTCAACTCCCTTGCTTGTGGGACGCATAATCTTCCATCTCGCCTCAGCCAACCCTTATCATTGATGGCGTACCTACTGAGGTGACTAGAAGTCTCACCCCTAATAAGTTTATCAATCACATCAACAAGCTGAGGGTCTTCACGTTGTGCAGCCCCTATTGAGTCCAAGAGAGTAGGGCGTACTTCGAGAGATGCCAGCAAACCCGGTACAAAATCTGAGGAGGGCCTAAAGTTAAAACTGGCTATATACTCCAAGCTTTGCCTTTCCACAAAGAGTGGGCTTAAGGTCAGTTTCTTTCGGATCAACGCGTCTGCTACCACATTGCCTTTTCCGGGAGTATAGGAAATTTCAAAGTCATACGAGGGCAAGAAACTCCATCCATCTTTGCTGCCTCAAGTTAAGATCCTTCTGCGAGAAGAGATATTTCAACGATTTATGGTCAGTGTATAATTCGAACTTCTCACCTAGGAGATAATGGTGCCAAGACTTCAGTGCAAAGACGATGGTGGCTAACTCAAGATCGTGGGTTGGGTAGTTCTTTTCATGAACACTCAATTGTCTTCCGCCATAAGCTACTACCCTTCCTTCTTGCATTAGAACAGCGCCTAGTCCCGTTCCACATGCATCCGTGTATACTGTGAACATTTTTCTTCCATCTGGCAAGGTCAGAACTGGGGCTGTTGTGAGAGCCCTTTTTAATCGTTGGAAAGCAAACTCGCAGTCCAAATCCCAAGTGAATGTCAGATTCTTCTTTGTTAGCCTTGTGAGTGGGGCTGAGATTTTCGTGAAATCCCTAATAAACTTTCGGTAAAAACCGGCTAGCCCGAGAAAGCTTCAAACTTCGGTTGCATTTCTTGGTGTCTTCCAATCTTGTACTGCCACCACTTTCGTGGGGTCCACATCCAACCCCTCTTTGGACACTATATGCCCCAGAAATCTTACCTCCTTTCTCCAAAAGTGGCACTTGGAGAATTTGACTTTTAACTGATGTGAACGGAGAGTTTCCATGATTTCTTTCAGATGCTAAGCATGCTCTTCCTCATTCTTTGAAAAGATTAAGATATCATCTACGAAGACAACCACAAATTTGTTGAGGAATGCTCTGAACACTCTGCTCATTAGGTCTACGAAATAAGCGGGTGCATTTGTCAAGCCGAAAGGCATGACAAGTCACTCGAAGAAACCGTCTGGGGTTCTGAACGCCGTCTTATCAATGCTATCTTCAGCTACTCTTAGCTGATGGAACCCAGTTGCCAGATCTAGTTGGGAGAAGACCGACGCTCCTACAAGCTGATCAAACAAATCGTCGATTCGGGGAAGAGGGGTACCTATTTTTCTTGGTCAATTTGTTTAACTCCCTATAGTCGACGCAAAGGCGAAGCAAACCATCCTCTTTGTTTGCGAACACCACTGGAGCACCCCATTCCGAAATGCTCCATCTAATGAACCCCTTTTCGAGAAGTTCTTTAACCTGCTTACTGAGATCCTTTCTCTCCTTTGGAGCCATGTGTCTGACAGGTAAGACTACAGGCTTTGCATTATCCACAAGATATATGCGGAAGTCTATCTCCCGCCTCGGAGGTAAGCCTTTCACCTCCTCAAAGACATCCGGATATTCCCGGACTACTCTAACTGATTGCAAATTCTCATCAGAAGCATCAAGCGACTCTAGATAACTAAGCATAACAGCATTCAAGGGATTACAAGAAATTTCTAGAGTGTTACCAAGCCGAGTCAAGAGTCTAACTACTCTTTTCTCACAATCAAGGATGGCCCCATTACTGGATAACCAGTCCATGCCTAAGATCAAACCATATCCCGAGAAGCCCAAAACAAAGGCATTACAACTAAACTCAACGCTGAGAATAGAGATTTTCAAACCCAAACAAACCATTGACAAGTAAGCGGAGCCCCCAATTCGATTTGAAACTACTAAGGGATCTTCTACCATACTAGTGTCTAGATGCAGAGATTCTACTAAGGCAGATGAAATAAAAGAGTGTGATGCGCCAGGATCAAAGAGAGTGCGAACTGGTTGATCATACAGATAAACTAAGTTTTCTATAGATATATTAATTTCTACCTAAAGTTCTCAAGATAGAATTGAGAAGATAAGCAGGATAAAACAAAGCATCTAGGAAAAGAAGTTAAAGAGGTACCCCCAGAAGGTCCTGCTTGCGGGCCTTGCCCCTGCTTCTTAGGGCAGTCCCTAACCATGTGTCCAGCCTCACCACAATGGAAGCAAGTAGCACTCATCTTCCTCTTCTTCTTTCTGTAGTCGTTCACCACATGTCCAACAATGCCACAGAAATAACATTTCCTTTTCTCACGTGTCTTGTTATTATTGTTGTGGTCCTTTCCTCCTTGACTATTATCCGTCTTCTTGTTCGGCGATTCTTCCGTTTGCTGGTTTACGTAGAGGAGGAGGAGGAGTAAAAGCATATGTAGCTGGGGAGTAAGGTCCCCAGACATGCTGAAACAGAAAGGAAAGATTCAAAACGAAGGATAGAGAGATATAGTGCCTATGGCTTTGGGGGATTATGCCTTTTAAAATATAACACTTTTTCTTGAAAAATGCTTCTTTAAACTTTCTTTTTGAAAACAATTTCAAAAACTTTTATCTTGTCTGGTAAACCTATGCTCTGATACCAAGTGAAACAACCCACCTCCGTTAAGGTCACTCACAAAGGGAATTCCTTAACTTTGGTGGAGGTTTATAAGTAAAAGCCACAGATAAACTCAAGACAGATATAAATACACATATTTTAAACAGCGGAAACCAACAGACTTTTATTTCATCAATACGTGTTTAGACAAAACATTCCATAATTGTCTCAAAATACTTCCAACATTACAACCTCATTACTGTCTTGATTATTAAAGAAGCATAAAACATAAATAAAGTGACAAAAATCCCCATAGTGATATCCAAAGCCATAATCCGAGCAAAAGAGATCCAAATCATACATCTTTGTTCTTGGAGCTTGTAAGGAGTCTGACTGAGCTGAGTTGTTTCCTCCCTGTGGACCTTGGGGGGGCACGAAAGAAAAGAAGACGAAAAGAAAATAGAGTCATACATAAAGCCTGAGTAAATCTAGTAACTCTTCAGTATGTGAATAAGAAAAGGGCATGATAGACATAAACTGAAAATAGGAAAGTGTCACAAGCTAAGGAAGTGTCGAATGTACTATCGCACCCATACTATATCTCTGCACCTACTTGAGCTTATTTTAACTGGCACCCCATGCTGAGGGTGAAGTGATCCCCATTTTTATTTAAAGATCGGCTCCTACTCGCGTTAACATGTGTCATACGGCCCCCAAGAATTGTAGATACCTATGCTGGTCCCACCATGGGTTGTATCAAGACCCATGGTGGCGGCCCCGACACAAATTCTAGAAGGCATAGGTTATACTACTGGTGTCCCCAGTGCCCTGGTTGTCTACTCAGAAGTGTGTGCACGCCCGCACCCCGTTAGACCTACACTGTGCACCCACCGCCGTCGTTTGACCACTTACAATCAGCCCAGTAATCGTGCCCCACCCTGCCTAGTTTCAGGGTACCATGATACCTAACTTGGGTTACTGCTGAAACAGGTCCTTCGTTACTAGGATTTTCTAGTCAAACATGTTAAATGGCTAAGTGTCTGTATTTACCTAACCCCACCCATCAATTCTTGTTAACATGTTAAATTTGGTTAAGTGTTATAGTTGACTTAACCCTACCATCTGTCCTTAGCCTCTTAGAGCACCTGGTCACTCACATTAGGCAGATATTGCCATGGTTACTGAATGTGTCGGTTGGTTCCGGGCAGGTTTACACAGTAGCTCCGTCTAACCTTGGGTCATTATTGGGCTCAATGCTTAACCATCCACATTGGATAGGTATTGTTGTGACTACTGGACAGCCGGGCGGGTCCGGGCAGGTTTACATCACAACTCAATCCAACCTCGGGTTAAGCATATCATGTTTTCTAAATTTACATATTTTATTGTTTCACAATTATATATGTAAATGTCATATCTTTTATTCTTGGGTATATCAATTCATACCGCTTAAATGTCATTGTCGTTGGCATGTGCCAACCATGCCAACATATATTTTCATGTTTTACACCCAACGTTATTACCCCCGTTTGTTTGCAACATGTGTTGGGCTCGTCACAATTCAGCCCAACTTTATAAATGTGAGAAGAAGGGGAAATCAAGAACATGTAATACATAAAGGTGTGTGGCGCATGAACTTGCAATTTAGCGATACTAACATAAATGATGGGTCATGTGAACTTGCATTCAAATCAGAGTATAACTAAGTAGGTAACATATGAAATGGCATAGTTTAGGCTAATACAAACTTGCGTTTAAACATGTTTAACTTGACATAATGTTAACCACAAAACTAGCATGTTGTATATTCACCAAAAGGTCCAATTATAACATCTAATCATATAGCCTATTTCAACAGGAACTTGCATTAGTTATGAAACCCATACGATACTTAACATAGATCCAATTATACTTGCAAATAAACATGAACTTTCATAGTTTTATGAAACCCAAATGATACTTAACATAGATCAAATTATACTTGCAAACAAACATGAGAACAATATCATAGTTTTTTGGTCAAGTAGGCATAAAAGGTTTCAAATCTAGAACATGTTTACATAAGCCTTAATTTAGACTTAGTGAATGTATATAGTCCATGCCATAGGTATAAACATAAAGGGATCGAATTCTAGTTTTTGCCACAAACTTGCAAGTGCCATTGTTTTCATATACAATTGTTCAATAGGCTTGCATCAATCAATTGTAATGACCCGCATTCTGATGGGTTAATTTTAACTATTTAATACAGATTTAAATATTGGGTGGATAATATAAATGGAAATTTTTATATTAGAGTTATCGATTTGATAATCAATTTCGATTTAATATCGAATATATTTAATTATCAAAATAAGGAATTAGCGAATAACTGAATTCGAAGTCAAACACTGAGTTGAAAACAGTTCAAATAATTAATATGAAATTTTAACGGTAATAATATTTATGTATCTTCAAGGAGAATAAATAGTTTGAAATTTAAATTTATATCAGTTTAAATCAATATCATCTCCAGATGATCGAATGGGGGTTTGAAACATGTCCCAGTGAATTCAGAAGGGTGGTTTAACCCTAGGAAGGACAGTTGTTGGGTTTAGAAAGGAATCAGAATCAGGATGTATTTTGATTTAGTATATCGGTTTAATTAAATTAAAAGATAATTAATAACAAATTTAAAATAAAGTAAATTCTCCTTCTTATGGACTTAAACAAAACCCGTGCTCCCTTTCATCACCACAAATCAACAGAACCCGTACCCCTTTTCTCCTCCACAAACATAAACATGCCGTGCTTCTTCTATTTACCACAAAATCAAAGCCACGGCTTCCATTTCAACTCCACAAAATAATGGCCTCAGTGTTCAATTCAAAGCCACACCTTCCTTTATATAAACGCGAGTACCCCCTCTGTCTTTCCTTTCATTTTCGATTTCCTCTGAAGAAATAAAATCAAAACAGAAGCATCCTATTTCTCCTCCTCAATCGAAATCGAGTTCGCCAGAAATAAGGTTGGTCAGAACCGCAGGTTTCGGGGGTGCGATGGATAGTCTCGGGGTCGAGCTCAACCTAGAAGCCACCGCGATGCTCAGATTAGGGTTCGGTGATATTGCGATGAAGGTCAGAAATTGGATCTGAGTAAATCTGAGCTAGAGTTGAAATCCCCCTTTCGATTTAGGCGTTGCAGATGAAGCAAACAGTGGACTCGATCTTATGGTTGTCTTCGACACTTGCGTTGTTCCCTTTGAAGGACTTAGGCCATTTAACAGTCGTCGGTTTTGGGTTTATCGAAATGGAAAAGGTCGGAGTGCGAGCTGCTGCTGAGTGGAGATTTTGAAGTTAGGGAACCAGCAGTAAGATGCTGGGAAGGGTGCGATGATCAATGTCTGAGTTCACAACAATGGTGATGGTACTGGCCGTGGTCGATGGTCATAGGTGTTCGAATCGAGATGTTGAAAAAAGGCAACATAATGTCTTCGACATTAAGGTAATTTAAAGTTCATTTAGTTATTGTTTTCTAATTTTAAAGTAATTCAATTAAATTCGGTAAATTAGCAAACTTATAAAATATATAACCTTTGAATATATTTCCAGAATCAAGTGAAAACGATTATTTTGGATTCGAATTGGCAAAGGTCTGCATACGTACTGAGTTGGAGTAATATGGAACTAATCAAAATAATCGTCGTTTCAATGGAAATTCTGGTGAGTAAACTCTCACTCGTTAATTTATTTTTAGCGTTAAAAATAGAATTGTTGATGGTTTGTATGCGTTGAAATATTACTGTGGTTGATTTAAATATATATAGCTGTTTAGGACTATTATATATATATTGGGTTGATTGATTGGTTGGATTCCCGCAGTCTCATTAGCGGATGCCCGCGGTACCATAGCGGATGATTACCCTATACGCCCCACGCTATGATAGTGGATGACCTTCATACCGCGATATCCTGCCTCGAAGCAGGATGGGTATTACTATGTTGACTAACATCTGTGGATGCAGGAAAACAGGTTGGAGGAATCCAACTGGATTCCTCAAAAATATATATTATCTGTTGTTTGTTTGATTTCATATATATGATGTGTTAAAAATCAAATGATTGAAAATTGGTTGATTTGATTGTTAAAATATCCCTGGGGTTTGAATAGGGATTCATAGAAACATCAAAAAGGGTATTTGATATTTAAAAAGGAAATTCTATTTTTATAAATAGAATTTGAATTTTAAATAAAACTATAGAAAATATTAACTTGTTTTGAAGGTATATAAAACAAGTGATTGAATTTATAAAGTTGTTTATAAATGAAAAGATGGAATTTGAATTGAATTTATAAAGTTGTTTATAAATGAAAAGATGGAATTTGAATTGAATTTATAAAGTTGTTTATAAATGAAAAGATGGAATTTGAATTGAATTTATAAAGTTGTTTATAAATGAAAATATGGGATTTGAATCGAATTTATAAACTTTGTTTATAAATGGAAATATGGGATTTGAATCGAATTTATAAACTTTATTTATAAATGGAAATATGGGATTTGAATCGAATTTATAAACTTTGTTTATAAATGGAAATATGGGATTTGAATTGAATTTATAAACGTTGTTTATAAATGGAAAGGTGGGATTTGAATTGAAGTTATAAACGTTGTTTATAAATAATGCAGAGAATTCAAATAGACTTTAAACTATAGATTTGAATATAGAAATTCAAATAGATTTTAAACTATAGATTTGAATATAGAAATTCAAATAGACTTTAAACTATAGATTTGAATATAGAAATTCAAAGGGACTTTAAACGATTTGAATATAGGATTTAAATGGAATTTAAACAATAGAATTTGAATAGATTTGAATATAGGATTCAAATGGAGTTTAACTATAGAATTTGAATATAGAATTCAAATGAAGTTTAAATATAGGGATGCAAATAGAATTCAAATGAAGTTTAAATAAAAAGAATTCAAATAGAATTGATTTGGAATTTGAATAAGAAGTCGATAAGGGAACGAGAGTATGAGTATAATTATTTGTTAATATGCAGTTAAAATATATTTGAACATGTCATGTTCAAATATGAAGGTGAAATAGACTGAAAAGTTAAGTAACAGATTTAATTAACAAATTGAGTTAAAACGATTGGTATAGTTAAAATAGATTGGACAGGTATAGACATACAGGAGACAGGTATGGAATAAAGTATAGAAGTGAAATAAATAGAATGCCCGACAAAAAGGTACGTATTTAATTACCATATGAGATTTTATGCGCCGTATCGGCTAGCCGCTTGGCTTTTTCTTTTTCTTTTTGAGATGAGAAGGACCGGGAAAGCTATTTGAAATTTCCCGATGCTCCCGGTACAAAGGAGGTTATGGCGAATTTTTCCGGGAATTTAAGGAGATAGAATATTTTTAAGATAATTTGATAGTTAGAAACCAACGTATCGGTATACATAAAAGTCGATAAGGAAACGAACTTAGAAATAGAATAGTATAATCAAAAAGGAAGACTAGGAATAAAATCTAGTAAGAATAGAAAGAGGAAGAATATACGTGTTTAAAAGTGAATCAGTAGTTGTATGGTATTGATTATTCGAGTAAGTAGTCTTGTCTGTTTTGACGTTAAATGTTATTCAGTCAAGGTCTGAGAGGTAACTATACCCCAACTTGGTTGATTTCATGATATAACGATAAGTAGCAAGATTCAGGCTCGAAGATCAATGTGGAATAAGAATTAGTTAAATACTGTATTTGGGTTGTCGTAACGATGTTTTATACAACATCTGTTTTAACCCAAATGTGTGCAAAGCTTGGAAATAGAATAATGAACGTTTCCTAAGTATAGGAATAAACGAGATTGGAAAAGAGATAAGTAGTTGGAATATTTTCTAATTATAAATAACATATATTTTCTAAAAGTTTAGAAAATAAAAGAAGGCGATATATGGAAATGTTTTCCAAATAACGTATAAAGGCCAATATGGTTATCGAAAATATTTGGTTAACAAATATTGATAAGAAATAGAGAAGAGATTTAATTAATGGAATATTAATTAAAGGTTCAGTGATTGTTGGATGTTTGGATGAACACTTGTTTTATTCGATAGTTAAATCATCGACTATCGAAACACTTGTTTTTATTCGATAGTTAAATCACAGACTATCGAAGTTTTGACCATCGTTGTCAATATGGAGAGACCGGTTGGATTATTATCCGAAGAACCACTCCATATCGGCAGTAGCGTGCGAATCAGATTATATAAAGATAATCGAAGACGGAGTAGAGTGCAAGGACTTTTTCTATTAATAGAAATAGTGCTTTCGGTTCATCCTGTTCCTGGATGACTTGTATGGATGAATGTCTGACAGAGTATTTCCAGAAAGGTCACGTACATTGATTTCTTCAACCGTACCAAGAGTGGAAGCGGAGAAGGGCACTTCTTTAGCTAACACGTAATGAACTGTTGTAGACGTCAATTAGTGATTTTCGATGGATCTGACAATGTGGCATTCGAAGTGAATCTGATGTGATGATACAGCGTAACCTCTGGCCTCAACAACCAGGAAATGACAAAAATCGGGCAGGCAGCATGGCTATGTAGGTCGCACCTATTAGGGTGTATAATCACCTATCTAGAGAATATTCATTTGCTTCTTTAATCTATCAATGCTGTCCCATATATATATACGGGAACGGTTGCTGATCCCAACCGTTGGTGATATACATTCGATACACTCAAGCGAAATGAGTGGTCGGTCATGTGTGGCTGAGTTGCAAGATGTTCTTGTTGAACTCCAGTGTATCGTTCCTAGAGTACACTGATCGGAAGGTGATTCCATACCTTGTCATAGTTGGAAATCCATTACCCAATACGTGCTTGCGGTTTTGATTGTAAATTATATATGTGGAACGTGAGATGCAAGCGTTTCCACTAGATTGTTATCTACTTGATATAGACATTATTATAATATCAAAAGGTTTTTGATATAAAGATATTTTGGATTCTCATAAGGGAAAAACCCGTTCCGTTATGCGGCGAGGTCTTATGAGATATCGTTTACTTGTTCGAACTGTTTTTAAACTGTTTTACTCATACCAGTCTCATGACTGACCCGGAGTTTACTTTGTTGTTTTCCCTAAACTCTTGGGTGCCTAAATTTGTACGGGCAGTCAAGTAGTTCAGGATTTTTCAGATATATCTAAAGGAGCTTGGAGCAGGAGGCTTCAGCGTTATCCAGTTATAGTTGTTCCGTTGTGTTGTAAGTGTTGTACTTTGATAATGATGTATATTTCAAATACAGATGTATATTTCAAGGATATGTTATCTATTATATGTTATTCGTTCCGCTGTGAGATTCGTGTTACTCTGATGTTGTGTTCTTCTTCTTCTTCTATTCTAATTTTCTATCTTATCTATCCTCATCCTCTAACTTCTTTCTAATAATGGTTCGAATTTCTGTGTTATTTGGGTTTGACTTGTGTTATTTAGTCAGCTCAAATTCTACCGGATTTTCGGGTCATCACATTTGGTATCAGAGCTTAGGTTGAGCGAATACCTAGGCTTGTTGGAATGTGCTCATTAGAGATAGGATCAGTATTATCCTAGAATGAGTTGAGTTTATATATATACGAGAGAGCGTATTTGTTATTTGATATAAAAACTGTTTTATATTGTGTTGACTAGTCTGTTGAGTGGATTATAAATTTTGGTCGAATCGTGGGACGCCACGATGTCGATAGGAGTTTATAAACACTTGAACAGAAAATTGGACACGATATTGTTTTTAAATAGTTAAGTTGATTGTTAGGATTATAATCGAATTAGATTATAAAACAGAAATAGTTATATATATAACCAATGGAATGTGTATATGAAATAAGATATACAAATGAGATAAATTGAAATTGAATTCCAACCAGAATTCAAAAATTTAAAATCCTGGGAGTTTGGAAAATATTTTTCTAAATGGGTTTTGAAAGAAATAAAGCACTGAACTCATTCAGTAGCTGGGAAATAATTCTGATGATGGTCGCAACATCATCAGTGTTCATTTCGAGTTTCTAAGTGATGAATTGCTGCCTTAGAAAAGTTTTGATGGAAATTTGTTTGAAAAGAAACAAGTTGTTTTAAAATTCAAATGTTTTGAATTTGAGATAGATATAAATATATGTATATATTTATATGACTTCAAAGGAATTTTGAAATGTGAAATGGGAATATAGATTTCAAATAGAAGTAAAATAAAGGAATTTGAATATATATATAATTCAAATAGAAGTGAAATAGAATTTGAATTCAAAGGAATTCAAATGAGTTTGAATAAAGGAAATTTCAAATAGAAATTGTATAAGAAATATGAAAATGGAATTTGAATTCAAAGGAATTCAAATGGATTTGAATAAAGAAAAGTCAAATAGAGATTTGAATATTAGAATTCAAATGGAATTTGGTTAAATAAAATTTCAAAGAGAATATAAAGTGGAGGTTGAATATTAGAATTCAAAGAAAACAAAAGGAGTTAAAATAGAATTTAAATTCAAAGGATTTCAAATAGGAATTTGAATAAGGAATTTAAATAGAAATTGAATAAAGGATTTCAAATGGAATTTGAATAAGGGATTTGAAATGGGTTTTTGAATGAAGGATTTCAAATAGAATTTGAAGATAAGAAATTCAAATAGAAATTGAATAGAAGGGAATTCAAATATAGAGTTTGAATAAATAAATTCAAATGGAATTTGAATATTGTAAATATATAGGATTCGAATATTAGAAGTAAAATAGATCGGGAATATTATGTTGAAATGGAAAAATGGATTTGATATATATTAAAAATATTTCAGAATGGAGTTGAATTTATCATAAACAAAGTTAAAACGTTTATATTTATAAATATAATTAAAACGAGCTCGCCATGGCGCGGCAGTTCGTAAATTGACGATTCAAACTTTAATTTAGTATACAGAACTCAATTGAAGTCGGAATTCTTTGAAACAAGAATCGTCGGGACCGGTTGAACGATAGTTTTCTAATGAAAGAGAAAAATCTGGATTTCGTCGTATAGATTTTGAGTTATGTCAAAATCAAATTTTTAGAAAAGCAGCGCCAGAAACCATTAAAAACCACAATGGTTTATATATATAAGTAAAAGGATTTTTAAAGTAAATAAAATCCGAATGGCCATGAGGAAAAATCCAGACTGGAGATATAAAATAAATATGAACTCCAGTGAAGTAAGTGAAATGATTTTTAAGACAAAAATCATATTTTAAATGGTTAAATAGAATTAACTAAATGGGAGAATAATTAGTTAAAGGAAATTTGAATCGAAATTGGGTTTTTGGATAAGTAAAAGAGATTGAGAGTTTATATTCGAGATCGAATATATAACTGGAGTTGAAAATATAATTAGATTAGTTTATAATTAAGTTGACATTTATTTGAATAAGTTATATTCAAATAAAAAGGGTGAAATAGACAAAACGGTTAATTAGCAACTAGTTAATGGGAATTTGAATGGTTGAAATTAAATTTAACTTAAGTAAGTTAAATGGATCGAAACGAATAAATTGAGTAAAATCAATGTGAATATGAATTGGGTTTGAATAAAGGAAAAAACCAAAAGAGTTAAAAAGGAAATATATTTGTAACACAAATATAAAGGAAATTATTTGTCAAACAAATAGAAAGAGAAATATTTGTAAAACATTTGCAAATAGAATTTGAACAGGAAATATTTGTAAAACATTTACAAATAGATTCAATGGAAATATTGATTTATAGAAAATAAATAGAATGTTATAAATGAGATATTTATTTGTTAAATAAATAGAATTAAGCAAAGGAATATATAGAAGATGAATAGAAAATGGAAATCTGTTTTTAACAGATAAATGGAAAGATTAATTTATAAATAACAGTTTATAAATTAAATTAAATATCTATCATTCGATAAGTGGAATATATAAGTCTGAACTTATATGGAGAAGAGATATTGGTTTTTAACATCGATAGTTTTAAATAGAAGGGGTACACAACACTTGTATAAGTGAAGTAACATTATTAAAGAGAACATTTATAAAGAGAAGAACCGTTACTGAAAGTAAATCTTTATAAATGAATAAACGTTATCCAAAAGGAGTTATTCGAATAAGAGAAGTCGATTAGAGTTAGAAATAATCGATTAGAGTTAGAATAAATCGATTAGAGTAGGAATTAACCAGTTAGAGTTAATCAGTTAGGGTTAATCCGTAGAGTTAATTGAACATTAGTTATTTAATTAGAATTTATCGAATATTTGTTATTCAAATAAAGAGTTAACCAGATAAAGTTAATTGAACATAATTGATCGAATTAGGATTTAATTGAATGTCAGTTATTCAATTAAAGTTGATCGAATATAGTATTGAGATAGAATTGGTCAAACATAGTTACTCAAGATAAGTTGCCATTTTGCACGACTGCTAGCGTAATTCGCAGGGCTGCAGATAGCCTAGGGCGGTCGGATGTTTCCTGAGGGAATCAGGCGTAACCATTGTGATCGCTGCGATCTAGAGTCAAGCGAGTGGAGTTAAATCGAATATTTGTTTATTCCAATAGAATTAAAGGAATTATTGAATTTGGTTATTCGGAAGGAGTTATCGATTATTTGTTAATCGAAATGAGCTATCGATTATAGTTTAATCAAAAGGAGTTATCGATTAGTTTAATCGAAGTGAGTTATAGAATATTGGTTATTCGAAGAAGTTATCGAATTTAGTTATTCGATGGAGTTAATCGAAAAGAGTTAAATCCAATAGAGTAAATTGATAAGAGTAAATTAAATAGAGTAAATCGAATATAGTTATTCGAAGAAAGATTTTCGAATCTAGTTATTCGAAGGGAGGAGTTATCGAATAGAAATTTATTCGAAAGAGGGTTACGTAAGGAAGTTTGAAATGTTAAGTATCAACATAAATAAGATTTTGAAAATAAATGGGTTTGTAGCACTTTTTCTACCTTAGTAATTTCGAGGACGAAATTATTTTAAGTGGGGAAGATTGTAATGACCCGCATTCTGATGGGTTAATTTTAACTATTTAATACAGATTTAAATATTGGGTGGATAATATAAATGGAAATTTTTATATTAGAGTTATCGATTTGATAATCAATTTCGATTTAATATCGAATATATTTAATTATCAAAATAAGGAATTAGCGAATAACTGAATTCGAAGTCAAACACTGAGTTGAAAACAGTTCAAATAATTAATATGAAATTTTAACGGTAATAATATTTATGTATCTTCAAGGAGAATAAATAGTTTGAAATTTAAATTTATATCATTTTAAATCAATATCATCTCCAGATGATCGAATGGGGGTTTGAAACATGTCCCAGTGAATTCAGAAGGGTGGTTTAACCCTAGGAAGGACAGTTGTTGGGTTTAGAAAGGAATCAGAATCAGGATGTATTTTGATTTAGTATATCGGTTTAATTAAATTAAAAGATAATTAATAACAAATTTAAAATAAAGTAAATTCTCCTTCTTATGGACTTAAACAAAACCCGTGCTCCCTTTCATCACCACAAATCAACAGAACCCGTACCCCTTTTCTCCTCCACAAACATAAACATGCCGTGCTTCTTCTATTTACCACAAAATCAAAGCCACGGCTTCCATTTCAACTCCACAAAATAATGGCCTCAGTGTTCAATTCAAAGCCACACCTTCCTTTATATAAACGCGAGTACCCCCTCTGTCTTTCCTTTCATTTTCGATTTCCTCTGAAGAAATAAAATCAAAACAGAAGCATCCTATTTCTCCTCCTCCATCGAAATCGAGTTCGCCAGAAATAAGGTTGGTCAGAACCGCAGGTTTCGGGGGTGCGATGGATAGTCTCGGGGTCGAGCTCAACCTAGAAGCCACCGCGATGCTCAGATTAGGGTTCGGTGATATTGCGATGAAGGTCAGAAATTGGATCTGAGTAAATCTGAGCTAGAGTTGAAATCCCCCTTTCGATTTAGGCGTTGCAGATGAAGCAAACAGTAGACTCGATCTTATGGTTGTCTTCGACACTTGCGTTGTTCCCTTTGAAGGACTTAGGGCATTTAACAGTCGTCGGTTTTGGGTTTATCGAAATGGAAAAGGTCGGAGTGCGAGCTGCTGCTGAGTGGAGATTTTGAAGTTAGGGAACCAGCAGTAAGATGCTGGGAAGGGTGCGATGATCAATGTCTGAGTTCACAACAATGGTGATGGTACTGGCCGTGGTCGATGGTCATAGGTGTTCGAATCGAGATGTTGAAAAAAGGCAACATAATGTCTTCGACATTAAGGTAATTTAAAGTTCATTTAGTTATTGTTTTCTAATTTTAAAGTAATTCAATTAAATTCGGTAAATTAGCAAACTTATAAAATATATAACCTTTGAATATATTTCCAGAATCAAGTGAAAACGATTATTTTGGATTCGAATTGGCAAAGGTCTGCATACGTACTGAGTTGGAGTAATATGGAACTAATCAAAATAATCGTCGTTTCAATGGAAATTCTGGTGAGTAAACTCTCACTCGTTAATTTATTTTTAGCGTTAAAAATAGAATTGTTGATGGTTTGTATGCGTTGAAATATTACTGTGGTTGATTTAAATATATATAGCTATTTAGGACTATTATATATATATATATATTGGGTTGATTGATTGGTTGGATTCCCGCAGTCTCATTAGCGGATGCCCGCGGTACCATAGCGGATGATTACCCTATACGCCCCACGCTATGATAGTGGATGACCTTCATACCGCGATATCCTGCCTCGAAGCAGGATGGGTATTACTATGTTGACTAACATCTGTGGATGCAGGAAAACAGGTTGGAGGAATCCAACTGGATTCCTCAAAAAAAAATATTATCTGTTGTTTGTTTGATTTCATATATATGATGTGTTAAAAATCAAATGATTGAAAATTGGTTGATTTGATTGTTAAAATATCCCTGGGGTTTGAATAGGGATTCATAGAAACATCAAAAAAGGGTATTTGATATTTAAAAAGGAAATTCTATTTTTATAAATAGAATTTGAATTTTAAATAAAACTATAGAAAATATTAACTTGTTTTGAAGGTATATAAAACAAGTGATTGAATTTATAAAGTTGTTTATAAATGAAAAGATGGAATTTGAATTGAATTTATAAAGTTGTTTATAAATGAAAAGATGGAATTTGAATTGAATTTATAAAGTTGTTTATAAATGAAAAGATGGAATTTGAATTGAATTTATAAAGTTGTTTATAAATGAAAATATGGGATTTGAATCGAATTTATAAACTTTGTTTATAAATGGAAATATGGGATTTGAATCGAATTTATAAACTTTGTTTATAAATGGAAATATGGGATTTGAATCGAATTTATAAACTTTGTTTATAAATGGAAATATGGGATTTGAATTGAATTTATAAACGTTGTTTATAAATGGAAAGGTGGGATTTGAATTGAAGTTATAAACGTTGTTTATAAATAATGCAGAGAATTCAAATAGACTTTAAACTATAGATTTGAATATAGAAATTCAAATAGATTTTAAACTATAGATTTGAATATAGAAATTCAAATAGACTTTAAACTATAGATTTGAATATAGAAATTCAAAGGGACTTTAAACGATTTGAATATAGGATTTAAATGGAATTTAAACAATAGAATTTGAATAGATTTGAATATAGGATTCAAATGGAGTTTAACTATAGAATTTGAATATAGAATTCAAATGAAGTTTAAATATAGGGATGCAAATAGAATTCAAATGAAGTTTAAATAAAAAGAATTCAAATAGAATTGATTTGGAATTTGAATAAGAAGTCGATAAGGGAACGAGAGTATGAGTATAATTATTTGTTAATATGCAGCTAAAATATATTTGAACATGTCATGTTCAAATATGAAGGTGAAATAGACTGAAAAGTTAAGTAACAGATTTAATTAACAAATTGAGTTAAAACGATTGGTATAGTTAAAATAGATTGGACAGGTATAGACATACAGGAGACAGGTATGGAATAAAGTATAGAAGTGAAATAAATAGAATGCCCGACAAAAAGGTACGTATTTAATTTCCATATGAGATTTTATGCGCCGTATCGGCTAGCCGCTTGGCTTTTTCTTTTTCTTTTTGAGATGAGAAGGACCGGGAAAGCTATTTGAAATTTCCCGATGCTCCCGGTACAAAGGAGGTTATGGCGAATTTTTCCGGGAATTTAAGGAGATAGAATATTTTTAAGATAATTTGATAGTTAGAAACCAACGTATCGGTATACATAAAAGTCGATAAGGAAACGAACTTAGAAATAGAATAGTATAATCAAAAAGGAAGACTAGGAATAAAATCTAGTAAGAATAGAAAGAGGAAGAATATACGTGTTTAAAAGTGAATCAGTAGTTGTATGGTATTGATTATTCGAGTAAGTAGTCTTGTCTGTTTTGACGTTAAATGTTATTCAGTCAAGGTCTGAGAGGTAACTATACCCCAACTTGGTTGATTTCATGATATACCGATAAGTAGCAAGATTCAGGCTCGAAGATCAATGTGGAATAAGAATTAGTTAAATACTGTATTTGGGTTGTCGTAACGATGTTTTACACAACATCTGTTTTAACCCAAATGTGTGCAAAGCTTGGAAATAGAATAATGAACGTTTCCTAAGTATAGGAATAAACGAGATTGGAAAAGAGATAAGTAGTTGGAATATTTTCTAATTATAAATAACATATATTTTCTAAAAGTTTAGAAAATAAAAGAAGGCGATATATGGAAATGTTTTCCAAATAACGTATAAAGGCCAATATGGTTATCGAAAATATTTGGTTAACAAATATTGATAAGAAATAGAGAAGAGATTTAATTAATGGAATATTAATTAAAGGTTCAGTGATTGTTGGATGTTTGGATGAACACTTGTTTTATTCGATAGTTAAATCATCGACTATCGAAACACTTGTTTTTATTCGATAGTTAAATCACAGACTATCGAAGTTTTGACCATCGTTGTCAATATGGAGAGACCGGTTGGATTATTATCCGAAGAACCACTCCATATCGGCAGTAGCGTGCGAATCAGATTATATAAAGATAATCGAAGACGGAGTAGAGTGCAAGGACTTTTTCTATTAATAGAAATAGTGCTTTCGGTTCATCCTGTTCCTGGATGACTTGTATGGATGAATGTCTGACAGAGTATTTCCAGAAAGGTCACGTACATTGATTTCTTCAACCGTACCAAGAGTGGAAGCGGAGAAGGGCACTTCTTTAGCTAACACGTAATGAACTGTTGTAGACGTCAATTAGTGATTTTCGATGGATCTGACAATGTGGCATTCGAAGTGAATCTGATGTGATGATACAGCGTAACCTCTGGCCTCAACAACCAGGAAATGACAAAAATCGGGCAGGCAGCATGGCTATGTAGGTCGCACCTATTAGGGTGTATAATCACCTATCTAGAGAATATTCATTTGCTTCTTTAATCTATCAATGCTGTCCCATATATATATACGGGAACGGTTGCTGATCCCAACCGTTGGTGATATACATTCGATACACTCAAGCGAAATGAGTGGTCGGTCATGTGTGGCTGAGTTGCAAGATGTTCTTGTTGAACTCCAGTGTATCGTTCCTAGAGTACACTGATCGGAAGGTGATTCCATACCTTGTCATAGTTGGAAATCCATTACCCAATACGTGCTTGCGGTTTTGATTGTAAATTATATATGTGGAACGTGAGATGCAAGCGTTTCCACTAGATTGTTATCTACTTGATATAGACATTATTATAATATCAAAAGGTTTTTGATATAAAGATATTTTGGATTCTCATAAGGGAAAAACCCGTTCCGTTATGCGGCGAGGTCTTATGAGATATCGTTTACTTGTTCGAACTGTTTTTAAACTGTTTTACTCATACCAGTCTCATGACTGACCCGGAGTTTACTTTGTTGTTTTCCCTAAACTCTTGGGTGCCTAAATTTGTACGGGCAGTCAAGTAGTTCAGGATTTTTCAGATATATCTAAAGGAGCTTGGAGCAGGAGGCTTCAGCGTTATCCAGTTATAGTTGTTCCGTTGTGTTGTAAGTGTTGTACTTTGATAATGATGTATATTTCAAATACAGATGTATATTTCAAGGATATGTTATCTATTATATGTTATTCGTTCCGCTGTGAGATTCGTGTTACTCTGATGTTGTGTTCTTCTTCTTCTTCTATTCTAATTTTCTATCTTATCTATCCTCATCCTCTAACTTCTTTCTAATAATGGTTCGAATTTCTGTGTTATTTGGGTTGGACTTGTGTTATTTAGTCAGCTCAAATTCTACCGGATTTTTGGGTCATCACATCAATTTATGCCACAAACATCAATACACAAGTCATGATAGAACCATTACAATACACAGAATTTATGCAATAACACAATTCTATTTTCATTTACATCGAATCACATCACGGTTTTTATTCATATTCTAAAAGGTCACTATACTTACAACGAATGCAGAATCTTGAATTCTGGATTCTGAATTCTGAAATTGAGATGCGCTGCTTTGGGTAGACTAACGTTGCGTTGATTTTGATTAAACTTTAATCTTCTTCTTAATTTGATTCGTCTCTTAGGCTTTTCTCTCTTGATGGCTATGTTCAATTCCTCCCTGGCAGCAAGACGACTCCATTCTTAATTTTTTGTGTGAATTTTCAGTTGAGACTTAGGGTTTATTTATAGATTTTTAAATTGTTTCGAGCTGTCAGATGAAGACAGGAGGAATCTAGACCATACAAAGTTCAAAGAGCCAATCAAGAGGTGACATGTCAGCCCTAGTGACACACAGAGCCACAAAAATTCGAGCCAGAGCCAGACCTAGCCAGCCAGGTCGACCAGGCAGGTCGACTGGCAGGTCGACACCCAGGTCGACACTATGGTCTACCTGGGGTGGCCAGGTCGACACTATGGTCGACCTGGGGGGCCAGGTCGACACCATGGTCAACCCTATGATCAACCTGGTCTTTGGGCGGGAATTTTCCCGCCCAGCCCAGTTTGAACCTGAAATTCGAATTTCGAATTTAAAACTGAGCTGTTTGAATTTAAATTTTATTCTGAAACTTCCGAAGGTCATAACTCCTTCATACGGAGTCCGATTCGCGCAAACTCGGACTCTATCTCAGGCAGAATTCCGAGACGAACGCAATGGCGTAACCCATTTCCCTTAATTCTTTCATTTAGAATTAATTACACTTTAATTTGTGAAGCTTAGTGTTATAGAATTCACGGGGTGTTACACAATCCCAACCTATTCATCCCATGAAGTAAAACTGGTAATACTTCATATCTAACACCATGGTGTTATCGGTAAATTCAATTACCATTTCACGTTCAAATCTAATTAAAGATTTAACCATCGCCTGGAGCAAAACTAGTGATACTCCATTCTCGATAGATTCATTGAAACTCCACTTGGTTTTAATCTTCCCAAAAATCAGTATCCTGTCTTTAACTGGGTTAAAGAACCAATGTCATTTAAAACACGGTTCACTATAAACCCAAAATCACATTCCATTCCAATTCAATTATTGAACTTCTGGTTACTTTTAAAACCCTTTAAAATCCAATTTATCTATTTAAAAATAAATAAATTATTATTCTAGTTTAAAACTAGTTCATTTCGATAAAAATCTATTTTTATCTTTTCAAATTTGGAATTTTTCATCCCAATTCTTCACAAATCATTTCTTATGGTCTTACACAAATTATTAATATTTTTAATAATTTTATCAAGGCCCGTACAGTCGATTTCCATCAACGGCCATCGAACTGCACTTATAGCGACCTTTTCCAAATTTGATTTAGACATAATTCCAAATCCAACCGTTAGATTTCAAATCTCTAATATTCGTTAGAAAGCTCATTTCGATACGAACCCAACATTTTCGGTTTTAAGAGGATCCGACGGTCGGATCTCCCGTAATATCCATTCGAAGACAATGGTCGAAATTCACGAACTGCCGCAGCGCGGCGCGTTTTATTCAGGCCATTATATATATATTATATATATTTCATCGATTTCCTTTCAAAACGTATTTTATAAATCGTTTTAAATTCGTTTTCAAAACGATTTCAACTTCATATTCAATTTCAAATCAAAATTGAATATTCCACATCATTAATCTATAAATGACAATATTTTCAAAACGTTATATTTTGAAATCATTTCCTATTTGATATTCATTACGAAAATGAATAAAATCGATATAAATATCGTTCACGTCAAAATGGCGTAAATCTAATCAACACGGCTTTTATATATTTCAATAACTTCGTTATTCTATTCAACAAATGAATATTTTCTTCAACACATGAATGTATATATTTTTATTTAACGCATGAATATATATTTTTATTCAACACATGAATATTTATTTCTCTATTCAACACATGAATTTGTATTTCTATTCAACACATGAATATTTATTTTTCTATTCAACACATGAATATATATTTTACTATTCAACACATGAATTTATATTTATATTCAACACATGAATATTTATTCTATTCAACACATGAATTTATATTTCTATTCAACACATGAATTTTTCTATTCAACACATGAATTTATATTTCTTTTCAACACATGAATTTTTCTATTATAACATTCCTTATATTCCAAATTTGAATGAGGCCCAATCAATTACTATATAACGTTAATTATATGGATTCCACACAACACATGTATATAATAGCAACGATAAATAATCAACCATCATCCAGAGTGCACCACACAACTGCATAAGCATTAAATATAAATAATTAACGCTTACACAGCCTATCAACCCATCGATTGACATACAACTAAACAATCGGGATTAGTGTACGTCAAATATCATCCCAATACCCATGTGGGGTTTCAAATCAACAAACACATATTTTTATTTGTGCAGTTGGGCAATGTGTAAAATTTATCGTCCCAATCAATATCAGTCAAATCGGTGTACATAAACAAATCGTTCGATTTGTAAATGAACATTTATTTTACTTTAAACCATGAATATATATTTTATTTCAACACATGAATATATATTTTATTTCAACACATGAATATATATTTTATTTCAACACATGAATATATATTTTATTTTGATACATGTATATAGTTCTATTCTATTCCACGTCACACAATTAAATTTCACAACACGGCAATCAAACAAACAAGTCATCCATGGTCTGTGGACGACGGGTGTCGGGTGCTGCTAAGCACCGTTTGCATCCTAGTATATATTTCAAACTAGAAATAAATTAAAGGTGAGGAGTTCTCACCTTTGGGATCCACTCCTCCATTCTCTATTTCTGAACGGTTCGGATTTGCCTAAAATTCCAATGCGATCTTTTCCCGCTGTTCATAGTAAAAATCGCATTTTCAATATAATGTTTATTTTAAAAATCACATTTTTATAATGGCCTTTCATATACAAAAATCATATATTTTTACAACGCTTCTTTCTATATAAAAATTATATTTTTTATATCTCTACTTCTTATATAAAGATCGAATTTTTATTGCTACTTCATATGTAAAAGATCGAATTTTTATTCCACTGCTTCATATGTAAAAATCGAATTTTTATTCAACTACTTCATATGTAAAAATCATATTTTTACATTTCTATCTATATATAAAAATCAAGCTATATATTCTTAAAACAAATCCTGTTTATATTTTTAAAACATGCTATATTTATATTTTAAAATCAAAGAGATTTTTATTTCAAACAATGAATTTTATATTTTCAAATCAAACAATTTTATATGTTAAAACAACGCTAATCTTTTATTTTAAAACAATGTAATCTTTTATTTTAAAACAATGTAATTTTATATTCAAAAACATTTCTATTTTTATATTTTAAGATAAATGCTAATTATATATATATTTTTTAATCAATGCTTAAACATTTAAATAACTTAAGTAAAAAAACAAAAAAGAATTTAAACCTCTTTGTTTAATGTCTGGAAGAAGACCGAACCCTACTCCCTCTAGTCTCATCGTCGCCGAACGCCGCTGGCACCACCGGAGGAGAATCAGACCTCACCACTCGACGCGTCAGAGCTCGACTCCCCTCCCGCGTGATCGACGCCATCATCGGTGACCCATCAGCACCGGAAATCGGCTGGAAACGCGCCCCTTTCGTGGGTTGATTTATCCAAAATCGAGCCAAGATAAATCGTGAAACCGGTGTTGATTTGAAGAGCTCTCTTCCCTCTTGGGTTTTTGCTTTAGGAGGATGATCAAATTCGTAGTGGATTAGAAGAATTTGGGTCATGAAGTTTTGTGCGATTTCAGCCGTTATTACTGGAAGTGGTGGACTCTATTTGGGGATTAGGGTTTTAGAGTGGCACACCCCCCCTTTATAGAAAATATTTTATTATTTTTAATTCTTTTATTTTGAAAATTACCTATTTGTATATACTAAACCTAAATCGAACCCAACGAGTGTCGTCCCTAGCTATTTACCCCCATTCCGAACACAATGGGATATGCTTCGTAACCCAATTCGGCAGTTACGATCATTTTTCATCAAATTTAAAATATAAATCAGTATATATTCAATTTGAACGCACATTTTAATTTACCGGACCCACATACAGACTCTAAAAATTCCAGAAAAATTATTTCTAGCTCCGTATTGACGATACGGTCCTAACAAAACTAATTTTGTCAAATTCTGAGACCGTTTGAAAAATGGCCATTTTCTAGTCGATCGAAATTGACTGAAACCGTTAAAACACGTTTAATTTCACCACGCTCACATATTGATTCAGAAAATTATGAATTTTGAAACCTAGCAATAATTTGACATCCCAGATCCAACAAAAGTGGTTTCGTCAAAAACAGAAGTCGTTTGCAAAATGGTTATTTTTAAGGGCCTTTATATATATATTAAAATATATATAAATTCCACAGCGACTTTTCTGAATTTTAAACTGGACATATCTTTCAACTTCTAAAGTGATATCTCAGTTTTTTACATCCGTTTGAAAGATATCATTAAACATATTCAAATATTTCTTGTTTCGTTCAATTCTGACTTATATTGAATTCTATATATTCAATTGAAATTCGAAATCAAATTCTCAAATTACCGCACCATTTCAGGCTCGTTATATAATTAAAATAAAATTATTCGTTTTAACTTCATCGAAAATAAATTTTTCGTCGTTATTATTTAAAATAAATCATTTTAAATAATCAAAATTCATGAAAATCGCCAAAATAAAAATTTGAAATTGGCTCGGATTTCCGGCTTATTACAATCTCCCCCACTTAAAACTTTTCGTCCCCGAAAAGGAATGAAGCCGAAAGTTGTTTCACAAATCAACTCAACTTCCATTATTTTCATTATGGCCTAAGTTCTTCAAGTTTTCAGTTTCTAAGAACTTTTCAATTTTTTTAAAAATTTGGCTAACACCCTAAGTTTTCGAAAAATTTCGCCATAACCTCCCCTGCACCGGGACGTTCGAGATATTTTAAATAGCCTCCCATGGCCCTCACCAATCCAAAAGAAAAAGAAACAGCCAAGCGGCTAGCCAATCGGCTGATAAAATCATCAAAAACCCAAGAAATACAATAAACATGTACCTATTTGTCGGGCAAACAATTTTATTCCTCTTCTCTAGCCTCCCTGCTATGACCTGTTCAATGTAAATACATGTATATGTATGCAAATGCGAAAAAATTTCAATACAATTAACTATTTGGTTCCATTTGGCTAAAGGTTCAACATTTAATTAACCAACCAATAATCAAACAACACAACCATCAATCAATTAGTTGATTAGCTTTTCAAACTCATAATTTTGATATATAGTCAAAAATCACATTTTTGATGCCAAGTCACAACAATATATTCTAACTATATTTTGGTTCTCACACCAGTCTAATGAAAATATATAGAGATCCCACTTTCGAAACAAGAAAATAAATCCTGATGATGATGCGTCAATCATCAGAATCATGTCTGAGCGACTAGAGTGTGATTCTATATCTATCCAGTATATTAAAACTTTGAATACACGTGGATCAGACGTATACGCAAAGTCTTTATATACTGGACTGTCCAAATTCAATACAAATAAATATTCAAAAATGAATAATTGATTTAAATTTTCAAAACAAAAATTGTTCTCATTTTAAAAATATACTCTTCACACTCGTTCTAGTATACTACTGATCCCTTCTCTAACGAGTCATTCTCATTGGATATTACTAATCCAATCTCTGATGAATTCTTTCGTTTGGTTCTAATGTGTCTTGTTCTCCAAGCTCTGTAAACCAAAGCTCTGATATCAACTGTAGTGAGCCGTAACTTCCCCTGTAAGGAAAACGCGGATACTTTGAGGACAAGGCACATCATAACGCAAACATTGTAAATTACAACAATTCCATCAGAATACAAGAATATACAGAGTATGAATAAATATTATACGTCAGAGATTTAATTACATTACTGCAGCGGAAAAATAATACAATACACAACTGAAGGAGATATACGGATACAGAGCTTTCCGGATATCATTCCAGCTGTAAATCAGGATCCTGTGAATATAAATCTGCAAAACCAAAACTACTAGCTGCCCATGCGGAAAATAAGGGCACCCAGAGTTTAGGTTAAAACAATAAACTCCAAGTCAGTCATGTGACTGGTGTGAGAACTAAAACAGTTATTTAAAGCTTTACTTTAAATCATATATATCAAGGGACCATGCCGTATAACACGGAACGGGTTTCCTCCCAAGAATATCAGTGCATATAACAAAACAGCGCAATGCTTTTTGGAAAAATGAAGCTATTATAAGACCCAGGTCCCATCACACAATGCAACACAAGCCGGAGGATAGGGTTTTCCCTTATAATAGCCAAACATGCTTGGTACGTTAAAAACAAATCATTTGATACTATTATAAGTGTATAGTGTCAAAACAATTTATATCATAAGTATCAATCATAGACGGCATGGGTACCTTATATCATGTCGCCAATACTAGGCTCTACAATCAAAACCGCAAATTCACGTATTGGAAGTTGGATTTCCATCTGTGAACCGAGGCAAAAGATAGTCCTCTACCGATTCGAGACGCTCTAGCCCGCCCCTCAGGACCCAGACTCAGGTGGGCCCTTGGATCGTCAGGGCCAGTCCACCGATGTGGATTAAACTTAAACCCTAGTCACTGTGTTTCCCCACCCTATGCGGTGTAAATGAGTCCACTGACTCCATCAGCTCCACATAGTCACCGATATATCTGAGGCGCCTCGCAACAGCAACACCCACATAAGTCAAACTCGTCAGGGCATGTAAAACCACTGACGTCACTTCTAGCTAGAAGGAAATGCATGCCCTCCCTGATGTCCTCTCCCGTTTCTGGTTCACAACCGGGGTGTGAGGCTAGCGAATCAACATTTCATAAAGCTATGCCACATAGGAGGTGCTTTGATCATCAACCACAAGACTCTGCTTTTCAACAAAAGCCTTGATCATTTGCCACTTAGGCATGCCACATAGGCAATTCACTCCATGTGATAGATATCCACCAATATATAACCCCTGAGCTCGTACGTCTCAGAGAACGGCGTTAAGCAAGAGAATAAATTCTCCGCCGCCAAACAGATATTTATTTAATAGAAATCAGTCACACAGAATAAAATCCAATGTCAGACACACAGTCCATTTACAAGTTCGTTCTGGGTCTAAACGAAACCGGAGGCACTTTGTACCTCGCATGCCCATCGATCTCCAAGTACGTCTGGACGATCACCAACCGATTCCCTCCTCTTGGGTGTACAGCCCAATAAAGTCATCGGTAATCACCCAAACGACGTGAAGACCTCTGGTCTTCAACCACTTTCTTTATCCTCGACACCACATCGAATCAGTTATTCAGAATGGGATAAACCCGGTCTTTCTGAATAACTCGCGTATATAATAGACAAGTGTTACACAAACACAACATACGCCTCATTCCAATTCAGAATATTCTTTTATTCAAATATTCTTATACTTTGGGAAAGGTTCCCATTAATTTTATCAAAGATAAATTCTTTATTTTTATTCTTTAACTTTCTTTTGAATATCAATTCAAACTAGTCGGGATTAGCGAACCACACGTAAGTAATCATTTATTTTATTTCCCAATCCCAACCTATTCATCCCATGAAGTAAAACTGGTAATACTTCATATCTAACACTACGGTGTTATCGGTAAATTCAATTACCATTTCACGTTCAAATCTAATTAAAGATTTAACCATTACCTGGAGCAAAACTAGTGATACTCCATTCTCAATAGATTCATTAAAACTCCACTTGGTTTTAATCTTCCTAAAAATCAATATCCTGTCTTTAACTGGGTTAAAGAACTAATGTCATTTAAAACACGGTTCACTATAAACCCAAAATCACATTCCATTCCAATTCAATTATTGAAACTTCTGGTTACTTTTAAAACCCTTTCAAATCCTTTATTTATTTAAAAATAAATAAATTATTATTCTAATTTAAAACTAGTTCATTCCGATAAAAATCTATTTTTATCTTTTCAAATTTTGAATTTTTCATCCCAATTCTACACAAATCATTTCTTATGATCTTACACAAATTATTACTATTTTTAATAATCAAGGCCCGTACAGTCGATTTCCATCAACGGCCATCGAACTGCACTTACAGCGACCGTTTCCAAATTCGATTTGGACATAATTCCAAATCCAACCGTTAGATTTCAAATCTCTAATATTCGTTAGAAAGCTCTTTTCGATACGAACCCAACGGTTCCGGTTTTAGGAGAATCCGACGGTCGGATCTACCGTAATATTCATTCGAAGACAATGGTCGAAATTCACGAACTACCGCAGCGCGGCGCGTTCAATTCAGGCCATTATATATATGTATTATATATATTTTGTCGATTTCCTTTCAAAACGTATTTTATAAATCGTTTTCAAAACGATTTCAACTTCATATTCAATTTCAAATCAAAATTGAATATTCCACATCATTAATCTATAAATGACAATATTTTCAAAACGTTATATTTTGAAATCAATTCCTATTCGATATTCATTATGAAAATGAATAAAATCAATATAAATATTGTTCACGTCAAAATGGCGTAAATCTAATCAACACGGCTTTTATATATTTCAATAACTTCGTTATTCTATTCAACAAATGAATATTTCCTTCAACACATGAACATATATATTTTTATTCAACACATGAATATATATTTTTATTCAACACATGAATATTTATTTTTCTATTCAACACATGAATTTGTATTTCTATTCAACACATGAATATTTATTTTTTTATTCAACACATGAATTTATATTTCTATTCAACACATGAATATATATTTTACTATTCAACACATGAATTTATATTTATATTCAACACATGAATATTTATTCTATTCAACACATGAATTTATATTTCTATTCAACACATGAATTTTTCTGTTCAACACATGAATTTATATTTCTATTCAACACATGAATTTTTCTATTATAACATTCCTTATATTCCAAATTTGAAAGAGGCCCAATCAATTACTATATAACGTTAATTATATGGATTCCATACAACACATGTATATAATAGCAACGATAAACAATTAACCATCATCCAGAGTGCACCACATAACTGCATAAGCATTAAATATAAATAATTAACGCTTAAACAGTCTGTCAACCCATCGATTCACATACAACTAAACAATCGGGATTAGTGTACGTCAAATATCATCCCAATACCCATGTGGGGTTTCAAATCAACAAACATAGATTTTTATTTGTGCAGTTGGGCGATGTGTAAAATTTATCGTCCCAATCACTATCAGTCAAATCAGTGTACATAAACAAATCGTTCGATTTGTAAATGAATATTTATTTTACTTCAACCCATGAATATATATTTTATTTCAACACATGAATATATATTTTATTTCAACACATGAATATATATTTTATTTCAACACATGAATATATATTTTATTTCGACACATGAATATATATTTCTATTCTATTCCATATCACACAATTAAATTTCACAACACGGCAATCAAACAAACAAGTCATCCATGGTCTGTGGACGACGGATGTCGGGTGCTGCTAAGCACCGTCTGCATCCTAGTATATATTTCAAACTAGAAATAAATTAAAGGTGAGGAGTTCTCACCTTTGGGATCCACTCCTCCATTCTATATTTCTAAACGGTTCGGATTTGCCTAAAATTCCAATGCGATCTTTTCCCGCTGTTCATAGTAAAAATTGCATTTTCAATATAATGTTCATTTTAAAAAACACATTTTTATAATGGCCCTTCATATACAAAAATCATATATTTTTACAATGCATCTTTCTATAAAAAAATTATATTTTTATATCTCTACTTCTTATATAAAGATCGAATTTTTATTGCTACTTCATATGTAAAAGATCGAATTTTTATTCCACTGCTTCATATGTAAAAATCGAATTTTTATTCCACTACTTCATATGTAAAAATCATATTTTCATTGCTATCTGTAAATAAAAATCAAGCTATATATTCTTAAAACAAATCCTGATTATATTTTTAAAACATGCTATATTTATATTTTCAAATCAAACAGATTTTTATTTCAAACAATGAATTTTATATTTTCAAATCAAACAATTTTATATGTAAAAACAACACTAATCTTTTATTTTAAAACAATGTAATCTTTTATTTTAAAAAAAATTAATTTTATATTCAAAAACATTTCTATTTTTATATTTTAAGATAAATGCTAATTATATATATATATATATATATATATTTTAATCAATGCTTAAACATTTAAATAACTTAAGTAAAAAAAGGAATTTAAACCTCTCTATTTAATGTCTGGAAGAAGACCGAACCCTGCTCCCTCTACTCTCATCATCGCCGAACGCTGCTGGCACCACCGTAGGAGAATCAGACCTCACCACTCGACGCGCCAGAGCTCGACTCCCCTCCCCCGTGAACGACGCCATCTGCGGTGACCCATCAGTGCCGAAAATCAGCTGGAAACGCGCCCCATTTGTGGGTTGATTTATCCAAAATCGAGCCAAGATAAATCGTGAAACCGGTGTTGGTTTGAAGAGCTCTCTTCCCTCTTGGATTTTTGCTTCAGGAGGATGATCAAATTCGTAGTGGATTAGAAGAATTTGGGGTATGAAATTTTGTGCGATTTCAGCCGTTATTACTGGAAGTGGCGGCCTCTATTTGGGGATTAGGGTTTTAGTGTGGCATCCCCCCTTATAGAAAATATTTTATTATTTTTAATTCTTTTATTTTGAAAATTACCTACTTGTAGATACTGAACCCAAATCAAACCCAACGAGTGTCGTACCTAGTTATTTACCCCCATTCCGAACACAATGGGATATGTTTCGTAACCCAATTCGGCAGTAACGATCAGTTTTCATCAAATTTAAAATAAAAATCAGTATATATTCAATTTGAACGCACATTTTAATTTACCAGACCCACATACAGACTCTAAAAATTCCAGAAAAATTATTTCTAGCTTCGTATTGATGATACGGTCCTAACAAAACTAATTTCATCAAATTTTAAGACCGTTCGAAAAAAGGCCATTTTCTGGTCGATCAAAATTGACTGAAACCGTTAAAACACATTTAACTTCACCACGCTCACATATTGATTCAGAAAATTATGAATTTTGAAACCTAACATTAATTTGACATCCCGGATCCAACAAAAGTGGTTTTGTCGAAAACAGAGGTCGTTTGCAAAATGGTTATTTTTAAGGGCCTTTATATATATTAAAATATATATAAATTCCACAGCGACTTTTCTGAATTTTAAACTGGACAAATCTTTCAACTTCTAAAGTGAAATATCAGTTTTTTTACATCCGTTAGAAAGATATCATTAAACAGATTCAAATATTTCTAGTTTCATTCAATTCTGACTTATATCGAATTCTGTATATTCAATTGAAATTCGAAATCAAATTCTCAAACTGCCACGCCATTTCAGGCTCGTTATATAATTAAAATAAAATTATTCGTTTTAACTTCGTCGAAAATAAATTTTCCGTCATTATTATTTAAAATAAATCATTTTAAATAATCAAAATTCATGAAAATTGCCAAAATAAAAATTATAAATTGGCTCGGATTTCCGGGTTATTACACAACTGCTTTGCAACACTTTAGACATTTGAAATGGGTTTGTAACGAATGAAAGTTGATTCAAATGTTGGAACATTGGATTGAGGTTTCGGCTTGCCGAAATTTAGGGGTACCGGACTAGTTTGGTTTGCCTACGGGCCGAAACCGACAGTGAAAATTGGTTTCGGATCTAGGGTCAAAAAAATCGAAATATTTTTATAGAATTGCTTCGCTTTTTCCTTAAGAATAGTTGAATCTATCAGTGCGGGATGTGATGGAACAGTGGAAGCGAAACTGAAAGCAAAAGAAAAACAACATACATTAAATAACACCTCAATTCGGAAATCATATTTACTCAAGCGTGAATCAACATAAAAAAATGAATGATTAGTTCAATTTGAAAGCCAATGGTGATTCAATTACATACAACACCAAAGAAAGATAAATTATTTCTATTCCCAATTCCACTTCAATCGTCGATGTTGGCTAGCTTTTGAACCAAGCCACAAAGGATATGAAGACTTACATGTCATAGACGAGGATACTCATATTTGATCAAGTCCTGCTATTGGCCCATGCTCCTAGCCGGTTCGTGATGCACCTCCACCCTCGACTCGCCATGTCTTTCACGACCCACTCGAAATGAGCACCATGACCCACTCGTGGTATAGGGTCACGAACCGATTATGCTACCAGAGAATGGTGGCCAAGACTTGGTCATCCACGATCCGAGATTGAAGGATCTTGCAATACCTATCCATAACCGCCATTTTGACTACTTCTCCATCAAGCCACGAACCAGTCCGAGATCCTCTAGATCCATGCCACGTGTCATTGTGAACCGCTTGCGGAAATCACCCATAAATAGCTCTGTGCTTGGCATTTTTCAAGATTTTTTGGCAGTTCTGAGTATTATTTCCACCATTACTATTTCTCCATTATTTCTAATCAGTATTATCTCGAAATTATTGAGTGAACCACTGTTGTAAAAGTGAGATTGAGAGAAATAATTGATTATACTTGTATTCAACTTATAATCAAAGATTTATAAAGTGGACGTAGGCTCGTTAACTCCGAACCCCTATAAATCTGGTGTGTTTGTTGTATATTCTTTCATTCACAGTTATTACTCTCTGCAGTTCTAAACAATTCGGGTGCTAGAACCATGATTTGGTCTAACATTTTGGTGCTTTCACTGAGAACCGAAATCTCAGCGTATCGGATTATTTCTCTACTATTTGGATATTCAAGTCCGAAGAAAGTAATCCGAACTTCCACTGTTTTGGTTTCTGGAGATTTTAGCAAGGTCAAGACGTCATGGCTAGAAAGAAATCCAAGGATTTACGAGCTACGCAAGCAAATGAAGCAGGAAATGAAGCCATTGAAGAAAGTGTTCAGCAGCAGCCCGAGATGGACTTCCCCGGCTCGTGGGTCGCAGGGGCGAACCGACCCGAGGAGGAGGTCACGACCCGATCGCAGAGGATCTCCACGAACCGCCCCGTTGGAGACACCACAAGCCACCCGGTTGAGCCCATCATGAACCGCACTACTGAGATCACCACGAGCCGTCAACAAGAGGGGGTCATGAACCGCCCTGACCATAGGACCACAACTCGACCTAGAAAGGAAATTATTGCTCGTTCTGCTCGTGCTAGTGCTTCTGCTCGACCTGGCTCGGGTTCTTTACGTATAAGAGAGAATGCTGATGATCAGCTACATGCCTTTGCTCCAGTAACTGAAGGAGATCTCTCTCGTATCCTCGATATGTTGGATAGGACGAACGACGAGTTAGCATCTCAAAGACAAGAGAGTTCCTTGTTACGACAGAACCTTACTACATTAGACAGACGAATCGATGATCTCCAAAGGCAGAGGACACCTCCGCCATCCCATCTTTTTACTCCAGAGATCCTCGTCGGAAAAGCCTCCAAGGCCTCCACGACGACCATTAGAGAGGCCTAAAAATGTGGAACAACTTCGATTTGGATCGCTTCCTTCTCGAGAAGAGGCGGCCCTTAATCTAGGACCTGACCATCGCAACCTGAATGATCCCGTTCCGCTATCCAGGAATGAAGGCGTTGTTGACCCTATCTGGAATCAACCATTTTCGCCTCCTCGCCGTGTGATTGACCACGGTAATAGGGGACAGGGAAGTTCTGCTCAGGATCCAGACTTCGAAGTAGCACGACGGAGAGACATTGGAGGGCACCGTAGGGCAAGGAGTGTTGATCCTGAATCCACATTGACTCATGCTGATGTTGAAGCAATGATTAGGCAAATCATGGTGGATCCGTTTTCCAAGAAAATTCAACATGCCTTCTATGAATCGCCATACGGGTAGGACGGATCCAGTTCATCATCTGATGAGGTATTCATGGTACATGAACGTCGTTGCTTCTCTTGATGCAGTAAAATGTAAAGTATTCCCGATATTCTTGGAGAATGTGGCACTAATGTGGTTTACCCGCTTGCCGGCACGATCGATCTCCAATTTCAGGGAATTGAGTGAAAAAATCGTAAATCAATTCTAACTTCATGCTCCGAGGTCTAAGAATGTCATCGAGTTATCCCTCATTAAACAATGCCCTGACGAATCTTTGAGGTCCTATCTGGATTGTTTTAACTTAGCAGTCACGGAGGTAAGAGATCCTCACGAACAAACTGTCTTGATAGCCCTAATTGACGGAGTTGACAAGGATACTGAGTTTGGAAGATACTTAACCGGCAAGTCGCCGCTGACTAGAGAAATATTCTATGAAAAAGCTAACATCCGCTTATGTCAGGAAGAGATATGTGCCAATCGGAAGAGGAAGGCTGCCGACAAAGAGGATATATAGAGTAATGTGGCCATCAAACAATCTGGGGACAGTTCTGGAAAGGTAGAGGTCAATGTTGGGAACAAAAACCAGGGGAATGGTCGCCAGTCCGGGAACGGCAACAAGAGAAGAAATCGAGGAAATGATTCACAGAAAAGGCCTCGATTCAAACCATTTGAAAACTTTACGCCATTGAATGATACATTAGAAAACATTTTCCTGAATACCTATAACGTTCTTCAGTATAAGAGGCCTCCACCGAGAGATTCAACAGAAAAAGAACGTAAGACAGGAAAGTTTTGGCTTTTTCATCTGACCTGTAAAAATCATATTTTTGATCTTCTACTCATATAAAAATTATATTTTTAACCTTTCTATATTATAAAAATTATATTTTTAATACTCTACTATAATAAAAATTATATTTTTAATTTTCACATCTAATAAAAATCGTATTTTTATATATGCTGTAGAATTTATTCTTTGATAAAATTGAATAATCTGTTTTAAACGTATCAAGCATTCTTTGGCTATTATAAGGTAAAAACCCTATCCTCCGGCTTGCGTTGCATTGTGTGATGGGACCTGGGTCTTATAATAGCTTCATTTTTCTTTATTTAGCATTGCGCTGTTGTTTTATGCACTGGTATTCTTGGGAGGAAACCCGTTCTGTGTTATACGGCGTGGTCCCTTGATTTACCTAACTTTAAAATAAAGATTAATAACTGTTTTAGTTCTCACACCAGTCCCATGACTAACTTGGAGTTTGTTGTTTTAACCTAAACTCTGGGTGCCCTTATTTTGACACGGGAAGCTAGTAGTTTTGGTTTTGCAGATTTATATTCATAGGATCCTGGTTTACAGCTGGAACGATATCCGGAAAGCTTTGTATCCGTGTATCTTCTTCAGTTGTAATTTGTATTATTTTCCGCTGTTATGTAATGTACTGTAATTTCTGATATTTTTCTGTTGTGTAATATTTATTTATACTCTGTATATTCTTGTAATCTGGTGGAATTGTTGTAATATACAATGAAATGTTCTTTTTTCTGCGTTCTTTTGTGGCTTGTCCTCGACTCAATCCAGGCTTTCCTCACCGGGGAAGTTCGGGTCGTTTCATGACCCATGGTCATTCCACCAATTAATTCCATCATATGAGAGACGTCGTCGAAAAGCTACTCCGTGAAGGAAAGTTGGACGAATACAAGGTTGCTCCGAGAGACGGGGGCAAGCTGGGCAAACCCCGAACCAAAACCAACCCGCTGCTAGGCCGAACGCTCAGTAGAAAGGAAAGAACATTGTCATCAATACCATAGTAGGAGGACCTCATCCTGCTGGACACAGCTTTAGGGTAATGGATCAGTATGTGAATGCGGCCAAACACCTTAAAGTAGGAGACTACAACAATCCTGTAATTTCAGCCCCGATAAAGCAGCATAAAACAATGTTTGACGATATCGTCTTTCGTGATAGAGATTGTATTGGAGTTCATGCCCCCACAGAAGATCCTTTAGTGATCACGAAAACCATCGTTCCCGCTTTGGTCCATAAGGTTTTGGTGGATAATGGAAGTTCTGTAAACATCATGTTTAAGAAAGCATTTGATCAGATGAAGCTTGAAGCGAAAGATTTTAAGCCCTGTGAGGGATGGATACGTGGCTTCAATGGAGACTAAACATCCCCGACCGGATATGTGGAATTGTTGGTAACTTTGGGAGAAGGAAATCGCCGGAGAGTGAGAATTCTTCCATTTGTGGTATTGGATATTATGTCACCTTATAATGCCTTCGTGGGCCGACCAGCCCTCGTAGAATTCAGAGCTTGTATTGCACCTTGGTGCTTGTTATTAAAGTTCCCAACAGATACAGGAGTGGGAGTAGTTAGAGGTGACCAAGTCGTAGGACGATCTTGCTACATAGCAAAGTTGAAGTTGTTGCTCAAAGCATTAAACATAGAACCAAAGGGTACTCCTCCATCCGCAAAGGAGGACACAACATAGCAATTAAAGATGGCCCCGAAGGAGCCGCCCAGAGAACTGCCCAAGGATATAGATCCCAGAGAGGACGAGGAACCTGGGGGCAGAATGGAGACTCCAAATGAAACAACTATGGATGTTCCAATCGACGATGATGACCCAACGAAGGTCTTGAAAATTGGATCCCAATTAGACCCTCTTTGGACAAAAGGATTGACCGACTTCCTAAAGGCCAACCTGGATCTGTTTTCCTGGACTCATGCTGACATGTGTGGGATATCCCTATCAACTATGCGCCACACATTGAGCATCAATTCAAAGCATCCATCTGTTAAGCAGAAAAGGCGAATGCTTGGCCAAGAGAGGTCAGCTGTCTTAAAGGAAGAAGTTGAGAAGTTGAGAAGCAATGGATTTATTAGAGACTCAATTTATCCAGAATGGATTTCAAATCTGGTTTTGGTAAAGAAGGCCAATGGAAAATGGCGCACCTACATCGATTTTTCAGATTTGAATAAACCTTGTCCGAAAGACAGTTTCCCTCTTCCTAGAATCAATCAATTAGTGGATTCGACGGCGGGTCACGAACTCCTCTCCTTCATGGATGCGTATTCCGGATATAACCAGATTCCCATGAATGTCCTAAACCAGGAACATATCAGCTTCATCACAGATTTGGGATTGTACTGCTATGTAGCGATACCTTTTGGTCTAAAGAACGCTGGAGCTACATATCGACGACTGGTAAACCAGATATTCTATAGTCAGATTGGGAAAATGATGGAAGTGTACGTTGATGATATGCTTGTGAAATCCAGACAATCACCCAACCATACCACTGATTTAGTAGAAATGTTTGATATCCTAAGGCGATATAGGATGAAGCTCAACCCTCTAAAGTGTTCATTTGGAGTAGCTTCTGGAAAAAAATTGGGCTTTATCGTTAGCTCGCGTGGAATTGAAACCAATCCAGATCAGATCGCAGCGATCAGGAATATTCAATAACCAAGGCAAATCAAAGATGTGCAAAGCCTCGCTAGGAAAGTGGCCGCATTAAGTAGATTCATCTCCAAAGCTACGGATAAGTGCATCCAATTTTTCGATTTAATAAAGCGAGGGAAGCGCAATTTCAAATGGACTCCTGATTGTGTAGAAGCATTCCATAACCTCCTGAATGATCTGGAAAAACCCTCGATATTGTCCAAGTCGGTAGATCACGAGGACTTGTTCATGTACTTGATAGTATCATCCCACGCAATAAGTTCAGCCCTGGTGAGGGAAGAAGATAAAGTCCAGAGATCAGTGTACTATATAAGTAAAAAACTAGCAGCGGCGGAGTAGAACTACCCAAAGATAGAAAAGCTTGCGTACAGTTTGTTGATCGCATCTAGAAAGCTCCGCCACTATTTTCAAGCTCAACCCATCAGAGTATACACTGATCATCTGCTCCGACAAGTATTACAAAGACCAGAGGCATCGGGAAGGCTACTCAAGTGGAATATCGAGTTAAGTCAGTTCAACCTGAACTTTCAGCCCCGAAGGTCGATAAGGGGGCAAGTATTGGTAGATTTTACAGTAGAATTTACTATACCAAAGGATGACGTAGTGAATGAAGAAGCTGATACCCCAAAATCGCTAGTTGACCCCAATGCCTGGAAACTGTATACTGACAGAGCCAGGAATGACAAACGATCTGGTGCTGGAGTGGTACTTGTAACTCCCAAAGAACGATCGATATATTATGCTTTGAGATTAAAGTTCCACGCCACCAACAACGACTCGGAGTATGAAGCCCTGATTGTCAGGCTTAAGCTTGCAAGGGAGCTAGAAATAGCGAAGCTGGATATCTTTTGCGATTCAAAGATTGTTGTGAACCAGGTTAATGAAGAGTTTCAGGCCAAAGGGCCCAGGCTTATATCGTACTTGAAGGAAGTAAGAAAATTGTTGGGTGGCTTGGAACACTACAACATAACACACATCCTCCGATCAGAGAACCAGAGGGTGGATAAGTTGGCCAAGATGGCTAGTCCCGATAACCCTGAGGACACAGAGATGGTCCCGATAGAGGTGCTGCAGTCTCTGAGTATCGACCAGATGGAAATTAATCATGTATTGAAGACTGAGCAAGAAAGGGAGTCATGGATGACGCCCATAAAGAACTTCCTGATAAATGGGACACTTCCCACCAAAAAGAGCGAAAGGCGTGCTGTCATTCGCAAGGCTTCCCCATATGTCATGCAAGGCGAAATTTTATACCGATAAGGGTTCTCAATGCCACTCCTCCGGTGTATAGCCCACGACGACATAGAAAGAGTGTTGAGGGAAGTTCATGAAGGCGAGTGTGGCGACCACACTAGAGGAAAACATTGGCAAAGAAGATACTTCGATATGGCTATTTCTGGCCTATTGTGAACAAAGATGCGGCTAAGCATGCACGGCGTTGTGACGCATGCCAGAAGTTCTCAAAGATTCCCAGGGCACCTCCTGGCCAGTTGAAGATAATGATGAGTCCGTGGCCCTTCGCTGTTTGGGGAATTGACTTTATTGGAAGCCTCCCCATAGCGAAGGGCAGAGAAAAGTTCTCCATTGTAGCCGTGGATTACTTCACGAAGTGGTTGAAGCGGAACCGTTGACCACGATCACAACCAAGAGGGTGATCAACTTCGTTGTGAGAAATATCATCTGTCGATTTGGAATTTCAAAAGTCATCATAACAGATAATGGGACCCAATTTGCCAGTACCGAGTTCCGGGATTTTCGCTAGAGATATCATATCGAGAAGAGATTCACAGCTATGGCACATCCGCAATCAAATGGACAGGTAGAAGCGGCAAACAAAGTAATCAAGTCCATTTTGAAGAAGCGATTGAAACGGGCCAAAGCCATGTGGGTCGACGAACTACCTTTGGCACTATGGGCCTACAGAACAACCTTTAAATCAGCCATCGGGCATACCCCCTTTTCCTTTGCTTTTGGATCCGAAGCAGTCATTCCAGTTGAGTTAAAGGTGTCGTCTCATAGGGTCAGTTACTACGACCCAATGACTAACAACGAACTGCTCCTTGAATCCCTGGATACGGTAGAAGAAAAAAGGGACGAAGTGGAACTACGTGCCTTGAGGCATAAACAGCAAGTCACTCGGTATTACAACAGAAGGGTCTGAGCTCGAACCTTTGAACCCGGAGACTTGGTTCAAAAACGTGTCTTTCCACCCCCAGTACATTTGGGCTCGAAATGGGAAGAACCCTATACTATCCTACGGAACCTTGATAACGGAGCCTTCAAGCTAGCGACCGTGGATGGAGATGAAATCCCCAAAGTGTGGAATGCCCAACATTTGCGGCATTATTTGACATGAAATTTTCAATTTTATTCTTTTGCTTTTAGGACCATGTAAAAAGGAACGACTTGCTTAGAATATTCCAATCATATAAACAAAAGATTATAAAGTGGACGTAGGTCATGATTTAACCGAACCACTATAAAATATCTTGTGTTATTTACTTTTATCGCTCTATTTATTAATTACTCTGCAATTCCTTGCTCATATGAATCATTATAATCTTTAAAATTTGCCATGGGCCTTGCAACAATCTCGAAACACGTAATTCAAAGTGGCTTCCATTAGATCAGAAGGTCAACAATATGCAGAGCACCGAAGGTGCAATGGAGCAAATGACACAACTATCGACACTCTAGTTCTCATGATTTGAGAAAGAGTATGAAGGGAAAAGAGATAAAATTGTCTAGAGACGTGAAGGTGCACCATGATTTAAAAGACCGTCTCGACAACACTCTACCCTTGGCATTCGATGGGAGAGTATAAAGGCGCTAGAGACTGAGCGCTGCAAAAGAACTCCTACCCCGCTGAAGGAGCGGGGGGCAAACTGAAAGTTGAGTTCGAACTTTATCCTGGGCATATGACAGGGGAGTATAAAAGCGTTTCGATCAAATGCCATTAAAGGGCTCCTTTCTCGTTACACAACCGGAAACAAAAATGAAAGCTGAGTCTGAACCCCTCTATTCCGGGCTCGGGGGGCAGCACACATATGACTCTAATCAATCCTCAATAAGCCCTGGTCAGGCATCATAATAATGGTTGATTGGGGGCATACTTATACACATGTAAATACACTGAAGTGTAGTGCAGGAATTTTAGAACGATTCATGATTTGATTCTAACTTAGTTATGATTTGAGTAGTTATGTTCAAGACTAAGTATGATAAACTTGCAGGAACACCGCTATGCAAAAAGAAATAGAATTTCATTTACTAAGTGCAGGTTTACAAGACAAAACTAAACAAAATACGAGGGCCATACTCGCGACTACATCATAAGGCTAGTGGAAAGTCTAAAAACAAAATATGGACTAACAAGCAAACTCTAGTTGGACTTGGGAGATGACTTGGGCTTTTTCTCCTTCTTTTGCTTCTCCGGCTCCTCCTTGTCGACATCAGATTTATCCTGCTTTTTCCTCTTCTTCTTATCTGAAGGAGGTTCCGGTGGAGGGTTAGAAGATTGGGATGCAAGCTGTGTAGTTATCGACTTACTGGACAACTTTATAATTAACCCAGACTTGGGATCAGCTGCGGAGACAGGTTGCACATTTAGGGGCTCGTGTTCCTCTATTTTTAAGGTCAGCTGTTTATCCTTTTTAACCTTCATTTCGGCTAAGGTCGTATTATCTTCGTTTTTGGTCTCCCCTGTGATAGCAAGCTCTTCCTCATCATCCCCGTAATCGCCATCGATGTCATCCAAGGCTCCGATAACTTCGGCATCCTTGGGAACATCGGTGCCTGATGATGCAATGGCTTTCTCGGGTGCCTTGACCTCAGTCTGCTCAATAGTTTCATGGATGACCTCAGTGTTCGGTGACACATTGACCTTCTCAACCTCTGTTTGCTTTTCTGCATCCTTCTCCGCCAACTTGGCACCTATATTATGAGAAGCAACTGTTATTAGTTTTGGAGAAAATGTGGTCTTCTCGATTGTTTGCTCCACAATGCGATGACAAGTAACAATAGCTTTAACAAATTGTGGAGAGAATACGGAGATACCTTCTGCTGATTCCTCACCTGAACCTGCAACAGAAGCTCTAGAAGTTGGAGGAACTAGAACTACAGGGATCAATAGGTTATCTGGGTTATACTCCTCAACCTCATAAGTCTTGGGCTTTGTTGCTGAACTCGAACCTTCATCAATCTTGCTCTTGCCCTTGAGATCAAACCTCTCTTTCTCCATGGCTTCTTGGATCTGACGCCTGCTCTCTGCTAAAGCCTCAGGCTCTCCACCTCTGAGAAAAGCCTGCATGAGTTGGTCCTCATCGACTTCTTCGACCTTCAAGCGTCGCTTCTCGCTCTCAACAATCTGCTCACATACACTAACTAAGGTGGTGGGATAGTTACTACTCCAGGAGATATCTCGAGTCCGGATGATTTGAACAAAGAAGTCCATCAACAGTTCGTCGAATTCCCCTATCTCCTTCTCGGCCGCAGTAAGTTTGGCAGTAGCAGTGGAGGCCGACTCGAGAGCTACATTAGCATTACCTTCGGCAAGAGCTGCCGTTCCTTAGCATGAGCAAGTTTGTCGTTCAAGTTCGCATTTCCTTTTCAATACGAGCGAGATTGTCCTTTAAGCTTGCTTTTTCCTTTTCCCAAGCAACCTTTTATGTGGCAAGACGACCCTCCGACGCCTTTATCTCAGAGTTAGCCGTCCTGAGATCCTCTATCTCTTTCTTCAAAGCCACGCGCCCTTGGCTGTGTGAATCAAGCTCGAGGTGGAAACGTGTTTTAACATTCTCCAACTCTATTTTGTAGTTTTCAGCATCCCGCTGAGCTAAAGCAAGCAGGACCTGCGCGTCCTCAAGTTCCTTCTCTGCCTTGCTCCTGGCTTTAGCATCGTGGTTGATTTTCATCCTAGCCCTGGTAGCATCTATTTCTAGACGACGGATAACATCTGAAATTTTCTTGTCGGGTTTCTTCATCACCCTATACTGTTTAGCCACAAGACCAATTTGGCCCACAACTTCGATATCCTAGTCCTTGGGAATTAGTTCAGGATCTGGAATAAACATCATCCTTTCGAAGTAAAGCTCAGGGAACTGTTTTCGCAAACGCTCAAGCTTTGCCTTATGGTCAGGAGTGAGGGCAACATCCTGTGCACTGGTGGTATCCAGGTTGTGCTGACCAGAAGGAACTAAAGCTACATTCTCTTTTTCTAAATTTTTGCTTGGATCTTTGTCTCTATCTTTGGATTCATGATGCTTCTTGGAAGATTTTCCCTGAGACGGTGTACTCTTCGGAGGAGTTAGATCTTTGGGAAGTTGCTTGCCTCCAGCTTGTGGCACTTGACAACTATGGTATTTCCCAGGGTCTTGCTTCGAAGGAGAGCGAGACCGTGTAGAGTGGGGCTGATAAGAATCACGGGGTCGTTGGCTATCTCTTCCCCGGCTGTCACTGCGATCATGCTCAGATATGGGGTTGAGTCTGGGAGTGCAGCCACAAAGTTGGCGATGAGAATATGAGTGGCGACGAGACATTTTTCCTACAAAGAACGACAAACAAATATGAGACCTATGAATACAAATAGCACATGAGTGATGTGGCAAGTGGTGCATGTGATTTGTGTATCCCGTGTAATCCCCCTAACAGACCAGGGCCCGAAGCTAGGCTCGTCTGTATAGTATCTTTCTCTTTGGTGGGAATGTTCTCTTCCTTAGAGACAGGGAAGAATGGTTCCCCTCCAAAGTCTTCAGGTGTGTAGATGCTATCTGGCAGAGGGATTTTCTCTAACTCCCCAAATATCTGCTCCTTCGTCAACGTATCATGAGTGGTAGGCCCCACTTGTGGTGGAGTCCTTGAGGGAGACTGCCCCTTGGACACTGAAGCCTCCTTTGGCTCACCATCTCGGAATTCATCTCCTTTGTACACATTCAAATCCTCATCATCCTGGTCAATCATTGGTGAAGGACTTTTAGGAATCTCAATCGTCTTCGCAACTTCTGTAGTCACTTTGGTCGGGGGCATGCCACTAGATTCCCCAATTGTTTGAGTAGAGGGCACGTATTTGTAAGGCTTACCACCTGAACCGAGACCAAATCTCACATCCAAAAGACAGTGTTTGTGAAGGCTCTCGTTGGTTAAACACTTCCTGATTTTTCAGAAGTCAGATTTTCTTGCTATGAGGCGGAATAATCGATCTTCATATATCGAACCTTGTGTTTTTTCAAAGTTGTGAGCTGTACAGAAAAAAGAACACATTAGCACATTAATTGTGCAATTGGAACACGCATTGAAGGATTTGAAACCTACTTGATTGTAGCCACTTCCTCGCACATCCAGCTTGATGATTTATGTAAAACCAATCAGATCTGGCATCCCCTAAGTTGTTATGGCTTTCCGATAAGACCTTTCTGCCAGGAATCGACTCGAAGAAAGAAAAGTTCGGGGTCCCTACGGAACGATGTTTGAAATGATAATAGAATTTTAAATCTCTGAAGGTGAGCTCGGTCTTTAAAACCTCTGCGTACGCGATATATAAGGTATACGGAACTGCATAAGCGTTGGGATGGAGTTGCATGGCAGCAATATGTAGTCGTCTCAGGAGATCAACGACAATCGGAGGAAACGGAGGGATAGCGCCTACCCAACACATGAGCCTACTGATAGCCATGTATCCTCCCGGAGCAGAATGAGGCCTGTCTCCTTCCTCCGGAGTTTTTACATCGTCCCAAGGAATCCCGTGCCTTAGATTTTCTCCAATTTCAACTTGTCCAATTTAGAGACTACGGAATCACTCAGCTTCTCATTCTGTACTTCTTTAACACATGGAATTTCGTCAGGAGATCGATCATCTTCTTCTTCCTCAAGTGATGTGTTCTCGGAAGTCGTCGATTCACTATCAAGCCCTGTCTGATAATCAGATCCAGAATTCTCCCACTCTGGGTCAGAGGGAAGCACATCAGGATTGTGATAACTTGACGACTCTAGATCTGCCCTCTTTTATGATATTCTCGATGAACGTCTATCAGACATGGCTGTAGTGGCGAGTAAACATGAAAGATTAGAATACAATTTCCCATGAACCTTGTGTGTGCAAGTGCTGGTGTGTACAGTTATGCATAATACTGGGAAAGAAAAGCACAAAGTAAGTTAGATAAGCGTGACATTGTTCGTTATATGTTGTCGAGTTATGCTGTTGTCCAGTCCAAAAAGTTCGTCTTACAGGCTCTAACCTAACTATTCATCGATTAGTCCAAGTTGTGGTTGATTTTCAATTAAAGTAGGCATTGACGAATTCGGTTGATTAGTGTAACTAAGTCGGATATGGTCATAAAATTAGGGTTGGCCTGGAGATAGGCTAACCCTTGAAGTTCCATGGTTCGGCTTGAGATAGGGGCTGACTCATGATATGGGTCGCGCTCGTGAATGTGTATCGGTTCGTGGCATCGGACCAGCTCGTGGGAAGAAGTCGGCTCGTGACAAAGGGGTTGACCCATGGAAGCGAGGTTCAGCTCGTGACATTATAAGGATTACCACGACCCGCAATTTCATGCGATCTAATGTCTCATCCTCATCCACGACCCGACTCGGCTCCTATCTCGCTGTCATGACCCGAACCGATACCCTATTTTTCTCTGTGAGCCAACACTCTACCCTTCTCTACAAATTTATCCCTGACTCCCTCTTCACAATTGAACCCATCGTTGTACTCTGTAGCTTGGGCCTGCTCCACCACGAAACAGTCTTTCACCATCCTTGATCAATCAGTAAACCGCTACCCTAACTCATAGAACGACGATCTCTGCCGGCGACATGATCGACGTTGATAAGGGGGGCCTCGATGGTGGAAATTCACATAAAGATCTATCTCGAGTTCGCAAATCTTATAAATTAATGGTTTAAATCATAATCAAGGATCGAATTACCTATTAAGTGAACTTGGGGATCTACGATTTGGTTTAGGAAGAATTAGGGTTGGGGATTAGGAAAAGAGCAGCAGCAGTAAAAAGGAAGAAGAAGAGTGAATAGAAGAGAAGGTCGGTTTATATAGGCTTTGCATTGGCTTTTTGTCTTCCTTCTTTTGTCTCATTAGGGATCGAACTGGCCCAACGGACCATGAGCATTCGGATAAGCCCATTGGGGCATACGTGAGGACCTGTTTGACCGTCGGTTCGTGACTCACACGAGTGCGGCCTTTGCTTCCTCGTGATGTGCACCAACGAGTATGAACTGTGGTGTAGATAGGAGACTCAGATCTTTGAGATGGCCATTGAATTTGAAGATTGGAACTTTTTATACATAGAAGCACGGATGTTATTTAACACTTTTTTGGCAAAAGTTTAAAGACTTACTTGTAGAAGAATTAATCACAGCGTGCTTCAGGATTCACAAGAGTAAAATCAACCAACGAATAAAGAAATAATTGGAAATCTAGACTAATACTTATACCCGTCAGGAGAGGCGATCTTTTGAAGCAGTGTGACATTACAAACAAACATGACTTTTTGATTTACGTCGTTCCGTGAAAGGATAGTTTAACAATTTTGAAGCATGTTCCATCTCCGATAAAACATACTTCGAGGGGCAAAATGTTGGCTAGCTTTTGAACCAAGCCACAAAGGATATGAAGACTTACATGTCGTAGACGAGGATACTCATATTTGATCAAGTCCTGATCGTGTCCTATGCTCCTAGCCGGTTCGTGATGCACCTCCTCCTTCGACTCGCCATGTCTTTCACGACCCGCTCGAGATGAGCACCACGACCCGCTCGTGGTATAGGGTCACGAACCGACTCTGCTACCAGAGAATGGTGGCCAAGAATTGGTCATCCACGATCCGAGATTGAAGGATCTTGCAACACCTGTCCATAACCGCCATTTTGACTACTTCTCGATCAAGCCACGAACCAGTCCGAGATCCTCGAGATCCATGCCACGTGTCATCGCAAACCGCTTGCAAAAATCACCTATAAATAGCTCTATATTTGGCATTTTTCATGATTTTTTGGCAGTTCTGAGTATTATTTCCACCATTACTGTTTGTCCGTTATTTCTAATCAGTATTATCTCAAAATTATTGAGTGAACCACTATTGTAAAAGTGAGATTGAGAGAAATCGTTGATTGTACTTGTATTCAACGTATAATCAAAGATATACAATGTGGACGTAGGCTCGTTAACGTCGAATCACTATAAATCTGGTGTGTTTGCTGTATTTTCTTTCATTTTCAGTTATTACTCTCTGCAATTCTAAACAATTCGGGTGCTAGAACCATAATTTGGTCTAACAGTCGACCAATCCTTGTCTTTGTATAGTAACTTCTTCTTCCTCTTATCTTAGCCTGACGTTGAGCGTCATAGACTTGATCGACTTATGCTTTTCGCCAAAAAAAATCGATATCTAGAATTTGGTATTTGGGTTGAAAGCATGGGCATCGTGGATAGTTAAAAGATGAGATAGCGAGCTGGGTTAACGAGAGGTGTAATTTGAGTTAAGCCAAGTTTTATAGTGCGTAACTGACCCCGCAATAAAAACCGTTTTTGGTTACTTTATTTTACAATAAAACATTACTACTAAAATAGCGTCGTACCACCACTTATTGATTTATCACTCACACCAATTCATATCTAACACTTCTCTTTTTTTAGAGTTTTTCTAAATTTTGGCCTTATTTAATATTATATTGTGCAAATAACCCGGTTTCAAAAATAATTACGTTTATAGTCAGGTTTTGGTCAACCCAATGCCGAGTTGACCAAATTACACTAGCACAATTCGAAATTGCGCTAGTGTAAAAAATATGCACTGGCTCCATTTCCGAATTCGCCAATGCAAATCTTAAATACATATTTTTTCTGCTTGTCGCCATTTCAGATGGCGTCAATATAAAATCATTTTTTTTTACATTGACGCGATTAGAAATTGAGCCAGCGTATTATGACCAACTCAGCATTGAGTTAGCCAAAACCGGGCTATAAACGTAATTATTTTCAAAACCAGGCTATTTGAGTAGTAAATTTCAAAATGAGGCCAAATGATTTTTTAAAATCCTATTTCTATAGTTTATGCTTCCAAAAAAAAATTATAATATATTGTTCAGGACAGAAACATGAATTATGACTTCTTTATATTTGATAAATACAAGGAAAATTCTATTTTGAACTCTGCAAATTGCCGAGTTAACCTCTATTTTGTAAAACAAAAAACAACACCAAAAATATCATTTTCCTATTTTTGATTTAGATTAAAGTTTTTTTTTTTTAGGATTTTGTATCTGCCATACTGTGACATTGCGTTATGCCTATAGGATATCACACAGCGGCATTGCATGATGCTCTGAAGTCACCATGAAGTGGCAATTCAACCAAATAACGAGCTTACCTTTTTTGGGAAAATTTGGGGGAAACTCAGCAGTTTTTCGAGTTCGACTAATAACTTAGTTAACACAATTCCGAATTGTTTAGTTTTGTTAAGACAGATTAACTCAGTTTAGTTTAATTTGTTTACTCATAGTAATAACTATTCATCCCTTTTGATAATACTATTCACAATACACATGCATACTAAGGAAAACCAAGCAAATACTACACATATCAATTAGACCGAAAATCGAAAATTAGACACGTTCAGATTTCTTAATAGACTATATTTAAATGCTTCTTTTATGATTACAACAAGTTATTAATAAACAACTAAAAATCAAAATTTGAATCAAAATTGAAACGAAAACGAAATCACCGAAGTTTAGAAACTAACAAATTTCAGATATCCAAAGACGAGTACGATACCGAGTTCTCGAACCATGGCTAGAATCAATTTTCAAACTTTGAAAACATCCAAAATACAAATAAATAATTTGAGATTCATTTCCTAAATTTTGAATGTTTGAAAAATACATTTAGATGTCCAATATCTGATTTTCGTGAGCTTGAATCTAAAGTAGTGAAAATTTTCCCTATCTTTTCCTTTAGTTTCTCTCCTTGCAATACTCGGCATATGGCGCTATGTAATCAAAACACTTTGCACTAACATCGACCAATGCGAACTCACATACTAAAATATCGACCAATGCGAACTCACATACTAAAATAAGTTTTCGACATTCAAATGAGTGCAACTTTGCAATAGAGGGACTAGTGCAGCTTTCCACTCGATGCACAACTCTGAGGCAATGAACTGGTCTTTAAACCATTCCAATTTAACTGTTTAATTCAGTATCCCAACTATACATTTCATTCATAATGACAATTTTAAATATCATGTAGAATTATCAAATGATATTTAGATGAAGGTAACGCCTATGCATATTTGTATCTAAAATAATTTCTTGATATTAGACATCCACATCTGCCAATACAAATAGATATCACATATTTATTCGATCAGCTAACAAATGATAACCCGTAAAATAACAAATAAAAAATTTTGGTTTAACTTTATTCTTCCCTATCTCGTTGCTTACAAAGTACTAAAATAAAACAAATATTGCAACACATAGTTTTGAGCAATTAACATGCAATAAATACATATTACATAAATTATTAACTTAATAACACCACCTATGTGTGTGTGTGTATACACACACACATATACATACATATATACATATCACTTATTATATCACAATACATCACAATACACGTAATTTAAGTTTCTTAACAAAAACCAAATAGATACGAATAGATTTTGAATTTTTGGATATCTGTTAAGAGCCTATACCAAGAAATCTCAAGGATATTAACAAGATCTCATAACATATATATGATCATGCATTACGATATAAAGCACATTCGTCTTATATTAAGAAACCCAATATCTGACGATACGCATGTTGAAACTGTTCTTTGATTTTAGAACTCCGAAAGTTTGAATCCAAGCTTCTTTAAAATGTGAACTTGAAACGTGATTTTTAGAGAATCCCTTAAATTGAATTTGGATATTTATTTTAAAGTTTTGATTAAGAAATGGAGCTATATGAATACAAAGATATTCGCATTTAAAAAGTATTCGTTTGATTATTGTCAGGATTATTGCTTGAAATTACATGTATTTTAGTACAATCAAATATATTTGTTTATTGTTTCATTAAATTGACAGTCTATATTATTTGGACTTTATGCATGTTTACACTCAAAACTATTAGTTATCATCATATTTATTTATTTTTAACATTTTTTATTACCAACATCATTGAAAAAAAAGATGTAAAATAAAATGTTTTGTATATATATATATATATATATATATATATATATTAATTTATTGGTCATTAGCGGATATGATAGCTATTAGATATCCTTCCATATTTGCAAATGTTGATATCTGATATCCGAAAATAAATCTAGATGGGAATATAACACTATTCGCATCTGAAAGCATCCGTTGAATAAACTAATGATAACATCGCAAGACATACTTTAGGAAGTTTGAGTTACTTCGATCATAGTTCCTTTTTAAAGTATATTGCATATCTATTGTAGCGTCAAGGTCACAAAAAAAAGAAAATAATACTAGAATAATAAATTTGAAGTCAACGTGCATGAATAGTTTGACACATAACTGATAGAAACAGAATATGTGTCAGACGCATCCATAATTTTGCCTGACCGTTTATCCAGGCAAGCCAATGAGCGAAAATCCTCCAGTTGGCGTCCAACGTATTGGACGTGAGCGGTTGGATTTTCACCTGTTATCTATGAATTTCCTCCCTTCCCCCACACATTCCCGCCTCAGACCCAGAAACCACCTCCTATCTTCGTAATTTTTCATTTTTTAGCATCGAATCGCTATTATTTCCAGCAATTTCTTTATAGCTATCCTTATTTTTTAATTATGTACAACGTATATTGCTTTTGTAAATTTTTGAAATTGTCTACTTCCATTGCTAACTGGACGGATGAACGCACAACAACATTCATTGATATATGTGTATGCAATATTGGCTTACGTGGCAAACACCGATATTCTCTGAGTGCTGTAGCAGTGGAATTGAACAATGATTCGTTGATGGTGGGACAAAAGCCCAAATAAAGAATAAGTGGGGTAACCTTATGCAGCTTTGGAGATAATAGGATAGCTTACTGCAGATTCCTAGCGAAGAGTGGAAGGAAGAGCAAGACTATTTGGATGGATCAGACGACTGGTGGTATGGTACCGCATCCTGGTATTGAAAATTTAGGAAAAATTCTCCTCTTAAATTTCGGGAGTTGTTTGGTAGGTGCATAGGAAAAGGCACCTGCCAGTATGAGATACCTCCAGTTGCGCTTCCTTAGGTCTCACCTGAAGATGCATCTCTTTGCGGGGATCGGGTGGCTGGCGAGAGTTCACTACCCCTGCGTAGATGCTCCACATATATCCAGACTGCGACCCCTGCAGCCCCCACCATCCGATCACTTCAATGAGACGTCGACAGAAGTTTTTCTCCGTTCGCCTCTATTATGGATGTTCAAAGGTGGGAGGTTGTTGAGATTTTTCGCATTGATCCTCTAATTTTGAATGTAGCGCAGACGCTTATCTATTTGGATCTAATCGGTTACCTTGATTACCATGCGAGGAGGTTCCACCGTAATCAGCAATAGTATATTTGGATCTAATGTGTTGTCGGTTGTTTTATACTTGACTTTGCTTAATTTGTTCTTGTTTGTTTGTTCTCCTTATCGTGTCCTCAATTTTATTTCGTTGCTAATAGTATAAAATTTGATGTTTTGAATGTGTGTGTTTATTTCTAATTATTATACACATATATTACAATAGTAAACATATATTTAATCAATTATAAGACTATTAAAAAAAATCGCCATGTTTGAACACCCTATTTAAAAGCTTCGTCTGAAACCTCAAACATCCTGCCCCGTTTAACATAATATCCCGTTTAAATACATCGTTTAACCTTACCGCAAACACACCCTTAGTGATTATAATAAGTGATTATAATAAAGAAAGAATGGAAGCGAGAAGACAATTTTTCCTGTTTACTAACATGTGGAAACCAAAGATATAAATTCATTTTTAATTCAATATTTGAAACGATTTTTAAAACCAATCGTCTTGCTCTTTTCTATTCTTCCATGCATTTTAAAATACGTCGTTGAATATGAATATATAATTAAACTACAAACACTATCCTAACCTCTCTCCATTATTTTTTCCTAGTTCATTGCAACAACATAAAACACTTAAATTTCTATCATTTCTCAATTCCTTATCTAGCCTCTTTCACATGTTAATTTGGTTGTGAAAACTGTACTCAAATAATTATCATCAACAAAATAACAGTGTTGTTTATCTTTTGTAGACATGTTTTCTATTGGGAAAAATGGCATTGAAGGTTGAAGCTTTAAACCCCGTAACGAAAAAGGGGAAACTGACAGCTACGTTTTATGTTGTACTACGAGAAGCAACATATCATTCTTCTTGCAAACAATCGCCTAATGTCGCTTTCTCGTGCACTTACATGCAAGGACATAACCAAGATTCTAACTTGCAGTGCGCAGATTATCTGGGCGCTCAAATAAAAAAGTTAACAGAATTACCTTAGTATAATCTAAATTATCATATTCATACACTTCAAAATAATCAAGATTAACTAATTCCTTTAGCAAAGAGAAATGCTACAAACACCCATACCAAAATAACATAAATTACTAGATATCTTACTTAAGTGGTGCACTACAAACTTCAAAGAAGTCAAATTCATCTACAATTGTCTCGATATCAATATTTTTGACTATTTCTCTTTCAATTTATTTTATCATGTGATTTCCATGCAAACTAGTTATTGTGCAATGGTGTCTCGATCAACTTCATAGTCAAAATTTCTCATCCGATGGTAGTAGTTATACAGAAAGAGTTAAGACAAGACAAATCAATATATGAAAAGGGTATCTTCCGGCTTTTTTGTCTTGGCTAACTCCATATTTAACTCTGAGAGTGACAATGTTACAAAAGGGTCAGTGTGTACATCTTGCTCATAATATCGCGACAGGTGTGTTAGCTTAATAGTAATATACAACTCACTAAAATCTTTAGAATGGTATTGTTTTGCTAGCACCATCATCAAGTTTTAGTGCTTCAAAATTATTTTTTGGCTTCAAAATCGAGCTCAAACTTAAAAGCGCAATCGATATATCTAAAAATCCTGTATTTAGCTCCATTATTTATGTGTCAATAATTTCATTTAACATATCTTAACAACAATGGTGCCATATGATTATTTCACCATGTTATTAGCAAGAGCGTCTCCTTCCTTCTAAATAGTGAGAACTCATATCATGTAGTGCAACCGAAAGCATTTTCCATTTTTCATTGTTTTCATATAACAAAGAAGTTTTTGTGATTGAAAGTTTTCAAGTAAGGCTTGCCAAACGTCAATAAAATCAATACTCCTTATTTTAGTTTTAGGCATGCATCTGTGGAGAGATAATAGAGGCTAACTGTGGTAGTTATAATTAATTGATAAGTAGAAAGTTTAAATTGATGCATGTGTGGCTGGCATACCATACATACATTTGGTGTTTTTGAATGTAATTTTACAGTCACTGTCTGGTCGGCAAACGTGCAGAGTTTTGAAAGTAATTATGCAGTCATTGTTCTCTACCTTAATTAGGTGTATGAATTAGCTTTCTGGAAGGAAGAAAATGTCGTTGTTCGAAAATATAATGCCGACCTAGGGAAAGTTCTCGTGGGAAACAAATCACCACCCTCCTCCACCTTTCCAGCCTCTGTTCTCGCCTCCTCCTCGTCCAACGCAGCCGACGCCGCAACCTCCAGCTCCTCCAGACCCGAGTTCAGACAGCCAGTCTCAAGAATCCTGCAACCCTGATAATTCTACCCCAGCCTACCCGCCGACAGAATTAAGCCCTGTGGCGACCTCTGAGTTGCGCCCGCTCTCCCCTTCAGATCCCCATGATTTTACAGCGTTTGAATTGCCAAACACTAGTCAAGATGAGTTCTAGTTGGTGACTTCTCGAAGAAGGCAATGATTCTCTTACTCGAATACCCGATTACAAATCAGTTAAGGTGCCAAATCGGCCTCTCCTCAGCAGGAACAACATACTGTTGCTTTTTCTGCTGGTCCGCCCTTCAATCAGGATGAGTTCGCTACTTTAAATGTTGCAAACTCTGTTCCAAATGGGAAAACAACAGGAGATGTAAATCGGTCGGATCGGACAGGATGTAGTTGTGTTCAGTTTCTATCCTAAAAAAATTCAGAGCGAACACGGACCGAACGAAAAATTTTCTCGGATAAATCTTCTTGTACTAATTCGTGTCCTAAATGAAATCGGTCGGACACGGACATACATTTTTCGGACACGGACACGAGAGGACCCGGTCAGACATGGCTATTTATATCATATTTTATACTTTTTATTAAGTTTTCTCTCGACCATATATCGATTTACAAGAAATCAGACGAACTCGGACGAAACGGACCGGACATGATTTTTTCTCGAATAAATTTTGTTGTCCTTACTCGTGTCCTAAATGATAATCGAACGAACTCGAACGGACATATTTCGATCACGGACACGAACGGACGTCGGACCACTACAACAAAAAACACTTTTCGCAACAGGTCATATCTGTTGCAGCAGACCTATTGCAACAGGCCAGCGCCCGTTTATATAACCGAAGTTGCAAAAGATCGGTCTCATTTTGCAACAATTTTTGTACGTTGCAATAAGATGTTGCAGTATCCTATTTTGAAACTGACATTTGTTGTTGCAACAGATCTTTTCGCAACAATATATGCTTATTGCAATAGATTCTGATGCAATTGTGTACATCAATCATAAATCTGTAACAAAAATAATTATAGCTTATAGATATTACATATTAAATGTATTCGTTGTAGTAGTAGTGTATATTACAGAATGAAATAAACGAATAAAAGTTTTATTTTAACAAAGTTTTAATAGTACAAACAATTACAACAATAATTTCTACAATTTTCATACACCATTCATGTATAACAATTTCGTCTCTCACACAACACATTTTTTTCAAATAAAATATTTTCTAATCATATCTCTACTCTATCATACATACACTATAACCAAAAAAAAAAAAAATATATTAGTTCATTAGAACAAATCTGCAGTTCATGCTCCAAATTTGTTGTTGATCATGAACATGCACATGCCTATCTAGGAATATGTATGTCTTTCTAGCGAACTCTACATCAAATACAAGCCTAGAACTGACAACACCTTCTATACTTCCTTGCAACCCATTGATGTGCAACACTGCAAAATCCAACTTTTTTGACTGGTTTGTTTCAACAAATTTATGATGCTTTCTTATCAAAAAACAAAACTAAATTACCTAGGGGGACCAAAATCAATTGGAGTGAATTCGTCCTTCATCTTGAACAAAAGAATGCTACTCCTAACCAAAACGGTTATCATTTTCATAAAGAATGCGCACTTCACAAAAGCACCAGCAAACCTCCAAGCGATGCTTCAAAATATGAGCGCATCTTGAAAATGACAAAAACACAAGGACCCATACTATATAAAATGAAAGTATCTTGAAGATTTATAGTATAGCATTAGCATGATTTCTCATGCGCAGTTGGTTTCCCAAAATGAACTGTCCTGCTTATATTAGTTGTTCTGTCTTTATATTGTGCTACAAAATCAAATAAGTAAATGCTATCGGCATCAAGCTCAGAACATGTTTTCGGATCTGGAGAATAGTGAAGAGTTGCTGCATTTGGACCAGTAAACTCCAATGGATGTATTAACTACTAGTAGAGAATCGGATGGGGGACGATCTTTCCATATTTCATAAACCAAATTAATGTATAACTGTACTAATTTTTGTTTGTCCTTAGAGAAAGCATTTTCGTACCTCTGTGTCGTTTCAACCGACAAACACCATGGGTCAATTCTTTTATGTCCCTCATTCAAAATATTATCGGCAATCCAGGTTTCAACAGGAGGATCTTCTCCCATTCTCATGAGCTTCCACCTTTCGCTTAACTGCTGGGTCGCTTGCAGGAAATATCAACCATCAGTCCACAACAATGCCTCGTTCATTGTTATAAGAGCCAAACCAGCACTTCCTGTGGATAATAAAATTGTTACAGTTGTCATTTCCCACAGTTCATTATCATTAACATGTCAAATTTTATCAATTATATAACATTGTCTGGTAATAAGTCGTAATGGTATATTTTGCCAGAAGTCGCAGATGATTTTCTTTGAAATAATTTATGGACATGAACACAAAAAGAAACGAAGATAGAAAGGAATCCGGGTAATTGGTGAGCACGGTACTTTCTCAGTTGTTTATCAGTTATGAACACAACACCTTACATAAGAAAGACAATAAGTTGATTGCTAAAGGAATACATTTCTTCAAAGTCCAAGTATATATAGCAAACAATTGCACGGTATATCATAAATGCATACCTGTCCTTCGATGGCAGTAGAATGTCCAAGACTTGAAGATTCTCCACAACCAAAGTAAAAAACATCACCAGCATCTGAAACAACAAATGTAGTATAATCTCCTATAGCTACATGAACTGCCTTGACATTGTTCAAAGATTCCACTATTTTAGGTGCAGCTTCACATTCCTTGTTTCCATGTCCTAAACATCCATACCGACCCCACCCCCATGTGCACACGCGCCCATCACATCCCACTACAGTTGCATGCCATGCACCAGCAGCTACTACCATTGGTTGAATATTTAAGGTTTGAAATCGCTCTATTAATCTTGGGTACTTTTCGTCTGTTCTTGAACCATGGCCAAGCTTCCCTCCTAGCCCACAACCGACAGAATACACATACCTAGAGCAAAGAATGGTAAATAATGCAATCCTTAAATGACAGCTGCAATAAAAAGCTCTAATTTAACCCATGGCAAACGTCGATGGTTAGGCTCCTCTACTGCTGAAAATTACTAGATTAGATAAATGGTTCATTTAGCACTTTAGTAGACACTACTCTGCTATATCTTTCCATATGATTGTTGGTGTTTCCCTTATATATACTCCAGCTCTGTGACCCAAGCTCAGACCTGATTCTTCTGTGTTATTAAATAAACAGAAATATGATGATAATCCCATATATATATATATATACACACATATATATATATACATATGTATGTTTGTATGTATGTATATGTATGTGTATGTATATGTGTGTGTAACCTTCTAATGTGGCAGTTTAGCTTATAAGCATGTGGGATATTGACCTGTTTCTGCCAAAAAAAATAAGGGGAATAAAGCTTATCATTTGTTTATCATACCATGTCTTGAAACAAAAGATGGACACCATGCATTAAGGAGCCAGGAAGTGTTTCTGCATATTATTTTATTCTGCATTAGCTAAGACCACATATTCTCAATCATAATGTATTTACTAAGTTGACTGCCGAAACCACTTGAATCCTGTGTATTTTGCAAAGAAGAATGTTTTACATGTTTCTGGTAAAAATACCTGAATTGTAAAACTAAATAGGAATTTGGCTTTTGATCATTCTTACTACAAAGCACGCCGCCCAGACCGACCCTTCTTCTGTACAGCAATAGGCATGAGTATGACCTTCCTCTTCGATCGACAACGCAATTCTAGGTACTTTCATTGATATCTATGTCATCCATAAATAAAAAAACTGAACCATGTATCTATGAAGAGTATATGCGCAAAGAGTTCAAAGTATTAAAGTTACATATCTTAACTTTGTTTTTATTCATTAACAGAAAGAGTTATTTTGGTGTCACAAACAACAAACGCTCAACTGAAAACGCAAATGGAAGGGTGAATATCTTTTGAAGCTGAGTTTTTTTCAAAATTTGCATAATGCTTTACAAATTTTTTTACCATTTCATTTCTTCAATTAATTTTATGTAGAATGTGCCTTCTGGTAATGGTAAATAAATTGACTGACTAGATAAATTTTCTAACAAACACTAATATTTTTCTCAATTGAACTTTCGCACGGTTTAACAAAACGTAAAACAATAAAATACATGCAAATAGAAGTACTATATACCAAAAATAAAACACTTTGTCAAAAGTACTGCGCAAATGTAGATATGTTCCTGAAATGATGGTCAGTAGGCAACTTTCTATTTGCCTGTTCATTTCCATTATTCTCATATACATTTTCTCAAACACTTTTAGGACATTTTGCAAAAGAGATCAAAATACAATAAAACAATGATGTATACACACGTAATTATATTGTTATACATATAAACACCATAATATACACAAAAAATCAGAATATATACATACAAAAAGAGTAAACGAGTGCGTTACCATAGAAGGGGATCTGGACGACGATGACCAGAGGGGCATCGACGAGGTCGGAGCAGTAGTGGCGTTAGCGTGGACGTCGATCTAGCAATAGGAGATGCTGGAGGAGTAGCCAGTGCGATCCCAGATGCAATCAGACGAAAGATAAGAGGAACCCGGAAGGATTTGTCGTTGATTGTGGGAAGAAGTCATCGTTCTCGAGGGACATGGCTATTCGATTTGAAATGGATGGCCTGACAGAGGGAGAAGCGACACTTCTTCACTAGTATTTTTTTAAAAGACAAGGGTGAGGTGGGCATGGAGAGGAAGAACTGGTGTGGGATAAGAATGATGTAAACGTGTGAATAGGTGGAAGGCAAATTCTATTTCAACCCAGAAATTTAGTTACTAGCCCCCCATTTCATCAAAAAGATATGATGACCAAAATACCCTTTTTCCGTTATAATTTTTTTCCAGCTTTTTGAATACCTCGTAGTTGTACTACGTGGTTTTTCGGTGAATCTCGTAGTAACCCTACGTGGTTCATGAATGAACCACGGAGATCATCTACGTGGTACTTTGACGAACCACGTAGAACAGCTGCGAGGTACACCGTAAAACCACGTAGTCCCCCTACGTGGAAGGGTATTTTTGGTTTTTTTTTAAAAACGGGGGGCTACTAACTAAATTTGGGGGTTTACCAATTATTTCATAATTTGGGGGGCTACTAACTAAATTAGTGGGTTAAAATAGAATTTGCCTAGGTGGAGTTACGTGAATTGAAATGTTGCAGTGGGAAGAATGCGCGGCAATTTGAAAATTTAGGCACAAAACAAGCGAAAATAATTAGCGTCTAAGCCGATTAATTTGTGATTTGTGCTTTATGTCTTTTGCTAAGATTATGGATTCAAAATTTCAGAAAATGGGAGTTGGAGACGGGAAAATTGAAAATTATCACTAAATTATGGAAACACAAAGCGTAGACTAGTGCATTCACCATTATTTTCAAAAAAATTAATCTAAACTTTTTTCGTTGAAGTTCACAAAAAAAATTGTGAATATTTATGTTTATTTTAAAAAATCTTTTTAAATATTAAAAAATGAATATAATTGATAATCATAATAATTGAATATTTAATACGAAATAATAAATGTTACGTCTTGAACGTTGATTAGTTATTCAAATTAGTAAATTATATTATCAAGTAATAATTATATTGAATTGTAATCTTAATTATTATGTAACTACTAATAGTTAATTATTTAGTAATTATTATGAATGTTTTATTAATTATTTAATATTTGTTGTTAATTAGATTTATTAATTATTAAATGTGATTAATAATTGATTAATATAATTTACACACTATTAATAACTAATCATGATAAATTATTAAAGTATTAATTTATATTAACTGATTATTATTACTTAGCATTTTTATGTTATAATTAAACATTACTTATTACTTCGTACTACTGTTAATTGATTATTAATTATTAATTATGGGGATTGTTAAAGGGACTCCACTTTTGGTTAAGGGGAGGACAAAATTTAAATTATTGTTCAATTGTTAAGGGGAGGATCAAAAAAATTAGCCCTCCCTTAAACATTTAATTAAAAATTCCAATATTAACCCCATAATCTTATCTAATGTAAACTTCAAAAGCTAAACCCTAAATAATGAGCATAATTTAATGAAATAAAAAAATAGGTTATAGTTAACATAATGAAGACATAAGAAAGTCGTGTGGATCAGAAGATATCAGATCAGGTAAGTTAATGAATATCATTTTAGAATTCAATGGTTCAATTTAAAATACTTAAATATTCATGAACAAATCTGATCGAATATGTATAATTGAAACATTAATTGAGATGCGGATGTTTTTGCGCCTTGGAAATGATAAGAAGTTATATTCGTGCGTATGCAAATCAGCGTGAAATATAAAAAGAACAATAGTGAATTGTATGTTGTGATAAGGGGTAGTTTAGTCCATGTTTTTTCTAAAATAAAAAAAAGGCAAACCCTCCCTTAACAAATTATTTTTAAAGTGGAGTCCCCTTAAAATTGTCCTCCCCTTAATCAAAAGTGGAGTCCCTTTAACAGTCCCCTTAATTATTATCCACTAGTTTTTTATTGTTAATTTATTATTATTTAATAATTATTTATTTATTATATAATTTTTTAAATGCTAATTATTGTTGTTTAATTATCAGTTATAAATGTCACTTTATAATACTTAAATTTTATTATTAAATAGTAATTATTAAATAATAATCTTAATTAATATATAATTACAAGTAATTGATCATTTAATAATAACTCTATTTAATATTAGTTATTAAAATTTAATCATTAAAAGTTTATACTTATTGTTAGAATGTTTTTTGCAACTGGCTTATCCGTTGTAAAAAAATACAGTTACTGCAAGTGGCGAAAACAGTTGCTAAAGATATTTATTCACAACTGGCTAAAAAACACAGTTGCGAATAATACGTTTTTCCAACAGGAAAGAAAGCGAAGTTGCTAAAAATATGCTTTTTGCAATAGAAAGAGAAGGTCTGTTGCCAAATCTTATCTATTGCAACTGCTATATATAATAGGTCTGTTGCTAAATACCATTTACTGCAACTGTAATTTATCGTCTGTTGCAAATACCTAGTTTCAATAGGGTACTTTCTTGTAGTGGACATTTGTACAAAATTTACTGCCCTAAAAACAACCAAGGATTCAGAGACCGAAAGATTAAAAACTCAAGTTCCTCGTCTTCCACTACCAGCACCCTTTGATACTCACTCTTGGGATGCAGCAAACAATTTCAAACATCCTAAGGAAGCCACCAGAGCTTGGAAAGACGTCGTCTTAGGTAAACAACTCCTAGTTGATATTTCACTTACGTATTATGACCCGAAGAATGTCAATGATTTGAATTGTGCTAAATTACAAATGGATATGGTCCAAGAAGGTAGAAAATTATGGGATAATTCTATAGTAATTTATGTTATTGATTCCTACCCTTATTTTAAAGCATATATTCATAGGGTTTGGAAACCATAAGAGGAGTTTCGTATATATTCTCAGAAAGATGGTTTCTACATTATTAAATTTGATAGGAAAGATTGTGTTAAGGTTTTGAGAGGAGGCCCTGATTATTATAATCGGAGATTAATGATGATGAAGAGGTGGTATATAGGAATGGAGCTTAGTAAAGATATGTTAAAAACTATTCCTACATGGGTCCCTCTTCCTAGATTACCATTAGAGTACTAGATATCAGAAATTATAAGTAGGATTGTATTTGTTCTTGGTTATCCCATAAACTAGATAAGTTCACAGAAGGAATCAAGAAGATTGCTTTTGCTCAGGTGCTTGTAGAGGTGTCGACTTCATTTTCATATCCCAAACAGATTCCAATATTGAATGAAAATGATTAACTGATATGGCAAACAGTTGAATACGAATGGAACCCTCCTAGATGCTCGAATTGTCAATGCTTTGGTCATTTTGATAATGTGTCAATTTAAAAAAAAAAAGTTTGGGTCCCCAAGCATCAGGTTCCTAAGACAGGAAATTCAAATAATATGGACATATAAACTAATGACCACACTACAGAGGCTCGAGATCCCACCGACCTTCCCAAGCAGCGCCTGCAACAGTCAGATGACCACTATGGCAACAATTTACAAACACAGAGGACTAATACATTGCAAATGAGAGTGATATGTATTCTACTGATCCTCACGATATGGAGCCTGTGGATGTTGTTGAAGAGATGGATGTAGATTAACATATTTTTAAAAGTTCATTATATATACTTGCATAAAAATGTAATATAAATTAATCATATAAACACAACATACTTGCAAAGTTTATTAAAGGCATTCAATTTAAAGGAGTAGACGAACAGTAGAAAAAAACACTATGTTGACTCAAAGGAGAGTTTCATTTCTTTGTGATGTTCCATTCAAATATGTTTGTTCTCTGCATGCTCAGGACTATCCCATCGGTTTTGGCATTGCCTTTATATTTGATTTTAACTATAAAATGAAAAAGATTAACAAAAATGAGTAAGGAATAAAGCAATTAAGCATTTAATTGATTAAGGAAATAATGTCTCATCATATTTGAATGAGAACATAAAAGAAAATATACTTATAATAGGTAAATAATATAGAATTAACGATAACATATGATTTGAAGTGGTAAAATATGATAAACTATAAGAGGAAATTGTAGACCGTGTCAAAATTAGACTTTAGTGATTATACCATACATATACATAAACTTCATAGTATATAATTCCAATCAAAGCATGTGCATGTTGCACTCAGATGTATAGATGTATACTGGAGGCTAGCAACAGTTTGTATTTAATTTCCATTTCCATTTCCATTACCAAGTGCTTATTATTTTACACCTTAAAGTCATATGAATTTACACATTTTATTCTCTAATCTCTACAATATTGCCTATTTGCACCAAATTATAGTTACTAAAATTGTTTTAATTAAATATGCTTGAAGGTCAAACCCAGAAGACAATGAGTAATAATGAATGCAAGAGAAACTTATCATTTCAACATAACATGGAAAAAAAAACCAACTATAAATGTATTGAAAACCATATTTCTTGCAGCAAACTACTATATACTGAGGGATGTTTCCAGAATCCAAGATGTTATTTATCATGATTGTAGCTATTCTAATTTTATAGTTGATGCTTTCAATCAAAATGTTCTACCTTCTCTAGTTGGAATTAAATTAAATTGTCAATTTCATGTTCCTATCTTCTGTGACGTTGAAACCGGTGTACTTCTATCACAAGCTAAAGATGACTCACGAATTAAGTTTGGCATTGATTTTAAATGCATAAATAAAAAGAAATGACTATATTTCTAAATGTGCCATGCATATACATCAAAAAATGAATGCAAGTACATAACATCTGTAAATCGATGCATGCATGGCAGCTAATTTATAGATTAATATGAGTGAAAAATGTCTATAGGCATATTAATATGAGTACTAAATAGCAGCAGATATACAGGTAGAAAAAAATTAATAAGACAGAGGGTATGTGCTAGGAGGTAGTTAGTTGCATGCTTAGTTATTTATATTTATGCATAAAAGAAACATTCTACATGGAAGATGCTATCTCACATAAAATTTTATGCTTCAATCTTTTCAGCAATAGCTTTGAATGTTAGCTGGTTGAATTTGGAGTGAGAAAACCTCAGTCTGTTTTGACTTGTGCCTCCTTAACTCAATATTATTTGGTTTAGATCCTCTTCCCTCATTCAACTACTTTGTAATTGCATATGCGTCTACTGTCTACTGTCTAGATAATGCAAACGATAGTTACATCTCTCTTGCAAATTTAAGTATATCACTTATGACTTTGTTGGTTCAGATTTAAGAATGTGTTTTTTTATCAAAAGGTTGCTACCTTTTTATTGCAAAAGTCCAGGAAGCATGGGAACATGAAAAGGGAAATATAATGTAAGTTGATGAAGCAAAGTTGAGTTTTTCCTATAATCTTCAGCATGAACTGTGTAGATGATGAAGCCCATGATAACAATGAACGCAGTCTGATATTATTTGATTCAACGCATAATGAATAATGTCTTTGTGGTAGGTTTTCTATCAGTTGAAATGAACTACAACCTGAGGTGTATAGTATATGAAGAACTATATATACCAATGTTATCATAACCGAACCAGACCGACGGCCCAACCATGATTAACTGTGGACTGCCAAGCAGTCCGATCCGGTAGTCAATTGAACCTTCACATCCAAAAGCTCACTGAAAACCATGAAAACCAATCCAAAACCACGGTTCTGTGGCACAATGCCCAACAAAAATTTCCTTTTCTCCATAAAACAAACAATTCTGGCTTGTCTACAACAGACCCAGCCCGCTGCAGCAAGCCTTCTAAAGCCTGAATTCATGACCAATGAAGGCACCTTGTAACAATAGAAAGAATCCACAGCAAAACTTTCCCTGGTTTATGATGTGGGACATTTAAATAACCCCTGTACATCTGCAGGTTCTTTTAATTGAATTTACACTGGTTTTATTACCTAATGACTAATATTAATAGACGATTTGTTACATCTGCAGGTTCTTTTAATTGCATTTACATCTGCATGTTCTTTTCACTAGATCCAATGCTAACTTTGATCAAAATCCAAAGCGAGTTTATGATTTATTTATTTTTTTGGGTAAAGAACCGAAAGGCAAGCTACAAAAAGACAGTAGGAAACATAACATGTTGAACGTACTATTATGCATACACTGATCCTTTTTGTGACATTTTTTGCCTATGCTTTGATTATTCTTCGAATTTTGTCAAAAAAATAACATGCACGGTTCTGACGGTCCGACCGATCGGACCTTGAAAACCTTAAACCTTAGGACATCACGGCTCCACTAACGGTCCGGTCATGATAACATTGATATATACTAGTACAAACTTTTCCCAATAGACGTACATCCCTACTAGAAGATGGAATTAAATGTCCAGGTCATTATTATAATGGGATATTAATAGCTGCATCAATTCATACCCCTACCATAACATAGGAATAATATGAATTGGAGAGCATAGCTTAGCTACACCTTAGGAAATTGTCACATTAATAAAGACTTCCATATTATCGTAATGGTTACAATAGTAATGGTTCATTAAAATAACAAAGAACCAAGGAAAAATGTGATGAATGAGGAGTAAAACCTATCATAATTAATTATGAATGGGAATGAAATATAACAGGCCGACTTGTCGTAGTGTAACAACCCGTATTTTCAATAACCGGTAATAACGTAAATCGAGGCAGAATTTAATTTATAAATCTGAATCAAGGGAAACGGGCTATGCCATTGCGTCCGTCTCGGAAAATTATGCGAAATAGAGTCCGAGTTTTCGAAAATCGGAGTCCGTATGACCCGATTAAGGCCCAACGAAGTTTTCAGAAAATTTCAAAGTAAAAAACAGATTTCAAATTCAAGTTTGAATTTGAGAATTTGGGCCCGTTTGGGCCAGGCGGGAAAATTCCCGCCAGGGCACCCAAGTCGACAGCCCTGTCGACTTGGGAGTCGACTTGGTTGGACCCAAGTCGACAGCCCTGTCGACTTGGCTGTCGACAGGGGGTGCTCGGCCAGTTTGGTCTGATGCACCATTTTTGAGTTTGGCTGTGTTTTGGGGCTGTTTTCTGGAAGCTTCCGAGATTTGATGGTCCTAATCTAACCTAGGGTTAATCTAAGGGTCTAAAACACATCCTAATCCTATAAATAAGCCCCTAACCTAACCCTAAATCATCATTGTTCACTCAAGTAGCTAAACTATGGCAAAATCATTCCTCTCATGGCCTCCACTCTCTTCATGAAATTCCTAAGTCATTTCTATGAGGGTTTTCATGTTCAAACAAGCATTTTTAAGTTGTATGAGTGATCATTAGCTTGCATTCATCATCAAGTTGCAAGCTTTATTTTCAAGGCTAGAGTTTTTGGGTGATTTTTGGCAAGAGTTTTTCTATTAGAGCTTGCATTTTGGGTCTATTTGATTGCATAAGGGCTTTGTCATAATTTTTGTGTCTTCATAAGCATTGTAAGCCCTATTCTACTTTCATACTTAAACTCTAAAATTAAATGTATGATATGCAAGTTTATATGCAAGTTTACTATGCTATGATATGCAAGTTTATCATGTTGTGATATGCAAGTTTATATGCAAGTTTACTATGCTATGATATGCAAGTTTATCATGTTGTGATATGCAAGTTTATATGCAAGTATGCCACGTTATGATATGCAAGTTCATCATGTTATGTTATGCAAGTATGCCATGTCATGATATGCAAGTTTATCATGTTATGTTATGCAAGTTTGATATGCAAGTTTGTCATATGATATGCAAGTTATGTTATGCAAGTTTGGGTTGAACATTTTGTTCATGCTATCATGTTATGCAAGCTTATCTTGGGTTTATGAACATAAAGCTTCTAGCTTTATGCTAAAGGTTGCATTTTGGCAACATGTAAGTTATCATATCTCTTATGATAACTTGCATGTGAGGCTAGATGCGAACTTATGGCCATTTTTACATGTCATTTATCACCATGTATCACCAATATGCTAAGTTTGGTTTTATGCATGCTTTTGAGGCCTAAAAATGTAATATGCAAGTATATGAACATATGTACGTTTCATATGCCACCATGTTGAACTTGTGGCTTCAACACCTTTATGTCGTGATTATGCCAAGTTCCCTCTTTCTATCCTTTATGCGCTATGGCGATATGTAAGCGATGGGATTGCGTTTGGGGTTGGGTAAACTTAAAAGACATAAAAACATAAGCTTGGGAATTTACCTATTAAGTTAGGTCTACCTATTGGGAATTTACCTATTAAGTTAGGTCTACCCAATTGCTTGAAAACTTGTAATGTGTTTTGGAAACATGATTGACATGACACTTAGAAAATATAAGTGTGACCAACTCGAGGTTGGGTTGAGTTTGTAGCGTAAACCTACCCGGAGCCGACCCGCTTAACTAGTTGCTACAAACAATAGGACCCAATGTGAGAAGTTGGTCATGTGGTACCTTGAACCCGAGGTTAGACCAAGTTGTGGTGTAAAGCTACCCGGAACCGACCGGCTTAACTAGTAACCGCAACAAAGTCTAATGTGAGAGGTTAAGGCGCATTAACTAATTAATGCTACATGCTAAGGTTAAGTAAATTTGACTTATGACACCTAACCAATCTGAACTCGGTAAATTAACGGGGTTAACCTACACTTAACCAATCTGAACTCGGTGATTTAACGGGGTTAAGATGAACTATACTTAACCAAATCAACTCAGTAATTTGGTAAGGCTGAGAACCAATTCGATACCTGGTCTGGATAAACTAACTTGGTTGATAAATTAAACGAACCTGTTTTGCGGATCTGTAGGACCCACACTAAGTTAGGCAAGTTTGTAAATCTGTTATCTGATCCGTTAGTCTGAAAACTAATCGTCTGAACTTAGTATGTCTGAACTCTGTTAATAAGTTAATCTGAATCTGATAGTCTGGGGACACAAGGAGGAATACTTGTGTCATTTGTTGTTTGGGACCCATATTAGTCAGTAACCCTTTCTGGTATCAAAACTTTGACCCAACTGTAGGTAGGGTCCGGGCACGCTTACTGAACTAATTGTAAGTGGTTCATTCTGATAATGGCGATGGGTGTTGATGGTGCGTTCCAACCGGGTCATGTGCGTGCATGGATCCCGGTCTGCCTCTGAGGATGTAAGACGTCGTGACATCTGTAAATATGCCTGTGCCAATTGGTTGCCACTTTAGGGAGTGATACACCCTATCGTGGGGCCGACACAGGGTATTTATGTATTAGGGAGCCGATCGCTTGGGTAGGATTTAGGGTACACTTAGCTCTGTCTGATTCTGTTGGTACCGTCTGTTTTGTTGGGTGGCAACACCCGTCTGTTTCTGCGGGGTACCGTTCTGTTAGGGTGGTAAAGGCCCATTATTGTTAGCATTCCGTTTTTGTACTTTATCTGTTAGGATGGTAAAAGCCCATTTTTCCCAAACTCTATTTCTGTATGGACCATTCTGTTCCGTTCTGTTTCGATGTGAACATTGGGGTAACACCTAATCCTGTTATACTATGAATTGGTACCAAGAAGTTGGATCTTGATTTGAGTCAAACACCTGATACTGGGCCAAGTTTAGGCCAAGGGATAAATTCTTGATTATACATGACATGATAGAATGCTGGTACACCTGTGGTGAAAAACCTTAAAACCTGATTATGCGATGACACCCTTATCTACCTTGTTAGCTAATCATCATGCTAGTATGTTGTTATCCTTATGATCATCCCTGCTTCTCATGCCAGTTAACTTTATTAGTTTACATTGATTGTAGTAGGGCTTACTCAGTCTTTTTGACTGACCTGTTTTCTTTCGCCTCTCTTCTTCCGTTTCCCCCCCCCCCAGGTTCTTAGGGAGGGAATATTGGAGCTTCGCTTGGATTTCTGATCGCTTGCTTGTGGGATTTAGCTCATGTACGGTCTTGACATGAAGCTGGCTATGGTTATCACTTATTTTGGGGATAATACTTATGTATTTCAGTTTTTCAGTAATGTTATTTTTATCTAGACTTATGTATTTGGAAAGTTGACATTAAGTTGTACAAGACTTGTTTTGAAATGGTTTGAAATCTTTCGCTGTTTTACTTATCTTATTTACTCTGTTTACATATATACATGTGTTCTTGTTCTGCCTTGATATATCATTATGCATGTTTACCTGATTCAAACGCCCCTCCAAAGTCAGAGTGCTTGCAAGAGCCACCCTGGCGGAGGTGGGGTGTTACATTTGGTATCAGAGCATATGGTTTACGAGAAGGAAAAAAAAAGTTTTTAGAAAACTTTTGGAAAACTATTTTCAAAACAAAGTATAAAGTATTTTCCAAAAAAAAGTCTAGTTTATTTTAAAGGCTATTCCCCAAAAAGCCATTAGCAAAATCCCTTCGTTTTTCTCTATTCTGAATCTGTCTTTTTTCTTCGTTTTCAGTATGGCCGATAACATTGTTATCCCAGAGGGAGTGCAAGTTCCTGTTTGGTATAGGAGACTTATGGAGGCTAGGGCGACCGAAGCCGGCCACGCAAATGTTACTCCCCCTCCGGTGGTTAATGTTCCTCCTCCTCCTGTCGCTGAGGTTCCTCCTCCTCCCCCTCAGCATCCTCTAGTAGAATTCACGAAGATTTGCAAGGACTTCAAAGCAATGGGTGGCAAGAACTTTCTAGGTACCGAGACTTTTGTAGAGGCCCCGAATTGGTTGAAAGAGACCGAGGATTTATTCGCTATCTTTGGATTAGATGATCAGAGAAAGATTTTGTTGGCGGTTTGGCTTATGAAGGATGAAGCCGCTTATTGGTGGGAGATCACCACTGCGACTAGGCCCGTTGAGACTTGGGCCGATTTCAGGACAAGATTCAGGCTTAAGTTTCTGTCTTCTACTGAAGAGAATTTGCAAATGGAAAGGTTTATTGCTTTGAAGCAAGGAGACATGTCTGTCAAAGAATACGTGAACAAGTTCAATCAGTTAGCTCGTTTTGGCTTGGATATGGTGAGTACTACTCAGAAGAAGGCTCTTCGTTTTGCTAGAGGATTGAATGAGCCGTTACAAGAGTTAGCTATGTCTCATGTGCCCATGGGGGCCACGTTTGAGAGTTTGGTAGATATGGCCCTACTCAATGAAGAGAACAAGAGTGCAAAGAAGGAGGTTAAGGTGAATGAGTCTCAAAACAAGAAAACGGGGCCCAAAAAGGAAATGCAAAAGAAGGAGGAGAAGTCTGAAGATAAGAAGGAAAAGAAGTGCTTTACTTGTGGAAGCTCAACTCATCTAAACAAGGATTGCAGAAAGAGGAAGGGCACTTGCTTTAACTGTGGAGAGATGGGACACTTCACAAGGGACTGCCCGAAGAAGAAAGGGACTACATCGGAAGGAACGGTGAATACTCGCATAGCGGGTGAATAGATTAGGGCTAGAATAATTTGTCTGTAGGATGTTTAATTTTCCTTGTCTGATTTTCAGTTTGAAACTCTTCTTCTGGTATTTTGATTCTGTAATGGAAACTCAGTACTTTAATGTTAGTCTTGCTTCTAATCTGGTAATAGTCTCAAACTCCCTGAGAGTTATAACTCATTTGTTTGTGATAAATTGGGATTTGAGAGTATCTGTGTTGGGCATGAGGGTGACTATGACGAATATATTCTGGGTTTCTACCATGCTTAGTTCCCTAAAAATCATTTGGGGAAATCTGATCTGTACTAGTAGTCTGTAAGTATATTTACCAAGTTTTTGTTTTATTTGTACTCGCTTCCATCAATCGACTGTATCTTGTTGAGATAGGAATCCTATGGATGTAAACATGTGTTTGAGACATGTTATGTTTGATGGTTGCAAGTGGATGCAAGTGGTTGCTAGTGGTTGCTCGTGGATGCATAAACGCACACTAGGCACTAGATCGGCTTGAAGTACACTCTCATATTGCATATGGACGTGTGTACATTTTCAATTCTTATGGTTGCAAGATGGTTAATTCAGCACATGGATGTTGCATATGGACGAATGTTTGTGCACACATATAGTATTATATGATTAGGACTATTTGCATACATATGGATTCATTTCACTAACATAATTTGCATTGATGATATCTGCATTAGATAAGTACATATCCACACACCTTTGCATATGTTCATACAACATTTAGAATCTTGTAAGGACAATGATTGCTCGTGGATGATGTTTTGAGTAGATGGATGATTGGATGGTAGGATACGGTCTTCCTAACTTGAAGATTTCGGGGACGAAATCCTTTAAGGAGGGGAGAATGTAACAACCTGTATTTTCAATAACCGGTAATAACGTAAATCGAGGCAGAATTTAATTTATAAATCTGAATCAAGGGAAACGGGCTATGCCATTGCGTCCATCTCGGAAAAATACGCGAAATAGAGTCCGAGTTTTCGAAAATCGGAGTCCGTATGACCCGATTAAGGCCCAACGAAGTTTTCAGAAAATTTCAAAGTAAAAAACAGATTTCAAATTCAAGTTTGAATTTGAGAATTTGGGCCCGTTTGGGCCAGGCGGGATAATTCCCGCCAGGGCACCCAAGTCGACAGCCCTGTCGACTTGGGAGTCGACTTGGTTGGACCCAAGTCGACAGCCCTGTCGACTTGGCTGTCGACAGGGGGTGCTCGGCCAGTTTGGTCTGATGCACCATTTTTGAGTTTGGCTGTGTTTTGGGGCTGTTTTCTGGAAGCTTCCGAGATCTGATGGTCCTAATCTAACCTAGGGTTAATCTAAGGGTCTAAAACACATCCTAATTCTATAAATAAGCCCCTAACCTAACCCTAAATCATCATTATTCACTCAAGTAGCTAAATTATGGCAAAATCATTCCTCTCATGACCTCCACTCTCTTCATGAAATTCCTAAGTCATTTCTATGAGGGTTTTCATGTTCATACAAGCATTTTTAAGTTGTATGAGTGATCATTAGCTTGCATTCATCATCAAGTTGCAAGCTTTATTTTCAAGGCTAGAGTTTTTGTGTGATTTTTGGCAAGGGTTTTTTCTATTAGAGCTCGCATTTTGGGTCTATTTGATTGCATAAGGGCTTTGTCATAATATTTGTGTCTTCATAAGCATTGTAAGCCCTATTCTACTTTCATACTTAAACTCTAAAGTTAAATGTATGATATGCAAGTTTATATGCAAGTTTACTATGCTATGATATGCAAGTTTATCATGTTGTGATATGCAAGTTTATATGCAAGTTTACTATGCTATGATATGCAAGTTTATCATGTTGTGATATGCAAGTTTATATGCAAGTATGCCACGTTATGATATGCAAGTTCATCATGTTATGTTATGCAAGTATGCCATGTCATGATATGCAAGTTTATCGTGTTATGTTATGCAAGTTTGATATGCAAGTTTGTCATATGATATGCAAGTTATGTTATGCAAGTTTGGGTTGAACATTTTGTTCATGCTATTATGTTATGCAAGCTTATCTTGGGTTTATGAACATAAAGCTTCAAGCTTTATGCTAAAGGTTGCATTTTGGCAACATGTAAGTTATCATATCTCTTATGATAACTTGCATGTGAGGCTAGATGCGAACTTATGGCCATTTTTACATGTCATTTATCACCATGTATCACCAATATGCTAAGTTTGGTTTTATGCATGCTTTTGAGGCCTAAAAATGTAATATGCAAGTATATGAACATATGTACGTTTCATATGCCACCATGTTGAACTTGTGGCTTCAACACCTTTATGTCGTGATTATGCCAAGTTCCCTCTTTCTATCCTTTATGCGCTATGGCGATATGTAAGCGATGGGATTGCATTTGGGGTTGGGTAAACTTAAAAGACATAAAAACATAAGCTTGGGAATTTACCTATTAAGTTAGGTCTACCCATTGGGAATTTACCTATTAAGTTAGGTCTACCCAATTGCTTGAAAACTTGTAATGTGTTTTGGAAACATGATTGACATGACACTTAGAAAATATAAGTGTGACCAACTCGAGGTTGGGTTGAGTTTGTAGCATAAACCTACCCGGAACCGACCGGCTTAATTAGTTGCTACAAACAATAGGACCCAATGTGAGAAGTTGGTCATGTGGTACCTTGAACCCGAGGTTAGACCAAGTTGTGGTGTAAAGCTACCCGGAACCGACCGGCTTAACTAGTAACCGCAACAAAGTCTAATGTGAGAGGTTAAGGCGCATTAACTAATTAATGCTACATGATAAGGTTAAGTAAATTTGACTTATGACACTTAACCAATCTGAACTCGGTAAATTAACGGGGTTAAGTTAACCTACACTTAACCAATCTGAACTCGGTGATTTAACGGGGTTAAGATGAACTATACTTAACCAAATCAACTCAGTAATTTGGTAAGGCTGAGAACCAATTTGATACTTGGTCTGGATAAACTAACTTGGTTGATAAATTAAACGAACCTGTTTTGCGGATCTGTAGGACCCACACTAAGTTAGGCAAGTTTGTAAATCTGTTATCTGATCCGTTAGTCTGAAAACTAATCGTCTGAACTTAGTATGTATGAACTCTGTTAATAAGTTAATCTGAATCTGATAGTCTGGGGACACAAGGGGGAATACTTGTGTCATTTATTGTTTGGGACCCATATTAGTCAGTAACCCTTTCTGCTATCAAAACTTTGACCCAACTGTAGGTAGGGTCCGGGCACGCTTACTGAACTAATTATAAGTGGTTCATTCTGATAATGGCGATGGGTGTTGATGGTGCGTTCCAACCGGGTCATGTGCGTGCATGGATACCGGTCTGCCTCTGAGGATGTAAGACGCCGTGACATCTATAAATATGCCTGTGCCAATTGGTTGCCACTTTAGGGAGTGATACACCCTATCGTGGGGCCAACACAGGGTATTTATGTATTAGGGAGCCGATCGCTTGGGTAGAATTTAGGGTACACTTAGCTCTGTCTGATTCTGTTGGTACCGTCTGTTTTGTTGGGTGGCAACACCCGTCTGTTTCTGCGGGGTACCGTTCTGTTAGGGTGGTAAAGGCCCATTATTGTTAGCATTCCGTTTCTGTACTTTATCTGTTAGGATGGTAAAAGCCCATTTTCCCCAAACTCTATTTCTGTATGGACCATTCTGTTCCGTTCTGTTTCGATGTGAACATTGGGGTAACACCTAATCCTGTTATACTATGAATTGGTACCAAGATGTTGGATCTTGATTTGAGTCAAACACCTGATACTGGGCCAAGTTTAGGCCAAGGGATAAATTCTTGATTATACATGACATGATAGAATGCTGGTACACCTGTGGTGAAAAACCTTAAAACCTGATTATGCGATGACACCTTTATCTACCTTGTTAGTTAATCATCATGCTAGTATGTTGTTATCCTTATGATCATCCCTGCTTCTCATGCCAGTTAACTTTATCAGTTTACATTGATTGTAGTAGGGCTTACTCAGTCTTTTTGACTGACCTGTTTTCTTTCGCCTCTCTTCTTCCGTTTCCCCCCCCCCCCCCCCCAGGTTCTTAGGGAGGGAATATTGGAGCTTTGCTTGGATTTCTGATCGCTTGCTTGTGGGATTTAGCTCATGTACGGTCTTGACATGAAGCTGGCTATGGTTATCACTTATTTTTGGGATAGTACTTATGTATTTCAGTTTTTCAGTAATGTTATTTTTATTTAGACTTATGTATTTGGAAAGTTGACATTAAGTTGTACCAGACTTGTTTTGAAATGGTTTGAAATCTTCCGCTGTTTTACTTATCTTATTTACTCTGTTTACATATATACATGTGTTCTTGTTCTGCCTTGATATATCATTATGCATGTTTACCTGATTCAAACGCCCCTCCAAAGTCAGAGTGCTTGCAAGAGCCACCCTAGCGGAGGTGGGGTGTTACACGTAGGGACAAGTGAAATTATAACGTAGGCTATAATTGATGATGAAAAGCGAACTTATTAATAAACCATAGTTAAAGAAACTAAGTTAATAAGAAAACTCGCAGCAATAGTTGTGATAACGATATAATATGAGGTTAAAATTACATGAATGAAAAAGGAAGATGCTTGTTATTAATAAACTTATAATTGGGCGGGTTAAATTTAATGAATGTAATAATAATAAGCGCAAGTCCATTCGGGCAGCGTGGGGCTGATTAGGAAAAATAAGTGGCTCATAGATATGGTCAGTTCCGGCAGCGTAGGGTTGATTAGGGAAAGTAAGCAGTCAAATATAAGCAATAAACTAGTAACTTTAATAATAATAATAAAAAAGAACGTGTAAATAACCAAGTTAATTAGCAATGTGATAAGTTAAAAAAGCGCATGATTAAAATATTAGACGTAGGATCTAATAACGCGCTGGCGTGATGCGCTTGGACCAGTCCGTACGTATGGAGATGAGGAACCCAACAGCGTAGATCATCGCGTTGTCTGCAGACACGAGAGGAGCATGTCCAACTGATTGTTTTAAGGGACTGAAGAAAAGCATGAGGCTTCTACAGTTGTGATAAATTACTTTGAGATGACCCTTTGAGGAACAACCAAATGATGTCATCACTCGAAGGCAGGTCTCTTGCACCAACTCGATTATACCTTGACTACAACTATAATGTGGTAGTCAGAATGTCGTGGCAGATGGTGTTAGGTGATTCGCCGGTTTTCCTCGCTCTGGGAGGAGGTGGTCAAGACAAAATTAAGGATAGTAATCGTCGGACATCTATCAACCGCGATCAGTGGGATGCGGAAATTGTAACACCCCGGATTTTTGAATAATCGAATTAACTAAATTAAAGAATAAATGTTTAACATTGTTCTAAGGTTTGTAAGCAAAAGACTTAGTAGCTCATTTGGTTGGAACATGTGACTTGCATATAAAAGGTACAGAGTTCGATCCCCGTTAACGCCATATTTTTGTTTTAGGGGAATGGCTAAAAAGCGGCTTAGTGTGAATGCGGTTCAAAAAGTAGTTTAGTGAGAAAATGGTTAATTAGGTAGATAGAAATATATATATATATATATATATATAAAATAAAATTCAACCTAAAATTTAAGAAAAAATTCAAAACAGCGGAAGCGGGAAGGCAAAACACCAAACCGACCTATTTTATGGGTCGACCCGAGGCCTGCTGGGTCGACCCCAGGGTCGACTCAGGAGGTTTGGAATTGGTCCCGTCGGCCCTAAATGGTCTATGACGAAATTTTATGTTTTAGGGCTTAGGTGGCGATTTCTGGTTGGCCTGTTGACGTCATTTCTTGGTTTCTAAGGCCTAGATGGATCCTAGAGTGATCCGACGGCTTAAATTAATTCAAAGCTCTATAAGAAGACCCACAGACTCAAACCCTAAATCAGAATTAAAACTAAAACTATGGTCGCCATGCTGTCGTCTTGAACCCTAGAGTAGCCGCCACCAATTAGAGAGGAAGAACATCAAATCAAATTAGTTCTATTCAACCCTAACAACGAATCTTCTTCAAAGGAAAGCTAATTCAACTTCAGAAATCAAAATTCAGAACTCAAGACTGCCTTTAAGTTGTGAGTTCGATAGTTTTAATAAAATAATTAGTAATTTAATTGGATTAAGTTATGATGCGGATTGTATGGATGTGATGTGAATTATTGATCACATGTTGTAATTATGTTGTAGAATTGTGTTGAAATCTCTATGACGTTATGTTGTGATGCTATCATTTGTAAAGTTATGTTGCTATCTTCTATGTTGTAATTTTATATATAACCAAATCATCACGTTTCATATGCTAGTTTGGTGATGTTGATTCATATGATAAATCATATGTATGCAAGTTTAGAATTTTATTTAAACATGTATCATATACAAGTTGGGTAAAATTATATGTGACCTTACATGGTTATGACATTTAGTTTATGTGAAAATTTGATTAAAAGTTAGGCTATGACATAGGTGAGTTATATGCTAAATTCTACATGATATTTTACATGTTAGATGCAAGTTTACACCATTGTTATGATGCATAAATCACATATGCAAGTTTCTATAAATATATGAGTTTGGGGTATGAATCATGTTATGCAAGTTTAGGGTTATTGCCTATGCAAGTTTACACCTTTAGATGTAGATCTATGACATACACGATTTATGCAAGTTCACACCTTTAGATTTGGATCCATGACATATGTTGTTATGCAAGTTGTAACTTTGGCCTATGCAAGTTTTAGATGCAGAACATCATTCACATATGCAAGTTCATCCCTACGTTTAGATCTATGTTTTCATTATGTGTACATTGTGATGTTTTCTCTTTATTCCATGAGTTAGACTATTCGAGTCTAAGTATGTTTTACGTTAAACGAACAAACTTACAACGTGGGGTAAAGGGGATAATATTAAAAAGATTTAATTGGCATAAATGCCTCGAAAGGCATAAAATATAATTGTGGTGAAATTTGGTATGATTTTGTATACCATAAATGGATGGACATAATTGAGTCAATTATGGACATCGTTAAATTTGGAATTGATTGATAATTTGAATAGGGAAAGTAATTCAAATTTGGGGAATGATTAATTAGGAGAAATTAATTGTCTAAGACACGAGGTTAGGCTCTTTTGTGGTGTAAGACTGCCTGGACCCGCCCGGCAAATCCAGCTGCCACAAACGCCAGTCTAATGTGAGAGGTCTTAGGCATAAACTAAATACGTAACAATTGTAAAGACACGAGGTTAGGCTCTTTTGTGGTGTAAGACTGCCCGGACCCGCCCGGCAAATCCAGCTGCCACAAATGTCAGTCTAATGTGAGAGGTCTTTATGAGGTCACGGTCTTAATGAATTAAGAAACACATAACCAGATAAACATGTAGTGGACATGATGGGGTTAAGTGGGTGCCTTGGGTGGCATGTGGAATCTAGTGGGTGCCTTGGGTGGCATTTGGAAATACGATTAGAAACACCTAACCAAAATTGAAACATGTAATTGAAACATGAAGAAGAAGTGGTTAAGTGGGATGTACTAGAGGGGACCAAGCTTAGGTGGATAGCTTGTGTCAAGTGATGGGGGGCCATTTCAACCAGTAACCCATACGTATCTTTGTGGGCTCGACCCAAGTCGAGGATGGGACACGCATACTGGGCTTGACTGTAAGAGGCCAAAACGGGTTAGCGGTGGCAACGCAAGTCCAACGGGTTCATATGTGTGTGTGGACCCGGGCTGGTAGGTAAGACGTTGTTGCATCGTGTAGGTATAAGCCGTGCATTGTTGGTTGTATCGGGCTGCCACTTTGGGGAGTGATACACCCCACTGTGGGGCCAGCACGGGTATCTACGAGTTAGGGAGCCGATCGCTTGGGGGTAGTGGGTACACCTAGTGGAGACAGGGGCAGGCGGCACCTATGAAGGCAGCTAGGGGTGCACGAAACTACCAATATCATTATTAAGTTCTGTAGATGGGATCAACTTTAGGGTGACTAGTGGTGGTGTAGTATACTAGTGGTGGTGCAGTATAGAAATTATCCTATAGTGTTGGTGTGGTTTAGTAATTATCTTACAGTGGGTTAGGTGCACTTTAACGATATCATTGTTCATCTTGTTTCCTTATTTACTCTGCCATATTCAATGGTTCATGGTCATTTCCTTATTTTCCAACTTATGCCTTAGCTTAGTTACTTTGTAAATTATATTGTTAAAATTATCGCACTCGCCAGACTTTATGTCTGACCCCCTTTGTTTCCTCCTCTTTCCTAGGAATGGCAATGGGGCGGGTTTCGGGTCTAAACTCGGTTGACCCGCTCCTGTTTCGACCCATCAAAACCCGCCCCATCGGGTCATCGGGGCGGGTAGACCCGGACCCAGTTCAAAATTGTTCGGGTCTCGGGGCGGGTATGGGGTTTGGTCAACCCGCCCCAACCCAACCCGTAGCTCTTAATTTCAGTTATAATGTGTGACTCTGTGACCGTATTATACGTGAAATGTTGTAATTATAACGTGGCCCAATCAAAATACACACGCATGCAACCCATTCTTTTCGTGTTGCCGCTTTTAACTACTCACAGTTCGCACTTTGCACTTTCTCTATCTAAAGAAGAGAAACCCTAGCCGACGCCTACATACAGTTATCTCATGATTATTGATTGCAATCTCCATCCCCAAGTCTTCGGTTTTCCATCAAAATACCGATCGTGAATCTCAGTTTTTAATTTCCAGTAAAAGCTCGAAGCAAAGCTGCGGGGTTATATTGTTTTCATCACGGATTCTGATTTAATTATATAATCGTAAGTTTACTTTTTTGTTTCTTAATTTGTAATGCTAGGCTATTATTTGATTCTTAGTAATTTAGATTTTAACATAAAACTTCAGATGATATCCTTTGCCTTGTTGAATAATAATGAATCAATGATTAAACTAAGACACAATTAGTTTGTCGCTTGTAATCAGTTTTATTTTACTGTGAATATATTCAGTTTAAGTGTAAACAAGAGTTAATTAGTGCCAGCGTTTTCTTTCATCTAGCCATGTTGCATAACAGAGTTTTATTCAGTTTCATGTGCCAGCGTTTTCTTTCATCTCGGTTTTCAGTTCAAGTGTAAACAAGAGTTTTATAAGTGCCAGCTGTCATCTCTATTCTCTAATAGCCCTGTAATGCATTATAAAAAAATAATAAACAATGAGTTATTACTCGGTTTAAATAATATATGTGTATTTCTTTACAATCATATGTCTATTTTGTTGTAATATTTTTGATGCTGCTTTCATAATGCAGTTGCAGTTAATGCCGTATGTAAATAAAAAACTATAGTCTCATTCATGTACCAATCGCAACTTTTGGAATACTGGAGTTAACACTATGCTTCTTCACTTTAAACGAAAGAAATTACGCTTTCTACATGAAGATGTGTTAGTCTGAGCAAGGTGATCTTCAAATCTTTATGAAAGAATTAGTTTTGAGCTGTGAATTTATCTGATTCAATACTGTGTTGATGAAGTATAAAACTAATTTAATGTCCAATATTCATTTGTTATAATCCCTTTTGTTCAGGGCTAGAAGCACAAGGATATCAACTTAATATCTATTATGTTATATCATCTTTTTCCGAGCATTTCCTGCTTTGTATTCATGTTTTGAACTTTCGTTTCCTATGTTATTTTTTAGGTGTATTCATATATACAAACACAAAAATGCATACTTCAGATCCATATAATGGTTGGCATGAATATTCATCGCACTAATCCATATATTTTTCAGGTTGTTGTAAATGAAATCTTGGTTGGTGCTGGTGCAATAATGAAGCTTGACACTGACTTTTATTTTGTTTAGTCATTGATATTCTGCATTGTAGTTGATATGTATGTGTTATATTAGCTTTCTACATTCTATTTGCTGCAGTAATTTCCACGTATGTAAGAATCTTTGTAGTGATGCACTTGTGCTAGTAAGATGAATAGTATGTAGTGTATGCTCTTTTGTTTCATTAAAGTGCAGTGGACGTTTATATTAAAATGCAGCTTTATTTTGTTTTCATGAATGCATGCATATTCTTAAGTCTTTGAATACACTATTTGGATTTTAAACCGGGTTTGGGGCAGGGCGGGTCTACCCGTGACCCGTACGGGTCATGGGACGGGGCAAAAATTAGGATCCGCACCGGGTCTATGGGTCGGGTACGGGTCATGGGAAAAAAGTTTGGGGTGTGTCTGGGGCACGTGAAACCCTCTCCAACCTGCCCCATTGCCATTCCTACTCTTTCCTTCCTCCCCCCCCAGGTGCTCAGGTTGGAACTAGCACCAGTGGAGCTTGATCTTGGACTACTTTTAGATGATTGCTTGGATCGCTGGAGTAAAGTTCAGCTTCTCTTTTATTTATGGCGATTTTGATGTTGGGGATTATGTCTTTCAGTTTATGTACTTTTGATAGTCAAGATGGATATTATGTACTTTCACTCTGGTTTTTGATGATGTAAGCAAACATATGTGTTTTCCGCTGTAATGAAATAAAGTTTTAAATCTTTGAGTACTATTTATATCTGTCCTGTTGTTAAGTTTCTGTTCTATACTTACCTAAAACGCTCCATAGAAGTTAATGCATTCCCTTTGTGAGTGACATTAATGGATGTGGGGTGTTTCCCATGGTATCAAAGCTGAAGGTTACTAGAACAGATAGAGATTTTGAAAAACTGTTTTTCAAAAGCATTTTCATAAAGAAATGCTTTCAAAAATATGTTTTAAGAAGAGTACTTTCAAGAGAAAAGTTTATTTTAAAATCATAACCCCCAAGAGCCATACATCTTTCCTTCGATTCTCCGTTTTGAATCTCTTCCTCTTCCCCTTTTTGAATCTCTTCCTCCGCGTATAGATGCTTTTTCTAAGATATATAAGGACTTCCGTACGATTGGCGGAAAGCTGCTTCACGGGACTTAGACGGTTGTCGGGGCTAGAAGTTGGCACAAGGAAGTGGGGGACTTATCGGTACCTTAAGATAGACGATGGGAGGAAGGTTCAACCAGTTGCTTGGTTAACGGAGGATGAAGCTTCATTCTGGTGGAAGGTCATGAATGGAGAATGTGCAGGAGAGACATAGATAGGACACACGATAAGGAAGTAGATCCAGAGAAAGGCGGTAAGGATAACAAGGGGCCAGGAGAAAAGGAAGGACCACACTTGTAAAATACCTGACTACTTAAAGAAAGATGTTAGAAAGAAAAAAGAGACTAGTTGTTATCATTACGGAAAGACATGACATCTTATTAGGGTTGTCAAAAGAGGCAAGGGTAAGAACAAAGTACAGGATCTTCTGGAGGGCAGATGCGTTCCCTCACGGCTAGCATACCCGATAAAATAGAAAACATCGCGGTTGAAATTTGAGTTTCTTTTTATCATCCTGTTCAAACTTTGTTTGATTCTGGCGCTTCACACTCTTTGGTATCTGTTTCATTAGCAAAAACGCTACACCTAAGTACTAGTCTAGTTATGGATCCCATTGTAGTCTCAAATCCTATTGGTGGTTCGGCTCATCTTTCAATGAATTGTCGGGATTTGAGAATGTCTATCTTGGGTGTTGGGTTTGAATACAACGCCTTCGTTCTTGGTTTCACGGGCTATAGCTTGATTCTAGGAATGGATTGGTTAGCCAGATACGGTGCCATCCTAGATTGTGAAAGAAGGGTAGTTAGATTGTTGACTCGATGTGGAAAGACCTCGATATTTCTTGTGACCCTAGAGGTCCAGTGATGCTTAGCTACCTAGAATCTCTTGACGTGTCCAACAATGACTTGGAATCTGTTCGTGCGGTCCGTGAGTATGGTGACGTCTTAGATGAAGTTCGAGGTTTACCCCCGAGGCACGAGATAGACTTTCGTATATACCTAGTGGATAATGCAAAGCCAGTTGCATTACCGGTGCACCACATGGCTTCGAGAGAGGGAAGGGAACTCAGTAAGCAAGTGAAAGAGTTTCTTGAGAAGGGATTCATAATAAGAATCATTTCGGAATGGGGGTGCTCCAGTTGTTTTGCTAGTATCATCTCACGTAGATCGTCTAAATTTGGAGGAGGTACTCCTTGGGTGCTTGTCTGATATTGGTTTAGGCCTCTGGAGCTTGTACTTGGGGGATGTCGAGTTCGACTAGCATGGTTTGTGTGAGAGATAAATAGCTGTGGTGATTTTTCATTGCATGATATCTTGGTTTACTCGAAGAGTGATGGGCAGCCGTGACATGATAAGACTATTCGATGGTATGGACTACCCTGAGTTAGACTCAATAGGGTTATGAGATGACTCGAGTGGACTCGAGAAAGGGGTGAAGTAATGGATTGTTTAGGACCCTATGTTGATGCCATTTCTTTTGAGGAAGAAGGTGAGATTCTTAGGGCAGATGGTCTCTAAGGAAGGGATAGGTGTGGATCCCGCGAAGGTGGTGGCAATCCAAGATTGAAATATTCCTAAGAACGCAACAGAAGTAAGAATCTTTTTAGGGCTGACTAGTTATTATAGGAAGTTCATTAAGGACTTCACAAAGATATCAGCCCCGCTTACTCGGTTAACGAAGAAAAACTTGGCTTTTGCTTGGGATGTTGATTGTGATGATGCGTTCCAATGTCTAAAGAGAGCTTTGACCACAGCCCCAGTATTAGTGTTGCCAGATGGGAGTAAGCCATTTACCGTTTATACCGATGCTTGTGGGACAGGACTGGGCGCAGTCTTAATGCAAAAGGGAGGGTAATAGCCTATGGTGGAAGGCAGTTGAGAGTGCATGAGAGAAATTACCCTACACATGACCTAGAATTGACCGCTATTGTCTTTGCACTTAAGTCTTGGCGTCATTATCTTCTTGGCGAGAAATTTGAATTATTCACTGACCACAAATCGCTAAAATACTTATTCTCTCAGAAGGACTTGAACTTAAGGCAGTAAAGGTGGATGGAATTCTTAGCATCCTACAACTTCGAGATAGCATATACCCCTGGCAAGGGTAACGTGGTGGCATACGCCTTAAGTAGAAAGAGGTTGTCCTTGTGTCCGCTGTTTGTTGAGCAACGAAGCTTAGAGTTCATCTCTACGTTTGACTTTAAACCTTCCGTTGACTTTGTACCCGGTTTGTTAGCATCCTTAGAGGTCAGACCTACACTTTTGGGACGGATTGGCGAGGCACAGCGAGACGACCCACAGTTGGTTGAGTTAGTAGAAAAGCTCAAAAGAGGGGAGTCATCGAGCCATCTCCGTAGGTATACCCTAGATGATAAGGGTTGGTTACATAGGGACGGTAAACTTTGTGTACCACAGGACGAGAACTTGAGGAAGACCATTCTTCATGATGCACATCGTTCGAAGATGACCATCCATCCCGGCGGGGACAAGATGTATATGGACATGAGACAAGTTTACTTTTGTGTTGGTATGAAGAAGGACGTGGAAGAGTTTGTTGCTAGATGCTTGGTGTGCCAACAAGTAAAAGCAGAGCAAAAGAAGCCCGGTGGATTGCTTCTCCCATTGGAGGTCCCACATTGGATGTGGGAAAGTGTTTCGATGGACTTTGTTGACGGATTACCAAGATCGGGGAAGGGTAACACAGGGATTTGGGTTGTGGTAGGAAGACTTACTAAGCGCACCCATTTCATTCCCGTGAAGAGTAAGAGGACTGCTCCATGGTTAGCCTCCGTATACATTCGAGAAATAGTTCGTTTGCATGGTGTTCCTTCTAGCATAGTGAGCGACCGCGATCCTATCTTTACTAGCGAATTTTGGAAGAGTTTGCAAGAGGCGGTAGGGACTCAGATATGTTTGAGCACCGCATATCATCCTCAGACGGACGGCCAGACCGAGGGTGAATCGTATTCTAGAGGACCTGTTGAGGTTGTGTGTCTTATATTTCGGAGGTACATGGGAGGAACATCTTCCATTGGAGTTCGCACATAATAGCAGCTTTCAGTCTAGCATTGGCATGGCACCATTCGAGGCTCTTTATGGACGGCCGTGTCGTTCGCCTACATGTTGGTGGGAGTCTACAGATAAGATCTTACTTGGGCCCGATATGAATAGAGAGACTTCGGAAAAGATCGATTTGATTCAAAGGAGGATGAAGACGGCGCAGATAGGCAGAAATCTTATGCGGACAAGAGGAGGACAGATCTTGAGTTTGATATTGGGGACATGGTCATTGTCAAGGTGTCTCCATTACGGAACGTCGTTCGCTTTGGGTCCATTGGGAAGTTAGCACCAAGGTTCGTAGGGCCGTTTCCTATTAAGGAGAGGATTCGGCAGATGGCGTATAGAGTGGAGTTGCCCGAGAGACTTAGTGGCGTACACGATGTATTCCATGTGTCACATTTGAGGAAGTGCTTGCACGAGACCACGGAAGTGGTAGAGCGGAGCTTTCTTAGAGAGGTGGAGATAGAGCGTGATGTGACGATTCGGCGAGCTCCTACGTGCATTCTTGGGTCGGAGGTTAAGAAGTTGAGGAATCGAGAGGTCAAGCTAGTCAAAGTGCAATGGGGAGATGATGAGAGCAACGCTGCTTGGGAGATGGAAGAGAAGATGCGTATATTATACCCTTTTCTTTTCGAGGGTATGTCTTTTAGTTTATCCTTTATCGCTTACCTTATACTTATCTTATCTTCAGTATGTCCTCTCGTTAGTACCTTTGACCTTTAGATAGGGTAGTCCTATGATTGAAACATGTGTTTGAGACATGTTATGTATGATGGATGCATGTGGATGAAAGTGTTTGCTAGTGGTTGCTCGTGGATGCATATATACACACTTTAGGCACTAGATCGGCTCAGTCACTTCATATTGCATATTGCATATTGCATATAAATATGTGTGCATATTTAAGCTAATGGATGTATAATGGTTGTGCTATCATATGGATGTTGCATTTTGGTGAATGGTTGTGCACACATGTAGAAATAATATGTGTCGATAGGGTTCTTTCGCATACATAATGGATGCATGGCACTATCATGGTTTGCATTAAGGAGGTCAACTAAATCAGTAGACCACCTGATTTTGCATTAGATAAGGAACATATACACGCACTTTTTGTATATGTTCATACAGCATTAGAAATTCTATAAGGATAATGGATGCCTGTGTTTGATGGTTGAGTAGATGGTTGTTTGGATGTTAGGATATGCATTCTCCTTAACTTGGAGATTTCGGGGGCGAAATCCTTTAAGGAGGGGAGAATGTAACACCTCGGATTTTTGAATAATCGAATTAACTAAATTAAAGAATAAATGTTTAGCATTGTTCTAAGGTTTGTAAGTAAAAGACTTTGTAGCTTATTTGGTAGGAACATGTGACTTGCATACAAGAGGTACAGAGTTCGATCCCCGCCAACGCCATATCGACTCAGGAGGTTTGGAATTGGTCCCGTCGGCCCTAAATGGTCTATGACGAAATTTTATGTTTTAGGGCTTAGGTGGCGATTTCTGGTTGGTCTGTTGACATCAATTCTTGGTTTCTAAGGCCTAGATGGATCCTAGAGTGATCCGACGGCTTAAATTAATTCAAAGCTCTATAAAAAGACCCATAGACTCAAACCCTAAATCAAAATTAAAACTAAAACTATGCCCGTCATGCTGTCGTCTTGAACCCTAGAGTAGCCGCCACCAATTAGAGAGGAAGAACAGCAAATCAAATCAGTTCTATTCAACCCTAACAACGAATCTTCTTCAAAGGAAAGTTAATTCAACTTCAGAAATCAGAATTCAGAACTCAAGACCGCCTTTGAGTTGTGAGTTCGATAGTTTTAATAAAATAATTAGTAATTTAATTGGATTAAGTTATGATGCGGATTGTATGGATGTGATGTGAATTATTGATCACATGTTGTAATTATGTTGTAGAATTGTGTTGAAATCTCTATGACGTTATGTTGTGATGCTATCATTTATGATGTAAAGTTATGTTGCTATCTTCTATGTTATAATTTTATATATAACCAAATGATCATGTTTCATATGCTAGTTTGGTGATGTTGATTCATATGATAAATCATATGTATGCAAGTTTAGATTTTTATTTAAACATGAATCATATACAAGTTGGGTAAAATTATATGTGACCTTACATGGTTATGACATCTAGTATATGTGAAAATTTGATTAAAAGTTAGGCTATGACATGGGTGAGTTATATGCTAAATTCTACATGATATTTTACATGTTAGATGCAAGTTTACACCATTGTTATGATGCATAAATCACATATGCAAGTTTCTATAAATATATGAATTTGGGGTATGAATCATGTTATGCAAGTTTAGGGTTATTGTCTATGCAAGTTTACAACTTTAGATGCAGATCTATGACATACATGATTTATGCAAGTTCACACCTTTAGATTTGGATCCATGACATATGTTGTTTATGCAAGTTGTAACTTTGGCCTATGCAAGTTTTAGATGTAGAACATCATTCACATATGCAAGTTCATCCCTATGTTTAGATCTATGTTTTCATTGTGTGTACATTGTGATGTTTTCTCTTTATTCCATGAGTTTGACTATTCGAGTCTAACGTATATTTTACGTTAAATGAACAAATGTACAACGTGGGGTAAAGGGGATAATATTAAAAAGATTTAATTGGCATAAATGCCTTAAAAGACATAAAATATAATTGTGGTGAAAATTGGTATGATTTTGCATACCATAAATGGTTGACATAATTGAGTCAATTATGGACATTGTTAAATTTGGAATTGATTAATAATTTGAATAGGGAAAGTAATTCAAATTTGGGGAATGGTTAATTAGGAGAAATTAATCGTCTAAGACACGAGGTTAGGCTCTTTTGTGGTGTAAGACTGCCCGGACCCGCCCGGCAAATCCAGCCGCCACAAACGCCAGTCTAATGTGAGAGGTCTTAGGCATAAACTAAATACGTAACAATTGTAAAGACACGAGATTAGGCTCTTTTGTGGTGTAAGACTGCCCGGACCCGCCCGACAAATCCAACTGCCACAAATGTCAGTCTAATGTGAGAGGTATTTATGAGGTTACGGTCTTAATGAATTAAGAAACACTTAACCAGATAAACATGTAGTGGACATGAGGGGGTTAAGTGGGTGCCTTGGGTGGCATGTGGAATCTAGTGGGTGCCTTGGGTAGCATTTGGAAATACGATTGGAAACACTTAACCAAAATTGGAACATGTAATTGAAACACGAATAAGAAGTGGTTAAGTGGGATGTACTCGAGGGGACCAAGCTTAGGTGGATAGCTTGTGTCAAGTGATGGGGGCCCATTTCAACCAGTAACCCATACGTATCTTTGTGGGCTCGACCCAAGTCGAGGATGGGACACGCATACTGGGCTTGACTGTAAGAGGCCAAAACGGGTTAGCGGAGGCAACGCAAGTCCAACGGGTTCATATGCGTGTGTGGACCCGGGCTGGTAGGTAAGACGTTGTTGCATCGTGTAGGTATAAGCTTGCATTGTTGGTTGTATCGGGTTGCCACTTTGGGGAGTGATACACCCCACTGTGGGGCCAACACGGGTATCTACGAGTTAGGGAGCCGATCGCCTGGGGGTAGTGGGTACACCTAGTGGAGATAGGGGCAGGCGGCACCTATGAAGGCAGTTAGGGGTGCACGAAACTACCAATATCATTATTAAGTTCTGTAGGCGGTATCAACCTTAGGGTGACTAGTGGTGGTGCAGTATAGCAATTATCCAATAGTGTTGGTGTAGTTTAGTAAATATCTTACAGTGGGTTAGGTGCGCTTTAACGATATCGTTGTTCATCTTGTTTCCTTATTTACTCTGCCATATTCAATGGTTCATGGTCATTTCCTTATTTTCCAACTTATGCCTCAGCCTAGTTACTTTGTTAATTATATTGTTAAAATTATCGCACTCGCCAGACTTTATGTCTGACCCCCTTTGTTTCCTCCTCTTTCCTTCCTTCCCCCCTAGGTGCTCAGGATGGAACTAGCACCAGTGGAGCTTGATCTTGGACTGCTTTTAGAAGATTGCTTGGATCGCTGGAGTAAAGTTCAGCTTCTCTTTTATTTATGGCTATTTTGATGTTGGGGATTATGTCTTTCAGTTTATGTACTTTTGATAGTCATGATGGATATTATGTAATTTGACTCTGATTTTTAATGATGTAAGCAAACATATGTGTTTTCCGCTACAATGAAATAAAGTTTTAAATCTTTGAGTACTATTTATATCTGTCTCGTTGTTAAGTTTCTGTTCTATACTTACCTAAAACGCTCTATAGAAATTGATGCATTCCCTTTGTGAGTGACATTAATGGACGTGGGGTGTTACAGAAATACAAGAGCTAAACCAATAGACCAACGATTTTCCATTATCAAGACGATTGAGGAACATGACAAATTGGATGTTGGATTAGTTGATAGAGGCACGTCATTAGCTTTTAATGCAGTCTTTTATTATTGAGGGAGGGGCAGGGTGGGATTATAGTCACTGTGAAAAGAGACAGACCATATGTGGATATCCGTAATGTAGGCCTAACGAACCTGTTCTTTACAGATATTGAAAGCTCCCGGCCGAGTTCCGTGCATTGGGTGCAACCCTGTTACGGAACTCGTGTTATAGTAGGCAATATGTTCGTGCGAGGGTCTAGATATATGCATTGGGTGATGTATTGTAGACGTTACGGCATTAATCAATGTCGAGACGTGGTCCGACCGAGGAGTTCGAATACGATGATTCGTATGCTTACGTGGCATAGCAAGGGTAATTCTGTGCGATTACGTAGCGTAATGATGGAGATTTCTGAATGCGGTTCAACGTTGGATGGAGGTTGCGCGTGCTTTCGTGGTGTGATGGCGGAGACCATAGGAGGAGGGTACTATGGGAGAACCTTGAGATGCTAGGTATAACTATATATATTATGTTAGATTTAATCTACTGGGGTGTAGGTGGGTGCGACATGTGTGCAGAGCCTAGAGTGATGTTAACCCGAATAACCTAATAATTAAGAAAATGTAACTGAGCGGTATGTATAGTGTTATTTCAGAATGTATAATTTGTCCTCTCACCAGAACTTATGTTTTGAACCCCTCCTCATAACATACAAACATGTTAGATTTATGGCAGAGATTTGGTATCTTTTGAATACTTGTTAGGCAGTGTCATAATTTCAGTATGGCTATATTTGATTATTATATTATATCTATTCCGTTGTGAGATGTTTTATCGAGCTTTGATATATTTATTATCTCTGTCTTTTCTGCAGAATATCAGACAAGCCAACTCGAGTTTCAATGATATCAGATTTACAATTTTGAAAAATTCGAACCTGAAAGAATTTGTGTTGTTACACACTCAAATGTTGCGATCCTTCGAGTTATCCCTCTTGATCGTGCATGCTAGATGGGCCCTCTAAGAGGTGGTAGCTGCAGGGGCCTCATGACCGCTAATTGATTGACAAGAATTGTACGAAGGCACATTAGAGTTCGGAGATGATTTTACGGCTTCGGCTGCCAAGCCCTGAAGTTGTCTGGAGCTTCTCCTTACCATTGCAAACTATACTTGCAAGATAGTTGATTTGGTTAACGCACTAAAATCTATACCCCCGTGTTGGTGTAAGCTAACGTGAATAGTGCAAGCGTCGTGCATGCTGATATAATTATACTAAAACCCTTTGGGATGCAGTGATGGTTTCCAATTTCGCAAACTTAAACTATCATCATCACCAAACAACCCCGTAATGATACGACTCGAATTAGAGAAATGAAGTTTCAAAGTTGAATTTTTCTTAAGTTTCCGGGATATGAAATTTTATTCCGTACCCCTACATGCTCAAGAAACTTTCCATCCTGGATGCTTCAACTCAGAAATCATCAAGTGAGGGATACGAAAAACTTCGAAGTGCCCGAAATATGAAATCAAATTTCGTATCCCACACACTTCTTGAAATTCATATCTTGTGTTCTCTCCATCAAATCTCCTTTTCCCACTGCCACCAATTCCGCCTTATGCCCTTTTTCATATTCTGAGAATAGCCTCTGAAATCTGCAATTTTTGTAAGTCCGGGGGATACGAATTTCGATATCGTATCCCAATGCCTCGAAGAATTGCAGCAACACTCCCGGTGTATGAAAAATGTTTTCCCTGTACTTGCCTTTCTCAGCAACTCCCTCTTCTCCCATCAAATTTCGTACTCTACAAGATCTCGTCCTCTTCCTTTCGAGATTCGAGAAGCATTAAATTCCTCCTTCATAGCCTCCATCGCCATGGCCAAGAGATTCATGGCCACTAACCCACCTTCCTCCTTCGATTGACTCCACGCCCAGTACACAATTCGAATACGGTAAGACTTTCGAGGGAAACCCACCTAAGATGGGTCGAAGTAAGGAGGATGGCGTATGAAGTATACTGGGGGCTTTGAAATCTAAAAAATGCAAAGTTCTCACGACTACGAAATGTGCCAAGAAGGGAAATAAAATTCGTATCTGGGTATATATAGTGGAGAGTGGGGAGAAGGTTTTGAAGCCTTAGAAAAACTTTCTATGTAACGGGACCGATACCGATCCCGGATAAAAAAACAAAAACAACAAAGGGGGAGAAAGGGAAGAGGGTGGACCGCACCTAGCTAATCCGAGATTGGTGAACAACCTCTAAACTCAAACGACGACGATGATTGCCCGTATGTGTTATCGAAACTTCGACTGTTGAAACCGACACGAATCGTTAAATGATCGTGTACTTATGAATTTAAACATATTCTACGAAACACACCACACAATCAAGTCCCAGTTCAATGATGTTTCGATAACCAACTCACGCGATCGTGCGTCGAGCCAAGGCAAGGATCCTACATGCACGCTTTTGGAATCTAGATCATCCAAGCCGACTTGAACCTTATACTCGCAAACTTAAACAGTCCAAGAAAGCACGCCAAATGATAGAGTCCTAATTCGAAAACTTATCGGAAGTTAACTTGCGTGATCGTACGCCCATGACATGCATTTAAATATCATATCATTTATTTCAAACTTTGATCGTATCGTGTGAAATTACGTGCATATGTGTGAACGCGTATGTGACCTTATGTCGATAACAACTCGTTTGCACTCCGGTGTAAGCGAACATCGGAGATTAACATTTATTTTCTTTAGTCAACTGGAAATAAGCGTGCGTCTAAGCAATCAGATAGGAATCCAGTCCGAGTAATTAGAAATATCAACAATGTTGAAATTCCATATTTGCATCGAAAAGCTTCGACAAAGTGTCATCATGATTGTTCATGACTTATTTTTTATTGTTAGTTATTTATTTTGCTGAGAAAAACGGCCTATTACAAGTAAATCGTTGTTTAAAAAATAATGGAAACTGATTTTGGTGAAATGGGTCCAAAATCAGCATATTGTGTGTAAAATTCAGTATTATCCATAGCCATTTTAACTTCTTCAGTAAACTGATACAATCAATAGCAGCCGGTGCAATGTTAAGTCGAAAATAGCAGGAGAAAAAAAAGTTTAGCACAACAGAAACACCAGCCTCATGCTCTAACAGACAAAATCATGGTTTGAGAAAGAAGAACCCTAAAAAGACTTCATCACAGTTATGCCATTACAATGGTTTTAATCCATAAGTTCCATGAAAGGTTCTCGCTTACATCTCTTTGTGGTGGGTTATCGCTAAAAGCAGCCAAGGCAACACCTGCTAATGATACAGTGATGACTGCGCCTACAAGACCAATTCCAGACCACAGAAGCCAGCCTCTTCTAAGATCAAAATGTTCTTTCAGTTCTGAATTTTACAATATACATAAAGTGGGCCGTTTCACTATTTTTGGATTACGTTGTTTCCAACAAATGTCACTGAACATTGAGATAGTTCCAGAAAAGTAACACAGCAACCTCTCTAAACTTTAGTCAGATGTTCATAAGCGGTAACCTCTATTTTAAAATCCTTCTAGGACAAGGCGTAGGCCTTGCCTAGTTGCTTGATGAGGCTTACTGCTTAGCCATCCTCCTTGACTTGCATTGGCATTGCTTACGCACTATCTAAGGTGTGGATTTTTATATTAATTAAAACCTAGTTAAAAATGACCAATTTTGAAAATAGTCATGGATTTCAATGAAATCAGTTCATTAAATTTGTACTAGCATGACTAAATAATGATTAAAGCTAGGAACATTGGTCATGGTATTTTTATGGAATTTCAGAACCATGTGATATTTTAAAAGAGGCTACTTTCTGGAAGTCGCTCCAAAATTGTGGCAAATTTGTTTACGAATTTTGTGCACTAGATATTTTGGGAAGAATCATTTCAAAGTTGTCAAATCTTATCAAATCTCAACCTGTACCAGTTTTGAAATATTATATAACCGGTGTAAATCCTAACAAATCTTGATACCAATCTGTGTACATATTTCTTTTCTTTATTTTGACCACTCAACATAGCCACGAAAAACTTGGCCTTAAAAATAAATATATATATATATATATGAGGAGCGTTCAATGGCACCCCAAATAGTGAGCACCCCAAATGCCCCTCAACCACAACCACTCATTTATATTAAACAATCCATCCACTCATTCTCTCACACCTTCCACTAATTCTCTCTTCTCCCGCTCACTTTCTTTAATTTAAATGATTGGCCACAATTCGGGTGCATTTAGGGGGTGCAGAATAAGGGGTGCCATTGAACGCTCACACACACACACACACACACACACATATATATATATAGGGAGGTTATATAGAACCCCTTATTTTGGGCACCCCTTTTGCACCCGAACCATGGCCAAGTATTTATAGTTAAATAAATGAGTGGGGGGGAGAGAGAGTTAGTGGGAGGAGAGAGAAACGAGAATGTGTGATGGAAATCAGGGGGCTAAAGGGGTGCTGCACTATTTGGGGTGCTCTTGAACGCTTCTTACATATATATATATATATATATGTATATATATATGGGAAGTTTCTAGAGAACCCCAAATAGTGCAGCACCCTAAATGCCCCTCAACCACAACCAAGTATTTCACATTCTCTTTCCTTCCACTCATTATCTCGCTTTCCACTCACATTCTTTAATATAAATGAGTGGCTGTGGTTCGGGTGCAAATGGGGGGGGGGCTGATATTCAGGGGGGCTCCCTGATCCTATCCCATATATATATATATATATATATATATATATATATATGAAGTTTGACATATTGCTTAGGGTCAGAACCAGTCCACGTATCCACAAACTTTCCAAATCTTCCCATGTGTATTTCTGAAAACTAATTTCGGCTGACCAATCATAAGAAGGGAAAAAGTCAAATAAAAACCCTTACCCCTGTGAAAATCATATCCCAAACCTGACCATATCTCTGTAGTAAGATACGAAGTAATTTTAGTCAAAAATAACAGCTGCAAATTTTTATATATACTTGAAGACACCATGTGAATGAATCAAGCTCTTGTCCTTGCACATATTTTATTTGGTTTCTTAGTGAATAATTGTTATGTAACGACAGTCAGAACAAAGTCTCCCCTTCCTTGTACACATATGAGCTGACACACAACTCCCATATAACAAAAGGTATCTCTGATGTTACGTGTCTACTAAATCATATTTGAAGTCTACTCCTTCAATTTATTCTGTGATGTGGGTCTATTTATTCAGACTCATCATTCCTGCTTAACAACATGCGAGGCAATCCTAATAGTCTTCCTCTTGACTCGCATTATACGAGTATCTTTTGAGAGCACCATCTTGCCTGCATGGCCCAATCCGAACCTTCGGCTCTGAGACCACTGTTATGTAACGACAATAAAACCAAAGCTCCCCTTCTTTGCAAGCATATGAGCTGGCACACAACTCTCATATAACAAAAGAAATCCTCTGATATTACGTGCTTACCAGCACATATTTGTACACAATTCCTTCAATTTATTCCGTGATGTGAGACTATTGCAGCTGATATATATATATATATATATATATATATATATATATATATATATATATATATATAGGGCATGTTCAATGGCACCCCAAATGGTGAGCACCAATTTTGCCTACCACTTTTCCACCACACATTTCCTTCTTCTCTCCTTCCACTCATTCTCTCACCTCCCACTCACTTTCCATTCACCTTTTTAATATAAATGAGTGGCTGAAATTGGGGTGCAAATGGGGGGCTGAAATTCAGGAGGGCTCCCTGATGATATCCCTATATATATATATATATATATATATATACATACATACATACATACATATGAGAAAGTCTAAAAGAACACAAAATGTGGACATAAAATTAAACACACAAAATCTGAACCATTGGATCTTCCCATGAATTACACCTCATACATAAAGACAAACAAATCTTGTGGTCTAGATTTTGTGTACATTGATTTGTGTCTCAATAGTCGTTCCCTATATATATATATATATATATATAAAATCTTATCCCTGCCCCAAGATTAAATTTTAGCATGGAATTGAATTCATATTGTACGCTGCACATTTATTTAATAAAAGTGATTTTCACTGGCAGTATTTGACTTATTTTTTATTGTTAGTTATTTATTTTGGTGAGAAAAATGGCCTACTACAGGTAAATCGTTGTTTAAAAAATAATGGAAACTGATTTTGGTGAAATGGGTCCAAAATCAGCCAAATGTGTGTGAATTCAGCATTATCCATAGCCATTTTTACTTCTTCAGCAAACCGATACCATCAATAGTAGCCGTTACATTGTTAAGTCGAAAAGAACAGTGGGAAAAAAAGTTTAGCACAATAGAAACACCAGCCTCATGCTCTAACAGACAAAATCATAGTTTGAGAAAGAAGTACCATAAAAAGACTTCATCACAGGTATGCCATTACAATAGTTTTAATCCATAAGTTCAATGAAAGGTTCTTTCTTACATCTCTTTGTGGTGGGTTCTCGCTAAAAGCAGCCAAGGCAGAACCTGCTAATGATACAGTGATGACTGCGCCTACAAGACCAATTCCAGCCCACAGAAGCCAGCCTCTTCTAAGATCAAAAGGTTCTTTCAGTTCTGAATTTTACAATATACAAAAAGTGGGTCAGTTTCACTATTTTTGGGTTACGTTATTTACAACAAATGTCATTGAACATTGGGATAGTTCCAGAAAAGTAACACAGCAAGCTCTCTAAACTTTAGTCAGATGTTCATAAGCAGTAACCTCTATTTTAAAATCCTTCTAGGACAAGTCCTAGGCCTCGCCTAGTTGCAAGATGAGGCTTACTGCTTAGTCATCCTCCTAGACTTGCATTTGCATTGCTTATGCACTATCTGAGGTGTTATGTCTCATCCTTGTTTTGGATGGTCTTGCTACTCCCAACCCATCCAAACTCCCACTATCCTAAACTTCCATTGAAAACACATTAGTTTATCAAAAATACCTTGCTTTGATTAATCCTCATCTAGATGATTAATTTCTAGTCCATGTTTACTGCTAACGTCCACCTAACCAATTTTAAAAACTCGGCAATAACTGAATTAAGATGCCAATACATAAACGTCCACTGAATACTTTTCAGTAGTCTAAGTAAATATTTGAAACATGAATGTTTAAGAAGCTACATTCACAAATTATATCAAACAAGGTATATATAAGTTTCTTAAAGTTATATGTTGGGCTAATATTAACCAGATAACCGACATTTAACGCTTGAATGTTTTTTTCCTTTCACTTTTAATTCTAGTGCTAAGCAATAAGGAAAAAAAATTAAAGATACCAACCATAATGGAAAAGATCTTCAGGCAATGGCTGAAAGGCGTTGGTGATGCCATATATAATTCCTAATACAACAGCAGTAACACTACTGAAAAGAGATGAAACAAATAATAGATTTGCATCAGATATCCATCAGGAATACTAAATGTATAAGGTCCTAAAAATCTTCACATTTCTTACAACTGGCAAACAAAAAGAACTTCCGCCTTTTGATCTAAACTCAAATCTTCACCTTGTAATCCCAAATACTGCAATTAAAACAAGACTGTCTACAGAAACTTCATTATCAAAATATGGATACCTATTTCCCGCAGTATAGGTTTTGTTTGGTAACTGCTTTGACAAATTACGCTACCAGACTATGGTCTGAAGAAATGAAGTCAAATGACAAACAATTCAGCCAACAACCAAAACAGAAATCGAACACAATATCTACCAACTTCAATCTATGTGATGCACAGTTGCAACACACTTTATTACTTCACATAAAACAATTAACAATATGTCCAATTACAAAATCAGTTTTGTCAAATCTGATGGAGAATAACCCCGGACCACGAAAAAACTTGAGAACAATCAACGGAGAACTTTACTTGATTTAATAAGTTTCTTAAATGAAGTAATCTGGGATGAAGGTTGAGGTTAGCATTTAAGACAGTGTGAGTTAAAATTTATTGTATTTTCTTAGTTGTTGGATCAGAAGTAATAGATTACCAGTCATTCTATCACAACCAAAAAGCATGTTTAAATACTAAACACTTGAACCTATTTATAGATTCAATGAACATGTTAAGAGGTTGATATGTGGCATATAACATTGTATTGTCTCAACAACATAAAAGAGCTGTCTACATGTAACCGAATCTGTCAAATGCTGCTACAACGTACAAGTTTTTTAGGAGCTTACCAGAACTGAAGGGCTAAAGTCATAAGCTATATCATTTGTTACTTCTAATAAACACTAAAAATCCAACTTGTAAGCCAGTATAAAACAAATATTATCAAACTCTCATATAGAGAGATAGCTCGAAAAAAATAAATAGTTTGGGTACGTGGCTCCTAACCAATTTGATTTTTTAGGAACTTCAGTGTATTATAGAAGTATTCAACATATTTTATTGAACTTACTGGCTATTTTTGAAAGGGAATTCGAGGGCATAGGAAAATAATTTGAAAGAGTATTATTTTTTATCTATGAGATGATTTAGATCCTAAGAGCATCTCCAACAAAAATCGCTGTACATATTACATTTCTCACACTCATAAAATGTAACCGGGCTTTAGCCCCAATAGCAAACGAAGCGGGCACCCGTTAAACAGGCGCCCGAGTTCGAACGTCAATCGGTGGTGAGTTAATTGGTTAAAGCCCAAAACCTTGGGCGTACGATGAATAGACGCCCAAGCCCTAGGCATTTGTTCAACAGACGCCCCAAGGAAATTACAAATATTTAACCAAAATTGCCCCAAATGTAACCAATTGAGATATGTATACTCTGTTGGAGAGGATTTACATTGTATGTATTACAAAATTTAATTTGTAAGTGATGGTTGGAGATTCTCTAAAGAAATTTTACCACTGAAGGTAGAAATTTGTTCAAATTCTGTGACTATATGAACAGTATAACATCCAATAATGCTACTTACCTTCCACCACATGCAACCATAGTCAGAAAAATAGTTTGCCACTGCCAAGGTACATTCCACCTCTCAAGAACGACCCATTTTACAGATAAACCCTGCGTAAATTGGAAATTAAAATCGAAACTTCATCGTAATTGGTACTCCAACCAAAATTTCGAGTATCCAAATTCGCATTGGAAAGCTGCTATTATCTTTAAATCATCCCAACACTTGCAAGATTGGACGCTCTTTTTACAATTAGGACATTTTAATGTATGACGACTTGGCAGTAACAAAAGGATAAGTATCTATCCTTACGTAGTAACACAACATTAACAAAACGAATAAAATTCAAATTTTCGTACCTTTTCAGTTGGACTAGCATCCAACTGCTCTTTCTGTTTGTAAAAGCAAGAGAAATTTTCTTTTCTATCCTTCTAAATTCAAAGTAAATGGGTTTTTGTGTAATAATGTACAAATTTGCTAGAAAGAAAGCCATGGGTCAAGTGAAATTAGGTAAACGAGAAAAATATAATGGATATGCAGAGCAAAAAGGTTAAAGAGAACATCTGAAAACACCCAGCCATCCATTTTGCAAAAGGCCTTCAGGCATAAGTGAAGAAGGATTTTGTAATAAGAGTTTATTAGATCTTATTTGCAAGTAATTTTAAAATTTGTATTTATTTGGCTAAACACAATTTGAATTGTGTGGTGCTAAGGGCATCCCAATATGTTCTTCATAATACCGCGACTAAAAAATACCACAAGAATTAGTATTACACTCTTCTTAATACCACACACTTAAAAAATAAGGGCTATCACACTGTTTTACCATATCTCTATTCGCTCGATATTCGTTCGTTTTTATTTGTAAAACCGATCAACGAGCTAAACCCTAGATCTATATACGATCAACGAATTCGACACCGCAATATACAAAAGCTGTGAATTTGTAAAAAACATATTGGGGTGCTCTTAGCACGACACATTTGAATTTGTAAAGAAAATATAATTATTAAAGGGAATTGTTAAAGGGACTCCATTTTTGGTTAAAGGGAGTACCATTTTCAGTTTATTTTAAAATTGTTAAGGGGGGTTAAAATAAATTAGCCTCCCCATAAACATATTAATAAATTTTCTAATACTACCCCTATATTCTTCATTAATGCAGCCTTAAAACATAAACTCTAATTTAATTCTGTACATAAAAAAAATACATGAAACATAAACATTCTGCACACATGAAAATAACATATTCAAGCATTGTTTACTTTAGTTTTCACTATCAAAGTAAGCATGGAACACAATAACAACAAATATACACATACAAAACACACTAGCCACAAAAACAAAAAAGTAACAACACACACATACGCTTAACACCGCATGAACATAAGCTTAAGTTCACTTAACAAACATTTGTTTCAATGTTGGAATATGTACAATGTTTTAATGTAATTACTTTTGACAAATTATCCCACATCGATGTTGTTTTTCTTATCAAACTGTAAGACCTAAACTGTAACACACTGTATTCACTCTCGAATAAAATCCAAACTTTCCATGACGAATGTATTCATCATTTGCGCAAATGAACGAAATTCATCCGCTTTCTGCAAATGATATTCATCTTTTTCGACAAAATCTAAATTTTCGAAAAGGGGATTTATAAACGTTCAAATTTTTTTTCCCTCGCGACGTGTTAGGATCGAACTGAGATTGAATTTTGATCGATAGAGTTTAAGGGATAATGAGGCCTGGGTACTTTAGTCTATATTTTATTTTATTTTTAAAGCTCCAAACCCCCCCTTAACAAATAAAAAATAAGACGGGTCCTTAAATTTATCCTCCCCTTAACAAAAAATGGAGTCCCTTTAACAATTCCCTTATTAAATCTGATTTTAAGGAATATTAGAGTGTAGATGTGTGAACGCATCTAATGCAATTATAAGAAATTTTAATCTTTAGTTATTTGGAAATATTACGCTAAATGCCAATTTAATATTTTCAAATTTTCATCTAGGGGTATTTTGGGAAGTTGCAGCCATACCAAATGTATGTGTGTGTAGTTAATGTCACGCTATTACCCCGCTATATCGCGTAGCTGATTATTACTGCTACGCTTTTCTCAAATAGTCTTGGATATGCCATTTCTACATTAAGCCCCGATATATCCCGTTATATCTGCTATATTATGTTGTTCCAGCTATATCTTTGATAAAACAAATGAACTAAAAAATGACATTTAGACGTTATAAAAATTATGAAATTAGGTTTTTTAATGGAATTTTTTAAAATATGTTTTTAGATAAAAACAAAAATACTCTATTATTCTATTAAATTTAATTAAGTTAAATCGCAATTTAGTTTTATTTATAGATATTTGTACATATTTTTATTTAAAATTAAAAATGTACTAATTATAATTAAATTAACTATTAGTTTTTCATTTAGTTATCATTTATCTAATCGTAAAAACATTAAGAACAAGATATATGTGTTATTTTATAGTCATCCGCTATATCCCGCAATTTCCTCACTTTATACTGCTTTGACTTTTCAAACCTCTGCTGCACTGAGTTCTGTAAGCGCTTTAACCGCACAGGTTGTGAGCCATGTTTTCTGATAATGAATTGATATTATGTTTTGAAGTAATGAACTGATATAATGTATGTTCTAAGTTTTATGTGACGATAATTAGTCAAACATGTTTTCTAAGAATAACTGATATGTTTTATCAATATACGAAATGATTTGTGAAAGATATGCCTAGGAGGCATTCTAGTCGATCTCAAACTTCTCCTTCAGCTAGTGAATGTACCGACGACACTGTGTCGAATTTACGTTTAATGGTAAAACTCATTCCTAAAAGTGCAGGGTAAGTATCAAATTTATTACAGATTTATTATTTAAAATTTACTAAATTCCTACATCATATTTTGTACAAGCATTTTGAGGTTTAGCCTTTCGACTATATTTTACAGGTCTCCTTGAAGGTATATATGAGCCGGATGTTAGGTTGTTGGGCTCATTAGGACAATATCCCCGCTCATGTCATGAATTACAAATTCGTCGAAGTAAGATAAGTATAAATTTATAATTCATTTAAAAATTATTATAATTATATAATTCAAATCAATTTTTTAATATATAGGTCGTCGTCCACGTAGATGCACAGGATATGGATATTTTTGTCAAATCACTGGAACCAAAGGATGCGAAAAAATTATAGAGACACTATACCAAAGGCAAAGAGGGCGAGAAAGAAGTCTTCTTGGATGAACGCTGCTGCATGGGCTCATTTTCTCCAGGTATGGGGAAGCTCCAAATGCAGAGGTAAGTTATATAATTTCATTTCATTATTATATATTTTTATGTTTTGTATATCAATTTTTTGATCAAGTATTTAAATTTATATGAGACATTGACATAGAGTGTAACAACCCGGAATTTCTGAACCAACTTAAAATTTTTGATTTTAGTTTTTTAATGGGTTTTGAATATTTAAAATGATTTATTTTAAATATTAACGACTAAAAATTTATTTAAATTGAATTTAGAATGTATAAATTTATTTTAATTATAAAACGAACTTGAAATGGCGCGGTAGTTTGAAAATTCGATTTTAAATTTCAAATGAATGCATAGAATTCAAAATGAATCGGATTTCGGTAAAACCAGAAATGTTAGAATCTGTTTGACTATATCTCTCTAACAAATGTATGAAACTGAGATTTCACTTTATAAATTGTAAGTTACGTCCAGTTTAAAATTCAAAATAGTCGCTGTGGAATTTATATATATATTTTAATATATTATAGCCCTTAAAAATAGTTATTTTGCAAACGACCTCCGTTTTCGACGAAACCACTTTTGTTGGATCCGGAATGTCAATTTATCGCTAGATTTCAAATTTCATAATTTTTGGAACTAATATGTGGGCACGGTGAATTTAAACGTGTTTTAAAATTTCAATTTAATCGACTGAAAAATGGTCATTTTTCAAATAGTCTCCAAATTCGATGAAACTAGTTTTGTTAGAACCATATCGCCAAAACATAGCTAGATTTATTTTTCTGGAATTTTTGGAGTCAGTATGTGGCCCTGGTAAATTAAAATGTATGTTAAATTCAATATTGACCGTTATATTAGTTTATATTTTAATTTTGATGAAAACTGATCAAAATGGTAGAATTAGCTTATGAAACATACCCCATTGTGTCCATAATGGGGGTATTTGATTAGGAACGATAGTCATTGGGTGTGATTTGGAGTTCGAATGAAAAACTTGCCTTTTATGGAATATATATATATACACACACACCCAACCCTAAATCCCCAAACCCAAAAATCTCGTCGTTCAACCCTAAATCCCCTAAACTGTCGTTGCCCTATCCCAACCGCCGCACCACCTCCCTCCGGCCGTCGCACCCCCACCCCCTTCTTCCTCCTCCTCTCCCCCTCTCCATTTCTAAATCCCTAATCCCCAAATTCACCCAAACTCTCCTCCACGGCTACCACCAACCGTAGCCTCCCCCACCCTAATCAGACCTGTGCCGCCCCCCTCAGCCCCCAGTTCCGGCCATGGGGCCCCCATCACCCAAAAACCCATTTTCATCAAAAATCCCAATTTGCAAAACAGCCCCTATCCTTTTTTCCTCAATAACTTCCTAACTGTGCGCTTCTGGTCAAAACTCCAAAGTGCCAATGCTGAAGAGCACGATTTCCTCTTTGATTTGAGTATATGGAAGCCATATTTTGGAATGCGGAGCCGCCCGTAAAACGCGTCCAAAGTCTACTGTCCCATTACTGTCGTTTCGCGATTTCTGGCGAATTAGAACATTTTCGGAAGAAAGTCCACTAGGAGAAAGTTATCCGGAATGGCGCGTTTATGCTAGAAAAATCGGTCGGGTGAAGATTGAAGCTCGTTTGCAAATTCTGAAATCAGAACAATGAATTTGAGCGATAGAAAAGAATGGCGGAGTGGAACCCAATGTGAGAACTCCTTCTCACTCAAACTATTTTGCAGTTAAATATATCCTAGGTTGCAGACGGGGCTTAGTAGCTCCTAACACTGCTTTTTGTACAAACCATAGATGTTTGTTTGGATTGAATTATGGTGAAATTGATTGATTGTGGTTGATTTATTGTCATGGATTGATTATTGTGTATGGCGCGAGCCAGTATCAGGAGAGGGATAATGCTAGACATTATTCCGGTTCTAATATCGCATCGTTATAATACCAAAATTTTCTGCAATAAATATTTATTCGTTAATAATTCCATTTTTAATGTGTATATGAACCGCATAAAATAGTCATGTATTGAAATAAATATTTGATCGTTAAAAATATAATATTTAACGTATAGAAAAACGTTATAAAATTCTCCTAAAATAAATATTCATTTACAAATCAGACAATTTGTTTATTTACACCCATTTAACTGACATTGATTGGGATGATAAATTTTACACATCACCCAAATGCACAAATAATATTCAGTATTTGTTGGTTGAAACCCCTCACATGTATTGGGATGAAACTTGACATACACTAATCCCAATTGTTTAGTTGTATGTCAATCGATTTATTGACAGACTATTGTAAGCGTTATTTATTTATTTTAATGCTTATACAGTGTGGAACACACTCTGCATGATGGTTGATTGTTTAATGACTATTTGTCATTATTGTGGAATACATGCGATGTATGAAATCCATATAAATAAAATTATATAGTAATTGATTGTGTCTCATTCCAATTTGGAAATAACGAATATTTCAAAATAATATTCCATAAAGGATTAAAATGTAAATTAGATGTTCGATTTTGGATGGACATGAAAATATTGAAATATGTGAAGCCGTGTTGATTAGATTTACGCCATTTTAATACGAATGATTTTTATATCGATTTTACTCATTTTTATAATGAATACCGAAAACTTAATGATATCAAAATCTAATATTTTGAAAATACTATCATTTTAACATTAGAATGATAAGGAATATTCAGTTTTGATTTAAAATTGAAATGGAAGTTGGAATTGTTTTAAAACAAATTTATAAAATATGTTTTGAGTGGAAATAGAATATACATATATATACACACAATATATATATTCAATGGTTTGAATAGAACGCGTCGCGCCGTGACCATTTGCGAATTTCAACCGTGAACTTCGAATTGATGTGATGGGAGATTCGACCGTTGGATTCTCCTAAACCCAGAACCGTTGGGTTCATATTGAAAAGAGATTTCGAATGATAATAAGAGGTTTGAAATCTAACGGTTGGATTTGTGGATATGTCCAAATCAGTTTTGGAAAAGGTCGCTATGGATGCAGTTCGGTGGCCGTTATTGGAAACCGACTATACGGGCCTTAATAAAATTATTAAAAATAAGGAAAAATTATGTAAAATCATAATAAATGGTTTGGAAAGATTTTAGATGAAAAACTTCTTATTTGAAAAGATAAAAGATATTTTTATCTGAATGAACTAGTTGTTAACTTGAAAAATAATCCAATGTTTTCAAATAAATAAATTGGATTTGTAAATGGTTTTAATCTAACCAGAATTTTCCAACATATGAATTGGGAAGGATTTGAATGGAAATAATATTTGGAATATTTCAATATTGGATTCCGTGATTATACGGAATTTGTTGAGAATTTGGAAGATACAGATATCGTTATTCCCAATACGATATCCGTTGGTTTCAGAATTTGATATTGAATATAAGCCGATATGATTTCAATATAGAGCCTTATATTAATATCAAAGTGGATTTTGGGTTGTTGAGAATGGTGTCTTAAATAACACCATTCTTAAACCCCGTCGTGAAAAGAATAATTTTTTTAATTAAAATTTAGAGAAGTTACCAACTAATTTAATTGGATTGAAACGGAAAATGGATTTTGGGTTTATCATGAACTGTGTTTTAAATAACTTTCGTTCTTTAAGCCAATTAACAGTGAAATGTTATTTGGAATTTATAAATTTTTTAATTTAGTTTAATGGAAATTTTCCAAAGTAAAGTTTTCCAATTTAATATATTAAATTGGAATTGAATGGAATTCGATTGGGTAATAACCGAGATGTGCTTCTATGAAGGAAGACTATTACTATATATGGAATTTAAAAGGCTTTGCCGTTATTCCATTTATATTATTGGTTGGATACGGAAATTTATATCGATTACATATTGATTTGTTTCCCGTGAAGATTCCACGGTTAATGGAATGTGATTTTGGGTTTATCGTGAACTGTGTTTTAAATGACATTAGTTCTTTAACCCAGTTAATGACAGGATTACTTTTCCTAAGAGTTGAATAATCATAAAGTAATGATTTATGATATTAAAACCAAGTTGGTGTTTTAATAAATCTTTAATTAGATTGGAATGTAAAAGGGATAATTAAATTTATTGAATTCAGGAAATGAGCGAGAATGGAGTACCACCAGTTTTACTCCAGGCGATAGTTAAATCTTTAATTAGATTTGAACATGAAATGGTAATTAAATTTACCGATAATACAATGGGTGTTAGAAATAGAGTATTACTAGTTTTGCTCCATGGGATGAATAGGTTGGGATTAAAAAATAAAATAAAGGATTACTTCGGTAAGGCTCGGTAATCCTGACTAGTTTTATGAACCTTAATTTGGTTTAGAATTGTCAAAGAATAAAATCTTTTGAAATTGATATCCAAAGGAAGATTAAAGAGAAAACTTAAAAGATTTTATCTTTGATAAAATTAATGGGAACCTTTCCCTAAGAATGTGAATATTAGAATAAACGAATATTCTGAATTGGAATGAGGCGTATGATGTGTTTTTATAGCACTTGGTTATTGATTATAAAATAAGCGAGTTATTCGGAAAGACCGGGGTTAACCCATTCTGAATAATAAATACGACGATTAAAAGTCGACGATGAAGACGGTGATTGATGACCAGAGTTCTTCACATCGTTTGGATGATTACAGATGTCTTGATTGGGTTGTATACTATAACACCCCGTATTTTCTGTAAACATATAAGTAACAAATCAGAGAATAATTAATTTTTAAAATAAGAATCAAGGGAAACGGGTTGCGCCATTGCGTTTGTCTCGAAATTTTGCTTGAAAACGAGTTCGAATTTTCAAAAAAGGAGTCCGTATGACCAAGTTATGACCCTCCGAAGTTTCAGGAATTTAAATAGAATAAAACAGCTCGAAAATAAAGCCAGAAATTCAAAATTCAAACCCAAAGAAGGCTGGCGGGAAAATTCCCGCCCATGTACCCAGGTCGAATGAGGAGTCGACCCCCCCCCAACCAAGTCGGCTGGGGAGTCGACTGGGGGTGTCGACCTCCCCATGACCGGGTCGACTGGGGAGTCGACCCAGGGGTCGACCTGCTCCCAAAACCCAGTTTTTGAACCTGGTTCATTCTGATGTATCCGGTCTCGTTTCTGTCTAGATTCGTCCACCTAATCCTATATAAACAGCCCCCTAGCCTCATTTTCTGTACACAATTTCATTCTGTCTATATTCTGCCTCTGTTCTAATTAAAAATAAAAATGGCGTCGCGACCCTGTTGGAATCAAAACTTGGACTGATGCATCTTCTTCCAACCTAAATAGAATTAAAAGCTAAATCAAATCTCAAATCCAAGTTTAGAGCTACGACAACAATTAAAGAGGAATAATTTAGCATTTCTGCATCAACAACAGTTTATTATCCTTTCTTAAAATCACGAAAGGCAAGTACAGTTATTTTCCGCTATAAATTGTAATTATAATTGTGACATGATTGTAAATCTGAATTTGAGGTTGTGTACGTTCTGTTCTGATATATTTTATTCTGTATCTTTTTTTCTTTCTATTCTATAGCCAGGCTACCACGAGTCTGCGCCACATCTCATAAGAGATTAACGCACGAACGCTAAATTTTGGGACAAATAATAATGCATAATTGGACATGAAACTGTTGCTGATGAGACTATTGCCTATGACTATGATTCATTGACTATGAGACTATTGCCTATGACATTGGATAAGAAACTATTGTAATTAGTTGCCCATGACTATTGTGGTTAGTTGCCTATAACTATTGTAGTTAGTTTCTTATGCCTTTTCCCTTAATGATGTTAGATCTCATATTTAGTATGTAACTTTGCTAGTTTATTCCCATTCACTGTTATGTACATCGAGCCTATAGGGCCATTTCATGAGTATTTAGAGAACTTGTGGAAACATGTTATACGGGGATTGGGCGTAGCTTAATTAAGTAAATCTGGCATAGCAAATATGTTGGCATAATCTGAGTTAGCTATAATAGAGAATGATTTACGTGTGTATTAGTCTTGGACATAAAGGGTGAACTAGAATATTAAATCTAGTTTTGAAATGAACTGTAAATGGGAATATTAAGGCTAAAATTTGGGGCATATATTGTATTATGAATTATGACCTTGATTTAGGCATGTAAGTTTAGGCTAAATTTATGATTAGGCAAGATAGGTAAATAGAGTTTTAGATATATAATCTGCTAAATCTGTTATCTGCTAAATCTGTTAAATTGCCTAATCCATTATCTGCTAAAACTATTGAATTGCCCAAATTGCTAAATCTGTTATCTGGTAAATCTGTTGAATCGCTTAAACTGCTAGATCTGCTACCTGTTGAATTGTCTGATCTGTTGAAACTAGATAATGGTAATCTGGGTATGGAAATCCGTAGGCTCGACCTAAGATTTAGTAGAACATGGAAACTTGATTAATCTGTTATATCATATGAAGAAGTTTAATCTGTTAAATAAACAGAATTAGTCTGATATCTGAAAAATCTGTATTGGAATGAATTGGCTATGACACGAGGTTAGACTCTATTTGCGGTAGAAGCCTGCCCGGAACCAACCGGCTTAACCAACGACCGCAAACTGTCAGTCTAATGTGAGAGGTCGTAGGCATAACTAAAATATGCTTAGACACGTAGTTAGGTCTGGCTTGTGGTAGAAGTCTGCCCGGAACCGCCCGGCATATCCAGCGGCCACAAGCTACCGACCTAATGTGAGAGGTCTGTGCATTAATATATAATTAATGCAAATCTGGGATAAATATGATGTCTAAAACGTGTTGGGTGGATAGGGTTAAACCAATTTGGACTAATGAATTTAACAAACCCGTTTCGTGAATCTGTAGGCCCAATTACAAAGTTAGACAAATCTGTTAAATCCGTATATCTAATCCGTTAGTCTGAAAACTTGTCTGATCTGTGAACTAGTTGATCTGAACTCTGTATGTCTGAACTTGTAAACAAGTTAATCTGAAATCTGTTAGTCTAGGGACACAAGGTTAGGAGGGAAATTACTTATGTCATCTGTTGTTTGGGACCCATATTAGTCAGTAACCCTTTCTGGTATCAAAACTTTGACCCAACAGTAGGTAGGGTCCGGGCACGCTTACTGAACTAATTATAAGAGGTTCATTCTGATAATGGCGAGGGGTGTTGATGGTGCGTTCCAATCGGGTCATGTGCGTGCATGGATCCCGGTCTGCCTCTGAGGATGTAAGACGCCGTGACATATGTAAATAGGTATGTACCAATTGGTTGTCACTTTAGGGAGTGATACACCCTATTATGGGGCCGACACAGGGTATTTATGTATTAGGGAGCCGATCGCTTGGGGTAGGGTTTTAGGGTACACTTAGTTTTATCTGTTTCCGTTGGTACCGTCTGTTTCTGTTGGGTGGCAACACCTGTCTGTTTCTGCGTGGTACCGTCTGCTCGGGTGGTAAAGGCCTATTTACTAGTGTACATATAATTCTACATTTTGTTTCCGTAGGGATTAATCTATTTTTGTACCTTCTGTTCGGGTGGTAAAGGCCCATTATTAGCATTCTGTTTCTGTCTGTTTCTGTTCGGGTGGTAAAGGCCCATTATTAGCATTTTGTTTCTGTCTGTTTTTGTTCGGGTGGTAAAGGCCCATTATTAGCATTCTGTTTCTGTTGGGGTGGTGAAGGCCCATTACTAGCATTCTCTTCTGTGGAAATTATTATGTTCCTGTTTCTGGTTCAGTTTAGACATTGGGGTGACACCTAATCTTGTTATACTAGTATTAGTGCAGAGAAATAAAAAGTAATATTATTCTGTTTCTTCTGTTTAACCTAAGTACATCTGCTGCTCCTGTTACTGTTATCTCTTATCCAGCTTATTTTCATTTCATGATTATTATTATTTGTTCATATGCTGAAAGTCACTGGACATGCCAGACTTTATGTCTGACCTTGCTTGTTTTCGCCCCTTTTTTTTCTGTTTCCCCCAGGTTTTCCAAGGAGGGAACACTTTATCTTGATCCGGATTTCTTCTGTTTAAAGTACTTAGAGTGCTTAAAGTATGGCTTGGCTCCTTATGGCATCTTCTGTGGGGATTATGATTTTAAAGTTTTGTACTCTGATGATTTTCTGAACAAGACTGATATTTATGTACTTGAGTTTTTGGGAAAGATGTAACCAAACTGATTTCTGTTTTCCACTGTAATAAAGTTATAATTTCTCAAATATTGTTTATCTGTCTTGTAAATTTCTGTTCTGTCTACTAAAATGCTCCACCAAATTTAAGGCATTCCCTTTGTGAGTGTTCTTAACGGAGGTGAGGTGTTACATATACCCAAGACAAGGTAATAAGTGGTGATCGTCCAGACGTACTTGGAGATCGACCGGATATGCGAGGATCTCTCTCCTGTATTGGACATATGGGACAAGGAATAAGGTGCCTCTGGTTCTATTCAGACCCAAAACGGACTTGAAAATGGATGTGTGTCTGACATTAGATTTCATTCTGTGTTGGTTGATTTCTATTAAATATATACTTGTTTGGTGGCGGAAAATTTATTCTCTTGTTTAACACCCTTCTCTGAGGCATACGAGCTTAGAGGTTTTATATTGATAGACATCAGTCATATGGCGTGAATTGTCAGTGTGGCATGCTGATATGCAAATGATCAAAGCTTCTGTTGAAAAGCAGAGTCTTGTGGTTGATGATCAAAGCACAACTTTAATTAGCATAGCTTTGTATATAGCGTTAATTCGCGAGCTTCACACCCGTATATGAGTCAAAAACGGGATGGAACAACAGGGAGTGCATGCGTTTCTTTCTAGCTGAGAGCGGTGTCATGGTATGGAGCCTAGACATTTTCTTATGTGGATGACGGATTGCGAGGCGCCTCGGATGTATGGCTATATGCTCATAAGTTCGACATACTGACCTGTTTAGAGGTCCGGTAGGACCGGGAAACGTATTGTTTAGGAATAATTAATCCACTAAAGCAAGTGTGGACCGACCCTGCAAGATCCAAGGGTTCACTCCGAGGGATCCTCGGTCATCTTGCTAGAGGTGATCCAAAATCGGTGAGGAACTTCCCTTGCCTTGACTCATGATGAAAATCCAATTTCCAATACGACATTTTTCGATTTTAGTTGTAGAACTGGTATGGCGACATGATATATGGTACCCGTGTCATCTATGATTGATGCATTTATATTTGAAGTTGTTTTGACACTATACACTTATAGTAATATCAAAATGATTTGTTTTCAATCGTACCAAGCATGTTTGGCTGTTATAAGGTAAAACTCCATCCTCCGGCTTGCACCTGAGTCTTATAATGGCTCCATTTTTCCCAAAAAGTATTGCGTTGTTTTATTTTAAACTGAGATTCATGTAGAGTAAACTCGTTCTGTGTTATACGGCGTGGTCCTGTGATTTCCCAACTTTTAAAGTAAAGATTTAATGACTGTTTTATTTTTCACACCAGTCCCATAACTGACTCGGATTTTATTGATTCTATCTAAATTCTAGGTACCCATATTTTCCACACGGGCGGCTAGTAGTTTGGTTTTCACAGATACTTCTTTTCACAGGATCCTGGATTACAGCTGGAGCTATATTCGAAAAGCTTTGTATCCGTCTATTTCTTTCCGTTGTGTCAGTTGATGTATTTCCGCTACACATTGTATTTATACATTTTATTCCCGCTGCTATGTGTTTTAAATCTCTGATATTTTGCATTATGTAATATTTATGCGTACTCTAATTTATTCTTGTAATCCGATGTAAATTGTTGTAATAGCAATGAAATGTTCTGTTATTTGTGTTCTGATGTGTCATGTTCTCAAAGCAATCCGCTGTTTCTTGTCTCTTCGAAGATCGGGGGATTTCGGGTCGTTTCATAGAGCTATGTAAACAGGAATAAAAATCCTACTTTGCACCGCAATAGGTTTAAATCCTACCAACAACATCGGAAGGAATTGGTAAAGTCATAAATTGCATTTATTAACAATTGTAACATTATTCAATTATACTAATAACATTGTTCATTTGTATATGTAACTTCAGTTTCCAAAAGTTACATTGTGGGCCTAAATTGGCTAAAGACTTTACTCACACATATGTCATCGAACAGACAGATGATGATGGCAATTTTTTGTATACTTGGATGCATGCTAAGTACTAGTTTGTGGTAGGGGTGAGCGTTCGGTCGTTTCAGTCGATTTGAAGGTAAAAAAAACTCAAACCGAAATGGAACCGAGAAATTTTCAAACCAAAAATTAATTTCCGTTAATTCGGTCGATAACCGATTTAACCAAACTTGAAGGATGTATTATTAATCAAATGATGGGTTGACTCTAAGCAAAACATAAATCCATGTTTGGAGAAATTTTATTTAGAAAATTTTATGTTTATGATAAGATTTGATCTATTTGCAACAAATGTCTTTGTATCATATAACTAAATTAATTATTTAAAATACTACATTCCCATAAGATTAGATAATAAACTAAAAGTTGGTCTAATTCAGTTAAACCAATAACCAAAAAATATATTTTACAAATTGAATTCAAACTGATTTAGTTTTAAAACCAAACCGACCAAAATGAACCGGTTTGTTCGGTTAATTCGGATTGAACCTAATATTGCTCACTCGTAATCCATGATGATAAACATGCTTAATTTTTTTCTACTTTACATCCGATAAATTTGAAACTAAACATTTAGTACGTCAAACTACTGTTCCTCATTACGAGAGAGATATGAAACAAAGATCGCTCGAATGACGAAGTCCATTGGTCGTAAGTTGACCTTAGAGGAGTGCAACCGCATTTAGGATGTTATCATTCACCCACCCTATTTGTGATAGGCGTTATGATTTCGGTAATTAGGAAGTAATGTAACAACCCAAAACCCAGCAGACCCCGTTATTTTGCAAAATGTTAAAATCCAAGTCCATTGAAGCTTGAGTTGAGTATTTGATATCTTGCTAGTAGGAAAAGATAGATATATATTAGTGCTCAAATAAATGATTCACAATAGAAATGATTAAAATATAATAATAAGTAAATAATTAGTAAAAAATGATACTTTCTAAGATAATTTGAGTTTGGATTTATCTTAAGATGTGGGGGCTAAACAGAAAATACAAAAATATATTCTGTCTTACTACTAACATATATTACAATAGTATGGTATATACATACATACATACATACATACATACATATACATATATATATATATATATATTAATATTTGTCTTGCAAGCGCAAAGTTTTGGTTCGACCGTGAACTTCCCAAAGTGCCCTTACATGCAAGTTTTTAAATATACTAAATTGGTATTTAACCAAATCTCCCTAATAATCAGGCACTTAATGTCACTTAAATTAGAATCTAATAAATTTTTCAACAAATTCAAATTTCCCTCTAATATCACTCAAAAAGAGGATTTGTAAATAGGTTTTCATTACAAATTTGAACCGTTTCTCCATATGTATTATCAAAACTTAACAGTCCTTAAAAGCAGGATCTACGAAATAAAAATCTTTCAGAAATTCGTATCTTATTAAATGAAAATACAACTCAAATTTTAAACAAACATTAGATAGAATACTTAAAAAATTAAAATCCTAAAAGTTTGTTCATTTGATCTTTTCAACCGTAAATTGTAGTCGCGAAAAATTAGTTGTTTGACATATTCAACATCCTTTTTAAGCAATTTTCAATTAAAAAAAGGAAATCACATATCCATCGAAAGATTCAAACTTTATTACACTACATTCGCACTTCCTATAATTCAAATTTTAAATTTTGAATTTGTTTATACTCTTTAATATTTCTATTTTTTTTTTCAATGATAGTTTATAAATTATGCAACATTCGTACAATTCACATGCGGTCGAATGTGAATCACAATACTTCAAAAACAACAATCCACGCACCAAGCGCATGCCGTTACGCTCGTTCATATAAAGGCCTTGGAGTTTGTGGTTTGATTTATCTCACGATGTCGGGGCCAAATAGAAAATACAAAAATATATTCACTTTTACCATATATGTATATATATATATATATATATATATATATATATATATGGCGAGCGTTCAATGGCACCCCAAATAGTGCAGCACCCCTAAATGCCCCCTGATTTCCACCACATATCTCGTTTCTCTCTCCCTCCACTCATTCTCTCACCTCCCACTCACTTATTCTAACATAAATGCTTGGTTTATATAGAGAAGCAAATGGGGTGCTCACTATTTGGGGTGCCATTGAACGCTCCTACACACACACACACACACACACACACACACACACACACACACACATATATATATATATATATATATATAAGGTACGCTCCAGGACACCCCATTTTCTTAGCATTCACTTTGCACCTCAAACAGAGCCAAGTATTTATAATTAAATAAGTTAGTGGAAGGAGAAAAGTTAGAGGGAGGAGAGAGAAAACATGGTATATGGTGGAAATCAAATAAGTTAAAGGGGTTCTGCACTGTTTGAGGTGCTCCTGATCTTATATATATATATATATATATATATATATATATATATATATATATATATATATATATATATATATATATATATAGTTTGTTGCTTTTTTCCTGCTCCGTGAGCTTTGCTATTTCATGAAGATTCTTTTTCTTTACGGTATCATAAGAAATTTGGAAGAGCAAATCACCTGTATCCAAATTTTGTGTCCCCTCTGTATTCAATCAATCAGGATCTCTGATTTTCACCTTTTTGCAATTAAGACTGAAGGCTTAACTACAAAAAATTGGAATTCAGGGGTCCTGATTGGTTGGGTATAGGGGAACAGGAAATATTGGGTACATGGCATTTCACTTAGAAATTTGGATAGCCAAGCATCCTGTATATAAATTGCTGACATTAAAACTTAACCACAAAGACTGAAGTAGTAAACTTTTTTAAGATTTTAGACACCTTGAGTTGTGATCAAGAAACACAAAAGCCACATTTCTGTTCTAGATGAACATTACAAGCTGCAAAATCAATTTGCACGAAAAAAGAAAAATATATCCCTACAATTTTATTATATTTTTCTAACTTATTGTTGGTTGATGTTTAACTAAGATTGCTGGCTTCAGTAAAGCAACAATCATCAAGTTTTCAGTTATGAATGACATAATGACAATTCTCAGCCGTAGGACCTCATTTTGTAGTTTAGAGAAACAAAAGGATGCAAACCAATTAATATAACATACATCTGAACTAAATCACTCGGCATAACAAATTACCAACACAACCAAAAGCGGTTAATGTTTTTTTTCTGTCTTTGAAAAAAAAATCAAATAAAGGAAAACGGGAAATATTAGCATTACAGTCCTATTATAGCTCTTCATAGAAGCAAAATTTGAGAGTAGGGTAAGATTTCTTTGTCCTGTTAGTGCCAACAATCCCTGCAACATGATGAGTACAGTCAGATTGCTAAAACTAAAATCGAGAAATGAAAAAAAAAAAAAGAGTCTTATTATAGATTAAGTGCTCATAGTAAACAGAAGTTAGCAAAGCACTGGTAACAAAGCTCATAGCAGCCTTACGTTAACAGTTGCTCTGTACATGAAATGTTTCAGTATACAAAATGTATCCCCAAAATATGGCAAAATGGTAAATATGATATTTGTATTTCTTAAAGCAAAATTTTGTATTTATATTTCTTGATTTATTAATTGTTAATAGATATGTATTTGTCATGTGTATTTTAATACAACAAAAGACATGTATTTTTTTTCTAAATTAATAGTGTTTTTTTAATTTGTTTAAGTTAATAGTGTTTTTTTAATTTGTTCAGAAGGAAAACCGGCCTAAGTCGTAAAACTCTCCCTTATGCACCTAACTCGGTCCGCGAGCACCACATAAATGACAGATTTTAGCGTATGCACATGGTAAGTTCTTAGCATGCCATTAGGGTTTTGAACTCACACCACTGTTACCACGGTGTTAAGTTAATTGTTTATACTATATGCATTTAATAGACATGAAGATTGGTGAAAATTCAATTTCAAATCATTAGCAATAACATTGATCTAAAATGATAAATCTACCAAATGATGAATCAAATTCAAATTTTAACTTAATATTAATTAAAGAATGGAAAATCCATCTCGATTTTGTCTTGAATTATAAAATATTCAGAAGAAGTGCTTCTCTTAATTCCAAATATTTAAAACATTAATTTTAAGTCCCTCCATAATTTTGAAGTTTAAACATTTTTTTGGCACATAAACATGATATGAATTTGAGTATTCTTTCATTCTATCCAAACTGAACACTAAATCAGTTCTTGCTTTGCCTTCTTCGTTCCCTTCTTACTACCTGAATTCATCTACATACTCCCAATTTTTATTTTTATTTAGGGAAAAAAATCATTTTGACTATTATCCTTTCACGTAACATCAACTAATTGGTGGACCCAGTGGCGAGCTACTGATAGAATATGATGCCAGAGGTGATGGAGATGTGGTGGATTTTCCCACATTAAATTATTAAATGGATTTGGAAAAAATCGAGACAACAATTTTTACTATGAAAGAAATTCAATATTTATATCTTCCATTGGATTATTTCCTCAACATTTTTTCAAGCTTTAACTATGACCAAATTGGAAAAGGAGAAGTTTTTCAATGAGTAATGAGCTTGTCATTTAGGGCACAACATAATGTTCGATGCTTCTGACGCACGAGGTGCACCGTAAGTGGGCCCTACCAATATGGATTTGGCCAAAAGCAATTGTCGGCATTTGATGGGTCAGAGGCGTTAGACCCCAATCATTAATTATCACAAAATTATCACAAACGGGCTATTTATCCCATTTATAATCACTCTGTTCTCTCCACTTCCCGGCATCCCCAATTCATCTCCTCATCAACTTTGATCGCCAAACCAGTCCAATATGAGTTTATCTTGAAATTCTAATGCTGAAAATTTAGATGATATACAAGCAATTATGAAACGTAGAATGATAGAGAAAGCATCAACAGATCGAATTTGCACTTCCATATGCATGATATACAATCATGCAAAACTTTATTAACGAATCTTCCAAATGAAAAGTCTTTATTTTCTTATGTTGTGCGAGTGATTGAAAGGAAAAGGTTGAAGGCAACGGTCAATGTTTGCGTTGGGGAAAAGGTAGCCATCTTTTTGAATGCAATTGCTTCGGATGCTCCTATATGGTAGATTGCTAAAAGTTTCAACGATCGGATAGCACGAGTTGTGTTTATTTTCATGAGGTTTCGAAATTTGTTATGTTAATGTCACATGATATGATAAAATCAGCAGTCCCAGACTTTAATAGCGTCCCATAGCCTTGTCTTTCTCCCCGATAGGTGATCCCATATCTGAAAGCTTCATATGCAAAGGTAAAGGTGTATTCAACGCCTTTGCATTCTCCATGCTAAACCGACAAAGCACTTTCTTAATATACTTCTTTTGAGTCAATCTGAAATCAAAATGGTTTCGATCTATTTAAATTTCCGTGCCCAAGGTTTTCCTTGCTTCTCCAAGATCTTTCTTAATATACTTCTTTTGAGTCAATCTCAACTCAAAATAATTTCGGTCTCTTTCAATTTCCATGCCCAAGATTTTCCTTGCTTCTCCAATATCTTTCATTTCGAATTCCGATTTCAAAAGCATCTCCAACTTGTTGATTTCATTTTTGTATTTGGAAGCAATGGGCATATCATCCATATGTAAGAGTAAATATACCCAACAATCATTTCTCAACCTCTTGAAATAAACACAAGCATCTTTGATGCTTTGATAGAAGCAACATTCAAGCATGAAATGATCGAATCTCTTGTACCATTGTCTAGGTGATTGCTTCAAACCATGTAATGATTTCTTCAACTTGCAAACCAATTCTGACTTACCATCTATAACAAACTCTTTCAGTTGCTCCATGTAGATGTCTTCATGCAAGTCACCATGCAAGAAAGTAGGTATTCACATCATGTTGCTCCAACTCCAAGTCATGGATCGCAACTACAACTAGTAAAACTCGGATAGAAGTATGGCATACAGCTGGTGCAAAAATTTCATCATACTCATTTCCTTTTCTTTGTGCAAACCCCTTTGCCACTAACCTTGCTTTGTATCTTCCATCATCCTTCGCCTTGTAAATCCACTTGCACCCTATAACATGGTTTCCATTAGGAAGTTGAACCAACTCCCAAGTTTGGTTCTTCATCGACGATTGCATCTCTTCCTCCATAGCGCAAATCCACTTCGAGCTATTACTCGAACCCATGACATCATCAAGGTCCATCGGCTCATCTTGGACTACATGAAGAGCATAGTGGAAATTATCATAAAAGCTAAGGTAGTTCCAATCACCATATCTTTCGGGAGGCTTTACTGCACGTCGACCAACTCGAGTTTCTTCAACTGCTTCAACCCCACGAGCTTCTTCTTCAACCGCTTCAACCCCACGAGCTTCTTCTTCAAATCTACCACCACTTAGACGGAATGTGGGAATGACTTCCTTCTCCTTTGATTCACCATGAACCAAATCCAGAACATCCGACGAGCTCCATTCTCCTTGAATAAAGCTGGCTCATCAAAAGTGATATGACATGTGAATTAACAACTTTCTTTGTATCCAGATTCCATATCCGTAGCCTTTCACGCCATCCGTGTAACCAAGCAAAATCCCCATGAAAGCTCTAGCTTTAAGCTTATCATTTCCTTAATCATGCACATAAACCGGACTTCCAAACACCTGAAGATATCTCAAGTCAACACTCTTCCCTTTCCACACTTCCTCCGGAATTTTGTTATCAGTAGCCGAGCACGGAATTCGATTCACAATATGCACCACGGTTGACAAAGCTTCGGCCCAAAATCCCTTGGGAAAACCGAATGTCAATCTCAAGCACAGAGCTTTCTCTAGTAGAGTTCGGTTTATTCTCTCCACTACTCCATTAGATTGCGGATCTCCCGGTGTAGTAAAATGTCTCTGGATTCCGTGATGCTTGCAATACTCCAAGAATTCCTCGGAAACATACTCTTCGCCATTGTCGGTCCTCAGAGTCTTTAAAGTCTTACCACTTTCATTCTCAACAAGAGCCTTCCATACTTTGAACTTAGCAAATGCCTCCGACTTGGCCTTCATTACATAAACCCATACCTTTTGAGACAAATCATCAATGAAAGAAATATAATAACGTGCTCCACCTAAAGAAGCAATAAGTGTCGGTCTCTAAACATCTGAATGAACATACTCAAGAACCTCTCTCGAATCATGCTTTACTTCATCGAATGATACCTTTGTTTGCTTCCCCATGACACATTCCTCACAAAACTCAAGCTTGTTTAGAATCTCACCCTTAATCATCTCCCGCTTCCGAAGAATATTCAAACTCCTCTCCGAAATATGGCCCAATCTCAAATGCGGCAATCGTGTCTCATCCAAGTCACAAGAACTATCAACACCCACACAAGTTTCACCTCCTGCGGTCATACCTTGAAGCAAATATATACCATGAGTCCTAAAATCTTTCATTACCACAAGTGCCCCCTTGAAACCCTCAAGCAATCCTTTTCAATAATAATCTTGCATCTTAGAGAATCCAATTTCCTCAAAGATATAAGCGACTTCCTAAGTCCCGGAACATAGAGAACATTGATGAGTGTGCGAATAACTCCATCAAACATCCTTACTTGCACGGAACCTATAACCATCGATTTGCAAATAGCACCATTTCCCATAACAATTGCATTTCCTTCTTTGAATTCATAAGACGAAGAACAATTCCTACGTAATATGATACAACGCGTCCGAATCGAATACCCATTCGCTACCCGAATCACCTGATGCTACTGTCGTCAACACATTTTCATCTACTTCACCATCCCCACTCTCCACCGCTATGGATGAAGATGCTACTTCCTTCTTATCTTTGTCCAGACATTCATTCTTCCGATGTCCCGGTTTCTTACAAATAAAGCACTTGCCATTTCTTTCTTTTGATTTACCTCTCCTCTCGGGCTTCCTTGATTTAGAACACCCCCAGTTTCCTTTCTTCACATTCTTTTCTTTCTCCACAAACAACCCATGACCACTATTAGATCCACTACCACCCTCACTTATCTCCTTCATTTGATCCCTCAACTCCTCACTAAGAGAACCGTCTTGACATCATCAAGAGTCAAAGTATCCCGGCCATAGATCAAACTATTTGAGAAACCCGTATAACGGTTCGGCAACAAACACAATAATATCATTGACTTTTGCTCTTCATCAATCTTCAAATCAACAGCCTTCATCATCATAAGCAAGTCATAAAAGTCATTTAAGTGTGCCTTAAGCGAATTACCCTCCTTCATCTTGAAGGTGAAAAATGTTCGCAACAAGATCAAACAGTTTGTGAGTGACTGATTCATATACAATACCTCCAACTTGTACCAAATATCTTTAACAGTTGTCTCACCACTAATTTTGGAGATTACATTCTCCCTCGTAGCAAGCTGAAGAGTAGTGTAAGCCCATTCCTCCATCACTCTCTCTTAACTTCTGGGATATCACTTGGTAATAAGTGAGTATCAAATACCACTCGGTGCACCCGATTCCACCTGAGAACTGCTTTCATTTTCCATTGCCACTTCTCAAAGTCATTATCACCATTCCACTTATCAATTACCAATTGAAAACCTGATGCCTCATACGAACCACGTACATAAAGCGCCACACTATTCAGACTTCCGGTTAAAGGACATAATGAGCTATTATTTGTATCCAGCATCTTCACAAACACCTAACAAGCACCAATTGCTCTGATACCAACTGTTGGAACCGATGTGATTAATTCAACTCAAGACCACTCAAATTGAATATCTAAATACAAGCGCCTTGCGGAAGATGATATCGCTGTTAGACTTGCAAAAATAACCAAACCAATAACTCAAGTCGCCAAACAATGATCAACCAATCTCGAACAACCCAAATCCCAATCACAAACGATAAAATAACGACAATAGGAGCAAAAATAAATCACACACATATTTATAGTGGTTCCACTAACAACTTGTTAGTATACATCCACTTTGGAGAGAGTATTTTTATTAACATGATGAAAGGAATACAAGAGATTGATACAATGATCACTATATCTCAATATAGAAAATAGTTTAAGAAGAATAGAATTGAAGAATTGCAATTAGGTTATAAACTCTAATTAAACTCTTAAGAATAAAACCCTTGATTTGGTCAAGTCTCCAAGCTCTTCTATTTGGAAAAACAGAAAATAGCTTATATAGAGATAGGAAAATATTAGGCAATTGTCGAAATTGTCCCCAAGTATTCACAAATCAGCTTGCCAATTATCCTTCCTGAAATAGCCCAAAAGTTGCCTTAGATGTCTATCGTGGGATGTAACAGACGTATATCCCTCCCAAGGAATTTATCCTACTTCAGCACTCAGCTCAGACGCCTGTCCAGAAATGACAGACATCTGTCAGAGCTCTCGGGAAAATCCACCTTGTAACCATAGGCGTCTATCATTCACACGACAGACGTTTGTCACTGAAGCCAGCCGAAACCAAACACATTTTCAGCTCTACTTTTGCGTACGAGCTCCGATTTGTGAACCATCTTCTCCGATGCGAGCCTACCTTCATCCTTTCAATCCAACATATAGCATTGCAAACTTTAACAGCTTCCCCAATAACTTTTGTCATTGATAGTCTACTTAACTCAAAATATAGAATAAATATAATGGCAACCTCGAAAGATGAGCAAGGCTCAAATAGAGCTTATGTACAATAAGATGAATAGCAGTATTTTCGAAAAGAAATCAAAAAATAAAGAAAGGAAATGGTCTTCAAATTAAGATGGGAATTTTACGTGTTCCCATTGTAACAAAAAATACATGAGCCATGATTACATAGAGTTCAAAAATGGTTAAGAGATCTTTAGCTATAAAAAAAAAGCATTGTGATGAAGAATCCAATGTCAAAGGAGAGGAACGTGATGTTTATGTTTCTGTTGTAGAAAAAAATTTGAGTAAGAAGTGATTGTTGACTAGAGACATGCTAGCACGTATGCGGAATGTAAAGACTTCACTGTTTATACGAAGAAAATAAAGTAAGTGAGATAAAAATGAAAGATGCTGGCACGATCAAATTCAAGATGTTTGGTATATATACATGATGAAAATTCAAGAGATTTAGACATGTTTCAAAAATCAAAATAAATCTGATTTTAGTAGGAAAATATGGATTTAACTTTTTGACTAGCAGTAGGGTTGTTAAATATTATAGAGAGGAGATGCAAGTTATCAACAAAAGATGAGAGGGTCTAGCAGCTTATATGGTATGATACAAAAAAAAGTTAAACGCAATGAGAAAGAACGTGTAGTTTCTTCGTATCAAGGAAAAGCAACCAACTTGCTCGAATCATGATGAATTTATACATAACAAGAGCCGACAAAGGCGATGTGAAAGATCTCCGTGATGCTACAACTTTCTAGAATGATCTCTACAGGCACATAGATGAAATTTTAGTTAAAGGCTATAATTTGTTTCAAATGTGGAATTTTCACTTTAAGGTGGAGTTTTCGATGATGATATTTAGATCAAAATTGAGTGTTAAAATACTTATAACATGTGAATTAACTGTTTGGAGTATTGTGCAAATTTTGGCTGTTCACATGATGTATATACATACTAACTAAACACACATATATCAAGAAAAAAAAATTAAACACAAATAGAAGATATAATCAAGGTTTTAAATCTCGGATATTGGTTACGTTTCATCTCAGAGATTTTTTAGACTCGATTTCGTATAGTCTAACACTCGGATGTTTGTCTTGGAGTTCTATCTCGGGTAAAGTTAATATTGAAACCATCTCGGGGTATACGATATGTTAATCTGTATGGATGCTAGCATAAAAATATTGATTTAAAAATGAATTGCAAATTCATTCCATTGTTATCGATTATTGAAAGAACATTCGCACTCATAAATCATAGTATGTTTAAACTAAAAAATAACACAATACAAACAAATTTTATGGCTTACAATTTATGATCCATGATTATTATTAGTCATACAACATAAAAATATCGAAATGTAATATAGAACATAAAATACATACTTTCATAAGTAACATGCATGTTAAAAAAAGTCGAATATTAAAATCTTAAATGTTGTAGAACACATATGAATATACGATATAGTCATATAACCTACTATATATATATATATATATATATATATATATATATATTAAACATGATTCTTCTCAAGTCTACTATTTATATACAAGCAAAAAGAGCATCATAGTAAACCAAAATAAAATTGTATTTTTGACAAGCTAACTAGCAAAAAGAACCATTAATATATCTTAGAAGTGTATTCCTCAAGTGACTTGAGATGTGACTTAGATGTCTATTATGAGGTTGATCGGTTCAAGAAGAAAAAAATAGGGTTAATTTTAATAATTAGAAGAGGGGTTTCATTATTAAAATAGCAGAAGATTATAACGATTAGAATTGAGTTTTTTTAACTATTATTTTGGATTAGGCACATATTTAAATTTTAGTCCAAGTAAACCAAAATCTTGGCTGCTGTTATAATATCTCATCTCGACTAATGTACTGTCTTATATTGCCATATCTCAAATGGGTTTAGATTTGCAGCGAAGTTTTCTGTTTCATTTCAGATGGAGACCAAAATGAGATATCGAATGGTATTTCCAAGATCTGAACAGTGGACATAATATATCTCAACCATTATATTGCCCTTTGATTTCAACGTCTTATGTAAATAAAAAGTAAGATCAAACTATCAACGTATATTGTGTTCCATTTTATATTCAAATAACCACATATATATGTATGTGCATACGCACATGTGTGTACATGTTTGTATTTAAAATTAAATACATAGGTGATTGTACACAGCTATGTTGCAGGTCGACTATGTTCAATGATTTAATCACATTGACTTCACGGGTCAAAGCTGAAGCACCTAACCATTGGAGAATGGTGCTAGATACACACATAAAATATTCCAATATCAGTTTTCTTGACAAAAACATATTTTGGATTTGGATAATCTTTGAATACGCGGTGTTAGTACAATGTAGATCAACTTCATGAATCTTTATATCATTCAATACTTCGAACCCCCTTAAAATCATAAGTTAATGTGCTCATTGAATGTATATATTTCAACCTTAATCTATATTGTAGTGCCTATAAGGTTACAAGTTTTTCAATGATCTAATTTTTTTGTGAAGTTGATCTATATGACAAATATGCACATTGAAATAAAGTCAAATCTAAAACATGTAAATTAGGAGAATTAATGGGAGGATTTCAAAGGAACATTGGAGAAAAATGATCTAACTTTTTGTGAAGTTGATATACATGACAAATATGCACGTTGAAATAAAGTCAAATTTGAAATATGTAAATTGCAAGAATTAATGGGAGGATTTCAAAGGAACATTGGAGAACAATGATCTAATTTTTTGGAAGTTGATCTACATGACAAATATGCACGTTGAAATAAAGTCAAATCTAAAATATGTAAATTGGAAGAATTAATTGGAGGATTTCAGAGAAACATAGGAAAAGAAGAGTCTCTCGTGTGTGTAATGAAATATTTGTTAATTTGAGCGCAAGCATATTTTATCCGGATCTAGTATTGTCTATTTAAATACTAATGGAACTTAAAACAAAAAAAAAACAAGAATCAATTATGCAACCTCATAGAAATAATAGCAGAAATAAGTGACAAGGAAGATTTAACATGGTTCAGATATGAATATTCTACATCAACGAAGACCCAACAACTTCTTTTATTCTTCTTCAATTCAAGAGGGAGTACAATAAGAGAAGAGTACAAACACTAAATATATATTTCTCACCCTATAATTGATACAAAAATAGGGATCTTATTGAGGATATGTTGAAGAGAGCATTATTGGCTTGTGACGAAAAAGATAAGCAAATGTCTCCCTATATATAGGAGTAAGGATGAAAACTTGCCCGAAGATAAGCATGAAAAGTTTCCAGATTTCCTTGATTTAATTTCAAAGCAAATCTTGCATATTTGTGATTGTTTCCCGTATACATATATTTGATTGATTTATCAAATCAAATCATATAACTTCTCATTCCATCCAAATTTGTTGCCACACATATCAAGATTTTATTGATTTATTAAATCAAATAATCTCTCTCATATCTTATCAATTTGTTGCCCATAATTAATTGATTACAAGAATCAATTAAAATCTTCTCGTTAATAAAATTAGCATAAATTGAAATCGTCCAATTTTAACAGTGCGCGCACGTGCACGCGTATGTGTTGTGTTTTAAAAAGGATCCTTGGAAAAATTATCTTGTGTTTTACTTATCACATATCTATGTTATGGGATTATTTGACATAAATGCATTATTATTTACAGTACTATGTTTAACCATCCAATATTGATTCTTTAAGCTTACCTTATTCGTCAACCAAATTTATGCCATCAATATATTATTTTATAATATTAGAAGTAATTTTTTTGTATACTTTCTGTTTGGGATTTTTTCCCCTTAAATGCCATGGGAATAAAACCCAATCTTGCGGAAAAACAAATAGGAACGGATTGATGGTAAGGAAAAACAAACAACAGATAGTCACCGGCAAAACAATCAGGATCAAGCAATCAAGAAAGAACACAAGAGATTTATTACTTTTCTAAATAAGAAACATTACAATACTGATAATAGAGAGGAAGAAGAAGAAATAAAACTTTTTGAGATGATCCATACATTTACCTAATCCCCATCCTTATATAAGGATTAATACTTGGGTTTGAAGTAATTGATTTATGGTTATAGATCAATGTCAAATTAATTCTCCAATTTATTTGCTCCTGAAGATTCCTTGTTTAATAAACCAATCAGAGAATTAATTCCTTACTTCAATATCCCAAAAAAATTTCTTCATATTCTTCCACTTATGTAGGTAATATATTGCCCTATCTAATTTTACAAACAGGCAAAAAAATTCTGATATCTTCCAAATCTTCTGCAGGTGGAAATATTATATTACTCAAATTAACAATATTTCCCAAATCTTATCTAAATGGAAATATTGTATCACTATAATAAATAATATCTTCCAAATCTTCCGGAAATGGAAATATTGTATCATGAAATCTAACAATCTCCACCTTGATACTATATTTCCTTAAAAGCATACCAACTCCATCTACATCCTCTTACTCTAAACATCTTCTCGGACAAGACACCATGGTTACCTCCCCCAATGAGTTTTGGCATGGCCATCACCAGTTGCACTTCGTCAACAAACTCCGACAACGCCACTGCCTGCCAACAAAGTGTTCAAAGTACCCCCTTCATGTAAGACCTATTAATCTTCAACATGAAAACAAATGTCTCCATGAACCATCTCAACTCTCCCCACACCGTGCCACCGCGTGGCACCTAGCATTTCGATAAGCGATTCCAGCTCGAGCAACACTCGAACTTAGTAGTCTGCAAAGACTTATGCATATCCACTGCTTTCTCCTTTGGTCTCTGACCAACTTTAGACGATTCCTTCTTCCGTTTATGAAGCACAACCTATTGGCAAAATCCCACCTTGTTGAAGCTTTCCCCTTTGATCATATTCTGACTATACAGAAACTCAAAGTCTCTTCTCATATGCCTAGCTTTGACATCTTTTCCACGACAACCGTAGACTCCAACCTTTGACTATCCAAGTACAGTGCTTCCCATCAGGAGATACAAATTATGAAACATATCTCCCTTCATCGTTACAAATTCAACCTTAGAAACCCGTAGACTATCATTATCAATAGTCACCTCACATCCTTTGGATGCCAACTGCCCAAGAGATATCATTGACTTCCGAAGACCTGGAACATAATGGGCACCTGTCATGGTGTGTATTACCCCATCATACATGTGAATCTGCACGGTACCTTCGCTCATGACTCTACAACTGTCATCAATTCCCATAAGAATCAGTTTCCCACTTTTTCTTTTAAAAACTTTGAAATAATTCTTATTAGGTACCATATGAACACCCCCGTATCTAGCACCCAATGGTCTGACACATGCGACACTACCGCTGTCAACAAGTATTCAGACAAAAATTCCTTCATCGCAACCGATGAATTTCCAGCTTCAGTTTTCTTCTTCGAGTCCAGACAATCCCTCTTCCAATAGCTTGGTTTATTGCAAATGTAGCACTTCCCATCTCTTGAATTTTTTTCTGCTTCTTCTCCCCTTTCTCTATACCAGCTAATAAGGCTTCCGTACTACTCCCTCATCTACCTTCACTCAATCCCATCATCTGATCTCTCAAGTCCTCATATAGAAGACCTACCTTCACATCATCTACTGTTAGTGTGTCTCTGGCATAGATAACACTATTAGCGAAACCTGTATATCGCTCCGGAAGAGAACACACTATTTGCTCCTCATCCACTTTCAAGTCAACAGTCTTCATCTTCAACACCAGATCATTGAAGAAGCTTAGATGTGCCTTCAGTGAAGTACCCTCTCTCATCCGCATGGTGAAAAATGTCTTCAACAACATCAGACGTGTGGTTAGTGTCTTCTTTAAATAGAGTTTTTCCAGCTTGGTCCAAATGTCCTTAGCAGTTGTCTCACCGCTAATCTCTGAAATTACATTTTCTCCCATTGCTAATTATAAAGTGGTAAATGCCCATCGTTCCATCTTCTTCCTTTTCACGTCTGAAATATCATCCGTCAACTCCTTAGGAGCAAACACCACAGGATGAACATTGTTCCTAATCCGAACAACTTTCATCCTCCATTGCCACTTCTCAAAGTCTTTATCCCCATTCCATATTTCTATTGCTAACTGAGATCATACTGCCATATATGTCCCTTTGACATATTGTAACGACCCACATTCAACACTTCATAGGATCGTAGAATATTTATTTCATTCGCATACGGAGTCGTATGGTCATGTAACTTTGGGAGACAACTATTGGGGTCATTTCCCATGTTCATGATTTTTGCTGATTTTTAAATGACCGTTTGCCCCTAGCTGATCTTGTTTTGGCCATAACTTTTGATTGGAAAGGAGTTTTGACCTGAAATCACTTCCATTGGCTCTGGATGATGGTTTACCTTTCCGTAGAGTAGTCATATTAGCTAAACGAACTCACCGTTTGGGAGATATGGCTGAAACAAGTTTCAGAAGATGAAAAACTGCTTAACCGGGCCAAATAGGGGGATTAGTGAATGGGCCCATAACCCATTTCGGGATTAGGGTTATGGGGAGGCTGAAATGAGTTAGGTTTTCATTCTATTTCAGTTTCTAGCCTCCACTTACCTCTTAGAAACCCTAACAATGGCCTCCAACCTCCAAAACACCTCCAAATCACTTTCTAATCAAGGATTAGGCTTAGCAACATCAAATCAAGGCGGATTAGCACAAGAATCGAGGTAGAGCTGTTGTGTTGCGTTGGTATTCGTGCCCAAACAGTAGAGTTTCAGTTCTAAAGGTTTTATTTGTGGCCAAGGTGAGTGATTTGCATAGTTCCACACTAATTATGGTTAATTAAGGGTAATTAGTGATTGATTAGCGAATTTATACACTAATAAATTCTGGAAAAATATTTATAAATTCTTAAATGATGTTTTAGACCACTGTTAGAAACTTGGGTTAATTTGGTTAAGTTTTGATAACCCTATCATTAACTATGCTAGAACATGCTTAAAGGAAAATATGGGATTTTGGTTATGTTTGATCCGTTTAAGCTTGTCATATTGTTGTTTTGGTGTTTGTGGTCACTTCTATTTGTTGCTATGACTGTATGGTGTGCTTTGTGATTGATTAGAACTGTTAGAATGGTTGAAAACGCCGTCTTATGGCGTAAAACATTCGCTGGAAAAGTTGCAGGAAGATGTGCAAGGTTTTGGATCGGATCAGAAAAAGGGGCTCGGATCGGATGGTGGACTGGGCAGAGAAGGCGAACCGGATCGGAACTTTGCACTAAAGAAGGCTTGGCGAGAAGGAGGGCCATTTGTTTAGAGTTGGAGTTGGGCAGGAGATCGGAACAGAGAGACCAACAGGGGATTGGATAGGAAGCAAGGGCGTGGGGATCTGATCGGACTAGAGCCAGGAAGCAGGATCGGATCAGAGGACCAAGCTTGGAGCTGGAGTTGGAGCGAAGCACCAGATCGGATCGGGACATCTAGGAGGGAGCAACCACCGAACCGAACCAGAACTGGAGGACCGAACCGATGAGGACTGGAGCACATGCACAACCGACCCGAACCGGATTAGAGCTGTGATTACGCGACGACTTTTCTGAAGACTAACTCCAATTCGACCAAAGCCCGAGATGCACAGGAAGTCCAAATAGGAAGTTGAGCTCAGGATCCAGTTGGGAACCAACGAGTCGACTTCATGAGTTGGGCTTTGCTGCGGGACATGTGCTAAGGGGTTGTCGATGTCTGTAACTTTGAATCACTATGTGTAGGGAGTACGTGAACGGATTCAGGGCCACAGTGGCCTAGGTACGATTAAAGAGCTATAGACCAATGAAGTGGGGTCATTTGTAAAGGTTTGGTCATGGCTCCATGTGGTAAGCTTGGTAGTAGCAGTAGTTGTACAAGTCGAACTCCGTCACTACTTCGATCGGTCTAGTGATTAAAGTGGTGGACATCGTATGCTTTACGCACTAAGTGAGAGATGTGAGGATGGTTGCTATGTTTGATTTGTTTGCCATCACTATGACATGCACGCCCCCACCCCCGTATTCTTTGCACCGTCTGTTTAGTGACACCTTAGAGTATTGTACAGTATGTAGTGCTAACTCTTTGGTTGCAGGTCCAGGTTTAGGTATGGTTTAGTATACTTGTTATTGTTCTGTTTAGCTGATTATCGCTCATACCAGACTTTTTGTCTGACCTAGAGTTTTATGCCTCTTCTTATTACTCTAGGTGCTCTCACGAGCAGACTAGAGACAGGTTAGCTGGTGATGCACGAGTAGCCGTACCGGAGACGAGCAGGAGGCTTCCACGTATGATACATATATAGATATTCTCCCTGTGCCGCTGTTGGTCACTACTTTGGGCATTAGTAGTGCACTCTTCATTTCTTTTGGTTAGAGACTGTAATTTGAAAAGTTGTAATAAGCTGTATTTAGACTTCCGCTACTCTGATGTTGATGTTCGTTTTATCAGCTTATGCACTGTCTCGTCTGTTTTATGTCAAGTACATTGTTATTATATTTTGTTCCATGCGCTGTGAGGCATTCTACAGATTTTTGATTAGTTCATTCTCTTCTTTCCTTTCTTTAGCGACCGTTCTGTGCTAGTTGGGCATGTGTACAACACACTTTCGAAGGAAATGTCGGCTGGTGCGGAACGGGCCGTCACACTTGGTATCGGAGCTCTAGGTAGCGTAGTTAACCTAGGGAAAGACACCAGGGGGAGATAATACGTATATGAGAGCGTGTATTTGTGATTATTTTGGTTTTCAAAAGCTATACATATATATATACTATTAGTATAGCTAAGGATGAAGTCGCACTGCACTGACACCACAAAGAGGATGGTTAATCGTTTTCTCTTTACAGATTGAACAATGAGCCAATACGCAAGAGGTGCCGGTAGAGGAGCCAATAATGGGAATGCTGCTGACATGAGGACGATGTTTACTGACCTCATGAGAGAGATGCTTAGAGATGTTCAGAGGGCAGCTCCCAATGCTGGTAATGGTGGTGATCCAATAGTGCAGGCGCCTGGGGCCGATTTCGCCAAGCTGAATAAGGATTATACAAGTCATGGTGGGAAGCCGTTCCACGGAACGTAGTCGGCTACGGATGTTTATGATTGGTTGGATAGCTGCGAGTGTATCTTTGAAGATTTGGGTATCGAGGATGCGATAAAGAGAAGGCTAGCATCCCGTTAGCTGCAAGGACGGGCAATGAATTGGTGGAATGCTATAAAGGCAGCTACTCCCGAGGATCAGATTACTTGGGATCAGTTTAAGGCTCACTTTAGTGATAAGTTCATTCCAGCTGCTCAAAAGTTAGTGCTGTTTAAGAAATTCTTGGAACTCAAGCAGAATGGCAGAGCTGTCTCGGAGTGTATTGCCGAATTCGACACTTTGTCAAAGTATGGGTTATCTCTTATTGATACTGTCGAGAAGAAGAACGAGAAGTTCATAACTGGCTTGGATCAATACTTGGGGGAAAGGATTATTAACCACATCGATGAGATGTTTGAATCGATTGTGGGGAAAGCATTGAGGTCAGAGAGTCTTTACCCTAAGTCGAAGACTGAGGTTGCATCTGCAGAGGAGCCGAAGCCGCAAGCAAGTGGTGGAGGTAAGAGTGGTTCTCAGAATAAGAGGAGTAGAACCAGAATAAGGATGGCTAGAAAAAGAATAAGAAAGATGTTGAGTGCTTCAGCTATGGTAAGAAGGGCCATTATGCTAGTAATTGTCGGGCCAAGCCAGTGGATAGGAAGTGCTTCAACTGTGGCCAAGTGGGACATCACAAGGACAAGTGTCCGCAACCCCCTAAAGAAAAGCAGATGGTGAAAGCGGATGCCCTTAATGCCATTCCTTCTTCGTCGAGTGCCCCAACTGCGGTGGAGAAGGGAAAGAATGTTGTTATTCAAGGTATGCTTTCTGTTATGATGTTCATGTTAGAGTTTTGTTTGATACGCGGGCTTCCAGTTCTTTCATATCTAGTGACCTATTAGATAGGTTGGGATTGGAGCCCGAGATTGTCGATAGACCTTTAGTAGTGATGAACCCGATTGGTGGTTCGACTAGCCTTAGCATGATTTGTCGTAATGTGGTCTTATCGAGTCATGGATGCATGTTTGTTTGTGATTTCTTTGTTTTCGTCTTTACTGGGTTTGGCATTATTTTGGAAGTCAATTGGCTCCAAAGATACGGGGTGGTGGTAGATTGTGAGGGCTTTTTGGTGACAGCTAGAGCGGATGATGGGCGGAGGGTAGTGTTTGGTGGTATACTCAGTGATGGGGTAATGGCTAGTTTTCTGAATTCCCTCGACATTCCGCATAGTGAGTTGTCAGGTTTGCCCGTGGTTGGCCAGTATCTGGACGTTTTCGAGGAAGTGACCGGGATTCCACCACACCGAGAGGTTGAGTTCCGTATTGATTTAGTGAAAGATGCCAGACCTATAGTGATGCCACTTCGTCTTATGGCACCAAGGGAGCAGCGAGAGCTCGGGGTGCAAGTCAGCGATCTTTTGAAGAAGGGATTTATCAGAAGGAGTATTTCTGAATGGGGAGCACCAGTTGTGTTCGCTACCAAGGTGGATGGTTCCCTTCGGTTGTGTGTAGACTACCGCGAGTTGAATAAAGTGACAAGGAAGAACAAGTATGCTCTACCACGGATAAATGATTTGTTTGATCAGTTGAGTGGCGCGAGAGTATTCTCTGAGTTGGATCTCGCAACAGGTTTTCATCAGCTTAGAGTGAAAGCTGAGAGTATAGCTAAAACGGCATTTCGGACGCCGTCTGGATTTTATGAGTGGTTGGTCATGCCATTCGGGCTGACCAATGCCCCAGCATACTTTGTGGGTCTTATGAATGGGGTATTCAGAGACCAGTTGAATAAGTTTGTCCTTGTGTTCATGGATGATATTTTGATCTATTCGAGGACAAAGGAAGAACACAAGGAACATTTGAGGATAGTGATGGAGGTGTTGAGAAAACCCCAGTTGAAAGCCAAATTCTCTAAGTGTCACTTCTGGAAGAGGGAAGTGAGATTCTTGGGCCATGTTGTATCAGAGAATGGTATTGCCGTGGATCCTGCGAAGGTGGCTACGATGCAAGATTGGTCTACGCCCAAGAATGCAACGGCCATAAGAAGTTTCTTGGGGTTAGCTGGATATTATCATAAGTTTATCCAAGACTTCTCCAAGATAGCAGCAACATTGACTTAGTTGACCAAGAAGAATCAAGCCTTCGTCTGGGACGAAAGGTGCGAGAACGCATTCAAGAGCCTAAAAGAAAAGTTGACATGTGCACCAGAGTTAGTCGTTCCTAAGGGGAATGAAGAGATGACAGCATATACGGATGCATGTGGCACAGGGCTAGGTGTTGTATTGATGCAAGGAGGTAGGGTTATAGCTTATGCAAGCCCGCAAATGAAACCACATGAGAAAAGATACCCTACCCATGATTTGGAATTGGCAGCGATCGTGTTTGCATTGAAGATGTGGAGACATTATCTCTTGGGAGAAAGATTCGAGTTGTTTACCGATCATAAATCGTTAAAGTATCTTTTCTCTCAAAAGGATCTAAATCTCCGACAGCAAAGATGGTTAGAATTCTTGGCTTCCTATAATTTCTACATCGCATATACACCAGGAAAGGGCAATGCGGTGGCTGATGCATTGAGTAGGAGACATGCCAGCTTAGGGGCTATGTTTCTAGAATGGAAGCAACTGGAGTACATCGCTGGGTATGATTTCAGACAAAAGTGCGAATTGGATCCAGAAATGTTAGCAAGTTTGACGATCAGACCCACTTTGATTGAGCGGATTGGTTCCAGTCAGAGGAACGATCCTAACCTATTGGAAATCATCTCCAAGTTAGAGATGAGAACCGACGGAGAGATAAACAAGTATGGGCTTAATCGAGATGGATGGCATAGAAAGAATGGAAGATTAGTTGTACCCAATGTCAATGGTTTGAGAGAAGAAGTGCTTAGAGAATGTCATCACTCAAAACTGACTATACACCCCAGTGGTAACAAGATGTACCGAGACATGAAGCAGACCTACTACTGGGAAGGGATGAAAAGAGACATTGGGAGGTTTATATCCAAATGCATGAACTGCCAGCTAGTTAAAGCTGAGCAAAAGAAGCCCAGTGGTTTGCTACAACCATTAGAAATTCCAGAATGGAAATGGGAACAAGTGTCAATGGATTTCATTGATGGGTTACCAAGGACTAGATCGGGCCATGATAGCATTTGGGTGATTGTGGACAGATTAACCAAAAGTGCAAGATTTATACCCGTCAAGTCGAATAGAACGACAGCTAAGTTAGCGGAACTGTATATAAAGTGGGTAGTGAGATTTCATGGAATACCCAAAGGCATTGTGAGTGACCGAGATCCGTTGTTCACTAGTGGATTTTGGAAGAGCTTACAAGAGGCGTTAGGATCAAAACTACATCTCAGTACTGCGTATCATCCTCAAGCTGACGGAAAGATAGAGAGGGTGAATCGAGTGTTAGAAGATCTCTTGAGGGCTTGCATATTGGATTTTGGTGGATCATGGGATGACCATTTGCATCTAATAGAGTTTGCATATAATAATAGTTATCAATCCAGTATTGGTATGGCTCCGTTTGAGGCTTTGTACGGAAGACCGTGCAACTCGCCGTCGCTTTGGGTAGAAACTAGTGAGAAGTTTGTACTTGGTCTCGATGTGATAAGAGAAACTTCAGCTAAGATTAAGATTATCCAACAGCGAATGAAGGCTGCCCAAGATAGGCAGAAGAGTTATGCCGATAAGAGGAGAAGATAATTAAAGTTCTCCATTGGCGACTTGGTGTTTGTCAAGATATCTCCATTGAAGGGCGTGATACGATTTGGCAGGAGAGGCAAGTTAGGGCCAAGATTTGTTGGTCCATTCCCAGTTCTTGAGAAAATTAGGAATTCGGCATACAAAGTTGAATTACCAGAGAAGATGGCAGGAGTTCACAACGTATTTCATGTTTCCCAGTTAAGAAAGTTCGTACACGACCTAAATGTGACTATTTCACCTGATCAATTGGATGATATCGAAGTTGAACCCGAGGCGGTTGGGAACTGCAAGCCTATGCGTATTGTTGGGAACGATACAAAGAAACTTCGAAGGAAAGCGGTGAACTTAGTCAAAGTTTAGTGGGGCGAGAATGAGAATGACTGTACTTGGGAGACAGAGGAGAGCATTAGGGAGACGTATCCAGAACTCTTCGCCTGGTAAGATTTTAACTTCGATTTAGTTTTTCCGCATGCTAGGATAGGCTTGTTTTGTTTGTTTTGCATGATTGACTGTTGTATATGGTTGGTAGGCATGCGGGATCCTTTGTATGTTTTGGGTTAAGGAATTCCGGGGACGAAATTTCTTGAGGGGGGGGGGGAGAGTGTAACGACCTGCATTCTACGCATCATAGGATCGTAGAATATTTCTTTCTTTCGCATATGGAGTCGTATGGTCATGTAACTTTGGGAGACGACTATTGGGGTCATTTCCCATGTTCATGATTTTTGTCGATTTTTAAATGACCGTTTCGCCCCTAGTTGATATTTTTTTGGCCATAACTTTTGATTGGAAGGAGTTTTGACCTGAAATCACTTCCATTGGCTCTGGATGATGGTTTACCTTTCCGTAGAGTGGTCACATTAGCTAAACGGATTCACCGTTTATGAGATATGGCTGAAACAAGTTTCAGAAGATGAAAAACTGCTTAACCGGGCCAAATATGGTGATTAGTGAATGGGCCCATAACCCATTTTGGGATTAGGGTTATGGGGAGGCTGAAATGAGTTAGGTTTTCATTCTATTTCAGTTTTCTAGCCTCCACTTACCTCTTAGAAACCCTAACAATGGCCTCCAACCTCTAAAACACCTCCAAATCACTTTCTAATCAAGGATTAGGCTTAGCAACATCAAATCAAGGTGGATTAGCACAAGAATCGAGGTAGAGCTGTTGTGTTGCATTGGTATTTGTGCCCAAACAGTACAGTTCCAGTTCTAAAGGTTTTATTTGTGGCCAAGGTGAGTGATTTGCATAGTTCCACACTAATTATGGTTAATTAAGGGTAATTAGTGATTGATTAGTGAATTTATACACTGATAAATTCTAGAAAAATATTTATAAATTCTTAAATGATGTTTTAGACCACTGTTAGAAACTTGGGTTAATTTGGTTAAGTTTTGATAACCATATCATTAACTATGCTATAACATGCTTAAGGGAAAATATGGGATTTTGGCTTTGATCCGTTTAACCTTGTCATATTGTTGTTTTGGTGTTTGTGGTCACTTCTATTTGTTTCTATGACTGTATGGTGTGCTTTGTGATTGATTAGAACTGTTAGAATGGTTGAAAACGCCGTTGTATGGCGTAAAACAGTCGCTGGAAAAGTTGCAGGAAGACGTGCAGGGTTTCGGATCGGATCGGAATAAGGGGCTCGGATCGGATGGTGGACTGGGTAGAGAAGCCGAACCGGATCGGAACTTTGCACTAAAGAAGGCTTGGCGAGAAGGAGGGCCATTTGTTTAGAGTTGGAGTTGGGCAGGGGATCGGAACGGAGAGACCAACAGAGGATCGGATCGGAAGCAAGAGCGTGGGGATCGGATCGGACTAGAGCCAGGGAGCATGATCGGATCAGAGGACCAAGCTTGGAGCTGGAGCGAAGCACCAGATTGGATCGGGACATCTAGGAGCGAGCAACCACCGAACCGAACCAGAACTGGAGGACCGAACCGATGAGGACTGGAGCACATGCACAACCGACCCGAACCGGATTAGAGCTGCGATTACGCGACGACTTTTCTGAAGACCAACTCCAATTCGACCAAAGCCCGAGATGCAAAGGAAGTCCAAATAGGAAGTTGAGCTCAGGATCCAATTGGAAACCAACGAGTCGACTTCATGAGTTGGGCTTTGCTGCGGGACGTGTGCTAAGGGGTTGTCGATGTCTGTAACTTTGAATCACTATGTGTAGGGAGTACGTGAACGGATTCAGGGCCACAGTGGCCTAGGTACGACTAAAGAGCTATAGACCAATGAAGTGGGGTCATTTGTAAAGGTTTGGTCATGGCTCCATGTGGTAAGCTTGGTAGTAGCAGTAGTTGTACAAGTCGAACTCCGTCACTACTTCGATGGGTCTAGTGATTGAAGTGGTGGACATCGTATGCTTTACGCACTAAGTGAGAGATGTGAGGATGGTTGCTATGTTTGATTTGTTTGCCATCACTATGACATGCACGCCCCCACCCCCGTATTCTTTGCACCGTCTGTTTAGTGACACTTTAGAGTATTGTACATTATGTAGTGCTAACTCTTTGGTTGCAGGTCCAGGTTCAGGTATGGTTTAGTATACCTGTTATTGTTCTGTTTAGCTGCTTATCGCTCATACCAGACTTTTTGTATGACCTAGAGTTTTATGTCTCTTCTTATTACTCTGGGTGCTCTCACGAGCATAGTAGAGACAGGTTAGCTGGTGATGCATGAGTAGTCGTACCGGAGACGAGCAGGAGGCTTCCACATATGATACATATATAGATATTCTCCCTGTGTCGCTGCTGGTCACTACTTTGGGCATTAGTAGTGCAGTCTTCCTTTCTTTTGGTTAGAGACAGTAATTTGAAAAGTTGTAATAAGCTGTATTTAGACTTTCGCTACTCTGATGTTGATGTTGGTTTTAGTTAACGACTTATGCACTGTCTCGCCTGTTTATGTCAAGTACATTGTTATTATATTTTGTTCCATGCGCTGTGAGACATTCTACAGGTTTTTGATTAGTTCATTCTCTTCTTTCCTTTCTTTGGCGACCGTTCTGTGCTAGTTAGGCATGTGTATAGCGCACTTTCGGAGGAAATGCCGGCTGGTGCGGGACGAGCCGTCACACATATGACATTGATACATTTGCTGAATTCTCCTCATCTCCTGCCATATGCCTACAACCCTTTCTCAATCAACCTCGTAGCTCTGATACCTATTGTTGGGGAAATTCTTTCCCTTAAATGCCTTGGGAATAAAACGCAACATTGCGGAAAAACAAATAGGAACGGACTGATGGTGAGGCAAAACAAACAACAGATAGTCACCAGCAAAACAATCACGGATAAAGCAATAAAGAACAAACACAAGAGATTAATAGTGGTTCCACTAACGTCTTATTAGTGTACATCCACTTGGGAAGAGGAGATTTTATTACTTTTCTAAATAAGAAAATATTACAAGACTGATAATAAAGAGGAAGAAGAAGAAATACAACTTTTTGAAATGATCCATGCATTGACATAATCTCTATCCTTATATAAGGATTAATACTTGGGGTTGAAGTAACTGATTTATGGTTATAAATCAATGCCTGATTAACTCTCCAATTTATTTTCTCCTGATAAGATTCCTTGTTAAATAAATCAATCGTTAAATTAATTACTTACTTCAATATCCCAAAAAAACTTCTACATATTCCTCCACGTATGTAGGTAATTTATTGCCCTATCTAATTTTGCAAAAAGACAATAAATTTTCTGATATCTTTCAAATCTTCTGCAGTTAGAAATATTATATTACTCAAATTAACAATATTTCCCAAATCTTCTTTAAATGGAAATATTGTATCATCATAATCAATAATATCTTCCAAATCTTCTGCTAATGGAAATTTATGTCACCAATCTATTATTGTATAATAGCAGAAGTAATTGTTTTTATATACTTTCTTATTAATTCTAATAATTTTTTTTCTCCTTGATTCTTTCTAGATATATGTTTTGGGTCATATAATTTATCATTGTAATATTTATATCAATGTTGTATGATTCTCTCCTACCATGTCACACTCATGTACAAAAACATATTTTTCGTCCGTTTAGTGGCCAACTTGGGTTAGCTATTCAAGAAAATCGGTATTCATTCGATTTAGTTTCCAACATCCAACTTTCATTGTTTCTATGAGAAATACCTTCTATTCTAATCCTCATCCCTATGGAAATAAATTGTTTTGAAAAAGCACAAAATTTGAAATTCTGAATTTTTTCAAAGCTTGTTGAAATCAAATTTCACCCTACAAAAGGTAAAATACTACCATCCTACATCCAAACTTCATTTCATGCATGGATTACTTAGCATAAATAATAAAAAACATTTCCAAAAATACCAATAATCTATTATGCTTTTCAGAAAAGTTTTATCATGAGTTTTATTCATCAACTATATTTATAACTGATGGCATGCAAGGTTTTAAATCTCGGATTTTGGCCAATATCTCGGAAAAAATATCTCAGTTATCTCGGGCGATATTTGAAACACTTATAACTAAACTAGCTGCCAAATCTCGGATTTTGGGTAATATCTCAGATTTTTCATCTCGGTGATCTCGGGGAGATTTAAACGCTTGATGACATGCATAAATTATATTTAGTATTATGCTAAGGGCTCCCCGATTTGTGGTAAGGGCTCTCAAGGGAACCGCCGAATGCTTTTTTTTTGTGTGGGAGCCCTTAGCATAAAGGTTAATGATACGCAGATAGCACCATAACATGGCAGCATTTACAAATTTAAAAAAAAAACAAAAAAAAAATCATCAGTCGTACCTTTCTTTCTAAGTCTAAGGTATTGTTTGTTTTTTGAAAGGGGCACGTTAAGTTTGCGCCCACGTCGGAAGCGTCCGACGCGTTGACGCGGGACCCGCTAATTAGCCCCTTCCAAACGAACGGCTCGTTTTCTCACTTTCGTTTGCCTCGTTCGTTCCCCAACCCCTTTTACGCCCCTTTGCCACTTTCGTGTGCCCCTGCCCTATAAAATAAAATCACATACCCCTTTCACCAATTTTCCCCTTTCAAATACCCCTTTCTGGTAAAAATCAAATGCACCCTAAAACTAGTGAATAAAATGTGAAATGCAAACGCATTACTCAATTCATTTGTAACGAGCTTTCCAAAAAATATATATTTAAAGCTTACCTGCTTAGAAAGGTAACTCCGATTTTTATGTTGCTCCTCAAGCCTCTGTCTCCGAAATTTTTTCCTTCCAAACAGAGAAATTACTTTTTTACAGACATCTTGTTTCAATGAATGTTGATTCCCCAAATTTCATGTTGATTGAGAATAATTGACTTAACGGATAGAAAAGAGATATCTTTTCACCCCCATTGCCGAAGGTGGAGAGAATGTTGCAAGCATTCAGTTTGAATTTGACAATTTTGGATTTTGATCATACTGATATTTTCCATAGCTTTGGATTTTTTGACAAAGGCATTTCAGGTAAAATTAATTGATATCTTGGTTTGATGAAGAGATCAAACATGACCGTTGTTCCAGGTTGGGGTTGAGTTCGATTGTGCTGAAAGATCCTTGGGGGCGTGTGCTTCAAAAGAAAAGGGCGTGGGTGCGTGCCTATATGGAGATTGGAGAGAAACTTTTTTACAAATTTCACAATAAACTCCTCTGTTAAGAAACAAAATGTACTTATTTGTAGTGAACTGTGTACTGATTAGTTAAGGACACTGGGATAAAGAGATTTTCTTCCATGGTAAGGGGCTCCACCGAAAAAATCAAACAAAATGATTTATTATTTTTACGAAATAAAATTCGGCATCATCCTAACGAAAAATAAAATTAAGAAACGATGATTAACTATCAAAGTTAGGGTATAATCTTTTTTTAAAGGCCAAAACTCATTAGAGAAATATCGCAAAACCTAAGGCAATTACTTTATTTAAGATTTATAAAATTTTATGGTAAATTCTTTTGTACTTAAGTAAAAAATGTGTCATCAATTCAAAGTTGGAACCCCTTTAACAATGCAGGGAGAATAAACTAAAAAAAGTTTAAGATTGCAATGACCTACAAATTTCTCCTTATAAAAATACTAAAATAGAATTTTGTTTCAAATGAATTGATTTAACATTAGAATTTAAAATTTAGATTTCTTTGTTTAGTTTAAATGAAATAAAGTAAACCAATCATTTAAAACGAAAATTTATTCAATTTCAAAAGATTGTTGTAAAATCAGTTGATAATACAGTGGTTAAATATTAGGTTTTAGAAATATAAACATTTTGCTTGGAATTATTCTAGAAAAATTGTAATTAAAACGTCAAAGTTCATTTCATCGAATTTTAATTTTGCTAGCTTCATCTAAATCGTTTTATATAAATCGAATTTAACAAGTAAATCTTTTAAACATCGCAATGCTTTTTATAAAAATGAAGCCATTATAAGACTTAGTTCCCATCACACAATGCAACACAAACTGGAGGATAAAGTTTTACCTTATAATGGCCAAAATATGCTTGATACGAGCAAAACAAATCATTTGATATTATTGCTAGTGTTTGTATGTTTCAAAAAAAATTTCAATCATAACTATCAATCATAGACGACATTAATGCCCCATACCACGATGTCGCCATATATAGGTATACAATCAAAACCGCACGATGTCGTATTTGGAAATTGGATTTCCGTCATGAACCAAGGCAAAAGATAGTCCTTATCGAATTCGAGACGCTGTAGTCCATGTCTCAGGCTACAGCCGCAACTGCACCTAGGAGCCATAGGGCCGGTCCATACGTAGCGGATTAAAATAAAACCCTGAACAATACGTCTCCCCGCCCTATGGGGTGTAAATGAGCCAAATGACTCCATATTTGAGGCGCTTCGCAATCCAATAACCACACAGGTGAAAGTAATATATATGTCAGGGCTGGTAGGTCACTGACACCACCTCTAACTAGAAAGAGACGCATGTTCTCCCTGGATCCTCTCCCGTTTCTGGTTCATACCGGGGTGTGAGGCTCGCGAATTAACGCTATACACAAAGCTATGCCACATAGGCCGTGCTTTGATCTTCAACCACAAGACTTTGCTTTTCAACAGAAGCCTTGATCATCTGCCACTTAGGCATGCCACACAGGCAATTCACTCCATGCGACTGATTTCTATCGATATATAACCTTTGAGCTCGTACGTCTCAGAGAAGGGCGTTAAGCAAGAGAATAAATTCTCCGCCGCCAAATAGATATATATATTTAATAGAGATCAATCAGCACAGAACAAAATCCAATGTCAGACACACAGCCCATTTACAAGTTCGTTCTGGGTCTGAACGAAACCGGAGGCACCTTATACCTCGCATATCCGTACAATCAACAAGTACGTCCCGACAGCTACCACTTCATCTCCTTCAAGGTAACTACTCCTATCATGAGCATCAGTAACACCCCTCCATTCGACGTGAAGATCACCGGTCTTGCACCGTCTTCATATCTTTGACTTCTAACCATTGATCAATTATTTGAAATGAGAATTAACTCGGCCTTTTCAAATAATTCACGTATGTTTAGAATTTCAAATCAATTCATTTTAATGGTTAAATTATTCGACATCAATAATTCTGTTCTTTAGTGTAATTTTCACGCCAAACACATTCAACCATCAAATAAACCGAGCAAATTCAGTTTATTTCCATTCCATATCATTTATAATATTTTATCACGATTTATCGCTATTTTTATTTATTTAAAAATAGCCAATTCATTCAAACGACGCTTTAGGTCATATCACGGTCGTGGTGCTGTTTTTCTTCAGATTTGATTTACACATATCTGAAAATCTAACCGTTAGATCTTCACAAATTTTATATCATTAGAAAGATCTTTTCAAAATGAATCCAAGGTTTCTGTTTTGGGAAAATCCGACGGTCGGATCTCCCGGTATAATCGTTTGAAGTTACGATTTTAAAATACGAACTGCAGTGTCGTTATTCGATTTAATTTAATTATATTTTTATATATAATAAAAATATGATTTTTATTGTTAAAACAATTTATTTTAAAACACGAACAATTTATATAGTCTATATATGTGATAAAATGTTATTTTTATCTTTCAAAGAATTTATTTAATACATGAATTTCTATCCAACACATGAATTTCTACTCAACACATGAATATAGTTTCAATACATGAATATAATTCTAACACAGGAATATTTCAGAAAATTTCGGCAGCATAACGGCAGGGTAGTTAAAACCAGCACCATCCCTAGTACGGCTCTTCGCTCTACCTTAAAGCCTCGCAGCTTTTGACAATGGGGGTTTTCAATATCCAAATCGTACGCAGACGAATTTTCCTATATACTAATCCTATTGGGATTTCAAACACAATCAATCATTTCAACTCGTGATATTCACCAAATTTCACAACAAATAATCCAAACAATATCACTACCAATATATATCGTCCATGGTCTATGGACGAGGGGAGTATATATATATATAACTATATTTCGATTTCATTTCAATATCATTTCAATATCATTTCAACGCATATATAATTTATACATCAAACATACAACTTACACAACGCTTATACATGAGGTGTACAACGCTTGCATAACTCACACTTTGACTATATAATTTATACATCGTTGTTTTCCATATCGTTTATAAATCAGAAATCTCACATTGGATTCCACTCCTCCAAAAATTGTAGAAGGCTCAGAAAAATATCCGGTCTCTTTTAGAATGTAGAAGACGTCCTCACGAGTCCACTGTCTCTTGTTTCACTGGATTTCGTCAACAAACGAGAAAGATATGATTTTCATTGTAAAATCATAAACCGTAGCGCTTTAAAGTGCTATAATCAGTTAAAATTAAAAACAGCCGTTACCTTTCTGATTTGTTCGAAACTAGGTTTCGATTTTTCGCGAGATCCATGCATCGATTCGTCGATCGGGTGGCGCAGCGTCGAAGAGCTTGGAACAAGGTTTCCGGCGCCGGTTGTGGGGTCCAGATCGACACCCAGGTGGAGGCGCGGTGGCTGTTTAAAGGGGCGAACTTTCGATCGATGGATCTCATCGCATAGGGCACAGTGGATGGTGTACCCTATATGGATTTGAAGCTCTGGTTGCGTACTACAAAAACTTCAACTAGAGGGAGGGCTATCAATGCGTGGATTAGAAGAAAAAGAAGATAGAAGGGGAGAAAGGAGTTCCGTCGTTCACCTGGAGGCTTACGGGGGAGAAGCAGGGAGAGAGAAAATATGTGATTGGTCTATATTATATATATATTTATTTAAAATCCAAAAATACCCCTTGCCACATACGAACACCAATCCAAACCCAATGACTATCGTCCCTAGCCAAATACCCTCATTTCGAACACAATGGGATATGTTTCGTGGGCCCATTCGATTGTTTCAGTCAGTTTCTCTTCAAATTAAAATATAAAACATTCAACATTTGATTTGAACGTATATTTCAATTTGTCGGGGCCACATATTGATCCCAAAAATTCCAGAAAAATAAATCTAGCTATGTTTTGACGATATGGTCCCAACAAAACTAGTTTCGTCGAATTCTGAGACCGTTTGAAAAATGGTCATTTTCTGGTCGATCCAATTTAACAGAAATCAACGAAATACATTTTGCTTTCCCACGCTCACATATTAACTTCAAAAATTATGGAATTTGAAACTTAGCAATAATTTCACATCCCGGATCCAATAAAAGTGGTTTCGTTGAATTCTGAGGTTGTTTGCAAAATGACCATTTTCAAGGGCTATATAAACTTTATAGCGACCTTTCTGAAAATTCATTTGGGCATAACTTTTGACGCCCGCTATGAAACTTCGATTTTTCAGATTTGTTAGAAAGATATCCATAAACAGATTTAAATATTTTTGGTTTCACTAAAATCCGTTTTATTTTGCACTCGGTACAGTCAGTCAAAGTTTGAATTCAAAATTTGAAGCTGCCATGCCATTTCAGGCCTTGTTTATAATTTAAAATAATTATATTTATTTTCAAACATTGATTCAAACATACTTTCCGTCGTTATTATTTAAAATAATTTATTTCAAATATTTAAAATCCACTAAAATAGCCAAATTAAAAATTTTAAACTAGTTCAGATTTTCCGGGTTGTTACACAAGAGATACTACCTCTATATATAGCTTCATTTATAACAGATAGTTTAGCATAAACAAATAACCATTACATGCCAACTCAGATCAACAGCTAAGGTTAAATTGTTTCTTCCAGGTAGAAGTGTACACGTGCACACTAATACATGTGTATATATATCCATGCTGCATCAATCTCATGCACTGTTGTTCCTTTCCACTGGCTTGACATGGCATGTCTCTCTCTCCAGCATGCCTTCTTATGAACCCTTGATTGGATTCTGATCAACTGTTGTTATCCCCAGGTTCTTCCAATTTGTGCACAAGGTCAACATAATGGAGCTATTACACTCCCTTCCACTTCAAAAACAATCTTGTCCTCAAGATTGGCACCTAGTATCTCAGCCACTTTCATCTGTTTTACATTAATCAATGAGCTGCCACTGGGGTCGAATATGAATATTTTCCTTTCATGTGCTTCAGCATTAAGATCGGATGTACCAAAGTGAAGTTCTACACCGATCACTCTCATTTCTTGCTTCTTATCTCCATTGTACATAGATGCCCCATTAAGTGCAACTAAATGATATAAACGCACCAACTAAGAGCAATCATAAAATATTAATTGATTGTGCTGCTAGAGGAGCTCTTTCTGCCATTTTGAGTACAAACTATGCTAGCAATTGATGCATCAAGAGTCGAGAATGTGTTCCCACTAATATTGCATGTCCAAGCACCAAAGAAATGTGTTCCCACAAATTAAGTATCATCTAAACTGACATGCTTTTGGTGTTTGGTTTCACAGAACCACCCTTTTTGCTCCTGTATTTCACCGGTCAATGAGCCTCTACCAGGATCAAACACAAACACAGTTCTCTCACCAAGTTTGGTTATGCTTAGATGTAGATACTCATGCATTTAAGTATACTTCAAATTATGGTATATTACAAATCTCATTTGAGCTATTACAAAAGGACCAAAAGTAGCATTGATACTTTTAGTTTTATCAACAACACCTAAGATGCTATTAACATATTTATAGTATTCTGATAATTCAAAGGAAACTAGAATGACAGGAGGCTTTTGAGCATGTACAAGAGGAGTTGATGTATTTTCAGATGTAACATTGCCTCTTTTATTAGCTGGATTAGAAGACTGTGACGACGAAGGCATTGAGACTGCTGCGAGTTTACTACAAATGGTATCTTCCTGTTCAAATGAAGTCAGTGCATCAGGGAACGAGTCTACTGCTCCATTACCTACATTTGATATTGGTGTTTCTTCGCATGAGTACATTTTATTATTCACAGAATCTACTCCAAGCGGTACAAATTCTTTCTTCACTTTAATATCGATATCAGAAACCGTTGAAGCTTCAATAGAAAAACTGAAATTGGACGCTGATTCTACTGATAAATTTTCTTCAGATAAGTTATCCAGCATAGGAAGACAAACATTGCTAGCATATTTTTCATCATTAACTTGCTGTGGAACCCCAAAGTCTTGGCATGAAGCCTAATGAACATCACCTTTATCTTGAAGTGATGAACTCTTAATACTCCCTATAACAAAAGGTGCTTGAAAATCTTCAAGTGACTTCTCAACCGATCTTTCTTTTATGTTTGCATCATCAGAAACATGAATTGATCGTTCATAATACTCAGCCTCATCATGCTTATTTCCTAATTCAATCTTAGCATTCTCAAGTTCAGGTTCAACAACTGAAGAAACATGAATTCTTCGATCTGAGTGATGAACTATTGGTGTTGAAACCAAAACATTGGGGATACATGGTTTAGGAAGAGGGTCTTGAGAATATGCAAGAACTAGTTTAGGTATTGTAACTTCTTGGAATTGTTCGAATTTGCTAAAAGATGTCTCTACAGTATTGTTTTGCAGACCTGCTGTTGCTTTATAAGGCTTCTTTATCTTTTCGGCACTAAACCGTATCGTAATCTCCTTTCTGAATACCAGCCAGGATCTATGATTTGGAATATTGCTAGCATACCAATCGTAGCATTACAGTGCCTTTTTCTTTGAGATATAGAAAGCTCATGTCCACCCAATATTTCTCTTCTATATGGTGCAGTCTAAAGAACCATTCCACTTGTCTCAACCAATCAGACACTCTTTCTTCATTAGAAAAAGCGGGAAAGTCAAGTTTTAGGGATGACGAGGGAGAATAACCTAGGTAGTTGTCTGAAAAGTAATTATAAGCATGTGGATTTGGGTAATTCATATATTGATAATGCATAGGAGCTTGTGCAAGTGGATGGAGACACTGATTCTTGATTCGTTGTACCCCTAGAACTATGGTGATGAGTACGTTGCATATCTTTTCAAATATTGTGTCTAAATCTTGATCGGACTGCTCAATTTTTTTGGAAGATTGCTCTGTTGTTTCTTTTGATAGACGAGGGTCAGAAATATGCTCATCTTGAGGCTCTGATACCAATTTATTACGGCTCTCGTCAGAGTTTGCCATAACAAGGTGTTCGACATGGGTGGAAAGGTGTTTGATGATATTACAGTGAGGATGGAAAAATTACATAGGATAAAAGAAGGATAATTGAGAGAGAAGGTTTGGAGTAGAGGTGAAATAAGGAATTAGGAGTGAACAGAGATAAGGATTTCAGAGAAATGAGGGGGACCGGAAGAGAAATTGAATTGGGGTTTAGGGTTTGAGCAAGAAATTGTGGATGAGATATGAGCAGAAATTTAAGAGGCAAAAGGTAAGAATTTTATTCAATTCGCATGTCCATTTACAAGAGATACTACCTCTATATATAGCTACATTTATAATGGGTAGTTTAGCATAAACAAATAACTGTTACATGCCAATTCAGATCAACATCTAAGGTTTAATTGTTTCTTCCAGGTAGAAGTGTACATGTGCACATTAATACATGTGTATATATCCAAGCTGCATCAATCTCATCCACTGTTGTTCCTTTCCACTGGCCAGACATGGCATGTCTCCCTCTCTAGCATGCCCTCTGATGAACCCTTGATTGGATTCTGATCAACTGCGTTATCCCCATGCTCTTCCAATTTGCGCACAAGGTCAACATAATGGAGCTGTTACATCTTTCTTCTGAATATTTCAATTTAAGAAATCTTTTCTTGTCTTTGGATTAAAGGGAGAGGAATAGGGAAAGAAGAATACACAACATTCTAATCAAATTTGATATCTTCAAAAACAAATGGACATCTATCCATTTGAGTGACAAAAGTTAATTTGAATTTTAAGGAGGATACACGAGTGTAAATTCAAATTTATTAAATAAAAATATATTTTTCCTTTTTTTTTTAATTTTTTTAGATCGGAAGATTTAAATACTAGAAAATACACCCACAAGTATACATATGAGAATATGGATCAAGATACCCAAAACAAACATTTGTTAGTTTTACGCGTTTTTGGCCTGAAACGATGATCTCGGAACAATAAATGTTCGAATTTTACGAAACAAAAACTATCATTCTTTCTAGAATCCAGTCTAGTGTTTTCAGTTCAAATTTGCTTAAATTTTGATTACATAAGATTTCCGACGATTTGTTAAATATTTAATTATACTTAACGCGAGCGGAGCAAATTTGCATATTTCATTATGAAATATATTCCTCTGCAGTGTCCAATTAAACGTATCTCGAATATCAATTTTTTTAATTTAATTTGTATTTTACATATTAACGCTGATTATGATTTCCACTTTTGCTACCACAAATTGATCGCATAAATCGATTTGAACAGAGAGGGTGAACTTAGACATTTCGTTATAAATTTATTTAGATTACTTCTATGCAACAAATTCCATTTATTTAAGGATTGAAATTATTGGAAATCAATTTGACATTCGTTTTCAATAAAAGAAGTTCTAAATGAAACTCGTCATTTTCAAATTCTTATTTTGAAATCACAAACATATCTTAAATTTTTATTCAAAAACCAAGTTCATATACACAAAATAAATTATATTTCAATTTCTAAGTTAAATTTCAAGTTTAAATATTGATTTTCAATGTTAAATGTAACACCCCACACCCCTTAGCGTCACCCATATTAGGATGCGCTAAGGCTTATGAAACACTTTAGGTACAAAATAACCACAAAGACTAAAATTCACAAGACAGAAATGTAAAACACAACGAAAACTTAAAACATTATTTAAATAAGCAAACCAAACCATAGTACCTATTACATTTCAAAATACTAGATAGTCATCATCATAAACAAAACATATTGTCTCGTGGAAAATATCAGAGTACATCATAAAAACCATCCCTCTGATAAGTCAATACAATGCTCAGAAAAAAATAAGTGAACCAATACATGAATCTGAAAAGATTATGAACCCAAGCTGAACCAAATGATCAAGAATCATTGCTGAGACCCTCTACCCTGCGAACCTAGGGGAGTGAAGGAAGAGAAAAGGAGAAAAACAAACAAGATCGGACATAAGTCCAGTGAGTTCTAGTAATTTCTAGCATGAGAATAAGTCAAGGAAGCATTTAGATAGAAGAATAATTCTAAGAGCAACAAACCTAAAAGCATAAATGAAATAACAGGAAAGGTAAACATGAATAAAGATAGGCTTCTCATTCATATCCAAAAATTGTTGCACCACTTACCACGATACCACTATTAGGCTTTACCTAATTTCTACCTGTCGATCGACTCCTATACCCTTAATGTTATAACCTATGCCAGCTATGGAATTCAGGGTTATTAATCTCGAACCCATCAACTAAAAGGACATAGCCGTTAATCACAAGCGTTACAATGGTTTTTCTTCCCCAATCGACATGATGCACGCTCATCGTCCCGTCGAACATGATCGTACCCACCTCGTTTGAACCTCTAATTATCCAGTTTAGTAAAGCGTGCCCTAGCCTCTTCCCAGTGTGATACTCCATGATAACAACGGATACTGAATGATACAGGTTCCCAGCTAAATGCAATTGACACAAGTCATCCCTAGACTTGATCCTCATTCATAACTAGGATTTCCAGGAGCCCCTTATCTTCCCCATCAGCTCCATGCTGCCGGAACGGACTCCCTCTATCTCAACTTATTAATTTCATCAATTTTAACTTATCACCATTTAATTTTATTAATAAGCCCAAAATACCCTTATGTTATATTCCTATATTGTATTAATATTCCTAACTAATGTCATCTTTTTATACAACCTATTCCCGTGTTACTTAATGATCGATTAAGTTCATTTTACTCCGGATTACAAGTTTACATATTCTCTAATTATATGTTAAGGTTTCATCCCCAAATTTATAGTCAAATATGATCACAACACTTAATCAGTTTCAATATTCCCAAAATTCTTTTTTAATCAAATTTAACGCAAATACAACGATAAAGGCCTACGCTCAATGCTAAAAGAAAAAGGGAAACATTTTAGGCTACACGCACGGCCTAGACTCGAAAATAAACAAAAGAAGTTGTTTATACAAATATGAAAAATCAACCACATTAGCTGGAGTTGTCTATACATATATGAACAATCAACCACATTGGGTTGTACTGTGGAATACTGATTATCTACCTCTCATCATTTTACTTTGTTTTTTCAAATAATTTTAACCATATTTCTTTGACCTTGTTGATTTATCTGCTAAAATTTTAATCCATACAAGGAAGTTGAATAATTTACATTAGTATATATGTAGAATAACAGATAAACAGTGGTATTTATTCTGCGAGGATCGGGTTGCTTAACTGGGTAGATCATACATGATACATCGACATCCATTACAAGTCACAAATAATGACATAATATCACATTTTGTCCTTCGACTTGTGTACTGCAGAACGTAAGTTTCTTACAATATGAATCTCCCTTTCATGTTAACTCCATAACTTGTGATTATTTTTCTTTAATAAAAATATTTACTATTATAACATTCCATTGAAGAGTTGAGAAGTGGTTTATTTCAATAGAGAAAACACATTCCTGCTACAAATTTCGAGCTGAAAGCTATGAATCGCAGGTGCATGTTACTGACTTTTTTAAAGTAGACTGCTTGATCGGATATAATGTAGTGATATTTTATGGTCTGTTTAAATTTATGTCACAGAGAATTATTATGTCATAATTAAATCCTATAAATACAAGTTTTATATGCTATTTTAGATTCATCTGCTATATCCTTCTATTTCATCGCTTTATCCCCACCACAACTTTTTCCACCTCCGCCGCATTGGATCTGCTGAGCGCTTTAACTGCACATATTGGAGACCACTTTTGTTTTTTGTTCCAGAAAATATGCCATGTAATATGTACTCTTAGGAAGATAGTCATGATATTGGGCTGAGCTAAGCCGAGTTAAGAAAGATAGGAAGAAAAATTAAATCTTCAGACTTTGATCTTTCATCAATTATTATCTTGTCATTTCATCTACATTTGTAATTACTTATCGGACGTTAGGTCAAGCCTTGTTATTTTTCTAACATTCTTCTTTTTTCTTTTTTGTTACAACTAACATTATCTTTTTCAATGCTAGTTTTTTCACTGGTTATAAATAATTCATTAGATTGACAACATTTTGTTTGTTTCGGATTGCGAGTTTGTGAGTACAACATGGTAATACGATCCTTTGATGTTTTGAATAGGATTACTAAGTCGGTTCAATAACAGGCTATGGACATGTACACATGAGACAAACTCATTAGGTAGTAATTTTTTTCACTAGACAGCTAATTCCTTGAATGATAATCAATCAGTTGACCCTTATGTTATACTCAATCTAAAACGGTTGGCATTGGCTAACAAATCTAAGCGGGGTAACAAATATTATTGCATTTTCAGTCATGAGAGTATTTCATGCCATGATTTTATGAATATTGAATATCATTTTGAGTGTAGTGATGGTCAAACATTAATCTAAGAATCACCAAAAGATCTATAATAGAATAGAGCTCCATTTTTTTGTAACTAGTATATGCATGTATAAAGGTTGTTCACTTTGTATTCGTTATGCAGTTCACACGAATGAACAGGGGGTTTGAAACCCAAAAGCAGCTAAAAGAACCATTAAGGTTGTAGTGATCTTGGCAGTTACAGAAGCCTTAACCGTTTATGTAACTCTTTTTAAAGCGAAGAGCTATTAGATATGCTTATAGCAGTGTGGAAGAGGTTATAGACTATGTTATGCAGATGATCCCTCTAGTCTTTCCGCTACAATGGATAGAGCATAAGGAGTTCTATCAAGTTTAACTGTTTATCGTTCACATTAATTTGATGTCTAAAGCACTATTACAATGAGTATGCTTTCATGACCCTGTTATAAATGTTAAGCATAAAAACTTATGATTGTACACATTAAAGATAAAACAGATTTTCTCAGTTGATTTATAATAAATTGACTAAGTTAACCAAGATAATGAGAATCAACTAAGTTTCGTTGAAATTAAATAAGATTAATAAAATTAACTAAGTTTAAGTTAACTAAATTTTATAAATGATAATAATAATACAATTAACATAACAAAGTTTAACAAAAAATGATGATATTATATTTAGGTTATTTTTAATTTTGTCGCACTTTCAATCCTAAATTTTCCTTTTATGTTTTCTACATCTTCAAGCCTAAAACCAAGTTCATGGACCTGATAATGTTTGATGAAGTTCGTGGACCTGATAATGTTTGATGCACATGTGTAGCCTTGCGATACTCTTTCATAGTGGCTTCGGATTTACAAACACCACCTAGTTCATAAAACAATGGTGAAATTATACTTACATTCCTATTACATGGACTGAAATGATGAAAGCATACTTCAATTTACATTCCTGTTACGTGGACTGAAACAGTGAAAGCTACTTAATTTACATTCTCTAGTATCGTAAAAAAATGGTGAAAGCATATTTACATTCCTGTCAGGTGGACTGAAAGTATGTTGCTTGTTCAATTTTTATATAAAATAGTCATCCCAATCATTTTGTTCATGACCAAGTAAACAACAGAAGTTAGGTGGTTAATTTCATGACATGATCTATGAAATGTTGTGAACTTGATAGCTTGATGGTTGTGTGCTTGTTTGGATAATAATCAATCAATATTGTTTTAGTGTTACTTGATAATTCATGGAAAGTTCTTATTGTTGATTATCAACCTTGTTAACAGGTAATCAGCTTTTCCTTAGTGAACACAATCAGCCACATTGGACATGACTTCAACTGTTATATGTATTATGATATTTGTTAGTAGTGGTTGTGTAAACTTGTTTGTGAATGCTCATGGTATGTGGATTTTCTCATTTTGTCAAATAAATATTATCTAAATATTGATTATGCACATTCTCAACTATTTGAATATGTTGATTAATTGATTGATTGTTGGTTTGAGTATAGTAATAATACGATTGTTGCTGATTTTAATATTATTATCATATAATTGATTGTTGGAAATAACATAAGCCATTAACAATATATAGCAACATTTAAAACATACTATAAAACAATCAACTTGTTTTAGTAACATTTAAAAATTCCTATAGAAATAAATGTGACATACCGTTTGAATTTTTAATAGCATAAAATAAATACAACGAAAAAAATTTAGCTGCACAAAATAAACGCTATAGAAAAAATCTTCAGTAGCATTTAGAAACGCAACTGTATAGAAGATTTGGTAGCGTTTATCAAAATGCTACATAAAAACAAGACTTTTAGTTATGGGACCTGTAGTAGCGTTCTTTAAAACGCTGCCAAAAGGTTTTGGTAGCATTTTTCAAATGCTGCTAAAGGTCTTTTCTGGTGTACTGTTTCCTCGAAATGCATTAAGGCGCAATAGTTGACCGGACATCTAGGGGTAAAGCAATGTTTCAATATAGGTCGCAAGAGCGGTACCAAATCAAGGCAAACTTGAATACTAGAAATGGCCCCCAAAATTATAGGGGCTAAGGTCAGCTAGTGAAGTAATCAGGGATAAGCTTCATCATCAAGAGAGAAATAGCCCGGATCACCAAATAAGGTCCCTAAATGACAACTTAGTGATAAAGGAGGAAAGGATGATTCCTAAAAGCAGCCATCCTTGAAAGAGTGCATATTAGCTCAATGTTCGGGCGCTCTTGCTACATAAATAAACAAGGTTAAGCGATCTGTCGAAACTATGGGAAGTTAAAATGCATCAGTAGGGGAGCATTCCGCCTTAAAGGGAAGCACCTACGCTAGTAGGTATGAACGAAGTAGAAGCAAGAATGTCAACTTGAGTAATGCAAATATTGGTGAGAATTTAATGCCTCGAAAATGTAAGGGTTCTTTTACATGATTTGTCTACGGAAGTGCCAAGTCAAGGTTCATCCTAAGTCACATTCAAAATTTCAAGAATCGGATGAGGCCTAGCTTCCTTTAATTCTCGGGATGACAAAGTACATCATCACGTGGTGTGAACAATTAATAAGAAATCTTCTCCTTTAGAGCCTGGTAAGATAACATATGTCTCGCTGCAAACACCTACCCTTTTACTATCTTATTGGAAATAATGAGCGTTGGAATATGATTTTCTTCAAAAAATGAATCAAGATAATGTAATTATATCCTTTTTATACTTAGCTGTGGACCAGCTATTAGGTAGCATAACTATGATCCCAGTTAGAGAAGAATGGAATCTTTATCTATAAGTTGGTGCTCCTAGGTTGCAAAGTTTTACTTATACATAATATGCAAATAAAGATGAACTATACAAATTGTTGCATAAATGTATGAATTTATTATGTGCATACATGTATGCGGAAATGTTATAAAGTATGAAGGCTTATCAATAAATGCATATATGTATGCAGTTATTCTGTATAACTGCATACATGTATGCAGAAATGAATAATTGAATATATGTATGCAGATATTGATTTATTGCATAAATAGATGCATTTGTTACACAATTTCTGCATACATGTATGCATTTATTCAGCAATTTGATGCATAATTTAAATAGTTGCATACATGTATGCAATAATTTGAAATATGTGTGTCCTTTGATGCATAATAAGGCTATTTCGCTGTTTTTTGGGTTTTGTTGTGTCTTTTGGTGGTTTTAACATCTGAATTTTGTTATTTTTACATTTTTAATTTAAATTTGAATTTATGTGATTTTTTTTTTATTTTTTTAATGAATTTTTGAAAAATAGGGACCTAATTTAATATAAGTTTAGGACCAGATTTGACATTAATTTTGAAACTTATTAGGGACCTGAGCCAAATGCACCCCAAAAATTAACTTATAACAATTAATGGAAAAAAAAACCCAATTCAAACCTAGCTTAAATGTCTACCTAATTATAATAGTCATTAGATTTAATTACATAAGATTTAGATGGATAAAGTATTATATGTATATACGAGCGTAACGGCACGCGCTTCGCGCGTGATCGAGGAATGCGCTTCACTCGTGGATTCCTCTAGTGTCTCTCTCTCTTTTAACTTTTTTCATTTATATTTATTTTCTTTTCCTATTTTTATTCTAAACTATGTTGCATGATGACTGCTCCAATTTTAAAACTCTAGTATATATCCTCTACAACCATTTTCCCCTACCGAATCAAATTAGAAAACTAAGCATTTAACTGAGAGTTTACTCAGTTAAAAACAGAACCTGTGCACAATTAAAAATAGTCAGGCTTCACTCGGTTAAAACCAAGTGACCCCATATGCTCCATTAAAACTGAGCATATGCCCTATTAAAAATTGATCTACCCCTGGATAAAAACTAAGTAATTTTGCTCAGTTAAAACTGAGCATCATCAAGATGTGTAATGAGTGTTCACTCAGTTAAAAACTAAGTTTATTCTCATAACTGAGCATATGCACTCAGTTAACTAATGAATGTATTCTCAGTTTAAAAGTGAGCATTCGAAGTCGATGGAAATTTAAAGCAGTCGATGGAATTATCAATCACCAAAGTTGTTCATGCATTACATAAAACTGAGCCTGAGTCATAGAAAAACCCTGTATAAAAAGTAAATTGTGTGAGTATACGTAGCTAAAACTGAGCGATTGCGATGTTAAAAAAAACTAAGTATGATATGTTTCGATTACTCCATAATTTGGTAATAATCAAGAAATTTCTAATAGTAATATGTTTCAATTACTCCTAATCTGTATGATATAAACTTGCACACATCAAATACAGTAAGTTTAAACATATATGATAAAATAATGATCGAAGCTTGAGTTAAAATAATATATGTGAAAGTTGTAAGAAGTATAGGTATTGTTGCTGTTATAGAAAATATTTAACCATGTAAAATGAGTTTACTGGTAAGATTGAGAGAACTCTCTACCAACTGGCGGTGACACACTAACAAAAGTAAGGTGCATCCATCGTAAGATACGAATAAAAGAAGTCAAACATTACAATAGATAATTTAAACACGTGATAACGATAGTATGTTGGCTAAGAAAATATAAAGTATATTTTTAAGATATTGAAGAATATATAAAGTGGAGTTTACTTGACATCAAAAGTTTTTACAGGGTAGTTGGAAGGCTAAAAGAAAGAAAGAAGTTGTTCTCTGCGGGCGAGGAAGAAAAGAAGATCTTTTATTAAGATATCACGGGTTAAATATCATGACTCGGTATTCGAGGAGAAAATTATATATCATCGCATACTTAAATGAAAAAAAGTATCAGCCGCATACTTATTAAGATTATATTTAGACGGATGCTTATACTGTATTACGTAATTAGAAAACAATCGTGTCCCTGTAGTAAAGGCAAAAGTCCTCTGTAGAGATCTAAACTTAAATTCATGTATTGAAAGAAAGAAACTCAACAATAAAATGGAAATATCGTGACCTAAACATGCATGTCAGACGGTACATAATATATTTTTTCCTTCAATTTTATAGCTGTCTTAAGGAGTATACTTTGTCTTACTTAGCCCTATGGAAGAATACATATTGGACTACATCAATAATATATGTGAACGTTTACCTAGCCCTCTGGGAGAATCAGCTGTGGACCGCAATCTCCTTTCTACAATGCCTGCTATTTCTTTCTCTATCTGTGGCAAAATATTTAATTTAACCGCTGAGCAGTATATATAATGAAGATTGGGGAAGGAGCAGTAGTGCAATGGATCGGTGGATTCATAGCTTTCGATATTCCTCCCTCTCGTGGCAATCTGTGCATTTTGGGTGATGTTTTCATGGGTGTATACCACACTGTGTTCAATTATATAAATCTGAGGGTTGGTTTTGCAGAAGCAGAATAACATTTGCGCAGTCATGAGTCTTACTTGTACTTGCACTCTCACTGGAAATCTTGATCTTTTCTTGAACTTGTAATGCGTCTAACTACCCTAGTACTAGGCCTAGCCACTGTAAGGTAGCATCCATTTGCGGCAGCAAGAGGTCAAGCGATAGATTTGCCTTCATCAACTTGGAACCTAGTTATCTTAGACCATGCATGCACTCCAATGATTATTGAAATTGAATAGGTTATGTGTTATTTGTACACGTATATTTAACAATATACATTAGGCAATAATATGACACAATTCAGTTTCCAACGGATTGTACTATTCAGAATTGCTTAAAGCAGACTAAATACCGTCTTTCATTTTTGTATGCGATACCATGAACGATGACCATTTATTAAATAACAAAAAATAGCATCCTTAAAATACTTAAACATCTAGCACTTCTAACGTTAACGGTCTGCATAGTTATTTACATTTGCTTTTATTCATACATTTCTAACCTTGCTTCCTTATATGTCATTTTATTTACACCTGCTTTCATCGATTCACATTTCATTTTCTTTAATGAAGAATTGATGATATAATTGTCAACGTATATTCTACATGTAACAGACGAAGTGATTTACCTTGCACATCCATTGCAACATTTTTAATGTGGCTACTTTGTTTTAGTAATATATTTATAACTTATTTGCACTATTTACAATTTACACTTTACAAAAGGTTTTGTCTGCATAATTATTTATATCTGCTTATATTCATGCATTTCTCACCTTGCTTTCTTAGATGTCATTTTATTTACGTCTGCTTAATTTCATCGACTTACATTCCATTTTCTTTACCGAAAGATTGATGATATAATTGTCAACATATATTTCTAGAGGTAAAGCTACATACCTTTCAGTAAATAATATGAACCGTAGCATATTTAGATGGGTAGTGCTAGAAAGCCCGAATTTTTTTTTGTCAAAAAGTAAGAAATGGGGGTAATTCTGGAATTCAGGAGGGTAAGCATTGAATTCAGGGGGGTATTTGTGTAATTCAAGGGGTGGGCCTCCTATTTTTTTTGTCTCTGGTGTACTTTTTGACAAAAACTTTTTTTGTCATAGTAGCATTATTGTATTTAGATACCACTAAGTTATTTTGAGAATAACAACCACAAAATTAAATTAACTCATCTTGATACACAACGTATGACATTATTAGAATTATGCTCTAAAACCAATAGCATTAAGATAAAAAACACCTGGAAAGAAACATACTCTCTAATTGTGCTCAAAATTGTGAAAGCTTAGCAATCTTGTTTGTTACAACAATGTCAGGCTGTACAACAGACTTAGTGATATCATTCTTCTTCGTTGCAGAGATGTGTGCAATTTCATCATAGACAGTCCTAATAATAAATAAATATAGTCAATGTTAAAGGAATACAATTTGAACATGCTAAATACCTAGAAATCAAGTCCATTTTATCAAAAAAGAAAATTTGTTATATTGCTAATTTTAAATTAGAAAGTCATCACCTTACCTTTAATGTTTGCTTCATAGTTCTCTAGCCTTTGCATCTCCCTCCCCCACCCAATGGCACAAAATTAATAACAGATGATTATCTTTACCGTCCAATATTTGTATACAGTACAAAAATTAATAGTGGCTATAAAAAGAAAATTATATTACTACATAAATAGCAATACAAAGTAAATTAACCATTTATTTATAACTGGGTAAACTCAAGCTCTTAAAACAGAAATTCTTATCCGTACCTTCGCAAACATAGGTCACACTGCCTCCTTCATGGCTCCAGATAGAAAGAGCGTTGGTCATTCAATCTTTGTAATCAATTAAACGATTCCACTGTAAAATATGTAAATTATAGAAAAGGTAATAAAAGAGTACGCTGATCAATAATATAAGAATCAGCGGTATCTGTATTACAGGTTTTGCGATCCAAGAAGCCGCTTCTTGAGAAGAGGTTGTTGAGCTTCAATTTCTTTTGCAGGAAGCCATTTTTTGAACTTTAACCTGTTCCACGTGAAAAAAATATACAAATTTATACAAAGAAGTAAAACAAAAGTACATCAATTAACTATAAGAATCAAGTTATCAGAATTGCATGGTTTGAGATCGAGGTAGCAGCTACTTAAGAAAAGGAGGTCGAGCTTCAATTTTCTTTATAGAAATCCATTTATATGTTCTTCGCGTTTTCCCTTTTTTTTCTTTATATGCATGCTCGTGCTAATTTTTGGTAGAAGCAGGAAAATAAAAGGGACAACACTGAAAGTGGAGAAGCTAAGGAAAACTAGGGGTGTAAACGGGTCGGACCGGACCAGACAAAAGTGTGTCCAAGTTCTGTCATATAAGAATTCGAACGGACACAGACCGGACATCATATAGCCTCGAACCGAGCCGAACAACGGACTGTCCTGTCCGATATAGCCTTGGATAATAGGAAAACATCGAACCTTTTAGATCAGACCGAACACTAGTGTGTCAAGCTCTGTCCTATAAGAGAATCGGATGGACACGGACCAGACACCTTATATCTTCAGACTATGTCGGACAACGGATTGTCCTGTCTGATATGCAGCCCTAAGAAAAACGTGGGATTGAATAGGGAAAGTCGACGTCAGAAAAAGTTAAATATGTCCATAATTCGATGACCATCAATTTCAAAGTTTAATTAGCAAATAAAGGGTATTTTTGAAAGAACGAATAAGGCTTCAAAGATGCAAGTATTTGCTTTATATATAAGATATATAAACGCTTATTACGTATATACTCATTTTCCATATTTGTATATTTTAATTAGTTTACTAATTTTTGACTAATATACATTCTAGTCCAAATAAATGACTAGAATCATCTTTCCGTTTTCTGACTTGTTGAAAATTCAAATTTCAATAAAAGGTCTTTGCTATAATTCTCATAAATTTGTCCAACATTTTAAAAAGAGGAAAAGTTGACTTATTTGAAACTACAAGAAACAGATGTTCTTTTATTTGGAATAGACAATGTAAACTTTGCGCAAAACACGTAAGTTTACACATCTCTTTCTTTTGATTATTTATATATTCCTTATGTAACAATCTAGAAATTTAACATTAAAATAAAAATATAAAAGAAATGAAATTAATAGATTTATATTGAAAACAATGTTTGAAAAGAAACGAATTCAACTATATGAATTGTAAAGAAATTTCTGAAAATTTGACTTATGGCTTTTGAAATACTCAATCTTGTGATATACGAAGATATTTGAAATGAATTTGATAAGAAGGCAATGTTATGCCAAATTTTAGTTTCATTACCTCTTATGGATCGTATAGCGGCAATGCAAGATGGGGATCCAGAACGTAAGCTTATGAAGGAAAATGTACGGAATAAAGGAAGCAAGGAGTATAATGGAATGGGTGCTCAAATTGATGACAAGGGCGTTCTAAGGATCAATGGTCGTATATGTGTTCCTAATGTTGATGGCTTAGAGCAATAAGTATTAAGAGAAAGCCACCAATCCAAACACTCCATTCATCCAGGCATACACAAGATGTACCAAAATATGAAGAAGTTATTTTGGTGGAGTGGTATGAAGCGAGATGTTTCTCGTTATGTTAGTAGATGTGTTACTTGCCGGCAAATTAAAGCTGATCATCAAAGAGTAGCAGGATTATTGCAACCACTTGAGATTCCTAGATGGAAATGGGATCAAATTTCCATGGATTTTATTGACGATCTCCCTAAGACAAGGAAAGGGAACAAGAGTGTTTGGGTAATTGTTGACCTATTGACCAAGTCAGCACATTTCATTCATGTTAAAGCTAGTCGTACTACAGCAAGCCTGACCGAATTACATATAAGGGAAATCGTTAGATTGCACGGCATTCCTTCTAGTATTGTCTATGATCGAGATCCTATTTTCACAAGCAGATTTTGGAAAGCATTTCAGGAAGCTCTGGGTACTAGGTTGAATATTAGTACCGCCTACCATCCGCAGACAGATGGTCAAACAGAAAGGTTGAACCAGACTTTGGAAGATCTCCTACGCGTTTGTATTCTTGACTATGGAGGATCTTGGGAAGATCATATCCATCTCGTTGAATTCACGTATAACAATAGTTACCAAGTAAATCTTAAGTAAACGAACTCGAATTTTTGCTAAATACCAATCTTAAATCAATAATCAATTGAATTATAGGCTAGTATTGAAAGATCCCCATTCGAAGCCTTATACAGGAGATCATGTAAATCGCCCGCTTGTTGGATTGGACATGGAGACAGTTTACTTCTTGGACCAGATATGATTACAGAAGCAGAACAGAAAGTTGCTAATATCAGGAATAAGACGAAAATTGCTCAAGACCGTCAGAAGAAGTACGCAGATAGAAGAAGAAAGAAATTGGAATTTGATGTTGGAGATCAAGTCTTCTTAAAGATATCTCCATTAAAGAATGTAATCCGGTTTGGACGAAAAGGGAAGCTAGCTCCGAGATTCATTGGCCCATTCCGAATATTAGAGAAAATTGGATCTTTGGCCTATCGCATTGAGTTGCCCGAGAAGCTTTTGGGAGTACATAATGTGTTTCATGTATCCCATCTTCGAAAATGTTTAGCCCAGTATAACCCTTATTTCTAGTAATAAGGGTCTTTCCTCTATTTGAATTAGCCATACACGGTACCCTTCAGATCTGAAAAATTCAAATCACCCTAAAGGTATGGAGACAACAAATATTTCCTTGTCAGTAGCCAAATATTTGAGGCTACTGTTCAAGATTTGAAATTCTCTCTCCCCTCTGAAACAAATATTCGTCTGTCAGTAAAAATATACGGGGACTGTTAACGAACAGAATACGCTGGATTAAATTATTCGAACCTCACAGATAAAGGCGGCTCCTTCCCCCTGCGCACGACCATATTTCTTCTTACTGATTCCTATTTTTCACGCTCCTAGTTCTTCTTCTCCTAGGTTATTTCTTTAACCCAATCTCTACTATACTCATAAAAAGAGAAAAAAAACAAAATCATGAAACAACTCGGAATGCCTTAAGCAAAACACAGCTCGCAGGTTGAAGCTTTCTTCCCCAAAGCTGTCCTCCCCACAACCGTAACCAATATCCACCATACGCCCAACCCATTTCTTCCATATCCCGTTTGCGTCAGTACCCCTTTCCCTTCACCCACTTCCTCTTCTACCAAAAACCGCATCTCTATATATCCTCTAAGACAACTTAGCCGCTGTCATTAGCTCCGCCAGTCGAGCCCACAAACCACCCAGCCCTCGCCGTGTACAGCCTGGTAGTGTGCCAAACTAAACCTTTAAGTCTACTGTTACACTGCAACTCTCATCAGACGGCGCACAGCGTGCTTACAGTAAGTCCCTCTCATTTTCTCCTAGTTTGGCTCACGGGCAATGCATGCACGTGATATTAGAATGCGAACAGTGTATGTGTATATATTCCTGCATGTGTTACGCTCGAAGAGGCTTAGTATATACACATATGGGAGGTATGCGTTTGTTATTTTGGCCATGCACGCCTCGATCGTGCGATGTCCAGTCCGGTTGTTAGAATAGAAGATCATACTTCTCTGTTAATTAGCCAATAGTATAGCAGTTGAGTTGTTTGACATTTGATTGGTAATCGAGAGGTTACTAGTTCAATACCTGGCTATCGCACCTTGATTTTTGGTCATTTATTTTTGACTGAAATCTTTTATCATAAATTTATGCATAATTTTGTTCGTCCTCCAAAATAAAAATCGCACCTTTGTTTTAGGTAGCGGAAATTCCACCTTTTAGCCGTTAGCATCGTTCGACGCATATCGTGCATTCTCGCTTTGCCACGGAAGGTGAGTTTTTCTCACTCACAGACTAGTTGATTATTAAGTGAATTAAATCATGAGATGTTGAATGAAATGTTAGGGTGCTCTAGTTTTGGTTGCTTCGTGATTGTGCGCGTGCTACGCACATACCATTTTTCACATAACACAAAATGATGTATGTTTGATACGCCATATTATTTTATCATCATGCAAGTACCCCCCTTAGATTAGAAAACATGACGTGTTGACATGATACACACCCGAACCCCCTTGTTTATTCAAATTAATTTGGGATGCAGGTTGAAATGATACATACCATAGGGTTGAAAATAATATACGGACACCGTCATCAAAAGAAATAAATTATTTTAAAATAATGATATCGAATTTCTAAAAGAAGCAATGTTATGAAATTTCCATATGACGTAAAGAAGTGTTTTTAAATTTATAAGAAATCAAGCTTGCATATAAATTAGTTTTAAAGACGATTTTAAGTTAAGAATTATTTCCAAATGAATTTCCACTTTTTACTCTATGTTTCATATAATAAATCTAATAGTATGAAGTTTTAAAGTTAGGCAATTCAATATAAAAGGTTTCAAACTTGATATCTGTTTTAGTACTTATACATATATTTTATCAAAGATTTCTTATCATTTTAATGTAAAGGAATTCTCAAAATATAAATTGTTAATTTCAAGTATAGAGAATGCGCTTATCTAAGCCATAGTGGATTTGAGTTTTGATTAACGAATTTGGGTTTACAAATCATCTTTTGGCTATATACTTAAGCTGGAATTGTTGGAATCAAAAAAATAAAAAATAAAAAAAAATCGATTGATTATAAAGTTTAGATTGGGAAAGGAATAGCAAGACATGGACTTAGGATTGGTTTGGACTAATTTTTTGAATAAAACTTTAATTTCATGAATGTAATTTTCCGCATTACTGGATTTTGTAAACATTCTTTTATAAAACATTTTGATCACTTTAACTATACAAATTTTATAATAATTTTCAACTATATATATGTATATATTTGCATATACATTATTTTAATTTAATACACATACACTATTTTCAAAACTTATTTTTCTAAATATATTTTATAAATTTAAATAAATTCTAATGTCGGTTCCGGTCTAGTGAACCCAAATGATGAAATAAAGAATTTCAAGTAATAACGATATTCATGGAAATTGAAATTTAAATTCCAATGATTGACAAAGAAATAGTAAATATTGGTTTTGTAATCTTAATCGAACCAACGATAAATGATTTGAGAAATTGAATTTGGGGCAATATTTTAAATAAGTGTTTTGCGGTACTTGGAAATATGGTTTCAAATCTAATGGCCACGGTGTGAAAATGTAAACGTTCGGTTGTTAAAGAGACCGGAGCTGGTAGATGTCATACTCGCTGCCAATGCCGATACCACTTTAACAACTATGTACGCGGTGGAGTTCCAAAACCGAAGTAGGACGGTATGGAGGCGGTTACTAGATTTGAAGAAAGAGAAAGCTGATGGATTAGCCTTGACCTTCGGGTCATAATTAAAATGACTAAAACAAGAGCCATGCCCGGGTTAATGGAGGTAGCACGTCTGATCGAACACGCTTGTTCGATACCATCTCTATTACTATGTGATTGATTTGGGGTACCCCTTTTGATTTTGGGAGTGTTGTTCGAGGTGGGCGGTAGTGGCTGCTATGCGTTACCACCGGCCCGGGAGCCGCAATCTGGTAGAATCCTACCGTGGGTATTCCTCGTGTGCCTTGTCATATTATCCTTATCGAGCCCCTACGATTTTGATTTATGCCATACCTATGGAGTGCCCTCTGATGCCCTCCATGTTAGGTAGGATTCACAGTACTGTATAGACTATGGTATTATATAAACGGCGTAAGGGTAATATGGTAATCCCGCTTACGCTATTTTCATTTTGTTTACTTTATTGAATAGATGTTACAATAATGGCGTATTATTATATAGATATTAGTTTCACGGATCCTTAGAGGATGGGAATCCCAAACATCCTTTAAGTTATTGTACATTTCACTGGACACTTCATTTTGTTTAATTCACTTATATGAGACTGTTAGTCCTGACCCTTGTATATTGTTTCTTTGACTGTATGCCCGGGTTAGCTTGAGCACCATAGTCGTTCATGACGCACTTTGGGAGGTTTGCATCTCACTTGGATCTTCCAGTTATCAGCTATCTAGTCATCTATTATCCAGTCTTATTATCAGTATTTCTATGCACGCTATCTATTGTATGAGATTATGACCCACTAAGTACTATTATGTATCATGTATTATGTAAGAACCTATGTACTATTTTGTTTCCGCTGCGAGTTACTCTGCTTATGTATTTGTGATTCTGTGTTCTGATTTGCATTTACCTCATTAGTTAAAATAAAAATTCACTATTTTAGGCAATTCAAGTCCGACATGTGTGGTTTATTGTCGATTTGAATGGTTTGAAATAGTGGGTCGTTACACCTTATAATTTCAAACATGGTCGTTTTGCAAGGAAAGAAAAAAAAGGACTAATTTATAAAAATAAAAATAAAATCCTTAAACAATTCAAAACACAAACTGATTTAGATTAACAAGGCCAGTTTTTATGAATTTCTACAATTACACCAATTCTTGCAAATCTAGAGTAAAACCACAAACAACAATCTCAAGATTACTTAAGGTTTAAATTTTATATCTAGGATTAAATACTAACAAGAAGATGCATAAAGAATTTTAAGCAAGATTTAGATAGTATAATTAAAATGCACACAATTTCAATTATAAGATTTAGGCATATATATTCAAATTATACCAATTAAAAAAAATGATATTATAAATAATATATAGATTTCTTACTTAATTGTAAAGCATACCCCAAATCTCATATTTGAACTACGGATTTTAGGTTTAGTTCCCAAATCCTTACAAATACATATAATATGTAAACAAAGGAGATATGTATACATATTCAAATTTGTGGATCTGGAAAATAATAGGAATAGGGAAAGAGAATAAATAATAGAAATATTGGAAGTTGCCTTATGCGTAAAAAACCTGTCTTTTCCTATGAATATGAATTCATTCTCTCCGGTTCGTACTGTTAGAATAAAAATGCATTTTATTTAATAAAGTTTGGAAGTAATTGGAGAAATGAAAATGGTAAAGCTTCACTGCTGCTTCTAGAAAATATAAGAAAAGGCAGGGTATAGAAATTATTTATAAGCCCTGAAATGACCTAAAACCATTAGATTTCATTCACAAGATTCGTCCATTTATATAAATTTTGCTCGCCTCGAACCCTAGCCTCTACATTGCCATATTGACCGATAGGTTAATGGAGCGATCGACAGCTTAGTTGACCTGGTAGTTACTAGGGCCAAGTGTGTTAATGAGGATAATTAATGAATTTGTATATTATATTATTTCTCATTCATAATCTCTTATCATACGTAACTTTCTCATCCATTTTATTTCTCATCCATAATCTTGACCAATATGTATTCTTTGATGTTGATCAATATATATATCCTTTTTCTGTCACCAAAAGTTAATACTACATATGACTGCATCATACATAGCGCTTAACTTTAAACCCTTAAACAATGAGATGTTTCAAATTTGGCTTAGAGAAAAGGTTTGGTTAACTGAAAAAAATGAAAATTATTTTCATTGTAAAAACCAAAGACCATAGTAATATACTATGGTATGAGGTAACAATATAATGGCATAATTGTATCTCTATTATATGTATGTATATACCCCACTCTCTTGAACCGTCCTTTGGTATCTTACAATAGTTTGTATGCAGATAAAGAAGTAAGATAGAAAGAGTAGGAATAAATCTTGGTGGCGTAAGTACCACAACTAATTTAAATGCTTGACCTATGCTCGAGGGAATCAAGATCGTCAAGGTAATGAGAACGAAGATGTTGCAACTTCAATAGGATATAAGGGGAAACTATATCAGTTCTTCGTTAACATGATGCAAATCGGGGTTGTTGCTAGTTTTTTGGAGCAAACGTTGCTAATGTTGTGGGAGCTAATCCCGTGGAATCAGTTGGAAACTACCATGCCAAGTTGAGTAAGGATGATGTCAATATTGGAGGAAAGTTTTTTTTTTTGGAACCGAGGATGTTATCAAGGTGGATAATTAGTCATTGCACTGTCAAAGAATCTTCATAGACTTTGGCTTGATAGATGAGAAAAAGAGAAGCTTTGCTTCTAGGCAGTTACATGAAGGTGAATTGCATTGGTGGAACGATGTTACCATTAAAATACTAGAAGCGGAGATCACTTGGAAGGAGTTTGGAAGGAGGTTCGAAGAAAGATATTTGTTTGAGGTCACTAAGCCAAGAATGTTTAGGAATTTTTCTAAGCTTACCAATGCAAGATATCAGTAATTGACTATGCCAGTAGGTTTGATGAATTACCCTATATGCTCATGGCACCATTGACACAGTGATCAAGAGAAATGATAAGTTTATTTGAGGATTGAAGCCGGAGAGCTAAAGCAATGATACCATATTTGATGGATTTTTTCCATATTTTTTTAAGAAGGCGGTTAGAAATGAGAAATTACTTGCTTTGTTTCATGAGATGCTAGTTGATACCAGAGTTGTCAGGGAAAAAAAAGAAAGTTCTTTGAAGGAAAAGGAGCTCAGAATGGAGGAAAGGCAAAGAAAAAAAAAGATGAACTCGTTTGCCACAAACGTAATAAGAAAGACCATTATGCTAACGAGTGTTAACCAAGCAACGCTAAGGCAGTTGCCAAAAAGCTAAAATGTGAGGTGTTATAACTTCAAGATAATAGGGTATTATAAGATTAAGTGTGCAGAAACGACTAAAGGGAAAGTTCTTGCCATGTAACCATCCTCTTCTAAACCCATTGCTACTAAGAAAGAAATGACAATGATGAAGGTACGCTTTTGATTCATATCAGAGCAATTAGAGATTGTTTGATACTTGTTCATAACATTCATTTATCTCCAAATGTTTGGCAGATAAGCTGTTATTAAACCATTATATCTTGTTACTTCCTTTAGGGTGTCTAACCCTCGCAACTCCAAGGACGAATTGTGATAACCTAGAATTTCAGTTGCTAGGTTGTACTTTTGCTAGTAGTTTACATGTGTTCGATTTTGTATGCTTTGGAATTATTTTGCGTATGGATTGGTTTAATCTTATAATGCTAGGATATTTTTCCAAGATAGGAAATTATCATTGAGACACCCGAGTTTTAGTAGTTGAATCCTGCACTCTATAGAGAGTGCAAGTTCGCAGATTTATGCTTTATTGGGTGTTGAAAATGGAGGACGAGGTAATTCAAGTTTCCACTGATAAGGAGTTTAAGGATGTTTATGAACCAGTTACAGGATTACCGCTGAAGAGAGATATAGAGATCAGAATAGATCTTGTACCCCGAGCTGATCTTGTCAATATAATACCTGGTAGGATGACACCTACAGAGATGAAGGAGATGGTGGTGCAATTTCTGGAATTAAAAGAAAAGAGTTTCATCGAACCAAGTTGTTCTGTATGGGGAGAAGCTACATTGTTTGTGAAGAAATCAGATGGATCATTGGGATTATGCACTGATTATCATATGCTCAATGAGAAGATAGTAAAGAGTTAATACCTTTTGCCGAGAACCATTGTTCGATCAACTAAGTGAAGCTAGAGTGTTTTTTTATTTATATTTGGCTGTTGGAATTCATCAAGTTCAAGTTGTAGAAGATAACATTTCATCGATGGTGTTTAAAATAAGATACATATCGTATGAATGGATGATGATGTAATTCAGATTGGTGAATGTGCCTGCATTTTTTATGCATTTGATGAGCTAGATTCTCAGAAAGCACTTGGAAAGGTTTGTGTTACTATTCATTAACGACATTTTATTGTATTCCAAAAATGAAAAGGACCATGAGTGTAACGAACACGGGAATTTCAACCCCGAAAATCGACACTAAACACCATGTCAACTATTCAAGTATCGAAAACACTAGAGCGTTAATAGAAAGAAATTAGAGGGTGAGATAAGAAAGAAATATTAGAATAGAAGAAGAAGAAGAAACACAATACAACGTCTCACATCGCAGCGGAATAAAATATAATATAGAAATAAATCTTTATAGATAGCTATAAATAAAAACTTACAATTTATCAGAGTACATCATCGCATCTGGACAATTATAATAATCTGTCCTCATATACAACACACAACGGAAATATCTATATAATGTCATACGCCAGAATTCATCCAGCTCGTCTCTTGACTTTGCAACATCCGATAACCTAGACTTGTATGACCCGGTCTAACCTGAGCATTACAAACGACAGGTCAGTCTGGTGAACTAGAGTGAGAAAAAACACACTAAGTTTAAAACATCATCTAACTTGATTTTAAAGTAAAAATCTTTTCGAAAGAAAAGGATAATCGTAAGACCAAATCCACACATAAATACAAATAGTTTTTACATTAAGATAACCCAAAACGTTTTTGAAATCAATATCTTTTCTAATATTGTAATAGTGTCTAAATACAAATAAATATTAATCTAGCAGAACGCTTGCGTCTCACGCTCTACATACATAGTATACAATCAAAACCGTGGGCACTTATTGGAGAATGGGTTCCCTGGTAAGGTATAGGACCACCTTCCTGACAATGTACCTCTGGAGATGAATACATTGTTTTTAAACAAGAACATCTTGCAACCCAGGCTAGACATGGCCGGCCCCTAACTTCGCTTGAGAGTACTGAATTTATCATTACCACGGTTGGGGGCCAGCCAACCGAACCGATAGCATACATACAAGAATATTAAAATGGGACAACCGAAGACATTTGATTTCACCAAATCAGGTAATGATATACCCTTTTGATGGGTGCGACCCACATGGCAGTGTGACCTACCGGATTTTATGCCAATTCGCAGTTGATGAGACTAGAGGTTAAGCTTATCCTTCAGAACAACACATCTCTATTCAATTTGAATGCCACATAGTCAGATTCGCTGGATATCACTTAATTGATTTCCACAAAAATACAATGAGCATAAGAGAAGATCGCACTTCTCCACCAACAACAGAAATACATTTGTAAATATTCAACATACGTGACTCCTATGGAAATTGTAACACCTCGAATTTTGAAATGATCGAATTAACTAAATTTAAGAACACTTAATTTTTAAAAGAGAAATGAAGGGAAATGGGTTGCACCATTGCGTTCGTCTCGGAATTCTGCATGGAATAGAGTCTAAGTTTTCGAAAAACGGAGTACGGACGAAGGAGATAAGACCCTCGGAAGATAACAAGAAAATAATAATAACAATAATAATAATAATAATAATAATAATAATAATAATAATAAGTGAGCAGGTCGACCAGGGAGGTCGACCTCCCAAGGGGGAGGTCGACCATAGTGTCGACCTGGGTACCCCCAGGTCAACCTGGGGGTCGACCTCCCCCTTTGGGAGGATGAACCTGGTTCAGCCAGTTCGCTGCGTGGTGCGATTTTTGGGCCTGGGATGATTTTTATGGTCCAGATCAGTTTTATGGTTAATCCTAAGGCCTAAATAACTTCTTACACCTATATATACACCCCAAGACCTAACCTTAATTCATAAAATAATTTCTAAGACACCATTATGCTGTCAAACTCTCTCCTAAACCCTAGTCGCCGCCTCTAACTCAAATTGCAAGCATTCAACTTCAATTCAAATCAAAGTTTAGAGCTTCAACAACAATTAAAGAATATAAATCGACATCACCGCAACGTTTCTACACCAATTTCAGTGCATAATTCTATTCTTTAACCACGAAAGGTGAGTACGGTGATTTTCACAATATAATGGGATTAAAAGTAACATGATGAAGTTGCAAAGAGGATTCATATGTAAGTATGTAATTTAAATCTCATCCAAGTTTTCACCTTTTGATCCATGTCATCATATGCCTATGGTTCTATGTAAAGTTCATACCTTTTATCAGTTTATTCATGTTGAATCTGTCATTATGCCTCTATGCCAGTTTATATGCCGCCTCTAACTCAAATTGCAAGCATTCAACTTCAATTCAAATCAAAGTTTAGAGCTTCAACAAAATTAAAGAATATAAATCGACATCACCGCAACGTTTCTACACCAATTTCAGTGCATAATTCTATTCTTTAACCACGAAAGGTGAGTACGGTGATTTTCACAATATAATGGGATTAAAAGTAACATGATGAAGTTGTAAAGAGGATTCATATGTATGTATGTAATTTAAATCTCATCCAAGTTTTCACCTTTTGATACATGTCATCATATGCCTACGGTTCTATGTAAAGTTCATACCTTTTATCAGTTTATTCATGTTGAATCTGTCATTATGCCTCTATGCCAGTTTATATGCCGCCTCTAACTCAAATTGCAAGCATTCAACTTCAATTCAAATCAAAGTTTAGAGCTTCAACAACAATTAAAGAATATAAATCGACATCACCGCAACGTTTCTACACCAATTTCAGTGCATAATTCTATTCTTTAACCACGAAAGGTGGGTACGGTGATTTTCACAATATAATGGGATTAAAAGTAACATGATGAAGTTGTAAAGAGGATTCATATGTATGTACGTAATTTAAATCTCATCCAAGTTTTCACCTTTTGATCCATGTCATCATATGCCTATGGTTCTATGTAAAGTTCATACCTTTTATCAGTTTATTCATGTTGAATCTGTCATTATGCCTCTATGCCAGTTTATATGCCCCTTTATTTCGTGATGTTAATTCCAATTTTCTGTGATTTGATTCTCTCTTCTTATCCCTATTCCTTTTATTTTTGGATCTAGGCTACCTTCGAGCCTATGTTAAAAATACGCGCGAATGCGAATACGTGGGAACGACGGGGATATGAATATGGAAAATTGGATATTATTGGATATTTTGGATAATTGATAATATGTGAAATTGGCATATTTGGGTATGAATTACATGAAGTTGATGAAATTGCCTAAAATTGTAAATTTGTAATTGAGGCCAATTAATGTGTAATTAGTGACAATTTGGAATAGGCAATATTATAGACATGATTATATGTATATGACATGAAAATTGGGTATGTGTGAAATACGATGTTAATGAACCTTTGAACGAGGTTAGGCGCAATTGTGACGTAAGACTGCCCGGAACCGCCCGACAAATCCAGCGGTCACAATTGAACGTCTAATGTGAGAGGTCAAAGGAATGAATTGTAGGCGTAACGATGGGTGACACGAGGTTAGACCCAGTTTGTGGCATAAGACTGCCCGGAATCGCCCGGTAAATCCAGCGACCACAATGTGTTCGGTCTAATGTGAGAGGTCATGCACCGTTCGTCATAAGGAATGAATTAAGGAATACTAACCATAATAAGACATGGGTATGGTTAGAGGGTTAAGTGGGGGTGACATGTAAATATGGACTTAACCGGAATAAGATAAGGCATGTAAATTATGACATGTAAGTATGGACTTAACCATAGCATGTGTAAGACATGGACATTTAAATTAAAATGGTTAAGTGGGGGAAAAACCTAGTGGGGGCCAAGCATAGGTGGGAGGCTTGTGTCGGATGTTGACCCGTTTCAACCATTAACCCGTTTGAGTATCTAATTGGGCCCGGTACTAGGCCGGGGTTGGGACACGCTTACTGGGCTTGAATATAAGAGGTCAAAACGCGAATAGCGGTGGCAATGCAAGTCCAACGGGTTCATGTGCGTGCATGGGTCCGGGCTAGTAGGTAAGATGTTGTTGCATCGTGTAGGTATGGCCGTGTATTTCATGTTGGTATCGGGGTTGCCACTTTGGGGAGTGATACACCCCACTGTGGGCCAGCACGGGTGCCTACGGGGTTTAGGGAGCCGATCGAATGGGTAGAGTAAAGGGTACCTTAGCGGTTGTAACACCCCACCTCCGCTAGGGTCACTCACAAAGGGAATGCACTTGCTTTGGTGGAGTATTATCTAGGTAAACATGCACAGAAATATTACAAGACAGCATATAGAAACAGCGGAAGAAAACATGATTTCATTACTTAACAAAAGTAGTAAGGTCTAAAACCTTTTACATCAAAGTGCCATTAAATTACTTACATCGAAACCTGTCTTGCAATAATAAAGAAGCATAAAACCATAGTCATAAATTATTCCCCAAGTAAAACAGTAAAGTAGCCATAGCCAAGAAAAGTCCAAGCCATAGATGATGATCTTGAAGCAGAAAATCCGCACTAAGTTGCAACATTTCCTCCCTGTAAACCTGGGGGGGAAACGGAAGATAAAGAGGCGAAACAAAACAGGGTCAGTCATAAAGACTGAGTAAGTCCTAGTGACTTTCAGCCTAAAAACAGGTAAGAGTAACATGACATGTATAAACCGAAAGTAAATATAAGCATGACGACAAGGTAAACAGATCAAACTAAGATAACAGGATAAACTCAAGTAACAAGATAACCAAGGTAATAGGATAACCAAGGTAAACTCGGAATAGCATCGCATGTCTAACGTCCTCTGCACCAACCGTACTAGCATCCTAACTCGTATCATCCCTTCCATGTATATGTATAGACCCTTGCCGTACATCGTACGGGTTCCATCACGTTATTCTATACTACTACAACGTAGTGTCACCATCCTTGAAGTCGCTCGGACTGCCATCCTTGTTCTGGCCAGATTCCCTTATCATGAATTATCGCGTGTTCATCTAGGATTTACGCCACCTAGGACCACTAGGGATTATGCTACCTATTGGACGTTTTCTAGATTCGACCAGGGTTTGTGCCACCTAGGATCACTAGGGATTATGCTACCTATCGAACAACGCCCTTTTTCCACGTAACGATCTAATCGATCGGCTCCCTACAAGTCCTAGCTCGTCGTGTGTCGGTGTCATACGACCCAATCACGAATGTAGCTACTCTGTGCTAGATCCACCATAGGGTGTATCAAGCCCTAGGGTGTCAACCACTGACACCATTCCAAGCACGCACAGTGTACAACTACTGGTGCCCACGCCTGCTTTTTCAACTCCGGGCTACATGCACGACCATAGCCCGCCTGAACCTACGATGGCGCACCAAACTCAGCCGTCGTTTTGGTCGCTTACAATCAGCCCAGTAATCGTGCCCCACCCTAGCCTAGTCCCTAGGGTATCGTGATACATCCAAGAGGGTTACTGCTGAAAAGGACCGCGTAACTAGGGTTTCCGTCCAGCAGGTTAAGTATTGTCATTCAAGACTTAACCCCTATCAGTCTAGCATGTCAAGTTGGTTAAGTGTGGTCATTCAAGTTCGTGACTTAACCCGTCTACATGTCATGTCAAGTTGGCTAATTGTTGTCATTCAAGTTCATGACTTAGCCCTACGAATCACGTGTCAAGTTGGTTAAGCATATTCCAGCGGTTCATGGCTTAATCCTATCCCAATCATCGTGTCAAATTGGTTAAGTATATTTAAGCTTAACCCCATCAAATTACCTTGTTAGATTGGTTAAGTATATTCAAGCTTAACCCCATCAAATTACCGTGTTAGATTAGTTAAGTATATTCAAACTTAACCCCATCAAATTACGGTGTTAGATTAGTTAAGTATATTCAAGCATAACCCCATCAAATTACCGTGTTAGATTGGTTAAGTATATTCAAGCTTAACCCCATCAAATTACCGTGTTAGATTGGTTAAGTATATTTAAGCTTAACCCCATCAAATTACCGTGTTAGATTGGTTTAGTATATTTAAGCTAAACCCCATCAAATTACCGTGTTAGATTGGTTAAGTATATTCAAGCTTAACCTCATCAAATTACCGTGTTAGATTGGTTAAGTATATTTAAGCTTAACCCCATCCACTAGTCAAATTATAACGGTTAAGTGTTACCCTTGTGAGTTTGCTTAACCTTACCATGCATCGCGTTATACTAGTCGGGTGTTATCGATCTATTCAGGTTAAACTAACCCATCCTCTAATCGTGTTATATGGTTAAGTGTCATCAAGAAATCAAGTCCGGTTTTACTTAACCCACCCATCCACGTCGTATTGGTTAAGTGCCATTAGTCTAATCAAGTTACTTAACCCACCCATCCATGTCATATTGGTTAAGTGTCATTAGTCTAATCAAGTTACTTAACCCATCAGTCCATGTCATATTGGTTAAGTGTCATTAGTCTAATCAAGTTACTTAACCCACCCGTCCATGTCATATTGGTTAAGTGTCATTGGTTTAATCAGGTTACTTAACCCACCCGTCCATGTCATATTGGTTAAGTGTCATTAGTCTAATCAGGTTACTTAACCCACCCGTCCATGTCATATTCATTTATTATTTATTAATGCATCAACCTCTCACATTGGACTTGTTTGCGGTCACTGGATATGTCGGGCGGTTCCGGGCAGAATTACACCGCAAACCCATTCCAACCTCGGGTTCAAGCATTACCACAATCTAATCTTTGCCTACGACCTCTCATTATTGTTGTGGTCACTGGATATGCCGGGCAGTTCCGGGCAGAATTACACCACAACTCAATTCTAACCTCGTGTCGAAGGCATCCGTTAGATTATTAATTACATATGTTTCGTCTAAGTCAAGATCCCCACTTTACATATTACTAAGCATATCCCCATGTTCCACATTACATGCCCATGAAAATATGTACCCAATTCTAGCCACTTTACGTATGTCCAATTCTTGCCTATTTGCATGTATGCCAAGTTTATGACATTCCAACCCTATCAAGTTCTAGCCAAAGTTACATGTTGTCAAGTTCATGCCCAAATAAACCCACATCATGGTTCATGTTCCCAATTCCACTTATGCCTAATTTACATAAGCCCAATCCCTTGATTTAACTTACGTAGTCCCCAAAACTCGTGATTTAATTCATATGCCAATTCATGTATGCCCAAACTTGCAAATTACATTGGCAATACCCCAAATTTTCCTTGTTCATGTTATGCACAAATTCGACCACCCACACCTATATCCAAATAGGTGAAATCCCAATATTCCCCCGTATACAAATCGCACGTAAATCGTAGTTTTGGCCTTGGTCCGAAATCGACCACGGTTCATCAAAAGAAAATAAATAGGGGAAGGTAGAAACTTTGCATAAAACAAGATCCGAGAGGAAAACATCATTACATGCATGATAAGGATATGAAAGAGTAATTTGCAACATGCATAGGCCCAAATTAATGTCATAGCAACATCTTCAAAGGTCAAGATCATAAATGAACAAGAATGAGCATGGATCGATTATCACGCATAGATCAAATTTTCAACTTTATCACATGCCATATTCAAGTTATCGTTTCAATCTAAAAGCATCTAGAACTTACAAAGCGTGGCTAGTGAATTAGGAGCAAGAATCGTCATAGAATCGTTATAGAAGCTCTAGGAATGATGTAGCAACACTAGATGTTTTGAGAAATAAGTAGCTCCTTTGATTTGATGAAGAAAGATTGCTCCTTTGACTTGAATCAAGTTTGCATGCTTAGGCCTTTGAAGATGAAGATGGAAGCCATGATCAAGAGAGATTTTGGCAGCACTTTGTTGCTAGATTGATTTTTAGTGAATTAGGCTAGGTCTTAGGGTCTTTTTTATAGAAGTTAGGACTAGTTTAGGCCATAAGATTAACCCTAGTTTAGATCTAGACCACTTAAAATCGTCACAGGCCAACCAACCAGACCAGAGAACCAAACAGGTGCACCAGGCCAGCCAGGTCAAACCAGAAAGCTGTGCAGGCCTGCTGCTCGGCCTGGGCGCACTTCCCAAGTGCGCCAGTGCAAAATTGTATGGGCGCACTTCCCAAGTGCGCCAGTGCAATTTTGTTCTGGCGCACTTCCCAAGTGCGCCAGTGCATTCTGGCCCGTTTCTAGTTTTTCTGCCCAACTTCGTTCGTCCATATCTTCTTCGTACAGTATCCGTTTTACGCAAACTCGGACTCTATTTCAAGCAGAATTCCGAGACGAACGAAATGGCGTAACCCGTTTCCATTGGTTCTTAACTTATAATTTAATTCTGCCTTGATTTCTTTTTTAACATGTTATAAAAAAAATTCGGGTTGTTACATTCTCCCCTCCTTTAAGGATTTCGTCCCCGAAATCTCCAAGTTAGGGAGGATGTGTCCTACCATCCAATCATCCATCTACTCAAAGCATCATCCACATGCAGCCATTGTCCTTAAAAGATTTCTAATGTTGTATGAACATATGCAGAAAGTGTGTGTATATGTTCCTTATCTAATGCAAATGATCAGGCCTGATTGACCTTCTCAATGCAAAATATGTTTAGTGCCATGAATCCACATGTATGCAAATAATCCTAGTCACATAAACACTATATGTGTGCACAAACATTCATCCATATGCAATATCCATATGCTAACACTTTAAATTTCATCCATAAACAAGTATAAACACTCATGCATATGCAACATGAAAATGTGTCTGAGCCGATCTAGTGCCTAATGTGTATTCATGCATCCACGAGCAACCACTTGCAACCATTTCGCAAACATCAATCATAACATCTTTCAAATACATGCTTGCATCTACTTAAGGTCCTCCAGATAGGATCGAGAAAATAAGCAAGATAAACTCCTTTTTGGATTACAAGAAATCCCTTTCTAAACCCAACCCATACCCTATAAAGCCCAAAAGGTTTAGTCAACCTAACGGACACCTTCAAACCTTGACATGTATTATTAACCGATGAGTCATGCCCCTTATGGAGTTTGTAACAGAAATAAGATAGAGAATAGGACCGAGAGGATATGCATAAAAGATAGCATGCGAGTAAGCTCTACAGAAAAACAGGGATCAAGGATATACTCTTAAAAAGAGATATGATGCGCATCTCTAGTCTTCAGTCTTCTAAGTCGTATTTCCTTGAGCTTAACTCCATTGTGCTTTGACCATCTTTAACTTCATGATTTCGTGGCCTCTTAACTCCTATTTCCAAATATGAGCTGGAACTCACTTCATTGTCGCCTCTCGTTCCACTTTTTCTTATTCTCCCTCTAGTATACTTGGCTCAACCATATCCGTATACTCACAGTTTCATGTAAGCTCTCCAAAACTCACTAGTGAATCATGGATCTCATTTTCTTTCTCTACGGCATTCCACGCAGAAGAACTTATCTCTTGAAAACAAACAGATACCAACCATGTTACCAATTGTACTTACTAGAGTGATTTCCATATCTCATGCACAAGCGAAATGAACCATCCGCCTTAGTGGCGAACTCTACTCGAACGGATTACCAACAAATGCTTCAAGAGATTCTAGGTAACCAATCATGACAGAACCCTAAAGGTTACACGAGACTTCGAGGGTATTATCGAGGCAAGTCAAGAGTCTAACTACCCTCCTTTCCGACCCGAGAATGGCACCCTTACGAGATGACCACTTCATTCCTAGAATCAACCCATAGCTCAAAAACATAAGCATTATTCCCAAAAGTCAAAGATGTCCTCAAATCCATACAAGTCATGAATAAATGGGACGATCTCCCAACAGGATTTGAGACAAAGCGGGACCCTCTATTGTGCTAGTACTAAGGTGCAGAGACTCAACTATCGAAGCAAGATTTAAAAAGGATGCGATGTACAAAACAAAGTCCTAACGGGATGATAGAAAGGAAAACCTTTAACGGAAACATTACCATCCCTCTTAGGTGAGAGTATACAATTGCCCTCTCGACAATCTTGTTCTTTGCCCATGTCCTTGTCCTATAGTACTTAACTACCTTCTTGTGCTGAGCCTTATTCGCCTTATCCACTCCTATCCTTTCTTGTATAACACGGTAACGGGTCTCTTGAGAACTTCCTCCATCGCACGGAAAACATTTACGTAGCTAGAAAAGGATTAGTCACGGTTAAAACTACTGTGACTACAGGCGGAGGAAAGAAAGGAAGAGAGATTCAATCAAGGGAACGAAGGATAATGCTAATGGCTTTTTAGGGAATAGCCTTTTTCTTTAAAACTTTCCTTGAAAAATGCTTCTTTGTAAAATGGCTTTGAAAATAGTTTCAGATGGTTTTAAAAACTTTTGCCCAGTCTAGTAACCTTCTGCTCTGATACCAAATGTAACACCCCACCTCCGCTAGGGTCACTCACAAAGGGAATGCACTAGCTTTGGTGGAGTATTATCTAGGTAAACATGCACAGAAATATTACAAGACAGAACATATAGAAACAGCGGAAGAAAACATGATTTCATTACTTAACAAAAGTAGTAAGGTCTAAAACCTTTTACATCAAAGTGCCATTAAATTACTTACATCGAAACCTGTCATGCAATAATAAAGAAGCATAAAACCATAGTCATAAATTATTCCCCAAGTAAAATAGTAAAGTAGCCATAGCCAAGAAAAGTCCAAGCCATAGATGATGATCTTGAAGCAGAAAATCCGCACTAAGTTGCAACATTTCCTCCCTGTAAACCTGGGGGGGAAACGGAAGATAAAGAGGCGAAACAAAACAGGGTCAGTCATAAAGACTGAGTAAGTCCTAGTGACTTTCAGCCTAAAACCAGGTAAGAGTAACATGACATGTATAAACCGAAAGTAAATATAAGCATGAGGACAAGGTAAACAGATCAAACTAAGATAACAGGATAAACTCAAGTAACAAGATAACCAAGGTAATAGGATAACCAAGGTAAACTCGGAATAGCATCGCATGTCTAACGTCCTCTGCACCAATCGTACTAGCATCCTAACTCGTATCATCCCTTCCATGTATATGTATAGACTCTTGCCGTACATCGTACGGGTTCCATCACGTTATTCTATACTACTACAACGTAGTGTCACCATTCTTGAAGTCGCTCGGACTGCCATCCTTGTTCTGGCCAGATTCCCTTATCATGAATTATCGCGTGTTCATCTAGGATTTACGCCACCTAGGACCACTAGGGATTATGCTACCTATTGGACGTTTTCTAGATTCGACCAGGGTTTGTGCCACCTAGGACCACTAGGGATTATGCTACCTATCGAACAACGCCCTTTTTCCACGTAATGATCTAATCGATCGGCTCCCTACAAGTCCTAGCTCGTCGTGTGTCGGTGTCATACGGCCCAATCACGAATGTAGCTACTCTGTGCTAGGTCCACCCTAGGGTGTATCAAGCCCTAGGGTATCAACCAATAACACCATTCCAAGCACGCACAGTGTACAACTACTGGTGCCCACACCTGCTTTTTCAACTCCGGGCTACGTGCACGACCATAGCCCGCCTGAACCTACGATGGCGCACCAAACTCAGCCGTCGTTTTGGTCGCTTACAATCAGCCCAGTAATCGTGCCCCACCCTAGCCTAGTCCCTAGGGTATCGTGATACATCCAAGAGGGTTACTACAGAAAAGGACTGCGTAACTAGGGTTTCCGTCCAGTAGGTTAAGTATTGTCATTCAAGACTTAACCCCTATCAGTCTAGCATGTCAAGTTGGTTAAGTGTGGTCATTCAAGTTCGTGACTTAACCCGTCTACATGTCATGTCAAGTTGGCTAAGTGTTGTCATTCAAGTTCATGACTTAGCCCTACGAATCACGTGTCAAGTTGGTTAAGCGTATTCCAGCGATTCATGGCTTAACCCTATCCCAATCATCGTGTCAAATTGGTTAAGTATATTTAAGCTTAACCCCATCAAATTACCGTGTTAGATTGGTTAAGTATATTCAAGCTTAACCCCATCAAATTACCGTGTTAGATTGGTTAAGTATATTCAAGCTTAACCCCATCAAATTACCGTGTTAGATTGGTTAAGTATATTCAAGCTTAACCCCATCAAATTACCGTGTTAGATTGGCTAAGTATATTTAAGCTTAACCACATCAAATTACTGTGTTAGATTGGTTAAGTATATTTAAGCTTAACCCCATCAAATTACCGTGTTAGATTGGTTAAGTATATTCAAGCTTAACCCCATCAAATTACCGTGTTAGATTGGTTAAGTATATTTAAGCTTAACCCCATCCACTAGTCAAATTATAACAGTAAAGTGTTACCCTTGTGAGTTTGCTTAACCTTACCATGCATCGCGTTATACTAGTCGGGTGTTATCGATCCATTCAGGTTAAACTAACCCATCCTCTAATCGTGTTATATGGTTAAGTGTCATCAAGAAATCAAGTCCGGTTTTACTTAACCTACCCATCCACGTCATATTGGTTAAGTGCCATTAATCTAATCAAGTTACTTAACCCACCCGTCCATGTCATATTGGTTAAGTGTCAATAGTCTAATCAAATTACTTAACCCACCCATCCATGTCATATTGGTTAAGTGTCATTAGTCTAATCAAGTTACTTAACCCACCCGTCCATGTCATATTGGTTAAGTGTCATTGGTCTAATCAGGTTACTTAACCCACCCGTCCCTGTCATATTGGTTAAGTGTCATTAGTCTAATCAGGTTACTTAACCCACCCGTCCATGTCATATTCATTAATTATTTATTAATGCATCAACCTCTCACATTGGACTTGTTTGCGGTCACTGGATATGTCGGGCGGTTCCGGGCAGAATTACACCGCAAACCCATCCCAACCTCGGGTTCAAGCATTACCATAATCTAATCTTTGCCTACGACCTCTCATTATTGTTGTGGTCACTGGATATGCCGGGCGGTTCCGGGCAGAATTACACCACAACTCAATTCTAACCTCGTGTCGAAGGCATCCGTTAGATTATTAATTACATATGTTTCGTCTAAGTCAAGATCCCCACTTTACATATTACTAAGCATATCCCCAAGTTCCACATTACATGCCCATGAAAATATGTACCCAATTCTAGCCACTTTACATATGTCCAATTCTCGCCTATTTGCATGTATGCCAAGTTTATGACATCCCAACCCTATCAAGTTCTAGCCAAAGTTACATGTTGTCAAGTTCATGCCCAAATAAACCCACATCATGGTTCATGTTCCCAATTCCACTTATGCCTATTTTACATAAGCTCAATCCCTTGATTTAACTTACATAGTCCCCAAAACTCGTGATTTAATTCATATGCCAATTCATGTATGCCCAAACTTGCAAATTACATTGGCAATACCCCAAATTTTCCTTGTTCATGTTATGCACAAATTCGACCACCTACACCTATATCCAAATAGGTGAAATCCCAATATTCCCCCGTATACAAATCACACATAAATCGTTGTTTAGGACTAGGTCCGAAATCGACCATGGTTCATCAAAAGAAAATAAATAGGGGAAGGTAGAAACTTTGCATAAAACAAGATCCGAGAGGAAAACATCATTACATGCATGATAAGGATATGAAAGAGTGATTTGCAACATGCATAGGCCCAAATTAATGTCATAGCAACATCCCCAAAGGTCAAGATCATAAATGAACAAGAATGAGCATGGATCGATTATCATGCATAGATCAAATTTTCAACTTTATCACATGCCATATTCAAGTTATCGTTTCAACCTAAAAGCATCTAGAACTTACAAAGCGTGGCTAGTGAATTAGGAGTAAGAATCTTAATAGAATCGTTGTAGAAGCTCTAGGAATGATGTAGCAATACTAGACGCCTTGAGAAATAAGTAGCTCCTTTGATTTGATGAAGAAAGATTGCTCCTTTGACTTGAATCAAGTTTGCATGCTTAGGCCTTTGAAGATGAAGATGGAGGCCATGATCAAGAGAGATTTTGGCAGCACTTTGTTGCTAGATTGATTTTTAGTGAATTAGGCTAGGTCTTAGTGTCTTTTTATAGAAGTTAGGAATAGTTTAGGCCATAGGATTAACCCTAGTTTAGATCTAGACCACTGAAAATCGTCACAGGCCAACCAACCAGACCAGAGAACCAAACAGGTGCACCAGGCCAGCCAGGTCAATCCAGAAAGCTGTGCAGGCCTGCTGCTCGGTCTGGGCGCACTTCCCAAGTGCACCAGTGCAAAATTGTATGGGCGCACTTCCCAAGTGCGCCAGTGCAATTTTGTTCTGGCGCACTTCCCAAGTGCGCCAGTGCATTCTGGCCCGTTTCTAGTTTTTCTGCCCAACTTCGTTCGTCTATATCTTCTTCGTACGGTATCCGTTTTACGCAAACTAGGACTCTATTTCAAGCAGAATTCCGAGACGAACGCAATGGTGTAACCTGTTTCCATTGGTTCTTAACTTATAATTTAATTCTGCCCTGATTTCTTATTTTAACATGTTATAAAAAAAAATTCGGGTTGTTACAGCGGTGGTAGGAGCAAGCCGGCACCTACGATAGCAGCTAGGTACAAGTAAATACCAAGTTTTTTATGTGTGTACAGTAAGTGGGAAGGGATCAACCTTGAGTAAAAGAGACTAGTAGGTGTGCGGTGTAATTAAGTAATGTGGTGTAACTTAGCAAAAGTGCGGTGTAACGAAACACATGTTGGTTGAGTTGGATAGTCCTTTGGGTGCTAATCTGATGTTGACTTTGGTCTTCGGGGTTAGTACTTGGAGGGTTGTTCGCTTAGCCAAGGTGTAGGATTGTCTTAGTACTTAGGAACGAAATCATCTTATCCATCCTTTTTATCTACCTTATCAATGTTACAGCCATATCATGATGCCTATTTATGTCTTGATCATTTACCTTACCTGTTATTTGTTAAAATTACTGGACTCGCCAGACTTTATGTCTGACCCATTTGTTTCCACCTCTTCTCTTTCCTTCCCCCCAGGTTTGCAAAGAGGGAATACTATAGCTTAATGCTGATTTCTTTCAGTTGCTTGAAAAGAGTAGATGTATCGCTTTGGACTCTCTCATCTTTATGGCTTTGCTTATGCTCAGTGGCGATTTATGCATTTATGTTATTTAAGTATTTGCTTCTTTACGTACTTTGAAGTTTTTGGAAAAGACTATTGATCCTGTTGTAATGTTTTTGGAAACTACTTATGTAAGCTTGTTTTGAGTTATGATGCTATGAAATAAGTTTTATCTTCCGCTGTGTTGTTTTATTTATTTATTCTTGTAATTTATCTGTTCTATACAACTATAACGCTTCATGGACATTGATGCATTCCCTTTGTGAGTGACATTAATGGACATGGGGTGTTACACGTGGCATCAGAGCTATGGTTACAAGTACAAATAAAATGTTTTGAAAAGTGTTTTCAAAAGTATTATTTTCCTAGAACGTATTTTCAAAAACTTGTTTTAAAGAAGCCATTTTCAAGGAAAGTTTACTTTAAAGAGCATAATCACCGTAAGCCATACATCTCTCTTTCTCTTCCCTTGTTTTGAAACTCTTCCTTTTTCTTTTCAGCATGTCTGGAGCATCTGAGATACCAGAGGGTGTTCATGTACTTGGTTGGTTTCGTCAATATCTCGAGGCTAGGGCCGCTACCGCGGGTCCGGCCAACGTTCCTCCTCCTCCTCCCCCAGCTCCAGCCATTTCTCCGCGTGGAGATGCTTTCTCCAAGATATGTAAAGATTTTCGTTCGATGGGTGGAAAACCTTTTTAGTGGGTCTGAAACGTTCTTTGAAGCTAGAAATTGGTTGAAAGATATGGAGGATCTGTTTGGCATTTTCGATTTGGACGATTGTAGGAAAGTCCAATTGGCTGCTTGGTTGATGAAGGACGAAGCTTTGTTTTGGTGGGAGGTTACTAATGGAGAGCGTACTGTAGAGACGTGGGCAGATTTTAGGGGAAGGTTTGAGTTAAAATTCCTTTCTCGAGCTAAGGAGAGTATGTAAAGGGAGAGGTTCTTGACATTGAAGCAGAAAAACTTGACCGTGAAGGAGTATGTGACCGAATTTAATAAGTTGGGGAGATTTAGGCTAGAGTTGGTGAATACACCTCACAAGAAGGCCTTGAGGTTTGCAAAGGGCCTAAATGAACCGCTTCACAGTTTGGCTATGTCCTACATTCCAATGGGGGCTACATATGAAAAGCTTGTTGATATGGCATACATCCATGAAGAAGAGAAGGGTGTAAGTACTTTTAGGCCGTAAGATAAGGAGCATACAAAGAAAGCCCAACAACAGAAGAAATGTGGTAAAGAAAAGAGGAAGTGTCACAACTGTGGGAAACCCAGCCATTTGAAGAAAGACAGTAGGAAGAAGAAGAAGGTCACTTGTTATCAATGTGGTGACGTGGGTCATGCTGTGAAGGACTGTCCTAAGAAGCAAGGGCAGAGGGCAGGTTCTAATTCGGGTGGGCAGATTCACGCTCTCATGGCTCCCGGACAGGAAGAAGGTAGAAAAATTTATGTCGAAAATTTGATTTTCTTGTTTGATCATCCTGTCCGTACTTTATTCGATTCTGGCACATCACATTCGTTTATCTCTACATCATTAGTTGAAACACTGCACTTAAATGCTAATCTCGTTGTGGATCCGGTTGTAGTATCAAATCATATTGGTGGGTCAGCTCATTTATCCATTGTTTGTAGGGATTTTAGATTGTCTATCTTAGGCATTGGTTTTGAATGTAATGCTTTTGTGCTTGATTTCATGGGCTACGGGTTGATTCTAGGGATGGATTGGCTAGCCAGATATGGTGCCATCCTAGATTGCGAACGAAGGGTGGTAAATTTTTTGACTCGTAGTGGAAACACCCTTGATATTTCTTGTGACCCTAGAGGATTGGTGATGCTTAGTTATCTTGAGTCACTTGACGCATCCAATGGTGATTTACATTCTGTTCATATAGTCCGTGAATATGTTGATGTCTTCGATGAGGTGAGGGGTCTACCCCCAAAACATGAGATATACTTTTGTATTTATCTTGTAGACAATGCAAAACCAGTATCTCTGCCAGTACGCCACATGGCTCCTCATGAGAGGAGGGAGCTCAATAAGTAAGTAGGGAAGTTGCTTGAGAAGGGATTCATAAGACGTAGTATATCGGAGTGGGGTGCTCCAGTAGTATTTGCCAAGAAGGAGGATGGGTCCCTTAGACTTTGTGTGGACTATAGAGAACTTAATAAGCTTACTAAGAAGAACATGCACCCACTGCCGTGGATTGACGATCTCTTCGATCAGTTAGTTGGCGCCTCAGTGTTTTCGCAGTTGGACTTAGCCACTGGTTTCCATCAGTTGAGAGTGGCTGAGGATAGCATAGATAAGACTGCCTTTAGGACTCTAGATGGTTTCTATGAGTGGCTTGTAATGCCCTTCGGTTTGACAAACACCCCTGCATAGTTTGTTGACTTGATAAGTAGGGTGTTTAGGGAGTACCTTAATAAATTCGTGGTGGTCTTTGTGGATGACATCTTGATCTTTTCTAAAAGTGAGGAAGAGCATGCCCTACATCTTAGGGAAGTGTCGGAGACCCTTCGAGCGCATAACCTTAAAGCTAAATTTTCTAAATGTCACTTTTGGAGGAAGAAAGTGTGATTCTTAGGGCACGTGGTTTCCAAAGAAGGGATAGCTGTGGATCCCGCGAAGGTGTTGGCCATCCAAGATTGGAAGGTCCCTAAAAATGTTACCGAGGTGAGGAGTTTCTTAGGGTTGGCAGGCTACTATAGGAAGTTTATCAAGGACTTCGCAAAGATATCAGCCCCATTGACACGCTTGACGAAGAAGAACCTAGTTTTCATGTGGGACGTAGATTGTGATGATGTGTTCCAACGTTTAAAGAGAGCCTTGACCACAACCCCAGTCTTAGTGTTTCCAGATGGGAGTAAGCCATTTACCGTTTATACCAATGGTTGTGGGACATGACTAGGCGCAGTCTTAATGCAAGAGGGGAGGGTAATAGCCTATGGAGGAAGGCAGTTGAGAGTGCATGAGCGAAATTACCCTACACATGACCTAGAGTTGGCTGCTATTGTTTTCGTGCTTAAGTCTTGGCGCCATTATCTTCTTGGCGAGAAATTCGAATGGTTCACAGATCACAAATCGCTAAAATACTTGTTCTCTCAGAAGGACTTGAACTTAAGGCAGCAAAGGTGGATGGAATTCTTAGCATCCTACGATTTCGAGATAGTATATACCCCTGGCAAGGGTAACGTGGTGGCAGACACCTTAAGTAGGAAAAGGTTGTCCTTGAGTCCGTTGTTTGTTGAGCGACAAAGCTTAGAGTTCATCTCTATGTTTAACTTTAGACCTTCTGTTGAATTTGTACCTAGTTTGCTAGCATCCTTAGAGGTCAGACCTACGCTTTTGGGATGGATTGGTGAGGCACAGCGAGACAACCCACAGTTGGCTGAGTTGGTAGAGAAGCTCATAAGGGGGGAGTCATCGAGCCATCTCAGTAGGTATACCCTAGATGATAAGGGTTGGTTACGTAGGGACGGTAGACTTTGTGTACCACGAGACGAGAACTTGAGGAAGACCATTCTTGATGATGCACATCGTTCAAAGATGACCATTCATCCCGGCGGGAACAAGATATACATGGACATGAGACGAGTTTCCTTTTAGGCCGGTATGAAGAGAGATGTGGCTGAATTTGTCGCTAGATGCTTGGTGTTCCAATAAGTAAAAGCAGAGAAAAAGAAGCCCGGTGGGTTGCTTCACCCATTGGAGGTCCCATAATGGAAGTGGGAGAGTCTCTCGATGGACTTTGTTGATGGTTTACCGAGATCGAGGAAGGGTAATATGGGGATTTGGGTCGTGGTAGACAGACCTACTAAGAGCACCCATTTCATTCTAGTGAAGAGTAAGAGGACTGCTCCATGGTTAGCCTCCGTATACATTCGAGAGATAGTCGTTTTCACGGTGTTCCTTCTAGCATAGTGAGCGATCGCGATCCTATCTTTACTAGCGAGTTTTGGAAGAGCTTGCAAGAGGCGGTAGGGACTCAATTATGTTTGAGCACTGCATATCACCCTCAGACGGACGGCCAGACCGAGAGGGTGAATCGTATTCTAGAGGACCTTTTGAGGCTATGTGTTTTAGACTTCGGAGGTACATGGGAGGAGCGTCTTCCTTTGGTGGAATTCGCGTATAATAATAGTTTTCAGTCTAGCATTGGCATGGCACCTTTTGAGTTTCTTTATGGAAGGCCTTGTCGTTCACCTGCATGTTGGTGGGAATCTACGGATAAGATCTTACTGGGGCCCGATATGATTATAGAGACTTAGGAAAAGATCGATTTGATTCGAAGAAGGATGAAGACGGCGCAAAATAGGCAGAAATCGTATGTGGACAAGAGGAGGACATATCTTGAATTTGATATTGGGGACCTATCAAGGTGTCTCCATTACGGAATTTTGTTCGCTTTGGGTCCGTTGGGAAGTTGGCACCAAGGTTCGTAGGGCCGTTTCCTATTAAGGAGAGGATTGGACATATGGCGTATAGAGTGGAGTTTCCCGAGAGACTTAGTGGTGTACAAGACGTATTCCATGTATCACAATTGAGGAAGTACTTGCATGAGACCGCGGAAGTGGTAGAGCCGAGCTTGCTTAGAGAGGTGGAGATAGAGCGTGATGCGACGATTCGATGAGCTCCTACATGCATTGTTGGGTCGGAGATTAAGAAGTTGAGGAATCGAGAGGTCATGCTAGTCAAAGTGCAATGGGGAGATGATGAGAGCGATGCTACTTGGGATACAGAACAGAAGATGCGTTCATTGTACCCTTTTCTTTTCGAGGGTATGTCTTTTAATTTCTCCTTTATCGCTTAGCTTGTACTTGTTCTATCTTTAGTATGTCCTCTCGCTAGTATCTTTGACCTTTAGATAGGGTAGTCCTATGGTTGAAACATGTGTTTGAGACATGTTATGTATGGTGGATGCATGTAGATGCAAGTGTTTGCTATTGGTTGCTCGCGGATGCATATACACACACTTTAGGCACTAGATCGGCTCAGACACTTTCATATTGCATATTGCATATAAATGGATGTATTTAGAAAAATGAATGTACATTGAATGTGTGTATTATATGGATGTTGTATTTAATTGAATGGTTGTGCACACATCTAGTAATGATATGTATAGGGTTCTTCACATACATGATGGATACATGGCACTATCATTATTTGCATTAAGGAGATCGACTGAATCAGTGGACCACCTGAATTTGCATTAGTATACGAACATATACACAAACTATGCATATGTACATGAAAAGCATTAGAAATCTTTTAAGGACCATGGTTGCTAGTGGTTGATGGTTGAGCAGATGGATGATTGGATGATAGGATACGTTCTTCTTGACTTAGAGATTTCGAGGACGAAATCCTTTAAGTAGAGGAGAATGTAACACCCCGAATTTTGAAATGATCGAATTAACTAACTTTAAGAACACTTAATTTTTAAAGAGAAATGAAGGGAAACAGGTTGCACCATTGCGTTCGTCTCAGAATTCTGCATGGAATAGAATTCAAGTTTTCGAAAAACGGAGTCCAGACGAAGGAGATATGACCCTCGGAAGATAACAAGAAAAAAAAGTGAGCAGGCCGACCAGGGAGGTCGACCTCCCAAGGAGGAGGTCGACCATGGTGTCGACCTGGGTACCCCCAGGTCGACCTGGGGGTCGACCTCCCCCTTTGGGAGGACGAACCTGGTTTGACCAGTTTGCTGCGTGGTGCAATTTTTGGGCCTGGGACGATTTTTGATGGTCCAGATCAGTTTTAGGGTTAATCCTAAGGCCTAAATAACTTCCTACACCTATATATGCACCCTAAGACCTAACCCTAATTCATAAAATAATTTCTAAGACACCATTAGGCTGTCAAGCTCTCCCCTAAACCCTAGCCGCCGCCTCTAACTCAAATTGCAAGCATTCAACTTCAATTCAAATCAAAGTTTAGGGCTTTAAAAACAATTAAAGAAGATAAATCAACATCACCGCAATATTTCTACACCAATTTCAGTGCATAATTCTATTCTTTAACCACGAAAGGTGAGTACGGTGATTTTCACAATATAATGGGATTAAAAGTAACATGATGAAGTTGTAAAGAGGATTCATATGTATGTATGTAATTTAAATCTCATCCAAGTTTTCACCTTTTGATCCATGTCATCATATGCCTATGTTTCTATGTAAAGTTCATACCTTTTATCAGTTTATTCATGTTGAATCTGTCATTATGCCTCTATGCAAGTTTATATGCCCCTTTATTTCGTGATGTTAATTCCAATTTTCTGTGATTTGATTCTCTCTTCTTATCCCTATTCCTTTTATTTTTGGATCTAGGTTACATTCGAGCCTATGTCAAAAATACGCGCGAATACGTGGGAACGATGGGGATATGTGAAATATGGAAAATTGGATATTATTGGATATTTTGGATAATTGGATAATATGTGAAATTGGCATATTTGGGAATGAATTACATGGAGTTGATGAAATTGCCTAAAATTGTAAATTTGTAATTGAGGCTAATTAATGTGTAATTGGTGACAATTTGGAATATGCAATATTATAGACATGATTATAGTATATGACATGAAAATTGGGTATGGGTGAAATACGATGTTAATGAACCTTTGAAACGAGGTTAGGCGCAATTGTGACGTAAGACTGCCCGGAACCGCCCGACAAATCTAGCGGTCACAATTGGACGTCTAATGTGAGAGATCAAAGAAATGAATTATAGGCGTAACGATGGGTGACACGAGGTTAAAGCCGGTTTGTGGCGTAAGACTGCCCGAAACCGCCCAGCAAATCCAACGGGCACAAAGTGTTTTGTCTAATGTGAGAGGTCATGCACCGTTCGTCATAAGGAATGAATTAAGGAATACTAACCATAATAAGACATGGGTATGGTTAGAGGGTTAAGTGGGGTGACATGTAAATCATGACAAGTAAATATGGACTTAAGTGGGGGAAAAATCTAGTGGGGGCCAAGCATAAGTGGGAGGCTTGTGTCGGATGGGGACCCGTTTCAACCAGTAACCCGTTTGAGTATCTAATTGGGCCCGGTACTAGGCCGGGGTTGGGACATGCTTACTAGGCTTGAATATAAGAGGTCAAAACGCGAATAGTGGTGGCAACGCAAGTCCAACGGGTTCATGTGTGTGCATGGGTCCGGGCTAGTAGGTAAGACGTTGTTGCATCATGTAGGTGTGACCGTTCATTTCATGTTGGTATCGGGGTTGCCACTTTGGGGAGTGATACACCCCACTGTGGGGCCAGCACGGGTGCCTACAGGGTTTAGGGAGCCGATCGAATGGGTAGAGTAAAGGGTACCTTAGCCGTGGTAGGAGCAAGCCGGTACCTACGATAGCAGCTAGGTACAAGTAACTACCAAGTTTGTCATGTGGGTACAGTTAGTGGGAAGGGATCAACCTTGAGTAAAAGAGACTAGTAGATGTGCGGTGTAATTAAGTAATGTGGTGTAACTTAGCAAAAGTGCGGTGTAATGGAATACATGTTGGTTGAGTTGGATAGTCCTTTGTGTAACACCCCACGTCCATTAATGTCACTCACAAAGGGAATGCATTAACTTCTATGGAGGTTTTAGGTGAATATAGAACAGTAAAATTTCAACAAGACAGATATAAAATAGTACTTGGAAATTTAAAAACTTTATTTCAATTGCAGCAGAAGTCAAAACATGTTTGATTACATCATAACACCATAATCAAAGTCAAGTACAATATCTATCTTGATAAAACAAGTACATAATCCCATTACATAAATAGCCATTAAAAAGAAAGATAACAAGCTGGACTTTACTTCAGCAGTCCAAGCTTTCCAAGAGATAAGCAATCCAATCAGACTCCACTGGAACTTGGCCCAACCTGAGGACCTGAAGGGAGAAAAGGATGAAAAAAGGGGGGGGTCAGACATAAAGTCTGGTGAGTATGATAATTCTACAATACTATTATCAAAATAACTGGACTAAGGCATAAGCTGGAAAACAAGGAAATGTCTATGAAAGAGCAGATTAAGGACATAGACAATCGCTAAAGGAAACGTTATAGGCGCTCCTAAATACTAAAGGATAAACACTATACTGCACCACACCAGTCACCCTAAAGATTGATTCCACTTAGCTTCACTTAGAAACTTTCTTAATGGCTTTACGTACTCCTAGCTGACTACATAGGTGCCGCCTGCCCCTATCTCCACTAGGTGTACCCCACTTTCCATTTTTCGATCGGCTGCCTACTCGTAGATACCCGTGCTGGCCCCACAGTGGGGTGTATCATTCCCCTAAAGTGGCAACCCGATATAACGGAGATGCACGGCTTATACCTACACGATGCAACAACGTCTTACCTACTAGCCCGGGTCCACACACGCATATGAAACCCATTGGACTTGCGTTGCCACTGCTCCCTGTTTTGGCCTCTTATAGTCAAACCCAGTATGCGTGTCCCGTCCTCGACTTGGGTCGAGCCCACAAAGATACGTTTTGGGATACTGGTTGAAACGGGCCCCCATTATTTCCCACAAGCATTCCACCTAAGCTTGTCCCATTAGTCCATCCACTTAACCCACTTAGTCATGTTCATTTACATGTGTATTTGGTTAAGTCTAATCGTATTTCAAATGCCTCTAAAGGCAACCACTAGATTCCTCATGCCACCCAAGGCACCTACTTAACCCCCATGTCCCACCTTACATGATTATCTGGCTAAGTATTTCTTAATTCATTAAGGCCATAATCTCATAAAGACCTCTCACATTAGACTGGCATTTATGGCAGCTGGATTTGCCGGGCGGGTCCGGGCAGTCTTACACCACAAAAGAGTCTAACCTCGTGTCTTTACAACTGTTATGCTTTAGTTTGGGCCTAGGACCTCTCACATTGGGCCGACATTTGTGACTACTGGATTTGCCGGGCGGGTCCGGGCAGGTTTACGTCACAAACGGTTCCAACCTCCTGTCCTAAGCATTGATTATTATTAATAATCCACTTTCACCAACTTTAATAATTCCCTACTTGAATTATTAATTAATTCCAAATTTAACAATGTCCATAATTGACTCAATTATGGACATCCATTTAAGGCTTGCAAAATCATATCAATTGCACCCCAATTTATTAATTTCCTAATATTACCCCTACCCCATGTTTGAACATTTATTCGCAAAATGTATGCTAGACCCTATTAGTCTAACTCATAGCATAAAAGAAAATATTCACAACAACAACATATATATGTGACTAAATAAATCATAACAAGGGGTAAAACTTGCATACATTACAACTTGCATAAGTTTATACATGTCATGGATCTAAGGGTGTCAACTTATTCATAATTCACATAATATGATTTTGATCAAATTTCATAAACTTGTATAGGACATGTGTGAATCAACATAATTAACAATATGGTTTTATGTGGGTACACCTAACTCAATAGGCAAATTCCCAAAAATCAAAATTCACTTAATCATAGATTCATGTGTATGGGTACTCCTAACTTAATAGGCAAATTCCCATATTCAAGATCCAATTAATTTGTAGATTCATGAATATGGGTACACCTAACCCAATAGGCAAATTCCCTTAATCAAGATCTATTATAAAAAAAACATAAACTTTAAACATGATCCAATTCGCATAAATACTAACATCATGATTTTACAACTTGTATGATTCAACACAACTTAACATGACATCATTATCATATAACATAAGTATTTCAACATATGTGATAATATGAGATCTACAACATATATAAGATTTACAACATAGCATATCATAATTTGCAACATAGCATGATATGATTTACAACATAGCATAGCATGATTAACCACATATGACATAGCATAGGATTATTTACAACATAATCACTACAACATAACAACATATATATGATAACATAATAGCATGACAAGAGATCCACAAAATAATTTACAAATACATAACAATTCATATCACTTTCTTGTGATCCATTCATAACTTAATCAAATTATTTTATAATAATATTGTGAGATTCATCATACTCACAATTTTAAAGAAGAGAAATAGAAAGAGAGAGAGCTTTTGATTTGATTTGAGTAGATTTAGTTTGTAGATTAGACCTTCTTCTTCTTTAGTTTGTGACGGCTATGCTGAACTCCACGGCAACGGCATGTCGGTAGCTCTCCAATTTTTCAAGTGATTTAGGGTTAGAGTCTACCCACTTATTTATAGATGTTAGGATTCATTTAGGCCATTAGATTTAACCTAGAAATAACCGCAGCCATTCAAACCAGATGGGGTTTATCTTATTGACTCAGCAATGAGTCAAAAGTGACTCATCAAACACTCAGCAAATTAATAAACTTCTATTCATGTTTACATTAACTGGCCATATATATAAATATATATATATATATATATACACACGCACCTATTCATGAATTCAAATTAATCCATAATTAACTTATGACCATTTCTACACATTAATTTTCCAATTAATGTCTTAATTCCATTTTTCGCTTTTTAAGGCAATTCACATATCTCAAATTTGTTATATGCCTTTTTAAGGCTATTTCGTGCAAATTCTCAATATTAATTCTTTTAATTTGTGAATATTAGTATTAACAGAAATACGGGGTGTTACATTCTCCCCTCCTTAAGGGATTTCGACCCTGAAATCTTCAAGTTTATATCCTATCATCAACCATCTACTCAATCAACAAACACTGACATCCATTGTCCTTATAGACTTCTAATGCTTTCATGTTTAAATGCACAGTGTGTGTCTATGTCCGTATCTAATGCAAAATCAGGCGGTCCACTGATTCAGTTGACCTCCTTGATGCAATTCATGATAGTGCCATGCATCCATTATGTATGCAAAAGATCCTAATTGCTTACAAAATACTTCTATATGCGTGCACATCCATTCAACCGAATGCAGCATCTATATGATGGTACAACCATTATACATCCATTATACTAAATACATTCATTTATGCAATATGCAATATGTAGTGACTGAGCCGATCTAGTGCCTAAAGTGTGTGTATATATGCATCCACGAGCAACCACTAGCAACCACTTGCATCCATTTTGCATCCATCATACATAACATGTCTCAAACACATGTTTCAACCATAGGATTATCCTAACTAAAGGTCAAAGATACTAATGAGAGGACATACTAAAGATAAGATAAGATAAGCTAAGCGATAAAGGAGAAATTAAAAGACATACCCTCAAAAAGAAAAGGGTATAGCGAACGCATCTTCCCTTCTGTCTCCCAAGTAGCGTTGCTCTCATCATCTCCCCATTGCACTTTAACTAGTCTGACCTCTCGATTTCTCAACTTTTTGATCTCCGACCTAAGAATGCATGTAGGAGCTCGTCTAATTGTTGCATCACGCTCTATTTCCACCTCTTTAAGCAAGCTCGGCTCTACCACCTCCGCGGTCTTGTGCAAACACTTCCTCAAATGTGATACATGGAATACGTCGTGTACTCCACTAAGTTTCTCAGGCAACTCCACCCTATACGCCGTCTTCCCAATCCTGTCTTTTATAGGAAACGGCCCTACAAACCTTGGCACTAATTTCCCAACAGACCCAAAGCGAACAACATTCCGTAACGGAGACACTTTGATAAAAACCATGTCCCCAATGTCAAACTCAAGATCTGTCCTCCTCTTATCAGCATACGATTTCTGCCTATCTTGTGCTGCTTTCATCCTCCTTCGAATCAAATCAATCTTCTCCGAGGTTTCCCTAACCATATCGGGCCCAAGTAGGATTTTATCGGTAGATTCCCACCAACATGTAGGCGAACGGCAAGGCCTTCCATAAAGAGCTTCGAAAGGTGCCATGCCAATACTAGACTGAAAGCTATTATTATATGCAAATTCTACCAACGGAAGGTGCTCTTCCCATGTACCCCCTAAGTCTAGGATACAAAGCCTTAAAAGATCCTCTAGAATACGATTCACCCTCTCGGTCTGGCCGTCCGTCTGAGGATGATATGCGGTGCTCAAACATAGCTGAGTCCCTACTGCCTCTTGTAAACTCTTCCAAAATTCACTAGTGAAGATGGGATCACGGTCGCTTACTATACTAGAAGGAATACCGTGCAAACGAACTATCTCTTTAATGTATACAGAAGCCAACCACGGAGCAGTCCTCTTACTTTTCATGGGAATAAAATGGGCACTCTTAGTAAGTCTATCTACTATAACCCAAATCCCTGTATTACCCTTCCTTGATCTTGGTAATCCATCCACAAAATCCATTGAGACGCTTTCCCATTTCCATAGTGGAACTTCCAATGGGTGAAGCAACCCACCGGGTTTCTTTTGTTCCGCTTTTACTCATTGGCACATCAAGCATCTAGCGACGTACTCGGCCACATCCTTTTTCGTACCGGCCCAAAAGAAAACCCGCTTCATATCTTTGTACATCTTGTCTCCGCCGGGATGAATGGTCATCTTTGAGCGATGAGCATCATCAAGAATGGCCTTCCTTAAGTCTTCGTCTTGTGGTACACAAAGTCTATTATCCCTTCGTAACCAACCCTTATCTTCTAGGGTATACCTACGTAGATGGCTAGACGACTCCCCTCCTTTGAGCTTTTCTACTATCTCAACCAACTGTGGGTCGTCTTGCTGTGCCTCACCAACTCGTCCTAGAAGTGTAGGTCTAAACTCCAAGGATGCTAACAAACCAGGTACTAGGTCAACAGAGGGTCTAAAGTCAAACATGGAGATGAATTCTAAGCTTCGTCGTTCAACAAACAACGGACTCAAGGACAACCTTTTCCTACTTAAGGCGTCTGCTACCACGTTACCCTTGCCCGGGTTATATGCTATTTCAAAATCATAGGAGGCTAAGAATTCCATCCACCGTTGCTGCCTTAAATTCAAATCCTTCTGAGAGAATAAGTATTTTAATGATTTGTGGTCAGTGTACAGTTCGAATTTCTCACCAAGAAGATAGTGACGCCAAGACTTAAGCGTGAAAATAATTGCGGCTAACTCAAGGTCATGCGTAGGGTAATTCTTTTCATGAACCCTCAACTGCCTTCCACCATAGGCTATTACTCTTCCCTCTTGCATGAGGACCGCGCCAAGTCCCGTCCCACAAGCATCAGTATAGACGGTAAACGGTTTATTCCTGCCTGGCAGCACTAAGACTGGGACTGAAGTTAAGGCTCTCTTTAAACGTTGGAACGCATCATCACAATCTTCGTCCCACGTAAAAACCAGGTTCTTCTTCGTTAACCGTGTTAATGGAGCTGATATTTTTGCGAAGTCTTTGATAAACTTCCTATAATAGCCAGCCAACCCCAAGAATCTTCTTACTTCGATTACATTTTTAGGGACCTTCCAATCTTGGATGGCCACCACCTTTGCGGGATCCACTGCTATCCCTTCCTTGGAAACCACGTGCCCTAAGAACCGTACTTCTTTCCTCCAGAAGTGACACTTAGAAAATTTTGCCTTAAGGTTATGCGCTCGAAGGGTTTCCAACACTTCCCTAAGATGTAGGGCATGCTCTTCTTCATTCTTAGAAAAGACTAAGATGTCATCCACAAAGACTACCACGAATTTGTTAAGGTACTCCCTAAACACCCTACTCATCAAATCAACAAAATATGCGGGGGCGTTTGTCAAACCAAGGGGCATCACTAGCCATTCATAGAATTCGTCAGGAGTCCTAAAAGCAGTCTTATCTATACTATCCTCAGTCACTCTCAGTTGATGAAAGCCAGTGGCTAAGTCCAACTGCGAAAACACTGAGGCGCCAACTAACTGATCAAAGAGATCGTCAATCCTCGGCAGTGGGTGTCGGTTCTTTGTAGTAAGCTTGTTTAGTTCTCTATAGTCCACACAAAGTCTAAGGGACCCATCCGCCTTTGTAGCAAATACTACTGGAGCACCCCACTCCGATATACTACGTCTTATGAACCCCTTCTCAAGCAACTCCTTCACTTGCTTATTGAGTTCCCTCCTTTCACGAGGAGCCATGTGGCGCACTGGCAAAGATACGGGTTTAGCATTATCCACAAGATAAATTCGAAAGTCTATCTCCCGCTTTGGAGGTAAGCCCTTCACCTCCTCAAACACATCCGAATATTCCCGGACCACCTCTACCGTTCGCAGATTCTCTACAGACGCGTCAAGCGATTCAAGATAACTTAGCATAACGGAATTTATGGGATTACAAAAGATGTCGAGAGCATTACCAAGGCGAGTCACAAGCCTAACTACTCCCCTTTCACAATCAAGAATGGCCCCATTTCTAGATAACCAATCCATTCCTAAAATTAGCCCATAGCCCGTGAAGCCCAATACATAAGCATCACATCTAAATTCAATGCTAAGTATAGAGATTTTCAAATCCAAACATATCATGGTCAAATGAGCCGAACCCCCAATTGGATTTGAAACAACCAAGGGATCCTCTACTAAACTGGTGTTCAAGTGCAGTAATTCAACTAATGATGCAGAGATAAACGAATGAGATGCGCCAGAATCGAATAAGGTACGGACAGGATGATCAAACAGAAAAACTAAGCTTTCAACAGAAATTGTTCTACCTCTTTCTTGCAGCGGTGGGGCCGCAATAGCCTGAACTTGCCCACTTGCCTGCCCTGGTGCCATAAGAGCCTGCACCTATCCTCCCGAGGTAGACCCTGCCCTCTGCCCCTTCTTTGGGCAGTCCTTCACCAAATGTCCCGCATCTCCACAATGAAAACAACCAGTCTTCTTTTTTTTGTACAATCTTTGCTGAGATGGCCAGGCGTCCCACAATTGAATCATCTCTTCTTCCCTTTGCCATTATTGCTTTTACCACCCTTCTTATTTTGCTGTTGGGGTTTCTTCTGATCCCCTTTCTTTTCAACTGCCTTATCCTCATGCATAAGTGCCATTTCTACTAGCCTTTCAAAGGTGGCTCCCATAGGGATGTGGGTCATAGCCAACCCTTGCAACGGTTCATTCAAGCCTCTAACGAACCTCAAAGCTTTTTTCTCTGGCGTGTTCACCAACTCCAAGCCAAACCTTGCTAACTGATTAAATTTATTGACATACTCCTTCACTGATAAGCTCCCTTGCTTTAATGTCAGGAATTTTTCCATATTTAAATTCTCCTCTGCCCTTGAAGAAATTTTGCCTCAAACGTTTGTCTGAAATCCGCCCATGAATCAACTGGACGTTCCCCGTTAGTGACCTCCCACCAAAACGAGGCTTCTCCCTTCATTAACCAAGCAGCTAAACGGACTTTCCTCCCATCTTCCACTTCAAAGATATCCAACAATTCCTCAGTCTCCTTAAGCCAGTCTCTGGCCTCCACAAACATCTCAGTCCCTTGAAAAGTTTTTCCTCCCATAGCCTTAAATTCCTTGCACGTCTTTGCAAAAGTGTCAACACGAGGAGGAGGAGGAGGAATGGGTGCAACTGGGGGTGGAGGAACATCTGCTGGGCCTGCAGTGGTGGCCCTAGCCTCCAAATATCTCCTAAACCACCCTGGAATCGTCACATCTTCTGGGAGATTAAGATCTTCAGCCATGCTGAAACGAAAAAGGAAAGATTCAAAATGGAGAATTCGAAAGATAAAGATAAGGATATGGCTATTTGGGATTATGTTTTTCATAAAAACTTTCTCTAAATAACATGTTTTTGAAAGCACTTCTTCCAAAAATACTTTAGAAAAATATTTTTCTAAAAAGTTTATCTGTTCTGGTAACCTTATGCTCTGATACCACGTGTAACACCCCACGTCCATTAATGTCACTCACAAAGGGAATGCATTAACTTCTATGGAGGTTTTAGGTGAATATAGAACAGTAAAATTTCAACAAGACAGATATAAAATAGTACTTGGAAATTTAAAAACTTTATTTCAATTGCAGCAGAAGTCAAAACATGTTTGATTACATCATAACACCATAATCAAAGTCAAGTACAATATCTATCTTGATAAAACAAGTACATAATCCCATTACATAAATAGCCATTAAAAAGAAAGATAACAAGCTGGACTTTACTTCAGCAGTCCAAGCTTTCCAAGAGATAAGCAATCCAATCAGACTCCACTGGAACTTGGCCCAACCTGAGGACCTGAAGGGAGAAAAGGATGAAAAAAGGGGGGGTCAGACATAAAGTCTGGTGAGTATGATAATTCTACAATACTATTATCAAAATAACTGGACTAAGGCATAAGCTGGAAAACAAGGAAATGTCTATGAAAGAGCAGATTAAGGACATAGACAATCGCTAAAGGAAACGTTATAGGCGCTCCTAAATACTAAAGGATAAACACTATACTGCACCACACCAGTCACCCTAAAGATTGATTCCACTTAGCTTCACTTAGAAACTTTCTTAATGGCTTTACGTACTCCTAGCTGACAACATAGGTGCCGCCTGCCCCTATCTCCACTAGGTGTACCACACTTTCCATTTTTCGATCGGCTGCCTACTCGTAGATACCCGTGCTGGCCCCACAGTGGGGTGTATCATTCACCTAAAGTGGCAACCCGATATAACGGAGATGCACGACTTATACCTACACGATGCAACAACGTCTTACCTACCAGCCCGGGTCCACACACGCATATGAAACCCGTTGGACTTGCGTTGCCACCGCTCCCTGTTTTGGCCTCTTATAGTCAAACCCAGTATGCGTGTCCCGTCCTCGACTTGGGTCGAGCCCACAAAAATACGTTTTGGGATACTGGTTGAAATGGGCCCCCATTATTTCCCACAAGCATTCCACCTAAGCTTGTCCCATTAGTCCATCCACTTAACCCACTTAGTCATGTTCATTTACATGTGTATTTGGTTAAGTCTAATCGTATTTCAAATGCCTCTAAAGGCAACCACTAGATTCCTCATGCCACCCAAGGCACCTACTTAACCCCCATGTCCCACCTTACATGATTATCTGGCTAAGTATTTCTTAATTCATTAAGGTCATAACCTCATAAAGACCTCTCACATTAGACTGGCATTTATGGCAGCTGGATTTGCCGGGCGGGTCCGGGCAGTCTTACACCACAAAAGAGTCTAACCTCGTGTCTTTACAACTGTTATGCTTTAGTTTGGGCCTAGGACCTCTCACATTGGGCCGACATTTGTGACTACCGGATTTGCCGGGCGGGTTCGGGCAGGTTTACGTCACAAACGGGTCCAACCTCGTGTCCTAAGCATTGATTATTATTAATAATCCACTTTCCCCAATTTTAATAATTCCCTACTTGAATTATTAATTAATTCCAAATTTAACAATGTCCATAATTGACTCAATTATGGACATCCATTTAAGGCATGCAAAATCATATCAATTGCACCCCAATTTATTAATTTCCTAATATTACCCCTACCCCATGTTTGAACGTTTATTCGCAAAATGTATGCTAGACCCTATTAGTCTAACTCATAGCATAAAAGAAAATATTCACAACAACAACATATATATATGACTAAATAAATCATAACAAGGGGTAAAACTTGCATACATTACAACTTGCATAAGGTTAACATGTCATGGATCTAAGGGTGTCAACTTATTCATAATTCACATAATATGATTTTGATCAAATTTCATAAACTTGTATAGGACATGTGTGAATCAACATCATTAACAATATGATTTTATGTGGGTACACCTAACTCAATAGGCAAATTCCCAAAAATCAAAATTCATTTAATCATAGATTCATGTATATGGGTACACCTAACTTAATAGGCAAATTCCCATATTCAAGATCCAATTAATTTGTAGATTCATGTATATGGGTACACCTAACCCAATAGGCAAATTCCCATAATCAAGGTCTATTATAAAAAAAACATAAACTTTAAACATGATCCAATTCGCATAAATACTAACATCATGATTTTACAACTTGTATGATTCAACATAACTTAACATGACATCATTATCATATAACATAAGTATTTCAACATATGTGATAATATGAGATCTACAACAAAAATAAGATTTACAACATAGCATATCATAATTTGCAACATAGCATGATATGATTTACAACATAGCATAGCATGATTAATCACATATGACATAGCATAGGATTATTTACAACATAATCACTACAACATAACAACATATATATGATAACATAATAGCATAACAAGAGATCCACAACATAATTTACAAATACATAACAATTCATATCACTTTCTTGTGATCCATTCATAACTTAATCAAATTATTTTATAATAATATTGTGAGATTCATCATACTCACAATTTTAAAGAAGAGAAATAGAAAGAGAGAGAGCTTTTGATTTGATTTGAGTAGATTTAGTTTGTAGATTAGGCCTTCTTCTTCTTTAGTTTGTGACGGCTATGCTGAACTCCATGGCAACGGCATGTCGTTAGCTCTCCAATTTTTCAAGTGATTTAGGGTTAGAGTCTACCCACTTATTTATAGATGTTAGGATTCATTTAGGCCATTAGATTTAACCTAGAAATAACCGCAGCCATTCAGACCAGATGGGGTTTATCTTATTGACTCAGCAATGAGTCAGAAGTGACTCAGCAAATACTCAGCAAATTAATAAACTTCTATTTATGTTTACATTAACTGCCCATATATATATAAATATATATATATACACACGCACCTATTCATGAATTCAAATTAATCCATAATTAACTTATGACCATTTCTACACATTAATTTTCCAATTAATGTCTTAATTCCATTTTTCGCCTTTTAAGGCAATTCACATATCTCAAATTTGTTATATGCCTTTTTAAGGCTATTTCATGCAAATTCTCAATATTAATTCTTTTAATTTGTGAATATTAGTATTAACAGAAATACGGGGTGTTACACTTTGGGTGCTAGTCAGATGTTGACTTCGGTCTTCGGGGTTAGTAGTTGGTGGGTTGTTCGCTTAGCCAAGGTGTAGGATTGTCTTAGTACTTAGGAACGAAATCATCTTGTCCATCCTTTTTATCTACCTTTTCTATGTTACAGCCATATCATGATGCCTATTTATGTCTTGATCATTTACCTTACTTATTATTTGTTAAAATTATTGGACTCGCCGAACTTTATGTCTGACCCGTTTGTTTCCACCTCTTCTCTTTCCTTCCCCCCCCCTCAGGTTTGCAAGGAGGGAATACGACAGCTTAGTGCCGATTTCTTTCAGTTGCATGAAAAGAGTAGATGTATTGCTTTGGACTCTCTCATCTTTATGGCATTTCTTATGCTCAGTGGGGATTTATGCATTTATGTTATTTAAATATTTGCTTCTTTATGTACTTTGAAGTTTTTGGAAAAGACTATTGATCCTGTTGTAATGGTTTTGGAAACTACTTATGTAAGCTTGTTTTGAGTTATGATGCTATGAAATAAGTTTTATCTTCCACTGTGTTGTTTTATTTATTTATTCTTGTAATTTATCTGTTTTATACAACAATAACGTTTCATGGACATTGATGCATTCCCTTTGTGAGTGACATTAATGGACATGGGGTGTTACAGAAATACTCTGTCAGACACTCATCTATACAAGTCTTCCAGGAACAGGATGAACCGAAGGCACCCTCTTACCACATCCTATATAGGTATCACCCCAAGGATCAGTAGCGAGTAATCCTTGCAATCCGTAGATTCCTATCACGATAGAATCACTGCCGAAATATCTCTAGCCGCTAAACTAGAGAAATTCAACCAGTGGTGCTTCTGATTATGAAGATCCATGGTCTTCAATGCTCCATCTTCAATCAACATCTTCCATGTATTTGTTGGTCGGAATGGTTTCGAGTATAATTCGATCTCGGTCTTTCCGTACCAACAATCGTATTAGCTAGATTTGATAGTTGGTTTTTTAACTATCAAATAATATTCATGTTAATGAAATGAGTTTATTGATCCAGTACTCGACATTACTTGGCCTCTTTAATTAAACATCTATTAATTTTATTCTTAAAATCTTCCAATATTTGGAGTTTTTCTTTTACTTCTTATTAAAAATAAGAATATTCTTAAAAATCATTTCATTCGCTTATAAACTTTTCGAATACAGTTTATAATATTATTTACAGAAATCATAACTTACGTTTCCCCTTAATTACTCTCGTTTATAAACTATTACCATTCTTGGATAGTCATGAAGTCGATCAAGTTGGGGTATTTTATCTACCTCTCAGACCTTGAATAACAATGTAACAACCCGGAAAATCAGAACCAATTTAGAATTTTTATTTTGGCAATTTTGAATATTTCAAATGATTTATTTTAAATAATATTGATCGGAAATTTATTTTGAATAGAATTAGAACGTATAAATTTATTTAAATCAAAGTTAGAATATAAATATTTATTTTAATTATAAAAGAAATTAGAAATGGCGCGGTAGTTTGAAAATTCGATTTCAAACATCAAATGAATGTACTGGATTCAATATAAACCGGATTTTAGCAAAACCAGAAACATTAGAATCTGCTTGAAAATATCTTTCGAACGAATGTGAAAAATCCAGATTTCATAGCGGGAATAAAAAGTTATCCCCAGTTGAAAATTCAGAATAGTCGCTATGGAATTTATATATATTTTAATATATAAAAATAGCGATTTTGCAAACGACCTCCGTTTTCTATGAGACCACTTTTATTGGATCCGGAATGTCAAATTATTGCGGGATTCCAATTTTCATAATTTTTTGGAATCAATATGTGAGCGTGGTGAATTTAAACATGTTTGGTCAATTTTGTTTGAATTTAATCGACTGAAAAGTTACTGTTTTTGAAACAGTCTCCAAATTCGACGAAATTAGTTTTGTTAGGACCGTATCATCAAAACATAACCAGATTTATTTTTATGGAATTTTTGGAGTCAGTATGTGGCCCTAGTAAATTGAAATGTGCATTTGAATTTAAAATATATTGATTTATATTTTAATTTAAACGAAAACTGATTGTAACAGCCGAATTGGCTTGTGAAACATATCCCATTGTATTCGGAATGGGTGTATTCGGCTAGGGGCGACAGTCGTTGGGTATGATTTGGAGTTCAAATGCGAAATCACTTTTATTTCGAATTAAATTAAAATTAAAAAATATATATACTCATTCCATTGGTCAAAACCCTCCACGGTGGTCAAACCAAAAATCCCGCCTCCCGAATTAGAACCAACGACGGAAAAAGCTCCATACTTCTCCCACTCTTTTCTTTTAATCCACGTAGTAAAATTCCGTGATTAAGAAGGCAATTTTGTAGAGGATTCTCCCCTCTATAAATCCATACCAACTAGAGCAATTGTCGTTGAGTATTTCTCTCAATTTTCGCTCACAAAGAGAGTCGTTCGCCATTAGTTTTGGTGACGAGGAGCAGGCCGAGTTGGCCGGATCTGGGCGTGGTGGTGCGGATCTCCGAGGCGGAGGGCGTGGCGGTCCCTAATGGGACCCACAGCGACGGTGGCGGTGAAAATTGGATGCCCTAGGGCGCGAGCTCCATACGATGGGGTGTAGATGGTCAAATAGCGAGTTTTTCTTTTTCTTTTTTTTTACATAGTTTAAAACTGATTTGAATAAAAATAAAATTTGCATGGTTTTTAAAAATAAAATTATTATTGTTTTTAAAAAATAAATAATTGAATATACATATGGCTTGAGAAAAAATATAAAAATGTGTTTTTAAATATATATATAGCGAAGGTTTTAAAAATATAAATAGTGTAATAAAATGTAATTTTATATAAATGTAAATAGCATTTTAAAAGGTGATTTTTTTAAAATCTAAATAGCTTTAGTTTAAAAATATGATTTTTATAGAAATAGTTTTAGATTTAAAAATGGATTTTTAAAATAAAAATATCATGGTTTTCAAAATATAAAAATATGATTTTTATATATATGGAGTTGAATAGAAAATATAAATTTTTATATAAAATAGCATAGGTTTAAGATGTGATTTTTAATTTTTATAACAATGATAAAAATGTGATTTTTATTTTGAAATAATTTTAAATTAAAATATAATTTTTAATTTATATATAGTATTGATTTTAAAAATACAATTAGCATGATTTTTAAAAAGAAATAACGCAATATAAAAATATGATTTTTAATATGAACAACGTGAAAAGATTGCGTTGGAATTTTGGGCGAATCCAGACTGTTCAGATGATCAGAAATAAAACTGGAGGAGTGGAACCCAAAGGTGAGAACTTCTCACTAAAATTATTTCTGTACAATTATTTATTTTATAACTGCATATATGAATTGCTCCTCGTCGTCCACAGACCATGGACGACTTGTTTGATTGTATTGTGTTGTTGAATATGATTGTGATTTGAAATGAACTGTATGAAATATTCATGTGTTGAATAAAATATTTGAATAATAAAAATATCATTTTATTGTATAAATAAACTGAATAGAATATTCATGTGTTGAATAAAATATTTTATCATTAGAAATATAATTTTTAATGTGTATATGAATAAAACAAATATTCATTTACAAATCAGACGATTTGTTTATGTACACCCATATTTGACTGATATGGATTGGGACGATAAATTTTACACATCGTCCAATTGCACAAATAAAATTTGTGTTTGTTGTTTGAAACCCCACACGGGTATTGGGATGATATTTGACGTATACTAATCCCAATTATTTAGTTGTATGTCGATCGACTGGTTGACAGACTGTGTAAGCGTTAATTATTTCTGTTTAATGCTTATGCAGTTGTGTGATGCACTTTGGATGATGGTTGATTGTTTATCATTGTTGTTGTATACATGTGTTGTATGAAATTCATAAAAATAAAATTATATGGTAATTAACTGTATTTGATTCCAGCTCAGAATTAACGAATATTTTAAAACAATATTCAATGAATATTGAAATGTGAAGCCGTGTTAAGTAGTTAAACGCCATTTTAACACGAACGGAAATTTAGTCGATTTTATTCATTTTATAATGAATATCGAAAAGTGATTTCAAAATTTGATATTTCAAAAATATTTTCATTTTAATATTAAAATGATATGGAATATTCGAATTTGATTTGTAATGAAATTGAAATTGTTTTAAAATGAATTTAAAACAATTTTTTTAAGGAACATTCAAATTTGATTTGAAATTTGAAATGAAATTGAAATTGTTTTAAAATGAATTTAAAAAGAATTGTTAAGGAATATTCAAATTTGATTTGAGATTTGAAATGAAATTGAAATCGTTTTAAAATGAATTTATTAAGGAATATTCAATTTTGGTTTAAAATTGAAAATGAAGTTGAAATCATTTTAAAACGAATTTATAAACGATTTATAAAATACGTTTTAAATGAAAATCAACGATATATATATATATATATATATAATGGCCTGAATAGAACGCGTCGCGCCGCGACTGTTCGCGACTTTCGACCATTGACTTCGAATTGATATTACGGGAGATCCGACCGTCGGATTCTCCTAAAACCGGAACTATTTTGTTCGTATCAAAAGGATCTTTCCAACTAATACAAGGAATTTGAAATCTAACGGTTGGATTTGGAATTATGTCCAAATCAATTTTGGAAAAGGTCGGTGTAAGTGCAGTTCGATGACCGTTTATGGAAATCGATTGTACAGGCCTTGGTAAAATTACTAAAAATATCAATAATTTGTGTAAAATCATAATAATTGATTTGGAAAGAATTAGGATGAAAAATTCCATATTTGGAAAGATAAAAATATACTTTTATCGAAATGAACTAGTTATTAACAATATTTGATATCCAATAATTTTTAAATAAATTGGATTTGTGAATGGTTTCAATATAACCAGAATTTCCAATATATGAATTGGAATGGATTTGAATTAAAATCATCTTCGGAATATTTTGATATTGGACTCCGTGATTATGCGGATATTGTTATGGAAATTTGGAAGATATATTTTATATCGTTATTTCCAATACGATATTTATTGGTTTCAGAATTTGATATTGAATATAAGTCGATATAATTTCTATTCAGAGCCTTGTATTTAATATCAAATGGGATTTTGGGTTTTTCATAAATGGTGTCTTAAATAACACCGTTCTTAAACCCAGTTGAGGAAAGAATAAATCTTTTAATTAAGATTGTTAGAGTTTCAAATTATATTTAATAACTGGAATAAAATGGAATGTAATTTGGGTTTATTGTGAAATGTGTTTTTAATGACATTCGTTCTTTAACTTGATTTACAGTGAAATGCGATTTGGAATTTATAAATCTTTTAGTTAAGATTTAGGGAAATTTTCCGAAGTGAAGTTTTCTAATTTAATACAATAAATTAGAATGGAATGGAATTTGAGTGGATAATAATTGAAGTGAGCTTCAGTGGAGGAAGACTGTTAATATATATATGGAATTTAAGAGGCTTTGCCGTTATTCCATTTGTATTATCGGTTGGATATGGAAGTTTATATCGATTATATATATTGATCTATTTTTCGTGAAGATTCCATTGTTAATGGAATGCGATTTTGGGTTTATCATGAGTTATGTTTTAAATGACATTAGTTCTTTAACCTAGTTAAAGATAAGATTAATTTCTTAACTTTGAATAATCATTAAGCAATGATTTTTGGAGATTTAAACCGAATTAGAGTTTTAATGAATCTTTAATTAGATTGGAATGTGAATGGGATAATTAAAATTATCGAGTTCATGAAATGATCGAGAATGGAGTATCACCAGTTTGCTCCAAGCGATAGTTAAATCTTTAATTAGATTTGAACGTGAAATGGTAATTAATTTATCGATAACACCATGGGTGTTAGATATGAAGCATTACCAGTTTTGCTTCATGGAATGAATAGGTTGGGACAGGGAAATAAAACAAATGATTACTTTGGTAAGTTTTGCTAATCCCGACTAGTTTGGAAAACCTTAATATGGTTTAAATCGTGAAAAAGAATATTTGAATAAAAGAATATTCTGGATTGGAATGAGACGTATGTTGTGTTTTTATAGCACTTGTTTATAAAATACGCGAGTTATTCAGAAAGACTGGGTTTATCACATTCTGAATAACTGATTCGACGATATGTCAACGACGAAGATGGTAGTTAAAGACCGGGGGTCTTCACATCATTTGGATGATTACTGATGTCTTGATTGAGCTGTACACCCAAGATAAGGTAATAAGTGTTGATCGTCCAGACGTACTTGGAGATCGACCGGATATGCGAGTACCTCTCTCCTGTATTGGACATATGGGACGAGGAATAAGGTGCCTCCGGTTTCGTTCAGACCCAGAACGAACTTGTAGATGGATGTGTGTCTGACATTGGATTTCATTCTGTGTGATTGATAGACATCAGTTGCATGGCGTGAATTTCCTGTGTGGCATGATGAGATGCAAATGATAAAGGCATCTATTGAAAAGAAGTGTCTTGTGGTTGATGATCAAAGCACGGCTTTAATACAGCATAGCTTTATGTATAGCGTTAATTCGGGAGCCTCACACCCCAGTGTGAACCAGAAATGGGAGAGGACATTAGGCAGGACATGCGTTTCTTTCTAGCTAGGAGTGGTGTCATGGTTTTGCAAGCCCGGACATTTTACTTATGTGTATGATGGAAAGCGAGGCGCCTCGGTTATATTGGTCACTACGGTGCCGATGGATGATTTCATCGATATATGACCAGTTTACGCTCCGCAGGGCGGGGAAACGCATTGTTCAGGCATTTTAATCCACTTCGTGTGGACCGGCCCTGACGATCCAAGGTGCAGTTGCGGCTGTTCTTGAGGCTCGGGCTAGAGAGTCTCGAAGCGGTAAGGACGATCCCTTGACTTGGTTCACATACGGAAATCCAACTTCCAATACGTGACACTTGCGGTTTTGATTGTAGAGCCTAGTATTGGCGACGTGATATATGGTACCCATGCCGTTTAGGATTGATACATTTATATTTGAAGTTGTTTTATACACTATGCACTTATAATAGTATCAAATGATTTGTTTTAACGTACCAAGCATGTTTGGCTATTATAAGGTAAAACCCTATCTTCCGGCTTGCGTTGCATTGTGTGATGGGACCTGGGTCTTATAATAGCTTTATTTTTCCGAAAAGCATTGCGCTGTTTTGCTATATGCACTGGTGTTCTTGGGAGGAAACATGTTCCGTGTTATACGGCGTGCTTCCTTGATATATCTGATGTTAAAGTAAAGTTTTAAATAACTGTTTTAGTCTCACACCAGTCACATGACTGACCTGGAGTTTATTGTTTTAACCTAAACTCTGGGTGCCCCTATTTTCCATATGGGCAGCTAATAGTTTCGGTTTTGCAGATATTTTATTCACAGGATTCTGGTTTACAGCAGGAGCGGTATTCGGAAAGCTCTGTGTCCAATTATCTCTTTCATTCGTGTTTTTGTATTATTTTCCGCTGCATGGTAATTTGTAAATCTCTGTTATTTATCAAATGTATATTATTTATTCATACTCTGTATGTTCCTATGCTCTGATGTAAATTGTTGTAATAAGCAATGAAATGTCTTCTGTTTGTGTTCTCAACTCAATCCGAGCTTTCCTTTACGGGGAAGTTTGGGTCTTGTCAGTTTGGTATCAGAACTTTGGTTTACACAACTCGAGAACAAGACACATTAGAACCAAACGACAGAATTCATTAGAGATTGGATTAGTAATATCCAATAAGAATGACTCGTTAGAGATGGGATCAGTGGTATCCTAGAATGAGTGTGAAGAGTGTTGTTTTAAAATAAAAATGAAAACGAATTTTGTTTTCAAAATTTGAACCATATTCTACGTATTTGAATATTTATTTTATATTGAATTTGGACAATCAAGTATACTGAGATTTTAATATACGTCTGATCCACGTGTATTTGAGGTCTCAAATATATTGCATGGATATAGAATCACTCTCTAGTCGCCCGGAGATGATTCTGATGATTGATATATCATCATCGGAGTTTATGTTCGGGTGACGAAAGTGGGATACCTATATGCTTCCAATTGACTGGTGTGAAAACCAAATTATAGTCAGAATATATTGTTGTGATTTGGCATCAAAAATAGATTTTTGAGTATACAAAAAAGTTATGTGTTTGAAACATTAATCACTAATTGATTGCTGATTGTGTTGTGTTCTTTTTCATTCAAACCAACATGTAAGTGGTAGGTATATTTAGCAAATCAAATCAAATATTGAACTGAATTGAAAATTGATTGGAACTGCATACATCTATACATGTATATATTGAACAAGTCATAACAGGGAAACTAAGAAGAGGAATAAAATTGTATGCCCAACAAATAGGTATGTGTTTACTAGTTTTCTTTTTCTTTTAAAGATTTATCAGCCTAAGGTTGACCGCTTGGCATTTTCTTTTTCTTTTAAATATTTATGAGCCTAAGGTTAGCCGCTTGGCATTTTATTTTTCTTTTAATGATTTTATGAGCCTGAGGCTAGCCGCTTGGCATTTTCTTTTCTTTTGGATGGATGAGGGCCCTGTGAGGCAAGTTGCGGTTTTAAATGTCTCCCCGTACAAAGGAGGTTATGGAGAAAATTTTCAAAAATTTAGGGTGTTAGCCAAATTTTTGAAGAATTTGAAAATTCTTAGAAACTGAAAAGTTGAAGAATGAAATTAGAATGAAAGTTGAGTTAGTTAGTAAAACAACTTTCAGCACCGTTCCTTTTCGAGGACGAAAATATTTTAAGTGGAGGATTTTAACAACTCGGAAAATCAGAACCAGTTTAAAATTTTTATTTTGGCAATCTTAATGAATTTTGAATATTTAAAATGATTTATTTTAAATAGTAATGACCAGAAATTTATTTTGAGTAGAATTAGAACGTATAAATTTATTTAAATCGAAGTTAGAATATAAATATTTATTTTAATTATAAAAGGAATTGGTAATGGTGCGGTAGTTTGAAAATTCGATATCAAACTTCAAATGAATGTACATGACTCAAAATAAACCGGATTTTAGCAAAACCAAAAATATTAGAATCTGTTTGAAAATATCTTTCCAACGAATGTGAAAAATCCAGATTTCATAACGGGAATAAAAAGTTATGCCCAGTTGAAAATTTAGAATAGTCGCTATGGAATTTATATATATTTTAATATATAAAAATAGCGATTTTGCAAATGACCTCCGTTTTCGATGATACCACTTTTGTTGGATCTGGAATGTCAAATTATTGTGGGATTCCAATTTTCATAATTTTTGGGAATCAATATGTGAGCTTGGTGAATTTAAACGTATTTGGTCAATTCGGTTTGAATTTAATCGATTGAAAAGTGACCATTTTTCAAACGGTCTCCAAATTCAACGAAATTAGTTTTGTTAGGACCGTATCATTAAAACATAGCCAGATTCAATTTTCTGGAATTTTGGAGTCAATATGTGGTCTCGGTAAATTGAAATGTGCGTTTGAATTTAAAATATATCGATTTGTATTTTAATTTAAACGAAAACTAATCATAATAGCCGAAATGGCTTATGAAACATATCGCATTGTGTTCAGAATGAGGGTATTTGGCTACAAGTGACGGTCGTTAGGTTTGATTTGGAGTTTAAATGCGAAATAACTTTTATTTCGAATTAAATTAAAATTAAATATAAATATATATAGATATAATCATTCCATTGGTCAAAACCGTCCACCATGGTCAAACCAAAAATCGCGCCTCCCTAATTAGAACCGACGACGGAAAAAGCTCTATTCTTCTCCCCCTCTTTTCTTTTAATCCACGCAGTAAAATTTCGTGATTAGGAAGTCAGTTTTGTAGTGGATTCTCCCCTCTACAAATCCATACCAACTAGAGCAATTGCCGTTGAGTATTTTTCTCGATTTTCGCTCACAAATGAGCGCCATTCGCCATCACTTTTGGCGACGAGGAGCAGGCCGAGTTGGCCGGGTCTGGGTGTGGTGGTGCGGATCTCCGAGGTGAAGGGCGTGGCGGTCCCTGATGGGACCCACGGCGATGGTGGCAGCAGAAATTGGATGCCCTAGGGCGCGAGCTCCATACGACGGGGCGTAAATAGTTAAACAGTGAGTTTTTATTTTTCTTCTTTTTTTACATAGTTTAAAATCTGATTTGAACAAAAATAAAATTTGCATGGTTTTTAAAAATAAAATTAGTATTGTTTTTAAAAAATAAATAAATATACATATAACTTGAAAAAAAAATGTGTTTTTAAATATATATATATATAGCATGGGTTTTAAAAATATAAATAGCGTAATAAAAATGTAATTTTATATAAATGTAAATAGCATTATAAAAGGTGATTTTTTAAAATTATAAATAACTTTAGTTTAAAAATATGATTTTTATAGAAATAGTTTTAGTTTTAAAAATGGATTTTTAAAATAAAAATAACATGGTTTTTAAAAAATAAAAATATGATTTTTATATACATGGAGTTGAATAGAAAATGTAATTTTTTATATAAAATAGCATATTTTAAAGATGTGATTTTTAATTTATATAACAATGATAAAAATGTGATTTTTATTTTGAAATAATTTTAAATTAAAAATATGAATTTTAATTTATATATAGTATTGATTTTAAAAATATAAATTGCATGAATTTTTAAAGAAATAACACAATATAAAAATGTGATTTTTAATATGAACAGCGTGAAAAGATTGCGTTGGAATTTTGGGCATATCCAAACTGTTCAGAAGTTCAGAAATAAAACTAGAGGAGTGGATCCCAAAGGTGAGAACTTCTCACTAAAATTATTTCTGTACAGTTATTTATTTTATAACTGCATATATGAACTGATCCCCATCGTCCACAGACCATGGATGACTTGTTTGATTGTATTGTGTTATTGAATTTGATTGTGATTGTGATGTGAAATGAACTGTATAAAATATTCATGTGTTGAATAAAATATTTGAATAATAAAAATATCATTTTTATCGTATAAATGAACTGAATAGAATATTCATGTGTTGAATAAAATATTTTATCGTTAAAAATATATATTTTTAACGTGTATACGAATAAAATAAATATTCATTTACAAATCGGACGATTTGTTTATGTACACCCATTTGACTGATATGGATTGGGACGATAATTTTACACATCGTCCAACTACACAAATAAAATATGTGTTTGTTGTTTGAAACCCCACACGGGTATTGGAATGATATTTGACGTACACTAATCCCAATTATTTAGTTGTATGTCGATCGATTGGTTGACAGACTGTTTAAGCGTTAATTATTTATGTTTAATGCTTATGCGGTTGTGTGATGCACTTTGGATGATGGTTGATTATTTATCATTGTTGTTGTATACATGTGTTGTATGAAATCCATATAAATAAAATTATATGATAATTGACTGTGTTTGATTCCAGCTTAGAATTAACGAATATTTTAAAATAATATTCAATGAATATTGAAATGTGAAGCCGTGTTAAGTAGTTAAACGCCATTTTAACACGAACGGGAATTTTGTCGATTTTATTCATTTGATAACGAATACCGAAAAGTGATTCAAAAATTTGATATTTTGAAAATAATGTCATTTTAATATTAAAATGATATGGAATATTCAAATTTGATTTGAAATTTGAAACGAAATTAAAATCGTTTTAAAATGAATTTAAAACGAATTTGTTAAAGAATATTCAAATTTTATTTGAAATTAAATTGAAAACGTTTTAAAATGAATTTAAAACGAATTTATTAAGATATATTCAAATTTGATTTGAAATGAAATCGTTTAAAATGAATTTAAAATCAATATTAAGGAATATTCAATTTTGGTTTAAAATTGAAAATGATGTTGAAATCATTTTGAAACGAATTTATAAACGATTTATAAAATACGTTTAAAGTGGAACTCTACAAAATATATATTATATATATAATATAATGGCCTGAATAGAACGCGTCGCGGCCGTTCGCGAATTTCCACCATTGACTTCGAATTGATATTACGGCAGATCCGACCGTCGGATTCTCCTAAAACCAGAACCGTTGGATTCATATCGTAAATAAATTTCCAACGAATACAAGGAATTTGAAATCTAACGGTTGGATTTGGAATTATGTCCAAATCAAATTTGGAAAAGATCGTTGTAAGTGCAGTTCGAAGACCGTTTATGGAAATCAAATGTACGGGCCTTGATAAAATTATTAAAAATATCAATAATTTGTGTTAAATCATAATAATTGATTTGGAAAGAAGTAGGATGAAAAATTCCATATTTCGAAAGATAAAAATATACTTTTATCGAAATGAACTAGTCATTAACAATATTTGAAATCCAATTATTTTTAAATAAAATAAATTGGATTTGTGAACAGGTTTAATATAACCAAAATTTCCAATATATATGAATTGGAATGGATTTGAATCAAAATCATCTTCGGAATATTTCGATATTGGACTAAATGATTATACGGATAATGTTACGAAAATTTGGAAGATATATTTTATATCGTTATTTCCAATACGATATTTATTGGTTTCATAATTTGATATTGAATATAAGCCGATAAAATTTCTATTCAGAGCCTTGTATTTAATATCAAATGGGATTTTGGGTTTGCCGTGAATGGTGTCTTAAATAATACCATTCTTAAACCCAGTTGAGGAAAGAATAAATCTTTTAATTGAGATTGTTAGAGTTTCTAATTATATTTAATAATTGGAATAAAATGGAATGTGAATTGGGTTTATTGTTAAAGACTTAGTTTTTTAAACTGATTTACAGTGAAATGTGATTTGGAATTTATAAATCTTTAAGTTAAGATTTAGGTAAAATTTCCAAAGTGAAGTTTTCCAATTTAATACAATAAATTGGAATGGAATGGAATTCAATTGGATAATAATTGAAGTGAAATCGAAGTGAGCTTCTGTGGAGGAAGACTGTTAATATATATGGAATTTAAGAGGCTTTGTCGTTATTCCATTTATATTATCGGTTGGATATGGAAGTTTATATCGATTATATATATTGTTCTGTTTTCCGTGAAGATTCCATTGTTAATGGAATGTGATTTTGGGTTTATCGTGAGCTGTATTTTAAATGACATTAGTTCTTTAACCCAGTAAAGATAAGATTAATTTCTTAACTTTGAATAATCATTAAGCAATGATTTTTGGAGTTTAAAACTGAATTAGAGTTTTAATGAATATTTAATTAGATGTGAATGGGATAATTAAAATTATCGAAATTATGAAATGATCGAGAATGAAGTATCACCAGTTTTGCTCCAACCGATAGTTAAATCTTTAATTAGATTTGAACGTGAAATGGTAATTAATTAACCAATAACACCGTGGGTGTTAGATATGAAGCATTACCAGTTTTGCTTCATGGGATGAATAGGTTGGGATTGGGAAATAAAACAAATGATTACTTTAGTAAGGTTCGCTAATCCCGACTAGTTTGGAAAACCTTAATATGGTTTAAATTGTGAAAATGAATATTTGAATAAGAGAATATTCTGGATTGGAATAAGGCGTAAGTTGTGTTTTTATAGCACTTGTTTATAAAATACATTAGTTATTCAGAAAGACCAGGTTTATCCCATTCTAAATAACTGATTCGACGATATGTCGACGATGAAGATGATGGTTGAAGACCGGGAGTCTTCACATCATTTGGATGATTACTGATGTCTTGATTGGGCTGTACACCTAAGACAAGGTAATAAGTGGTTACCGTCCAGACGTACTTTGTGATGACCCGCCTCGCACCGGCCGGCATTTCCTCCGAAAGTGCGCTGTACACATGCCCAACTAGCACAGAACGGTCGCCAAAGAAAGGAAAGAAGAGAATGAACTAATCAGAAACCTGTAGAATGTCTCACAGCGCAGGGAACAAAATACAATAATAATGTACTTGACATAAAACAGGCGAGACAGTGCATAAGCTGATAACTAAAACCAACATCAACATCAGAGTAGCGGAAGTCTAAATACAGCTTATTACAACTTTTCAAATTACTATCTCTAAACAAAAGAAAGCTAAAGTAGAAGATGCACTACTAATGCCCAAGCAGTGATCTTCAACAACACAGGGAGAATATCAATATGTATCATACGTGGAGGCCTCCTGCTCGTTTCCGGATCAGCTACTCGTGCACATCTGGCTAACCAGTCTCTAGTCTACTCGTGAGAGCACCCAGAGTAATAAGAAGAGACATAAAACTCTGGGTCAGAAAAAAAGTCTGGTTTGAGCGATAAGCAGCTAAACAGAACAATAACAGGTATACTAAACCATACTTGAACCTAGACCTGCAACCAAAGAGTTAGCACTACATACCGTATAATACTCTAAGGTTCCACTGAACAGATGGTGTTAAGATAACGGGGGTGGGGGTGTGCATGTCATAATGATGGCAAACAAATCAAACATAGCGACCATCCTTACATCTCTCACTCAGTGCGTAAAGTATACGATGTCTGCCACGGTCAATCACTAGACCCATCGAAGTAGTGACGGAGTTCGACTTGTACAACTACTGCTACTACCAAGCTTACCACATGGAGTCATGACCAATCTTTACAAATGACCCCACTTCATTTGTCTACAGCTCTCTAGTCGTACCTAGGCCACTATGGCCCTGAATCCGTTCACGTACTCCCTACACATAGTGATTCAAAGTTACAGACATCGACAACCCCTTAGCACACGTCCCGCAGCAAAGCCAAACTCATGAGGTCGACTCGTTGGTTCCCACTGGATCCTGAGTACGAACTTCCCATTGGACTACCTTTTCATCTCGGGTTATTGGTCTTCTTCTCCAGGTCGGTTCAGCTTCCCTTTCTCTTCACTCCGGATCGTGCTCTCCAAAGTCATTTGGTTCGGATCCACTCCCCCATCTCATAACGGTTCGGATCGGCTGTGGTCATCACATCGGGTCGGATCGAACTCATCCAACGGTTCGGATCAGGATCCACACCTCCTGGCTTCGTGGAAAACTTCTCTGGTTCGGTCCTTCTTCCTAAGCACTCCGGATCGGGTCGGATCTCTCAAGCTTCTCCATGGTGCATCGGTTCGGGTTAGAGTTGCATACGAGTGGCGGATCGGGTCAAGATCATCTTGCGGATACAACATCTTGGAGGGGCGGTTCGGTTCGGGCTCCTTCCTCTGATCCGATCCGGATCGGCCAGATTCCTGCACCTTTTTCTGGCTACTGTTTACGCCATTCGACGGCGTTTTCGACCAATCTATCACTTCTAAACAATCACAAATCATACCATACAGTCATAGCAACAGGTATAATCATTCACAAATACCAAAGCAATAATTTGATAAGGTTAAACGGATCAAACATAGCCAAAATCTCATATTTTCCCTAAGCATGTTTAGGCAAAACTAATGATATTATTAGCAAAACTTAACCAAATCAAACCAAATTTCTAACAAAGGTCTAAAACATTATTTTCGAATTTATAAATATTTTTCTAGAATTTTATCATGTTTAATTTCGTTAATCTTCACTAATTACCCTTAATCAACCGTAATTAGTGCAAAACTATGCAAATCACTCATCTTAGCCAAAAACAAAACCTTTAGAACTGAAACTCTACTGTTTGGGCGCGAATACCAATGCAACACAGCAGCTCTACCTCGATTCTTGTGCTAATCCGCCTTGATTTGATGTTGCTAAGCCTAATCCTTGATTAGAAAGTAATTTGGAGATGTTTTAGAGGTTAGAGGCCATTGTTAGGGTTTCTAAGAGGTAAGTGGCGGCTAGAAAACTGAAATAGAATGAAAACCTAACTCATTTCAGCCTCCCCATAACCCTAATCCCAATATGGGCTATGGGCCCATTCACTAATCACCCTATTTGCCCCGGTTAAGTAGTTTTTCACCTTCTAAACCTTATTTTAGCCATATCTCCCAAACGGTAAGTCCGTTTTTCACATGCGACCACTCTACGGAAAGGTAAACCATCATCCGAAGCCAATGGAAGTGATTTCAGGTAAAAACTCCTTCCCAATCAAAAGTTATGGCCAAAACAAGATCAGCTCGGGGCAAAACGGTCATTTAAAAATCGGCAAAAATCATGAACATAGGAAATGACCCCAATAGTCGTCTCCCAAAGTTACATGACCATACGACTCCGTATGCGAAAGAAATAAATATTCTACGATCCTATGATGCGTAGAATGCGGGTCGTTACACTCCCCCCCCCCTCCCCGTTAAGAAATTTCATCTTCGAAATTCCTTAACCCAAAACATACAAAGGATCTCGCATGCCTACCAACCACATACAATAATCAAACAAACAAACAAGCCAATCCTAGCATGTGAAAAGACTAAATTAAAGTTAAAATCTTACCTGGCGAGGAGTTCTGGATACGTCTTCCTAATGTTCCCCTCTGTCTCCCAAGTACAGTCATTCTCATCCTCGCCCCACCGAACTTTGACTAGGTTCACCGCTTCCCTTCGAAGTTGCTTCGTATCATTCCCAACAACACGCACAGGCTTGCGGTTCCCAACTGCCTTGGGTTCAACTTCGATATCATCCAACTGATCAGGTGAAATAGTCACGTCTGGGTCGTGCACGAACTTCCTTAACTAGGAAACATGAAATACATTGTGAACTCCTACCATCTTCTCTGGTAATTCAACCTTGTATGCCAAATTTCCAATTTGCTCAAGAACTGGGAATGGACCAACAAATCTTGGTGCTAACTTGCCTCTCCTGCCAAATCGTATCACGCTCTTCAACGGAGAAATCTTGATAAACACCAAGTCGCCAATGGAGAATTTTAATTCTCTTCTCCTTTTATCAGCATAACTCTTCTGCCTATCTTGGGCAGCCTTCATTCGCTGTTGGATAACCTTAATCTTAGCTGGAGTTTCTCTTATCACTTCGGGTCTAAGTACAAACTTCTCACCAGTTTCTACCCAACATGACGGTGAGTTGCACGGTCTTCCATACAAAGCTTCAAATGGAGCCATACCGATACTGGATTGATAACTATTATTATGCAAACTCTACTAGATGCAAATGGTCATCCCATGATCCACCAAAATCCAATATGCAAGCTCTCAAGAGATCTTCTAGCACTCGATTCACCCTCTCTGTCTGTCCATCGGTTTGAGGGTGATACGTAGTACTGAGATGTATTTCTGATCCTAACGCCTCTTGTAAGCTCTTCCAAAATCGATTAGTGAACAACAGATCTCGGTCACTCACAATGCCTTTGGGTATTCCATGAAATCACACTACCCACTTTATATATAGTTCAGCTTACTTAACTACCGTCCTGTTTGACTTGACCGGTATAAACCTTGCACTCTTAGTCAATCGGTCCACAATCACCCAAATGCTATCATGGCCCGATCTAGTCCTTGGTAACCCATCAATGGAATCCATTGACACTTGTTCCCATTTCCATTCTGGAATTTCTAATGGTTGTAGCAAACCACTAGGCTTCTTTTGCTCAGCTTTAACTAGCTGGCAGTTCATGCATTTGGATATAAACTTCCCAATGTCTCTTTTCATCCCTTCTCAGTAGTAGGTCTGCTTCATGTCTCGGTACATCTTGTTACCACTGGGGTGCATAGTCAGTTTTGAGTGATGACATTCTCTAAGCACTTCATCTCTCAATCCATTGACATTGGGTACAACTAGTCTTCCATTCTTCTTAAGCCATCCATCTCGATCAAGCCTATACTTGTTCATCTCTTCGTCAATTCCCATCTCTAACTTTGAGATGATTTCCAATAGGTTAGAATCGTTCCTCTAACTGGAACCAATTCGCTCAAAGTGGGTATGATCATCAAACTTGCTAACATTTCTGGATCCAATTCGCACTTTGGTCTGAAATCATACCCAGCGATGTACTCCAGTTGCTTCCATTCTAGAAACATAACCCCTAAACTGGCATGACTCCTACTCAATGCATCAGCTACCACATTGCCCTTTCCTGGTGTGTATGCGATATCGAAATCGTAGGAAGCAAAGAATTCTAACCATCTTTGCTGTCGGAGATTCAGATCTTTCTGAGAGAAGAGATACTTTTACGATTTATGATCGGTAAACAACTCGAATCTTTCTCCCAAGAGATAATGTCTCCACATCTTCAATGCGAATATGATCGCAGCCAATTCCAAGTCATGGGTAGGGTACCTTTTCTCATGTGGTTTCAAATGCCGACTTGCATAAGCTACAACCCTACCTCCTTGCATCAATACAGCACCTAGCCCTGTGCCACATGCATCTATATATACTGTAATCTATTCATTCCCCTTAGTAATGACTAATACTGGTGCACATATCAAATTTTCTTTTAGACTCTTGAATGCATTCTCGCACCTTTCGTCCCAGACGAAGGCTTGATTCTTCTTGGTCAACTGAGTCAACAGTGCTGCTATCTTGGAGAAATCTTGGATAAACTTACGATAATATCCAGCTAACCCCAAGAAACTTCTTATGTCCGTTGCATTCTTGGGCGTAGACCAATCTTGTACCGTAGCCACTTCGCAGGATCCACGGTAATACCATTCTCTGAAACAACATGGCCCGAGAATCTCACTTCTCTCCTCCAGAAGTGACACTTAGAAAACTTTGCTTTCAATTGGTGTTTTCTCAACACCTCCATCACTATTCTTAAATGTTCCTTGTGTTCTTCCTCTGTCCTCGAATAGACCAAAATATCATCCATGAACACATGGAAAAACTTATTCAACTGATCTCTGAACACCCTATTCATAAAATCCACAAAGTATGCTGGGCATTGGTCAGCCCGAATGGCATGACCAACCACTCATAAAATCCAGACGGCGTCCAGAATGCTGTTTTAGCTATACTCTCAGCTTCCACTCTAAGCTGATGAAAACCTGTCGCGAGATCCAACTGAGAGAATACTCTCGCGCCACTTAACTGATCAAACAAATCATCTATCCGCGGTAGAGGATACTTGTTCTTCCTCGTCACTTTACTCAACTCGCGGTAGTCTACACACAAACGAAGGGAACCATCCGCCTTGCTAGCAAACACAACTAGTGCTCCCCATTCAGAAACACTCCTTCTGATAAATCCCTTCTTCAAAAGATCGCTGACTTGCACCCCGAGCTCTCGCTGCTCCCTTGGTGCCATACGACGAAGTGGCATCACTATAGGTCTGGCATCTTTCACTAAATCAATACGGAACTCAATCTCTCGGTGTGGTGGAAGCCCGGTCACTTCCTCGAAGACGTCCGGATACTGGCGAAACACGGGCAACCCTGACAACTCACTATGCGGGATGTCGAGGGAATTTAGAAAACTAGCCATTACCCCATCACCGGGTAGACCACCAAACACTACCCTCCGCCCATCATCCGCTCTAACTGTCACCAAAAATCCCTCACAGTCTACCACCACCCTGTATCTTTGGAGCCAATCGACTCCCAAAATAATGCCAAACCCAGTAAAATCCAAAACAAAGCAATCACAACCAAACATGCATCCATGACTCGATAAGACCACATTACGACAAATCATGCTAAGGTTAGCTGAACCACCAATCAGGTTCGTCACTACTAAAGGCCTATCGACAATCTCGGGCTCCAATCCCAACCTATCTACTAGGTCACTAGATATGAAAGAACTGGAAGCCCTGGTATCAAACAAAACTCTAATAGGAACATCATAAACAGAAATCATACCTTGAATAACGACATTCTTTCCCTTCTCCACCGCAGTTGGGGCATTCGACGAAGAAGGAATAGCATTTAGGGCATATGCTTTCACCATCTGCTTTTCTTTAGAAGGTTTCAGACACTTGTCCTTGTGATGTCCCACTTGGCCACAGTTGAAGCACTTCCTATCCGCTGGCTTGGCCCGACACTCTTTGGCATAGTTGCCCTTCTTACCACAGCTGAAGCACTCAACATCTTGCTTATTCTTTTTCTTCTGGCCATCCTTGGTCTGATTATGCTTTCTCTTATTCTGAGAACCATTCTTGCCTCCACCGCTTGCTTGCGGCTTTGGCTTCTCTGCAGATGCAACCTCAGTCTTCGACTTAGGGTAAAGACTCTCGGACCTCAATGCTTTCCCCATAATTGATTCAAACATCTCATCGATGTGGTTAATAAGACTTTCCCCCAAGTACTCCCTCATGAGGTCAGTAAACATCGTCCTCATGTCAGAAGTATTCCCATTATTAGCTCCCCTACCGGCACCTCTTGCGTATCGGCTCATCGTTCAATCTATAAAGAGAAAATGATTAACCATCTCCATAGTGGTGCTAGTGCAGTGCGACTTCATCCTTAGCTATACTAATAGTGTATACATATATATATATAGCTTTTGAAAACCAAAATAATCACAAATACACGCTCTCATATACGTATACTATCTCTCCCTGATGACTTCCCTAGGTTAACTACGCAACCTAGAGCTCTGATACCAAGTGTGACGGCTCGCCCCGCGCCAGCCGGCATTTCCTCCGAATGTGCGCTGTACACATGCCCAACTAGCACAGAACGGCCGCCAAAGAAAGGAAATAAGAGAATGAACTAATCAAAAACCTGTAGAATGTGTCACAGCATAGGGAACAAAATATAATAATAATGTACTTGACATAAAACAGGCGAGGCAGTGCATAAGCTGATAACTAAAACCAACATCAACATCAGAGTAGCGGAAGTCTAAATACAGCTTATTACAACTTTTCAAATTACTGTCTCTAAACAAAAGAAAGCTAAAGTAGAAGGTGCACTACAAATGCCCAAGCAGTGATCTTCAACAACATAGGGAGAATATCTATATGTATCATACGTGGAAGCCTCCTGCTCGTCTCCGGATCAGCTACTCGTGCACACCCGGCTAAACTGTCTCTGGTCTGCTCGTGAGAGCACCCAGAGTAATAAGAAGAGACATAAAACTCTGGGTCAGACAAAAATTCTGTTATGAGCGATAAGAAGCTAAACAGAACAATAACAGGTATACTAAACCATACCTGAACCAGGACCTGCAACCAAAGAGTTAGCACTACATACCGTACAATACTCTAAGGTGCCACTGAACAAATGGTGTGAAGATAACGGGGGTGGGGGTGTGCATGTCATAATGATGTCAAACAAATCAAACATAGCAACCATCCTCACATCTCTCACTCAGTGCGTAAAGTATACGATGTCTGCCACGGTCAATCACTAGACCCATCGAAGTAGTGACGGAGTTCGACTTGTACAACTACTGCTACTACCAAGCTTACCACATGGAGTCATGATCAATCTTTACAAATGACCCAACTTCATTGGTCTATAGCTCTCTAGTCGTACCTAGGCCACTATGGCCCTGAATCCGTTCACGTACTCCCTACACATAGTGATTCAAAGTTACAGACATCGACAACCCCTTAGCACACGTCCCGCAACAAAGCCAAACTCATGAGGTCGACTCGTTGGTTCCCACTGGATCCTGAGTACGAACTTCCCATTGGACTACCTTTGCATCTTGGGTTATTGGTCTTCTTCTCCAGATCGGTTCGGCTTTCCCTTCTCTTCACTCCGGATCGTGCTCTCCAAAGTCATTTGGTTCTGATCCAGTCCCCCATCTCGTAACGGTTCGGATCGGCTGTGGTCATCACATCGGGTCGGATCGGACTCCTCCAGCGGTTTGGATCGGGATCCACACCTCCTGGCTTCATGGAAAACTCCTCTGGTTCGGTCCTTCTTCTCAAGCACTCCGGATCGGGTCGGGTCTCTCAAGCTTCTCCATGGTGCATCGGTTCGGGTCGAAGTGGCATATGAGAGGCGGATCGGGTCCAGATCGTCTTGTGGATACAACAGCTTGGAGGGGCGGTTCGGTTCAGGCTCCTTCCTCTGATCTGATCCGGATCGGCCAGATTCCTGCACCTTTTTCTAGCGACTGTTTATGCCATTCGACGGCGTTTTCGACCAATCTTTCATTTATAGACAATCAAAAAGCATACCATACAGTCATAGCAACATGTATAATCATTCAGAAACACCAAAACAATAATTTGGTAAGGTTAAACGGATCAAACATAGCCAAAATCTCATATTTTCGCCTAAGCATGTTTAGGCAAAACTAATGATATGATTAGCAAAACTTAACCAAATCAAACCAAATTTCTAACATAGGTATAAAACATTATTTTCGAATTTATAAATATTTTTCTAGAATTTTATCATGTGTTATTTCATTAATCTTCACTAATTACCCTTAATCAACCGTAATTAGTGCAAAACTATGCAAATCACTCACCCTAGCCACAAATAAAACCTTTAGAACTAAAACTCTGTTGTTTGAGCGTGAATACCAATGCAACACAGAAGCTCTACCTCGATTCTTGTGCTAATCCGCCTTGATTTGATGTTGCTAAGCCTAATCCTTGATTAGAAAGTGATTTGGAGGTGTTTTAGAGGTTGGAGGCCATTGTTGGGTTTCTAAGAGGTAAGTGGCGGCTAGAAAACTGAAATAGAATGAAAACCTAACTCATCTCAGCGTCCCCATAACCCTAATCCCGAAATGGGTTATGGGCCCATTCAATAATCACCCTATTTGGCCCGGTTAAGCAGTTTTTCACCTTCCAAACCTTATTTCAGCCATATCTCCCAAACAGTAAGTCCGTTTTTCACATGTGACCACTCTACGGAAAGGTAAACCATCATCCGAAGCCAATGGAAGTGGTTTCAGGTCAAAACTCCTTCCCAACCAAAGGTTACGGCCAAAATAAGATCAGCTAGGGGCAAAACGGTCATTTAAAAATCGACCAAAATCATGAACATGGGAAATGACCGCAATAGTCGTCTTCCAAAGTTACATGACCATACGACTCCGTATGCGAAAGAAATAAATATTCTACGATCCTATGATGCATAGAATGCGGGTCGTTACATACTTGGAGATCGACCGGATATGCGAGGACCTCTCTCCTGTATTGGATATATGGGACGAGGAATAAGGTGCCTCCGGTTTCGTTCAGACCCAGAATGAACTTGTAAATGGATGTGTGTCTAACATTGGATTTCATTCAATGTGATTGATAAACATCAGTTGCATGGCGTGAATTACCTGTGTGGCACGCTGATATGCAAATGATCAAGGCGTCTGTTGAAAAGCAGGGTCTTGTGGTTGATGATCAAAGCACGACTTCAATATAGCATAACTTTGTGTATGGCATTAATTTGCAAGCCTCACACCCCGGTGTGAACCAGAAGCGGGAGAGGACATCATGGAGGACACGCGTTTCTTTCTAGCTAGGAGTGATGTCAGGGTTTTGCAAGCCCGGACGTTTTACTTATGTGGATGATGAAAAGCGAGGCGCCTCGGTTATATCAGTCACAACGGTGCCGATGGATGATTTGGTCGATACATGACCAGTTAACGCCCCATAGGGCGGGGAAACACATTATTCAGGCATTTTAATCCACTTCGTGTGGACCGGCTAAGAACGATCCAAGGTGCAGTTGCGGCTGTTCCTGAGGCTCGGACTAGAGAGTCTCGAAGCGGTAAGGACGATCCCTTGCCTTAATGCATAGACGAAAATCCAACTTCCAATACGTGACACTTGCGGTTTTGATTGTAGAGCCTAGTATTAGCGACATGATATATGGTACCCATGTTGTTTAGGATTGATACATTTATATTTGAAGTTGTTTTATATACTATGCACTTATAATAGTATCAAATGATTTGTTTTAAAGTACCAAGCATGTTTGGCGATTATAAGGGAAAACTCTATTCTCCAGCTTGCATTGCATTGTGTGATGGGACCTGGGTCTTATAGTAGCTTCATTTTTCCAAAAAGCATTACGTTGTTTTATTATATGCACTGGTATTCTTAGGAGGAAACTCGTTCCGTGTTATACGGCATGGTCCCTTGATATATTTGATGTTAAAGTGAAGTTTTAAATAACTGTTTTAGTTCTCACACCAGTCACATGACTTACCTGAAGTTTATTGTTTTAACCTAAACTATGTTTGCCCCTGTTTTCCACACGGACAGCTAGTAGTTTCGGTTTTGCAGATATTTTATTCACAGGATCCTGGTTTACAGCTGTAACGATATTCGGAAAGCTCTGTATCCGTTTATCTCTTTCAGTCGTGTTTTTGTATTATTTTCCGCTGCATGGTAATTTGTAAATCTCTGTTATTTATCAAATGTATATTATTTGTTCATACTCTTTATATTCCTCTACTTTGATGTAAATTATTGTAATAAGCAATGAAATGTTCCTCTATTTGTGTTCTGATTTTTCGTGTTCTCAACTCAATCCGGGCTTTCCCTTACGGGGAAGTTTGGGTCGTGTCAAACAACATTCATATTTTCAGAATAGATAGAAGTTTATTAACCACACATTTTACTTTGAAAATCTTGTTTTAAACTCAGCAACATTTATTTAATTAATTATTAAATAAACTATTATTTTACTTCTCCATTAATCTTTAATAATCCCTTATAACGTTATACACTAACTTAGATTCCCTTATAAGTACAATCCATTATAATATTCCTTCACCATCTCTTTAAAAATATTCTTCACTTGTTTGCAACAACAATACTATATTGTGTTTTAAAACCATAAATAACTGTCATTAACAATCTAATATAAACACCTTTAAAAATGTCATATAAGTTTTTTATAAAACTAACCTTCCTATCTTGTACAATTCTTATATTGACATCTCATGCGAATCCTTATATTCATTTTTTTGAAACAATTCAACATATCATCTGTCACAAACGTTATAGATTCCATTGCAAAACTTTTTATTTTCTTATTTATACTCTTTTCAAATCATTGCAACAACTTATATGTTGTTGAAAATCCCATAGCCATCTTTTTAAGGATCTGCAGTTATAAATCAAATAGTTTAATTTATTATTTGTGACCATTGTTACAAATTCATTTTTCAAAACACTTGCTTTATTTACAAATTCCATTTGTAAATTATTACCAGCAACTAACATTTCAATTACATTTTACTCTTAACTTCCATTTACCAAATCGTTTGTAAATCATATACGATAACTTATAATTCGTTGCCATTTCGGAAATCTTTTGCTTAGCTTATATTCTCGCCTTTGAATAAATCTCACTTCGTTAACCATTCCGAACTTCGGAATATCACATTCCGAACCTCAGAATAATTTCACTCCCATTTTATACCATTTTCCAATTTCCTTTTTCCAACTTCAAATATTAAGTAAATATTTAATTTAAGCCATCATATTCGCTTAAAAGCCACTTTTATAACTTCGTTATATAAAACTTGGGTTTTTATATAAAACCATTTTATAACTCCTTTCACCATTCAATTCGATTTCATTTCAACTTTTATCACTTTTTAAATAAAATAAAAAGTAATCTCCATAATAATTATTAATTAAAATAATAATTACTTCAATCATTAACTACAGTAGTAGTAGTTAATTTCTTAATTAACCAAAATAAATAGTAAGTTTCTTTTTAAAATCTTATTAAAATTAAAACAATTATTCATTAAACTATTTTATTAAATTAATTCAAACAAATTAATTTAATAATTATTCTTAGTTAAAAATAGTTTATTTAGTCAACTCAATACATGATTAATTCGTTAACCAATTTCAATTGGTCCTTCCATTTAAATTAATTAATAATATAATTAATTTGAATAATTCCATTTACTTGTTTTCTTAACAAAATAATTATCCAATTCTTAACCGTTAGGTTAATTTCAGTTCATTTGCTTATAAATTTGATTAACATAAGCATTTACTCCATAAAATCATTTAATACTGGCTTATAAATTTAATGAATAATGAATATTTATTTCCTTTTCTAAACTTTATTCAAAATAATAGATTTAAATAATTCTATCTCCAGTTAAAATAAATAAATGTTATAACTTTACTTCTGTTAATCCATCCGACAGTAAATCAATATTTGGAAAATGATTGATTTATAGGCCATATACTGTCAATTACTCAATCAGTATTACCTATTGGTTTAAACAAAACAAATGTTGAATTTCAGGTCAAAGGTCAACAACCAAATCAATAATCTAATCAGAACAGTTCATATAATGATAATATGAAAATAAATATCATTAAATATATTTGAGGGTGGATCCCTCTAGCCTGTTCTTCCCTGCATTCACATAAATTATCTTCAATAATATTACTCAATTGAATTTAATTGATAATTTCAATAACAATAAATAATGACTATTTAACATCACCCAATTAACAAAATAATTCAACCAATTAAACACATTTATTTTAAAAACGTGACCAACAAGATAAGTTACCTCAATTGGTTTCAATCGTTAAAATAATGATTTGGTTTTTCACTAAAATTAAACAACCATTTAATTTCATGGGTTTAATTAATATATGAATGTATAATTAACAAACAAATAAACAATCAACCATTAGCAACCATAACACACAAAATAAAAACCCAACTTATATAAAATATAAGTGGGAAGAACTATGTGAGTTTAACTCACCTTGATTTGATTTGTTGGAACGGTTCGGTTACAGTTAAATTAAATAGTCGTTTCAATTTAACTGTAAACCCCAGTTGTGTCCTGTACTATCCAAAATAGTTCCAAAATGTAGATTTCGTTACTGCGATTCCAACGCTCCTTGTTTCGTTGAATTCTGACAGTGAATGAACGTATTACGAATTTAATAAGTTAACAGTTTAAATTAAATTTATAAACCCTTTAATTAAACAAATTTAAACTAATTATACTATGGTTAGTATATAAACTATGGCTTAATTATACCTTCTCCTTAGTTACTGTTGCACCCAAACAAACCGCACTACCTTCCACCTTTCTTATGCTTCCCGCCTACTACATATTTCCAGCCAACGCCCTTTTTTCTTTTTTCTCTTTTCTTTTCTTTTTTCCTTTTTTCTGTTTTAATGGCCTAAAGCCGACGCCCTACTAGCCCACACGCATGCAGCCACTTCTCACGCAGCCTTTCCATACCTTTTCCATTCTTGAACGCCACTTGTGCCATGCTTCCCCATGCAGGCTTTCTCCCTCACGACTTTATTTCTTTCCGCCTTTTTTTTCATGAAAGGTCGGTCCATTTAATTGCCTCAAACTTTCGAATTGTAGAAAATACACGGGCACGTTCTGTTCTCCTTCATGCTACTGCTCCTTTGTTTAGACAATTAGCAGCCATTTTTTAAACATGCGTACAGTTCCAACACGTTGTCTTCCAATTGTTGTTCCCAACTAATATACCAATTTCTTTTTAGGTTTTAATTCACGATCCTCGCTTCATCGAACCACGTAATAAACATTTTATTGTTGTGCTACCCTCGGTCAACTGGCCGATGATCAGAGATCATCAATCAATTTGCGTCAGTCTACTCCCCTATCTCTAGAAACTCCATAACTTCTGGTGCCTCCTTCAGTCCAGGAAACAGGTGCGACGATGACCCCTTTTAGCAACAATTCCGGCGACATCATCCCCCTATGACCGATCATACCCGTTGGATAAGTTCATCTCGCTGAGATTTTGGTGTTAAATAATTTCGATTTTAATCGGTGGATTGAGAGAACGGAAAGGAGAAAGGAATGAATAATGATAGGCATTGAAATGTATGTGGTGGCTCATTTGTTTGGTTGACCGCGCAATGCTTTTGACCAAGAATTAGGTTTACGCAATGTATTTATATAGTGTATGGCACAATTTTAATATTATTTTGTTACATGGAAACTTCATGTTGAAGTAACGAGCAAAAGTAAGCTCAAGCAATCTCCATTCTTGACAAAATAATGTAATCCTAGCATAAAAAATATTCCGGACCCAATGGGACAGGTTTCGTCGAATTTCGAGGTCGTTTATGAAAGGTCCTTTATAAATATTGATGAAAAATCAAGCGTTAAAAATTCCTATAATTACAGAAAAAACTAAATTTTTTGAAATCTTAACATTTTACTAGACCTCTTCCTAACGAATCCAATGAATTCGGTTTCGTTAAATTTGGAATTCGTTTGGTCAGTCATTTATTCCTCCAAAGTTACCCCTGTCGAAATAACATAAACGATTAAATAGAAAAAGAGGCGTCATTGGCCACCGGAGTCACATACGACATCCGTTTGCCACGAAATTTGGTTTTCTTACATTCATTTAACAATACGGTTCCAATGAAACTAATTTCATCGAAAACGGACTCTGTTTGCAAAATGGCCATTTTTAAGGCTCATATAATATTAATAAAATATTATATAAATTCCAAATAATCGGATTAAATAATAATAAATTATTATAATCCAAAATACCCAACTAGAAATATCATATAACTTCAAATATAAATTATACAATCCAATATCATCAATTTCGAGTTAAATGATGTCCAAAATATATTAAAACCCTTCTAAATATATTAATAAATGTTATAATTTAATAACGATTTCCATAGCGACTATTTTAAATTTTGATTTGGACATAACTAACAATCTATAATACGAAATATGGATTTTTCTCTTTCACTAGAAAATTATAATCAACAAGATCCAAATTTTTCTTGTTTCGCAGAATTCCGACTTATATCGGATTCTGTATATTCAGTTAAAGTTCAAAATTCAATACGAACTATTGCCCCATTTCAAGCTCGATTTATATTATATATAAATTTAACATTCAAACATCGTTTTATAACTGATTTCAATATTAAAATTCATCAATATTCCAAATATAATATTTAAAATAATAAATTAAATTAAATATTAGACTACCAAAAATACGGGACATTACATTCTTCCCCCTTAAAAGAATTTCGACCCCGAAATTACTAAGGTAAGAAAAATGCTACAAACCCATTAATTTTAAAAATCCAATTTATTATAAATCAAAAACCAATTTTATATTATTAATAATATTTTCAAAAATATCTAAAAATTCCTAACACTTTAAATTCTCGGAAAAATTCGGTAGAGTCTCCCCTGTACGGAGTGACTTCTACGATTTCGCAGGAACAAATAATATATATACATCTACCCACATGGTCATAAAACAAAATTAAAAACGCAAAAATCTATATTTTCACGTAGGCGTACTTTTTACGAGCGTTATTGAGCATACTTGCTCAATTTATTTCGATCTACGCAACTAAAATCAGCCTCAGGCCTTCAACAACCTATACTCAACTCAGTTCAAAATATAAGTAGCAAATATATAAAATTCATAGATAATATTTCACTAAACAACTAGTATTACTGCACCAATCTCCAAAATCAAACATGAACACCATTCATTTGCAAATACATGAATTAATCTCTGTTCATACGCAGTTTCATTCCAGTTTTATTATACTGTAATTTATATACTGGAATTAATTTACTTTAATTTATAGTTTATTCAACTCTATTTAATCGTTGATTCATTTTATTCAAACAATCTATCATCCAATAACAAACAATTCATATTCAACAAACAATACACACCCAAATCACCCAAATCAATTGAATTTATATTAAATATTAATATTTATTTTGGTTCAACATATTTGAACATCAATCGATTAATATTCGATTTATTTTTGTTTAATATTATTCGTTTAATTTCCAAATTCTAAATTAATTTCATTTCATTTCTTAACAAAATTTTCACTTAATAGGGTTAAGTTCCAATTCAATTTTTTAATTCAGTTTGAATTCCATTCCAATCAATTGACACACAATATCTCAATAATTTAATAAAATTATCTCCTTTCCATACAAAAATATATTTTGGGTAAAATTATTTCATTTACCCTCTTTTCAAAACATATTGTATTTATTTCCAGTTTAGTGCTTCTCAACACTTGAACCAACCAATTAGCACAATACAAAATATTTGTATATAAAATTTACAAATACGCACTCTCATATATACACTCAACTCAATATAGGGTATTACTAACCCCATCTCTACCGAGTTATACCAAAAAGTCAAGGTTATTACTAAACCAACAGCTCAGATACCACTCTAACGACCCGAGAATTTCGACCCTGAAAATCGACATAAAACACCGTGTCAACTACTCAAGCATCGAAAACACCAGAGCGCTAATAGAAAGAAATTAGAGGGTGAGATAAGAAAGAAAGAAATATTAGAATATAATAAGAAGAAGAAGTACAACACAGAGTCTCACATCACACCGGAATAAAATATAATATAGAAATAAATCTTTATAGAGAGCTTTAAATAAAAACTTACAATTTACCAAAGTACATCACCACATCTGGACAGTTATAGTAATCTATCCTCATATACAACACAGAGCGGAAATATCTATATAATGTCATACGCCAGAATTCATCTAGCTCGTCGCATTACTTCGCAACATCCGATAACCTGGACCTGTACGACCCAGTCTAGCCCGAGCATTACAAACGACGGGTCAGTCTGGTGTACCAGAGTGAGAAAAAAAACACACTAAGTTTAAAACATCATCCAACTTGATTTTAAAGTAAAAATCTTTTTGAAAGAAAAGGATAATCGTAAGACCAAATCCACACATAAATACAGACGGTTTTTACCTTACGACAACCCAAAACATTTTTGCAATCAATATCTTTTCTGATATTATAATAATGTCTAAATATAAATAAATATCAATCTGGTAGAACGCTTGCATCTCACGCTCTACATACATAGTACACAATCAAAACCGTGGGCACTTATTGGATAATGGATTTCCTAGCAAGGTATGGGACCACCTTCCTAACAATGTACCTCTGGAGATGAATACATTGGGGTTCAACACGAACATCTTGCAACCCAGGCTAAACATGACCGGCCCCTCACTTCGCTTGAGAGTACCGAATATATCATTACCACGATTAAGGCCAGCCAACCGAACCGATAGCATACATACAAGAATATTAAAATGGAACAACCGAAGACATTTGATTTCACCAGATCAGGTAATGATATACCCTTTTGATGAGTGCGACCCACATAGCCATGCTACCTACCCAATTTTATGCTATTTCCCAGTTGATGAGACAAGAGGTTAAGCTTATCCTTCAGAACAACACATCTCTATTCACTTTGAATGCTACATCGTCAGATCCGCTGGATATCACTTAATTGATTTCAACAAAAATACTCTGAGCGTAAGAGTAGTGAGTACTTCTCCGCCAACAACAAAAATATGTTTGTAAATATTCAACGTACGTGACTCCTTTGGAAATACTCTATCAAACACTCGTCCATACAAGTCATCCAGGAACAGGATGAACCGAAGGCACCCTCCTGCCACATGCTACATAGGTATCACCCCAAGGATCACTAGCGAGTAGTCCTTGCAATTCGTAGGTTCCAATAACGACAGAATCACTGCCGAAATATCTCTGGTCGCAAAACCAGAGAAATCCAACCAGTGGTTCTTCTGTTTATGAAGATCCACAGTCTTCAAAGCTCCATATTCAATCAACAACTTCCACGTATTTGCTGGCTGGAATGGTTTTCGAATATAATTCGATCCCGGTCTTTCCGTACCAACAATCGTATTGGCTAGATTTGATAGTCGGTAATTTAACTATCAAATAGTAATCATGTGAATGAAATGACTTTACTGATTCAGTACTCGGCATTACTTGGCCTCTTCAATTAAACGTCTGTTAATTTTATTCTTAAAATCTTCCAATATTTGGAGTTTATCTTTTACTTCTTATTAAAAATAAGAATATTCTTAAAAATCATTTCATTCGCTTATAAACATTTCGCCGTTTATAATATTATTTACGGAAATCATAACTTGTGTTTCCCCACAATTACTCTTGTTTATAAAGTAATACCATTCTTGGATAGTCGTGAAGTCTATAATAACCCAGAAATATGAGCCAATTTAAAATTTTTATTTTGGCAATTTTTATGAATTTCGAATATTTAAAATGGATTATTTTAAATAATAACGACGAGAAATTTAAAATGAATAGAAATAGAATTTATATATATATATAAATCATCGTTAGAATATAAATATTTTATTTTAATTATAAAAGGAATTGAAAATGGCGTGGTAGTTCGAAAATTCGATTTCAAATTTCAAATGAATGTACAGGATTCAAAATAAACTGGATTTTAGTGAAACGAAAAATATTTGAATTTTTTGAAAATATCTTTCCAACAGATCCAAAAAATTGAAATTTCATAGCGGGAATAAAAAGTTATGCCCAGTTGAAAATTCAGAATAGTCGCTATGGAATTCTGACCCTTAAAATGGAAATTTTGCAAACGACCTCGGTTTTCGACGTAACCACTTTTGTTGGATCCGTGATGTCAAGTTATTGCTAGGTTTTAAAATTCGTAATTTTTCGAATCAATATGTGAGCATGGTGAAGCAAAACGCATTTGACCAGTTTCAGTTGACTTTAATCGACTGGAAAATAGCCATTTTTCAAACGGTATCAGAATTTGATGAAATTAGTTTTGTTAGGACCGTCTCGTCAATACGAAGCTAGAATTAATTTTTCGGGAATTTTTAGTGTCCGTATGTGGCCCTAGTAAATTTAAATGCGCGTTCAAATTCAATATATAGATTTATATTTTGATTTTGACGAAAACTGATCAAAACGATCCAATCAGCTTACGATACATATCCCATTGTGTTCGGAATGAGGGTAATTAGCTAGGGACGATAGTCGGTGGGTTCGATCTCGAGTTCAAAATAAAAGTTTACTTTTTGGAGAATTAAACTAATAAATAATTATATAAAATAGCTTGGTCAAACTTTTCCCCTTTTACTCTCTTTCTTCCTCTAAAGCAATCAGATCGAAACAAATGAAAAAAACCCACCAAGAACTAAATCCCGCCCAACCCCTCCGACCTCGTCCGCCGCCCCTCCCTATCCCGCTGCCGTCACTGGAGCACCCCTCCCTCCTCCAAACGCTAGCGAACCTCCCCCTCCTTCCAGCCCCTCGAGCGAAGCACCCCCCCTGCTCCACCCATTCAAGGAAACAGCGCCACCACCGAATGAGCCTGCCGCCGACCACCCTGACCAGCCCCGCCTTCTCCGGGGTGCCTCTCTGATCCCCCATCCCTCAAAAGTCGCTGTAAGTGCTCTTCTTAGTTTATTTATTTTTATTTCCTTAAGGTAATTAATATTAGAAGATGAAAATCAGTTTTTATTTATTTATAACATTGACAAAAAAGGAATTGAATTTTATTTGTATATAAAACAATAAAAAGAATGATTTTTAATATAAAGGAACGATTTTTAATATAAAAGAAATGATTTTCAACATTATAAAGACTTGATTTTAATTCGTATGAAGGTTATGATCTTTGTTTTTATGAAAGGGATGATTTTGTTTATCAAAAGTTATGATTTTCATTTATATAAAAATATGATTTTTATTTATATTTCTTTTGAAATATAAAGTTTTGATTTTTAGAATTATAAAGATCCGATTTTTATGTATATGACATCGAAATAAAAATTTGATTTTTATATATATAGGAAGAGATAGAATTTTTATTTGTATTTCTAGTGAAATAAAAATATGATTTTTATATTATAGAAAGAACAAAAATATGATTTTTATATTTTAGAAAGAATAAAAATATGACTTCTATATTATAGAAAGAATAAAAATATGATTTCTATATTAAAGAAAGAATAAAAATATGATTTTTATGTTATAGAAAGAATAAAAATATGATTTTTATATTATAGAAAGAATAAAAATATGATTTTTATATTGGTAGAGTATTAAAAATATGATTTTTAATGTATAGAACATCATATTAAAAATGTGATTTTAATATGAACATCATGAAAATGAAGTTGGGATTTCAGGCAAGTCAGCACTGTTCTGAAATTCAGAAATAGAGAATTGAGGAGTGGAACCCTCGGTGAGAACTCCTCACTTTTATTTAATTTTCTAGTTGAAATATATACTAGGATGCAGAGGGTGCTTAGCGGCACCCAACACCCGTCGTCCACAAACCATGGATGACTTGTTTGTTTGATTGTTGTGTTGTGAAATTTGACTATTGATTGTGATGTGTGAAATATATATTCATGTGTTGAAAGAAAATATATATTCATGTGTTGAAATAAAATATATATTCATGTGTTGAAATAAAATATATATTCATGTGTTGAAATAAAATATATATTCATGTGTTGAAATAAAATATATATTCATGCGTTGAAATAAAATATATATTCATGCGTTGAAATAAAATATGCGTTGAAATAAAATATATATTCATGCGTTGAAATAAAATATATATTCATGCATTGAAATAAAATATATATTCATGTGTTGAAATAAAATATATATTCATGCGTTGAAATAAAATATATATTCATATGTTGAAATAAAATATATAATGTGTTGAAATAAAAAAAATATATTCATGTGTTGAAATAAAATAAATATTCATTTACAAATCGAACGATTGGTTTATGTACACCGATTTGACTGATATTGATTGGGATTATAAATTTTACACATCGCCCAACTGCACAAATAAAATATGTGTTTGATTGATTGAAACCCCACACGGGTTCTGGAATGATATTGACGTACACTAATCCCAATTGTTTAGTAGTATGTCGACCGATGGGTTGACAGACTCTGTAAGCATTACTTATCTATATTTAATGCTTATGCAGTGGTGTGGTGCACTCTAGATGATGGTTGATGATTTATCGTTGCTATTATATACATGTGTTGTAGAGAATCCATATAATTAACATTATATGGTAATTGATTGGGCCTCATTCTAATTTGAAAAATAAAGAATAGAATGAAAAATTCATGTGTTGAATAAAAATAAATTCATGTGTTGAATAATATAAATTCATGTGTGGAATAGAAAATAAATTCATGTGTTGAATAGAAAATATATTCATGTGTTGAATAGAAATAAATTCATGTGTTAAATAGAAATAAAAATTCATGTGTTGAATAGAAAATAAATTCATGTGTTGAATAGAAAATATATTCATGTGTTGAATAAAAATAAATTCATGTGTTGAATAGAAACAAAAATTCATGTGTTGAATAGAATAAACATTCATGTGTTGAATAAAAGCCGTGTTGACTAGATTGATGCCATTTTGACATGAATGATATTTATATCGATTTTATTCATTTTTATAATGAATATAGAAAAGAAAGTGATTTCAAAATATAACGTTTTGAAAATATTATCATTTGTATATCGATGATGTGGAATATTCAATTTCGATTAGAAATTGAATATGAAGTTGAAATCGTTTTGAAAACGAATTTAAAACGATTTATAAAATATGTTTTGAAAGGAAATCGATGAAATATATATAATATATATATATATATATTGTGGCCTGAATAGAACGCGCCACGCGGCGGCAGTTCGCGAATTTCGACCATTGACTTCGAATGGACGTTACGGGAGAACCGACCGTCGGATTCTCCTAAAACCGGAACCGTTGGGTTCGTATCAAAAAGAACTTTCTAACGAATATTAGAGATTTGAAATCTAATGGTTGGATTTGGAATTATGTCCAAATAAAATTTGGAAAAGGTCATTGTAAGTGCAGTTCGATGGCCGTTGATGGAGATCGACTGGATGGGCCTTAATAAAATTATTAAAAATAGTAATAATTTGTGTAAAATCATAACAAATGATTTGTGAAGAATTGAGATGAAAAAATTCGAAATTTGAAAAGATAAAAATAGATTTTTATCGAAATGAACTAGTTTTGAACTAGAATAATAATTTACTTATTTTTGAAATAAATAAATTGGGTTTGAAAGGCTTTTATCTTTAATTAGATTGAAATGATCGGGAATGGAGTATCACCAGTTTTGCTCTAGGCGATAGTTAAATTTTTAACTAGATTTGAACGTGTAATGGTAATTGAATTTACCGATAACACCGTGGTGTTAGATATGAAGTATGACCAGTTTTACTTCATGGGATGAATAGGTTGGGATTGGGAAATAAAATAAATGATTACTTCGGTGAGGTTCGCTAATCCCGACTAGTCTAAATTGATATTCAAAAGAAGATTAAAGAATACATTTGAAGAATTTATCTTTGATAAAATTAATGGGAACCTTTCCCAGAGTATAATAGTTGAATAAAAGAATATTCTGAACTGGAATGGGGCATATGTTGTGTTTGTGTAACACTTGTTTATTATATACGTGAGTTATTCAGAAAGACCGGGTTTATCCCATTCTGAATAACTGATTCGACGTGGTGTCGAGGATGAAGACGGTGGTCGAAGAGCGGAGGTCATCACATCGTTTGGGTGATTACTGATGATATTGATTGGGTTGTACACCCAAGAGGAGGGAATCAGTTGGTGATTGTCCAAATGTACTTGGAGATCTATAGATATGCGAGGTACAAGGTGCCTCCGGTTTCGTTCAGACCCAGAACGAACTTGTAAATCGACTGTGTGTCTAACATTGTATTTTATTCTGTGTGATTTATTTCTATTAAATATATATCTATTTGGCGGCGGAGAATTTATTCTCTTACTTAACACCCTTCTCTGAGACGTACGAGCTCAGGGTTTATATGTTGATGGATATCATGGAGTGAATTGCCTATGTGGCATGCCTAAGTGGCAATTGATCAAGGCTTTTGTTGAAAAGAAAAGTCTTGTGGTTGATGATCAAAGCACCGCCTGTGTGGCATAACTTTGTGTAACGTTGGTTCGCGAGCCTCACACCCTAGTTGTGAACCAGAAACGAGAGAAGGACATCAGGGAGGGCATGTGTTTCCTTCTAGCTAGAAGTGGCATCAGTGGTTTTACACGCCCTGACGAGTTTGACTTATGTGGTTGTTGCTGTTGCGAGGCGCCTCAGATAGATCGGTGACTGTGTGGAGCCGATGGAGTCATTGGACTCAATGACACCCCATAGGGTGGGAAACGCAGTGTTCATGCATTTTAATCCACATCGGTGGACCGGCCCTGACGATCCAAGGGACGATGCAATCTGTTCCTGAGACACGAGCTAGAGCGTCTCGAATTCGGTAAGGACAATCCCTTGCCTAGGTTCACAGATGGAAATCCAACTTCCAAATACACGACTTTGCGGTTTGGATTGTAGAGCCTAGTATTGGTGACATGATATATGGTACCCATGCCGTCTATGATTGATATTTATGATTGAAATTGTTTTGACACTATACACTTATAGTAATAATAAAAGATGAAATTTAGCGTATCAAGCATTCTTTGGCTATTATAAGGTAAAACCCTATCCTCTGGCTTGTGTTGCATTGTGTGATGGGACCTGGGTCCTATAATAGCTTCATTATTCTTTATTTAGCATTGCGTTGTGGTTTTATGCACTGGTATTCTTGGGAGGAAACCCATTCCATGTTATACGACGTGGTCCCTTGATTTATCTAACTATAAAATAAAGATTAATAACTGTTTTAGTTCTCACACCAGTCACCTGACTGACCTGGAGTTTATTGTTTTAACCTAAACTCTGGGTGCCTTCATTTTCCGCACGGCAGTTAGTAGTTTTGGTTTTGCAGATTTATATTCACAGGATCCTGATTTACAGTTGGAGCAATACTCGGAAAGCTCTGTATCCGTGTATTACTTTCAGTTGTGTTTGGTATTATTTTTCCGCTGCGATGTATTTAAATGTAATTTAAATATCTGATATTTTCTGCGTAATATTTATCCATACTGTGTATATTCTTGTATTCTGATGGAATTGTTGTAATATACAATGAAAAGTTCTTCTGTTTGTGTTCTGTTTAGTCTTGTCCTCAAAGTAATTCATTCTTTCTCTTCTCTTCGGAGACCGGGGAAGTTTGGGTCGCTTTAAATTCGTTCAAGTTGGGGTATTTTATTTACCTCTCATACCTTGACTAACAACATTCATATTTTCATAATAGATAGAAGTTTATTAACCACACGTTTTCCTTTGAAAACCTTATTTAGATCTCAACAACATTTATTTAATTAAATTATTAAATAATCTATAATTTTACTTCTCTGTTAATCTTTAATAATCCCTTATAACGTTATACACACGCTTGGATTCCCTTATACATAGACTTCATTATAAAATTCCTTTACCGTCTCTTTAAAAATATTCTTCACTTGTTTGCCACAACAATACTATATTGTGTTTTAAAATCACAAATAACCGTCTTTAACAATCTAATATAAACATATTTACAAATATCATATAAGTATTTTTATAAAACTAACCTTTCTATCTTTTACAATTCTTATATTGACATCTCGTGCGAATCCTTATATTCATTTTTTTTGAAACAATTCAGCTTATCATATGTAACAAACATTATAGATTCCATTGCAAACTTTTTATTTCCTTATTTATAATCTTTTCAAATCATTGCGACAACTTATGCGTTGTTGAAAATCCCATAGCGATCTTTTTAAGGATCCGCGGTTATAAATCAAATAGTTCAATTTATTATACGTGACCATTATTACAAATTCATTTTTCAAAGCACTTACTTTATTCACAAATTCCATTTGTATATTATTATCGGCAACTAACATTTCGATTACATTTTACTCTTAAATTCCTTTTACCAAATCGTTTATAAATCATTTACGATAACTTATAATGCATTGTCATTTTTGAGATCTTTTACTTAGCTTATATTCTCGCCTTTGAGTAAATCTCACTTCGTTAACCATTCCGAACTTCGAAATATCACATTCCGAACTTCGAAATATCACATTCCGAACTTCGGAATAATTTCACTCCCATTTTATACCATTTTCCAATTTCCTTTTTCCGAATTCAAATATTAAGTAAATATTTAATTTAAGCCATCATATTCGCTTAAAACCCACTTTTATAACTTCGTTATAATAAACTCGGTTTTTATATAAAACCCGTTTATAACTCCTTTCACCATTAAATTCGATTTCATTTCAACTTTGATCACTTTTTAAATAAATTAAAAAGTAACCTCCATAATTATTATTAATTAAAATAATAATTACTTCAATCATTAACTATAGTAGTAGTAGTAGTAAATTTCTTAATTAACCAAAATAAATAATAAGCTTCTTTTTAAAATCTTAATTAAATTAAAACAATTATTCATTAAACTATTTTATTAAATTAATTCAAACAAATTAATTTAATAATTATTCTCAGTTAAAAATATTTGATTTAGTCAACTCAGTACATGATTAATTCGTTAACCAATTTCAATTGGCCCTTCCATTTAAATTAATTAATAATATAATTAATTTAAATAATTCCATTTAATTGTTTTCATAACAAAAAATTACCCAATTCTTAACAGTTAGGTTAATTTTAGTTCATTTGCTTATAAATCTGATTAACATAAGCATCTACTCTATTAAATCATTTAATACTGGCTTATAAATTTAAATAATAAATATTGAATATTTATTTCCTTTTCTAAACTTTTATTCAAAATAATAGATTTAAATAAATCTATCTCCAGTTGAAAAAAATGTCATAACTGTACTTCTGTCAATCCATCTGACGGTAAATCAATATTTGGAAAATGATTGATTTATGGGATATATACTATCAATTACTCAATCAGTATTACCCATTGGTTTAAACAAAACAAATGTTGAATTTCAGGTCAACGGTCGACAACCAAATCAATAATCTAATCAGAACAGTTCATATAATGATAATATGAAAATAAATATCATTAAATATATTTGAGGAATCCCGTTGGATCCCTCCAAACTGTTCTTCCCTGCATTCACATAGTTTATTTCCAATAATATTATTCAATTGAATTTAACTGATAATTTCAATAACAGTAAATAATGACTATTTAACATCACCCAAGTAACAAAACAATTCAACCAATTAAACACGTTTATTTTATAAACGTGGCCAACAAGGCAAGTTACCTCAATTGGTTCCAATTGTTAAAATAATGATTTGGGTTTTCACTAAAATTGTAACAACCCGAAAATCTGGGCCAATTTAAAAATTTTATTTTGGCAATTTTAGCGAATTTTGAACATTTAAAATAGATTATTTTAAATAATATCGACAAGAAATTTATTTTGAATGGAAATAGAACGTATATTTTATATACGTCGTCGTTAGAATATAAATAATTATATATAATTATAAATAGAATTGAAAATGGCGTGGTAGTTCGATAATTCGATTTCAAATTTCAATTGAATGTACCGGGTGCAAAATAAACCGGATTTTAGTGAAACCAAAAACATTAGGATCTAATTGGGAATATCTTTCCAACAAATCTGAATAATTGAAATTTCATAGCGGGAATCAAAAGATATGTCCAGTTGAAAATTCTGAATAGTCGCTATGGAATTCAGGCCCTTAAAAATGGGAATTTTGCAAATGACCTCGGATTTCGACAAACCCACTTTTGTTGGATCCGTGATGACAAATTATTGCTAGATTCCAAATTTCATAATTTTTCGAATCAATATGTGAGCGTGGCAAAGGAAACCGCGTTTGACCAGTTTTAGTTGATTTTAATCGACTGGAAAATGGTCATTTTTCAAACGGTCTCAAAATTCGACGAAATTAGTTTTGTTAGGACCGTATCGTTAATACGAAGCTAGAAAATATTTTTTTGGAATTTATAGAGTTAGTATGTGACCCCAGTGAATTGAAATGTACGTTTAAAATTCAATATATAGAGTTATATTTTGATTTTTACGAAAACTAATCGGAACAGTCTAATCAGCCTTCGATACATATGCCATTGTGTTCGGAATGGGGGTAATTAGCTATGGGCGACAGGCGGTAGGTTTGATTTCGAGTTCAAAAATAAAAGTTGCTTTTTGAAATCAATGAATAAATAAATATATATTATTATATTCTCCCCCCCCCCCCATACTTTCATTTCAGATCAGAAGAAAAAAAAACCTAAATATAAAATCGCTCCTGCCTCCAGTCCAACCCCACCACCACGTCGCCTCGTCCGCCGCCTAGCCGAGTGCCTCTTCCCCCCCCCCACCTCCGATTCGCCTCCGGCCTCCCTCCTCCTCCCTCCGTCCAAGTCACGAACCCACGATCCCTTTTAAACCGCCACCGCCCCCATCGATTTTCCCCCTCCGAAAGCGCCGCCTCCACGCTGACGAGTTCGCCATCGTCCCCGGCGAAGGAGGAGCTCGCGACGACGGAGCCCGTGCCACCCTCCGATCAACATCAAGCCGCCTGTGGTGATCGAGATTTGGAGCCCTAGCTTGGAGCTGCTATGCGAACCGCGACCTGGAAGTTAACAGTGAGCGTTTATTTATTTTAATTTATATAAAATCTGTTTTTGTTTATTTATTTTAGTATGTATAAAAAGAAATTTGTTTATTTATTTTCTATAAACAAAGAATAGATCTGATTTTATAATAGAAAAGATGAAATTTTGTTATAGAAAAGATCGATATTTTATAATAGAAAAGATGAAATTTTGTTATAGAAAAGATTAGATTTTTAAAATAGAAAAGTTTAGATTTTTAAAATAGAAAAGATGCGATTTTTAGCGGTGTAAAAATAGAATTTTTATCTATATAGTAGTAGTATAAAAATGTGATTTTTATACACATGACAACGAAGTAAAAATTCGATTTTTATATTGAATAGCAAAGTAAAAATTCGATTTTTATATGTTGAATAGCAAAGTAAAAATTCGATTTTTCTATATTGAATAGTGAAGTAAAAATTCGATTTTTCTATATTGAATAGTGAAGTAAAAATTCGATTTTTCAATATTGAGTAGCAAAGTAAAAATGTGATTTTTATATATGTAGTGGCTACGGGCAACGAAAGTGACAAAAAGGCGAGAACAGTGATTTCCTACATTAAAAGTGTCGTGGAGTTGGGATAGCTATTGGTGAGAACTTCTCACTCTCAATTTCTTTTTCTAGTTATATATATATATATATACTAGGATGCAGACGGTGCTTAGTAGCACCCGACACCCATCATCCACAGACCATGGATGGCTTGTTTGTTTGATTGATGTGTTGTGAAATTTGTTTGTGAAATTGATGTGAGATAGATAATGAAATATATTCATGTGTTGAAAGGAAATAAAATATTTATATAGTTAAAAATATTTTATTGTTAAAAATATAATTTTAACGTGAAAGTGAATAAATAAATATTTATGAACAAATCGGCCGATTTGTTTATATACACTGATTTGACTGATATTGATTGGGTCGATAAATTTTACACATCGCCCAACTGCACAAATAAAAATATGAGTTTGTTGATTTGAAACCCCACACGGGTGTTGGGATAATATTTGAGTACACTAATCCCAATTATTTAATTGTATGTCGATCGATTGGTCGACAGGCTGTGTAAGCGTGATTATTTATATTTGATGCTTATGCAGTTGTGTGGTGCACTTTGGATGATGGTTGATTGTTTATTGTGGCTATTATATACATGTGTTGTATGGAATCCATATAATTAACGTTATATGGTAATTGATTGGGCCTCATTCCAATCGGGAAAATAATGAATATTATAAAAGAAAATTCATGTATTGAATATAAAAATAGTCATGTGTTGACGATGTTCATGTATTGAAACTATTCATATGTTGAGTAAAATATTTTAAATAATAAAAATTACATCTTTATCATATTTACAATTAGAGTCTACTTCACGGTGGAGTCTAATTAAAAATCAAATGATAGATACCTTAGTTTTATAAAATATTTTACATAACAAAAATAGCAATGTGTTGAAAGAAATATAGATTCATGTGTTGAATAGAATATATATTCATTTGTTGAATAGAATAACGAAGTTTTTGAAAAATATAAAGCCGTGTTGATTAGAGATGCGTTATTTTGACGCGAACGATATTTATATCGATTTTATTCGTTTTATAATCAGATTTGAAAAGTGATGTCAAAATTTAATATTTTGAAATGAAATTCAAATTAAATTAGATTAAAAATTCAAATTGAAATTTTATTGAATCAATTTGAAATGAATTCGAATTGAATTGAAATCAAATCGATTTGAAATTGAATATAGTGTTGAAATGGTTTTGAAAACGAAGTTAAAACGATTTATAAAATTCGTTTTAAAAAGGAAATTGACGAAATATGTATAATGGCCTGAATAGAACGCGCCGCGCCGCGGCAGTTCGTGAATTTCAACCATTAACTTCGAATTGACGTTGCGGGAGATCCGACCGTCGGATTCTCCTAAAACCGGAACCGTTGGGTTTGTATCGAAAAGAGCTTTCCAATGAATATTAGAAATTTGAAATCTAACGGTTGGATTTGGAATGATGTCCAAATCAAATTTGAAAAAGGTCGCTGTAAGTGCAGTTCGATGGCCGTTGATAGAAATCGACTGTACGGGCCTTGATAAAATTATTAAAAATATCTATAATTTGTGTAAAATCATAAGAAATGATTTGGGAAAAATTGGGCTGAAAAATTCCATATTTGAAAAGATAAAAATAGATTTTTATCGAAATGAACTAGTTTTGAACTAGAATTAAAATCAATTTATTTTTGAAATCAATAAATTGAATTTGAAAGTGATTTTAAAAATAATCAATATTCCCAATACGTGGATTGGACTGGAGTTGAATCGAAATTATCATCGGAATATTTCGATGTTGGATTTCGTGACTATACAGATATTGTTACGGGAATTTGAAAGATATATTTTATATCGTTATTTCCAATACGATATATGTTGGTTTCAGAATTTGATATTGAATATAAGCCGATATATTTTCTATTCAGAGCCTTGTATTTAATATCAAATATGATTTGGGTTTATCGTGAATCGTGTTTTAGATGACATTGGTTCTTTAACCCAGTTAAAGGCAGGATGTTGATTTTTGAAAAGATTAAAACTAAGTGGAATTTTAATGAATCTTTAATTAGATTAAAATGTGAATTGATAATTTGAATTATCAAATTTGAAAGGTGATCGAGAATGGAGTACCACCAGTTTTGCTCCAAAGCGGTAGTTAAATCTGTAATTAGATTTGAACGTGAAATGGTAATTAATTTTACCGATAACACCGTGGTGTTAGATATGGAGTATTATCAGTTTTGCTCCATGGGATGAATAGGTTGGGATTGGGAAATAAAATAAATAATTACTTCGGTGTGGTTCGTTAATCCCGACTAGTTTGAAATGATACCCAAAGGAAGATCAAAGAATAAATTTAGAAGAATTTATCTTGGATAAAATTAATGGGAACCTTTCCCTAAGAATGTGATTTTGTGAATAAAAGAATATTCTAAATTGGAATGAGGCGTTGGTGTGTTTGTGTAACATTTGTTTATTATATACGTGGGATATTCAGAAAGGCCGGGTTTATACCCATTCAGAGTAACCGATTCGACGAGATGTCAAAGATGAAGACGGTGGTTAAAGACCGGAAGTCTTCACATCGTTTGGGTGATTACTGATGATCTCGATTGGGCTGTACACCCAAGATGAGGGAAATAGTTGGTGATCGTCTAGACGTACTTGGAGATGGATGGATATGCGAGGAAAGTGCCTCCGGTTTCGTTCAGACCCAGAACGAACTTGTAAATGGATTGTGTGTCTGACATTGGATTTTATTCTGTGTTGATTGATCTCTATTAAATATACATTTGTTTGGCGGCGGAGAATTTATTCTCTTGCTTAACGCCCTTCTCTGAGACGTACGAGCTCAGAGGTTGTATATCGATGGACATCAGTCGCATGGAGTGAATTGCCAGTGTGGCACGCGTAAGTGGCAATTGATCAAGGCTTCTGTTGAAAAGCAAAGTCTTGTGGTTGATGATCAAAGCACGACCTGTGTGGCGTAGCTTTGTGTATAACGTGAATTCGCGAGCCTCACACCTCGGTATGAGTTAAAAATGGGATACGGACCCAACGAGTGCACGACGTTTCTTTCTAGCTAGGGTGGTGTCAGTGACCTACCAGCCCTGACATTTATATACTTTTCACCTGTGTGGTTGTTGGATACGAGGCGCCTCGGATATAGGTCTGTAAGGACCGGGAAACGTGTGTTCAGGAATAACTAATCCTCAAAAGTAAGATAGGACCGGCCTTGGAGGTTCCAAAGGATCAGAGTGGGGTCCTGAGGCATTGCTAGAGTGTCTCGAACGCGGAGAGGAGCTTGCCCCTTGCCTCGACTCATGACGGAAATCCAATTTCCAATACGTGATAGTGCGGTTTTATTTGTAGAACCTAGTATGGCGACATAGTGGTATGGGTCATTCATGCCGCCTATGATTGATATTTATGATTGAAACTGTTTTGACACTATACACTTGTAATAGTATCAAATAATGTGTTTTAAACGTATCAAGCATACTTTGGCTATTATAAGGTAAAAACCCTATCCTCCGGCTTGCGTTGCATTGTGTGATGGGACCTGGGTCTTATAATAGCTTCATCTTTCTTTATTTAGCATTGCGCTGTTTGTTTTATGCACTGGTATTCTTGGGAGGAAACCCGTTCCGTGTTATACGGCGTGGTCCCTTGATTTACCGAACTTTAAAATAAAGAATAATAACTGTTTTAGTTCTCACACCAGTCACATGACTGACCTGGAGTTTGTTGTTTTAACCTAAACTCTGGGTGCCCCTATTTTCCACACGGGCAGCTAGTAGTTTGGTTCTGCAGATTTGTATTCAGAGGATCCTGATTTATAGCTGGAACGATGCTCGGAAAGCTCTGTATCCGTGTATCACTTTCATTTGTGTTTTGTATATTTTCCGCTGCTATGTAAATCATTGTAAATCTCTGATATTTATCGAATGTAATTTATTCATTCATACTCTGTATATTCTTGTATCTGATGGAATTGTTGTAATAACAATGAAATGTTCTTCCGTCTGCGTTCTGATTTGTCTTGTCCTCAACGCAATCCGGGCTTTCCTTCACGGGGAAGTTCGGGTCGTGTCAGTTTGGTATCAGAGCTTTGGTTTATAGAGCTCGAGAACAAGACACATAAGAACCATAAGAAAGAATTCATCAGATATTGGATTAGTAATATCCAATTAGAATGACTCGTTAGAGATAGGATCAGTAGTATCCTAGAACGAGTGTGAAGAGTATATTTTTCAAATGAAAACAATTTTGTTTTTAAAATTCAATTCGCTTTATACGTATTTGAATATTTATTTATACTGATTTGGACAATCCGATATATAAAGATTTCGCGTATACGCGTCATGAACGTATATTTGAAGTTTTAATATACTGGATAGATATAGAACCGCACTCTAGTAGCCCGGAGATGTTCTGATGGTGGTTCGAAACATCATCAGCATTTATTTTCGAGTGACGAAAGTGTGATTTCTATATATTTCCATTAGACTGGTGTGAGAACCAAAACTAAGATAGATAGATTTATTTGTTGTGAATTGGCATCAAAACTTGATTTTCAGTATATATATCAAATTATGAATTTGAAACTCTAATTCACTAATTGATTGATGTTTGTGTTGTTTGTTTAGTTGTTTGATAATTTTGAACCATTTAGCCTAATTGAATCAAATATTGAATTGTATTGAAATTGGTTGCATTTGCTTGCATATACATGTACTTACATTGAACAGGTCATAGCAAGGAGGCTAGAGCAGAGAAAAAAATTTGTTTGCCCGACAAATAGTTACATGTTTACTATAATTTACTGTTTTGTTTGGGTGATGATGATTTTATGAGCCGATTGGCTAGCCGCTTGGCTTTTTCTTTTTCTTTTTGAGATCAGAAGGCCTATATGGCAATTTCGGGATTTTCCCGTGGCTCCCGCTGCAGGGGAGGCTATGGCGAAACTTTTCGAAAATTCCGGGTGTTAGCCAAATTTTTGAAGAATTTGAAAATTCTCAGAAACTGAAAAGTTGGAGAATGGAAGCCAGATCGAACGTAGAGTAAATTAATCAAACCACTTTCGACTTTGTTCCTTTTCGAGGATGAAAAGTTTTAAGTGGGGGAGATTGTAACAACCCGAAAATCTGGGCCAGTTTACAATTTTTTTTTGGCAATTTTAGCGAATTTTGAACATTTAAAATAGATTATTTTAAATAATATCGATGAGAAATTTATTTTGAATGGAAATAGAACGTATATTTTATATACGTCGTCGTTAGAATATAAATAATTATATATAATTATAAATAGAATTGAAAATGGCGTGGTAGTTCGATAATTCGATTTCAAATTTCAATTGAATGTACCGGGTGCAAAATAAACCGGATTTTAGTGAAACCAAAAACGTTAGGATCTAATTGGGAATATCTTTCCAACGAATCCGAAAAATTGAAATTTCATAGCGGGAATCAAAAGATATGTCCAGTTGAAAATTCTGAATAGTCGCTATGGAATTCAGGCCCTTAAAAATGGGAATTTTGCAAACGACCTCGGATTTCGACGAAACCACTTTTGTTGGATCCGTGATGTCAAATTATTGCTAGATTCCAAATTTTATAATTTTTCGAATCAATATGTGAGCGTGCCAAAGGAAACCGCGTTTGACCAGTTTTAGTTGATTTTAATCGACTAGAAAATGGTCATTTTTCAAACGGTCTCAAAATTCGATGAAATTAGTTTTGTTAGGACCGTATCGTCAATACGAAGCTAGAAAATATTTTTCTGGAATTTATAGAGTTAGTATGTGACCCCAGTGAATTGAAATGTACGTTTAAAATTCAATATATAGAGTTATATTTTGATTTTTACGAAAACTGATCGGAATGGTCGAATCAGCCTTCGATACATATGCCATTGTGTTCGAAATGGGGGTAATTAGCTATGGGCGATAGGCGGTGGGTCCGATTTCGAGTTCAAAAATAAAAGTTGCTTTTTGAAATCAATCAATAAATAAATATATAGTATTATATTCTCCCCCCCCCATACTTTCATTTCAGATCAGAAGAAAAAAAAACTAAATATAAAATTGCGCCTGCCTCCAGTCCAACCCCACCACCACGTCGCCTCGTCCGCCGCCTAGCCGAGTGCCTCTTCCACCCCCCCCTCCGATTCGCCTCCGGCCTCCCTCCGTCCAAGTCACGAACCCACGATCCCTTTTAAACCGCCACCGCCCCCATCGATTTCCCCCCTCCGAAAGCGCCGCCTCCATGCTGACGAGTTCGCCATCGTCCCCGGCGAAGGAGGAACTCGCGACGGCGGAGCCCGTGCCACCCTCCGATCAACGTCAAGCCGCCTGTGGTGATCGAGATTTGGAGCCCTAGCTTGGAGCTGCTATGCGAACCGCGACCTGGAAGTTAACAGTGAGCGTTTATTTATTTTAATTTATATAAAATCTGTTTTTGTTTATTTATTTTAGTATGTATAAAAAGAAATTTGTTTATTTATTTTCTATAAACAAAGAATAGATCTGATTTTATAATAGAAAAGATGAAATTTTGTTATAGAAAAGATCGAGATTTTATAATAGAAAAGATGAATTTTTTTTACAGAAAAGATTAGATTTTAAAAATAGAAAAGATTAGATTTTTAAAATAGAAAAGATGCGATTTTTAGCGGTGTAAAAATAGAAGTTTTATCTATATAGTAGTAGTATAAAAATGTGATTTTTATACACATGACAACGAAGTAAAAATTCAATTTTTATATTGAATAGCAAAGTAAAAATTCGATTTTTATATGTTGAATAGCAAAGTAAAAATTCGATTTTTCTATATTGAATAGTGAAGTAAAAATTCGATTTTTCTATATTGAATAGTGAAGTAAAAATTCGATTTTTCAATATTGAGTAGCAAAGTAAAAATGTGATTTTTATATATGTAGTGGCTACGGGCAACGAAAGTGACAAAAGGGCGAGAACAGTGATTTCCTACATTAAAAGTGTCGTGGAGTTGGGATAGCTATTGGTGAGAACTTCTCACTCTAAATTTCTTTTTCTAGTTATATACTAGGACGCAGACGGTGCTTAGTAGCACCCGACACCCGTCATCCACAGACCATGGATGGCTTGTTTGTTTGATTGATGTGTTGTGAAATTTGTTTGTGAAATTGATGTGAGATAGATAATGAAATATATTCATGTGTTGAAAGGAAATAAAATATTTATATAGTTAAAAATATTTTATTGTTAAAAATATAATTTTTAACGTGAAAGTGAATAAATAAATATTTATAAACAAATCGACCGATTTGTTTGTATACACTGATTTGACTGATATTGATTGGGTCGATAAATTTTACACATCGCCCAACTGCACAAATAAAAATATGTGTTTGTTGATTTGAAACCACACACGAGTGTTGGGATAATATTTGAGTACACTAATCCCAATTATTTAATTGTATGTCGATCGATTGGACGACAGGCTGTGTAAGCGTTGATTATTTATATTTGATGCTTATGCAGTTGTGTGGTGCACTTTGGATGATGGTTGATTGTTTATCGTGGCTATTATATACATGTGTTGTATGGAATCCATATAATTAACGTTATATGGTAATTGATTGGGCCTCATTCCAATCAGGAAAATAATGAATATTATAAAAGAAAATTCATGTGTTGAATATAAAAATAGTCATGTGTTGACGATGTTCATGTGTTGAGTAAAATATTTTAAATAATAAAAATTACATCTTTATCATATTTACAATTAGAGTCTACTTCACGGTGGAGTCTAATTAAAAATCAAATGATAGATACCTTAGTTTTATAAAATATTTTACATAACAAAAATAGCAATGTGTTGAAAGAAATATAGATTCATGTGTTGAATAGAATATATATTCATTTGTTGAATAGAATAACGAAGTTTTTGAAAAATATAAAGCCGTGTTGATTAGAGATGCGTTATTTTGACGCGAACGATATTTATATCGATTTTATTCATTTTATAATCAAATTTGAAAAGTGATGTCAAAATTTAATATTTTGAAATGAAATTCAAATTAAATTAGATTAAAAATTCAAATTGAAATTTTATTAAATCAATTTGAAATGAATTCGAATTGAATTGAAATCAAATCGATTTGAAATTGAATATAGTGTTGAAATGGTTTTGAAAACGAAGTTAAAATGATTTATAAAATTCGTTTTAAAAAGGAAATCGACGAAATATATATAATATATATAATGGCCTGAACAGAACGTGCCGCGGCAGTTCGTGAATTTCAACCATTAACTTCGAATTGACGTTGCGGGAGATCCGACCGTCGGATTCTCCTAAAACCGGAACCGTTGGGTTCGTATCGAAAAGAGCTTTCCAATGAATATTAGAAATTTGAAATCTAACGGTTGGATTTGGAATTATGTCCAAATCAAATTTGAAAAAGGTCGCTGTAAGTGCAGTTCGATGGCCGTTGATAGAAATCGACTGTACGGGCCTTGATAAAATTATTAAAAATATCTATAATTTGTGTAAAATCATAAGAAATGATTTGGGAAAAATTGGACTGAAAAATTCCATATTTGAAAAGATAAAAATAGATTTTTATCAAAATGAACTAGTTTTGAACTAGAATTAAAATCAATTTATTTTTGAAATAAATAAATTGAATTTGAAAGTGATTTTAAAAATAATCAATATTCCCAATACGTGGATTGGACTGGAGTTGAATCGAAATTATCTTCGGAATATTTCGATGTTGGATTTCGTGACTATACAGATATTGTTATAGGAATTTGAAAGATATATTTTATATCGTTATTTCCAATACGATAAATGTTGGTTTCAGAATTTGATATTGAATATAAGCCAATATATTTTCTATTCAGAGCCTTGTATTTAATATCAAATATGATTTGGGTTTATCGTGAATCGTGTTTTAGATGACACTGGTTCTTTAACCCAGTTAAAGGCAGGATGTTGATTTTTGAAAAGATTAAAACTAAGTGGAGTTTTAATGAATCTTTAATTAGATTAAAATGTGAATTTATCATTTAAATTATCAAATTTGAAAGGTGATCGAGAATGGAGTACCACCAGTTTTGCTCCAAAGCGGTAGTTAAATCTGTAATTAGATTTGAACGTGAAATGGTAATTAATTTTACCGATAACACCATGGTGTTAGATATGGAGTATTACCAGTTTTGCTCCATGGGATGAATGGGTTGGGATTGGGAAATAAAATAAATAATTACTTCGGTGTGGTTCGTTAATCCCGACTAGTTTGAAATGATATCCAAAGGAAGATTAAAGAATAAATTTAGAAGAATTTATCTTGGATAAAATTAATGGGAACCTTTCCCTAAGAATGTGATTTTGTGAATAAAAGAATATTCTTAATTGGAATGAGGCGTTGGTGTGTTGGTGTAACATTTGTTTATTATATATGTGGGATATTCAGAAAGGCCAGGTTTATACCCATTCCGAGTAACCGATTCGACGAGATGTCGAAGATGAAGACGGTGGTTGAAGACCGGAAGTCTCCACATCGTTTGGGTGATTACTGATGATCTCGATTGGGCTGTACACCCAAGATGAGGGAAATAGTTGGTGATCGTCTAGACGTACTTGGAGATGGATGGATATGCGAGGAAAGTGCCTCCGGTTTCGTTCAGACCCAGAACGAACTTGTAAATGGATTGTTTGTCTGACATTGGATTTTATTCTGTGTTGATTGATCTCTATTAAAGATACATCTGTTTGGCGGCGGAGAATTTATTCTCTTGCTTAACGCCCTTCTCTGAGACGTACGAGCTCAGAGGTTGTATATCGATGGACATCAGTCGCATGGAGTGAATTGCCAGTGTGGCACGCGTAAGTGGCAATTGATCAAGGCTTCTGTTGAAAAGCAAAGTCTTGTGGTTGATGATCAAAGCGCGGCCTGTGTGGCGTAGCTTTGTGTATAACGTGAATTCGCGAACCTCACACCTCGGTATGAGTTAAAAACGGGATACGGACCCAAGGAGTGCACGACGTTTCTTTCTAGCTAGGGTGGTGTCAGTGACCTACCAGTCCTGACATTTATATACTTTTCGCCTGCGTGGTTGTTGGATACGAGGCGCCTCGGATATAGGTCTGTAAGGACCGGGAAACGTGTGTTCAGGAATAACTAATCCTCAAAAGTAAGAGAGGACCGGCCTTGGAGGTTCCAAAGGATCAGAGTGGGGTCCTGAGGCATTGCTAGAGTGTCTCGAACGCGGAGAGGAGCTTGCCCCTTGCCTCGACTCATGACGGAAATCCAATTTCCAATACGTGATAGTGCGGTTTTATTTGTAGAACCTAGTATGGCGACATAGTGGTACGGGTCATTCATGCCGCCTATGATTGATATTTATGATTGAAACTGTTTTGACACTATACACTTATAATAGTATCAAATAATGTGTTTTAAACGTATCAAGCATACTTTGGCTATTATAAGGTAAAAACCCTATCCTCCGGCTTGCGTTGCATTGTGTGATGGGACCTGGGTCTTATAATAGCTTCATCTTTCTTTATTTAGCATTGCGCTGTTTGTTTTATGCATTGGTATTTTTGGGAGGAAACCCGTTCCATGTTATACGACGTGGTCCCTTGATTTACCGAACTTTAAAATAAAGAATAATAACTGTTTTAGTTCTCACACCAGTCACATGAATGGCCTGGAGTTTATTGTTTTAACCTAAACTCTGGGTGCCCCTATTTTCCACACGGGCAGCTAGTAGTTTGGTTTTGCAGATTTATATTCACAGGATCCTGATTTACAGCTGGAACGATGCTCGGAAAGCTCTGTATCCGTGTATCACTTTCAGTTGTGTTTTGTATATTTTCCGCTGCTATGTAATTCATTGTAAATCTCTGATATTTATCGAATGTAATTTATTCATTCATACTCTGTATATTCTTGTATCTGATGGAATTGTTGTAATAACAATTAAATGTTCTTCCGTCTGCGTTCTGATTTGTCTTGTCCTCAACGCAATCCGGGCTTTCCTTCACGGGGAAGTTCGGGTCATGTCAAATATTAAACAATCATTTAATTTCATGGGTTCAATTAATATATGAATGTATAATTAACAAACAAACGAACAATCAACCATTAGCAACCATAACACCCAAAATAAAAACCCAACTTATATAATATAAGTCTGAAGAACTGAGTGAGTATAACTCACCTTGATTTGATTTGTTGGAACGATTCAGTTACAATTAAACTAAATAGTCGTTTTAATTTAATTGTAAACTCCAATTGTGTCCTATACTGTCCAAAACAGTTCCAAAATGTAGATTTCGTTATTGCGATTCCAACGCTCCTTGTTTCGTTGAATTCTAACATTGAATGAACGCATTACAAATTTAATAAGTTAACGGTTTAAATTAAATTTAAAAACCCTTTAGTTTAACAAATTTGAACTAATTATACTACGGTTAGTTTATAAACTATGGCCTAATTATACCTTCTCCTTAGTTACTGTTGCACCCAAACAAACCGCACTACCTTCCACCTTTCTTATACTTCCCGCCTACTGCATATTTCCAGCCAATGCCCTTTTTTATTTTTATTTTCTTTTCTTTTTTTCCTTTGTTTTTGTTATAATGGCCTAAGGCCCATGCCCTACTAGCCCACATGCATGCAGCCACTTCTCACGCAGCCTTTCCCCGCCTTTTCCATTCTTGAATGCCACTTGTGCCATGCTTCCCCATGCGGGCTCTCTCCCCCACGACTTTATTTCTTTTCGCCCTTTTTTTCATGAAAGGCCGGTCCAATTAATTGCCTCAAACTTTTGAATTGTAGAAAATACATGGACACGTTCTGTTCTCCTTCATGCTATTGCTTCTTTGTTTAGACAATTAGCAGCCAATTTTTAAACACGTGTACAGTTCCAACACATTGCCTTCTAATTGTTGTGCCCAACTCATATACAATTCCTTTTTAAGTTTTAATTCACGATCCTCGCTTCACTGAACCTCGCAGGAAACATTTGATTGTTGTGCCACCCTCGGTCAACTAGCCGATGATCAGAGATCATCAATCAATTCGCGTCAGCCTACTCCCCTATCGCCAGAAACTCCATAACTTCTGGTGCCTCCTTCAGTCCAGGAAACAGGTGCGGCACTGACCTCTTTTAGCAACATTCCGGTGACATCATCCCCCTAGGACCGATCATAGCCGTTAGATAAGTTCATCTCGTTGAGCTCGTTAATTTTGGTGTTGAAGAATTTCGATTTTAATTGGTCGATTAAGAGAACGGAGAGGAGAAAGGATTGAAGAACGATAGCCATTGAAATGCATGTGGCGGCTCATTTTTTTTGGTTGACCGCGCAATGATTTTGACCAGGAATTAGGTTTACGCAATGTATTTATATAATGTATGGCACAATTTTAATATTATTTTATTACATGAAAACTTCATGTTAAAGTAACGAGCAAAAGTAGCCTCAAATGATCTCCATTCTTGACAAAATAATGTAATCCTAGCATAAAAAAATATTCTGGACCCAATGGGATAGGTTTCATCGAATTTCGAGGTCGTTTGTGAAAAGTCCTTTATAGATACTGATGAAAAATCAAACGTTAAAATTCCTATAATTTCAGAAAAAATCTAAATTTTTTGAAATTTTGACATTTTACTAGATCTCTTCCTAACAGATCCAACGAATTATGTTTCGTTAAATTTGAAGTTCGTTTGACCAGTCGTTTATTCCTCCAAAGTTACCCTTGTCGAAATAACATAAACGATTAAATAGAAACATAGGCGTTTTTGGCCACCGAAGTCACATACGACATCTGTTTGCCACGAAATTTGATTTTCTTACAACAATTTAACGACATGGTTCCAATGAAACTAATTTCATCGAAAACAGACTCTGTTTGCAAAATGGCCATTTTTAAGGCTCATATAATATTAATAAAATATTATATAAATTCCAAATAATCAGATTAGATAATAATAAACGATTATAATCCTAAATACCAAACTAGAAATATCATCTAACTTCAAGTATAAATTATACAACTCAACATCATCAATTTCGAGTTAAATGATGTCCAAATTATATTAAAACCCTTTTAAATATATTAATAAACGTTCTAATTTAATAACGATTTCCATATTGACTATTTTAAATTTTGATTTGGACTTAACTAACAATCTATAATACGAAATCTGGATTTTTCTCTTTCGTTAAAAAATTATAATCAACAAAATCTAAAGGTTTCTTGTTTCATAGAATTCCGACTTATATTGGATTCTGTATATTCAATTAAAGTGCAAATTTCAATATTACGAACTACCGTGTCATTTCGAGCTCGATTTATATTATATATAAATATAATGTTCAAACATTGTTTTATAAACGATTTCAATATTAAAATTCATTAATATTCCAAATACAATATTTGAAATAATAAATTAAATTAAATATTAGACTACCAAAAATACGAGACATTACAATGAGATTCATCTTTAGATCGGTCTTGAGACTTTGAAGCAACATCAGTTGAAGGCTAAGTTTTCTAAGTGTCACTTATAAGAGAAGGAAGTGAAGTTTCTTAGTCATATAGTATAAAGCGAAAAGTTGTATGTAGATCTAGTTGAGATTGAAGCCATCAATAGTTGGAAGAGGTCACAAAGTTTACAGAGATTAGAAGTTTTTTTGAATTAGCTGGCTATTACTAGAAATTCATTAAGGATTTCCTGTGAACAACAACACGACTTACCAAACTGCCAGGAAGGATGTTAAGTTTATTTGGTAGAGTATGTGCGAGGAAGCATTTCAAAATTTAAAGCATCTGTTATCTAATGATCCAGTTTTGATGGTACCAAATGGCAATCATGATTTGGTAGTTTATATTGATGCTTTTGGAATCATATTAGGAGGTGCACTAATGCAAAAGGTAAAGTCATTATATGCTTCTAGACAACTTAAACTGCATGAGATTATGTATCCAGCTCACGATTTAGAGTTTGTGGATGTTGTATTTGATTTGTAGATTTGGAGACATTTCCTCTTAAGAGTCTTAGGAAAGAGAGTTAAGTTGTTAATAGATCATAAGTCTTTGAGATACCCATTCTCTTAAAAAGAGTTGAATATGAGACTATAGAGATGGAGAGAGTTTTTGACAACTTATGATTTTTAAATTGAGCGCACGCCTGGAAAAATGAATAAAATTGTTGATTCCCATAGTAGAAAACATTAAGATGTTGTGTTAACTATGTTAGCTGAGTGGAAAGACTTGGAGGCGTTGACTACTTATGATGTGAAAATGAGATCAACAACAAGTTTGAGTCAAGGCACAATTCTGATTTTGTATTTAGAAGTTCGACTGGTTGTGATTGAAAGGATTGTTTCTAACAGGAAGGAGAACCTATATTGGCTTAAAAAGTCATAAGACTCCAAATTGGAGTAAAGACTGATGATTTGAAAGATTCCATTCTTAACCATAAGTGATAGTTATAGAATAAAGGAAGATTGTGCATCCCAAATATTAAAGGTCCAATAAAGGAAGTTCTTACTAAGAGAGTTGTCGATCTAATTTAACGATTCATCTCGAAGGTATCAAGATATGAAGAAAAGTTTCTTCTGGGTAGGTATGAAAAGTAATGTAAGCTTATGGTTGAAACAGTGTATATAAACTATCAGCAAGTGGAAGTCGAACATCAAAAGCCAAGAGGATTACTTCAACTTTTTAGATACTCCTATTTCAAAATGTGATTTGGTATCCATGAACTTTATTGTTGGGTTGCTAATGTTGACTAGAAAAATAAGAGTATTCGGGTATTAGTGGATAAATTGACTAAATGTGCGTATTTTATTCCCACTAAGTCAACCAGGATGACACTTGCGTCAGCATAGTTGCTCATGAGGGATATAGCTAGACTACGCGGGAGCCATAACAACATAGTTAACAATAGGGATTCACTATTCACTAACGAATTCTGGAAGAGTCTGCATAAGTTTTGAGGGAACCAAGCTCAAAATGAGTATTGTTTATCACCCATAGATGGATGGGTAAACAAAAAGAGAGTCAATAAGATACTTGAGGATTTTCCGTGAGCTTAGATTGTAGATTTTGGTGGCTAATGGGAGGACCATTTGTGTCTAGTTGAGTTTTCCTATAATAATAGCTATCAGGCTAGTATAGGAATGAAAGCATTTGAGGTATTATATGCAAGCTCGTGCAAGTCACCATCTTGTTTGTTAGAGATCTGAGATAGATTAGTCATAGGCCCAGAATTGGTAAAATAAGTTGTAGGGAAGTTTTAGTTGATCTAAGGCTGGATGAAGGAAGCTTGGTCGAGGCAAAAGAGTTATGCCGACAAGAGACGTAAATATTTCAAGTTCTCTATTGTAGATCGTGTATTCATTAAGGTATCACCCACGAATGGTGTATTAAGGTTCGAAAGTCAGGGAAATTGGCATTTAGTTTTGTTGGTCCCTTCCCAATCATAAAAAGGATCGAGGATCTCGCGTATCGAGCAAAGTTACTTGATATTTAGTGGTGCCTATACTATTTTTCATACCTCTCATCTTCCAACATATGTACATGTTCCAAAACTTGTTGTAGATCTAAAGGTATTGGAAGATTTAGTGGTAGAAATAGATCAAACTTTTGAGTTGTAGCTAGATATAAGAAGAAGCTAAGAAATAAGACAATCATATTGGTAAAAGTTCTGTGGAGTGACAACGAGAAATATTATACTTGGGAGATTGAGGACATGATTAGTTATACTTATCCTGATTTGCTATGTGGTATGTTCTATATTGCTTTATATGCTTAATATCAAGTAGGTTACGCTAGTATTGATAACGTTGTTTGCATTATTGTTGTGATTGTTTTAGTCCTCAGTTGAATTTTGAGGAGGGTATTCTTTCAAGGAGAGCATAATATAATATCTCTAGTTCTGGTGGACATTACTAAAAAGAATTATTGGCTAAATTAACCAAGAATAATGCAATAACATGTTGAAATGAAATTTGTGATTTGTAATGTGGTTCGACACTCGTTAGTAAACATTCTACGTAAGAGAAGATTTATGATAGGGGCAAAATGGGAAACACATAGCCATTCATATATACGTAACTTGCTATTCATTCTATCTCTTCTTTTCATTTCTCGAAAACACAAAAACTAAAGCTAGGGAGGTCAGTCATAGATATAAAGAAGAAGAAGAAATCTGAAGAAATATTAGAAGAAATCAAGCTTTCGGATTCAGCATCAACAACTCTTCCATCTGAAACTACAGTGAATAATGATTTTATCCCTTGTGGGAATCGACCATGGCTAATACCAAAATTTATTGTACGTTTCCATGATAGTTTAGATGTTATTATGTTATTTGGATAAAACAATGTTTGTTTATGCTGGTTTGCATATGTTTTATTGGGTTTTGAATAAAAACATATAGTTTAACATCCCTGTTTGATTTGGAACTCTTATATGATGTTTATAACATGACTTTGGTCATCCGTGAATTTTTAGTATTTTTCGCATGTTCTTACGATTTGAAATGATTTTCCTACGTTGGCTAGACTTTGAATAATTAAGACATTAATTAAGAGCAGTTAATGAATTCTAACATTTTATAAAATTAAAACCGAAAAGCCCGAACTATTATTCAGCATGAATTTTTATTATCAATCAATAATGCCTTGCCAGGTAATGTGGAGTATATGAAAAGTATTTTTTTTGCAATGTCGACTGGTTTTTATAGTGATTCATAACACTTATTATTATAACAAATAATAATTACAGAAAGTACAGTAATAGGAGTTTGGCAGATTGCCAGACTGCTAGTTCACTTTTTAAAGTGGACCGTCCACCATATACGTTTTTTATAGTGGTATGTCCATTTCATCTATACTAGATTACAATACGTGAGCTAGTTATACATACTAGACTACTCTAACATTGCATACTTCAAAAGAAGTGAATTACATTCGAAAAACATGAAGGGACTATAGACTACAAGAAAATACCATTCACTACACAAATGCAGCATCATTATAGTATAGTCATGAGCAACCTAAAGTGTACGGACATTGAAACAAAAATTCGATTCCATATGCAGGTCCAGTTAAAGACAACATCCAGTGAAAGCGACCACATAGCAAAAGCGAGCCTACTCCGAGCACTACACCAACCCAAACTAGCATGGATAGGGGATGCATTACAGCACATTATAATTACATAGGCAAGAACAGGTCTATCGACCTAGTCGATAAGGCCATGTCGTCTCTGTCAGAAAAGGCTCATTGCTACGACACTGTCGATAAGCTCTTGAGACATGGACCACGAAGAAAATAATATATGATGCATCCAGGATTGTCGCCGTCATCACCAGAGCATATTGAAGGGGTTCTTACAGCCTGTATCCTCACTTATGTTCTTAAAGCCAAACCTCTCCACAAAGGCTTTTCGTCTTTGTAACGACCCGATCTTTGACGATTTTGGTTATTGCCATAAACTCAATGATGACCAACCAAACATCGAAAAATACTGGTAGTTAATGAAAGAAATTAGAGGGTGAGAATAGATAAGATAGAAGCTTAGAATAGAAGAAGAAGAAGAAGAACATACAACATCAGAGTAACACGAATCTCACAGTAGAACGAACAACATATAATAGATAACATATCCTCGAAACAAAATCAGTATATGTATACAATAACATTATCATAGTACAACACTTACAACATAGCGGAAATAACTATAGTTATATAATCCTGAAGCCTCCTGCTACAAGCTCTCTAAGTATATCTGTAAAATCCTGACAACTTGACTGCCCGTATAAAATTGGGCACCTAAGGTTTAGGGAAAATAAACAAAATAAACTTCGGGTCAGTCAAGGGACTGGTATGAGTAAAACAGTTTAAAATAGTTTGAGCCATTAGACGAGATCTCATAAGACCACGTCGTATAACGGAACGGGTTTTTCCCTTATGAGAATCCAAAACATCTTTATATCAAAAACCTTTTGATATTATAATAATGTCTATCAACCACAATATAATAATCATCTAGCAGAAACGCTTTCATCTCACGTTCTACATATATAGTATACAATCAAAACCACAAGCACGTATTGGGTAATGGATTTCCAACTATGACAAGGTATGGAACCACCTTTCGCTAGTATACCTCTAGAGAGGAATACACTGGGTTCAAAAAGAACATCTTGCAACCCAGCCACACATGACCGACCACTCATTTCGCTTGAGTGTATCGAATGTATATCACCAACGATTGGGATCAGCAACCGTTTCCCGAATGGGATAGCATCGACAATATTTTTTTTGAAGTATATGAAACTCTAGATCAGGTGATTATACACCCTAATAGGTGCGACCTACATAGCCATGCTGCCTGCCCGATTTTTGTCATTTCCCGGTTGTGAGGCTAGAGGCCACGCTTATCTCTGACAGATCACACGTTTGTTCACTTTGAATGTCACATCATCATACACGCCAAATCACAAATTGATTTCCCCAAAAATACCACGGGTATACAGCTAAGAGAAACAAATTCCTCCGCCACCAAATGTAAATACGTTTGAAGAGATCAACTTACGCGATCTATTAAATATACTCTGTCAGACATTCTTCCGTACAGGTCGTCCTGGGACTGGACAAACCGAAGGAACTATTCAGTACATCCATCTTAGGTAATCTTTACCTAAGATTTATACAACAGCCCTTGCACTTTTCTCCGTCTTCAATTATCTTTGGCATACATGATTCGCAACGCTTATGCCAATACGGAGTGGTTCTTCGGATAATAATCCAACCGGTCTCTCCATATTAACCACATTAAAATGGTCAAAAACTTCGATAGTCGGTGAGTTAACTATCAAAGAAAAACAAGTGTGCAAACAACGATCTTATTTCCAGATGGAAATTACATCAATCAATCACCAATCAACTTTTATCCTTTAAATTAATTTATCATTAATTTATTTCATTTGTCATTTCCTGTTTCCATATATTCAACATTTCTTATTTTCTAAATTTAGAAAATATATGTTATTAACATTGGAAAACATTTCCATTTCTTTTTTTCTATATTAGAAAACATTTCTGGTTCTTATTTGGAAAACATTTCCAAAACTCTTACATTGGACTTAGACAGATGTTTAAACAAACCATCGCTATGCCAACTCAAACCATTACACTTATTAACTAAATTCACTTAACCATCCTTTACTATCAAACCTTACCATTCCTTAGTTAAGAAGGAAGTCAATCAAGTTGTTGTATAATTACCTCTCAGACCTTAGCTGAACAACGTTTTACTTTGAAATAGTCAAAGTTAATCTTTTAAATCTTTAACAAACTTCCTTACGTAACTCTCGGATTTTATTTACGAATCCACTTCTTTATTGAAAACATTGGTTATAACGCTAACGTTATAAACCATACTTCTGAAATATCTAAATTAACATCTAACTTTTTACTTCTTACTTTGAATAATTCACCTACTGTAATTTATTTATAAATAAATAAATCTTGATTTAAAAATCGAAAGTAAATAATTCTTTCCTGAATTTGATATAATCGAATTCGAAGATTTACACTCTTCCGAGTAATCTCTATTTGATTAACTCTTCTTCGAATAACCTATATTCGATTTTCTCTCTTCGAATAACTTATTCGATTATCTCACTCTTCGAATAACTTACTCGATTAACTCACTTCGAATGAATTATATTCGATCTCTTTCTTTCGAATACACTATATTCGATAATCTTCTTTCTTTCAAATACGCTATATTCGATAACCTCCTTTCGAATAACTTATATTCGATAATCTCACTTTCGAATAACTAAAATTCGATTAACTCCTTTCGATTAAACTAACATCGATAACTCCTTTAACTCTATTTGATTAACTCTATCGATTTAACTCTAACCAATTAACTCTATTTGATTAACTCTTATCAATTAACTCTATTAGATTACTCTTTCCACTTCACTCCTTTCGAATAAACTATATTCGATAACTCCTTTAATTCTACTCAAATAAACTATATTCAATTAACTCCTTTAATTCTATTCGAATAAACTATATTCGATTTACTCCTTTCGAATAACTAGATTCGATAACTCCTTTCGAATAAATTATATTCGATAACTCTTCTCGAATGAACTATATTCAATTACTCTTCTCGAATAAACTATATTCGATTTCTCTTCTCTCAAATACACTATATTCGATAACTCTACTTCGATTTTCTCCATTTGAATAACTCTACTATTTAACTCTAACTGATTAACTCTAACTGATTAGTTCTAACTAATTAACTCTAACTGATTAATTCTAAATGATTAATTCTAACTCTTTAATTCTAACTGATTAATTCTAACTCTAATCGATTAACTCTATTCTAATCGATTAACTCTATTTGGTTTCAAATACTTCCTTCCTATTTGTTTCACAAATATTCCCTTTCCTATTTGTTTTATTTAACAAATAAATATTCCCTTTTCTATTCTATTTATTTAACAAATAAATATTCCTTTTCACTTCTATTTATTTAACAAATAAATATTTCCTCTTCACTTCTATTTATTTAACAAATAAATATTTCCTCTTCACTTCTATTTATTTAACAAATAAATATTTCCTCTTCAACACTATTGTGAATGGTTTACAATATTTCCTTTCCTATTCTATTTGTAAATGGTTTACAAATATATCTCTCTCTACTTGTTTTACAAATATTTTCCTTTATATTTGTTTTCACAAATGTTTTCCTTTATATTTGTTTTACAAATAATTTCCTTTATATTTGTTTTACAAATAATTTCCTTTATAAAATCCCTTGATTTTATAAAGATTTCAATTTCAATATAACATTGAAAATTCCCTTTCCGTATACCAGTATTTGTTATGGTATTTAACATACCATATATTACTGATCAATATTACCCAAACACACATACAATCAACAACAGATTGTATATCACAACATATATCACAATATATGAAAAACAGTAAATTAAATGTTGAGGAATCCAGTTGGATTCCTCCGACCTGTTTCCCTGCATCCACAGATGTTAAACAATATAATTAACATCAACTTCATTAATATGAAATATTCTGATCAATAGAATCAATATTTGACTAATGATATATAAAAATATCGTTATCTATAATTTCAACCAATGCATAAGCGATCCAACCAAACAGTTAGCACACAACAATCAGCAGATACTTATCAGTTCTAAAAATACATTATAGAAATATAACTGTTCAGAGTTGGTGAGTTTTACTCATATTGGACGATCATCGTTAATAACGATAACCATTGCTTGATTCAGACAGATAATTTATTTTGCTATAAATTGTAACGAGCTCCGATGGACTTCCAATCAGTTCCATCGTGTAGTGTCCGTCCATACGATCCAGTCGGATCTTGTTTCGCTGAATTTCGTTCACGTATGAATTTGTTATGCTTTAAACAAATAAATACACTATTCAATTAAAATAAACTTAAACATTTATTTTATAACGGGCCTCACCCTTTAACACGTCGGCCCATTTCCACCCTGACCCGTTCCACATATCTTTCTTCCCCAAACTCCACTTCACGACTTCAGGAAAACCAAACCACACCATTACCGAATTTCCTTCCTCCCTCATTCCCTTTTCACTTCATCGTTCTTCAAACCGAAACAACCATTGAACTCTCCTTCCATTCCTCTATCCACCAAGATCAAAAGTATACAACTCGCCTTGAGGGAACAAAATGCGTCGCCTGGATCCATTCGTCACCGTACAGTAAATTCGTGACCAGTTTTGGTCTGAAAACACCCCTAAAAAACATAATTTCTTCGATTCTCCATCCTGAACACGAATACGAACTCAACTTCGCGAATCAATGCCTGCTTCTCGCCAAAACTGGAACCCTAGCTTTACTGCTTAAACCCGAATACTCCTAAAACAACGATCGAGTTTAACCAAACATATACTATTAGGAAGAGCTTGATCTTAGGAGCGCAGCAATATAATTTTCGAGAATTTTTAAGTATGCCTTTTGTTTGATTTTGATTTTTAAACTTGCGATTCGGTTGTGGAAGAAAGAAAAATTGTGGCGACTTCTGAGCACGATTTTATATAGGGAACGAGACTTTTTGTGTGGTTGAGAATAAGAGGACGTGGCCTCTTTATGTTTAGAAGTAGGATTAGGATATTTTATATAAATATTTTATATTCATTTATATTTGTATCAGCATTCTAAAAATTCATACGAACACACACGATATCTAAAAATCATGAAAACCGGTATGCAGCTAGAGTTCGACATTACGGTCCCAACGAAACTAGTTTTGTCGAATTCCGACTCCGTTTTCTCACATAGCGTATTTTTAACCATCAAAATACTGACTATTTTCCACATTAAAATCCCGTACAACCACATACTAACTATAAAAATCACGGAAACTGAACTCTAGCAATAATTTAATATTGCAGATCCAACAAAATTAGTTTCGTTGAATTCCGAGTTTGTTTGCAAAACTGGCTATTTTTAAAGCTCTAAATAACCCTTTTCAATATATAAATATATTTAAAAACAACTAAATTTAATATTTAAAAATAAATATTATCGTATATATTCACAGTGGAATACCATACAACTCTAGAATATTCTTATGTGAATTTCTGACTTGATATTTCAAATCCCGATCAAATCGATATTCGATTTATAATGAAATTCCTTTTATATATCGTTATAAATTATAAAGGAATTCCACAGCGACTTTTCTAAAATTTGATTTTGACATAAATCAAAATCCACACAACGAAATACCGCTTTTTCTCTTCCACTAGGAAAATATACTTCACCAGCTGCTAACGTTTCTTGTTTCACAAAAATCCGATTTAAAACAACTTCTGTCTATTCGTTTAAAGTTCAAATCGCCAAATCGCAAACTGCCGCGCCATTTCGAGCTCGATTTTAATTATAATTAATGTTATACGTTCAGACTTCGTTTAAATAATATATTCTTCAATATAATTCAATATAAATTGAATCATATATTTTATATCGTCCAATTCACACCATATCATGAATTCTGTTATTTTCGATTATTCCGGAAATATTTTTTTCTATTATTGATATTAATTAAATATAAATATTATTTAATTTTAGTTATCGATATCGTTAAATCGATAATTAATAATTAAATAAATAAATTATTCGACTGCTAAAAATGCGGGTCATTACAATCTTTCCCCCCTAAAATAATTTCGTCCTCGAAATTGCTAAGCTAGAAGACAACCCTATCTACTGGATAAATATTTATCGGTTTACCCCTTAACTTCTGTTTCAATTGAACCAATTAATATCGACTAAAATATTAATTTATTCCGACTAACCAAAATTTTCAAAAATTCTGAAAATTTCCTAACGCCTTAATTTTTCAGAAAATTTCGCCATAACCCCCTTTGTACAGCCCTATCGGTAAAAACACAACTCGCCTCTCTAGGCCTTCTCTAACCCAAAAGAAAATCAAACAGCCAAGCGGCTTGCCAATTTGGCTCATATGTCTCATATCCATATAAAATACAAACTGGTACCTTTTTGTCGGGCATATCGTTATATCCTTTACACCTGCTACCAATTTAGCATATACCAAAGTCCTTCCGGTCAAACTCCAATCACTTTTATCTCAATACAACCATTCGCTTTTAACTAAGCCAATTTCCATTTTCAATTCAATCGTTTGGTTTTATCCGAGCCAAACTTCATTTCAAATTTAAGTATTATCCTTGATTCCAAATTCCTATCAATCCAACTTACTTGACAACATTCTAATCCAATTCAGTTACCACTTAACTGGCTTTTTTTTAATTCCAATTTGCTTTCACAAATTTTTATATAATCTGGTTTTTAATTCGAACAATCTCTTCTTGGGAATTTTAAACAGCGAAGCTTTTCAAAAATTAACTATCCCTTTTTGAAAGTCAACACAATTTGTTTTTCCCAAAACAAATTCAAAACAGTATCTGTGGTTGTAATCCGTCACTTACAAACTCGAAAATGAACACTGATGATGTGGCCAGCATCATCAGGGTTATTTCCTAGCTACTGAAGTGAGTTCAATACTATATCACTTTTCAAAATCATTTATAAACACTTCTATTTTGAAATACATTTCAAAATATCATTCACAATGCTGTAAAACAATTTAAAATCGCCCATGATTTTAAAATTCTCTTATAGTTAATCCAAGTCCATTACAACACTTATTCAAATTCTAGGGTTTTCATTTCAATTCTGATTTAAACTCATATTTAATTCATTTCATAACACTTATATGAATTCTGATTGGTTATTTATATAACCATTTTGCATTTTTATAATCTTACTCGATTATAATCACAACCAATATATCCAATATATTATAATCACTTCGATATAAATCCTTTATATCAAAAATATACTTTGGGTAAAATTACTTGATTTACACTCTTTTTAAAACATATCATGTCGACCCATCGTATTCGAGTGTTTATAAATCCCTACCGATACAATGGATCAAACTGATCAATCAGAACCCATAAACAACTCAACCAATAAATCTCCATGAAAAAAAATCGTTTTATATCAAATAACAAATACGTTCACTCGTATATATACACTCAACTCAATCTAGGATATTGCTAACCCCATCTCTACCGAGTCACGCCATAGAGCCAAGGTTATTACTAAACCTAGCTCTGATACCAACTGTAATGACCCAGTTTTTGATGACTTTGGTTATCACCATAAACTCAATGATGACTAACCAAACATCAAAAATTACCGGTAGTTAATGAAAGAAATTAGAGGGTGATAATAGATAAGATAAAAACTTAGAATATAAGAAAAAGAAGAACATACAACATCAGAGTAACACGAATCTCACAGTGGAACGAACAACATATAATAGATAACATATCCTTGAAATAAAATCAGTATATGTATACAACAACATTATCAGAGTACAACACTTACAACACAGCGGAAATAACTATAGCTATATAATCATGAAGCCTCCTGCTCCAAGCTCACCAAGTATATCTGTAAAATCCTTACTACTTGACTGCCCGTATAAAATTGGGCACCCAAGAATTTAGGGAAAACAAACAAAATAAACTCCGGGTCAGTCATGGGACTGGTATGAGTAAAACAATTTAAAACAATTTGAGCCATTAGACGATATCTCATAAGACCATGCCGTATAACAGAACGGGTTTTTCCCTTATGAGAATCCAAAACATCTTTATATCAAAAACCTTTTGATATTATAATAATGTCTATCAACCACAATATAATAATCATCTAGCAGAAACGCTTTCATCTCACGTTCTACATATATAGTATAAAATCAAAACCGCAAGCACATATTGGGTAATGGATTTCCAACTATGACAAGGTAAGGAACCACCTTTCGCTAGTGTACCTCTAGAGAGGAATACACTGGGTTCAATAAGAACATCTTGCAACCCATCCACACATGACCGACCACTCATTTCGCTTGAGTGTATCGAATATATATCACCAACGGTTGGGATCAGCAACCATTTCCCGAATGGGACAGCATCGACAATAGATTTTTAGAAGTAAATGAAACTATAGATTAAGTGATTATACACCCTAATAGCTGCGACCTACATAGCCATGCTGCCTGCCCGATTTTTGTCATTTCGCGGTTGTGAGGCTAGAGGCCACGCTTATCTCTGACAGATCGCACGTTTATTCACTTTGAATGTCACATCGTCACACCCGCCAAATCACAAATTGATTTCCCCAAAAATACCACGAGTATACAGCTAAGAGAAACGAATTCCTCTGCCACCAAACGTAAATACGTTTGAAGGGATCAACTTACACGATCTATTAAATATACTCTGTCAGACATTCTTCCATACAGGTCGTCCTTGGACTAGACAAACCGAAGGCACTATTCAGTACATCCATCTTAGGCAATCTTTACCTAAGATTTATACAACAGCCCTTGCACTTTTCTCCGTCTTCAATTATCTTTAGCATATGTGATTCGCAACGCTTATGCCAATACGGAGTGGTTCTTCAGATAATAATCCAACCGGTCTCTCCATATTAACAACATTAAAATGGTCAAAAACTTCGATAGTCGGTGAGTTAACTATCAAAGAAAAACAGTTGTGCAAACAACGATCTTATTTCCAAATGGAAATTACATCGATCAATCAACAATCAACTTTTATCCTTTAAATTAATTTATCATTAATTTATTTCATTTGACATTTCCTATTTCCATATATTAAACATTTCTTATTTTCTAAATTTAGAAAATATATGTTATTAACACTGGAAAACATTTCCATTTCTTGTTTTCTATATTAGAAAACATTTCTGATTCTTATTTGGAAAACATTTCCAAAACTCTTACATTGGACTTAGATAGATGTTTAAACAAACCATCGCTATGCCAACTCAAACCATTACACTTATTAACTAAATTCACTTAACCATCCTTTACTATCAAACCTTACCATTCCTTAGTTAAGAAGGAAGTCAATCAAGTTAGGATATAATTACCTCTCAGACCTTAACTCAACAACGTTTTAACTTCGAAATAGTCAAAGTTTATCTTTTAAATCTTTAACTAACTTCCTTACGTAACTCTGGGATTCTATTTACGAATCCACTTCTTTATTGAAAACATTGGTTATAACGCTAACGTTATAAACCCTACTTCTGAAATATCTAACTTAACATCTAACTTTTTACTTCTTACTTTGAATAATTCATGTACTCCAATTTATTTATAAATAAATAAATCTTGATGTAAAAACCAAAAGTAAATAATACTTTCCCAAATTCGATATAATCGAATTCGACGATTTTACTCTCTTTCGAGTAATCTCTATTTGATTAACTCCCCTTCGAATAACCTATATTCAATTTTCTCTCTTCGAATAACTTATTTGATTATCTCACTCTTCGAATAACTTATTCGATTAACTCACTTCGAATAAATTATATTCGATCTCTTTCTTTCAAATACGCTATATTCGATAAACTTCTTTCTTTCGAATACACTATATTCGATAACCTCCTTTCAAATAACTTATATTCAATAATCTCACTTTTGAACAACTAAAATACGATTAGCTCCTTTCGATTAAACTAACATCGATAACTCCTTTAATTCTATTTGATTAACTATATCGATTTAACTCTGACCGATTAACTCTATTTGATTAACTCTTATCAATTAACTCTATTGGATTACACTTTCCACTTAACTCCTTTCGAAAAACTATATTCGATAACTCCTTTAATTCTACTCGAATAAACTATATTCGATTAACTCCTTTAATTCTATTCGAATAAACTATATTTGATTTACTCCTTTCGAATAACTAGATTCGATAACTCCTTTCGAATAAATTTATTCGATAACTCTTCTCAAATGAACTATATTCGATTACTCTTCTCGAATAAACTATATTCGATTTCTCTTCTCTTAAATACACTATATTCGATAACTCTACTTCGAATACGTGATATTCGATAACTCTACTTCGATTTACTCCATTTGAATAACTCTACTGGTTACTCTATATGATTAATTCTAACTGATTAATTCTAACAGATTAATTCTAAATCTTTAATTCTAACTCTTTAATTCTAACTGATTAATTTTAACTCTAATCGATTAACTCTATTCTAATCGATTAACTCTATTTGATTTCAAATACTTCCTTCCTATTTGTTTCACAAATATTCCCTTTCCTATTTATTTTATTTAACAAATAAATATTCCCTTACCAATTCTATTTATTTAACAAATAAATATTCCTTTTCACTTCTATTTATTTAACAAATAAATATTTCCTCTTCACTTCTATTTATTTAACAAATAAATATTTCCTCTTCACCTCTATTTATTTAACAAATAAATATTTCCTCTTCAACACTATTGTAAATGGTTTACAATATTTCCTTTCCCATTCTATTTGTAAATGGTTTACAAATATTTCTTTTTCTATTTGTTTTACAAATATTTTCCTTTATATTTGTTTTCACAAATGTTTTCCTTTATATTTGTTTTACAAATAATTTTCTTTATATTTGTTTTACAAATAATTTCCTTTACATTTGTTTTACAAATAATTTCCTTTATAAAATCCCTTGATTTTATAAAGATTTCAATTTCAATATAACATTGAAAATTCCCTTTCCGTATTCCCAGTATTTGTTATGGTATTTAACATACCATATATTACTGATCAATATTACCCAAACACACACAGTCAACAACAGATTGTATATCACATCATATATCACAATATATGAAAAATAGTAAAATAAATGTTGAGGAATCCAGTTGGATTCCTCCGACCTGTTTCCCTGCATCCACAGATGTTAAACAATATAATTAACATCAAAATCATTAATATGAAATATTCTGATCAACAGAATCAATATTTGACTAACGATATATATAAATATCGTTATCTATAATTTCAACCAATACATAAGTAATCCAACCAAACAGTTAACACACAACAATCAACAGATACTTATTAGTTCTAAAAATACGTTATAGAAATATAACTGTTCAGAGTTGGTGAGTTTTACTCACATTGGACAATCATCGTTAATAACAATAACCATCGCTTGATTCAGACGGACAATTTATTTTGCTATAAATTGTAACGAGCTCCGATGGACTTACAGTCAGTTCCATCATGTAGTGTCCGTCCATACGATCCTGTCGGATCTTATTTCGCTGAATTTCGTTCACGTATGAATTTGTTATGCTTTAAACAAATAAATACACTATTTAATTAAAATAAACTTAAACATTTATTTTATAACGGGCCTCACCCTTTAACACGTCGGCCCATTTCCACCCTGACTCGCTCCACATATCTTTCTTCCCCAAACTCCACTTCGCGACTTCAGGAAAACCAAACCACACCATTACCGAACTTCCTTCCTCCCTCATTCCCTTTTCACTTCATCGTTCTTCAAACCGAAACAACCATTGAACTCTCCTTCCACTCCTTTTTCCACTATCATCAAAAGTATACAACTCGACTTGAGGGAACACAATGCGTCGCCTGGATCCATTCGTCACCGTACAGTAAAGTCGCGACCAGTTTTGGTCTGAAAACACCCCTAAAAGTCACAATTTCTTCGATTCTCCACCCTGAACACGAATACGAACTCAACTTCGCGAATCAATGCCTGCTTCTCGCCAAAACTGGAACCCTAGCTTTACTGCTTAAACCCGAATACTCCTAAAACAACGATCGAGTTTAACCAAACATATACCACTGGGAAGAGCTTGATCTTAGGAGCGCAACAATATAATTTTCGAGATTTTTAAGTACGCCTTTTGTTTGATTTTGATTTTTAAACTTGCGAATTGGTTGTGGAAGAAAGAAAAATTGTGGTAGCTTCTGAGCACGATTTTATAAAGGGAACGAGACTTTTTGTGTGGTTGAGAATAAGAGGACATGGCCTCTTTATGTTCAGAAGTAGGATTAGGATATTTTATATAAATATTTTATATTCATTTATATTTGTATCGGAATTCTAAAAATTCCTACGGACACACACGATATCTAAAAATCATGAAAACCGGTATGCAGCTAGAGTTCGATATTACGGTCCCAACGAAACTGGTTTCGTCGAATTCCGACTCCGTTTGTGTATTTTTAACCATCAAAATATTGACTATTTTCCACATTAAAATCCCGTACGGCCACATACTGACTCTAAAAAATCACGGAAACTGAACTCTAGCAATAATTTAATATTGCGGATCCAACAAAATTAGTTTCGTTGAATTCTGAGTTTGTTTGCAAAACTGGTTATTTTTAAAGCTCTAAATAACCCTTTTAAATATATAAATATATTTAAAAACAATTAAACTTAATATTTAAAAATAAAAATTATCGTATATACTCACAGTGGAATAGCATACAACTCTAGAATATTCCTATGTGAATTTCTAACTTGATATTTCAAATCCCGATTAAATAGATATTCGATTTATAATGAAATTCCTTTTATATATCGTTATAAATTATAAAGGAATTCCACAGCGACTTTTCTAAAATTTGATTTGGACATAAATCAAAATCCACACGACGAAATCCCAATTTTTCTCTTCCACCAGGAAAATATACTTCACCAGCTCCTAACGTTTCTTGTTTCAAAGGAATCCGATTTAAAACGGCTTCTGTATATTCGTTTAAAGTTCAAATCGCCAAATCGCGAACTGTCACGCCATTTCGAGCTCGATTTTAATTATAATATATATGTTATACGTTCAGACTTCGTTTAAATAATATATTCGTCAATATAATTCAATATAAACTGAATTATATATTTTATATCGTCCAATTCACACCATATCATGAATTATGTAATTTCCGATTATTCCGGAAATATTTTTTTCCATTATTGATATTAATTAAATATAAATATTATTTAATTTTAGTTATCGACATCGTTAAATCGATAAATAAATAATTAAATAAATTATTCGACTGCTAAAAATACGGGTCATTACAGTCTTCGTACACAAGCGATAAGCTTACCGCTATAGTGCATGGACGATAAGATGATTTCACGTATAACGTATATGGCTTGCCGCCTTTGTTTAAAAGGCCGAGGCTTATCGCCTCTATACATTGTTGATTGTGTCAACAATCCTTGTTTTATATTTTGTTTTCAAAAAGTTTTTAAGGCTTATCGTCTCTATCACATTGTCCTCATTGTCGTGGTCGATAAGGCTTGATTCTAACTAGTTTTCTAAAATACTCGTAGATTTATTGTCTCTATCCTTTCGTCATCGAGTTGGTTAGCAATGTTTGTTTTCAAAAGGTTGGGGATATCATCTTTAAAACCCTTGACGCCATCATCAATGTCGACAAACATTGTCTTTACTTGTTTTCCAAGATACTCTGTTCAAAGTTACTTATAAAGCGGGTCCCCAAAATTATTTTACTGTAACAATGATGTTGTACGTTGTTGTGTTTTTTTTTTTTTTTTTTTTTTTTTTTTTTTTTTTGCTATATTGTTTTTTTTCCATAGAACCATGGATAATAAAACAAGATTATTGAAAAAAAAGAATAAGTGTTTGCAGTTATTGTGATAAAGTACATAGATATCTATAAATATTCACTGAAAAGCGAATATTTGCAGTGAACCAAAAACTACAGATATATCTGCAATTATTTTACAAAATTTTTTATCTACAGTTTTCCTGAAAATGAACTGTTTTTATTTATATTTGGTTTACATTAATTGTTTGATGATTTTTCTACAATAAGTATGATGCTCGATGCAATTCAAATTTTTGAAGCATTCATTAAAATTTATATAAAAAGAATGCAATTATTAGTTATAATTTTTTGAAAAAACTACGTGTATTTGTGCAAGTTTTGCTTACACGTTATGTTTTCATTTTTTTTTATGCCTTCTTTTAACTTTTCTTACATAAAAATGAAAAAAAAAATTCAAATAAACTCCAATGGTTGGAAGTTTTCCACCTTTTTTTATGATCTTTTTGATAATTTTTAAAACAAAGAATTTTATTAACATGTGTTTGATTATAGGAATATTTTATGTATTTTGAAATTTAATAGAAATCTTATTTAAAGAGTTACATTATTTTTCTTAAACTTGTCTCCAACAAGTGCAGTGCTCGCATGTGGAACCTGGCGTTTCGGTTCAGAATTTCAGCTGCAATTTCCAAAATAAAAAGAAAAAAAGCCTCATTAAAATTTAGCACAATTAGGTCACTAACGGATTTCCTAACAGTTACGTTTTCTCAATCTGGAAATTACGGAATTTGTCCTGAACGTTACGACAACGATTCAACGACATCGTCCCATCAAATTTTCATTTTTATTGTTTCAAATTAATTCTTGGTTTCGGTAATGTTGTTTTTGTATTTTTGTTATTTCTAATTATAGCCTGCATGCTGTATTATTTTGTGGATAAAGATCTACGTATCATGATTTTTTAGCTAATTTTTGGGGTTATCGGCATTATAATTTCCAGGTTGGGGATTTTAGATTATTTTCTTCATCAAACAAATTTCGGTGCTGTGATCCTTGTAAAGGATGCAGCTTTTTGATTTTTACGATTAAATTGGAGTTGTAGGAGGAAAAAAGTTTACAATCTGACACTTCCCTGATATATCTTTTATTCTATAAGCAGTCTCTAGTAAAAATAATTTAAAATTATTTTGCTCGCGAATTTGAGGTTAATCACCGCCTTTCAAATTACAATTCTGCGATTATGATTTCACCCCTCCCCCCTCCCCCTTCCCCTTTTCCATTTGATAGAAAATATTGTATGGTAATGTAGATTAGAGTAAAAAACAATGCTAGAAATTTCAGGCAACTAAACTTTGCTTACCTCCAAGTGATTTAATGCTACGATGCCAGATGAACTTTTTTCCCTTCAACTTCCAAGTTCTAGTTTTGTTTTCGATGTTTTTGATGTAGGATTGATACTTTTGGGGAATATGATGGAAAACAAAGAGTATTGTTAACGCCACTCCAAAACTGGATAAATGGGGGACAAGTTCGAAAACAAAGTTCGGTATATACCCATCGAAATTTGTTTTCCAATTTTCGGCGAACGTTTATTGAATTTAAGGGTGAAACTCAATCACATCCCCCTCGAATTCCCTGAACAATTGAACCATTGCACCCCAAACCTAATTCCACAGAAGTTTTCAAAGTCCCAATGGCACAAATGGAGGAATCACGCAATGATAGGAGTCAGGTAGAAAATGACAATGATTATGGTGAAGATCAACCACTCGTTCAGATGGTTGAGTGTAGAATTTGCCAAGAAGAAGATCACATTAGAAATGTGGAGACTCCTTGCGCCTGTAGTGGCAGCTTAAAGGTATAATGTTAGGCATAGCCTTTTCTTTCCTCATTTGAACTGAGACTAAGCGTTGATGTAATATGTGCTTCTGGTAGCTATGAATATCTTTATAAACTAGATTTCCTATGTACATATGCCGATGGTTCTTAATTTTATATCGTGCAATTATGAAACAAAATTGCACATCGCTAGTTTTTGAAACAAATAATTGTTTTTTATGGATGTTAAATATAAAAAAATTACAAATTTCTCAGTATGCTCATAGGGCGTGTGTTCAGCGCTGGTGCAATGAGAAAGGAGACATACTTTGTGAGATCTTCCATCAGGTAAACCGTTAATTTTGGTTATATATTAATTTTATTTATATGCATGCGTATTTGAGTGACATTAACACATAGCCTCAAATGGACTAGCTTATGACCAGTGGAGTTTTCATTCATTATTTTAGTCGTACAAGCCTGATTATACAGCACCTCCTCAACCCAACCCAGATGAGACTATTATAGGTATCAGGTACGTGCGAATGTTATTTGCAATATTATATGATCTGTGCGATATTGCTTATATTTATTTAGTTATTAAATTTTCTTAATAGTGGTGGCTGGACCATTACTGGTAGTCAAGTGGATCTTTGTGATCCTCGCATTCTCGCTATGGCTGCAGCACAACGTCGTTTTCTTGAATCCAAGTTTGATGAGTATGCAGCCATAAATGCTAGCGGTGCTGCTTTCTGTCGTTCAGCTGCATTGATAGTAAGTTATTTCTGTTTGCCTATAGCACCTTTTGTTATTCAACATATTAATAGTAAGTCGATTGTTCACCTCAAATCCTAGAATTTGCCGTGAACTCAGTGGCAGTTCATTCTTTAGGTGAAAGAATTTTCGTGGTCAGTTACAAGGATATCCCTCCCAAAATTATCCCATTTGAGAATTGAGACAACTAATCAGAACATATACCAGCAAATAACATGGTTTGAAATGTTATTTGCACCAAGGTCTGAGAATTTGGTTTCCTCTTAAAATTTTGTTAGTTTCGGATGATTTCAAAATTTTAGTTTTTGTTTTGGTTTCGATCCAAATTTCGATTTCCATTGGTTTGTTGATGAACTTGCGATGATGATCTATGTAAATACAAATTAAAATATACTGTATAAACCAATATAATATAACATACAACAATTTAAATTTATTACTTCCAAAATAAATTTCTTGGAGCTGCATATGGATTGTTTTCGAAGATTTCTTCATCGGCTTATGTTGTTATGGTACGGTGGACTACCATGCCGTGTTTGTCTTGAAACTAGAAGTGCTATTATATCTTCAAACGAAGATGATTTGTCATTCTTTGTTATATATATATACACACACACACACACACACATATATATATATATATATACACATATATATATATCATATGGATTGTTTTCGAAGATTTCTTCATCGGCTTTTGTTGTTATGGTACGGTGGACTACCATACCATGCAGCCTTTTGAACACAAAATTGGATACAAAGAGAGAGACATAGAGGCTTAACCGTTGGATCTTTTTGTCTTTATATGGAAAGGTAATTCATGGGGTGATCCAATGGTGCAAATCAATTGCATCACCATTTGTGTCAAAATTTTGTGTCCCTATAAACTTTCCCATATATATATATATATATATATATATATATATTTGTGTGTGTAGCTCCTGTTTTGATCGTTTGATATACCCCAATCTTGATATACCACTATTATTTCTTGAAGCCGCATACAGACCGTTTTTGTAGATTTTTCACTATTATATGTTTTGTTTGCTCTATGGTAATAATAGCCTCCAATACAGTTAGAAGTAAAATGTGTATAGTTAGATGGATCATTCGAACAATACAAATTTTAGTGTAACCGATATTTTGTTGTCCATGTTCAACATCCACATTATTCTCTTTTCTCTCATGATTGCTCATCGCACCGGTCTCATATATGATATAGTCGGTCTACTCAGGCATCAACAATCACTAGAAACAAGATAAAATAACAAAATTCAGCCCTAACTATTACACTTCCCTAACTAAATTGAATTAGAATTAGAATTTAAACATAACTATTATTAAATAAAACAGCCGAATCCAAACAAACTTACTCTTTCAGCCTTTAGTTTAGAAGCCACATGCATCATTTCTCCCTTTAACATTATTCTGTCTCGACGAACACAACTAAGAAAAAGAGAATGGAAATGTCACGTCGACTTGTTCAAGGGTTGCTAGACTTTTGACGAGGGCATTAACAAAAGAAATTAATGTCTGAAAAGGAAAGAATGGACCGAGATGAAGAATTTTGAGTTTGTTCCGGTGTTTTATGTATTTTCTCGAGTTGCTGGCATTTATTTGCTTTCAGATTGATATGATCTTCCCATTATCCGTTGTTGATTCATGCTAGCATAATTATAGTTTTTGGTTTGAGATGATATTCGATTTTTCCCGCTACATTTCTTTTGTCATCTTACTGTTTCTTTACGTGTGTACCTTAGTTTCTGCTAGATTTGATTATATTGAGAAAAAAGATGGTTTATTTTCTGCCCTGGTCCGGATCTGATTTTCTTTGTCGGTTTCGAACCATCGATGATCGGTGCCTTTCTGGTATACGTATCCCTGGAATTTCAAGGTACCGATCGAAACCTTAATCATCAAGGAACACATATACATATATACATACATACGTATAAATACATACTATTAGATTTATGCGTCACTATTTGTAAATTAAAGACGGAAATAACTTGGTATCATTGTAAATGGTTCGCAAGTAGAAGCTTCGAAGCTTGATATGTTGTGTTTTGAAGCATTATTTCTATGTTTGCACCCCGGACAATTTAGTTGTCTGAGCTGGGGCTCTCATATGTTTGAATTGGATGTTTGACATCTGAGAGACCAATCAAACGTCTGAATTGGATGTTTAAATGACTAGCGCCTACACAGTGCAAATTTGACTGTTAACGTCTGATTTCGAAGCTCGATGTATGGTTGCCTGTTGTAAAAACTTCATTGGTTAACGTCAGATGTTTGAGTTATGAGATCACACACCTCACATGTTTTTTAAGATAAAATTGCCCGGGTTGCCGTGTATTGATTGTGAAGGCTTCAAGGGGAAAATCGAGCATCTTCCAAAATGGGAATTCCGCATATAAAAGCTATTTTCAGATCTCATGAGATTCATTTAAATTGAAAAGAAGTTTTTGCTCTATCTAATTTCTTTAATTTTAATCTCGATGAAGTCAAATTTCTAGAATTTTGAGTGATTATTGTATTCGGTCTCTTGTACTTTTTCATTTTGATAATAAAAGGCCTTTTCCAAAGTGGATTTATACTGACGCGACGTTAGTGAAACCAATATAAATCTTGCATGTGATTTACTTTTGTTATTGCTTATTTTGCTTGCTTGTGACTGAGTTTGGTTTATTTGGACTATGCTTTGGTATTGAGATATTGATAGTTTTTTTTTTTTTTCATATTTAATAACGATCTTTCTTATTCCGCTGTGTTAAGATTTGGATAAGAGTGGTCTTGAGTTTGGATTTCATTAATATTTGATATCAAAGCATTAGCATTTGTTGGATATTTGTGGAAATGCTAGAATCCGATAATATCTCTGTAAGAATCTCAGTGGTGGGTTCAAGTAATGTACCGTCATATGTACGTAGATTATATGTGATTTCGGGTTTTCTCAATGAGTTATTGATAAGTGGAATAGTGACAATGATTTTGACAAGATGAAAATGGTACTTAGATTCCATCATGTGCATCGGGCTGTGTTTGACACACATTGTCGACAGACATCTTAGTTGTTGATAGAGAAGAAATTGAGAGTGGACATTCACACTTTAACTTGTTATGTGGTGGGAATGTAATCTTCTATATTAGTGGTGAGACTACCGCTAGGGGTGTTTGGGATAAGTTATAGGAATTGTACATGAAGATATCATTAATTAATCGTTTGATTTTGTTACAAACATTGCTTATCTGTAGGATGGAGGATATTTTTCTAAAGGAGCACTAAAAACATTTGATGAGTTGTTAATGAAAATGAAGGCGTTAGACTTGAAGATCGAGGAAGAGCAAAAACGATGATATGTTCGTTGCCAGATTGTTATACATATTTCTCAAATAACTTGATTTATAGTTGGGATACTTTGACTTTTAATGATGTTAAAGCGAGTCTCTTTAGTGAGAAGTTGCAAGATTAAATGAAAGAGTTGAGTGATAGCACTGATGTTGCTAGAAGTGGTCCCGATTTGTTAGTGGAGGAGAGAAATGAATAGAGGAATTATAGGCGTTTTAAGTCAAAAATATTCGGTTGGATAGGAAAGTCGTGAGAAAGAAATAAGAAGTGCGATATTTATAAGAAGTCTGGTTATTTAAAGAATGAGTGTCCAGATGAGGATAAGGTAGTTGTATCTTCATGGTAGTGGCGGAAAGTGATGTGATGAGGTAGACGAAAATGTATTGTCAACGGTAGCATCATATGTTTTAGATGGCGATTGGGTGTTTGATTTAGGGATTCGATTTAGGCGCGTCTTATCATAACTCATAAGATGCCAAATAAGAAATGTTTTCCTCTTATGTCAACAAAGAATGAAATTCAATTGTTATTGCGATCGGTGTTATTTGTACATTAATGGGCATTGGTTCCATGTGAATTCGGATTCCGATGTTTGATGGTATAACTCGTACGCTCACTAATATATGTCATGTTTCAGGTCTTCATAAATTTCTTATTTCCTTGAGTCCATCAGATTCTTTGGGCTGTAAAATCACAGTTGAGATTGTGAGTTTCGAAGGGTGCACTTATGATGATGAAAGATGTTAGAACTCATGGAGTTTATTTATTTCAAGATGTAGTGTGATTTGAAGGTAAAACTTGTGTGGATGTCAATAGTTCTTGTGGTTTGGATGCAATAAGCTTATGACATTTAAGGTTGGGTCATGGCTTTGGGTGGAGTTTACATATTTTTCGGAAGATGGAGACGACTGATAAAGGGAGTTTTAATAAACTTGAGTTTTGCGGAGAATGTGTCATGGGAAACAAAGTAAAGTATCGTTCAGTGAAGGAAAACATGATTTGGGAGATACTCTTGAGTATGTTCACTCATATATTTAAGGGTCAGCATGACAACTTCTTTGGGTTGAGCTTGCGATTAGAGTTCTTTTTATGACTTTTCTTGGAAAGTATGATTGTATAATTAAGACCAAGTCAGACACGTTTGCAAAGTTCAAAGTTTGAAAGACTTGTTAAGAATGAGTGTGTTAAGTCTTTAAAGATGTTGATGTCCAACAATATCGTGTCGTATGTTTCTGGTGAATTCTTGGATTTTTGCAAGCATCTTGGTATTCAAATGCTTTTACTGCATTTGGTGGTTCGCAATCGAACAATATTGAGAAGATGAATTGTACTATACTCTGGAAAACTTGATATTTGAAATGGATATTGGGTTTGTCGAAGTAACTTTATGTTAAAATTTTGTCAAGTTCGATGCATATCGTAAATTGAAATCCATGCTCGGCTGTTGATAACAAAATTCTAAATGAAGCATGGAAGGACAAGGTTATTGACTTGAGTTACATTCGTGTGTTTGGTAGTACAATTTATGTGCATAATTCAGGAAATGTCTAATTTGAGTCTAGGGCTTTCAAAGAGGTCTTGATTGGTTATACAGACAGTGTCAAAGACTATTGGATTTGGAATCCCGAAACGAAGAAGGTTTTAAGTTCTCATTATGTTACTTTTGATGAGTCGGTTTTGTTTAACGATGATGAAAACTCATCTGATGTTTGGGATTTGGTTCGTGATGAATCAAAGAAGAAAGATGTTCCCATCTCTCATCCAAGGAGTAGAGTTTTAATGAACAAGCCGTTGATAATACGCCACATAGTCCATGCATTTTCTTTAGTAGTGTTTGTAATGTGCATGAGTCTATAGAAGATACGTTTCAAGGTGAAACCAAAATGAGTGTTTGATAATATTGCAACTCAGGTTGGTCGTTTTGTTATAAGGCCACCTGGTAGATATGATGATTATAACTATCTTACTCTTTGTGACAATTTGGGCTATGTTCTTCATGTAGTTTAAGATGAGCCGGTGGACATTGATGACAGAATGGATTCGGGTGATAGCTCGAAATGGATTTGTGCCATTGTTGAAATATGCAATCTTTGTTGAAGAATCAAACTTGGTGTTTAATTCCTCTTTGTGAAGGAAACCGTGTTACTGGATGCAAATGGATATACAAGATAAAAGACATTATCAAGCGCAAAGCAAGATCAATGGCTAAGGGGTTTGCACAAAGGAAGATAAATGAGTATGTTGAGATCTCAGATTTTGCATTGGTTGTGCAACATATTCAATTTGAGTATTACTTGCTATGGTTGTTATTCATGATTAGAATATGAAGCAACTTAATGTGAAAACTGCTTTCTTGCATAGGGGTTTGGATAAAGACATCTATATGGAGCAACCAAAATGTTTTGTCATAGATCGTAAGTCAAATTTAACTTACAAGTTGAAAAAAATTAATCACTATATGATTTAAAGCGGTCGCCTAGACAATGTTACAAAAAGTTTGATTGTTTTATGTTTAAAAATGATTTTGGTAGAAGCATCAAAGATGCTTATGTATATTTCAAGGGTATAAAAATGATTGTTGGGTACATTTATTCTTATATTTGGATGACATTCTCATTGCTTCTTAATATAAAAATGAAATTAACAAGTTAGAAATGTATCTATAATCGGGATTGGATGCGAATGATCTTGGAGAGACAGAAAATTTTAGACATTGAAATAGAAAGAAATCAATAGTGTTTTGAGTCGAAATTAACTCAAAGGAGTATATAGAGATAGTGTTTTGTCGCTTTTTCATGGAGAATGCAAAGATGTCAACACACCTTTGCTTTTGCATATGGAGCCTTCGATTAAGGAGCCTCCTATTTTGAAGAAAAACAAGATTTATATAGCAAGAGTGACATATGCAAGTGCGGTTGTTAAGTCCAATGTATGTCCTGATGTGTGAAAGGTCTGATATTGCAAATGCGTCAAAATGGTTATTCAAGTGTATATAATTAATTTGGAGAAGTTGCATTGAGTAGCCATGAATGTTAAATTTGAGATGCCTTGGAGGCACTTCTTCTCATGGTCATGTTTTTTGTGGTGGTGATGGAATAAATTGCAAGTTTGTTGGTTATTGTGTTTCGGACCATTGTTGTCAAAAATCTTAAAATCCTATGATTTGAATTACGTTTTGAATCAAATCTCTCTCTTTACGATTCGATTTATATTCCGATTCAAACCAGGCTAATACCACACTTTAGAAATACTTTCAATTCAAAATAATATATTCACCATGCTTATTTGGGTCTACAATTCCTATTTTAATCATTTAAAAATAAATTAAAACCGAAACAAGATAGAAAATGATGTTTTAGGTTTAGATGTAGAAGTTTAAGCATTAAAATTAATTTCAAAGTGTGTGCAAGCTTTAAAATATATGTTTTCTGAATCCACGATTTACGATTTAAATCCCGTTTCAATTCGTAGTTTGAACTTTACGATTTACAATTTGAATCTCATTTTGAAAACCTTGTTTCGGACTACTCGTTGATAAGAACCAAAGAAAATAAGCCTTCGAATAGTTACTCACTCTTGATGGTACAATCGTAAGTTGGAGATTGAAATTGCAAACCGTAGTTGTTTGATCCACTACGAAGACAAAGTTGATAGACACAGTGGAGATGATGAAGAAAGCACTATACTTGAGGTGTTCGTCGCGTGGTTTGCATTTTGAACACAAAAGTATCAATGTTAAGTGTAATAGCCAAAATGCTATACATTTGACGGGGTTGGCTTTTAGCTTTTGGATTGAGTGCACGGAGGTGAGAGTCATTTTCTTTATAGCCATGGATAAAGCTAAACTCGTTCATCTTCGGAAAGTACACATAAAAAATAATGCGGTGGATATGTTTACCAAAATATTTGCAGAAATTCTCTTGTTCAGTTGCCTGGTGCCACAAGGTGGCATGGTGGAGTAAATTGTTTAACGTTGATAAAAGAGCATCAGGGAGGTTGTTCTATGTTCTTTGCAAGTATTTATTTGCATTTTAAGTACTTTTGTCTTTTGGTAAAATAATTTTGGATTTGAATACTTTTAACACTTCGTTACCAGGAAATGGTTTTTTTTTTTTTTGTTGTTGTTGGAAAATTGGGTACTTTATAGTTTATATACAGTTATATATGTAATATATAACATACTGCATGATAAGCGGGCTTGACCCAGTAAGGCGGGGATCAAACCCACGACTTCTTGCACCTTGTCTATGCGTTCCTATCAATTTCCATAAGGTGCTTGTCTTGGGAGATCGTCTTATTGGAGCTTGTTGGTGGAGTGTAATAGACGATAACTTTGCCAGCACTCAATGAGAAATTATTCAAACGTGTTTCGTAGAAGGTAGAAATGATGATTTGATACCATTAGTTCTTGGTGTATGGGGATGGATGTAGCGTCAAAATGAATTGTAGAATTTAGATGGCACTATATGTAAGTTGAAGATGATGGAAATAACTTGATATCAGTAAAGACGGTCCGTGAATCAGAGCTCGAAAGCTCAAGATTTAGCATTTTGAAGCATGTGGTCCATGTAGTTAACATTCTCATAATTCAGATGACAATATCCATTTTCCTGAAATGAGTCCATCGGACGTCTGAATATGATGTTAGATGTCAAAGAGACCACTATGACGTCTAAATTGGCTGTTTCGGATCCTCGTATTGACTCGGTGTCATCTGCTTCTCCGCCCCCTTAACTTAGTAAGGCCGAAATAGCAATCATTAATGATCGGCTAGCTAGGCTCAATAAGTACTCTTACCCGCCTTGCACTCGGTCGCGTGCCTCTGATGGTCGCCTGGTCGCCAGTGACTCATCTGTTCACTCTCTTCACCGTAGTGGAAGTGGGGCTCCTCGCACCCCCGTACCATCTGCACACGCACTATAGCGGCGTCCGAGAAGATCGTTAGATCTACTCGACATACCCTATACTTTAGTTGAGCTAGCTGTTTTCTTTGCTTTCTTGGTTCTTTTCCTCTGTTCTTTCTTGTTCTTTGTTGTTAGTTTTGATGGCGAATTTCTGTTCTGGAACGTTAGGGGTATTGGGATTGTTGAGTCAGTTGCTCGTCTTAAGCGCTTAGTTAGGAAGCACTCTATCTGTCTGATTGCGCTTCTGGAACCTTTTATAGGACCGAACGCGATCACCTCTATTGTGTTTTCTTTAGGCTTTGGGGGAGCGGTAGCTAACGTGTCCGACAAGATTTGGATATTATGGTCTAAAGACGTTGTCGCCCGTCCTATCTTAGACTCCCCTCAGCTTTTATCCGTGGCTTGCTCGCTCCCGTCGCTCGCTTCTTCCTTTTTGTTCTCTGTCGTTTATGCTAAGTGCGATCGGATTGAGAGACTAGGCCTTTGGGCCGATATTCTTTCCCTGTCAGATTTGGGCTTTTCTGTGCTGGGAGGCGACTTTAATGTTGTCGCCAGTTAGACAGAAAAACGGGGAGGGAATGCGGTCAACCGTTTGGCGGTGGCAGGCTTTAATTCCTTCATCATCACTTCGGGCCTCTCGGAAGTGTCCTTCATTGGTTCGGCCTACACTTGGAGTAACAACCAAGAAGGCCCTAACCATATTTTTTCTAGGCTGGACCGTATGTTCGCATCTGAAGGATGGTTTAGCCTCCCCTTTTCCTTCTCCATCTCTCACCTTCACCGTTCCTGTTCCGACCATGCTCCCTTACTCCTTAGCTGCACCCCGCTTTCGATCTCTGGTCCGTCATCCTTTAGGTTTCAGAGTATGTGGCGTTCTCACCACACCTTCTTAAGTGTTGTCGAAGATTCTTGGGTGTCCCCCTTGCTTGGTCCCCCTTGCGTTATTTTCTCCCATAAACTGAAGCACCTTAAGGATCTATCTTAAGGCGTGGAATCAGCTCGTCTTCAAGAATATTTTCGATCGGGTTAGGGCGGCTGAGGAATCTCTTATCCTAGCCGAAGCATCTTTTGATGAGAAACCGAACGCGGCCAACAAGGAGGCATGGGCCTTTGTCCAGCTTGCCTTCTCGTCGGAACTTCGTATCGAGCACGATCACTTGCGCCAAGAAGCAAGGATCAAGTGGGTTATTGATGGAGATACGAACTCTAGGTTCTTTCATTCGACAATTCTTAAGAAGAACAGCCTCCTGTCTATTCGCCTGATCCGTAGGCCAGACCATACTCTGACTTCAACACCGGTTGAAGTCAAAGATATTATTCTTTTCAATTTCCAGACTTCCCTTAGCACCCTTTCTGTTCCTGCTTCCGATTCGTCCTTGTTGGCCTTCATCCCTCGTCTGATCCTTCCTTCGGATGGCTATGACCTGGCTGCACCCCCTTCCCCGGAAGAAATACGTGCCACCGTATTTTCTCTTAGTAAGGACAGTGCATGTGGGCCAGATGGTATCAATGGAGCTTTTTACAGGAGTGTGTGGTCGATTATTCAAGCAGATTTTTGTCTTTCCATTCAGTCCTTTTCTGGTGCTGATCTCCCAGCGGGATGGACTTCGACCAGTTTGGTCCTTATCCCTAAGTGTGATCACCCTTCTGAATGTGGGGACTTCAGACCGACCAGTTTGTGTAATTTCTCTAACAAAGTATTATCTAAGGTTCTAACCACCAGGCTAGCGCCGTTTCTAGAGCGTCTTATTTCTTCTTCACAAGCTGGGTTTGTTAAAGGATGTTTGATCACTGACAACGTCCTTTTAGCCCAAGAGCTGATTTCTCAAATTGATAAGAAAGTTCGTGGCTCTAATGTGGTCTTTAAGCTCGACATGGCAAAGGCTTACGATCGCATGTCTTGGTTCTTCATCATCAAGGTTCTTAGAGCCTTTGGGCTTCCAGAAGCCCTAATCGATGTTGTCTGGAGGCTCATCTCCAACTGCTGGTTTTCCGTTCTCATCAACGGATCAGCTACAGGTTATTTCAGATCAAGGATAGGACTTCGTCAGGGTGACCCCTTGTCCCCCTCCCTGTTCGTTATTGCTGCCGAGGCATTCATTCGTGGGCTGCACGCTCTTACGATTGCTGGCCAGATTAGTAGGTTCGGAATCCCTTCGGGTTGCCCCCTCATATCTTCTTTATCTTTTGCGGACGACATCATCATTTTCACGAATGGCTCGCGCCGTTCTATCCGGTCTCTCCTTGCTTTTATTAGGCAGACGAGAGTTGCTCGGGCCAACTCGTGAACTCGTCTAAAAGTTGTTTCGTGCCTGCGAAAGATTTGGAGGTTTCAAGATCCTTTTGGATCGAGTCAACTTCTGGTTTTTCAAAGGCATCCCTGCCTCTGCCTTACTTGGGTATTGTCCTATGCCGAGGGAGAAAGCTCAACGCCATATTCAACCCCCTAACTGACAAAGTCAGAGGCAAGATAATTAGGTGGAATGCTTCCCTCATTTCCCAGGCTAGGAAAGTGGTCCTGATTAAGTCTGTCCAAGACTCGATGGGATCTCATATCTTTGCAGCTATGACTCCCACTGATTCTTTCTTCTGTTCTTACCGGTCTTTGGTTTCTACTTTCTTCTGGGGAAGTAGGGATAATTCTTCGCATCACCACTGGATTTCTTGGAACACCGTTTGCCGTCCGAAAAACGAGGGAGGCCTAGGTCTCCGCAATCCCAAGGATGTTAGTTTGGCGTTTGCTTGTAAGCTATGGGCATGGTTTGGATCGAACAACTCCCTTTGGGCGACGTTCCTCCATGCCAAGTATCGTAGCCTTGCTAATGCTGACTACTCCGGTATTCCATCCAATGCTAGTGAGACTTGGAAAAGGATGCAATCCGTTAAAGGTTTAACGGATGCCCATGGGGGAGGCCACAGTTGGGACGGTAACCCCTTCTCGCTTAAGGCGGCGTGGAATTCGATTAGGACTCCCTCTCCTCGTTTGCCTGTCTTCTGCTCTGTTTGGAATGTCCGAATTCCGCCAAAGGTTTCTCTTTTTATGTGGAAAGCCTTGCATGAAGGTCTTCCGATATATGAGAATCTTCAGCGTATTGGCATCCCTGTGGTGTCCAGGTGCAGGTGCTGCAATCCTGGATGCTCTGAGTCTTCCTTTCACTTGTTAGTTTCTGGCTCTTGCGCCCGGGCAGTCTGGAATTACTTCGGGAACCTTATGGGTTGCGGAGTTAATGCCAACTCGACGAAAGATTTACTGGGACTCTGGTGGTCCGGCATCTCGAGTAAATCTTTACGCTCAATTATCTACCGCCTGATCCCTTGCCTTATATGCTGGCACATCTGGTGCGCCAGGAATAAGGCGGTATTTGACGAGGTGGCAATGGACCCGCCTTCTATTATCCGGAAAGTCAAAAACGATGTATTCCTTGCTTTCTGGGGCAGGCCTTTCCGTGGTGTCATTGATACCCGCTCAAGGAGGTTGGCGGTTATATTTGACATTTTATCCGAGTCAGGGACTCCAAGGGCAGGTATTGGATGATTGTTGGTTCTCAGCATTTATTTTTCTTTGCTGTTGTTTATTTATTCCTTTTTCACCCCCCCTCTGGTCTTACATTAGCTGTTATTTGTGCAGATCCTTCTTTCTAGGTGATGGATTTGCAATGATTGGAGCTTCTGGAGATCTCGAGGTTGGAGCATGTAGCAGGTGCGACAGAGGTTTTTGCCGAGCAGGTAGCTGATCGGTCTTCCCTTGGACTTGCTCCCCACCTTATCTTGTGGGAGCCTGAGGAGCGGGAGTTCTAGTCAGTTGAGGGATGTTTGGTTGTTTGACCACACTTCTGCTAGCTTCAAAATCTGTTTTTGAATACAGAATTGTCCATGTGTATTCATTGTGAAGGCTTCACCGGGCAATTCGGTGTATTCGTCAAAACACGGGAATTCTTCATATAAAAGCTATTTTTAAATCTCAAGAAAACGAGGTTCATTCAAAATGAAAAGAAGTATTTCCTCAGTCAAAAATTCAGTTCTTAATCTCCATAAAGTCAAATTCTTTGAAATTTTGAGTGATTATTGTATTCAATTTCGTGCACCTTTTCACTGTGATAATAAAAGAGCACTTTTCAAAATCGATGTACGCGATGTTTGTGAAGCCACTATAAATCTTTTATATGATTTAATTTCGTTATTTCTTATTTTGCTTGTTTGTAATTGAAGGATGGTTTATTTGGATTGGTTTTAGCTTTGGTGTTGGACTTTTAAGATATTTATTGGTTGTTTTTTTCAATTTTTTCACATCTATCAACGAAATCATATATTCTAGTGTGTTTGAAATTTGGATTAGAGAAAGGAAAGAGGAGGGTACATATGTGTAGGATACCTCTGAATCAAGATTTTAACCATCACTGGACTGGACAGGGAGTTTGGGTTAGAGAATATGATCGAATAACAGAGAAGTTTCAAAAAGTTTTATTGTTCCTAAGATGTATTTACACATAACGTTTTGTACATATTTATAATTGAACAAGACATAGCCGCTTGGGCTTGAGTACTACACGTTGGGCTAAGCCCATCTGACTATATGTGATATGTATTGAGAGCGGGGTACTCAGTGTAATTAAACACTTTATACCCCCCGCAAACCCTATAATCTAAACTAGGGTTTGAGATAAAAAAATGGCAACCGCTGCTTTGCTACATCTTCGTGTTTCCAGTCAGGTCTCTTTTCCCAATTATGATCAATTGCTTCTCTTTAACTCTTGCTCTTGACTTTACGCTCTTTGCTTGTAATGGATAGCTTCCAGCTTGCAGATAAGTACTTGATTGACCTTCAATCTTTTCGGTTCTACTAGAAATTGGAGTATTTGCGGTTGGTATGTTGTTATTGTTCTCTAATCTTTGATTTTTGCTGTCTAGGGCTTGAGTATTGGTACAGGAATCTGTAGTGGAAGAAAGTTTTCGTCTTTCAAGAGTTTGTGAGTGACTGATTTCTTCAACACACAATTTTCTTCTAAGCTCTTCAAATCTGGGTTTTGAAAGGGGTTTGGTTAGAACGTCAGCTGTTTGGTAAGTAGAAGGTACGTGATTGACTTGTATTCTTCCTTTCTGGACTTGCTCACGTACGAAGTATATATCCATTTCTAGATGCTTAGTTCTAGAGTGTAGGACTGGGTTTGCAGTTAATGCTATAACACTCATATTGTCGCACCATATTGTTGCAGTAGGGTTGGTGTTAATTCATAGTTCGTGTAGAATAGACTGAACCCACATTATTTCTGCGGTTGTATTAGCAATGCTACGATACTCTGCTTCTGTGCTTGATCTAGCCACAGTGTTTTGCTTCTTAGCACACCAAGATATAGGATTTTTACCCAGAAATATACAACAGCCACTTGTTGATTTTCTATCATCATGGTCATTAGCCCAGTCTGAATCAGAGTAGGCATTGATGTTTAGGCCGGTGCTTGGTTTTAGAATGTGTCCCTGATTGATTGTCCCTTTCAAGTATCTTAATATTCTTTTAACTGCTTTCCAATGTTCACTCAATGGTTTTTGCATGAATTGACTTGCTTTATTGACACTGTATGATATATCTGGTCTTGTTATAGTTACATATTGAAGTGCTCCAATAATACTTCTATACAACCTTTCATTGCAAGTAGGTTCTCCTTTGTCTTTGCTTAGATGTTGGTTAGTTACCATTGGTGTGGGCAGTGATTTGGCTTCATTCATTTTTGCTCTCACCAAGATTTCTGTAATATATTTTCTTTGACAAAGATGTAGCTCATTCTCTTCAGTTCTGTACACTTCAATTCCAAGAAAGTATGATAGGTCACCCAGATCCTTTACGGAAAATTCACTGTTTAGCTGATTTGTAATGCTTTTTATTTCTGATTTGCTTTTGCCTGTTATTATGAAGTCATCTACATAGATTAGAACATAGGTAAAAGTGTCTGTTGTGAATTTTGTAAACAGTGAGTTGTCTGATTTTGTAGAAGTGTAGCCCAGCTTTGATAGTGTTGACTGTAGCTTGTTGAACCAAACTCTAGGTGCTTGCCTTAGACCATATATAGCCTTGTTTAGTTTGCAGACCATTCCTTTGTTAGCTTTTTCTTCCACACCTGGTGGCAGCTCCATATAGACCTCTTCCTACAAGTCACCATTCAAAAAAGCATTATTGACATTAATTTGTTTAATGGTCCAATTTTTATACAAGGCTATAGTTAATATAATTCTGATGGTGGTTGGTTTCACAACAGGGGAGAATGTTTCATTAAAATCAATTCCCCACTGTTGGGAATACCCTTTAGCCACTAACCTAGCCTTGTATTTAAAAATTGTACCATCTGCATGCCTTTTTATTATGTATGTCCATCTGCACCCTATAATATTTTTGTTTTTGGGTGGTTGAACTATACACCATGTTTGCTTTTTGTTTAAGGCATTTAATTCTTCTTCCATGGCTGCTCTCCACTTATCATTCTGCATTGCTTGATGATAAGTGAAAGGTTCAGTATCATTGTATTCAGTATTAAAAGTTTTTGGTTTGAAAATACCACTTTTTGCCCTTATTACCATATGATGCTGGTTTTGAGTTTGAGTAGCATCTCTGTTTTCTTTCAGACTGTTGACTTTCAGCTTGATTGTTATCATCATTATTCTCACTTTGATGAAATGAGTCATCATCACTATTATCAGTACTGATCTCATTATCATGATTTGATTCAGTACTAGATGCAACCTATTGTGAAGTGCTAACATTTTGTGTGTCTTGTGTATGTGTTGTACCAGTAGTTGTACGTGGCACATATATAGTATCACTTGCATGTTCAGAAATAGGAGGTATAGAGATTCTGGGATTGTACACTTTTTGAGTTGTCTTGCAAGTATTATTTTTAAATGGAAAAACTTTTTCATTAAAAATAACATGCCTGGAAATATAAATTTTTCCATTACTGTCTAAGCATTTATACCCTTTGTGGTTAGAAGAGTACCCCAAAAATGTACAGGCAGTAGATCTATAATCTAACTTATGTTTGTTAAAAGGTCTTGTGTGAGGAAAACAGAGACACCCAAAAGCTTTTAGATCACCATAGTTAGGTTTGGTTTGAGTTAACACCTCTATAGGACATTTTAGATCCAATACCTTTGTTGGTAATCTGTTTATTAAGTGTACTGCTGTGGCAAAGGCATCAGGCCAGAATTTTAGTGGTAGAGATGCCTGTGCCAGTAGAGTTAGCCCAGTCTCAACAATGTGTCGGTGTTTTCTTTCAATAAGACCATTTTGTTCAGAAGTGTGTGGACAAGTTAATCTGTGAGTGATACCCTTTTTGCCAAAATAGTTTTTCAATGGAAGAAACTCCTTGCCACCATCACTTTGAATGATTTTGACTTTATGACTAAGTTGACTTTCAACATTAGCTATGAATTGTGTAACTGCATTGCATGTATCAGACTTAGATTTCATGAAGTATATCCAGACATATCTTGAAAAAGCATCAATAAAAGAGATGTAGTACTTAAACCCATAATCAGTATTAATTGGTGCTGGACCCCACAGATCAACAGCCACTAATTCCAGTGGACTTAAGTATTTAGTTTCAGAATTTGAAAATGGCAACTTGTGACTTTTTCCCATTTGACAGTATTTGCATATGTAATTATCAGGGATATTAATAGAAATGCCATTATTCTTGACAATCTCTTTCATGATTTTGCAACTAGGATGCCCAAGTTTAAAATGCCATACATCAAAAGTAGTACATTCATTGTTTCTGTTCAACTCTGTAACATTACAGAGGTTACTCTTAAGTTCAGAATTTTTGATATTCCCTGAGTCGAACTTATACATCCCATTATGTTCTCTACCCTACAATAAAATGGTCCTAGTCAGCATGTCCCTAACTACACAGTGTTTTGGATAAAATTCAAAAGATACTTGATTGTCTTTTGCACATTGTGACACACTAATTAAGTTTTTCCTTATATGTGGTGCACATAATAGATTATTCAAATAAAGTAGTTTAGCACCCTTAATACTAGCGTGTCCAGTGTGTGATATAACTGTGGAGTTACCATTACCCATAATTAGAGACTGGTTACCTTTGTATTCACGGTTTCCAAGATTCAGATTATTCAAGTTATTTGTTACATGGTGAGTAGCTCCTGAATCTGGATACCATGCTTCATCTTGAATGTCATCAACAGTTGCAGCATTTGATGATGTTTCTTGACTGCTTTTATTCTCTGTCTGACTGTTGACTATGTTTACATTTGGATTACTTCCACGATTATTGTTGTTCCCTTGCTGAGTTGTATTAACACTGTTATCAAATCTGAAGTAACACCAGTTGGCTGTATGTCCAAGTTTATCGCATATTTGACATTTGGGCCTATTGTTGGGATTCCATCTCCCAGCTCTGCCTCTTCCTCGATTGGATGAACCTCCTCTTTGGTAAGTGTTTTGACTTCTTGGATTATTGGCTTGATTTTTTGCCTTACCAGTGGTTGTGTAGTTGACATTAAAATCTGCTCCTTCTTTCTTTTGTAACATTCTTCCTTCATGAGCAAGTAACATAGAATAGACATTTTGTAAGGAGGGTGTAGGTTCAATAGAAGTGATGAAAGCTATCACAGCTTCATATTCATCATCAAGTCCACCTACTATGTATAGAATCTGTTCTTTTTCCTCTATTTTATTTCCTGTACATGCCAGTTGATCACATAAGTTTTTCACCTTCATAAGATATTCATTCATGCTAGAGGTATCTTTCTTTATTGATTGTAGTTGTTTCTTGAAATGTAAGACTCTTGCTGATGATTGACTAGTGAATGATCTTTCCAAAGCTGTCCAGACATCATGAGCAGATTTAACACCTATTAATTGTGGCATTAGTGATGCACCCACCGATGACATTAGCCAGGCACTGACAAGATTATCTTGTCTTTGATAAGCTGTGTATTCTTGATTGTTTACCAGATTATTATTGTTATCTCTGATATACTTGGCTGGAACTGGCCTTGTTCCATAAAGAAAGTCTTCTAATCCGTAACCCTTTGCTGCTGTTTCCACTTGCAGCTTCCACAGGAGGTAATTTGACTCATCGAGTTGAATTGAGATGATCTGGCTTTGAGGCTTTATGATGGCTTTGATGAGATCCTCAGTGCTTTCAGCACTTGTCTGATTGGATCTGGCAGAAGATCTTGGTGAAGTTGACCCGTCTCCTTCAATCATGATTTCAGTAAGCAGAAATTTTGTATTGTCCCACGAATACAGGTAAGGATTTCTGAACTCTTGTTCTTGAATTGAAAAATCTAAGTGTTTTCTCCAATTTGTCTTCAAGAAACAACCTGAAAGCTGATTTATTATCTCTAAAACTGACTGATTAGTTTTCTTGGACGGCTTTTAATCTGAATTGACAGATTAAATGCAACCAGAACACTAAAGTGATGTCAAAATAGCTTTCTTGGACGACTTTTAATTGTAGTTGAATGAAAACTTTGGATTTTTTGATCGACTTTTGAGCTTCAGAGATTCTTTACCAACCAAGCTGTAATACTAGAAACAGATGCAGCCACAATTCCTGGCGAGGCACTGATTTCTTTATTACAGCCTCAACTCTCAAATGAAGAGATCACAGATCTTGGATGAGAGGTATCCAAGTGATGATAATTTTCTGATGGATAATCTATCTAATGATAGATCTATTGAGATTTGAATATTGGATCGATTTTAATTGCTGTTAGCAGGAAGCTCTGATACCATGATCGAATAACAGAGAAGTTTCACAAAGTTTTATTATTGCTAAGATGTATTTACACATAACGTTTTGTACATATTTATAATTGAACAAGACATAGCCGCTTGGGCTTGAGTATTACACGTTGGGCTAAGCCCATCTGACTATATGTGATATGTATTGAGAGCGGGGTACTCAATGTAATTAAACACTTTATAGAATAGGCAGGGATTTAAGTGAAGGCTTTGAAGGCTGTCGTTTTTGATAAATTTGGTATGTTTAATGAAAATTTAGATGCATCATGCAAAGTTTCTCTACTACTATATATTTATGCCTATCTAAGAGGCCGAGATTTCAATTTTGAAACAATGATCCATTATCAACTTAAAATTCATATTACTTCTATGTATTCTTCCATAGTTGGGAAGCATAAGCAAGGTATTCATAGCAATATATTCTGAAAAAAGCCACCAAAATGAGTAGATTACCAAGTATTCATAGCAATATATTCTGAAAATAGCCACCAACGTGAGAAGATAAGATGTCAAGCTTTGTTTAGTGCCTAGGTAGATTCTTACAACAGTCCTCAAAATGATCGTACTTTTCATTCAAAATCCTCCAATTGTTCTTTCGCTATCTATATATCTTAGACTACCCTACTTTTTAGTAGATATGTTGCTCTAGACAAAATATGTCATCTTCACAAAATTCTAAATCGGAACTTTTGACTTTTAGCTTCTTTAAAACCGTATGATGGTCAAAAATGTTTACAGTGATTTAGAATATTGATGTGAAAATTTGGATTGTTACACCATTTTGTATGAATGCAAGAATAATACATACAAAAAATTAGCTCAGTACCATACCTTTTTATATGCAGAAGTCGACAACTGAATTTTGAAGGAATAAAAGACTAAGATCTACCAACACCCTCCCACATGAACTTATATGTTTACATTTAACTTCTTGTTGTGGATTCTTCAGTATAAAACAGAATGCAACAGCAATACGCGTTATACAAAACGCACAATCATCAACACTGGCAAGTGTTATATTTCAACTCGCACGCAAGTTGATTTAGCCAAACAACAACAGCACTGTATTCAACAGTATGTATACAACAAAAACGTATACGAATATAACTTGAAATATGAGAAAATAGAGTCTGAGTCTCGGCGTACCGATTTCCTTAAGACTTTATTTTTGAGTCTCCCAGGATAAAACAGACGGATCTGCTGGAGTTGTAATGATTTCGTCAGTCTGAGAATTGACAGCAAGGCAGGTGTAAGTCGGGCAGAGGAAGAGAAAGAGAAAGCGTTCAATTAGTGAGGAATTTGGCCAGAATTCGTCACTTATTTATATCTTCCAACAATCATCATTTAAACAGTCGTGTCTGTTTGAATTCAAACGAATTCCAACAGTCGCATCTGTTTATATTATAACGGGTCGCACCCGTCATCCATTAGCGGGTCGTAAACCCGTTCGTCTTCTGTTGGGTCGCACCCAATTCCGTTGCCGCATCTGTTCAGAAGAAAAAAAACCCAAAAAATGGTTATGTTTTTCCGTAGCAAAAATAAGATTTCATCCGAGCCCAAGCCCGGCCCGGTTCGGTTCGGTACGGGACGGGCGGGCGGCGCGCGCGCGTGTGTGTTTGGTTCACATGATGTAGGTCCTCCCCCTCGCACAAAATTACCTGACCCAAAGGGCCAATATAGGGAATGAGGAATGGACATATATACACACATCTTATCTTATTTTTGGCAATGTGGGACTAAAGTAAATTTCATTCATACTTTGATTTCTAACAATCCCCCACATGAATGATAATATACTTTTTCCCCCACACAAAGTGTAATATCTCAGACTACGAATGGAATAATGCTTTATCGTGGATAAGTAGATATTTCACTTTGAACTTTCCCTAGTTAAAACTTATCGGATATACTTGGCTAATCGGTGAATTATTTCATCTTGAACCGTCAGCCTTTATTGTATGTCCAAACAATAAGCTTTACGAAGCATTGATTCCCTTATCATCCAATCTCTTGGTTGTGTTCATTTTGGTCCTGAACATTTTCTGGTTCTGCGAGTGTTATAGAGAATTCAAGCCTTTTAAAATTCTCATAGAGCCGACCCAGCTCACACTAACATAGGTGATCGCAACCATTAAGAGTATCCTACATATACCCCACTTGTTATTTTCAAGATATGGTCATCATTAAAAAACATAGTTTTAACCTTGTAATACTTCTGTAGGCATGCATTTATATTGTGCACCATAGGAATGGAGTAGGACTATGTCCAAAAAATGCATTACGTCTTAAGTTATTCATAACTGGTTTGTCTATTGATCCTAGTCCATGGGATCTCCAGTTGCTAGGATAGGTTTCCGTATAAGATAACTCTTGTTGTTTTAGGCTTTTAAACCCATTCCCCTCGATGCGCAGTCAATTTTCTCTCTTGATAAACCTTTAGTAAACGGATCCGCTAGGTTATCATTTGTTCTCACATAATCAATGGAAATAGTTCCATTTGAGAGTAACTGCCTAACTGTGTTATGGTGTCGACGAATGTGTCGTGACTTCCCATTATACACAAAGTTATGCGCTCTACTTAGCGCTGCTTGGTTATCACAATGTATGCATATGGCCGGTACAGGTTTAGGCCAAAATGGAATATCTTCTAAAAAGTGACGAAGCCATTCTGCTTCTTCGCCTGCTTTGTCTAAAGTGATAAACTCTGACTCCATAGTGGATCGAGCTATGCATGTCTGTTTAGTAGATTTCCATGACACTGCTGCCCCTGCTAGGGTGAATACATAACCACTTGTTGATTTTGATTCCTCTGAATCAGCAATCCAGTTTGCATCACTATATCCTTCTAAGACTGCAGGATATTTTCCATAGTGTAAGGAGTAATTTGTGGTATTTTTTAAATATCCAAGCACTCTCATTAGTGCTTTCCAGTGTTCCTTACTTGGATTGCTTGTATATCTACTTAATCGACTTACTGCATAAGCTATGTCTGGTCTTGTGCAATTCATGAGATACATGAGACATCCTATTACACGAGAGTATTCCAGTTGCATTACAGTCGCAGTAGTGTTTTTATGCAATACTTCAGATGGATTAAAAGGTGTTCTTACCTCTTTAATTCCAAGATTTTTAAATTTATCAATCACTTTGTCTATATAGTGTGATTGAGATAATTCAATTCCATTAGGCGTTCTTATTATTTTGATTCCCAAAATAACATCTGCAACTCCTAAGTCTTTCATATCAAAATTGTTGATTAGCATTTTCTTTATGCTCTCTATTACTTGGGTATTCAGACCAAAGATTAGCATATCGTCTACATAAAGACAAATCATCACATATGATTGTCCAACTTGTTTATAATAAACACACTTATCGCATTCATTTATACGAAAACCATTTCTCATCATGACACTATCAAATTTTGCGTGCCATTGTTTTGGAGCTTGTTTTAGTCCATATAATGACTTTACTAATTTACATACTTTGTTTTCATTTCCTTTTGAAATGAAACCTTCTGGTTGCTCCATGTAGATCTCCTCATCGAGATCGCCATTTAAGAATGCTGTTTTTACATCCATTTGATGAATCTCTAGATTATAAATAGTTTCAATTGCTATTAGCATTCTTATTGAGGTTATTCGTGTTACCGGTGAATACGTATCAAAGAAGTCTACTCCTTCTTTTTGACGATATCCTTTGGCTACTAACCTGGCTTTATATTTGTCTATAGAGCCATCTGCTTTTATTTTCTTCTTGAAAATCCATTTGCAGCCAATTGGTTTTATTCCAGGTGGAATATCAACAATTTCCCAAGTTTTATTACCTAGAATTGAATCAATCTCACTTTGGATTGCTTCTTTCCAACATGCAGATTCAGACGATGACATTGCTTCCTTGTACGTTTGAGGTTCGTGTTCTAACATATATGTTAAAAACTCAGGACCAAATGTCTTGGAATTTCTAGCCCTTACACTTCTTCGGGGTTCTATTTCCTCAATCTCATGAGGAGTTATAGCTTCGTCTGATCTACTTGATTCTTCTCTTGTCCTTTTAGGGACATTATTTTGTTCGTTTCTTTTGTGTGGAAACACATCTTCAAAGAACGAGGCATCTCTAGATTCCATGATTGTATTTACATGAATATCAGCTATATCAGACTTGAATACCAAAAATCTGTAGGCGCTACTATTTTGGGCTGGTCCTAGATAGTAACAATCGACGGTTTTTGGTCCAAGTTTGACTTTCTTAGGAGGCGGAACTGGAACTTTTGCCAAGCACCCCCACACTTTGAGGTATTTAAAACTTGGTTTATGTCCTTTCCATAACTCATATGGAATTGCTCCTGTCTTATTGTGGGGAACTTTATTTAATATATGATTAGACATATTTAGGGCTTTCCCCCACAAGTTCGTTGGTAAACCAGAAGTTAGAAGCATGACATTAATCATATCTTTTAACGTTCTGTTTTTCCTTTCCGCAACACCATTTTGTTGTGGTGAGTATGGAGCTGTCGTTTGATGAATTATTCCATTTTCTGCACAGAATTGTTCAAACGGTGATTCATATTCTCCACCTCGATCAGATCTCAATATCTTGATCTTTTTATTTATCTGATTTTCTACCTCAGCTTTGTACTTTATAAATGATGTTATTGCTTCATCTTTACTATTCAAAAGATATACATAGCAATATCGTGTATAGTCGTCGATAAATGTGATAAAGTACTTTTTTCCACCTCGTGTAGGTATTGATTTGAAATCACATAAATCGGTATGTACCAAACCTAGCGGTTCGGTGCTTCTATCAACTGTGTGAAATGGCATTTTAACCATTTTTGCTTCTACACATGTCTCACATTTGTAGTTCTTATCTACTTGAAACTTAGGAATTAATTCTAAATTTGCAAGTTTTTTCATTTTTCGGAAGTTTACGTGTCCTAATCTTTCATGCCATAATAAAGCATTATACTCAACAATATAAGAAACTTCCTTTTTATTCATTTCAGAATTACAATACACACTATTATTGCCAACTACAGCTACATTAGCCTTAAACAGGCCATCACATAAGTATCCTCTCCCTATATAGATTCCAGCCTTGGACAGAACAACTTTATCTGATTCAAAGACCATTCGGAAGCCTTTCTTCGAGAGAACAGGACCGGAAATCAAGTTTTTTCGGATATCTGGAACATGGAGCACATCATTCAGCGTAATAGTTTTACCAGATGTGAACTTGAGGATTACTTTCCCATTACCCTCAATCATTGACACTGCAGAGTTACCCATGTACAGTTTCTCTTCATGATCGAGTCTGTTGTAAGTGGCGAACATGGACTTTTCAGAACACACGTGTCGTGTAGCACCTGTGTCAAACCACCACTGAGAAGGATTCTGGACTAGATTACATTCTGATACAACTCCAGAAAAGTTAGACCCGTCAATGTCCATGTTGTCCACCACATTTGCCTCGGAACTTTTCTGTTTCTTGTGTCTGCAATCTTTTACTTGATGTCCAGTCTTGCCACAAACCCAACAATCCCCATTGAACTTCTTGGACGGCTTCTGATTGGGCTGTTTATTTTCTGGAGCCTTCCTCTTTTTATTTTTGTTAGGGCGTCCTTTCTTCTTTGCCCCTTCTGCAGCAAAGGCTTCTTCATTCTTTGGTTTAGTGACTCCACGATTATCAGCCTCAATTTTTAGTCTCACAATGAGGTCTTGCAAGGATATCTCCTTCTTCTTGTGCTTCAAGTAGTTGCGGTAGTCCTTCCAAGATGGTGGCAACTTTCCAGTTATCGCTTCAACCAGAAAAGATTCACCAACAACGTGGCCTTCTGCTTCCATCTCATGGATAATAATTTGAAGTTCATGTAGTTGCGTAGTTACAGGTTTGGAGTCTACCATTTTGTAGTCCATAAACTTGTCCACTATGAACTTCTTCAGGCTCACATTTTGTGTTTTGTACTTGGTTGTTAGCGCATTCCAGAGAGCTTTCGCAGTCTTGAGTGGCTGATAAACCTTGTACAAAACTTTGTCAAGACAATTCAGGATGTAATTCCTGCACAAGAAATCCGAGTGCCTCCATGTATCAAGTTTAGCAACTTTACTTGAATCCTTGGCTTTGCCTGGTGTTGGCGGCACTGGCTCATCTTCATCTAAATATTTCCGTAGACCGAGGGTTGTGAGATAAAAGAGCATTTGACTTTATTTTTGAGTCTCTCAGGATAAAACAGACGGATCTGCTGGAGTTGTAATGATTTCATCAGTCTGAGAATTGGCAGCAAGGCAGGTGTAAGTCGGGCAGAGGAAGAGAAAGAGAAAGCGTTCAATTAGTGAGGAATTTGGCCAGAATTCGTCACTTACGAATTCCAACAGTCGCATCTGTTTATATTATAACGGGTCGCACCCGTCATCCATTAGCGGGTCGTAAACCCGTTCGTCTTCTGTTGGGTCGCACCCAATTCCGTTGCCGCATCTGTTCAGAAGGAAAAAAACCCAAAAAATGGTTATGTTTTTCCGTAGCAAAAATAAGATTTCAGCCCGGCCCGGTACGGGACGGGCGGCGCGCGCGCGTGTGTGTTTGGTTCACATGATGTACGTCCTCCCCCTCACACAAAATTACCTGACCCTAAGGGCCAATATAGGGAATGAGGAATGGATATATATACACACATCTTATCTTATTTTTGGCAATGTGGGACTAAAGTAAATTTCATTCATACTTTGATTTCTAACACTTGTACCATAACGGAACTTGTATACAGTTATTTCTTTTTCTCATTTAGTTGATTTGATCTACCAATTTATATCTTCATTGTCCCATATAGCAATAAGAGATTTGGGGTTAGTAACGAAAGAAAAGATATATAAGCCACACTGCAATATTTTATTGCCTAAACTAAGACGTTAGCTGTGATATTATTGTTTTGATCACCACTTGCCAGCTGTATTTCTTTATTTAACATGGTTATTTCTGTTCGTTTTGCAGCTAATGGCCCTTTTACTTCTGAGACACGCTTTGTACATTTCTGACGGTAATATTGACGATGCTGCAGCATATTTCTCTGCATGTAACATTTGGCAACCACATTCCCACCAAATATTCTTATATGATTAAACTGCAGAGTGTAAGTTAATAATTCTATATAATTAACAGCTCTTCTTATTGCGTGCTGCTGGATTTTTACTACCATGCTACATTATGGCTTGGGCCATCAGCATTCTACAGAGCCGCAGACAAAGACAGGTTAACGCTATAGCTTATGACCTTACTTCACTACCTCAAATACTACATAGCGTAAAAGGTCTTTAGTCATCTATAACTGGTTGGATGTTTGATTTCGGTTTAATTGGTTGTTCTTTCTAATTGTAGCTATTATTAATTCACAATTAATACCAGTTGTAATTATTGTCAATTAATTATTATAACTACAAAATGATTATTAATACCAATTGGGCTTTGGGGGTGGTCGATTAGTGCGCACAGCCTTTCCCTCACATATGTGAAGAGGTCGGGACTCGAACCTGCGCGCTCCAGATTACCAGCCGGGTAATCTTACCGTTGCGCCAGGCACCACCTTTATTAATACCAATTATTTAAGAGTATTAATTTCTTTTTCAATAATGAAAAATTATATGCTTCATTTTCTTACATAAGAGCAAGTTTTCAGTATGTGAAAGTAAAAGGAAAATGTGTGAAATCTATTGGAAAAGATACATTTCAACTCCCAAATTGCTTACTGCACTTCCCAAAAAACAACATGGATAGATTTGTCAAACATCTCCTCTCCATAGTCCAATGTCATCATAACGTGGGATTAATATGCATCGACTAACAATAACCATCTAATGCGGTGTGTAAAGCCGTGGTAAATGGCTTATCTCTACCTATTAGCGTGCATCAAAGTTTTAAAACGCGAAAGGTGTGCATGAAGCGTTTTCGGGTCTTCGAGGCGAGGCATAGCGTTGAGACGTAAGTTTTTCAGGTAAAAATAAAACGCAAAACAAATAAAGAAATTCTGACACTTTAAATTAACTAATGCAAAAGATGAAAAACAAATCATTTAAGATCCAACTTTTACCAAGTATATATTTCTATTATAGATTAAAAATAAATAATCGAAACTCATATGATTCAAATTTTGATTTCTTAAAACTATTTGAAGATTACATCGGAGTCCAATTTTGATACGTTTTATCAATTCAAATCGATTTGCAAAATTTATTTCGAGATTTAACAGAGTTTATTGAAAACATTCTTTAAATAACAATGAGAAAATCATTACATTGCTCAAGATCACTATTTCATAAACAATCTTACTTGATTATGTCGATATTGAAATTGAAAAGTAAAAAATACTAATTTTTATTTTCTTAAATTTTGTCTTTTTTATTTCCATTAAATAATTAAGCTTAATGACATTTTTTGTGTCAATATCTGCAACTAAAGATTAAAAGATTTTTAAGTCATATGCCTCAGTTGTTTGAGACATGTGAGGTGTACGCTTTATGCGCTTTGTATGCCTCAAATTGTTGAGGCGTAAGCTTAAGAGGTAAAAAGCCTTTTGGAATAAGCCTCAAGTGGGTTTTTTAAAACAATGACGTGCATAACCAATGTTATAGGGTCAAAATCAAAAGATGTAGGAGCAATAGTAGTAATTTAAAACTTAGTCAAGTGTTTTACTCTTCATCCAGGACGGTGACATATTAACTAAGCTTGGGATCAGACCCGGCCCTGGGCATAGGCGGCCGCCTAGGGCCTCGGACCGGGGAGGGAGGAGGTTGTGGGGGTCCTCAAACTTTCGGACTTTATAATATAAATGGATATTCATATGAGGTTGTGAGTGCGCATTGGATGAGTGCTAGAGCAGTCTGGTGTGTGCTGTATGGCATGGGTTCAAGTCTGGGCGTGCTCACTGTTTGGCTAGTGTTTTTTATTTTTTTAATTTTATTTTATTTCCTGCCCAGTAGGCCGGCACTGCTTGGGATTGGGAGAAAATGTAATGTTGGTAAAGTCTCCATTGTCTGCATGAAGTTGTTGACTTGAGAAAGAGGATTAAATAGAGAAATATGAATTTTTGTTGTGTTTATGAGAAAGATTGTTAAGTTGATGTAAAATTTCATGTGTCCAACGTAAGACTTACATCCCCATAACTCCTAAATTTGAATGGCCAAAACGCTCTCTTGCCAACTGCCGATTTAAGAACTTAAGAAATGTCTGAACTTTGGAGGCATAGCGTTTAGCATGCTTAACAACGCTTCCTTGAGGTGTTGATTGTTAATATTAAAATTCATAATATTTCTATACAATCCTTTAATTTAAAGTTCAAGTACTTGATTTAAAGAGCAATGATAACAGAAGCTCTAACCTTTTAGGGTGAATCATCTGTTCAAATTTCCATAAAAACTTAGAATCGTGAAATTTTGAAGGTCACTAGGATCATAAAATCAAATTGAAGAGTCATTAATTGCAAGGAATAAGATGCTGACTTGAAACAAATAATTTTTCGTATTCAACCTTTATGCCTAAACTTTGAATTGTGCAGTCAGTCAGATTCTATGAATATTGGCAAAAATTGATCTAGTCCAGTTTAACCAAATCTTGAATTTTCAATCCTCATTCAACCCAATTTGATGTTGATATAATGTTTATTAATTGGAGAAATAAGTCCATTTTTTCCCGTTAACAATTGTAGGCAGTTGAAGTTAAGCATAGGATAAAATTACAACTGCATATACTTTTTTTTTTGGTTAAATCCCTTCCACGAGTCATGTTAGATATAAAAACTGGCAGCATATAAGTAAATCAAATTGTAAGGAAATGGTTCCCGATGGTTTGGTTAAAACCTAAGATGTATAGCATATTAAACTATTTGGATTAATAAATTAAGTAAAAACATGTAGTGTATGGTCTAAGCATTTGAATTTCATGCATGTCGACTAGTCGGTCACAAAGTCATGGAATCGTAAAACAATGCAATGGACTTCGAAGGTAAAATTAAAATATTAAAATATAGTGCAATACAAATCAAGATTAAGTCCGAAGTTGCAAATCTGTATCAAATATTTGAAAACATTTATATGATTGGTTTGGGTGTAATTTTTAAGTGATTAGACGTTTTGAAAATTTGTGAAATCTTGGTATACGATCCTCCTAGCTAATAGAACATATACATGAAAAAGTTTCATGGTTTCTAATTTTTCTAGCACAAAAGATGGAGGATGAAAGGAGGATTTCCTACTTCCAATCTGTGCCCTTGCTATTTTCCGAGCTGCACAACTTAAAATCGAGCGAAAATTTGCAGATATAGCATATCAGGTTTAGGCCAATTTGATTAGTCCTAACATATTCAAAATAGTATTTCAAATGAACTAGTAAAATTATATCTGACTTGCAAGTGCATGCGTGTATCTTTTGGGTTTCACCATTCCGCTTCCCCCACCCCGGTTATATATAGATAGATTTTTCGAATGTTTCATAGGATTGTGATTTTGTTCAAGTCCAAAAGCTTGTACATTTCAGACCTATTCAGGCCTTGGCAGAATCTGCTCTTCTTCGGGTGATATTTGAAACGTTGCTAGGAAAATTCATTTCATTTGGAAGAAATTGCATGTATCATTTATGTTTAGCATTCTTTCAATTTCTATTTACATATATCGCATGATATGTTATGCCAGGAAGCAGCAACGGAGGTGGCATTTACACTGCGGTCAAGGCAGCCCAGGGCTTTACAATTTACCATTGCTCCTGATTCACCTACTACTCCACAACAAGAACCGCCACATCTATAGTATCAGTTGGTAACTTCCAACCTCATCAGCTTTCTTTTTCAAACTGTAATTAATAGATGGGGATCGACCAGAAAGACAATATGAATTCTCTGAATTGTGTAACGATATGAAACAGAGTTTGCAAAGTATATTGGAAACAGAGAACGAATTGAATTGATAGATTATAATGTATAGTGTAAGGCTATATTTATAGCCTGTATTACAGGAGAACGGGCCAAGCCCAAAGACTCAGCCCACTATCAAAATAAACAGTAAATACATATATGACCGTCATTTCTAATACCCCCTCTCAATTCAATCGGAGGCTAGGGTTTCTTCTATGGCGGCTGAAGATAAATCGAGAGAGGAGACTCCTGAGGACATAAAAAGATCATAGAGAGCATCGATAGCCAGCAACAGTGATCTCTGATGACGCGAGAACTTCTCAAACTGGAGAAACCTTGTCTTCAGGAACTCAGCAGGAAACAAAGGGGAGTAATCAGTCTTCCTTTTCATTTTTATCTTCTGTGTGCCTCTCCTTTACTTTAAGATCGTCTCTAAGCCTCTGAAAGTTCTTAATTGATAGTGCCTTTGTGAAAATGTCAGCTTTTTGATAATATGCTGGTATGTGACGAACTTCAAGTTTCTCTTTTTCTATTTGTTCACGAACAAAGTGTAAATCTATCTCGATATGCTTAGTGCGAGAGTGTAACACTGGATTGCTTGACATGTAGACAGTGCTTAGGTTATCACACCAGAGTGTTGCTTCGTCTTCAATTTGAATTTATAGTTCCATTAATAATGACTGTAACCACATGATTTCTGATGTTGCACTTGCCACACTTCTGTATTCAGCTTCACTGCTGGATCTGGACACTGTAGATTGTTTTTTTGAGCTCCAGGATACTAGGTTATCTCCAACATATATACAATAACCAGAAACAGATTTTCTATCATCTGGATCTCCTGCCCAATCTGCATCACAATAGCCAGTAATATTTAAATGCTTTCCTTTATTGATGTGTAGACCCAAGCCTGTTGTTCCTTTTAGATATCTGAGAACCCTTTTTATTCCTTTCCAATGACTGTCCATAGGATTCTGCATGAATTGGGACAATTTGATAATGCTAAAACTTATATCTGGCCTAGTAATAGTAACATATTGTAGAGCACCAATGATGCTCCTATATTGTTTAGCATTAATTAAAGGTTCTCCCCTGAATTTTGAGAAACTCTGACTGCTAATCATTGGAGTGGGTTGAGGATTAGCATTTGCCATTTTTGCTCTGTCAAGTAATTCAGAGATGTATTTCTTTTGATTGAGAACAATGCCAGTGGAAGACCTTATCACTTCAATGCCCAGAAAGTAGTTTAGTTCTCCAAGATCTTTAAGAGAAAACTGTTGACGTAAATAAGTTATCAGGTCTTTAATCTGCTTTTCATTGTTGCCCGTGAGAATCAAGTCATCAACGTATATTAGTATGAAAATGGATGATGTGTCTGATTTGATGGATTGAAATCCTTTTCTAATAAGTGTATTTTTCAACTTATCAAACCAGACCTTAGAGGCTTGTTTAAGCCCATAAATGGCCTTTTTGAGTTTACATACAAGACTTTTTTCTTTTGCATAGCCTTGTGGCTGTTGCATATAGATTTCTTCCTGTAAATCACCATTTAAAAAGACATTGTTAACATCTAATTGCCTTATAAACCAATTTCTAGAGATAGCAATAGTAAGAACAAGTCTAATAGTAGTTGGTTTCACCACAGGGGAAAAAGTTTCAGTAAAGTCAAACCCATATTCCTGAGCGTATCCTTTAGCTACCAGTCTGGCCTTATGCTTGTTTATGCTTCCATCTGGATTCTTTTTCTGTCTGTATGTCCACCTACAATTAATTATATTTTTGTTCTTTGGTGGATGTACAAGCTCCCATGTTTTGTTTTTGACAAGAGCCTTGACTTCTTCGTCCATGGCTGATTTCCATTGAGTGTTGTTGATGGCTTGAATGAAATTTTCTGGTTCAACATTTGATGACACAGCAGTGTACACTTTAGGCTTGAAAATTCCTCTTTAACTCTTGTCATCATTGGATGATCATTAACTACTTGTGGCACATTTACTGTTGGTTGAGCACTACTAGATGGTGAATTATCGGAATTATTTTGATCTGATCTGACTTCTGTATTGGAATTTCTTTCAGTGCTTTGCTCTGAGCTTCCAGAAGCTGTGTGAGGAGTCTGAATGGTTTGTCTGGAAGAACACCCAGTTTCTTCACTTGGCTTTGGAGATGGATTGTGTGAAGAATTACTTTCCTTTTCAGATTCCATTGTCTTAGTTGCTTCAGGATAATGAGGTAGTACAGGTATGGATTTCCTTGTATTATAAACCTTTTGTGTGGTTTTTATATACTGATTTTTAAAAGGAAATTCTTTTTTATTAAAAACCACGTGTCTACTTATAATGACTTTACCTGCTTCATCCAAACATTTATACCCTTTTTGATTGGTATTATAGCCAATAAATGTACAAGTTTTGGATCTGAAATTGAGTTTGTTTTTATTGTAAGGCCTAATACAAGGAAAACACAAACATCCAAAGGTTCCGAGAATTCCATAATCAGGTTTAATTCCAAACAGTTTTTCAAAAGGACACAGACCTTTCAGAACTTTAGTTGGAAGTCTGTTAATTAAGTAAACTGCTGTGCTAAAAGCTTCAGGCCAAAACTTTAGTGGCATTGATGTTTGAGCTAGCAAGGTTAGACCAGACTCCACTATATGTCTATGTTTTCGTTCAACCAAACCATTTTGTTCTGAAGTATAGGGACAGGTTGTTCTATGAACTATCCCTTTTTTGTGAAAATAATCGGTGAGAGTTTTGTACTCACTACCACCGTCAGTTTGTAATATTTTCAGTTGATTGCCAGTTTGTTTTTCTGTCATAACTATAAATTGTAGAACAGCATTACAAGTATCAGATTTATTCTTTAAGAAATAAATCCATGTATGCCGTGTATATGAGTCAACAAAGGATATATAATATTTGAACCCATAGTCAGAGTTAATAGGTGCTGGACCCCATAGGTCTGAAGCAACCATTTCTAGAGGTTTACTATAATTAGTTTCAGAGTTAGCAAAGGGTAATTTGTGACTTTTGCCTAACTGACAGTAGGTGTAAATATATGGAAGTGTGCAGTTATCAAAGGGAATATTATTTTTAGACAGTATCGTTTTGACAATCTTTTCACTGGGGTGACCTAATTTGCTATGCCAAGTATCAAATGTGCTATCAAGTCTGCTATTAGTGACATTTTCATCAATGTTATTGCTCTGTTTATTATCAACAGTAGCTTCAGAAAAATTACAATTACAATTCAGACTAGCAGGCTTATTGCATATTACAGAGCAGAATTTATAAAGTCCTTGATCGTCTTCACCCTGTAATAACACTTCTCTAGTTAGTATGTCTCTAATTAAACAGTATTTAGGATAGAATTCAAAAACACATTGTTATCCTTGGCAAATTGAGAAACACTGATCAGATTTTTCTTGATTTTTGGCACTCTAAGCAAATTATTTAAATATAATTGTCTTTTCCCTTTGATAAGTGCACTTCCTGTGTGTGTAATGTTAATACAGTCACCATTACCTAAACAAATAAGTTGTTTACCTTTGTACTCTATGTTTCCAACATTAAGATTTTCAACACTGCTAGTAATATGGTTGGTTGCACCTGTGTCTGGTTACCAAGCGTCATTAAGAACATGTTCTGGTCTGGCCATTTCACTTAATTGACAGCTTTTGTTTGAATTAGCCTAGTCTGTTTCATCCTTAGCCTGTGTAAGGTTGACATTTCCATTGTTATTTCTTTGATTGCCTGAATTCTGACCTGGCATAAAACCTTGAGTGAACCTAAAATAACATTTTGCTGCTGTATGCCCTAGTTTTTCACAGATCTAACATTTTGGTCTTGAGTTGTTGTTCCACCTGCCTCTTCCTCTTGATCTGTTAGAAAATCCACCTCTCTGATTGTTTTGTTCACTTCTTGGATTTTGATTTTTATTCTTGTTGTTAGAGGCATAGTTAACCGACATTTCTGGATCAATAATTTTCATATGATCAATTCTTGCTTCATGAGCAAAAAGAGTAGAATACACATATTGCATGTCTGGTGTGTTTCTTTTAGATGATAGAATTGCTACAACAGCCTCATAATCATGACTTAAACCATTCAATATGGTTAGCACTTTTTCATGCTCCCTTACTCTGTATCCTGCAGAGCTTAACAGGTTGTATAATTTTTTAACTCTAGCAAGATAGTCTCTCATATGTTCAGATTCTTCTTTCTTGATGGTCTGTAGTTCTCTTTTGTAGTGCATTGCTCTTGCTGCTGATTGTGTACTAAAGACTCTTTCTGTAGTAGCCCATATTTCATGTGCAGAATTACATTATATAACTTGAGGTAGTAAACTGGTACTGATAGATGATAACAACCAAGAACTTATCAATCTATCTTGTCTATAGTACTTTGTATATTCTTTGTTGCTCACAATCTTATTTTCAGTATCAGTGACAAATTGAGGAGGGATGGCTATTGTACCAAAGATGTATCCTTCAAGGCCATAGCTATGTATTGCTGTTTGGACTTGTAGTTTCCACAGCAAATAATTTTCTTCTTCCAATTGCACTGTTATCAGTTGACTCTGTGGACTAATAACAGTTTTGATCAGGTTATTGGCTTCAGTTGTAAGATCTGGGTTGTTCTGTTGGCTATGCAGAGATGATGAAACATTTCCAGTTTCTGACTGTGAATCTCCAGACATGATGAATCAATCTTAGAAAGAAAAGCGAGGCAAGAAATAGGAAATTGACTGAGCCTTCAAGTATTTACTTCTTTATTTCAAGAAATGTGATGAGAACCAGAAATTAGAATGCAACCACCTTGTTGAATACTAAATTCAGTAGGGTCAGGACGGCTTCTAATGTATAATCTGATTTCTTGAATCGAGAAAGTGATATTTGAACTGGCTTTATTGATTTCCAGTTCAGTTTACCTTTGAAAAATTGATGATGCAGCCAATAATTCAAGGATTCTCTGGCACGACACTCAATTTGAAAGCGTAAACTGGATTATATCTCCCAAGTGATGAATTTGAATCTGATGGGAGAAATTACAAATACTACTCACTATGATTCTTGAAATGAAGAGATGCTGTTCAGGATTGAAGACAGCAAGCGGATGTAATGGATCAATTTGTTGTGAAGCATTTAGTCGCTCTGATACCAAGAAAGACAATATGAATTCTCTGAATTGTGTAACGATATGAAACAGAGTTTGCAAAGTATATTGGAAACAGAGAATGAATTGAATTGATAGAATATAATGTACAGTGTAAGGCTATATTTATAGCCTGTGTTATAGGAGAACGGGCCAAGCCCAAAGACTCAGCCCACTATCAAAATAAAGAGTAAATACATATGACCGTCATTTCTAATACCTCTTTTCATTTTGTACACTCGTCGTCGCCTAATTTCACTTTTGGCTTTTAAAAGTTCAAAAATTCAGAGTATGTTAAAAAGGAATCCATGTTATGGAAATGTACAGTGTGTCTTCTTATTCTGTAATGAAGCCTCTTTGTCGTTTTTAATGTAATATTTACTTGCTACGGACTATATAAATCATGTAGCGTAACTTATAAGTCAGAGGTGGCCAAAATTTCACCTTACAATTTGCTATTGGTTGAAAAGCTATGAGATTTTATTGAATGCGAAGCGTCTCTTTTGTTCCAATTCTAATTCTCTTTTGTTCCAATTCTAATTGCTCGTGGATGGTATTGAATTCTGTAGAAATTTTAGAAATTTAAGGGGTGTTTGGTTTATTTTGTATATTATGTTTTAAGTTTTCAACTTTTATTATAAAAATAGAAAAGGCTGGAAGGACGATGGAAGATGAAGCTGACTGCGGAGAGGATGAGAGGATTATGGAATGGAATGTCTTTCATTCTTCAAATATTTCTCAAAATTCAAAAGTAAAAAAAATGTTATTTGTTTTGTGCGTTGATTTTTTTTTAAAAATGACCGTTTTTAAGGATACACATGGATCACTGCATTTTTGTATAGACTAAAACCCAAAAGTAGAAGGTAAGCCAAATGCATTTTTAGATTGGAGAAGTTGAATAGTAAAAGCTTCCAATTCCGTTTGGTAAATAATTTCTAAATATTGCAAATTCTTTTGATATTTCAATAATTTATTGAAAAAAAAATGTTTTTGTTTGAAGTGTTTCTAATAAGAATATAATTGATCAGAAATACTTAAAAATTGTTTGTTTATAAAAAGGGAAAGTCTACTTAAACCCCAAATAATAATAATAAAACTAAAAATAAAAAAATAAAAATAAAAAGAAAGAAAAAGATACAAATCGAGGGGTATAAATTCTCAGCCATTGGATTTCCCTTGATTTTCACGCCTCACCTAAAGACAAATTGATCAAACGGTTGAGAATTTGTGTCTCCTGATTTGTGTTTGAATGGTCGCTCCCTTATAAAAATGTACATAACTTTTGTAATAAATGTCTATGATTTTTCACTTCAGTGGCAAGTTATGTGGTTTATATGACCAAGCGTTGAATGATAAGTTTTTTCAGTTGTACCCTTACATGAATTTATGAATCATAATTTTAAAATAGCCATTGAGTGTATTTTTTTCTTGGATATTTGCATTTTCATACCATTTTTTATTTTTGTTGTTACCATTTTTAAATTTGAAAAAATGGTCATCGTTTGGGTTGGTAAGAAAAATAGTCACAATCAATTGGAACTTGGATTAAAACTCACAAAAAAGTTATACTATTTTTACTAATCCTACTCCAATGGGCAAAGCTAAGAGATTCAGATGAGCCACCATAATAAACTTTCCTTTTTAGCCATTCTAATATGGGGCATTAATCCTGCAAGCATTCTCGTTTTTCGAGTGATAACCGCTCCATATCTCGAGGGTTATCTAGGATAGTTGTATTTTTCGATCAGTTTATTTTATATTTGACTTTACAGTTTAAAGAACTCGTGGGTTATTTATAGACAAGGAAATGTAATACCATCATAATTGTTTTTCTAACATAGCAAAACAAATTCCATTTAGAACCTTAGAGAGAATTTAAACAAACATGACTTCAATATTCAATCTTTGGTACTTAAATTCCAATATTTAACATTCAGCATCAAGTAGTTAATACTATTACAAATGTAATTTTAAATGACAATTATGATATTGGAATGTTGGTCGGATTGAATGTATGAATTACTTAATATGTTAAGCATAACAAATATTAAGGAGTATCCAAACCCAAAAAACTGAAAAATCAAATGGGAAAGAAATTCAGCATCTGCTTGGAAATAGGGATTTGTCTTCTACCATTCTCCTGATTCCTATAAGGGGTCTGCACTAATGTGTTTGGACATTATACCTGAGAAGGCTCGAAATTCCGCACTCTCTAAATCGACAACTCAATACCCTTGCCAACCTAAAGCGTGCGAAAAGACATATTATCCAGGGGTAGTGCAAGAAATTAGAACAGAACTGAATCTTACAACGGGGGATATTATATATACTGTTGAACAATATTTTACGGCGGAAAATTTTAAAATACATATCAAACTCTAACCTATATTCAGCTTGGATAGTTATAATAGTTGCCTAATTTCACTCTTTTCTTTTTGTACACTCTTACAACGACAACTCAATACCCTTGACAACCTAAAGCGTGCGAAAAGACATATTATCGGGGGGTAGCGCAAGAAATTTGAATATATATATACACACACACACACACACACACACGCACGCACACACTATTGAACAATATTTTTACGACGGAAAATTTTAAAATACATATCAGAGTCTAGCCGATATTCAGCTTGGATAGTTATAATAGTTTCCCTTACAATTGCTGATAACAGAAATAAATATAACATACTGCACAACGGATAAATAAAATATGACCATACGTCTAATGAAAATCCCTTGCTATTCTTCTGTGAAACTTCGACTTGCTTCAATAGTCCAGAAACAACTCAGATCTGACTCGAGTATTAAAAACACCTGGATCAGGCTTGGATAAATCAAAGTGAGAAAATCTCAATAATAAATGACAGTGTCATATATATCAATTTTGGGGTGAATGAAAATTCTTATGAAAGAAAGAGTATCTCATAAGACCACGTCCACAAATAAACACAGATGGATTTTTCTCTTATGATAACTAAAACATTTGATATTATTACTAATGTATAATCTTTGAAATCATTTTCGAATATATTATTACTAATGGTTGAAATGTTCTGAGATTTTATTGAATGCGAAACGTCTCTTTTGTTCCTATTCTGATTGGTCGTGGATTGTACCGAATACAATTCTATAGAAATTTTAGGAACTTAAGTTTATTTTGTCTTTTATGTTTTGAGTTCTCAACCTTATTATGAAAACAAAAAGGTTGGAAGGACGATGGAAGGGATGAAAAGAAGATGAAGTGGATGACGGAGGGGATGAAAGGATGATGGACAGTCTTTCATTCTTTAAATATTTCTCAAAATTCAAAAAGTAAAATAAAATAAATTTTGTTATTTGTTTTGTATGTTGACTTCATTTTTTTTTAAAGATCTATTTTAAGGATACACATGGATCGTTGCACTTTTATATAAACCAAAACTCAAAACTAAAAGGCTAAACCAAATGCAATTTTAGATTGGATAATTTGAATCGTAAAAGCTTCCAATTTCGTTCGGTATAATATTCCTCAATATTGCAACTTCTTTCAATATTTCATTAATTTATTGAAAAAATGCAACGTTTTTATTTGAAATAAGTGGTTCTAATAAGAATATAATTGATCGAAATACTTAAAAATTGTTTGTTTATAAAAATTTACATATTTTTTGTATTGAATGTCTACGATTTTTTACTTCAATTGCAGTTATGTGGTTTATACGACGAAGGGTTGAATCATAATTTTAAAATAGCCACTGAGTGTATTTTTTTCCCTGAATATTTGCATTCTCATAACTTTTTTTATTTTTTTGTTACTGTTTTTAAAGTTGACAAAATGGTCATCGTTTAGGTTGTTAAGAAAAATAGTCACAATCAATTGCACTAAAACTCACAAAAGAATTTTACTATTTTTACTAATCCTCCTCCAATGGGCAAAGCTAAGAAATTCAGATGAGCCACCATAATCAACTCTCCTTTGTAGCCAGTCTACCATGGAGCATTAATCCTGCAAGCATTCTTGTTTTTCGAGTGATAACCGCTCCATATCTCGAGGGTTATCTAGGATAGTTTTATTTTTTGATCAATTTATTTCATATTTGACTTTACAGTATAAAGAACTCGTGGATTATTTATAGACATGGAAATGTAATTCTATCATAACTGTTTTTTGAACATAGCAAAACAAATTTCATTTAGAACCTTTGAAAGAATATAAACAAGCATGATTTTAATATTCAGTCTTTGGTATTTAATTTACAGTATTTAACATTCAGTATCAAGAAGTTAGTACTATTAAAAATGTAATTTTAAATGACGATTATGATATTGCATTGTTGGTCAGACTGAACGTATGAATTACGTAACATGTTGAGCATAACAAATAAAAGAGTATTCAAATCCGAAAAAACATATGAAAATCAAATGGGAAAGAAATTCAGCATCCGCTTGAAAACAGGGATTTGCCTTATATGATTCTCATGATTCCTACAAGGGGCCTACACTAATGTGTTTAGACATTGTACCAAAGTCTATTATTATTCGAAAATACCAAGGTGTTACACAAGTTATACAGGAATATGACAAACCAAAGACATTCCTTTTACCACATCCTATAGAATTAGTAGCAAGTAGTTCTCAAAATACGAAGATTTCGAAAGAAAGGGACCACTGCTACTTCTATCTATTCTGGGAGCAAGTTAAAGATTACCAACAAATACTCTTTTCATTTCAAAGTTCTCCGTTGTTCTAACGTATATTTTTTCTTTAAGCTATCCTTGCTCTCGAGCTCGTATGTCTTGGTTCGAAGTAGCGTATAATCTAGATTTGATCCCGGTTTCTTGGAACCAATATCGATAAAAGAGATAAGTGTGTGTACACTTTTAAAATTCTTTCATTCATTCATTCTTAGGAAAACATTTATGTATAATATTATTAGTATAATTTCATATTTCAAAGCATATCTTTGTTGGATCGAAAACCTAAAACAAATATGCCCTTGTCGCGACGATGTTTATCCCATGATATATTCTGAAAGCCTAATTTGGGTGTTTATCATGGGATGCTATATTCTAAAAGCCTGATTTTGGGTGTTTATCATGGGATGCTATATTCCGAATGCCAGATTTTCATGTTCTTCCCAAAACTTTGCGTATCCATGATAGAGCATCCTATGATTCCATATTTCAAAGCATTCCATGACGGACCTTCGGATAATCATAATAGGTTTAGTTCTTACTTTGCCATGAGGTGATATCATACTAATAGATCTTTAATATTTTCTCAATTATAACTTATGTCGTTATTTACTTGCAAGAAACCAAGACTTGTTTTTTTTCCAGTCCATTTCCTCTTTTAGTTTCATTCTAAAGGCTTTCTACAATTACTACCCATACTGCACATTTTATAATAATCTTTTTCAAATGTTTATGCATTTTAACACATTAAGCTACATATTATTATTATTATTATTAATTTCAACAATTAAGACTAAGTTTATATGAATCTTTTATAAGAGGAATTTTGCATTTTATGTAAAGTAAAAAAGAAAACCCCTTTTATCATTTTCTTTATTGAAATAGACAACACAAATATGGTGCTCGACCTATATTTTATATCTCCTTCACCATGCATTCCTTGTTACTTTAACAAACTTATGCATTTCCTATTACTTTTGACAAAATTCACTTACTTACAAACTTTTCGATTCATAAAAACCTATCTTATAATTCTCTTTGTCCTAATGAATTAAAGTGTGTCACAACCCATCCTACTCATGAAATTATCTGTTTTTATTCATACTATGTTCGTGTAGTCATTTAAGGCTTTAATTTACATTATTCTAAACCTATTTCTATATAGTACCTACTTTATTCCAACTTCTTTCTGATTCAAAAGAATTGAGTTTCAAATTTCCTCCAAAGATTCTAGCATCCCTTTCCACTTATTTTTCCTAACTCCATAAAATATATGTATGTATATTGTCTAAAAAGAAATATACTTTTATGCCAAAGTTTATTTTCGTGCAATTCTCTACTTTAAAACAAATAATCATTTTGAAATTGCAAATCTTAAAATTAAAACTTGAAATCTTTTTCTTAAGTTTAAAAAAGAAAAATTTAAATATGGGTCTATACTCAATATCGGTTCACAACTTCCCTACCTAGCCTATTTTCCGCCACTGTCCAGCTTTTTGTATTGAAATCTGCTTCTAGCACCATCCGTGCTCAGTATATATTCCTAATTCATTTTCTATCTTTCTTCCTAAGTTACTACTACCTTACCTACAAATCCGAAATAATTTCAAATTTCTAGACACTTAATACGTAGATTTTTCTACTTTATACCAAACCTGTTGTACATCTTATGCTAAGGCCATTCTAGGGCCTACAACTTTTATATTCGTATAGTCCCAATCTTAATATACAAATCTATTACCATAATCTTTTTATATGTTGTTCCTTTTCAAAAGTGGCTTTTGTCTATGGATCTTATGCCTTGAGTTTGGGTTTTTACAAGGCCCGACATTTTACTTATGTGGTTGATGGAATGAGGCACCTCGGATATTTTTATTGGTCGTCAATGGCCAATTTATAGGTCCAATAGGATCGGGAAGCGTGTGTTCAGGCATAACTAATCCACTAGCGTTATTTGTGGACCGGCCTTGCAGGATCCAAGGGTTCACTGCGGGGAATCCTAAGACATTGCTAAAGTGTCTCGAATCGGTAAGGAGATCGTTCCTAGCCTTTACTCTTGATGGAAACCCAATTTCCAATACGACACCATGCAGTTTTGATTGTAGAACTAGTATGGCGACATAGTAGGATGGGATACTATGCCGTCTATGATTAATACATTATGATTGAAATGTTTTTAAAACATATATACACTAATAATAATGTCAAATCAGTTTTTATCGTATCAAGCATTTTTGACCATTATAAGGTAAACCTCTATCCTCCAGCTTGCGTCGCATTGTGTGATGGGACCTGAGTCTCATAATGGTTTCATTTTTCTAAAAAGCATTGCGTTGTTTAACTATTTACTTTATTTCATTCACTGGCAACCCAATGGAGTAAACCCGTTCCGCGTTAGCGGCGTGGTCCTGTGATTAGCCTTCTTATTAGATAAGTTAAGTAAAGATTTCTCACACCAGTCCCATGACTAACCTGTAGTTTGTTTCAATTTGCAAACTCGGGTGCCCTCTTTTCCACACGGAAGTCGAGTAGCTTATTTTGCAGATATATTGAGCAGGATTCTGGATTGAATCTTAGAGCTGGGTCTAGAGCATTGATAGTCTTCTGTTGTGTTAGTTTATATTTCTGTTGTGCAGTGTATTACATTTATTGTAATTTATCTTTCGCTTTGTTATTTATCCGATGTACTCTGATATTCTGTACTCTGATGTAACATTATTATAATGTTTATAAAAATCTGTTGTTATCTGTTCTAATGTGTTGTATTTCCAAAGTTAACGTACTCGGGTTTTGAACGGTCTTGGTCGATTTAGCGGTCGATCGGGTCGGGTGAAATCCGTATCGTTACAGTTGGTATCAGAGCTCTGGTTAGCTCAAATCATTGGGGTACAACATATTAGAACTGAACAAAAGACTCATCAGAGATTGGATTAGTAATATCCAATAAGAATACTCATTAGAGATAGGATCATTAGTATCCTAGAATGAGAAAATCATTAGAGATGGGGTTAGTAATGCTCTAGAATTAGTTCAAAGTGACAAATTTATAATTCACGTATTTGTGATTATATATATAATTCGAAATTGGAAAATATGATTTTTAGATATATAAAAGTTATATATATTTGAAAAGTTAATCAACTAATAAAATCATTGAAACAAATAATAAAATTATTGAAAACAATAAAAGAATACAAATCTAATTGGTTAATTTAATGACTTTTAGCTTCGTTCCTTTTCGAGGATGAAATGATTTTAAGTGGAGGAGATTGTAACAACCCGCAAATTCTGAACCAATTTAAAAATTTTATTTTAGAAATTTTAATGGAAATTTAATAGTTAAAATAATTTATTTTAAATAATAGTGATTAAAAATTTATTTAAATCGAAGTTAAAAAGAATAAATTTTAATTTAATTATAAAAGGAGTTAGAAATAGCACGGTAGTTTAAAAATTTGAATTTGAACTTTGATTGACAGTACAGGATGAAAAATATACCGGATTTTAGTGGAACCAAAAATATTAGAATCTATTTGAAAATATCTTTCCAACGAATCTGAAAATTTGAAATTTCATAGTGGGAATCAAAAGTTATGCCCAGTTTAAAATTCAGAAAAGTTGATGTAGAATTTATATATATTTTAATATTAAAAATAGCCATTTTTCAAAGGTCCTCCATTTTCGACGAAACCACCGTTTTTGGAACCGGAATGTCAAATTATTGCTAGGTTTCTATTTTCATAATTTTTCGATTTAATATGTGAACATGACAAAAGAAAATGTGTTTTGTCAGTTTTAGTCAAATCGGATCGACTAGAAAATGGCCATTTTTCAAATGGTCTCGGAATTCGACGAAATTAGTCTTGTTAGAACCGTATTGTCAAAACATAACTAGAAATAATTTTTCTGGAATTTTTAGAGTCCGTATGTGACCCCTGTAAATTTAAATGTACGATCAAATTTAATAATTAAATGTTTTATATTTAAATTTAAAGAAAAACCTATCGAAATAATTGAATTGGGTTGCGAAACCTATCTCATTGTGTCCGGAACGGGGGTATTTTCATAGGAACAAATTTCGTTAGGCTGAAATTGGATCTTAAAAGAATTAACTGGCTTTTAAATGATTAATGAATTGATTAATATAATAATATATTATAAATACTTGATAATACACTAAACCCTAGTCCAGAAAAGGGCCGCCACCATTCTCTGTAACCAGCGGCAGAAATTGTCCATTTTTTGATTCCTATTTGCTTTCAATCCACTTTATGAAATTAGAAATTTCTAAAGGATAAATTGAAGAACTCTCCAAGGTCTTTAGATTCATACGGTCGTGATTATTTTCCATCAAGTCTTTCGCGAGTTCTAGATGTCCAAAGGGCTGTCGATCGCGCCCTGATCTGGAAGGTTTGGAGAGGCCGAGCTCGACGGGGCTTGGGGCGTGGGACACGCGCTTCGAGGCGGTCGGAGGGAGGGTTTCAGATCGGGTTCCGTTCAACTGGAGAGGCGTGCGCAGGAGGATTTCAATTTGAATGAAAATAGGTTTCTGCGATGGAACAATAGTGGAAGGAGTGAAACACCCCACCTCCGTTAGGGTCACTCTAAAAGGGAATGCCCTAATTTTGGTGGAGGTTTATAAGTACAAGTCACAGATATACAAGACAGATGTAAGAACACATATTTGTAAAACAGCGGAAGAACAACGAACTTTTATTTCATAAAGTCAAATACGTGTTACAACAATATCCTTTCCAAAAACATAACATAACACTTTCATAATCTATCTTGAGTACATTATTTAAAGAAGCATAAATAAAACATAGATAATCTGCAAAAGCCCCATAGTGGATTGTCCAAAGCCATAGTTCAAAACAGGAAAGTCCAAGCAATACATTTCTCTTCTTCAAGCTGGATGTTAATGCTGGTCAAGCTGCAGTGTTCCCTCCCTGTGGACCTGGGGGGAGGGGGGGAAACGGAAGAAAAGAAGACGAAAGAAAAGTAGAGTCAGACATAAAGCCTGAGTAAGTCTAGTACTATTTTGTCTATGAATAAAGAACTGGGTATGATAAGTATAAACAAGAAGTGGGCAAGCACAATAAACTTGGTTAAGTTGTCTAGGGTCGAATATACTATCGTACCCCATGTTAATCTCTGAACCCATATAAACTAGTTTCCAATTTGCACCCCATAATCAGGGTGATGTGATCCATTCTATGATGATCGGCTCTTACTCGCATAGTTACATGTGTCTTACGGCCCCCGATGTCTGTAGTTACCTATGCTGGTCCCACCATGGGGTGTATCAAGTCCCATAGTGGCAACCCGACACAACCTTAGAGTGCACAGGTATGCTACTGGTGTCCAGTGCCTTATTTTTCTGCGCCGGAGTGTGTGCACGCCCGCACTCCGTTAGAACCTACACTGCTACACCACCGCCGTCGCTTTTGACCTCTTACAATCAGCCCAGTAATCGTGCCCCACCCTGCCTAGTTTCAGGGTATCCTGATACACCTTTTAGGGTTACTGCTGAAAAGGGTCCCCCGTTACTAGGTTTTCTATCTCTAGCCAACATGCTAAGTTGGTTAAGTGTTTTCTAACCTAACCCCCACCAGTCCGTTTCCTTTAGCATGTTCCATTTTGATTAAGTCTTTAGTTTACTTAATCCTAACAATCCTGACTCAGCCTTAATTGTCTTATTAAGGCCCTGACCTCTCACATTAGACAGGTATTGTTGTGGCTGCCTGTTGCCGGTTGGTTCCGGGCAGTCTTACGCCACAACTCAGTCTAACCTCGGGTCCTTGCTGGGCTCCATGTTTAACCTCCCACATTGGATAGGTATTGTTGTGACTACTGGACAGCCGGGCGGTTCCGGGCAGGTTTACATCACAACTCAATCCAACCTCGGGTTAAACACATCGTATGCTCTACATTTACATATTTTGTCATTCTTCTTTATTTCTTATATGTAAATATTTGCGGCCCATTATTAAGTTAATGGTGTAAAGGTTACACCAATCACGGGCCCAACCCATACTTGAATTCGGGCCTTTCTATTTCATATTTCCATTCATTAGTAATTTTAACCCAACGTTATTTTCCCCCGTTTTACACGTCCGTTTATATATTGGGCTTAGCCTTTTAAAGCCCAATTTAGCCATGCGAAAAGGGGAGGCTTAAAGCGTGATTACATACACAAAGAGGGGAAGGTGAGCGCATGAACTTGCATATGACGTTGGAAATACATAATAGAAACTGGTGTACTTGCATAGTGGTAACATAGGTGACATGAATCAAAGCATGTGAACTTGCATAGGTTTAACTACAACATGAACCTATATTCTTATTTATGCATAATGTCAAACATAAGCATGGCATAAATATTTCTAGCATAAGCATGGCATAATGTCGAACATAAGCATGGCATAAATATTTCTAGCATAAGCATGGCATAATGTCAAACATAAGCATGGCATAAATATTTCTAGCATAAGCATGGCATAATGTCAAACATAAGCATGGCATAAATATAGTTGAATTTGTTCACATAACCACGGCATAAATATTTCTAACATGACATCATGATTCTTACTTTAGTCATGTAAACTTACAAAAGGGACTTTTTGAACCTAACCTAGCCATGTACCACATATGTCATCATATAATTCTTGTAACAAGATAGACCTAATCATGGTTTTCAATTATGCCAAATATCATTCATAGCCTAGCCATATTCATAAATTTGCAAATAGGTTTTCTAGTACAAAAGCATGGCTTAAAACATAATGCCAAATTCTCAACATAATTTCATATGGATAATAACCAAACTTGTTCCAATTACTTACAACATGATTTATGCACAAAAATATACATCATGGTGGCATAGAAGCAAAACCCCAAACTTGCATGAATTTAAATCAACTACATACATACTACATACATGTAGCTTCAACATGGATTACATAATTTGCGAAATATTCCAAACGTATACTTGCATAGAACTACCGCATGTAGTTCTTTATAATGAATAACATAATTTTGCACAAATATGAATTACTTTATTATCCCAATTCAAGCATACAAATCAATACAGTTGTTTATTCATACCAAAGTAATACTCTACTTACAATGGTTGATGAATTCTCTAGTTTAGGGATTGAAGACGCAAATTCCTTTGTTGAATTGATTGGCTTTAGGTTGCTTGAATTGCTTTAGGCTTTAGAACTTTCTTCCTAATTCTCTCTCTAGTTGGCGGCTACTCTTAGTCGTTCCTCAGCAACATGGCGGCTATGTTCTTAATTTGAATGAATAGATTAGGGTTTAGTCTAGGGTTGTTTATATAGAGGTTAGGAACTGATTAGGACCCTTGATGTTGCTTGGATTGATCGTAGCCATTCATTCTAAGGAGAGACCAATTAAAACTTGCCACCTAGCCCTAGTGACAAAGCAGACCACAGAAAATCGACCACATAGAGAATAGGCCAGCCGGGTTAGACTGGGCTCGACCTGGGTCTAGACCAGGTCGACACCCCTGTCGACAGGCCTGTCGACCTGGTTAGACCAGGTCGACAGCCCAGTCGACTTGGTGGGTCAGGCGGGTGTTTTTCCGCCCTGGCCCATTGGGCCCCATTTTCGAATTTAAACCTGATTTATTCTGTTTGAATTTAAACTTGATTCTCAAATTTCCGAAGGCCATATCTTCTTCATACGGACTCCGTTTTTCGAAAACTCGGACTCTATTTCGCGTATTTTTCCGAGACGAACGCAATGGCGTATCCTGTTTCCCTTAGTTCTTTGATTTGAATTTGATTATACTTTAATTTATGAATTTCACAGTTATAGAATTTTCGGGGTGTTACATTCTCCCCCACTTAAAAGGATTTCGTCCCCGAAATCTTCAAGTTAGGAGGAATGTATATCCTAACATCCAATCATCCATCTACTCAACCATCAAACACGAGCATCCATTGTCCTTAAAAGACTTCTAATGCTTCATGATCATATGCGAAGTGTGTGTGTACATGTACTTATCTAATGCAAAATCAGGCGGTCTACTGATTCAGTTGACCTCCTTAATATGAATTATGTAAGTGCCATGAATCCATTATGTATGCAAATTTTCCTATTCTTGATTCTACATGAGTGCACAATCATTCAATACAAATGCAGCATCCACATGACAACACATCAAAGTTCAACCACATATGAATGCAAACATATATGCATATGCAATATGGAGTGACTGAGCCGATCTAAAACCTAGATTGTGTGTGTATATGCAACCACGAGCAACCACTAGCAATCACTTGCAACCACTTGCAACCATTCATACATAACATGTTTCAATTACATGTTTCCATCCAAAGAGTTTCTACCTAAAAGATAAGGTCGAGGAAATATACCTAAAAAGATAGATAAAAGCGCAACTTAAGGAAAAGGAAAGATCAAGGATGTACCCTCGAACAGAAAAGGGTAGGCTGTACGGATTCTAGCTTCAGTTTCCCAAGTCGCGTCTCCCTCGGCGTCGCTCCACTGAACTTTGACGAGCTTGACTTCGCGGTTGCGTAGCTTCTTCACTTCCGTTCCTAAGATGCGGGTTGGAACTCTCCTTATGGTTGCTTCGCGTTCCACTTCGGCTTCTTCTAGGATATTTGGCTCTACCACCTCAGCAGACTCATGTAGACATTTTCGGAGATGTGAAACGTGAAAAACGTTGTGGACTCCGGCCAACTTCTCGGGTAGCTCTAATCTATAGGTCATTTTCCAAATTTTCTCAATGATAGGAAATGGTCCTACCTAAAGGTATAGTCGAATGATAGAAACAAGTAAAAACTTTGTGCCCATTAGGCAATGTCAAAACTAGAAATCTATGCCACATATATATTGATTAGGAGAAGAACTCTCTAAGCATCAGCCCCGAAGACCGAAATCAACATCAGACTGACACCCAAAGAATTACTCAACCCAACCACCATATATGATTCTAGGAAACTAAACATGATGGACTCCTTTTAGGTCACAAGGGAGTCCCTTCCTAAGACCAATCTGTATCCTATAAAACCCAAAAAGAAGTTTGGTCAATCCAACGAACATCCTCGAGCCCCAACATGTGCTACTAACAGATGAGTCATACTCCCTACGGGGTTTGCAATAGAAATCAGATTAAAAATGGGACCGAGAGGATATACACGAGAGATAGCATGCAAGTAAGCTCTACAGGAAGAGAGGGATCAAGGATATACTCTTAAGAAGAGATATGATGCACGAATCTAGTCTTCGATCTTCTAAGTCGCATTTCCTTGAGCTTAACTCCATTATGCTTTGTCTGCCTTTAACTTCACAATTTCGTGGTTTCTTAATTCTTGTTTCCAAAATATGAGTTGGAACCTATGTCACTGTTGCCTCTCGTTCCTCTTTCACTTACTCTACTCCTAATATACTTGGCTCAAGCCTAACTGCGTACTCATGGTTCCATGCAAGCTCTCCAAAATTCACAAGTGAATCTTGGATCTCATCCACGCATTATCAGGTAAAGGAACTATCTTTTGGAAATAAATGCCAACCATGCTGCCAAATGTACTTACTAAGGTGATTCTCCATAACTCATTCATAAGCGAAATAAACTTTCTGCCTTAGTGGCGAACACTACTGGAGCGCCCCATTCTGAAATGCTCCTTCAAATGAACCCCCTTCTCTAGAAGCTTTTTAATCTGTTTACTGAGCTCTTTTCTTTCTCGTGGAGCCATATGTCTAACGGGCAACGCAACGGGCTTTGCATTATCTACAAGATATATGCGGAAGTCTATTTCCCGCTTCGGAGGCAAGCCCTTCACCTCTTCGAAGACATCCGGATATTCCCGGACCACTCTAACTGATTGCAAATTGTCTACAGAGGCATCTAGCGATTCATGATAACTAAGCATAACTGCATACGAGGGATTACAAGAAATTTCCAAAGTATTACCGAGCTGGGTTAGGAGCCTAACAACCCTTTACTCACAATCAAGGATGGCCCCATTACTGGATAGCCAATCCATACCCAAAATCAAACCATACCCCGAAAAGCCCAAAACAAAGGCACTACATTGAAATTCTACACTTAGAATAGAAATTTTCAATCCCAAACAGATCATAGACAAATGAGCTGGGCCCCCCAATTGGGTTTGAAACAATTAAGGGGTCCTCTACCATACTAGTTTTTAGGTGCAGAGATTCTACTAAAGCAGACGAGATAAAGGAGTGTGATGCGCCAGAATCAAATAAAGTGCGAACGGGGTGATCATAAAGATAAACTACACTTTCTACAGAAGTGTTGGTACCTCGCTGTTGCAAAGGTGGCGCTTCTAGCACATGAACCTGTGCCCCTGGGGTGGATCTAGCCCTCTGCCCCTGTCCTTGTTTCTTTGGGCAGTCCTTAGCCCTGTGGCCCGTCTCACCGCAAGAAAAGCACCCACCATTCTCCTTGGCCTTCTTTTTCCGGCAGTCCTTTACTAAGTGCCCCACTTTGCCACAGAAATTACACTTCCTCTTCTCCTTGTTGCCTTCCCCGCCTTTCTTAAAGTCTGTCTTCTTAGGCTGCAAACCATCTTTCTTCCCTTGAGAGCTTTCTGCCTTTGTCTCCTTCTTGCCCTTATCCTCCTCATTCAGCAATGCCATTTGTACCAATCTTTCATACGTGGCTCCCATGGGTATATGGGTCATGGCCAAACTGTGTAATGGCTCATTTAACCCTTTGACGAAACGGAGAGCCTTCTTGTGTGGGGTGTTGACTAGGTCAAGCCCAAACCTAGCCAGCTCATCGAACTGATTCACATACTCTCTGACAGTCTTGTCTCCTTGCTTAAGAAATAAGAATTTTTCCAACTGCAAACTTCTTTCCGCATCTGAGAGAAATTTAGTCTCAAACCTTGCCCTAAAGTCCTCCCATGTCTCCACTGGTCTTTCAGCATTAGTGACTTCCCACCAGTAGGAAGCCTCGCCCTTCAATAGCCATACTGCCAGTTGTACTTTTTGTCTATCTTCTACCTCAAAGATGATGAATAGGTCTTCAGTTTCTTTCTGCCAATTCCTAGCTGCTACGAAGGACTCAGTTCCATGGAAATCCCTTCCTCCCATGGCTTTAAAATCTTTACATATCTTAGCAAACGTGTTTCCCCATGGAGGAGGAGGAGGAGGAGGTGCTGCTGCAGCTGGATGATTTCCTGCAGCTGGGGGAGGAGGAACGGTAGGACCTGGCTGAGTGGCCCTTGCTTCTAAGAATCGCCTAAACCAACCAGGTATTGGTACCCCTTCCGGTAAGTTAAGATCTTCGGACATGCTGAAACAAAAAGGATAGATTCAAAACGAAGGATAAGAGATAGTACCTAGGGCTTTGGGGAGTGGACTTTGCCTTTTTAAAATAAAATAATATTTTTCTTTTAAAAATGCTTCTTTAAATTTCCTATTTTGAAAATAATTTTTTCAAAACTTTTTATCTTATCTGGTAAACCTATGCTCTGATACCAAGTGAAACACCCCACCTCCGTTAGGGTCACTCTAAAAGGGAATGCCCTAATTTTGGTGGAGGTTTATAAGTACAAGTCACAGATATACAAGACAGATGTAAGAACACATATTTGTAAAACAGCGGAAGAACAACAAACTTTTATTTCATAAAGTCAAATACGTGTTACAACAATATCCTTTCCAAAAACATAACATAACACTTTCATAATCTGTCTTGAGTACATTATTTAAAGAAGCATAAATAAAACATAGATAATCTGCAAAAGCCCCATAGTGGATTGTCCAAAGCCATAGTTCAAAACAGGAAAGTCCAAGCAATACATTTCTCTTCTTCAAGCTGGATGTTAATGCTGGTCAAGCTGCAGTGTTCCCTCCCTGTGGACCTTAGGGGGGGGGGGAAACGGAAGAAAAGAAGACGAAAGAAAAGTAGAGTCAGACATAAAGCCTGAGTAAGTCTAGTACTATTTTGTCTATGAATAAAGAACTGGGTATGATAAGTATAAACAAGAAGTGGGCAAGCACAATAAACTTGGTTAAGTTGTCTAGGGTCGAATATACTATCGTACCCCATGTTAATCTCTGAACCCATATAAACTAGTTTCCAATTTGCACCCCATAATCAGGGTGATGTGATCCATTCTATGATGATCGGCTCTTACTCGCATAGTTACATGTGTCTTACGGCCCCCGATGTCTGTAGTTACCTATGCTGGTCCCACCATGGGGTGTATCAAGTCCCATAGTGGCAACCCGACACAACCTTAGAGTGCACAGGTATGCTACTGGTGTCCAGTGCCTTATTTTTCTGCGCCGGAGTGTGCACACGCCCGCACTCCGTTAGAACCTACACTGCTACACCACCGCCGTCGCTTTTGACCTCTTACAATCAGCCCAGTAATCGTGCCCCACCCTGCCTAGTTTCAGGGTATCCTGATACACCTTTTAGGGTTACTGCTGAAAAGGGTCCCCCGTTACTAGGTTTTCTATCTCTAGCCAACATGCTAAGTTGGTTAAGTGTTTTCTAACCTAACCCCCACCAGTCCGTTTCCTTTAGCATGTTCCATTTTGATTAAGTCTTTAGTTTACTTAATCCTAACAATCCTGACTCAGCCTTAATTGTCTTATTAAGGCCCTGACCTCTCACATTAGACAGGTATTGTTGTGGCTGCCTGTTGCCGGTTGGTTCCGGGCAGTCTTACGCCACAACTCAGTCTAACCTCGGGTCCTTGCTGGGCTCCATGTTTAACCTCCCACATTGGATAGGTATTGTTGTGACTACTGGACAGCCGGGCGGTTCCGGGCAGGTTTACATCACAACTCAATCCAACCTCGGGTTAAACACATCGTATGCTCTACATTTACATATTTTGTCATTCTTCTTTATTTCTTATATGTAAATATTTGCGGCCCATTATTAAGTTAATGGTGTAAAGGTTACACCAATCACGGGCCCAACCCATACTTGAATTCGGGCCCTTCTATTTCATATTTCCATTCATTAGTAATTTTAACCCAACGTTATTTTCCCCCGTTTTACACGTCCGTTTATATATTGGGCTTAGCCTTTTAAAGCCCAATTTAGCCATGCGAAAAGGGGAGGCTTAAAGCGTGATTACATACACAAAGAGGGGAAGGTGAGCGCATGAACTTGCATATGACGTTGGAAATACATAATAGAAACTGGTGTACTTGCATAGTGGTAACATAGGTGACATGAATCAAAGCATGTGAACTTGCATAGGTTTAACTACAACATGAACCTATATTCTTATTTATGCATAATGTCAAACATAAGCATGGCATAAATATTTCTAGCATAAGCATGGCATAATGTCGAACATAAGCATGGCATAAATATTTCTAGCATAAGCATGGCATAATGTCAAACATAAGCATGGCATAAATATTTCTAGCATAAGCATGGCATAATGTCAAACATAAGCATGGCATAAATATAGTTGAATTTGTTCACATAACCACGGCATAAATATTTCTAACATGACATCATGATTCTTACTTTAGTCATGTAAACTTACAAAAGGGACTTTTTGAACCTAACCTAGCCATGTACCACATATGTCATCATATAATTCTTGTAACAAGATAGACCTAATCATGGTTTTCAATTATGCCAAATATCATTCATAGCCTAGCCATATTCATAAATTTGCAAATAGGTTTTCTAGTACAAAAGCATGGCTTAAAACATAATGCCAAATTCTCAACATAATTTCATATGGATAATAACCAAACTTGTTCCAATTACTTACAACATGATTTATGCACAAAAATATACATCATGGTGGCATAGAAGCAAAACCCCAAACTTGCATGAATTTAAATCAACTACATACATACTACATACATGTAGCTTCAACATGGATTACATAATTTGCGAAATATTCCAAACGTATACTTGCATAGAACTACCGCATGTAGTTCTTTATAATGAATAACATAATTTTGCACAAATATGAATTACTTTATTATCCCAATTCAAGCATACAAATCAATACAGTTGTTTATTCATACCAAAGTAATACTCTACTTACAATGGTTGATGAATTCTCTAGTTTAGGGATTGAAGACGCAAATTCCTTTGTTGAATTGATTGGCTTTAGGTTGCTTGAATTGCTTTAGGCTTTAGAACTTTCTTCCTAATTCTCTCTCTAGTTGGCGGCTACTCTTAGTCGTTCCTCAGCAACATGGCGGCTATGTTCTTAATTTGAATGAATAGATTAGGGTTTAGTCTAGGGTTGTTTATATAGAGGTTAGGAACTGATTAGGACCCTTGATGTTGCTTGGATTGATCGTAGCCATTCATTCTAAGGAGAGACCAATTAAAACTTGCCACCTAGCCCTAGTGACAAAGCAGACCACAGAAAATCGACCACATAGAGAATAGGCCAGCCGGGTTAGACTGGGCTCGACCTGGGTCTAGACCAGGTCGACACCCCTGTCGACAGCCCTGTCGACAGGCCTGTCGACCTGGTTAGACCAGGTCGACAGCCCAGTCGACTTGGTGGGTCAGGCGGGTGTTTTTCCGCCCTGGCCCATTGGGCCCCATTTTCGAATTTAAACCTGATTTATTCTGTTTGAATTTAAACTTGATTCTCAAATTTCCGAAGGCCATATCTTCTTCATACGGACTCCGTTTTTCGAAAACTCGGACTCTATTTCGCGTATTTTTCCGAGACGAACGCAATGGCGTATCCTGTTTCCCTTAGTTCTTTGATTTGAATTTGATTATACTTTAATTTATGAATTTCACAGTTATAGAATTTTCGGGGTGTTACAAGGAGACGGCCTTCCTTTTTTTTTGTTAAGGCTTAAGGGATTTTTTATTATTATTTAATTAGTTAATTATAAATTTAATTGTTTAAAAGTTTTAAAACCAGCGTAACTCTTTCAAACAGAAACGAAATGGAACGATTTCAGAAGGATTGAACTCGTCTTTTCAAGATCTACACAACAGTACAGACTATATCTGGAATGGAGCACTTTGAAAATTCAGACAAAAACCACTGTAAGATTTCTGATTTTAATTAATTAATCAATTCAATTATTTTTCTCGCCGTCAACTAATTTTATGTATGTTAATGAATTTGTTATGCAATGTGATGAAATTTTGGATGATTGATCTGTGTATTTTGTATGTATGTATGCTAGACTGGTTAGTTAAATTATATATTTGTATATGTCAGATAAATTAAAATAAATCATTTTTCTTTGCCAATATTTTGTGAATCGTGTATATTAAACAAAAATGAAATATCTTTTGCTTATTTATAGAATTGAATTAGTTTGTCAGTTCAATCAAAAAATATCATTTGGGTCATATTTGTTGAATTGAATTTGCTTGTCAATTCAATTCAAAATATCATTTTCGGTCATATTTATTGAATTGAATTTGCTTGTCAATTCAATGAATAATATCATTTTTGTTTATATCATTGAATTGAAATAGAAGTGTCAATTCAAAGAAAAGTACCATTTTTGTTTATATCATTGCATTGAAATAGAAGTGTCAATTCAAAGAAAAATATCATTTTTGTTTATATCATTGAATTGAAATAGAATTGTCAATTCAATAATAATATCATTTTTGTTTATATTATTGATAAAGACATCACTTTGTTTATGTTATTCAATTGAGTTAGAACTTTCAATTCAATATAAAATATATCACTTTGTGTTTTGATTTACAAAAACCTCATCTTTGTTTTGTTTTATTGTAGTATAAAAGTTGTATTTTTATTTGCATTTCTTTGGTGCAAATAAAACATAAATTTGAAGTTGTATTTTTATTTGCATTTCTTTGATGCAAATAAAACATAAATTAAAAGTTGTATTTTTATTTGCATTTCTTTGATGCAAATAAAACATAAATTTGCATTTTTATTTGCATTTTTTGATGAAAATAAAACATGAAATAAGAAGATTGCATTTTTATTTGCAAATTTAGTTGCAAATAAACTTGAATTAAAAGTTGCATTTTTATTTGCATTCTTTAATGCAAATAAAATATGAAATTAGAAGTTTCATTTTTAATTGCAAATTTAGTTGCAAATAAAACATGAATTAAAAAGTTACATTTTTATTTGTATTTTAAGTGTGAACAAAAACATAGTTTAAAAAGTTACATTTTTATTTGCATTTTAGATGTAAATAAAAGCATAATTTAAGAAGTTACATTTTTATTTACATTTTAGATGTAAATAAAAGAATAGGATTAGAAGCATCATTTTATTCATCTTTGTTGTAACTTTGTAAATTAAATAAAATGTTTTTATTGTCATCATAGATTATAATATAAAGATTAGCATTAAAAGATATATTTTTAGTGTCATCTTAGTTCAATAAAAGGAGTAAATAGAAAGATAAGTTTTATATGTCATTTTGTTGCAATAAGAAAAGATGCTTTTTTGTTAAACAAGAATGAGGCATTTTTAGTCCATTAAAAATGATTAAACAAGAAGATACATTTTTATCATTTAAATAGAATGAGACAAAATTATTTAATTTTGTCATTTTAAAAGATTAAGACAAATGTATTCACTCTTGTCATTTTAAAGGAATGAGTTGTCACTTAAAAAGAATGAAACAAAAACATTCACTTTTATCAAATTAAAATAGTTAAACCCAATTTGTCACTATTATCAATTTATAATAGTTGAAATCCAATTTGTCGCTTTTGTCAAAATTTCAGAGTTAAAATCCAGTTTGTCGATTTTGTCAAAATTATCATAGCTAAAATAGATCGGTCACTTTTGTCAAACTATAATAGCTAAAACCAACATTATCATTTTTGTCGCATTAGATTTGGCAAAACAAGTATGTCACTTTCATTTGTTTTGTTGCATTAGAATTGTCGACAAAACAAAGTTATCATTGTTGAAATGAATTTGTCAACAAAACAAAGTCATTATCTTTATTGTTTTGCTGAAAAAGATTAGTTAAATCAAAATATACATTTTGTCAAAATATTCATATCTGTCAAAATAGATTAGTTAAAGCAAATCATATATTTTTGTCAAAATATACACTCTTGTCATGATAAACTAGTTAAATCAAAATATACCTTTTTTGGTCAAATGAACATTTTTGGCCAAATAGCTTAGGTGAACCAAAATATTTATTTTGTCAAAAATACAATAGTTGAAACAAAAATTACATTTGGTTAAATATGACTGTTGAAAACAAAAATTACACTTTTGTTAATTAGATTGGAAATAACACAAAAATCACATTTTTGGGTTAAATAAAAGAGTTAAACACAAATAGTATTTTGTTAAATAGGTTTGTGTTATAAACAAAAATATTCATTTTAGTAAAATAGAATTGTCAGCAAAATGGATGTATCACTTCTTATACATCCTGTTGAAATAGAATTTATATGCAAACATAAAAATCATTTTTATTTGCAAACTTACATTAGAATTTATATTCAAATATAAGAATCATATTATTGGTCAAAACTTACATTATAATGTATGGGTGAGTTAAAGTGACATTTTTATATGTTAATGCTTACATTAGAATTTGTATGCACTTTAAAATAAACATTTTTATGTGTTAGGTTATGCATTGAAAAACATATACAAATGAGATTATTTCTTTTATGAGTTAAAGTTAAGTATAATTACATACAAATAAAGTATAATGAAAATTATCTTTTATTTGTCATCCGCAATAATGTCATATAAATAAATTACATTCTATTAGATATTAGAAAGGTATAAAGAAATTATACGAGGCAAATGTATTTTATTTCGGCATTAGGAATAAAATATCATGTTTTGTTCTTCATCATCAACATGTTAGCAGTATTAAAATTGGTTAAATTCATTAACCAATTATTTGTTTATATGAACTGTTATTGGCCGAAAACCCCACACGGGTATTGGGATGATAATTGATATACACCAGACCCAAAATTTATTTGTATGTCAATCGATAGATTGACAGGCTGCGATGGGCGTTATTATTTCATTTTAATGCTCACACAGTGGTGAACTTCACTTTGGATGTTGAATGGATGGTTTGTTGATTATTTATCATTTGTTGTCATTTACATACGATGTATGAAATCCATATAACCGAAGTTATATGGTAAATGATTGAGTCGCTTTCCGATTCAGAATATCTTTTACATAAAGAATATTTTAAATAAAGGGTTTCTTTTAAATAAAGAATATTTTTAAAAGATATTGTAATAAAAGAATTGGATTTTGGGTTGTCATGGATGGTGTCTTAAATAACACTGTTCTTAAACCCCGTATGAAGGAATAAATCTTTTAACTAAGATTATTAGTGTTTCAAATTATATTTTGTATTGAAATAAATTGATATGTGATTTGGGTTTACCGTGAACTGTGTTTTTTTAAACGACATTTGTTCTTTAACCCAACTAACAGTGAAAATATAATTTGGAATTTATAAATCTTTTTATTAAGATTTAAAAAGAAATTTTCCAAAGCCAAGTTTTCCAATTTAATATATTAAATTGGAATTGGGTGGAAATTCGATTTGATAATAATCGAGATAGGCTTCTGTAAAAGAAGACTGTTACTATATATGGAATTTAAAAGGCTTTGCCGTTATTCCACTTATATTATTAGTCTGATACGGAAATTTACATCGATTTATATATTAATTTGATTTCTGGGGTAATTCCATATTTAATGGGAAATGATTTTAGGTTTATCGTGAACGATATTTTTAAATGACATTGGTTTTTTAACCCAGTTAAAGACAAGTTTTAAATTCTTAAAAGTTGGATAATCATAAAGTAATGATTTTTGATATTAAAATCAAATTGGAGTTTTAATAAATCTTTATAAAGAAGATTAAAGAATTAATTTAAAAGAATTTATCTTTGATAAAATTAATGGGAACCTTTCCCTAATAATATGAGTATTTTATTAAAAGAATATTTTGAATTGGAAAAAGGCGTTGGATGTATTTTTATAGCACTTGATTTTCAATTATAAAAATACGCGAGTTATTCGGAAAGACCGGGTTTGACCCATTCTGAATAATTACTAAGACGATTAAAAGTCGAAGATATCAAAGACGGTGATTGAAGACCGGCGATCTTCACATCGAATGGACAACTACTAATGCCTGGCACCGGATCGCTCCGAGTAAAGGGTTAAAGTGGTAGCTGTCTGATGTATTTGTTGATTGTCCGGATACGCGAGCACCTCACTTCCGTATTGGACATACGGGACGAGGAATAAGGTGACTCCGGTTTCGTTCAGACCCAGAACGGACTTGTAAATGGATGTGTGTCCGACACTGAATTTCATTCAGTGTAATTAAATTGATATCTATTAATATATATCTGTGGTGGCGGAGAATTTATTCTCTTGCTTAACACCTTCTTTGAGATGCACGAGCTCGAAGGTTATATATTGGTAGTTATTGATCGCACAGTGTGAACTGTCAATGTGGCATGCCAAGATGCAATTGATTGAGGCTTTTGTTGAAAAGCAGAGCCTTGTGGATGATGATCAAAGCATAGCCTATTTAGGCATAGCTTTGTGTATTTCGTTACCTCGCGAGCCTCACACCCCGGTAGAGTCAAAAACGAGACAAGGGAACGCATGGAGTGCACACGTTTCTTTCTAGCTAGAAGTGGTGTTTGGGTTTTTACACGGCCCAACATTTTACTTACGTGGTTGATGAAATGAGGCGCTTCGGATATTTTTATTGGTCGCCAATGGTCAATTTATAGTCCAATAGGATCGAGAAGCATGTGTTCATGCATAACTAATCCACTAGCGTTATTTGTGGACCGGCCCTACAGGATCCAAGGGTTTACTACGGGGAATCCTGAGACATTGCTAGAGTGCCTCGAATCGGTAAGGAGATCGTTCCTAGCCTTGACTCTTGATGGAAACCAAATTTCCAATATGACATCATGCGGTTTTGATTGTAGAACTAGTATGGCGACATAGTAGGATGGGGTACTATGTGGTTTATGATTAATACATTATGATTGAAATGTTTTTAAAACATATATACACCAATAATAATATCAAATCCGTTTTTATCGTATCAAGCATTTTTGACCATTATAAGGTAAAACTCTATCCTTCGGCTTGCGTTGCATTGTGTGATGGGACCTGAGTCTTATAATGGTTTCATTTTTCTAAAAAGCATTGTGCTATTTAACGATTTACTTTATTTCATTCGCTGGCAACCCAATGGAGTAAACCCGTTCTGCGTTAGCGGCATGGTCCTGTGATTAGCCTTCTTATTAGATAAGTTAAATAAAGATTTCTCACACCAGTCCCATGACTGACCCGTAGTTTGTTTCACTTTGATAACTCGGGTGCCCTCTTTTCCACATGGGCAGTCGAGTAGCTTATTTTGCAGATATATTGAGCAGGATTCTGGATTGAAGCTTAGGGCTGGGTCCAGAGCATTGATAGTCTTTCGCTGTGTTAGTTTATATTTCCGTTGTGCAGTGTATTACATTTATTGTAATTTATCTTCCGCTGTGTTATTTATCCAATGTACTCTGATATTCTGTACTCTGATGTAACATTATTATAATGTTTATAAGAATCTACTGTTATCTGTTCTAATGTGTTGTATTCCCAAAGTTAACGTATTCGGGTTTTGAACGGTCTTGGTCGATTTAGCGGTCGATCGGGTCGAGCGAAATTCGTATCGTTACAACCTACAACTTCCGTATGCTCGCTATCAATTGACAATGATAGGTATCTGAAAGGTTACTACCCTTATTGGTCCCAACCACTAGCCTGCTCCAGGTAGCCACATGAACTCCCGAATCACCCATCGGCCTTTTGACTTCTCATAAAGGACAACCCCCACTAGCCTCCAATACAAATACAGCCAGCTTAACCTCTTGATGTACACTACATACTTGTCTCCAATGGATCGCTCTACTATGCCAACATCGGAGGTCCATCCTTAGGGTATCCTTTGCGTCTCGAATCAAATTCCCCACTTCCTTATCTTAGCATAACACGTCCAATCTTCATGAGATCATTTGTTCTCGACTGAAAGGGGTTGTCAATCTTCCTGAGATCATCAGTCCTCGACTGAATGTTGAATGTTACTACAAATGTGTGTCATGAAATCAGCACACTTAAATGGATCTTCTATGGTCCGCTTCGTTCGGCCTACATTTTGAACCTTTTTGGACTGCTAGCTCCAAACACTGCTCACCTTTTTATTAAATCCTATGTCTAATCTTTCCTTATGCATTTAGTTTATCTTATCTTTTCTTAACTTGCTTTTATTCTTTATTATGATATTATATTCTTTCTTACATTTTATGACAATCTTGGTTAGAAATTGTGTTTAGTTATTATAAATCATTTATCATAATAATTGCTTTATTACTTATTATCCGTACTACAACAGCAGATCTTGATCACGTAACTCATTTACTTTTTTGTTGTTGTAGGCCTCCCAAGTATTTACTTGATTATTAGGGCTGTTATGGTAATGGTTATCGTTACCGTTTTGCAAATACTGTTACCGTACTGTTTTTACTGGTAAGCCAGAATTGCTTACTGTTATTGTTACTGATCGACTGGTATACCGATAATCTGGTAACACTACAAGAAAATACGATATAAAATAGCATTATAAAATAGAGCTATAGTAAAATATTCAAAGAAAAGAAAATAGCAAATAAATTATGCTATATATATAAATAAATGAAATAACGAAAAATATGTGCTATTTATAAGTATATTCCGCTACGTTTGGGCTGTCCATTGAGAAGGCGGGAGGGAAAAGCAGCGCGGAACAATATGAAAACAAAAGGGTCCGAAAAAATAAAAACTCCCACCATCTCTTTCATTGGGACCAACGTTTTCCCTAAATCCCTACAATTTTTAATTCACTCCACGAACTCTCCATCACTTCCACTAGGGCCAAACTTCTCCCCAAATCCCTAAAAGTTTTCATTCACTCCACAAACTCCAAGAAATCCAGCAAGTCGATCATCTTCGGTTCGCTCCAACATCCAGTAAGTCAACCACTACTGATTCGGTCATCCATAACTCTACGGTATCTCCTCGATTCATTCCAGATCCATTCAAATCAACAGTTGAGTTGTATAAAATGGGTAATATTTTTGATCTTACCCTTAGTTTTTATTACCTTCAGCAAATGAAAAGGAAATTTAATTTTTTGAAAAAAAGTGTGATTTTCATCTTTTATAATATAGGGTTAAGGTCATATGCCAAAAGATTGAATTTTATTTGAGATTACGACCTATGTTATTAGTTGATATTCAGATTTTTTTTTGTTTCCACAATAACCTTCTCAGCTACAACCAAAAATATCATACTGGCAAGTACATTTGCATAAATATTTATGTAAAAGGAGCAATTACCAAGAAAAAAAGTGAATGGAGGACTACTATTTATAACCAAGAGCAAGTGTGATTTTGAAAATTACCGACATTGTTTATTTGGATGTTGCCTTAAAAAACGTATAAATTTTTATCGTGCTTGCAGGCGAAAGTGCTTGATACCAACATTCATTTACCTATGATTAAAACTGACCGTTCCGATACTACGTGTGTAAAGAGAAAACATTTGATTTCTCATTTATAACCATGCACATCAAACTTTAAATTTTGAACTGTTGGTGGGTATATGCATGCGTAACTTTTTTTTCAGTACTCATTGTCGTTAGTATGATTAGAAGCAATACATTCAAATTGATGCTTACATACATTAGTATACATGGAGCACTTCTGCTATTGGTGCACATACAAGTGGATGCATAAATAATTTGGACATGCAGGAAGTTTATTTAAGTAGGAAACTCCAAAATCGTACTATAAATGGTCGTATTCTAACTTGCTAGCAAAATTCAATGGTTTTTTCCAAGAAATATCTAATAATCTTAATATTAGGACGTAAAACTATATAGTGTTTACATAATTCTATTGTTTCTCCTAACTCCTAAGCAACAACATTGCTAAGGAGATTTATTAGTTGCATAGATTTCTATGCAAAAGACTCAATTGTATTCCTAAGCTGTAATACATAATCTAAAGGTTCAGATACTCAAAAAGGCCATATCTTTTGTGTGCGGCCTCTGCGAAATTCACATACCGTAAATCAAGTTCTTTAAAAACATGCTCTCTCTCTCTCTCTCTCTCTATATATATATATATATATATATGTATGTATGTATGTATGTATCCTTCTGGCTCTTATTGTGTTTTAATATTGCCTTGTGCATACTTCAAATGATTTTCTATATAAACCATGACAAGGTTTCTTAAGGAGGCAAATAAACTTAGCTCATTGAATATCAAGTAAATCAAAGTTTTCATTCATTCCCTCTTAATGTGAATGTATGTGATAATTTATTGAAGATATCATTACATTAGGATATTGTAGTTAAAACAAGTATATGGATGCTAATATATTTCGTACCTTATGTAATCAAATTTGCATGCATGGATAATGTTAACTGATGAAGAGATATGCAGCTTAGAGCTGGCTTTTGTTTGTTTTTATATTATAGTTCTGGCTAGTGATTCCTAATTTGAGATAATATAGCGAGGTCAGTAGACCTTCTTACCTCCATGTGCTGTGGTCACATTAAAGAACTACATATTACTACTAAGCTCCCTATTGTTAAGAAAAATTTTGACAGCGTAAATTTAAATTAATGTTTTCATATCTCTTATGCTTTATACTTTATAATTTATTTGCTTCCAGATAAAGCTGAAAAGTATAATTTGCAGTTGTTTATTTTATATGTATATATTTACAGTTGAAAGGAATATCTTCCCTTCTTTTACTCACCTTTTTCCCACTAATCTCTTTCTTTTTAGAATATTTTTCTTCTTCTTTGTAGCAGAATATAACTTAGGTTTTTTTTGGAAAGCTAGCTAGGTTGAATAAATTTTGCTAATAAATGGTATACCCGAGCGGATCAATTATAAAACTGTGTTCATGTCTGAACTCTGTTATTTGGTTGAGCTGCTATAATATCGCGTTTTTCTGTGCTTGCAGTATCTTTTCTAAATGTTCGGTCATTTTATGTTTTAGTAAGTTACTCGTAATATGCTTAATTTATTAAAAAATTATGCTAGAATTACTTTATTAGTATGCAGCTGCACTACCATGCTAGAAAAGCAATGAAGTGATGTTAAGATGTGTTATTTTTATTATGAACTAACACATAATTACTTTTTAGAGTTCATATACCAATGAAACTGCCAACACGAGGTATGTATAGCAATATCCTGGGCATGTTCATTATTTCATCATCAGATTTTAACCTTGATGAAGTCTTTTGGCCTAAAAGTCTTCTTTAGAATCATTGCCTAAAATATTAATAATTTAAGACATATATCAATCAACGATTTGTTTTCACGAGTGCTCAGGATTAAATAACGTAACCTAACAGAAGATATATTGCCTTATATAACCATTTAATACAATGAAATTAGAACATTTCCAATAATTTGGTTCCAATACTGTTTGAAATTATTGAAAAGAGAAACAAAACAGAAAATGTTTCATTCTTTTCATACATGATTGTTCATGAATTTGGCATAAAAATATTAACATATTTTCCTGTAGCATAATTAACCTGTATCAATATTTATTGCTGTCAGTTATAGTGATATGTTTAGGCGTCAATTTTTAGATTGAAGAATATTGTATGCATCTAATATTGCAGTCAGACAACATACAATGTGAAATTTCAATTCCGATTGAATATAAACTTGTTTTCGAAAATGGTCAAACTTCAACTCCAACTAAATAAAAACTACCCGGTTTTAATAAAAACAAGATGCTTTAAAGTTTGTTTAAATCCAATTTACTACCAAGGTGTAGGAAAATACACTTACACATATTAGGCTACCACATTTCATTTTATAGGCGTACGATCAAATTATTCTTAGGCATTTACTACAAGCATTTTAATTAATATCATAGATTGGTTAAATAGCTATTTTCATTTATAATTTTTCATTTTAAGAAACTGACATACCTCCTAAGCTTCTTAGCAGCCACAGCAGATCACCTTTGGAGCATCTTCTTCATCCCATCTGCTGCATGGACAACCAGATTCAACCTGAAATTTCTACAAAAAGACACGTGCTTCTTAGAGCTTCATTTAGTTGGCACCTGATACCCATCTGAATAGAGCCTCTGACTGCCTCGGCACAGAGGTCATAGAGCCACTTGGCATTGATTTTGAACTTCAGGTTTAATATGCACTCTTCGATGCATTCTTATTTTATTCCACAACACTTAAAGTTTATTGTCTCTATATGCAATCTTATTCCCATATATATCGTAAGTTTCTTTTTCTTTGTTTGGTTGTGTTTTGCTAATACGGTAAAGTGCCGACAGTGAAGATTTATATGGCTAGGCCGTTAATGTATTTATTGGGAGGGGGCTCATTATTTTCTACAAATGGTTTTTTCCCTCATCTTTAAATCAGTTTGTATCCTTTCCCAATACATACTACTCATTTAGTTCTATTCGAAACATATTGTAGAAATAAACATGTTTTTACCATGTTAACGCGCATTTAGCATTTTCAGAAAATGACACTTTTAAATATGCAATTGTGACTGTGTGAAAACCAAAATTTCAAAAATGCAATGTTTTTTTTATTTCTGTATGTCTGCAACAATGGCTATAAATATTTATATTTTTTAGACCAGGTAATAAATTAGTTATGATCATAGAAAAATGTTATTAATTTACAAATCAATTCCTGAGAGAAAAAAGAAAAAAGAAAAATTTATTCATTGAAAATAAAAATAGGCATGTCACTTAAAACATTTAATAATGTTTTTTCAAGTATTGAACTTCAAAGTAAGGAACATACACTTATTTTCAGCTTGAAAGGACAAAAGACATGAATATATCTGAATCTATTACATGCTTATGAAAATATATATTGTTTATGCATATGTATTTGCTAAATGTAATTAACTAAAGACTAATTTGTAGTATAGACAAGTGTATATAATGCTTCACCCATGGTACGTAATAATTATTTTATTGTGCATATTTTGGTATATATTGGTTGGAAGTAATGAATAACATAGTATCCAAAATACGAAACATGTTTTCCAATCGAATTCCCGAGTAATCTCGTCTTATTTTATAGAATTATACTACCGGATGTGTTCTTGATTACTTAATACTTGCAAGACAATTTAAGAGGAATAACCATCGATGCAAAGAAGATCATTGTTTTAACTGTTAACACAAATGCTTGAAGACCCGAAAGTAAAGCCGAAAGTTGGTGCGGCAGAAACGTGGAAGGGTACCTGTGAATTGCTTACCTCAATCCAATGCCTCTTCTCATTTCCGCACAAACCGGACATGTTTCCTTCGGGCATTCTAGCACTGTTCAACTTTTAAAACCTGGTGCACTGCATTTGCAGGTACTAAAAGGGTGGTTTTCTAAATAGAGTGTTTCTCTTTTCTTCTCCTGATTCTTATACATGATTTAGTTACTTTTTTGTTTGTTCATTATTTACTCATTTCTTCTTTTGGGTTTCTAAAAATTTAGTTTTTTCTATAGTTATCAGATTTTGCATGTGACCCTAGGTTTAAATCATCGTTTTTGCGTGTAGTTACTTTGTAACTTGAAGTGTTTGATACCTTCTGGATAATCTATTACAACTGTTCTTATTGTAACTAAGGCTGAATGTCTTTCACGAACTCGCATGCTTATAGAATTATTGCATATTATACCAATTTTTTTTAGCATTTAGTGGTCTAATTTAACAAGGCCTAAAAGAGGAATACAAAATATTTTGGATCAGTTTAAACGAAAGTCAATTGGCTGATATTAATCATATATATATCTATCATTTTATATTCTAGATTGATTTCATTTTCTTTTTATATTTATTACCTTTTAGTGTTCATTTTGTAAGAAGGCCAGGAAAAAGTTCAATTATTTTATAAGTTTTCTTTATATTTTTTAAGGTTATCTGTTTTCTTACAATTGAAGCGGTATATTCATTTTAAACCTCTATTAATGCCATTTTCATTTTGCATACAGTAATGTATCATATCTTTAATCACCAGTTTATCTTCTTCGTAATACAGTTTTTTGTTCTAGATATTCTGATACCCACGGAGTGAAGAATGTTGAAATACTGTAATTTGCTCATTTTCTACCTGTCGGATATGCAATTAATGCCAACATATGCATTTGTTCTTCTCATCCTGCCTTGGATTTCAATTTTAATATGAGTTTCAGAATTTCAGGCCGGTATACCTAGCACTTTCAATAGAAAATTTGGATTGTGGCATCAATATTTTGAACTTTGTTTGATGGTAGTAGGTATGGAAGATTTGTTAATATTTTATGAATTTGACTGATTAAGATATTGCGCAATAATTTAGTATCCATATAATACCATTATTTTACCTATAAAAGAAAATGTGCAGACTTACCATTTAGTCAAGCATCGTGGGAAAATAAAATATACTCTGATACACACATGATACTGTATCAAGTACGAATATTGGTGTGTCAGTTTCTTAGTTAATCTGTCTTTTTACTGAACCATTGATGCCATATCCAACTCAACGCGTGGATGTAAGATATTTTCTAGAACCATGCAGCGTAATAATATTTAGACGAGGCTGATTTCTTAAAATAAAAGTTGACATTCCTATTTTTTATTTCCTTTTATTTTTCACATCACTGAGGCATGCTTCGGCCATGTATTTCATTTTCCTTACGGGTCAAGAAGATTAAGTTGTGGATATGAGTTTATTATTTTAAACTTCATCCACAGTAATGACATAGCACTTGTAACAACCCGAATTTTATAACATGTTAAAACAAGAAATCAGGGCAGAATTAAAGTATAAATTAAGAATCAATAGGAACGGGTTACGCCATTGCGTTCGTCTCGAAATTCTGCTTGAAAATGAGTCCGAAATTTCGTAAATCGGAGTCCGTATGATCAAGTTATAGCCCATAGAAGATTTCAGAAAATTCAAAATTCAGCCCGAAATTCAAATTCAGCCCCAAACAGATTGAGCGGGAAAATTTCCCGCCCAGCCCGAGGTCGACTGGGGAGCCGACCTGCCCCAGCCCAGGTCGACTGCCCAGTCGACTTGGGTGTCGACCTGGGGGTCGACTTCCCTGGTCGGCCATGTTTGCCTGGTGCACCTATTTGCTCCTTTGGGTCTGTTCAGTTGGCCTGTGACGGGATTTGATGGTTCAGATCTAAACTAGGGTTAATCCTATGGCCTAAACTTGTCTCTACACCTATAAAAACACCCTAAGACCTAGCCTAAACCACCACAAATCATCCTAACAACTAAGTGCTGCCAAAATGCTCCTAAATCATGGCCTCCATCTTCATCATTGAGAGCTTGAGAGTTCTAAACTAAAGCTAAGGCAAAGGAGCAATCTTTCTCCATCAAATCAAGGAGCTACTTATATTCTCAAGGCTTCTAGTGTTGCTACATCATTCCTAGAGCTTCTACAACGATTCTATGACGATTCTTGCTCCTAATTCACTAGCCATGCTTTGTAAGTTCTAGATGCTTTTAGATTGAAACGATAACTTGAATATGACATGTGATAAAGTTGAAATTGGATCTATGCATGATTATCGATCCATGCTCATTCGTGTTCATTTTGGATCTTGACCTTTGGGGATATTGCTATGACATTAATTTGGACCTATGCATGTTGCAAATCACTCTTTTATATCCTTATCATGCATGTAATGATGTTTTTCTCTCGGATCTTGTTTTATGCAAAGTTTCTACCTTCCCCTATTTATCTTCTTTTGATGAACCTTGGTCGATTTCGGACCTAGGCTTAAACTACGATTTACATGCGGTTTGTATACGGGGGAATATTGGGATTTCACCTATTTGGACATGGGTGTGTGGTAGAATTGATTTCATAACATGAACAAGGGGAATTTGGGGTATTGCCAATGTAATTTGCAAGTTTTGGCATACATGAATTGGCATATGAGTTAAATCACGAGTTTTTGGGGACTATGTAAGTTAAATCAAGGGATTGGGCTTATGTAAATTAGGCATAAGTGGAATTGGGAACATGAACCATGATGTGGGTTTATTTGGGCATGAACGTGACAACATGTAACTTTGGCTAGAACATGATTTAGGGTAAATTGGCATAAACTTGACATACATGCAAATAGGCGAGAATTGGACATATGTGAAGTGGCTAGAATTGGGTACACATTTTGATGGACATGTAATTGGGAACTTGGGAATATGCTTAGTAATATGTAAAGTGGGGACCTTGACTTAGATGACACATATGTAATTAACAATCTAACGGATGCCTTCGACACGAGGTTAGACTTGAGTTGTGGTGTAATTCTGCCCGGAACCGCCCGGCATATCCAGTGACCACAACAATAATAGTCTAATGTGAGAGGTCGTAGGCAAAGATTAGATTGTGGTAATGCTTGAACCCGAGGTTGGAATGGGTTTGCGGTGTAATTCTGCCCGGAACCGCCCGGTGTATCCTGTGACCGCAAATAAGTCCAATGTGAGAGGTTGATGCATTAATAAATAACAAATGAATATGACATGGATGGGGGGGGTTAAGTAACCTGATTAGACTAATGACACTTAACCAATATGACATGGATGGGTGGGTTAAGTAACTTGATTAGACTAATGACACTTAACCAATATGACATGGATGGGGGGGTTAAGTAACTTGATTAGACTAATGACACTTAACCAATATGACATGGACGGGTGGGTTTAGTAACTTGATTAGACTAATAATACTTAACCAATATGACGTGGATGGGTGGGTTAAGTAAAACCGGACTTGATTTCTTGATGACACTTAACCATATAACACGATTAGAGGATGGGTTAGTCTAACCTGGATGGGTCGATAACACCCGACTAGTATAACGCGATGCATGGTAAGGTTGAGTAAACTAAAAAGGGTAACACTTAACCGTTATAATTTGACTAGTGGATGGGGTTTGGTTAAAATATACTTAACCAATCTAACATGATAACTTGATGGGGTTAAGTCATGAATCACTTGAATATACTTAACCAATCTAACATGATAACTTGGTGGGGTTAAGTCATGAATCACTTGAATATACTTAACCAATCTAACATGGTAACTTGATGAGGATTAAGTCATGAATCGCTTGAATATACTTAACTAATCTAACACGGTAACTTGATGAGGATTAAGTCATGAGTCACTTGAATATACTTAACCAATCTGACACGGTAATTTGATGGGGTTAAGCTTGAATATACTTAACCAATCTGACACGGTAATTTGATGGGGTTAAGCTTGAATATACTTAACCAATTTGAAACGATGATTTGGATAGGGTTAAGTCATGAACCGCTGGAATACGCTTAACCAACTTGACACGTGATTCGTAGGGCTAAGTCATGAACTTGAATGACAACACTTAGCCAACTTGACATGACATGTAGACGGGTTAAGTCACGAACTTGAATGACCACACTTAACCAACTTGACATGCTTGACTGATAGGGGTTAAGTCTTGAATTTAGATGACAACACTTAACCTACTGGACGGAAACCCTAGTTACGCGGTCCTTTTCAGCAGTAACCCTCTTGAAGGTATCATGATACCCTAGGGACTAGGCTAGGGTGGGGCACGATTACTGGGCTGATTGTAAGCGACCATAACGACGGCTGAGTTGGTGCGCCATTGTAGGTTCAGGCGGACTATGGTCGTGCACATGAGCCCGAAGTTGAAAAAGCAGGCATGGGCACCAGTAGTTGTACACTGTGCATGCTTGGAATGGTGTCAGTGTTTGACACCCTAGGGCTTGATACACCCTAGGGTGGACCTAGCATAGAGTAGCTACATTCGTGATTGGGCCGTATGACACCGACACACGACGAGTTAGGACTTGTAGGAAGCCGATCGATTAGATCGTTACGTGGAAAAAGGGTGTTGTTCGATAGGTAGCATAATCCCTAGTGGTTCTAGGTGGCATAAACCCTGATCGAATCTAGAAAACGTCCAATAGGTAGCATAATCCCTTGTGGTCCTAGGTGGCGTAAATCCTAGATGAACACGCGAAAATTCATGATAAGGGAATCTGGCCAGAACAAGGATGGCAGTCCGAGCGATTTCAAGGATGGTGACACTACGTTGTAGTGGTACAGAATAACGTGATGGAACCCGTACGATATACGGCAAGGGACTATACATATACATGGAAGGGATGATGCGAGTTAGGATGCTAGTACGGTTGGTGCAGAGGACGTTAGACATGCGATGCTATTCCGAGTTTATCTTGTTACCTTGGTTATCCTGTTACCTTGGTTATCTTGTTACTTGAGTTTATCTTGTTATCTTAGTTTGATATGTCTATCTGGTCATCATGTTTATGTTTACTTTCAGTTTATACATGTCATGTTACCTTTACCTGTTTTTAGGATGAAAGTAGCTAGGACTTACCAGTCTTTATGACTGACCCCGTTTTATTTCACCTCTTTTTCTTCCGTCCCCCCCCCCAGGTTTACAGGGAGGAAATGTTGCTACTTAGTGCAGATTTTCTGCTTCAAGATCATCATCTATGGCTTGGACTTTTCTTGGCTTTGGCTATTTTACTGTTTTACTTGGGGAATAATTTATGACTATGGTTTTAGGCTTCTTTATTATTGCAAGACAGGTTTCGATGTAAGTAATTTAATGGCACTTTGATGTAAAAGGTTTTAGACCTTACTACTTTTATAAAGTAATGAAATCATGTTTTCTTCCGCTGTTTTTATATGTTCTGTCTTGTAATATTTCTGTGTATGTTTACCCAGACCACACCCCTCCAAAGCTAGTGCATTCTCTTGTGAGTGACCCTGGAGGAGGTGGGGTGTTACAACACTTGTAAAGTTAATAATTTATAAGTTATACACTAAAACATAACAATAGATCAAATATAAAATGAGTTAGCCTTGCTTCATCTATTTCAAAACAGTAAATTCAACTTACTGCCCATCTATTATAGTGGTTGATTTTTTAGCTTTGACCAAGCGTTGCTTGAACCACAAAACAACTGCTTTGACTTACTGCCAATCTACTATTTCCAGCCGTGTCCATGTATGAATCATACCCTAATTATGTGAATGTACATTTGTATTGAGTATTAAGATTTAGAACAGTTTTTTTGAAAGAAATCCACTTCTATTCACATTTTCTTTCCTTTTCAGGTGGGTTTAAATTGCAGGTAAGTTTCAAATTACATCTTAAGACCAGTCTCATTTACAAGAACATGTTATTGAATATCAACACCTCTTGGATGATAGTTATTTAGATTTACAGAAACTTTTCATTGAAATACATGTAGTATCTTTGTCTAGATACACATTTGCACATACATGCATCTAAAAGAAGTTATTTTATGATATTTTTAATGTCAATTACATAAACTTACTAATTTCCATATGAACTTAATTTACTACTTATGTTTTCTTATGTTTAATTGATTGATATTCGATGAGTTTATATGTAGATTTTGCTACATTGTTTATTACATTGTGCAATAATACATACAGCTTACAATGTTATTTATTATTCATGTCTTTTGATCAAAAATTAAATATTTTCACTATATCTCTAGAACTTGATTCGATTTCGTTTTTGCAGTCCATTTGCGATGTGTGCTCCCACTAATTATATTGTTATGAAAGTTTATTTGTTGTAAAGTGCAGTTCATGCACAAGTAAATAAGTTCGAGTTTAATTACATTTATGTTAACACTTAAACTCAGATTATTAATGTTACGAAGTTCAACTTAATTCACAAAATCCTTCTATTTTGGTTACTACTGATCCAGAATCAATGAAATTAGGATTTGCAGACCATGAGATTTTTATCATTCATATTAGCCAAGTGAAGAAACAAAAAATATATGGACTTATGCATCAGAAGACTATTTATTTATATGCGTATATGTTGTCTACTCTCCAAGTACAAATTAACTTGCTATAAAAAAGAATTTACTATGGATCTATGTTAACATTTAAAAATAATTCTACATAATATCTCTTGAAAAAATGCACTTTATACCATGCAACTTTGGCCAATGTTTCTATTATTTTCTCACATTTGTTGTCAGATATGGTGTGTTCTTTCCAAAATTCCTTTAAAGCGTGTTCTTTCCTAAATTCCTTTAAAACTAGCAAAGGAAATAATTTGTCATACTCCATGCAGTTTTCTTAAAATTTTATCTTTTATAGTAAACAGACGGAAATTATCGAAAATGTCATGAATTTCTTTTCAATATTGGTTTTTTTTCCTTAACAAAGAAAAAAAAAGCAAGTGGGACGTATATAACATAAAAACCCATGCATACACATTCATATCAAAAAAGTATTTATAGTGCCAATTATGGGAAAACAAAAAAGCAAGGATAATGCGTATTAAAAACTAGGAGACATCAATGCCCCATCATATCTACAGCCGTTCCAAAGCAGGTAAGCAGGAAAGTTTGATTTTTGATATCATTTTATTATATTATATTATATTGATTTTTTTCTACTTTATTTCACTGCTTAGAACATAACTGTTTGTTGGTGACTCACACACACATTCATAACTGTTTGTTGGTGACACACACACACATTCATAACGATATGATAATGGTATTTGCTAAACATTTGCTCATGAAGTTTTCTCATGAAGTTTACCCTGCCTACAACTGATGGCGAACTCCACATTTGAAAATTGTATGTAAACAGTTTATCTACTAATTTTGTATCAAAAGCTTACATAATCCGAGAGTATTGTCTTAACTATGTTGAAGTTCAGCTTCAAAATTTCCGTTTATACTCGTCAATTCTAAATTTAAGCTTTGAAACTTATCTCGATTAATCTAAATTTTGAAGTTGAGCATCGAAAATAAGTTTGTTGATTCTTTATCTTTGTCCATGAGTAAAAATCAGCACATGCCTATCATGTGTTTGACGAAATGCTATATACATGCACTTACAATTTTCTTTGCATATTCTTAGCTTATGTAATATATATTTTTTACTTATGATTCTGCTGGATTATCTAGGTAATATAAAATATATCTGCTCTTTTGTGAGAATACATCATCCATCTTTGCCAATGTTTCCCTTGCCAAGTATTTACTATGTAGTACCATTTCTATTCAATTTCCTATATTTAATTAAATTCATCTACATAACCATCTTGATCTTTTTATTCGGATATGATGACTATTTTTATAACATCTCTTTGTTTGGAATCAAAAATCATCTTCTGTTTTAAAACTTACATTCATACACTAACTTGATACGAGAGGTGCAAATTGTAATTGACTAATGGTTACAACTATGGTTTACTATACTGAAGTTTGAAGGTACTGTATAAAGCTCATATGTTCACATATAATTGAGGTAATATGAACATTGTTTTGTTGTTTCATAGAGTTCTATGATCACGAGGTATTATTGTCGTTTTCCATAGTTCAAGTTGCAGATGCTTTTAAGCTACAGTTCTCAATTGAACTTATCATGTCACCTAACCGCAAGTTTGCAAACTCTGGAAGCACCTTAATAATATACATAAAACAAATGTCATTCAATATTAATAGCTGTGTATATTACATTATTATATATTTGTAGACTATATTTATGGAGATCGACTATTTGAACACAATAAAATGCAGTTTGTGACACAAACGATCTAGATCATTAGATCCCATTGAGTGAAGAATGAGAATTCATAATATCCTGATGTAAATTAATATTCTCAGTGATTTATCAGGTTGTTTGCAAATATCAGCGATGATTATATTTTTCCAACTACATGTATAAATGAACTGTAACAACCCGAATTTTAATAACATGTTGAAACTAGAAATCAGGGTATAATTAAATTTAAAAATAAGAATCAAGGGAAACGGGTTATGCCATTGTGTTCGCCTCGAAATTCTTCATGGAAACAAGTCTGAGTTTTTGAAATACGGATTCCGTATGAGGGAGATATGACCCTCCAAAGTTTCAGGAATTTTCAGAAATCAAAACAGCTCGAAATTCGAATTCAAACCCAGAAGCGGGCTGGGCGGGAAATTTCCCGCCCAGGACCGATGTCGACTAGGTGGTCGACTGGGTAGTCGACCTCACCCTGACCAGGTCAACTGGGTAGTCGACCTGGGGGTTGACCTGCCTCGAATTTCCAGATCCAAGGCTGAGTTCATTTATGCGTATCTTGACCGATTTTTGGACCAAATTCGTGACTCTAAACCTATATAAACAACCCCTAGCCTCATTCCCTCTACACCATTTCATTCTGTCCATATGCTACCTCTGTGAAAATCAAAATGATAATATTTAAATTAAAAGAGACTACTTCTTCTTCGTCAAGACAACATCTAGGAATTGCAAATTGGGGGTTTTCAACTAGAACAAGACTAAACAAATAGAGATTCAACAACTGCAATAACCGTTTCCAGAATCAAATCTCTGCACTCTAATTCTCGATCCACGCTCTGTAAGTTCTAGTTATTTTGAGATTGAAACTTGTTAAATTTAATATGGACATGGAATAAAATGAAATTGGACCTAAGCTTGATTATCTGTTTGGATCTATTCTTGTCTCTTCTTAAATCTATGATTTTGGGTTATTTCTTATCGATGGAATCGTGCCCATTCATGATGTTGGACCTAGTTTATTATTCAAACGCTAGATTGTAAAATGAATTCTTGGATCTTGACTTGATGATAAGACTTTTTAATTCAGTTTTCACCCTATCCTCTCTTGAATCTTGAATTTGGGAATATTGCTATGAAATCAGTTTGGACTTATTTATGTTATCAATTGGAATTGGACCCACGTATGATAATTGATTTATACCTATTCTTGGACCTTGACTTTTGGAATACTGCTATGAAAATTAACTTGGGCCTATTCATGTTGTAAATCAAATATTATCATGCCTATGGCATTGAAACTATTGTTAATGGCCAAAGACTATGCCTATGCCTATAACTGAGAACATAAGACTATTGCCTATGACTATGACAAGGACAATTATGGCTAATCACCTATGACTCGTGACTATGAATTATTGCCTATGCTTATGAACAGAAGACTATTGTCTATGACCATGACCTTGAAACTATTATAGTTAATTGCCTATGACTATTTAGGGTAGTTGTATAGAACTATTTTTGGATAATTCATGACTATTGTGATTAATCGCTTATGATTCACTACGACTATGACTATTGTGGCCAATTGACTATTACAGTTGATTGTTCATAACACTATAGTTGAAAACCATGTTGTACACTAAGACCATTGATCCATTATCCTTGTATTTGGCTCGCTTTTGCGTGCCTATTCTTTTATGTCAATTTTTATCATGACTATCACCTTATTATGCCAGATTTGAAAGCCTGTTATTCTCTATATGCCAATGATGTTGTAACCAATTATCCCAAGCTATATCATGCCAGATTTATCACCTTGTGCTCGTTCTTTTGCCTGTCATAGTTGGGATGTTATTCCGTTTTATTTTGGACCTGGATCTACTTGTAATTTAGATCGATTTACGTTTACATGCGATGGGGATATGAATTGGGTAGGTTAGGCAAACATGAATTGGTTATGAATATGAATCATGAACTTGATAATAGGCATAAGTGGAAACTCGAAAACTTGATATGAGAACTTGACATGAAACTCGCTTAGAAACTTGACACGAACTTGACATGAAAATTGAACATGGACATGACACTTAGAATGAACTTGAAAATGGCCAACTCGAGGTTGGGTTGAGTTTGCAGTGTAATTCTTCCCGGAACCGCCCGGCAAATCCAGTTACTGCAAACAATAGGATCCAATGTGGGTAGTTGGTCATATCGCACTTGAAAACCCGAGGTCAGACTGAGTTGTGGTGTAATTCTGCCCGGAACCGCCCAGCATATCCAGTGACCACAACAACAGGTCTGATGTGAGAGGTTGGGTGCATTAATGAATTAATGCCACATGATAGGGTTAAGTCATGAACCGGTAGAATATACTTAACCAATTTGACACGATGATTTGATAGGGTTAAGTCATGAACCGCTTGAATATACTTAACCAATTTGACACGATGATTTGATAGGGTTAAGTCATGAACCGCTTGAATATACTTAACCAATTTGATACGATGATTTGATAGGGTTAAGTCATGAACCGCTTGAATATACTTAACCAATTTGACACGAAGATTTGATAGGGTTAAGTCATGAACCTGAATGACAACACTTAACCAACTTGATATGCTAGACTGATGGGGTTAAGTTTCGAATTTAAATGACAACACTTAATCAACTGGACTGAAACCCTAGTTACGCGGTCCTTTTCAGCAGTAACCCACTAGATGTATCACGGTACCCTGGAACTAGGCAGGGTGGGGCACGATTACTGGGCTGATTGTAAGCGACCAGAACGATGGCTGAGTTGGTGCGCCATTGTAGGTTCAGGCGGACTATGGTCGTGCACGTAGTCCGGAGTTGAAAAAGCAGGCATTGGGCATCTGTAGGTTTACACTGTGCGTGCTTGATTCGTGTCGGTGGTTGGCACCCTAGGGCTTGATACACCATATGGTGGACCTAGCACAGGTGACTACATTTCATGATTGGGCCGTATGACACAGACACATGAACAAGCTAGGACTTGTAGGGAGCCGATCGATTAATAGATCGTTACGTGGAAAAAGAGTGTTGTTCGTTAGGTAGTATAATTCCTAGTGGTCCTAGGTGGCATAAACCATAATCGAATCTAGAAAACGTTCAATAGGTAGCATAATCCCTAGTGGTCCTAGGTGGCATAAATCCTAGTTGAACACGCGATAGTTCATGATAAGGAAACCTAGCCAGAACAAGGGTGGCAGTCCAAACGATTTCAAGAATGGTGGCACTACGTTGAAGTCGTATAAAAATACGTGATGAAACCCGTACGATATACAGCAAGGGACTGTACATATACATGGAACGGATGATAAGGGTTGGAGTACTAGTACAGTTGGTGTAGAGAATGTTAATCATGCGATGCTATACATAGTTTATCTGGTTTGCAAAGTTTATCTTGTTACCGTAGTTTATCTTGTTACCATAGTTTATCTTGTTATCTTAGTTTAACTTGCCTATCTTGTCATCATCCTTATGTTTACTTTCAGTTTATACATGTCATGTTACCTTTACTTGTTTCTATGCTGAAAGTCACTAGGACTTACCAGTCTGTATGACTGACCCGTTTTGTTTCGCCTCTTTTTCTTCCGTTTTCCCCCCAGGTTCTTAGGGAGGAAACACTACAATTTAGTTTGGACTTCTTTCTGCTTCAAGATCATCATATATGGCTTGGACCTTTCTTGGCTATGGATGCTTTACTGTTTTACTTGGGGAATGATTTATGACCATGGTTTTATGCTTCTTTACTTTTGCAAGACAGATTTCGATGTAATGGATTTAATGGCATTTTGATGTAAAAAGACTTTAGAACTTTCTAGATTTTTAAAGCAATAAAATTTGGTTCTTCTTCCGCTGTTTTATATATTCTGTCTTGTAATATTTCTGTGTATGTTTACCTAGATAATGCTCCACCAAAGCTAGTGCATTCCCTTTGTGAGTGACCCTAGCGGAGGTGGGGTGTTACATGAACTGTCTATAGGTTCAAGTCACTACAGATCATAGGGGATGTCAATACATATCTTATTAAATGATTGAAGTTCAGATTGAGTATCACGTAAGAGGCCATGCACCTTTTTCTTCTTTAGTGTTATAATTAGTGTTTTCATTTGCAGGTGCTGGACCTTTGGCATTGTGAATGTCTGATGTTGTTAGTTTAATATATGTAAGTCCATGATACTCAAATTACTTCAAAAAATATGTTGGGTTTAGTTTATATGGGATGCCTATGTACTATGTTACGAAATGTAGGGTCATTTTACATGCTCAAATGTGTTGTCCTCTATGTTTTCTTTAACCGATATGATTTTAGTGAACATATATATTCTTTCTAGTTGAAAAAACTATTCATATGCAGAACTTCTTGATATGTATGAACAATTATAGACTGGAAGCGAAGTTAATGGAAAATAGTAACACGTCAATGTAACGGGACGGAAAAGGTCCGCAATGCATTACTCTACTATTACATGGAATATAAAAACATGTATTATTAGCATCTACATTTAAACAAAGCATGTATGTACATGTAACATATATGGACATCTAATATATATGGAAGTTATTAGTTTTTAGAAATTAGACATAACATAGAAGTTGGCGATGGATCTGAGAGTGCACAAAAACCAGGTATGCTATTACCTGTGTACTATTTTTTGACTAGATATTCTTACATTATACTGTTTACGTTTGTAATGAAAAAAATATAGTCAAGTTTCTGACAAATAAATTATTGCCAAAAAGCCGTCTTATTACTTGATATTGTATTTTAAGTTATATATTAATTTATGAATAGGTAGAAGTAGCTGAAGGCAGTAAAAGAGCTTTGGCATTTAGATGGATAATTGGACTTACTTCTACCTTGACTGTAAAAGGAACCTATTTGCATGATTTCTTCCAAAAGGATGGATCTTTGGTGTATGTTTAACTAACATGTGATAAGTATGAAACTATGGTTTTAAATGTTGATGAAAATGCAAACTGGATATGCAGGGATTTATTCTACAATAATATAGGTGGTGAAGTACCTCATGGTTTTCCACCTAATGCTACCTACATGTATGTGTTTTCCTACATTTTAATCACTTGGTATCATTTCTGTTTTTTTTGTTTCTTCTTCATCCAACTTAAAAATCTTTTTGTATTATTTACCTTATGAAATTTGTCTATCAACAGTTCTGGTTATAGCCTTTCTTACCCATTACTTTATGTTAAGGTTCTAATTTACTTGCAAGTTCTCATAGATTTTTTTTATTTCTGTCAAGAATACAGTAGTTGAATAAATGGTCACTCTTGGGGTATGGACAGAGGTAAGTTCATGCAAGCTTAATCAGTTGGAGATATAGTTATGTTTGGAAGTGGAGATTATGATACCGAATTTTACTTTTTGACCTTTGCACATCAGGTCATTGTAACTATGTATCTAGTTGCAGAGTTTTTACAAAATTTTAACAAATCTTTTTGACAACATGAAGACTAATTTTTGTAGTTGCAGGTTTTGAACTTTCTAATTGCAGGATTTAACAAAGTTAAATTCTGAACTTTCTAATTGCAGGTTCTGGAGCAAACAATCTGAAGACTGGTTTTTGTAATTTTGTTTTGAAGCTATGTATCTATGAACCTGAAGATTGACTTTGTAATTTTGTTTTGATGTATCTAAAGACTGATTTTTATAATTTTGTTTTGAAGTATTGAAAGACTTTGCAATTGAAAATTGGTAATATTAGAGTGTTTTTTTTCTGTTGATAGTTTAATTATGAATTTACTACTGAGTTATATGAACTAGGCACAAATGAAATAAAAGGTTTTAAGATCATATAGCTAAAAATATTGCAAAATATTAATAGCGGAAAATATGGAAACAAAAGGAAAATATCTTTCATATCACTGAATATGTGCTATATAAAAGCATTGATAACTGTTATGTATACTATTAATAGCGGAAAATTAATGGTGAAATGTTGGAAAACATTTTCAATATCGTTGAATATGAGCTATGAAAACAATTAGTAATGCTATTAAAAAAAGACAAGGGAAGGTCTGAACGCTATCATAGGGAAAAATTAATAATAGCAGAAAAGAATAAATTAGACCAGTATGGGATATCAGTGATTACGTGCTATTGAAATATTGATAACACTATAAAGTAGAAGGTTCTAAACGCTATGTAAAACTTTTCATGGTGGTGTACGTGCGCTATAAAATGATTAATAAAATAGCGTTTAAAATTGAGCTATGAGATGTGATTGGGCTATTGTAACATGTTGACTTATAGCGTCGTCACTAATGCTATGGTAAGTTTTTATAGCGTTTTTCACATGCTATTAAATGGTAAATTTGTTGTAGTGTAACCGTTATACTGGTAATGGTAAATTACCTGTAATAACCAGGAAAATCCGAACCAATTTAAAAAATTTATTTTGGCAATTTTAATGAATTTTGAATATTTAAAACGAATTATTTTAAATAATAACAACGAGAAATTTATTTTGAATAGAATTAGAATGTATATATTTGTTTGAATCGTCGTTAGAATATAAATATTTATTTTAATTATAAAAGGTATTGAAAATGGCGTGGTAGTTCGAAAATTCGATTTCGAATTTCAAATGAATGCACAGAATTCAAAATAAATCGGATTTTAGCGAAACCAAAAATATTAGAAACTATTTGAGAATATCTTTCCAACGAGTCTGAAAAATCAAAATTTCAAAGAGGGAATAAAAAGTTATGCCCAGTTGAAAATTCAGAATAGACGCTATGGAATTTTGGACCTTAAAAATAGCAATTTTGCAAACGACCTCCGTTTTCGACGAAACCACTTTTGTTGGATCCGGGATGTCAAGTTATTGCTAGATTCCAAATATCATAATTTTCTGAATCAATAGGTGAGTGTGGCGAAGGAAAACGTGTTTTGTCAGTTTCAGTCAATTTGGATCGACCAGAAAATGGCCATTTTGAAATGATCTCCAAATTTGATGAAATTAGTTTTGTTAGAACCGTATCATCAACACAAAGTAGAAAATATTTTTCGAGAATTTTTAGAGTCCATATGTGGCCCCGGTAAATTGAAATGTGCGTTCAAATTCAATATATAGATTTATATTTTGATTTTGACGAAAACAGATCGAAACAACCAAACAGGTTTACGAAACATATCCCATTATGTTCGGAATGGGGGTAATTAGCTAGGGCCGACAGGCAGTGGGTCTCGTTAGGAGTTCAAAATAAAAAGTTACTTTTTGAAATTAAATTAAATAATTAAATATAATAGTATATAAGCCCCCCCACACCCCTAACCCTAAAATAAAAAATCCACGATCTAAATAAAAACCCGCCCCTTCTCTATGAACCCGTGGCCCTCGTTCATAAACCCACCGCCACCCAAGGCGCCGCCTCCCCATCAACCCACCGCCGTTGATCGATCGCCCCCTCCCCTATTCGACGTTGCTGACAGACCCTCCCCTCTTCTCAGTTGAAACACGCACCCAAACCCCCTCTTCCACCAAAACCCGCCACCACCGGACTAGTGACAGGCCATCGTCGCCTCCGGCACCCCTGCGCTGCCTCCCAATGGCCTACGCCGCCATCTCAGCCTCGACTCCAACAATGAAGCTCCCCTTCGCTGTAAACAAAGTGAGTCTTTTATTTTATTTATTATTCAATTTTCTTTTCAGTTTGATCTATTTTTATAAGTAAAAAGTTAGTTTTTTAAAACAATAAAAAGTTAGATTTTGAAAACCATAAAGAAGTGATTCTGAAAACCATGAAGAAATGATTTTGAAAACCATAAAGAAGTGATTTTGAAAACCGTAAAGAAGAGATTTTTAAAACCATAAAGAAGAGGTTTTTAAAACGATAAAGTGGTGATATATATATATATATAACAACGATATAAAAATGTAAATTTTATTTTAGAAGTAGCGGTACAAAAATATGAATCACAATGTAAAAATATGATTTTTATGGTATGAACAACGTTATAAAAATAAGATTTTTATCTATGAAATAGAGTTATAAAAATATAATTTTTATATAGAATGAAGCATTGTAAAAATACATGATTTTTATATTTGAACTGCCATTATAAAAATATGATTTTTAAAATAAACATCATATTAAAAATGCGATTTTTACTATGAACAGCGGGAAAAGATCGCATTGGAATTTTGGGCAAGTCCGAACCGTTCAGAAATAAAGAACTAGCGGAGTGGAACCCCAGAGGTGAGAACTTCTCACTTCTATTTTATTTTCTAGTTGAAATATATACTAAGATGCAGACCGTGCTTAGCAGCACCCGACACCCGTCATCCACAGACCATGGACGACTTGTATGCTTGTTAGTTTGTGTTGTGAAAATTGATTGTGTGATGTGGAATGGAATAAATATTTTATAGTTAAGAATATAATTTCTAACGTGTATATGAATAAATAAATATTCATAAACGAATGAGACGATTTGTTTATGTACACCCATTTGACTGATATTGATTGGGACGATAAATTTTACACATCGCCCAACTGCACAAATAAATCCGTGTTTGTTGTATGAAAACCCCACACAGGTATTGGGATGATATTGGACATATACTAATCCCAATAATTAGCTGTATGTCGATCGATTGATTGACAGACTATTGTAAGCATTAAATATTTATATTTGATGCTTATGAAGTGTAGCATGCACTTTGGATGATGGTCGACTGTGTTTGATTGTTGTTGTATACATGTGTGTATGAAATCCATATAATCACATTATATGGTAATTGACTGTGTCTGATTCCAGTTCAGAAAGAATGAATATTTTAAAATAACGATTATTTTAAAATAACAAATATTTTAAAATAATATTTAGTAAAAGATCAAAATATGATTTTGATGTCCGGTTTGGGATGGACACGAATATATTTAAATATATAAAGCCGTGTCGATTAGATTAACGCCAGTTTGACGTGAACGATATTTATATCGATTTTATTCATTTTTATAATGAATATCGAAAAGGAATTGATTTCAAAATCTAATGTTTTGAAAATATTATCATTTATGTATCGATGATATGAAATATTCAATTTTGATTTGAAATTGAATATGAAGTTGAAATCGTTTTGAAAACAAATTTAAAACGATTTATAAAATACGTTTTAAAAAGAAATCGAAGAAATATATATAAATATATATAATGGCCTGAATAGAACGTGTTGTGCTACAGCAGTTCGTGAATTTCGACCATTGATTTCGAACGGACATTAATAGAGATCCGACCGTCAGATTCTCTAAAAACGGAACCGTATCGAAAAGATCTTTCTAACGAATATTATAGATTTGAAGCCTAACGGTAGGATTTGGAATTATGTCCAAATAAAATTTGGAAATGATCGTTGTAAATGCAGTTCGATGGCCGTTTATGGAAATCGACTGTGCGGGCCTCGATAAAATTATTAAAAATATCAATAATTAGTGTAAAATCATAAGGAATGATTTGGAATGAATTGGGGGTGAAAAATCCCATATTTGAAAAGATAAAAATAGATTTTTATCGAAATGAACTTGTTATGAACTAGAATTACAATCCAAATATTTTTAAAATAAATAAATTAGATTTAAAATGGTTTTAAAAATAACTAGAATTTCCAATATATAAATTGGAAATGGATTTGGAACGGAATCGTCTTCGGAATATTTCGATGTTGAATTTCGTGATTATACAGATATTGTTATGGAAATTTGAAAGATATATATATATATATATATATATATAGATCGTTATTCCAATACAATATTTGTTGGTTTCAGAATTTGATATTGAATATAAGCCAATATATTTTCTATTCAGAGCCTTGTATGTAATATCAAATTGGATTTTTGGTTCGTCGTGAATGGTATCTTTAATAATACTGTTCTTGGACCGAATGGAGTTAAGAAAATTAGAAACTGATTGGAGATTAGTTAAGTTGAATGGTTGCCTGGGTATTGATCTGATGTTGGTTTCGGCCTTCGGGGTTAATACTTAGGGGATTGTTCTCTTACTAATTTACGGTTAGAGGCTAATCTGAATTGGGTTTATTGTGAACTATGTTTTTAACGACATTCGTTCTTCAACCCGATTTACAGTGAAATGTGATTTATAAATCTTTTTATTTAGATTTAACGGGAATTTTCCAAGGTAATGATTTCTAGTTTAATATATTAAATTGGAATTGAATGGAAATCAATTTGATAATAATCGAAGTGAGCTTCTGTGGAGGAAGACTATTAACGCATATGGAATTTAAGAGGCGTTGCCGTTATTCCATTTATATTATTGGTCCGATATGGAAATTGATATCGATTATATATTGATTTGTTTTTCCATGAAGATTCCATAATTAATGGAATATGATTTGGGTTGTCGTGAGTGGTATCTTTAATAATACTATTCTTAGACCCAATGGAATTAAGAAAATCAGAAACTAACAGGAGGTTAGTTAAGTTGAATGGTTTCCTAGGTATTGATCTGATGTTGGTTTCGGCCTTTGGAGTTAATACTTAGGGAATTGTTCACTTGCTAATATACAGTTAAAGGCTGATAGAATGGAATGTGATTTTGGGTTTATCGTGACCTGTGTTTTAAATGACATTGGTTCTTTAACTCAGTTAAAGACAGAATATGGTTTCCCAAGTTAAACAATCGTTAATATTGATTTTTGGGAAGATTAAAACCAAGTGGAGTTTTAATGTATCTTTAATTAGATTGAAATGATATCCAAAGGAAGACTAAAGAATAAATTTAAAGAATTTATCTTTGATAAAATTAATGGGAACCTTTCCCAAAGTATAAGAATATTTGAATAAAGGAATATTCTAGATTGGAATGAGGCGTATGTTGTGTTTTTATAGCACTTGTTGATTATATACGCGAGTTATTCAGAAAGACCGGGTTTATCCTATTCTGAATAACTGATTCGACGATATGTCGAGGATGAAGACGGTGGTCGAAGACTGGAGGTCTTCACATCGTTTGGATGATTACTGATGTCTTGATTGGGTTGTACACCCAAGGCAAGGTAATAAGTGGTGATCTTCCAGACGTACTTGGAAATCGACGAATATGCAAGGGCCTCTCCCCTGTATTGGACATTTGGGGAAGGAATAAGGTGCCTCCGGTTTCGTTCAGACCCAGAAAGGACTTGTAAATGGATGTGTGTCTGACATCGGATTTCATTCTGTGTGATTGATAGACATCGTGGCATGTTGAGAGGCAAATGATCAAGGCTTCTGTTGAAAAGAAGAGTCTTGTGGTTGTTGATCAAAGCACGACCTTTGTAATGTAGCTTTATGTAGCGGTAATTCGCGAGCCTCACACCCCGGTGTGAACCAGAAATGGGAGAGGACCTCAGGGAGGGCAAGCGTTTCCTTCTAGCTAGGAGTGGTGTCAGCGTTTTGCACGCCCTGGCATTTTACTTATGTGGATGATGGATACGAGGCACCTCAGTTATATCGGTCGATCCGGGACTGATGAAATCATTTGGCTCATTGACAACCCCATAGATCGGGGAAACGCATGTTCAGGCATTTTTTAATCCACTCCGTGTGGACCGGCCCTGACGATCCAAGGGACGATGCATTCTGTTCCTGAGGGGCGGGCTAGAGCGTCTCGAAGCGGTAAGGACAATCCCTTGCCTTGGTTCATAAATGGAAATCCAACTTCCAATACGTGCCATTTGCGGTTTTGATTATAAATCTATATAAGGCGACATAGTGGTATGGGGCACTTATGCCGTCTATGATTGATACTTATGATTGAAATTGTTTTGACACTATACACTTATAGTAATAATAAAACATGAAATTTTACGTACCAAGCATTCTTGGCTATTATAAGGTAAAAGCTCTATCCTCCGGCTTGCATTGCATTGTGTGATGGGACCTGAGTCTTATAATAGCTTCATTGTTCATTATTTAGCATTGCGCTGCTGTTTATGCACTGGTATTCTTGGGAGGAAACCCTTTCCGTGTTATATGGCATGGTCCCTTAGTTTACCGAACTTTAAATTAAAGATTAATAGTTGTTTTAGTTCTCAAAGTCAATCCGGGATTTCTTTTACAAGGAAGTCCGGGTCGTATCAGTTTGGTATCAGGGCTCTGGTTTACAGAGCTCGAGAATAAGGCCCATTAGAACCATACGAAAGAATTCATTAGAGATTGGATTAGTAATATCCAATGAGAATGACTTGTTAGAGATGGGATAAGTAGTATCCTAGAACGAGTGCGAAGAGTATATTTTTAAAATGAAAACAATTTTTGTTTTAAAATTTAAGCCTTATTCGAATTTGAATATTTTATTTATATTGAATTTCGACAATCCATTATATAAAGATTTTGCATATACGCCTTGCAAACGTATATTCGAAGTTTTAATATACTGGATAGATATGGAATCACACTCTAGTCCCCCAGACATGATTCTGATGATGGCGCGCCATCATCAATATTTGTGCTCGAGTTTTGAAAGTGGGATATTTATATATTTCCAGTTGACGGGTGTGAGAACCAAAAACTAGATAGGGCTATTGTGTGAATTGGCATCAGAAACATGATTTTTTGTATATTATGAATTTGAAACATTAATTCACAAATTGATTGATGGCTGTGTTGTATGATTATTGATTATCTAATAAAACCATTATGTGAAAGAACGGTACATATAACCAAATGGTACCAAATATTGAACTGAATTGAAAATTGTTTGAAATTGTATACATGTAGATGCATATATATTGGACAGGTCATTGCAAAGAGGCTAAAGCAGAGGAATAAAATTGTTTGCCCTACAAATAGGTACATGTTTATTGTATTTCTTGGAGTTTTTGATGATTTTATGAGCTGTTCGGCTAGCTGCTTAGCTGTTTCTTTTTCTTTTTGGATTGGAGAGGCCTGTATGGCGATTTCGGGATTTTCCCGGTGATCCCGTATAGGGGAGGTTAAGGCGAAATTTTTTGAAAATTTAGGCTGTTAGCCAAATTTTTGAAGAATTTGAAAAGTTCTTAGAAACTGAAAAGTTGAAGAACTTAAGCCATAATGAAAATAATGAAAGTTGAGTTGGTTAGTAGAACAACTTTCAGCTCCGTTCTTTTCGAGGATGAAAAGATTTTTAAGTGGGGGAGATTGTAATAACCCGGAAAATCCGAACCAATTTAAAAATTTTATTTTGGCAATTTTAATAAATTTTGAATATTTAAAATGAATTATTTTAAATAATAACGATGAGAAATTTATTTTGAATAGAATTCGAACGTATATATTTATTTGAATCGTCGTTAGAATATATATATTTACTTTTAATTATAAAAGGAATTGAAAAATGCGCGGTAGTTCGAAAATTCGATTTCGAATTTCAAATGAACGCACAGAATTCAAAATAAACCAGATTTTAGTGAAACCAAAAATATTAGAATCTATTTGAGAACATCTTTCCAACGAGTCCGAAAAATCAAAATTTATAGCTGGAATAAAAGTTATGCCCAGTTGAAAATTCAAAATAGTCGCTATGGAATTTTGGTCCTTAAAAATAGCAATTTTGCAAACGACCTCCGTTTTCGACGAAATCACTTTTGTTGGATCCGGGATGTCAAGTTATTTCTAGATTCCAAAAATCATAATTTTCTCAATCAATAGGTGAGCATAGCGAAGGAAAACGTGTTTTGTCAGTTTCAGTCAATTTGGATCGACCAGAAAATGGCCATTTTTCAAATGATCTCCAAATTTGATGAAATTAGTTTTGTTAGAACTGTATCGTCAATATGAAGTTAGAAAATATTTTTCGGGAATTTTTAGAGTTCGTATGTGGCCCCGGTAAATTGAAATGTGCATTCAAAATCAATATATAGATTTATATTTTGATTTTAACGAAAACAGATCGAAATAGCCAAACTGGCTTACGATACATATCCCATTGTGTTCGGAATAGGAGTAATTAGCTAGGGACGACAGGAGGTGGGGCTCGTTTGGAGTTCAAAATAAAAAGTTACTTTTTGAAATTAAATTAAATAATTAAATATAATAATATATAAGCCCCCCACACCCCGTAACCCTAAAATCAGAATTCCACGATCTAAATAAAAGCCGGCCCCTTCTCTGTGAACCCGTCACCCTCGTTCATCAACCCACTTCCACCCAATGCGCCACCTTCCCATCAACTGACCGCCTTTGATCGATCGCCCCCTCCCCTACTCGACGTTGATGACGGTCCCTCCCCTTTTCTCAGTTGAAACATGCGCACAAACCCCATCTTCCACCAAAACCTGCCAGCAACGGACAAGTGACAGGCCACCGTCGCCTCCGGCACCCCTGCGCCACCTTCCACTGGCCGGCACCGCCCCCTCAGCCTCGACTCCGACAGTGAAGCCCCCCTACGCTGAAAACAAAGTGAGTTTTTTATTTTATTTATTATTCAATTTTCTTTTCAGTTTTATCTATTTTTATAAGTAAAAAGTTAGATTTTTAAAACTATAAAAAGTTAGACTTTGAAAACCATAAAGAAGTGATTTTGAAAACCGTAAAGAAGTGATTTTGAAAACCGTAAAGAAGATATTTTTAAAACCGTAAAGAAGAGATTTTTAAAACGATAAAGAAGTGATTTATATATATATATATATAACAATGATATAAATATGTGAATTTTATTTTAGAAGTAGCGGTACAAAAATATGATTTTTAAAATATGAATCACAATGTAAAAATATGTTTTTTATGGTATGAACAACATTATAAAAATAATATTTTTATCTATGAAGTCGAGTTATAAAAATAGAATTTTTATATAGAAAGAAGTATTGTAAAAATATATGATTTTTATATATGAAGTGCCATTAGAAAAATAGGATTTTTTTAAAATAAACATCATATTAAAAATGCGATTTTTACTATGAATAGCGGGAAAAGATCGCATTGGAATTTTGGGCAAGTCCGAGCCATTCAGAAATAAAGAACAGGCGGAGTGGAACCCCAAAGGTGAGAACTTCTCACTTTTATTTTATTTTCTAGTTGAAATATAAACTAGGATGCAGACGGTTCTTAGCAGCACCCGACACCCGTCGTCCACAGACCATGGACGACTTGTATGTTTGTTTGTTTGTGTTGTGAAAATTGATTGTGTGATGTGGAATGGAATAAATATTTTATAGTTAAGAATATAATTTTTAACGTGTATATGTATAAATAAATATTCATAAACAAATTAGACGATTTGTTTATGTACACCCATTTGACCGACATTGATTGGGACGATAAATTTTACACATCGCCCAACTACACAAAGAAATCAGTGTTTGTTGTTTGAAAACCCCACACGAGTATTGGGATGATATTGGACATACACTAATCCCAATAATTAGTTGTATGTCGATCGAATGATTGACAGGCTGCGTTAAATATTTATATTTGATGCTTATGCAGTGTAGAATGCACTTTGGATGATGGTTGACTGTGTTTGATTGTTGTTGTATACATATGTATATGAAATCCATATAATTACATTATATGGTAATTGACTGTGTCTGATTCCAGTTCAGAAAGAATGAATATTTTAAAATAACGAATATTTTAAAATAATATTCAGTAAAAGATCAAAATATGATTTTGATGTTCGATTTGGGATGGACACGAATATATTTAAATATATAAAGCCGTGTTGATTAGATTAACGCCATTTTGATGTGAATGATATTTATATCGATTTTATTCATTTTTATAATGAATATCAAAAAGGAATTGATTTCAAAATCTAATGTTTTGAAAATATTATCATTTATATATCGTTGATATGGAATATTCAATTTTGATTTGATATTGAATATGAAGTTGAAATCGTTTTGAAAACGAATTTAAAACGATTTATAAAATACGTTTTAAAAGGAAGTCGATGAAATATATATAATGTATATAATATATATATAATGGCCTGAACAGAAAGCGGCTCGCCACGGCAGTTCGTGAATTTCGACCATTGACTTCGAACGGACATTACGGGAGGTCCAACCGTCAGATTCTCCTAAAACCAGAACCGTTGGGTTCGTATCAAAAAGAGATTTCTAAAAATATTAGAGATTTGAAATCTAATGGTTGGATTTGGAATTATGTCCAAATCAAATTTGGAAAAGGTCGTAGTAAGTGCAGTTCGATTGCCGTTTATGGAAATTGACCGTACAAGCCTCGATAAAATTATTAAAAATATCAATAATTAGTGTAAAATCATAAGAAATGATTTGGAAAGAATTGGCGTGAAAAATCCCATATTTGAAAAGATAAAAATAGATTTTTATCGAAATGAACTAGTTATGAACTAGAATTACAATCCAAATATTTTTAAAATAAATAAATTGGATTTTAAATGGTTTTAAAAATAACCAGAATTTCTAATATATAAATTGGAAATGGATTTGAATCGGAATCGTCTTCGGAATATTTCGATGTTTGATTTCGTGATTATACAGATATTGTTATGGAAATTTGAAAGATATAGATATATATATCGTTATTCCAATACATTATTTGTTGGTTTCAGAATTTGATACTGAATATAAGACGATATATTTTCTATTCAGAGCCTTGTATTTAATATCAAATTGGATATTGGGTTCGTCATGAATGGTATCTTTAATAATACTGTTCTTGGACCGAATGGAGTTAAGAAAATTAGAAACTGACTGGAGATTAGTTAAGTTGAATGGTTGCCTGGTGTTGATCTGATGTTGGTTTCGACCTTCAGGGTTAATACTTAGGGGATTGTTATCTTACTAATTTACGGTTAGAGGCTAATGTTAATTGGGTTTATTGTGAACTGTGTTTTTAACGACATTCGTTCTTCAACCCGATTTACAATGAAATGTGATTTGGGATTTATAAATCTTTTTATTTAGATTTAACGGGAGTTTTCCACGGTAACATTTTCCAATTTAATATATTAAATTGGAATTGAATGGAATTCGATTTGATTATAATCGAAGTGAGCTTCTTTGGAGGAAGACTGTTAATACATATGGAATTTAAGAGGCGTTGCCATTATTCCATTTATATTATTGGTCGGATATGGAAATTGATATCGATTATATATTGATTTGTTTTTCCATGAAGATTCCAAAATTAATGGAATGTGATTTGGGTTGGCGTGAATGGTATTGTAACACTCCACACCCGCTAAGGTCACTCACTAAGGGAATGCCTTAACTTCGGTGGAGTATTTTAAGTGAATATAGAACAGAAAAATTACAACAAGACAGATATAAATAATACTTGAAATCTAAAACATCATTTCATTGCAGCAGAAGATAAACATGTTTGGTTACATATCAAAACCAACTAAAACAAGAGTCAAGTACTAAATATCCATCCTGATAAAACATAAGTACATAATCCCACTACATAACTAGCATCATGAACTCATAGCATATGACTTGTATAACTTGCATAACATCATGAACACATAGCATATGATAACATAACTTGCATTGATCCACATACATAACCATAACCTCATTATATCCTATCATAATTAGTTTAGCAATTGCTTGCTAAAGGCATAGAAACTCACAACTTGTTGATTAGCACTCCTATGAAGAAGATTAAGTTGCTAGAGTTGATTAGAAGTTGATTTGAGAAGCTATCTTCCTCTTTAATTTGTGGTGGCTACCTCCAAGTTGCATTTTGACGGCATAACGACGTTGTATCTATTTTTAGTATGAATTAGGGCAGTCTTAGGGTGTATTTATAGAATTAGGATGTAGTTTAGGCCCTTAGATTAACCCTAATTTAGTTTAGAGCCGTCAGATTTCGTCACAAGCCACCAAAACACAGCACAAAGCTCAAATCAGTGCACCCAGGCCAAACTGACCGACAGGGGGGGTCGACCCCTGGGTCGACACATGGGTCGACCCCTTGGGGGGGTCGACACCCATGTCGACCCTAGTGTCGACACCCTCTGTCTGGCGGGAATTTTCCCGCCTCTTCTGAAATTTGAAATTTGAATATTTTAAATCTGTTTTGAATTTTCCGAAACTTCGGATGGCCATAACTTCTTCATACGAAGTCCAAATCACGCAAACTCAGACTCTATCTCAACCAGAATTTCGAGACGAACACAATGGCGCAACCCATTTCCCTTAATTCTCACGTCCGAGTTTAATTATTCTTTAATTACTAAACATTAATATTAAGTGAAATTCGGGGTGTTACATTCTCCCCTACTTAAAGGATTTCATCCCCGTAATCTCCAAGTCAAGAAGAACGTATCCTACCAACCAAACAACCATTTACTCAAACCATCAAACACTGGCATCCATTGTCCTTAAAGTTTCTAATGCTGTATGAACATATGCAAAAAGTGTGTGTATATGTTTCCTGTCTAATGCAAAATCAGGCGGTCTACTGATTCAGTTGACCTCCTTAATGCAAACCATGATAGTGTCATGCATCCAATATGTATGCGAAAGAATCCTATTGACACATACTATTACTACATGTGTGCACAACCATTATACATCCATTAATATAGCTACCTACACACAATTATATGCAATATGCAATATGAAGTGACTGAGCCGATCTAGTGTCTAAAGTGTGTGCGTATGCATCCACGAGCAACCACTAGAAAACACTTGCATCCACACGCATCCATCAATCATAACATGTCTCAAACACATGTTTCGACCATAGGTTTACCCTATCTAAAGGTCAACGATACTAATGAGAGGACATACTAAAGATAAGATAAGTACTAGACAAACGATAAAGGAGAAGTTAAAAGACATACCCTAAAAAAGGAATGGGTACAATGAACGCATCTTCGCTTCTGTCTCCCAAGTAGCATTGCTCTCATCCTCTTCCCATTGCACTTTGACTAGTCGAACCTCTCTTTTTCTCAACTTCCTAATCTCTGACCCAAGGATACGGGTAGGAGCTCGTCGAATAGTCGCATCACGCTCTACCTCCACTTCTCTAAGCAAGCTCGGCTCTACCACCTCTGCGGTCTCATGTAGGCACCTCATCAAATGTGACACATGGAATACGTCATGTACCCCACTAAGTCTCTCGGGTAAATCCACTCTATATGCCATCCGTCCAATCCTTTACTTAATAGGAAACGGTCCTACAAATCTTGGTGCTAACTTCCCAACGGACCCAAAGCGAACAACATTCCGTAATGGAGATACTTTGACAAAGACCATGTCCCCAACATCAAACTCCAGATCCGTCCTCCTCTTATCCGCGTAAGATTTCTGCCTATCTTGCGCTGCTTTCATCCTTCTTCAAATCAAATCAATCTTTTCCGAAGTCTCTCTAACCATATCAGGCCTAAGCAAGATCTTATCCGTAGATTCCCACCAACATGTAGGTGATCGACAAGGCCTTCCATAAAAAGCTTCGAAAGGAGCCATACCAATACTAGACTGAAAGCTGTTATTATATGCGAACTCCACCAATGGAAGATGCTCTTCCCATGTACCTCCAAAATCTAAGATACATAGCCTCAAAAGGTCTTCTAGAACACGATTCACCCTCTCGGTCTGGCCGTCCTCTGAGGATGATATGCGGTGCTCAAACACAACTGAGTCCTCACTGCTTCTTGCAAACTCTTCCAAAACTCGCTAGTGAAGATAGGATCTCGATCACTCACTATGCTAGAAGGTACCCCATGCAATCGAACTATCTCTCGAAGGTAAACTGAAGCTAGCCATGGAGCAGTCCTCTTGCTCTTCACGGGTATGAAATGGGCGCTCTTAGTAAGTCTGTCTACCACAACCCAAATTCCCGTATTACCCTTCCTCGATCTTGGTAACCCATCAATAAAATCCATCGAGACGCTATCCCACTTCCATTGCGGAACTTCCAATGGGTGAAGCAACCCACTAGGTTTCTTTTGCTCCGCTTTCACTTGTTGGCACACCAAGCATCTAGCGACATACTCGGCCACATCTTTCTTCATACCGGCCCAAAAGATAACTCGCTTCATGTCTTGGTACATCTTGTCCCCACCGGGATGAATGGTCATCTTCGAACGATGCGCATCATCAAGTATAGCCTTCCTCAAACCCTCGTCTTGCGGTACACAAAGTCTACCGTCTCTACGCAACCACCCCCTATCGTCTAGGCTGTACCTACTCAAATGGCTGGATGACTCCCCCCTTATGAGCTTCTCTACTAACTCAACCAACTGTGGGTCATCCCGCTGTGCCTCGCCAATCCATCCCAAAAGAGTAGGTCTGACCTCTAAGGATGCTAGCAAACCGGGTATAAAGTCAACGGAAGGTCTGAAATCAAACATCGAGATAAATTCCAAGCTTCGTCGTTCCACGAACAATGGACTCAAGGACAACCTTTTTCTGCTTAAGGCGTCTGCCACCACGTTACCCTTGCCAGAGGTATATGCTATCTCGAAATCATAGGATGCTAAGAACTCCGTCCACCTTTGTTGTCTCAAGTTCAGATCCTTTTGAGAAAACAAGTACTTCAATGATTTGTGGTCAGTGAACAATTCGAACCTCTCTCCAAGAAGATAATGGCGCCAAGTCTTAAGCGCAAAAACAATAGCGGCCAACTCTAAATCATGGGTAGGGTAATTTTTCTCATGCTTTCTCAACTGCCTTCCCCCATAGGCTATTACCCTTCCCTCTTGCATTAAGACTGCGCCTAGTCCTGTCCCACAAGCATCGGTATAAACAACAAATGGCTTACTCCCATATGGCAACACTAAGACTGGAGCTGTGGTTAAAGCTCTCTTTAACCGTTGGAACGCATCATCACAATCTACGTCCCATGCGAAGACTAGATTCTTCTTTGTCAAGCGAGTTAATGGGGCTGATTTCTTCGCGAAGTCCTTGATAAACTTCCTATAGTAGCCAACCAACCCCAAGAAACTCCTCACCTCGGTAGCACTCTTCGGAACCTTCCAATCTTGGATGGATACTACCTTCGCGGGATCCACAGCTATCCCTTCCTTAGAGACTACGTGCCCTAAGAACCGCACTTCCTTCCTCCAAAAGTGACATTTAGAGAATTTAGCCTTAAGGCTATGCGCTCGAAGAGTCTCTAACACTTCCCTAAGATGTAGGGCATGCTCTTCTTCACTCTTAGAAAAGACTAAGATGTCATCCACAAAGACCACCATGAACTTATTAAGGTACTCCCTGAACACCCTACTCATCAAATCAACAAAGTATGCAGGGGCGTTCGTCAAACCAAATGGCATCACAAGCCACTCATAGAAACCATCCGGAGTCCTAAAGGCAGTCTTGTCTATGCTATCCTCAGCCACTCTCAACTGATGAAACCCCGTGGCCAAGTCCAACTGCGAAAATACTGAGGCGCCAACCAACTGATCAAAGAGATCATCAATCCTCGGCAATGGGTGTCTATTCTTCTTTGTGAGCTTGTTGAGTTCTCTATAGTATACACAAAGTCTGAGGGACCCATCCGCCTTCGTGGCAAAAACTACTGGAGCACCCCACTCCGATATACTTCGTCTTATGAACCCCTTCTCAAGCAACTCCCCTACTTGCTTATGGAGTTCCCTCCTCTCACGAGGAGCCATGTGGCGCACTGGCAAAGATACTGGTTTAGCATTGTCCACCAGATATATTCGGAAGTCTATCTCCCGCTTCAGAGGTAAGCCCTTCACCTCCTCAAACACATCCGAGTACTCCCGGACCACTCTAACAGATCGCAAACTCTCGACCGAAGCGTCAAGCGATTCAAGATAACTTAGCATAACAGAATCCATGGGATTACAAGAGATCTCGAGAGTGTTACCCAAGCGGGTCATGAGCCTAACAACTCTCCTTTCACAATCAAGAACGATACCATTACTGGATAACCAGTCCATGCCCAAAATCAACCCATAGCCCGTGAAGCCCAAAACAAAAGCATCACATCTAAACTCAACGCTAAGTATGGAAATCTTCAAACCCAAACATATCATGGACAAATAAGTGGAGCCCCCAATTGGGTTTGAAACAACCAAGGGATCATCTACTAGACTGGTGTCTAAGTGCAGTGACTCAACTAATGATGATGAGATAAACGAATGCGATGCGCCAGAGTCAAACAAAGTACGGACAGGATGATCAAACAGAAAAACCAGACTTTCAACGGAAATAGTTCTACCTCTTTCTTGAATCGGTGGAACCGCGAGAGCCTGAACTTGCCCCCTTGCCTGACCTGGTGCCATAAGAGCTTGCACCTGTCCCCCTGAGGTAGATCCCGTGCTTTGCTCCTTCTTATGGCAGTCCTTCACTAGATGCCTTGCTTTGCCACAGTGGAAGCAGCCAGTCTTCTTCTTCTTCCGATAATCTTTGCTTAGGTGGCCTGGTGTCCTGCAATTGAAGCATTTCTTCTTTCCCTTGCCACCGTTGCTTTTCCCACCCTTGTTTTGCTGTTGCTGTTGAGGTCTCTTCTGATCTCCTTTCTTCTCGGGTGCCTTATTAGCATTGGGACCCTTCTCTTCCTCATGCATGAGTGCCATGTCTACTAGCTTCTCAAAGGTGGCCCCCATAGGGATGTGAGTCATAGCCAATCCATGCATTGGTTCATTCAAGCCCTTAACGAACCTCAAAGCCTTCTTCTCTGGTGTATTCACCATGTCTATGCCAAATCTTGCTAGCTGATTAAACTTGTTGACATATTCCTTTACTGATAGGTTTCCTTGCTTTAGAGTCAAGAACCTTTCCATATACATATTTTCTTCCGCCCTTGAAAGAAACTTTGCCACAAATCTTTGCCTGAAATCCGCCCAAGAGTCAACAGGGTGCTCTCCATTAGTGACCTCCCACCAGAACGAGGCCTCTCCCTTCATTAACCAAGCAGCTAACTTGACTTTCTTTCCTTCTTCCATCTCAAAGATATCTATAAACTCTTCTACCTCCTTAAGCCAATCTCTAGCTTCCACAAAAGTTTCTGATCCTTGAAAAGGTTTCCCTCCCATAGCCTTAAATTCCTTGCAAGTCCTAGCAAAAGTATCCGTGCGAGGAGGAGGAGGAGGAAGATCGGGTGCAACTGTTGGTGGAGGAACATTTGTTGGACCCGCAGCGGTGGCCCTAGCCTCCATCAATCTTCTATACCATACTGGTATCGTCACACCCTCCGGAAAGTTAAGATCCTCAGCCATGCTGAAACGAAAAAGGAAAGATTCAAAACGGAGAATTCGAAAGATAAAGATATGGCTATTGGGGATTATGCTTTTCTTTCAAAAGCTTTCTCTTAAAAGACATGTTTTTGAAAATACTTCTTCCAAAAATGTTTTTAGAAAAATAGTTTTCTAAAAATTTTATCTGTTCCGGTAACCTTCAGTTCTGATACCACGTGTAACACCCCACACCCGCTAAGGTCACTCACTAAGGGAATGCCTTAACTTCGGTGGAGTATTTTAAGTGAATATAGAACAGAAAAATTACAACAAGACAGATATAAATAATACTTGAAATCTAAAACATCATTTCATTGCAGCAGAAGATAAACATGTTTGGTTACATATCAAAACCAACTAAAACAAGAGTCAAGTACTAAATATCCATCCTGATAAAACATAAGTACATAATCCCACTACATAACTAATAGCCATAATAGAAAAGATAAGCTGGGCTTTACATCACGGTCCAAGCTCCAAAAGATAGATAAAGAAATCTGATCAAAGCCCACTAGTGCTAGGCCCACTCTGAGAACCTGAGGGTTGGGAAAAAGATAAAAACAACGGGGTCAGACATAAGTCTGAGTGAGCCCTATAACTTTAACAATACAATCATTAAAGTAATTAGGGTATGATATAAAATTGGTACGGTGATGACTGAGGATAAATGACTACACTAAGCAGCCAACTAGACATAGGATGAACTAAGGTAACGGTAAAGACGCATCTACCCACCCAAGGGTAATTACTACACTGCACCACACCAGTCACTCCTATTTAAAGGTTGATCCCACCCAAGGACTTAGAAAATATAACTAGTAGTTTCTTGTACCCCTAGCTGACCACATAGGTGCCGTCTGCCGCTATCTCCACTAGGTGTACCCACTACTCCCCAAGCGATCGGCTCCCTAACGTAGATACCTGTGCTGGCCCCACAGTGGGGTGTATCACTCCCCAAAGTGGCAACCCGATACAACCAACGGTGCACGGCTTATACCTACACGATGCAACAACGTCTTACCTACCAGCCCGGGTCCACACACGCATATGAAACCCATTGGACTTGCGTTGCCACCGCTAACCCGTTTTGGCCTCTTATAGTCAAGCCCAGTACGCGTGTCCCGTCCTCGACATGGGTCGAGCCCAATAAGATACATATGGGTTACTGGTTGAAATGGGCCCCCACAAGGTACCCACCTAAGCTTGTCCCTTTTTCTAGTGCATCCCACTTAACCCTTTAATCATGTTTAATTACATGTTTCCACTTGGTTAGGTATTCTAATCGTATTTTCTATTGCCACCCAAGGCAACCCACTAGATTTCCACATGCCACCCAAGGCACTTACTTGATTTCCACATGCCACCCAAGGCACCCACTTAACCCCTCATGCCCCACTACATGCTTACCTGGTTAAGTGTTTCTTAATTGATTAAGAACGTAACCTTTGTAAAGACCTCTCACACTAGACTGTCTTTTATGGCAGCTGGATTTGCCGGTCGGTTCCGGGCAGCCTTACGCCATAACAGAGTCTAACCTCGTGTCTTTACACTTGTCACGTATTTAGTTTATGCCTAAGACCTCTCACATTGGGCCAATCATTTGTAGCCGCTGGATTTGCCGGTCGGTTCCGGGCAGTCTTATGCTACAAAAGGGTCCAACCTCGTGTCTTAGTCGATTAATTACACCTAATTAATCACCCCCATATTTTGAATTAATTTTCCCTAATTAATTCCAATTTAATGATGTACATAATTGACTCAATTATGTCCATCCACTTATGGTATGCAACATCATACCAATTTCATCACAATTTTGTTAACCTGAATATTAACTCCATCGTTTCCCACGTAATACGCTAACATGACATACTTAAAAGGGAAGATTCATCACAAATACAATGGGTTCAACTTAGCATAACATTAGCATCAACATGGGTTTTAAAGGTGTCAACTTGCATATATGACCATAGCATCAAACCCAACTAGCATAAATAATCAACCCAACTTGCATGAATCACATATGTCGTAAAGAGGGTAACTTGCATAAGTTACTTATGTCATACAAAGGGGTAAACTTGCATATGTATGTATGACATACAAAGGGGTTAACTTGCATATGTATGCATATCATACAAAGGTGTAAACTTGCACATGTTACTTGCATATAATCAAACACCAAACTTGCATAACATGTCATATATGAACTTGCATATAATCAAACACCAAACTTGCATAACATGTCATATATGAACTTGCATATAATCAAACACCAAACTTGCATAACATGGTGTCATAATGGATCAATGTTTATCATAGTGATTTGCATAACTAGCATCATGAGCACATAGCATAAAACTTGCATAACTAGCATCATGAACATATAGCATAAAACTTGCATAACTAGCATCATGAACTCATAGCATATGACTTGCATAACTTGCATAACATCATGAACACATAGCATATGATAACATAACTTGCATTGATCCACATACATAACCATAACCTCATTATATCCTATCATAATTAGTTTAGCAATTGCTTGCTAAAGGCATAGAAACTCACAACTTGTTGATTAGCACTCCTATGAAGAAGAATAAGTTGCTAGAGTTGATTAGAAGTTGATTTGAGAAGCTATCTTCCTCTTTAATTTGTGGTGGCTACCTCCAAGTTGCATTTTGACGGCATAACGACGTTGTATCTATTTTTAGTATGAATTAGGGTAGTCTTAGGGTGTATTTATAGAATTAGGATGTAGTTTAGGCCCTTAGATTAACCCTAATTTAGTTTAGAGCCGTCAGATTTCGTCACAAGCCACCAAAACACAGCCCAAAGCTCAAATCAGTGCACCCAGGCCAAACTAACCGACAAGGGGGGGGGGTCGACACCCATGTTGACACCCTCTGTCTGGCGGGAATTTTCCCGCCTCTTCTGAAATTTGAAATTTGAAATTTGAATATTTTTAATCTGTTTTGAATTTTCTGAAACTTCGGATGGCCATAACTTCTTCATACGAAGTCCAAATCACGCAAACTCGGACTCTATCTCAACCAGAATTCCGAGACGAACACAATGGCGCAACCCGTTTCCCTTAATTCTCACGTCTGAGATTAATTATTCTTTAATTACTAAACATTAATATTAAGTGAAATTCGGGGTGTTACAGGTATCTTTAATAATAATATTCTTAGACCCAATGGAATTAAGAAAATTAGAAACTAACTGGAGGTTAGTTAAGTTGAATGGTTTCCTGGGTATTGATCTGATGTTGATTTCGGCCTTCGGGGTTAATACTTAGGGAATTGTTCACTTGCTAATTTACAGTTAAAGGCTGACAAAATGGAATGTGATTTTGGGTTTATCGTGAACCATGTTTTAAACGACATTGGTTCTTTAACTCGGTTAAAGACAGGATATGGTTTCCCAAGTTATACAATCGTTAATATTGATTTTTGGGAAGATTAAAACCAAATGGAGTTTTAATGCATCTTTAATTAGATTGAAATGTTATCCAAAGGAAGATTAAAGAATAAATTTAAAGAATTTATCTTTGATAAAATTAATGGGAACCTTTCCCAAAGTATAAGAATATTTGAATAAAGGAATATTCTAGATTGGAATGAGGCGTATGTTGTGTTCTTATAGCACTTGTTGATTATATACGCGAGTTATTCAGAAAGACCAGGTTTATCCCATTCTGAATAACTGATTCAACGATATGTCGAGGATGAAGACGGTGGTCGAAGACCAGAGGTCTTCACATCCTTTGGATGATTACTGATGTCTTGATTGGGCTGTACACCCAAGGCAAGGTAATAAGTGGTGATCGTCCAGACGTACTTGGAGATCGACGGATATGCGAGGGCCTCTCCCCTGTATTGGACAAATGAGGGAGGAATAAGGTGCCTCCGGTTTCGTTTAGACCCAGAACGGACTTGTAAATGGATGTGTGTCTGACATCGAATTTCATTATGTGTGATTGATAAACATCTTGGTATGCTGAGATGCAAATGATCAAGGCTTCTGTTGTAAAGCAGAGTCTTGTGGTTGATGATCAAAGAACGGCCTTTGTGGCGTAGCTTTGTGCAGCGTTAATTCGCGAGCCTCACACCCCGGTGTGAACCACAAACGGGAGAGGACCTCAAGGAGGGCATGCGTTTCCTTCTAGCTAGGAGTGGTGTCAGAGTTTTGCACGCCTTGGCATTTTACTTATGTGGATGATGGATAGGAGGCGCCTCGGTTATATCGGTCAATCCGGGACCAATGGAGTCATTTGGCTCACTGACGCCCCATAGGGCGGGGAAACACATGTTCAAGCATTTTAATCCACTCCGTGTGGACTGGCCCTGACGATCGAAGGGACGATGCGTTCTGTTCCTGAGGGGCGGGCTAGAGCGTCTCGAAGTGGTAAGGACGATCCCTTATCTTGGTTCACAGATGGGAATCCAACTTCTAATACGTGACATTTGAGGTTTTGATTGTAAATCTATATATGGCGACATAGTGGTATGAGGCACTTATGCCCTCTATAATTAATACTTATGATTGAAATTGTTTTGACATTATACACTTATAGTAATAATAAAACATGAAATTTCACGTACCAAGCATTCTTGGCTATTATAAGGTAAAAACTCTATCCTTCGGCTTGCGTTGCATTGTGTGATGGGACCTGAGTCTTATAATAGCTTCATTGTTCTTTCTTTAGCATTGCGTTGCTGTTTATGCACTAGTATTCTTGGAAGGAAACCCGTTCCGTGTTATACAGCGTGGTCCCTTGATTTACCGAACTTTAAATTAAAGATTAATAACTGTTTTACTTCTCACACCAGTCACATAACTGACCTGGAGTTTATTGTTTTAACCTGAACTCTGGGTGCCCCTCTTTCCGCATGGGCAGCTAGTAGTTTTGGTTTTGCAGATTTATATTCACAGGATTCTGGTTTACAACTGGAATGATATTCGAAAAGCTCTGTATCTGTATATTCTTTTCAGTTGTGTTTTGTATTATTTTTCCGCTGCTATCTAATGTATTGTAAATCTCTGATACTTAGTAAATGTGTAATATTTTTTCATACGCTGTATATTCTTGTATTTTGATGGAATTGTTGTATTAAACAATGAAATGTTCTTCTGTTTGTGTTCTGATTCGTCTTGTTCTCAAAGTCAATCCGGGCTTTCCTTTACGGGGAAGTTTGGGTCGTGTCATTACCGCTTGTCCATCGAAATTTATATCTTGCAATTTTTGTATATAGTGCATCTTTATTATACTATGTGTAGTTTTAGTTTATAAAAAAACATAAATGAGAAAAGAAATAAGTGTACCTAAAATTATTTCACATGATTGTTGAACTAAATATAATCATTTTTGGTTCTACATGCATGTAATAAACCATATCTGGTGAGTATACTTATGTTTTGAATTAACTGGTAAAATTTACCTCTGGTATTGAAGAAATGTTACCGTTAACTTACCGCCAAAAATGGTAAATTTACCATTACCATATCGTTTTAACTGGTTTACCAATTTCAATAAAAAATGGTTACCGATCAATTGGTAATGGTAAATTTACTGTTACTGTAACAACCCTATTGATTATTATCTATATTTCTTTTTTTTTTTAGCCCAATCCTAGATCTAAGCCTATTATATTGATTTAGATTTTAGCCCGAGCCTATAAAAATATATTATTATTATCATCATAGTAGATTATATTCTTTTGTTTCTGTTATGATTTTCTAACATGCCAATATGTTTCTTAATTATCATAATAATATTCTCTATTTCTGTTACTTTTTAAATTATAACACTTGCCATAATTTATTGCAAATTCCTATAAACTTGTCTAATTTAGTATGACTTTTTTTAATATAGATCTACAGTTTATATATATGTTTAATATAAATTTAGTTTTACTTTTATTTAACCCTATAATGACCTGACTTTTTGCTCGCTCCAAGTCGGTAATTAAACTAACTCGAACCGTTCAAAACGACAGATTGATATTGCTTATGAAGTTGAAATACAAATCATCATAGAATCACAGAACATAATATCTCACAGCGGAAGTAAAATTTATAAAATATTACAAAATCTTTAAATTCTAAAATTTTCAAAATATCAGAGTATAGAATAAATATAGAAATAATGTAAGAATGAATATAGGACCATACTAATATTCGGAAATAAGCAGAGATGGGCATAACTGCATATGACATAGTAGATGGATGGCTGGATCTCCAACAAAACTCAAGCTCTAATAGATAGAACCTCAAGCTGCAATACTCGATCTGACCCGGGCATTTTGCAAGGAATAAAACAACAAAATAATCGAGTCAGGACTAACAGTCTCGTATAAGTGAATTAACTCAAATGAAGTGTCCACTGAAATGTACAATAACTTAATTCCATCCTCTAAGGATCCGGGAAACTAATATCTATATAATAGCACGCTATTATTGTAATGTCTATTCAGTAAAGTAAACATAATGGAAATAGCTTAAGCAGAATTACATTTTTACCCTTACAACCGTTTATAATACTGTAGTCTATACAGTGCTGTAAACCCACCGTAATCCGATGGCATCAAAAGGCACTCCATAGGTACAATACAAATCAAAATTGTAGGGAGCTCGATAAGGAAAATATGACAAGACACGCGAGGAATACCCATGGTAGGATTCTACCGGATTGCGGCTCCTGAGCCGGTGGTAACGCATAGTAGCAACTACCGCCTACCTCGAACAACACTCCCAAAATCAAAAGCGTCCCAAATCAGTCACATAGTAATAAAGATGGTATCGAAGAAGCGTGTTCGATTAGAGGTGCTACCTCACTAAACCCGGGCATGGCTCCTGTTTTAGTCATTTTAATTGTGACCCGAAGGTCAAGGCTAATCCGTCAACGTTCTCTTTCTTCAAATCCAGTAATCGCCTCCATACCATCCTACTTCTTTTCTGGAACTCCACCGCGTACACAGTTGTTAAAGTGGTATCGGTATTGGCAGCGAGTATGACATCTACCGACTCCGGTCTCTTTAACTACCAAACGTTTACATTTTTCACACCATGGCCATTAGATTAGAAATCATATTTCAAGTATCGCAAGTCGATTTATTTCAATTATTGCTCCAACATCAATTACTCAAATCATTGGTTCGATTAAAATTATAAAACCAATATTCACCATTCTCTTGTCAACCATTTGGTTTTAAGTGTCAACTTCCATGAAGTATCATTATTGCTAGAAATCCTTTATTTTCCCTTTTCATTCACTAGATTGGATTGCACATAAATCTTATCTGAGTTAATATTTTTTTTTTAAAAATAATTAAGTTTGAAAATAGTACATGTAATGTCCCGTATTTTTATGGTTAAATAATTAAATTATTTAATTATTTGAATAATGGTTTAGAGATTTATATGGTCGTTTAATTAAATAATATTGAGTATTTAATTAATGTAATAATTAAATAATATATTTAATTTTGAAATATTCAGAATTAGCTAAAATGGCAATATCGGGTGAATTGGACAATTCAAAATATATAATTCAGTTTAGAGTTGAATTATTCACGAATATATTATATAAACAAAGTTTGAACGTATAATTATATTATAATTATAATCGAGCTCGAAATGGTGCGGCAGTTCGTTATTTGGCGATTTGAACTTCAATAGAATATACAGGGTCCGTTTTAAATTGATTTCCATGAAACAAGAAACGTTCAGAGCTGGTGAAGTATATTTTCTAATGAAAGAGAAAAATCGGGATTTCATTGTGTACATTTTTATTTATGTCCAAATCAAATTTTCGAAAAGTCGATATGGAATTCCTTTATAAATTATAGCGATTTATTTATATCATAAAAGGATTTTTCAATATAAATTGAATATCGATTCAACCGGGATTTGAATATTGAGTTATAAATCCAATTGGAGCTATACGATATTCTATGTGAATATATATACGATAATATATAATTATTTATATTTAATTTAATTATTTTTAAATATATTTATATATTTAAATGGGTTATTTAAAGCTTTAAAAATAGCCAGTTTTTCAAACGACCTCCGTTTTCGTTGAAACTAGTTTTGTTGGATCCGAATATTAAATTATTATTAGATTTCAATTTTCGTGATTTCTGGAGTCAGTGTGTGGCCGTACGGATTTTTAACGTGAAAAATAGTCAGTATTTGGACGGTTAAAAATACGCTGTGTGAGAAAACGGAGTCGGAATTCGACAAAACCAGTTTCGTTGTGTCCGTAATGTCGAACTGAAGGTGTTTGTCCATTTTCGTGATTTTTGGGTATCGTGTGTGATCGTAGGGATTTTTAATGATAATTACAAACAGCTTTGCAATAAAAATTAATATTATAATGGAATATAAAAAATATATATCCACCTTATAAATAACCCTAAACATTTCTAACCCTAAATCAATTCTCCAGAAGTCAAACGAGGCGCCGTAACCTCAGGAAAAAATATAAACAGTAATTTCACGAGTTTGGAAAATCAAAACAATTCCAATATATTCCTATAAATTGAGAAATATATATGTGTGGATTCCTGGTGGTATTCTCTTCACTCTCATACCATTTTTGCATGGTTCGATACTCATTCTTGAGTTCGGCATTTAGCACAGGGAGTTTACGGTTATCGATTTTGGGAATTTGAAGCCTCAAATCGGGTTTTAGTATTATATTTGGGTTTCTAAGTAGAAACAACACTTACTTGAAGAAATTTGGGATTTTTGAGGTGAAAAGGGATCGATCTTTTTTCTGTAAAATCCGCGTATGGATGTGAAGTCGCGAATCACCCATGTGACGCGAGTTGAGGATGAGTTTTACAGAATCGAAGAGAAGTTGAAAGAGATTGAAATGGGATTGGTAGTTCTGGAATTCATAGAGTAGAGAAAGAGGAGTTGGAGCATGAAATTTCTGAAATGTCTGAAGAGGAGGATCAGAATTCTTGTATCGGGCAAGAAGGGATTTAACTGGTACGGGTTTTAATTGTGTTGGGCCGGAGGGGTTAATAGGTTAAAGGCCCAATAACTAGTTACTTAAATTTAAAACTATTTAAATTGTTGTTTAAACTTGTAATTACAATATTTCACTCGTACTGTATTAGAATTTCGAATGGTCAGATCTATTGGGATCCTATGGACGACGGCTACACAATGGAACTGACGAGAGGTGAATCGAAGTTCGTTACAATTTATAGCAAAATAAATTGTCCAATCTGAACTGACGATCAATTATCGTTATTTAACGATGACCGTCCAGCGTGAGTAAAACTCACCAACTCTGGTGTTATATTTTTATAACGTATTTTTAGAACTGATAGATGATGGATGATTCTGTGTGTTGACTATTTGGTTGAACTGCTTATGTTTGGTTGAAATTATAGATAACGATACATATATAAATCGTTAATCAAATATTGATTTTGTTTATCAAAATATTTCATATCGAAATGAAATCGATGTTATTATATTGTTTAACATCTGTAGATGCAGGAAAAGAGGTTGGAGGGATCCAACTAGATTCCTCAATATTTATAGTACTGTTGTTTTCACATATTGTAATATATGATGTGACATATAATTTGTGTCGATTATGTGTGTTTTAATGATATCAATCATTGTTATTTGCTATTTTAAGTACCTTAAGAAATACCGAGATGTAGAAAAGGGGATTTTCAAAGTGTATTTTGGAAATGAATTATTTATATAAAATCAATGGATTTTATATATAAAAGGAAAAGAATTTTATAAATGAAAATTATAAAATCAAAGAAGAATTGAAAAGGATATATTTGTAAAACATTTACAAATAGAATAGAAAAGGATATATTTATAAAACATTTCCAAATAGAATAGAAAAGGATATATTTGTAAAACATTTACAAATAGAATAGAAAAGGATATATTTGTAAAACATTTACAAATAGAATTGAAAAGGGTATATTTGTAAAACATTTACACAAAGAATTGAAAAGAATAATTATTTGTTAAATAAATAGAAAAATAAAAAGGAATATATATTGGGAAAATAAATAGAAGGATAAAAAAGAATATTTATTTAGAAAATAAATAAGATATCATAAAAGGAAATATTTGGAAAGTTAGTCGGATTGTAAAAGGAGTTAATCGAATATAGTTTATTCGAAAGGAGTTATCGAATATAGTTTATTCGAAGAAAGGAGTAAATCGAATACAGTTTATTCGAAAGGATTTAATCGAATATAGTTTATTCGAAAGGAGTTATCGAATATAGTTTATTCAAAGAAAGGAGTAAATCAAATATAGTTTATTCGAAAGGAATTAAATTGAATATTAGCTTATTTGAAAGGAGTTAATCGAATATAGTTTCTATGAAGAAAGGAGTAAATCGAATATAGTTTATTCGAAAGGAGTTAAATCGAATATTAGTTTATTCGAAAGGAGTTAATCGAATATAGTTTATTCGAATAGAATTAAAGGAGTTAATCAAATATAGTTTATTCGAATAGAATTAAAAGAGTTAATGGAATATAGTTTATTCGAAAAGAGTTAATCAAATATAGTTTATTCGAAAGGAGTTAATCAAATAGAATTAGAGGAGCTAATCGAATATAGTTATTCGAAAGGAGTTAACAGATTAGAGTTAATCGATTAGAGTTAATCCAATAGAGTTAATCAATCGAAGTTAATTGAATAGAGTTAAAAGAGTAATCGAATATAGTTTATTCAAATAGAATTAAAGGAGTTAATCGAATGTTACTTATTCGAAGAGAGTTAATCAAATATAGTTTATTCGAAAAGGAGTTATCGAATAGAGATTATTCGAAAGGGAATTATGCATTGAATTCGATTATATAGAACTCGGGAAAGTACTATTCACTTTCCGTTTTAATCAAGATTTATTTATAAATGAGTTGTTTGTTTATTTATCCAAATATATAAATAAAAGTTATATTTGAAGTTAGGTATTTTGGGAGTAGGGATTATAACGTATCGTTATAATTAATGTTTTTCATAAAAGAAGTGGATTCGTAAATAGAATCCGAGAGTTAATTAAGGAAGTTTGTTAAAGATTTAAAAGGAGAACTTTGTCTATTTCGAAGTTATAAATGTTGTTCAGTTAAGGTCTTAGAGGTAGTTATACCCCAACTTGATTGACTCCATTTGTAACTAATGAATGGTTAAGGTTCGATAGTGAAGGTTGGTTAAGTGAAATTAGTTAATGTGTGTAGTGTTTTGAGTTGGAATAGCGATGTTTTATTTAAACATCCGTTTAATTCCAAATGTAGGGGTATTGGAAACGTTTTCCAAATAAGAATCAGAAATGTTTTCTAATATAGAAAATAAGAAATGGAAATGTTTTCCAATGATAGTATCGTATATTTTCTAAATTTAGAAAATATGAAATGTTGAATATATGGAAACAGGAATAGGGAAATGGATAATTGAATGACAAATTAAATTAAAGTGGATCAGTGTTGATTGATGATTTGCTCGGAAAGATTTTCATTTGGAAAGATGACCGTTGTTTGTACACATGTTTTCCTTTGATAGTTAAATCACCGACTATCGAAGATTTTTGACCATTTGTCCGTCATCAATACAGAGAGACCAGGATCAGATTCATTATCTGAAAACCACTCTGTATGGGCATTAGCATTGCGAATATGATGAAGATAATTGAAGATGGAGTTATGCGAGGATTGTGTTGTTTACACAATACTGCCTTGGGTTCGTCCAGCCCCAGGACGACCTGTATGGAAGAATGTCTGACAGAGTATATTTAATATATCGCGTAAGTTGATCTCTTCAAACGTATGTACGTTTGGTGGCAGAGGAATTCATTTCTCTAAGTTGTATACCTATTGAATTTTTTGGGAAATCAAATTGTGATTTGGCGGGTATGACGATGTGACATTCAAAGTGAATAAATGTGTGATCTATCAGAGATAAGCGTGACCTCTAGCCTCACAACCGGGAAATGACAAAAATCGGGCAGGCAACATGGCTAAGTGGTTGGCTACCAATTAGGGTGTATTATCACCTATCTAGAGATATTAATTTCATTCTATAATCTATTGTTAATGCTGTACCATTCAGGAAACGGTTGCTGATCCCAACCGTTGGTGATATACATTCGATACACTCAAGCGAAATGAGTGGTCGGTCATGTGTGGCCAGGTTGCTATATGTTCTTGTTGAACCCAGTGTATTCCTCTCTAGAGGTACACTATCAGAAGGTGGTTCCATACCTTGTCATAGTTGGAAATCCATTATCCATTAAGTGCTCGTGGTTTTGATTGTATTCTATATATGTAGAACGTGAGATGAAAGCATTTCTGCAAGATGATTATTATATTGTGGTTGATAGACACTACTATAATATCAAAAGATTTTTGATATAAATAACATTATTTCTTTCAGAATGATTTGAAAGTTAAATCAAATTGATTTGGATTCCCATAAGTGAAAAACCCGTTCCGTTATATGGCGTGGTCTTATGAGATATCGTTTTATTGCTCAAACCGTTTTAAATTGTTTTACTCACACCTGTCCCATGACTAACCGAAAGTTTATTTTGTTTTGTTTTCCCTAAACTCTTAGGTGCCCAATTTTGTACGGGCAGTCAAGTAGTCAGGATTTTACAAATATACCTGGAGAGTTGGAGCAGGAGGCATCAGCAGCATTTATATGGCTATTGTTTATTTCCGATGTGTTGTAAGTGCTGTACTTTGATAATGATATGTATACTCAAGTACAATCTTTTATTTCAAAGTTATGTTATATTTTATTCGATCCGCTGTGAGATTCGTGTTTACTCTGATGTGGTGTGTTATTCTTCTTCTTCTTCTATTCTAAGTTTCTGTCTTATCTATTCTCACCCTCTAATTTCTTTCATGAACTATTCGGTGTTTCCGATGCTTGAATAGACGATATACTGTTGTATGCCGATATCCAGGATCGCGAAATCCCCGGGTCATTACAGTGGTATCAGAGCTGAAGGTTAAGTTATTACCTTGGCTCTGTGGCGTGACTCAGTAGAGATGGGGTTAGTAATACCCTAGATTGAGTTGAGTGTATAAATACGAGTGAACGTATTTGTTATTTGATATAAAATGGTTTTATATTGTGGGGATTTATTGATTGAGTTGCTTATGAGTTCTGGTCGATCAGTTTGATCCACTGTATCAGTAGGAGTTTATAAACACTCGAATACGATGAACTGACACAGTATGTTTTGGAAAGAGGGTAAATAAAAATAAGTTTACCCAAAGTATATTTTGATATAGATAAAAAAAAAATTGGAATTATAATATATTGGATATATTGGTTGTTATTATAATCGAGTAAGATTATAAATGAATTGGTTATATATAACTAATCCGAATTCATATAAGTGAAATATATGAAATCGAAATGAATTAAATCAGAATTTAAATCAGAATTTGGAAATTGAAATTCCGAAAACATGAAAAGTGTTTGTAAATGGCATTGAATTGAATATAAGAGAATTTTATAATCCTGGGAGATTTTAAATTGTTTTACAAGCATTTGGGGATGGTATTTTGAAATATATTTCAAACTGGAAATGTTTAGAAATGGTTTTGAAAAGTGATATAGTATTGAACTCACTTCGATCGCTGGAAAATAATTCTGATAATGACTGCAGCATCATCAGTATTCATTTTCGAGTTTTAAGTAACAGATTACTACCAAAAATTTTGTTTTTGGAAATGTTTTAAGAAAACAAGTTGCATTGATTCCGAAAGGGAATATTAGATTTTTGATATGGTAAGTGGTTTAAAAATTCCTAGGGAAAGATTTGTTTGAATTGAAACAAATTGAATTGAAGTTTGTGAAAGCAAGCTGGAATTGAATTAAAGCTAGTTAAGTTGAAATTGAATTGAATTAGAATATAATGATATCGAGTAAGTTGGATTAATGTCATAAGAATTTGGAATCGATGTTGGAATTTGAGTTCAGAATGGAAATTGACTTAGGTATAAGTGAATGGTTGGATTTGCGGATAAAAACAGATTGGAATTTGATTGGGATGATATGGGTATATGCTGAATTGGCAGCAGATGGAAATGATATAATGATATGCCCGACAAAAAGGTACAAGTTTATATTTGGTATAAGCATGAGATTTATGAGCCGAATTGGCAAGCCGCTTGGCTGTTTGATTTTCTTTTGGGTTGGAGATGGCCTAGAGAGGCAAGTCGGAGTTTGTGCTATTGACCAGTACAAAGGAGTTGCTGGCGATTTTTTTTGAAAATTTCGGATGTTAGAAAATTTTCAGGATTTTTGAAAATTTTCGTTGATAAGAATTAATTAATATTTAATTGAAATTAAATTGGTTCAATTGAAACTGAAGTTAAGATGTAAAAATAAGTTCTAACCAGTCAATAGGATTTGTTTTCTACCTTAGTAGTTTGGAGGACGAAATTATTTTAAGACGGGAAGAATGTAATGTCCCTTTTTTTACGGTTAAATAATTAAATTATTTAATTATTTAAGTAATGGTTTAGAGATTTATATGGTCGTTTAATCAAATAATATTGAATATTTAATTAATATAATAATTAAATATTCTATTTAATTCTGAAATAATCAGAATTAGCAGAAATGGCAATATCGTGTGAATTGGACAATTCAAAATATATAATTCAGTTTAGAGTTGAATTATATTCACGAATATATTATATAAACAAAGTTCGAATGTATAATTATAATCGAGCTCGAAATGGCGCAACAGTTCGTTATTTGGCGATTTGAACTTCAACTGAATATACAGGGTCCGTTTTAAATCGGATTTCCGTGAAACAAGAAACGTTCAGAGCTGGTGAAGTATATTTTTCTAATGAAAGAGAAAAATTGGGATTTCATTGTGTATATTTTGATTTATGTCCAAATCAAATTTTTTGAAAAGTCGCTATGGAATTCCTTTATAAATTATAGCGATTTATTTATATTATAAAAGGATTTTTCAATATAAATTTAATATCGATTCAGCCGGGATTTGAATATCGAGTTGTAAATCAATTGGAGCTATATGATATTCTATGTGAATATATATACGATAATATATATTTATTTATATTTAATTTAATTATTTTTAAATATATTTATATTTAAATGGGTTATTTAGAGCTTTAAAAATAGCCTGTTTTGCAAACAACCTCCATTTTCGATGAAGCTAATTTTGTTGGATCCGTAATATTATATTATTGTTAGATTTCAATTTTCGTGATTTTTGGAGTCAGTGTGTGGCCGTACGAATTTTTAATGTGAAAAACAGTCAGTATTTGGACGGTTAAAAATACGCTGTGTGAGCAAACGGAGTCGGAATTCGACGAAACCTGTTTCGTTGGGTCCGTAATATCGAACTGAAGATTTATGTCCATTTTGGTGAATTTTGGGTATCATGTGTGATCAGAGGGATTTTTAATGATAATTACAAACAACATTACAATAAAAATTAATATTATAATGGAATATAAAAATATATATCCACCCTATAAATAACCCTTATCATTTCTAACCCTAAATCAATTTTCCATAAGTCAAACGAGGCGCCGTAACCTTAGGAAAAAAATAAAAACAGTAATTTCTTGAGTTTGGAAAATCAATACATTTCCAATATATTCCTATAAATTGAGAAATATATATGTATGGATTCCTGGTGGTATTCTCTTCACTCTCATACCATTTTTGTATGGTTCAATACTCATTCTGAAGTTCGACATTTAGCATAGGGAGTTTAGGGTTATCAATTTTGGGAATTTGAAGCCTCGAATCGGGTTTTGAGTATTATATTTTGGTTTCTGAGTAGAAACGGCACTTGTTTAAAGAAATTTGGGATTTTGAGGTGAAAAGTGTTCTATCATTTTTCTGTAAAAACCGCATATGGATGTGAAGTCGCGAATCACCCATGTGACGCGAGTTGAGGATGAGTGGTACAAAATTGAAGAGAAGTTGAAGGAGATTGAAATGGGATTGGTAGTTCTGGAATTCATGGAGTAGAGAAAGAGGAGTTGGAGCATGAAATTTCAGAAATGTCTGAAGAGGAGGATCAGAATTCTTGTATCGGGGAAGAAGGGATTTAACTGGTACGGGTTTTAATTATGTTGGGCCGGAGGGGTTAATAGGGTAAAGGCCCAATAACTAATCACTTAAATTTAAAACTATTTAAATTGTTGTATAAACTTGTAATTACACTACTTCACTCGTACTGTATCAGAATTTCGAATGGTCAGATTCTTGGGATCGTATGGACGACGGCTACACCATGGAACTGACGGGGAGTGAATCGAAGTTCGTTACAATTTATAGCAAAATAATTGTCCAATCTGAATCGACGATCGATTATCGTTATTTTAACGATGACCGTCCAATGTACGTGATTAAAACTCACCAACTCTACCAGTTATATTTTTATAACGTATTTTTAGAGCTGATAGATGATTCTGTGTGTTGACTATTTGGTTGAACTGCTTATGTATTGGTTGAAATTATAGATAATGATATATGTATAAATCCTTAATCAAATATTGTTTCTGTTTATCAGAATATTTCATATCGAAATGAAATCGATGTTATTATATTGTTTAACATCTGTGGAAGCTGGAAAATAGGATGGAGGGTTCCAACTGGATTCCTCAATTTTTATAATACTGTTGTTTTCACATATTGTAATATATGATGTGATATATAATCTGTGTGGATTATGTGTGTTTGAATGATATCAATTATTGTTAGTTGGTATTTTAAATACCCTTAGAAATACTGCGATGTAGAAATGGGGATTTTCAAAGTGTATTTTGGAAATGAATTATTTATATAAAATCAATGGATTTTACATATAAAAGGAAAAGAAATTTATAAAAGAAAATTATAAAATCAAAGAAGAATTGAAAAGGATATATTTGTAAAACATTTACAAATAGTATAGAAAAGGATTTATTTGTAAAACATTTCCAAATAGAATAGAAAAGGATATATTTGTAAAACATTTACAAATAGAATTGAAAAGGATATATTTGTAAAGCATTTACAAATAGAATTGAAAAGGGCATATTTGTAAAACATTTACAAATAGAATTGAAAAGGAATATTTATTTGTTAAATAAATAGAAAAATAGAAAGGAATATATATTGGGAGAATAAATAGAAGGATAAAAAAAGAATATTTGTTTAGAAAATAAATAAGATATCATAAAAGGAAATATTCGGAAAGTAAGTAGGATTATAAATGGAGTTAATCGAATATAGTTTATTCGAAAGGTGTTATCGAATATAGTTTATTCGAAGAAAGGAGTAAATCGAATATAGTTTATTCGAAAGGAGTTAATCGAATATAGTTTATTCGAAAGGAGTTATCGAATATAGTTTATTCGAAGAAAGGAGTAAATCAAATATAGTTTATTTGAAAGGAGTTAAATCGAATATTAGTTTATTCGAAAGGAGTTAATCGAATATAGTTTATTCGAAGAATGGAATAAATCGAATATAGTTTATTCGAAAGGAGTTAAGTCGAATATTAGTTTATTCAAAAGGAGTTAATCTAATATAGTTTATTCGAATAGAATTAAAGGAGTTAATCTAATATAGTTCATTCGAATAGAATTAAAGGAGTTGATCGAATAAAGTTTACTTGAAAGGAGTTAATCGAATATAGTTTATTTGAATATAATTGAAGGAGTTAATCGAATATAGTTATTCGAAAGGAGTTAATTGATTAGAGTTAATCGATTAGAGTTAATGCAATAGAGTTAATTAATTAGAGTTAAATGAATAGAGTTAAAAGAGTAATCGAATATAGTTTATTCGAATAGAATTAAAGGAGTTAATCGAATATTACTTTTCCGAAGAGAGTTAATCGAATATAGTTTATTCGAAAAGGAGTTATCGAATAGAGATTATTCGAAAGAGAATTATACGTTGAATTCGATTATATCGAATTCGGGAAAGTACTATTCACTTTCCGTTTTAATCAAGATTTATTTATTTATTTATAAATGAGTTGTTTGTTTATTTGTCCAAATATATAAAAAAAAGTTATATTTGAAGTTAGGTATTTCGGGAGTAGGGATTATAACGTATCGTTATAATCAATGTTTTTCATAAAAGAAGTGGATTCATAAATAGAATCCGAGAGTTAATTAAGGAAGTTTGTTAAAGATTTAAAAGGAGAACTTTGTCTATTTCGAAGTTAGAAATGTTGTTCAGTTAAGGTCTGAGAGGTAGTTATACCCCAACTTGATTGACTCCATTTGTAACTAAGGAATGGTTAAGGTTCGATAATGAAGGCTGGTTAAGTGAAATTAGTTAATGAGAGTAGTGTTTTGAGTTGGCATAGCGATGTTTTATTTAAACATCCGTTTAAATCTTAATGTAGGAGTTTTGGAAACGTTTTCCAAATAAGAATCAGAAATGTTTTCTAATATAGAAAATAAGAAATGGAAATGTTTTCCAATGATAGTAACGTATATTTTCTTAATTTAGAAAATATGAAATGTTGAATTTATGGAAACAGGAATAGGAAAATGGATAATTGAATGACAAATTAAATTAAAGTGGATCAGTGTTGAATGATGATTTGCTCGGTAAGATTTCCATTTGGAAAGATGACCGTTGTTTGTACACATGTTTTCCTTTGATAGTTAAATCACCGACTATCGAAGATTTTTGGCCATTTGTTCATCATCAATACAGAGAGACCGGGATCAGATTCATTATCTGAAAACCACTATGTATAGCGTTAGCTTTGCAATCAAATATGATGAAGATAATTGAAGACAGAGTTATGCGAGAACTGTCCTGTTTACAGAATAGTGCCTTCGGTTTGTCCAGTCCCAGGACGAACTGTATGGAAGAATGTCTGACAACGTATATTTAATATATCGCGTAAGTTGATCTCTTCAAACATATGTACGTTTGGTAGTGGAGGAATTCATTTTTCTAAGCTGTATACCCGTTGTATTATTGGGGAAATCAATTTGTGATTTGGCGGGTATGACGATGTGACATTCAAAACGAATAAATGTGTGATCTGTAAGAGATAAGCGTGGCCTCTAGCCTCACAACCGGGAAATGACCAAAATCGGGTAGGCAACATGGCTAAGTGGTTGGTTGCCAATTAGGGTGTATTATCACCTATCTAGAGATATTCATTTTATTCTATAATCTATTGTCGATGCTGTCCTATTTAGGAAAAGATTGCTGATCCCAACCGTTGGTGATATATATTCGATACATTCAAGCGAAATGAGTGGTCAGTCATGTGTGGCCGGGTTGCAAGATATTCTTGTTGAACCCAGTGTATTCCTCTCTAGAGGTATACCATCAGAAGGTGGTTCCATACCTTGTCATAGTTGGAAATCCATTATTCAATAAGTGCTCGCGGTTTCGATTGTATTTTATATATGTAAACTTGAGATGAAAGCGTTTCTGCAAGGTGATTATTATATTGTGGTTGATAGACACTACTATAATATCATAAGGGTTTTGATATAAAAGATCATTTTTTCTTTCAAAATGATTTGAAAGTTAAATCAAATTGATTTGGATTCTCATAAGGGAAAAACCCATTCCGTAATATGGTGTGGTCTTATGAGATATCGTTTTATTGCTCAAACTGTTTTAAATTGTTTTACTCACACCAGTCCTATGACTGACCCAAAGTTTATTTTGTTTTGTTTTCCCTAAACTCTTGTGTGCCCAATTTATACGGGCAATCAAGCAGTCAGGATTTTACAAATATACCTGGAGAGATGGAGCAGAAGGCTTCAGTAGCATTTATATGGATATTGTTTATTTCCGTTGCGTTGTAAGTGCTGTACTTTGATAATGATATGTATATTCGAGTCCAATCTTTTATTTCAAAATTATGTTTTATTTTATTCGTTCCGCTGTGAAATTCGTGTTTACTCTGATGTGGTGTGTTCTTCTTCTTCTATTCTAAGTTTCTATCTTATCTATTCTCACCCTCTAATTTCTTTCATGGACTATCCGGTGTTTCCGATGCTTGAATAGTCGACATAGTGTTGTATGCCGATATCTAGGATCGCGAAATCCTTGGGTCGTTACAGTACATATACATAAATTAAATTTAAAAATAATGTATACACGTATATATGCTTATGTAAATAGTTTTATGTAAATAGTTGCGAAGTAGTATGAAAATCTATTATTTGCCAAAATGATCTGAAGCCATTTAAAAATATGCTTATAAATTAAACCTTTTAATATAATATATACGTTTCTATAAATAGTTGAAAATAGATATAAAATTTTATAGAAGACATTTATAAAGTCAAGAAAAGTGAATGGTTTCATTTTTGAAAAATATAGTTCTATTCACATAATGTTAATCCAATCCAATCCCTATGTCACAATTTCTTTTCCATCAAGATTCATATTTATATCAAATTCCTTTGGTTTCATTTCAATACTTCCATGGTTAAACAATTCTCAAACCATTGTTTACCTTGCATTTTCCATATCCTTTCCATATAATAAATTTTCAAACAACTTTCATGGTTTATAAATCAAAATGGTGAATTGTTAAATTCAACGTGAATTAAATAAGCATATTCTTCTTATACTTGAATTCAACAAAATTACATTTTTGACAAAATCCTTCTTACATCAAAATGGTGAGAATTCATGACAAATTTCCCTTTTGACAAATAAGTTTGAAAATATTTATCAAGTCTTTGCAAATCCTTTACACTAAATCATTTAATTCAAAAATCGTCATATTATTAAATTCATTATATGAACATAAAGTAATAAAAAATCTATTTAAATAAATGAAACTTAAGTATTAACTTGCAAAATCACTCCAAAACTTATTTTCATGCAAATGGATTCTTGTAAAATTAAATTTAAAATCTCTACTTATAAAATAGTGGAAAAATTATTTAACAAATTGTATATCAAAATAAGTTTCTAAACATTTAACAAGGTCTTTGGAGCTCTTTTTATTAAATCCCAAATTTAGATTTCATGTTGTTAAATTTTTTATATAACCACAAAGTGTACGTAAATTTTATTTAAAATAAATTTAAATGTTAGCTGGTATGATTACATCTTTTAAAACTTATTTACATACAAATTTAATTTATTGTAAAAATTCAAGTACAATTTGAACAAAATTCCCATTGAACATTTTTTTTGCAATATGGAAACATTTCATTAAAATTTCTCTTTACAAATTGATATAGTAATTTAAAATAATTTCTTTTTATTGATCACGGTGTCTGTATAAAATTTTCTACCTTATGGCCAAGTGATACGGATATTTATCATTTCAATCCGTTCTTTATAATGTTCGAATCCCGGGTATGTATCATTTCATCCCGCATCCCAAATCGATTTGAATGCACAAGGCGTTCGGTTATGTATCATTTAAACCCGTAATGGTTTTCTAATCTAAAGGGAACTTGCATAGTAGGAAAATAAATGTAGCATATCATGCATACATCCATATTGTGTCATATGAAATAACAGTGTGTGTCGCATGTGCACATCCACTAAGCAAACAAATCTAGAGCACCATAACATTCCATTCAACATCTCAAATGTTAATTTCACTTAGTAATCAGTTAGTCTATGAGTGAGAAAAACTTACCTTCCGTGGCACAATGAGAAGACACAATATGAGTAGAACGATGCTAACGGCTACAAGGATAAATTCGCTACCTAGAACAAATGCACGATTTTTATTTAGAAAACAGACTAAAATTTCACGCAAAAATTTATGCGAACGAATTGTTCCTATGATCTTATTTATTTTTATAATGGATTTCAGGAAAGTTTGGATTTCAAAATATTATGTTTTGAAAAATATTATTATTTTAATATTATAATAATATAGAATATTCAATTTTGACATATAATTGAATTTGAAGTTGAAACCACTTTTAAACGATTTGTAAATTATATTTGAACTGTAGATGAATTTTATTTTAAATAGTATTATGGTTCGAATAGGATGTGTTGCGTAGCGACCGTTCGCGAATTTCGAACGTTGAGTTCAAGTTGACGTACCGGGAGATTCGACCGTTGAATTTTCTCAAAACAAAAAATAGTTTGGTTCATATTGTAATGGGATTTCAAATGACATGTAATGTTTTAAAATCCAACGATTATATTTTGAGATAATTTCAAATCAAATTTGAAGAAAAATAGCTTTATTGTTGTTAGTGTTCCGAAACCGGTTTTTAATGAAATGAGCTACTTAAAAATTATTGAAAAATATGAAAAATTTATGATAAATTATAATTAATGATTTTAAATATATTAGGAAAAGAAATATGAAGTTTCGAACTATATCTCGATATTTGTGTTTTCTGCCTAACCTACTAAATACGGTAAACGCTATTTTTGACGTTTAAAGTTGAATAAGGAATATATATTTTTAAAAGCTATTATATATAGTTTATATAGTTAATAAATTATTTGGGAAGTAATTCGAATTGATTTTAAAATATAATTCGAGTTTGGTTTGGATAGGACGGGTCGCGCAACAACAGTTCGCGAATATGGACCGTTGACTTCAAATTAACGTACCAGGAGATCCGACCGTCGGATCTTCTGAAACAAAAGGCATTTGGTTTGTAATGAATAGATTTTTCAATTGAAAAAGGAAGTTAAAGGATCCAATGATTAGATCTTGAAATATGTGCAAATCAAATTTGAATAAAGTTAGATTTGAATAGAAATAATCTTCGGATATTTGTTATTGATTACCGTTGTGTAGACGCTTACTATTCTGATGAATTTGGAAGATGTTCTACATCGTTATTCCACTTATGGTATTCATTGATTATGGGAATCAGTGTTGAATACAAGTTGATGTAAACTCATTTTGAATTATTATATTTAGTAACAGTTAGTTTGGGTCTATCATGAACGATGTCTTAACTAACATTGTTCTTTAACACAATTAAAGGAAAAGATAGTTTTCCAAGATTGTTTGAAATGAAGTCTTTATTTAAGTTAAATATAAAGATTTAAAGAAAGTAGATGGAACTCGATGGTTTACCATTGACTTGAGTGACCTTCTGGGTGTTTGATCTAATGTTGGTTTAAGCCTTCGGGGTTCTATGCTTGATAGATTATCCTCTTGGCATTTTGCAATCGAGAATCAATTCTGGTTAATAAATGGTTTTCCTTAGAGATATGAATAAGAAATCGCAAGTATGATTTTGCGCCAAAGATATGATTTGGGAAAGTTAAAAATGATTTACCATTACGACGGTTAATGAATGATTTGGATTTGGGTAAGCGTGTTTTCACGAAATGACAAGGTTTAATCTTCAATTAGTTTTGAAATGAAAGAAGGTAATTAAACTTACCAAAACACGAGGGGTGTTAGATATGGAGTACCCCCGGTTTTGCTCCATGGGATGAATAGGATGGGAATGGTATAACTTCTTGAGAAATTACCTTTTTGTATGGTTCGATAAATCCGATAAACAGTAAAAAGTTTGGTCTGGGTGAAATATGTGAAGTGATTTCCGAGGAAAGATTTCAACAAGAGTTTAAAGAAGTGTAAATCTTTGATAAGATTTAAGGTAGTAATTTCCAAAGAATGATTTGATTAATAAATATTCAGAAATGGAATGAGACTCATGATATGTTTATATATTAATTGGTTTGAAAGATGCGCTAGTTATTTCGAAAAGACCGGGTTTAGACCCATTCTAAATAACTATAAGACGAGTTTTGAAAATGCTGAAGATGGTGGTTGAAGCCGGAGATCTTTAAAAAGTTTGGATTATTGTTGATGTCTCAATTGGGAGGTACACCCAAGACGAGGTTATATGTGGTGGTCACCCGACGTACTTGGAAATTGACCGGATATGCAAGGGCCTCTCTCCTTGATTGGACAAGAAATAAGGCGCTTTCAGTTTTTTTTCAAACTGAAATGGACATGCAAATGGATGTGTGTCCAACTTATTTTACAACATAATGATTTGATTTCTATTGATGTTATATCAGTCGGTGGAGGAGGATTTATTCTCTTAGCTTAACACCCTCCCTTGAGACTTATGTACTCAGAGGGTTATATATTAATAGACACTGATTATACGTTGTGAATTGACAACGTGGAGTGCTAAATGCCGAGTCGATCCGATCAAGGCTTCTTGTTGAAAAGTAGAGCTTTGTGGATGATAATCAAAACATGGCTGATATAGCGTAACTTTGTGTTGAAATGTGACTTTTGAGCCTCACAACCCATGAATAGTCGAAAATAGGGTGATGGACAATAGAGTAAGACATATGTTTCCATCTAGCTAAAAGTGATGCCATGTTATGAAGCCCAGGCAAGTTTACTTATGTGGATGATAGATCGAGGTGCCTCAGAAGATGGTCAAACATGACTAGGATGATGGTCAGATATGATCGAGGAAAGTTATGTTCAGGAGTAACCTGAACTCACCGGGTATAGGTAGGTGGTATAGGTGGGTCGGCTCTGCTAATTCGAAGGATGACCTACGTGCGAGTTATGGGACATTTGCTAGAATGTTTCGAATGGTTAAGGAAGATCCTTTGCCTTAATCATTGATGGAATCCAACTTCCAATATGAGCTATGCGCTTTCATTTGTAACCTAATAGCCAACATAATGTGATAGGACATTATGTGATCTAATATTTATACATTTACTTTCGAAAGTGATTTCGACACTATGCATTTGTAATAAAAATAATAATTATTGTATCAAGCATGTTTGGTTATTATCAGGTAAAACTCTTTCCTTCAGTTTCCTTGCATTATGTGACAGGACTTGAGTCTTATAATAGCTTCATTTTTCAAAAAGCATTGCGAGTTGTTTATGATTGGTATTCATGTGGAGAAACATGTTCCGTGTTATACGGCATGATCCTGTGATTTATCTAACTTTAAAATAGATTGATAATTGTTTTAGTTCCCACACCAGTCCCATGACTGATTCGGAGTTTGTTGTTTTCCATCTAAACTCTGGGGTTCCCGTATTTTCCACATGGACAACTTAGTAGTTTTGGTTGGTAGATATTTTACAGTGCAGGTGCTGGACATAAGCTAAAGCTGAGTCCAAAGCATTTTATTTTTTCCATTGGGTTTATGTTTTCTGCTGAGTACATGATACATTCTGATATTGTTATTTCCGTTGTGCATTGTATTTATTAATGTGTCTGATGTAAGCTGTACTATGATGTAGAAGTTATTGTAATTATAATGAAAATGTTGTTTTGTTTAGTTCTTATTAGTTATAACCCCAAACGATACATCTTGTTGATCGGTTTATGCGGTCTAACCACTGGTTCAGACCGGACGACAGGGCGGTCGTCACAATCTATTTGGATAGGACTAACATGCGGTTTCTGTTAGTTGTAACATGCGGATTAACACGCGAGGAGAAGTTTCAATATACAATATATATATATATATATATATATATATATATATATATAATGACACATAACACTTAAAATACGGTGTAAATTGCAATATACATATGAGTTAAATAGAATTATTTCACGATTCTTTTATAAGTAATAATACGGGTCGTTACATGTTATAACCCTCGCGTGTTCATTGGTCATTGGATGTTGGTATCTCACTTCAACAGTAAGTATACCTAACTGCTAGTTACCTCAGAACGGAAACATTCTATCGAACAACTCTTCTAACTTTTAGTACAATGGGTTCTATTTTTGATGGTAGCAACCTTGGGTAATGAATATTTTATATTTACATATATACTAATTATTATATAGATATATATTCCATATTGCAGGAAATTATGCAAAAAATTGATAATCAAAACTGTATGGTATCAAGATTGAAGAATTAGGTTGATGATTTAAGTGTCAAGGAATGAAGACTGATAAGATGTGAAGAGAAGATAAGAGATTCCTACACTCAAAACCCTGCACCGATCATTATCGCCAATATCATATTTTCTTCGAATTACAAATCCGTAACTCGTAAACGCTAGTTTAAAGTAAATTAGAAAACTATAAAATGATTTCAGAAGAAATACAACTGATAAAAATAAAAACTAAACAAAACCCTATTTCACTTAAGTAAATAAAAAATCGGCCACCCCTTTTGTTATTTCCTTTGTCTTGTGTCGACTTCTCTCTTGCAATTCAATGGTGATCGAAAATCAATTTATGGTTTTATCCTCCCTGCTCCAAATCACGACACTTGAAAATTGATGCAAATGATTGTCTGATTGCTTTGATGCTTGCTGCTCCTTGTCGAACAATTTGGCTTTGGGTTGAGATCAAAATACTAATGATTTGTGAGTATTCTGAATTATTTAGTTTCTCTTATCCATGAATTTGTTTGCTCCATTTCGATAAAATGCTAGTGATGATTTGGTGAGTATATATAGGGTTTAATCGAACCCTAAATTCTCTGATTTCACGTGATAGATTTGGTCTTGATTGTTGCGTGTTTGTTGCTTGATTAAATTGCCGTGAGTGTCACTTGATTTTGGGAATGTTTGAATGATTTCATGGCACTAAATTACTCATTTGATTTTCTGGAGACATTTGAAACATAAGGATTCATTCTTTCTAGAGTTAACACCCTTTAATAGCGATGATAATTTCTTGCATGCTGAAATTCATTCTTGTCCAAAATGCTATCTGATTTCCTGTAAACTTTGATAAATTTATGCGTGATTTTCTTGAATGAATTTGTACATATTTTTGCCATTATGCATGTTGGAGAGATAAATTGCAAAAATAACTTGCCAAATTATTTATGCCATGACTGCAAATTTATTTCTTTCCTCTTTTCTGAATAAGTGAATTTTAAAGAAAACAGTTCCCTTTTTGTGTTGGGATTATTCAAGCAATTTGTGTACCAATTTGCATATTATGTTTCCATTGTGTGCTTCCATCTGAAATACTCTGGTATTGTTGTTCATGTTGCATGTCACCATGTTTTTCATTTTTATTCTAGATTTGATTTTTGAATCACTTGGCAACTATGCTATTATGTAATTGTTTTGTGCACCTGTTGCACCATGTTGAACAGTGTACGCGTATGAACTCTACATTGTGCCATTGAGTTGCATACATTTGCATGTTGTAGCTCTTTGCTCTTCCTGTCCATACTTGTGCACATTGATCTTTCATTTGAGTCTAAGTTTTTTTTGCATATGTGTAGTATCTTGAGTGTGCTGCCTTACTTGAGTCTGAGTTGTTTGGTTCACTGTTTGCTTCACTATTCGATACTCTTCCACTTTACACTGTTACATTGTTTCACCATGTTCACCATCATGCCTCATTTATATATGCTTCTATACCATTGTTTATGCACCATATATTTTGTGCATCCCTTCATGCAATCTTGTGCATGCTGATCCATGCATTCTTCCATGTTTCTTTCCATGACTGTTTCATCGATTACCTTGTATATACATACCATCTTCAAGTATTCCACTTGTGTTATTTAAGAGCATGAACAAGTGCATATTCACAGGCATGTTGCTACACATGTTTTGTGTTCATGCTGAATGCAGACTACTGCCATGTTGATTCATTTTGTGGTACCTTTGTGTTGATGTCTTGCAATGCTACGCCTGAAAGCCACCTTGTACATTTGTATACTTAATGTCACTCGGTTATTCTTATCCTGTTGCCTTGTTGTGACCTGCTTGAGTTGGTTTTAAACTCCATGCTATGTGGGCCGATTTGTGTACTTTTGTTAGCTTGCATGATCATGCATATGCCATTGCTGCTTGACCTGACCTTGAGTTATTGTTGATGCTTGCTTATGTACACTTATGCAGTTATTCCTGAGCATCCCTTTTTGTTGAGTAAACTTGAGTCACTTGAGCTTGATGCTACTCCAGTTTTGAACTGTGTTTTCCTTTGAGTTGTCAGATTTGTAGTTGTGCACATTTATCTTTATTTATTTTCTTGTGTACCTTGCCATGTACATGGCTACACCAATTCATTTGTATGTGCATTCACTTGATGATGCCCACGACTATAATCCTGACCTGTTTGGCTTGAACTATGCGCTCACTGATGTTTAACCACATTGCCCCTGCACATTATAAATATATGTGTATACACATCCACATATATATATATGTATACATGTATCGTGCATGTGAAATTATAATTTTATTCACATCAGCAAACCACTATGCGATGTGTCATGGCTGGTCGAGGTCAGCAGACCACTATAACTGTGTTGAGGCTGATCTACAGGTATAGGTTATATAGTCTACCTTATGGTATTTACAGTGAATCACTATTAATATCACAAGTAGTATAGATACAAATAAACGTATATACATATCAGACCAAGTTAAGAAATATGATGAGAAATATACCAAAATTCTAAGGAAAATAAAATTTAAAATAAATTTATATTTGTCTACTGCAAATTCTAGTTTGTTCCAGTTTACTGTGTGTTTCTGACAGGTGTACAACTGACTGGATTGGATATGAAGCAGTTGAAGACTCGGCAAGTGCCAATGTTTGTCATTGCATGTACAACTGAGTCAATCATAGTGAGGAACAATGTACAAGAAATTTAATGTATTATATCACAGTGAAATGTGCAATACTGGAGTCAGAATTTTGTACTATTCAAAAATTAAAATAAAATATTTATTTGAATAAAAACACTATTTGAATATTAAATACTATGAAATAGTATTTTATTCAAAAATAAATATTTATCTCTATGAGATGAAACATGGAATGGTACAATTACAAACACATTTATAGACTAATATATATTTGTTATAATCAAACAAAAATCATACAGTTATATTCAACCGTTGTGGCACCTATTACTAGACCATATACGAGACTCTAACAACATCGTTGATAAAAAGAGCTTAAAATACTCTTCGAGTATAGGTAGATAATGGTGGTACTCACATGTAGGTTCCTAAGGTAGACTTTGATAAGATATGTAAGGATTACTCTTCTTTGGGAGGTAAACTGTTTGGTGGGACTGAATCAGCTATCGTGGTTCAAGAATAGTTAAAAATTATGATCGTATTTTTAGAGATCGTGATATTGACAGTGCCACGAAGATAAAGCTTATTTCAAGGAAGCTTAAGGGTAAAAGCTAATGGAGTTTTGTTACTACCAATACTCCGGAAGATCAAATATCTTGGGATTAGTTCAAGGCTATATTTGAAAATAAGTTCATTCCATTGGTTCAGAAGTCTATTATGTATAACAAGTTTTAAAAGCTTAAATAAGGGGATATGTCTGTTTCGTAATATGTTGTTGAATTTAAATCCCTTTCTAAGTATGAAGCCCCATCTATTGGTACTCCGCTAAGGAAGAATGAGAAGTTTATAATGGGTGTTGATGAGTATTATGGTGAGATGTTTGTGTACCATAAAAAAGTTTCTTTTGAAAAGTTCGTTAAGAAAGATTTGAGGCATAGGAGTCAATAACCTAAGAAAGTTGTTATTAATGTTGCTAGAAAAGAAGAGTTGAAACTGCAGAAGAACATAGGAATAAAAAGAAGTGGAACGGTAAGAGGGAACGATAACAACTGGGTAAAAGAGTGTCAAATAAGAAAAAGAAAAGAGTAACATGGCCTGCTTTTAACTGCAAAGAGAAGGATCATTGTTGTAAATAGTGTCAAATGGATAAGGCTAAGAAAAAGTGTTTCATGTGTGATTACCTTGGTCTTCCTTGAATTGAAGAATAAGCAAATTGTGATGGCTTATGCCTTGGATGTTGTGCTTACTTCTTTTATTGCCCCAACTCCTAAGGATAAGGGTAAGGAAGTTGTGGCACAAGGTATGTTTTCTATTCAGGATATTTCTGTTAGAGTTTCGTTTAATGTTGGAGCTTCACATTCCCTTATCAGTAATGTTCTAGTATGCTAATTGGCTGGAACCTGAATTAGTAGCTAAACCTTTGATTTTGACCAATCCTCTAGAAGGTTCGACTAGTGTTTGTATGATTTGTCGAGGTTTAGACTTATCAAGTTATGATTCCTCTCTTGTATACGGTAACTTTATTTTGAATTTTGTTGGATATAGAACCATTCTAGGTTTGGACTAGCTCAAGAGGTATACGACTAAGGTGGATTATGAAAAATTCGAAATGATAGTTAGGAATGTGGAAGGGCAAACGATTATGATACGTTATCTACCAAATGAAGGAATTTTTGTCAGCTTCTTATATTAGCTTGAGGTTCCACATGATAAGCTATGATTCATGCCTATTGTTAATGGGTATCCAAATGGCTTTGAGGAAGTGAATGGAAAACCACCACATAGAGATATTGAGTTTCGAATTGAATAAGTGGAGGAAACCAAACCTATATTTGTGATCAAGGAAAATGGTGCCTCAGGAGAAAACAAAGCTAGTGGTTCAAGTGGAAAATATGTCAAATAAAGGATTTATTTGGAGAATGTGTCCGAATGTGATGTATAGGTTATATTTGCGACAAAAACTGGTGGTTTTTTGAGATTGTGTATTAATTACCATGAGCTGTATAAAGTAACAAGAAAGAATAAGTACCATCTACCATAGATTGGTGATTTGTTTGATCAGTTGCATGATGCAAAAGTGTTTTCTCAAATGAATTTGGCTATTGGATTTCATCAGCCAAGAGTGTCTAAGTATAATATGCTTATTACTGCATTTTGAACTCTGTTAGTTTTTATGGGTGGTCAGTAATTCCTTTCGGATTGACTAATACACTAGCTTATTTTGTGGATCTTACGAATAGAGTATTTAGAGATCAATTAATCAAATTTGTACTTATGTTCATGGAATATATCTTGTTCTTCTCCTTGATTAAAGAAGAGCGCAAGATACATTTAAAAGTTGTGTTAGAGTCTTTAAGGAGCATCAGTTGAAAGTTGAATTCCCCAAGTGTTATTTTTGGAAGGAAGAAGATAGATTCTTAATTCATGCAGTCTCTAATAAAGAGATAGTGGTGGATACTTCAAATATCACAATAATGAAGGATTGGAATTATCCTAGGAATGCTATAGAAGTAAGAAGTTCCTCGAATTGGCTGGGTATTATAGAAGATTTATCCAAAAAAATCGAGGATTGCAGCATTGTTGACTAATCTAACCAAGACGAATCATTGTTTTATTTAGAATGCTAAGTGTAAGCATGATTTTGTAATTTTAAAGGAATGAATGGCGAATGCACCGATGTCATTTATTATGAATGGAAATGAAGAGATGATTGTTTATACCGATGCTTGTGGTATTAGTTTAGGAGAAGTACTGATGCAGAAAGGGAAAATGGTTTCTTATTCTAGTCGACAACTGAAGCCCTACAAAAAGATTATTCGACCAATGATCTTGAGTTAATATCAATTGTATTTTCTTTGAAGATGTTAAGACATTATTTATTGGGAGTAAGATTTGAGTTGTTCACAGACCACAAGTCTTCGAAATATCCTTTCTTCCATAAGCATCTTAATATTTGACAACAAAGGTGGTGGGAGTTTTTGGCTTCAAATGATTTTGATATTCTTGTACTATGGGGAAAAGCAACACAGTTGCGAGAGCATTAAGTAAAGACATGCTAATTTGGGAGCTAAGTTCTTAGAATGGAGACAACTAGAATATCTAGCTAAATTTGATTTTAGAACTCATTGTGAATTAGAGTCAGAAATGTTGACAAGTTTGTCTATTAGACCCACTTTTAGTTACGCACTCTCACTTGAAGGATTAGAGACAGCCAAAAAAGGAATGCTATGCTAGTAGATATTTAGAAAAAAAATTGTGATGGGTATGGACTTCAAGGGTATGAGGCATTATGAGAAAGATCAAAGTGGTTAGGTTCGTAAAGATGAAAGATTATATGTTCCAGACATTGATGAGCTTAGGAATGAAGTTTTGTGAGAGTTTCGCCACTCCAAGTTAATCATTTATCCTAGTGGTAATAAAATGTATCAGGATATGAATGAATTTACTTCTGTAAAGACATGAAAAGGAATATTGGTAAATTAATTTCCAGATGTAGAATTGCTAGTTAGTGAAGGCTGAACCGAAGAAGATGATTGGATTGATGCAACCATTGGATTTTCCTATTTAGAAATGGGATCAAGCGTCCATGAATTGTATTGATGGATTATCTAGGATGGGAACATAATATGATGGCATCTGAGCAATAATTGATTGACTAAGAGTGCAAGATTCATTCCTATCCAATCACCTAGGACGACATTCATGTTAGTTGAAATGTATGTATAATGGATTATTTGATTTCATGTAGTACCCAAAATTATAGTGTGTAATAAAGATTCCTTGTTCACTAATGGATTTTGGAAAAGACTTCAAGAGATGATAGGAAAAGAATTGCATCTGAGTACAACCAACCACTATAGATTTTGCGATTACCTGTGTAAGCAAATTATAACAGTATTTATAGTCTATTGATTGAGAATAAACATAAATTTAGAGAGGATAATTTATATAATCTCATAAGTCTAATAATTAATGAGATTTGTGTTAATTTAAGTAATAAAGAAGAAAAATGTTTGGTTTGAGTTGAATCGAATCAAATAAAGTATTAAAGGAATTCAATTTAACATTGCTTTATTGAGTAAAAATTTAAATACGAAGAAAGTAAAGTTTTAGAAAACTTTATAATGTAAATTTGTAAAAAAAACATGCGTTAAAGTATTTTATATGCCTAAATGCAATAATTTATAAATTATTGTTAAATGATGAATTTTGTTGTAAAAGAGAGTATTTTAAAATTTAATTGCGTTGCAAATAAAAATATAATAAGTGAATTATTGAATAAAAATAAATATTATATCTTAAGATATTTTATTAAGGTTTGTATAATTATTTTGACAAAACAATGAACTTTGCATAATTTTAATGTTTGAAATATAAATTTTAAAAAAAGTAATGTAGATATGTATTTTATTGAAAATGAAAATTTTAAGTAGTGTTTATATTAAAAATCATGTATAAAATGGTTTCAATATTTAAAAACATGTATTATATTTTTGTAATTTGTAACATGGAAGAAATGTAAACTAATTTTTGTAAATTGCTAAAATAGGTGCAAAAAGTGTTGATTGAGTGGTTAATAGCATAATTGAGATTAAATTAATCACACTTAGCCTAAACGGGTTGATTAGAGCCCAAACCCATTTACCCGAATGCAAAGTAGATTAGCCAGCGAAAATTAAGAAGTATGTATTTTTTTTCTTACTCCTCTTTCTAAAAGCCTAAAAGACAAAATTGTCAAAATCCTCTTCTAATTTACAAATCTAATCTTTCAAGTTGAAACTATAAAGGGAAAAAAACTTGTAAATCTTGCAAATCATTAGGTGATTAAACAAACCCCAAGAATTTATTTCTCAAATTCTTATATTTTGAGAAAGAATCTTTGCAGTAAATTTCACTGTGTTTGCATGTCCATTAACCGCAAATTTACAGGTTCCTCAAGCCACTCCAAAACCAAAACTCCAATTCTTATGTGTAAGTCACTGCAATATTCAAAGGTGATTTAAATCTCAAGCATCTAGCTTAAATAAGCTTGCTTTTCTGTGAAATTTTGTTTCCTTCAATGATTTTGTTCACTGTAAAGAAAAAGTATGGGTTTGAATGTTTACAATAACTCAGTTGTCTATGTTGATCTTTGTGGGTTTGTTGCTCCTTCGGTTTACCTTGAACTCATGCCAAAAAAAAATTTGGACTATTATCCAAGTGTTGATCTAAATGCATGATTGAAATCATGCTCTAATTCAATCTGAAACCCTGATGAAATATTGCTTGAAAAATGACACAACAAGGGAGAATTTTCCAGTGGCTTTCATGACCCTCAGGTCGACCATGAACTTACGTCGGTCGACCCCTAGGTTGATCGATGAGTAAGATAGGTCAACCTGTGCCTTGGTAGGTGTCAACCTAAGTGTGCAAGCAACTGTGGCTCTTGGTCGAGCCCGTATTTGCCTATTTCTTATGTGTTTTGATGCTTATTTCCTGAGATTTCTATTGCTTGTTTTGATAATTCTTGTGCATTATTTAGAGCTGTTTTCTAAAGTTTATTTTTCAAACATTGTAGGGCCAAAATTCAATATGAATTCATATAGTGAATTAACAATTTTTGTGATTTTTGTATGTTCCGATTTCGTTGTGTTTCTATTGTGTTTTTACCGATTATCGATTTCTAGGTAAAATTTCGACTAAAACCAATTTTGAAATAATGATTTAATATATTAATTTCTAAAAATGTAATTATTTCTAAAGTTATTTTATATATAATTTCTATTAAAATGAGATTTTTTTAAAAAAGAAACAGTTATCTAAATCATTTTCTAAAACTGTCTTAAAACTCATTTTCTCGAACTAAGTATTTTCAGACGAAATCACATGTTTTTGCACTCTTTGATTAAACGAGAAAGCGACATAAGCGATGTTGTAAACCATGTGGTACAGGACACATAATTTTATTATATTGGTTAATTTTGGACTTGTTTGATTGAAGCTACGCTAGTGTGGAATTGGCTGACTTGTAGCAAACCGGTAAGTGAGAACGTGTAGTATGTGACACATTATTGTCACTGTTTGGGTTATTATAGGGAAGTTTGTGACATTATGTTAGCCTTCAGGCATGTTGTTGTTGCTAATACTAGACCTTGGGGTTAGTTATTGTAAGAATTTAGATCCAGAGAGAAGAGAGAGATACAACAATAAACAATTAGAATACTACATCTTTATTGCTTTACTGATTGAGATTACAAAAGATGCTTGCTTACAATGCTAAACATTGGCTCTACTTATAAATAAGAAAGGAATAATCTAGAATAGAATATTCTAGAGCATATTTGGGTCTATACCAAATATAGACCAAATTAATACAATCCTAATATAACTCGTAATTAATGCAATCCAAATAAAAGGAAACATATTTTATTATTATCTCTAGCATCCCCCCACAAACTCACGATGCGGAGAATCGTGAGTTTGCCAAATAGAAGCTGCGAAGAAACTGACAAATATAAGTTTGCCCAAAAAAAGTTGCGGAGAAACTGCTAAATAGAAGTTTGCCAAATAGAAGATGCCAAATAGAAGTTTTCCAAATAGAGGTTTGCCAAATAGAAGCTGCGAAGAAACTACCAAATAGAAGTTTGCCAAAAAGAAGCTGCGGAGATACTGCCAAATAGAAATTTGCCAAATAGAAGTTTGCCAAATAGAAGCTGCGAAGTAGAAGTTTGCCAAATAGAAGAGAAGAAACTACAAGTACTGCAGATGCAGAAAAAATTGCAAGAAGAGGAGACAAAAGAGAAATTGCAAGTAGAAGAAAGGTTGATGAAATTACATGAAGAAGATACCAAGAAAATATTACAGGAGGAAGAAGCACTTATTGAATCCCTAGAGGAAGAGGCATCATTGAAGGAATTACAGGAGGAGGAAACCCTGAAGATTAACAAGAAACAGAAATCAACAAGAAAATCCAAGAAGAAGAAGAACTACAATTCAACACATCTTAACACAATCCTCACAAAACTTCACAACAACAATTCAACATAGCCCACCTTCAACCAAAACTTCAGACAAATCACCTCCAAACAAAACTTCACAAGTACAAGCTTCACCTTTTTTTTTCTTTCTCCTTTTTTTTACCAACAATAAATTACAGTTCTCAAAATTACCAACAATGTTTGTCCACTACAACAAATAACGGATCTCAAAACTAACAAAGAAGAAATGATAGAAGTAAGAAGAAGAAGAAAATCACAGATCCACGATAGCAGACAACAACCCGGTTTGATACCATGTTAAGAATTTAGATCCAGAGAGAAGAGAGAGATACAACAATAAACAATTAGAAGATTACATCTTTATTGCTTTACTAATTGATTAATTGTCCCACATCGGGAATTTGTCTACCTAATCTTCCTTAATATATGAGGATTTCCCCCTTCACATTGCCAATTAGTTTTGTGATAATTTGGGGGCTCCATCATTTCTATCATGGCATCAGAGCCTTGATATCCTCTTCTTCAATGCCTCTTCTTGCCCACGTCATCCCAATCGTCCACGTGCTAGACCATATGTATGCCTAGCCGTGCGGGGGCGTGTTGGAATTGTCCCACATCGGGAAATTGTCTACCTAATCTTCCTTAAAATATGAGGAGTTCCCCCTTTACATTGCCAATTGGTTTTATGATAATATGGGGGCTCCATCATTCAATCCTTCTCTTAAACTCTTCTTCAGTTATTGGGATTCGACCATTCGTTGGACCTTTGGGTCATTCGTTGGGAACCAGCCATCCGTTGGACCTTCGGGTCAGCTGTTGGGCGCCATCGCTGTTGTTAGTACTTGGCAAGTATCATCCAGTCATCGTTGATGCACGTGTGGCATTTCTTATGCTGTCTACCAGTGATATGGATTCAATGTTAAATTATTTCTAGAATTTGTTAATTTCCAAAATATCTTCACCACATAGTTGATGTTGATTCTATAAATATAACCTTAGAGCTATTTTGTTGATTACACATGCGATTACACTTATGTTTCTTTGATCACTTAAATGAGTTCTACATGTCGATATTCTATAGGTTTCCATCTTGTTGTCTCTATGTGATTGGGATTTCGTATGTATATCTTTATAATAATACAAATACTTGTGCTGTGGTGAAGCTTTTGTACAGTTCCAATAATATCCCCTTCCCTTCACAACTTATCAGGACAGAAAATTAGGTTTGAGGGTAAAGCAGTCTTTCGTTCTACCCTTTTCTGCAGTTAGTCAACACGTCTCCGAACAATCGTTTTATTACCTTCCTTTCTTCACCGCTTTCTCCACGTTTTCCATCTTCTCCACATTTTCTCTTCCTCATTCTCATACCCTACCTAACTTAGTCTTCTAATTTCACTTAATCTTCACCAAATTCGATCTTTTACCGCTTCCTTTCTTCATAGCTTAACAGATCTGATAGATCGCAACCGTCGCTTTCATAGGAGAAAAACTGTTTCACGTTTGATAAGGTGAGTTATTGCTATTTTTGGTTTTCATTATTTAATTTTCTTGAATATTGGCTGAATCTGTTGTTTTTAAAGCTTTTGATAAGGCGTGTTATTACGATTTGTAATTTTCACGATTGATAAGGTTCGTTTGCATTTCGGGAGAAACAAATCCCTATTTACACACGTTTTGGGAAAGGCAGCACATCTATTCTTCGGATTTCTCACTCCAAAACCGCAGGGAACCCTCTTTCCATTCATTATTTTGACAGGTAACCCAATTTTCTGAAATTAAATGTTCCTCACGTTGAAATTTTCATTATTTCAACTCAGTTTAAGATATGTTAGTGTATTATTTTGCTTTTATAATCCACTGTATAATAAGAGTTTAAACATTATAATCATATTTCTGATGTCAATGATTACTTCTTATTAATGTCATTTTTCATCTCTTGCTAATGTTGTGCATCACATGTCATCAGTTCCCTTAAACCATGATTCACTTGCATTCTTACTTTATATTCAACCATATTCTTTCTCTTTTTATTCATTCAAGTTTATCTTATGAGATTATTTTGGTTATGCCTGAAAATGTCAATGTCTTTGCACAATGAAAAGTTTTGGTTTTGATCGGGTGCAAGAGTAAATTATATTTTTATTTGGGCATTGTCTGAAAATTTAGTTTGCGGACCTTGAGGGTAGAGGAAACAATTTTTTTAAAATTCAATTGTGCCGCTTTTTATTTTGCCCACTCTTATTGATTTCTTTAGCCGTAATGTTGATGTAAATATTTGCTCATAATATATCGTATAAACTATTTATGCTTAAGCCACTTGGATTTATCTTTGTTATCTAGCTTGGTTTCTAGCCATGTAGATTATTATTTTGATTCAATGTTTTTTTATGGCTCTTTGTTCCTTTTTTTTCATACAGTACATGATATGTTAACCCAAATTTTTATTACATCGCTTTTTTTCCAACAACTTACCTATTTGGTAGTGTGAACATTTTGAGCTACTAATATACCATCAAGTATAGTTGTTTTTTGCTTTTAAGGTTTTACACAATTATGTTTATAAGAGTTAGTTATAGCCATTGAAATTATTCCATTCAGGGCCGGTCCTGGCCTAGTGCGAGCCGTGCGATCGCACAGGGCCCATTAGGTCAGGGGGCCAAAAAAAAAACTGCATTACCTTTACTGGAGCTGCTTTTTCTTGTCAGTATGTGTGTACTTGATAGTAATTTATCTATGCAAAAGTAGATATGATTGTATGCTTTGTTGACATCAATCAATATATTAAAATGGAGATGTGGCTTGTGTGGACCTTAGTTGACAGATTAAAAATGTGGGAAAAAACTTTATGAATTTGCTGAAACACGCAATTTTCACAATGGAGATGCATAGTATAAAAAGCACATTTTCACTTAAGTTCAACTTCATAAAAAAAAATTAAGAGCCCAAAATTTTGGGCCCCCACTAGGCCCATAAATACTCAGGGCCGGCCCTGATTCCATTTATAATTTATTTTCCCTATTACCGAATTTGATTCCACAGCCAGGTATATTCCTGAAGAACGAAGAGATTTTAAAGCTAACGCTATGAAACAAAAGGTGTTAGCTTAGTAGTGAATTTCAAAACTTAATTAGAAGCTTTGTCATGGTGGATCCGGAGGTAGATCCTATTCAAAAGAAAAGAATGTAAGAGTTAATGACAAGACAAGGAATGGGAAAACCAGAGCATGTGGAACAACATATAGCTCAAGAAGATGCCAAAAGGGAAGTAGAAGAACAGAGGTAACTTATATTTAGTTAAAATTTTCCAGCCTAAGCCAGAAAAAGGCATGCATGTATTGCTTTGGTGAAACTAGGCAAGGTAATAGGTGTAGAAGATGATGTAGACAAATAAATGAAAAGGCATATAAAAACATAGTTTCCTGTTTGGTTTCTAATGCATTATTTAGGAATTTCATATGAAAAACTCACATATATGCCAAGCTGGAGCATGTAAAAATATCTGCACAATATGGAAGAACTATTTATATGTTATTCTTAAATACATTTGGTAAACTGTTCATTATCTAACTGGCTGAAAATCCACTCTTTGCTATAGATTCAGATTTAAATAATTTTTGCACTTCTCATGGAGCCCCAGCATAAGAAATGCAGGTTATTTGTATTACTCTATAATGAAAATTGTTGGTATTTATTAATATTACAAGTATCCTGTGTAGAAATTGATTATGTAATATCCTTGTCCATCATTTACTTGATTGATTGTTAATATTTTATTTCCTAATATCAATAATTTGACATTGATGGTTATTATAATATAAAATGCATGTAATAATTTGACTGCTTTATATTAACTTTGTTAACCATGCTCAAAGCAATTACCATATTATTTTTCCAGTATTTATTATGACATAGTTGTTCTTTACTATATTGACGTACTGACTTGATTACTATATAACTACATTTAGTGTGATTTTTATTATATTGAAATTTGTTTATTTTTCTAGCAAAAAATAAGCATGTTTCTAATTTATGTCCTAAATCAAAGTAGTGGCTATTTTTTGAATGTACTCTTATTCATTGTCTCAAGCTTGCATTTTTCTTCCTTTACTTATCATTAATCAAATTGATTTTGTATGTCAGGCTGGCAAAGGGTGATGTGTGATGTATTCTTTACTATTTTCTATCTTTAATACATATAGATGTTGTCCCAAACTAAGCAATAGTTGGATGTGAGGTTAAGGTATAAATTTGATCAAAGGAAAGATCAAAGGAATTTGAAGTTAATTTCGAGGTAATATTTTTTCAACCCATCATTTTTTAATTAAATTTCTATGTTTTGTTACTGTAACTTTTAACTACTACAGTCAAAATTGTTTCATTGTTATGTAGTTGGCATTATAGTAAACATTTAAATGCATGAGGATCGTGGTGACACCGTGACAGTGATAAGAAGAATGATTTTGATGTGAAAGTGGACAAAGTGCAGATAATTTATTGATCATGATATGTTGAAGTTCATTAGCATATGATATGACGATGATGACATCATCTCCACGTGCATACTCTATTGTGTAATTTTGTGGCTGAACAAGATATAGCTACAGCCAACGTTAGACACTGTAAATTCTTCATGGCATGCTGATTTTAGGTATTTCTTTCCATTTGATGAAAATAAAGAATTTTGGACAAAAGAATATTTATTCAAATGCATTAAACTTCTATATGTAGCCATATGTTTTGGTTAAAAAAATTTGTTTCACACGTTTACATGTTTTCTCAATCTCTGTGACAGATATTGAGTTGAGGACGAATTGAAATCAAAAGCATTGCATAATTTGGCAATCCTCACTCATGGTATTGAGTTCATCATTCGTTTGAATTTTCTAATTTTTTCTCCCTCTGAATTCATTTATTTCAAAATTCTGATTTTATGTATGCCATTCCGGGTAGTACACTGATTTAGATGGGTCTGGACGAGAGAAGGGGCAGATAACAACCAGGTCGTACAACGAAATATTTACCCAAGTAAGCTGCTATTTTTTGCTGCTATAGTATTAATTACCTTCATTCTCATTTCTCTTTAGTCATCCATTCCCAAAATCACTGTTTTTGCATTTAAATATTTGTAGTTGATGCTAATCATTCGCGTTCGGAGATCTACATATCTGTACAAAAAATAATTCTTTGGGTTTGTCCTTCCTAATTTGATTTTGATTCAAGTTCTTTTTCCTTATCAAGTTGGGTTTGGAGATTTATTGTATGAATATTATGATATTATTCCTATTATTCCTTATTTATTGTTTGTTTCAATCATGCTTTATTACTATTTATTGCCACTATTTATTGTTTTTTAAAAAGAGGGTAGCGTTGGTTGAACATTTAGACTTAATTATTTATTATTTGGTTGCTTTGCACATTTTGACTTCATTAGAGTAAGGGTATTTAATTTTATAGACATATCAGTGTTTATGACTAATCTCTTAATGTCTACTTATTTGTAGACAGTTGAATGGTTAACAAAATATGTTGCGTTGTTTGTTTGAACAGTTCATTAGAACTGAACAGCTCTTAGGTTCTTATGAGCATGCTTAATATGGTAATATTTTGGATAAAGAAAAAACATGCGCAATGACCTATTTGTTTTTTCCTTTTCTTGTTTCTTCTATCTCCTAAGGAAATTGTGAATAATCGTTTCTAACACCGTGATTAGTAACCACATTTTATAACTCCATTCTCGATTTTATAAAATATTACATTTAATTCAACCTTTTTATGACAAAGTATGCTTTTAAATATTTTGTTTCAGTTTTGTGTAGGCTAGAAAATGATTGATATTAATGGATTCTAATTTGATATTTTTGATAACTGGTAAAGAGATATGATCTATATTTTCAGCTTTTTCATCGTCAACCTTTTTGCATGCGATCCTTCCACCTGAAAAAGAATACGATATTTCATAACTCCAAAATGACGAAGCTAGGTCTTATGTGTCTAAATCTAAATAGAAATATGTTAACTAAATATTTTGTGTAGAAAATGACAACTATGCAATCATGTGATAAACTTTAAAATATCCATTTCTATCAAAAAAGAAAGTAAAAAGCTTTTATGAATTGAATGGAAAGATGCTTTGAAAAAAAAACTGAAAGATCCAGTGTTTCTTTCCAGAATAAAGATTGCTTCTTTTTTGGTTTACAATATGATCTCAGGAAATGTCTTGGTCATCCACGACTGTAAGTCGCAATATTATGTAGTGACACCAGCTGTATTATGATATTTGGGATCATTATCATAAAGTAGAAAAAAATGTCAACCTTACCTGTTAAATGAAATACAGTTATATTGAAATATTTGTTTGTATGCAATAGAATGTGCTTATAGTTGGCATTCATTTTATGTACTTCAATTTTATTTTATTTTCAATTGTATTGACATATAATTGATTGGCAGATCTAAAAAATCAAGATATCGAGAGGCTATCATGGAGATTGTTACAGATAATTTTTTGGTCACCTAATTCGTTAATTTTTCAAATTTATCACTATATAGGACTATTATATAATACTTATATGTGTAATATTTTAACCAATTCGAGTTTGGAATTTGTTCAAAATTTTATAACAAGGATTCGATAACACTGTCTGTCAGCGAGTCTATCTTTGTTTCTGCATGCATTTGGTATGCCAGAATTGACCCTTAGAATGGTTTGAAACATGCATTACGATTGTTTCTATTCGAATATCAGAAAAATAACAATTAAAAAATGTTCTGTATTTATGGCTGAAACAGTCAGTTATTACTCCAGGAGATGCAAGTACTTCTGTCGGTGAACCACCACCCAAGCCACCTGATTTGGACAGCCGAGTGCAATGGACGTCATCAGTGCATATGTGAGCTCAAGCAGTTTGTAGTTCCAGAGCCATCCTGCAACTATAATCCTTTGATATGTAGTTTTTTCATCCTTTGCCTGGTGAAGCAGAACTGCAATTTACACGCCAGTTGAAGTGGTGAAGCAAAACGAAAGAAGGTGGGCAAACAAATTAATTGTTTTTACATTACATGATGGGAAGAGGGACTATTTATGAGTAGTTCAAAATTTTCAAACCACACTCAGTTTCCTAAGTTTTTTAAAAGATATTTTATTGGTTGCATTTTCCTCTACCGCTAAGTTTTTTAGATACTTTTAATTTCAGAATCTTTACACTGAAATGGCGGTCCCTATGTTTGAAGTTTACACGAGAATATTTGTCCAGGATCCCTATCTACGCTCATTTGATGGAGTTGAAACTAGACTTTGAAGGAATTAGTCATAATGCTATATGTATAATTAGTATGTGTGTGTATTCATCAAAAGGTTCATCTTATAACATGTCACCTGATTCTAATAGTTTGTGTATTTGTTCACACTATAATCTTTGGCTATTACTTCATACGACATATGATCTATAGCTTTAATGTCTATGAGATCATGTTCATTTTCCAGCTCTGTTTTGCTTTGTTTTGTTCATATTGCAATATTTAAATTTCTAAACACAAACCGCCACAACAATTGTCTATTTTAAACTTCATTTCCAGCTTTGATCAGATTTATCTATACGCACGCCCATCGGACGTGCCTTTGTACTGGTATATATATATATATATATATGTATGTATGTATGTATAACCTAGTTTAGTGCCAACATAGTGTGACATAATGGAAAGATGTGCTTCCCTTTAATCAGAGATCAGGAGTTCGATGCCTCCTCTAATTACCGTTATGGCATATTAATCAGTTTTTTTTTTTTGAAAAAAAAGCTTAACTTTAGAGCTTAAGCAACTCGTTATCGATGGAAAAACTTATACTTTGTTGTTGTGGACTAACATGTGAGACCATAATATGTTGAATCAGTTGATCTCATGTACCTTAAGTTAATTCGAGTTTATGTTGCTCTTTCTTTATTGAGAAGAAATATCATTTATGTGACATTATCCATCACTTATCATGCATTAGTTATCTTGTTTAAGCTAGACTGACATGGGTATTTTATGTTCTCGGGTTAGACCGAATTGTTAAAGGTTAGTCACTTTCAGTAGAAACCCACTTTGCTTGCTTCCGCTATGGACTACCTATTTCCTTTTAACCCTAGTGCAGCATCATGTTGTCATTTTGTTGAACTTTGATGTATAATTAATTTTATGGGAACTCATCAGTATACGGTTCATAAGAACTAGTCACTATGCGTGTAATAACCCGGAAATCCGAGCCAATTTAAAATTTATATTTTGGCAATTTTAGCGAATTTTGAATATTTAAAATGAATTATTTTAAATAATAGTGTCGAGAAATCTATTTTGAATAGATTAGAACGTATCTATTTATTTGAATCGTCGTTAGAATATAAATATTTATTTATAAATATAAAAGGAATTGAAAAGGGCGCGATAGTTCGATAATTCGATTTCAAACTTTAAATGAATGTACCGGGTGTAAAATAAACCGGATTTTAGTGAAACCAAAAATATTTGAATCTATTTGAGAATGTCTTTCCAATGAATCCGAAAAATTGAAATTTCATAGCGGGGATAAAAAGTTATATCCAGCTGAAAATTCAGAATAGTTGCTATGGAATTCTGGCCCTTGAAAATGGGAATTTTGCAAACGACCTCGGTTTTCGACGAAACCACTTTTGTTGGATCCATCATGTCAAGTTATTGCTAGGTTTCAAAATTTGTAATTTTTCGAATCAATATGTGAGCGTGGCAAAGTTAAATGTGTTTTGACAGTTTCAGTCAATTTCGGTCGACCAGAAAATGACCATTTTTCAAACGGTCTCAGAATTTGACGAAATTAGGTTTATTAGGACCGTATCGTCAATACGAAGCTAGAAATAATTTTTCGGGAATTTTTAGAGTTCGTATGTGGCCCCGGTAAATTGAAATGTGCGTTTAAATTGAATATATATAGATTTAAATTTAAATTTAAACGAAAACTGATCGAAACGTTAGAACTGGGATACGAAACATATCCCGTTGTGTTCGAGATGGGGGTAATTAGCTAGGGGCGACAGTCGTTGGATTTGATTTGGGGTTCGGATTAGAAAACTGCTATTTTTGGAAATTAAAAATATTATAAAACCTACGACCAATTAGAATTTTCCAAGTCAAAACCCCTTTTTCTTATTTTCCTGGTCAAACCCGCGCCTCCACCATTGAAACACGGCGGAAATCATCCAATTCTTCCCGTCCACTATTCTCTAAATCTACAACGAAATCGAAGAATTTCTGAAGCAGCAATGAAGTCCTTCCACTCTACAAATCCATGTGGGTTTCGGTTTCCATCGTTGAGTTTTCAGCTCGAACCTCCCTTGTTAACTTCCGTCGTTCGCACCCGAAGTACTTCCTCGTGCTGCCACCGAGTCTGATGAGGCTGGGCCCCACCGGCGTGTAACACCCCGCCTCCGCTAGGGTCACTCGCAAAGGAATGCACTAGCTTTAGAGGGGCATTATTGGTAAACATGCACAGAAATATCACAAGACGGAACATATATAAATAGCGGAAGTAAAATCAAACTTTCATAACATGAATAAATAAGGTCTAAAGCCTTTTACATCAGAGTACATCAAAACCTGTCTTGCAATGGTAAAGAAGCATAAAGACTTTTTAATAAATTATTCCCCAAGTAAAAACAGTAAAGTAGCCATAGCCAAGAGAAGTCCAAGCCATCCATGATGACCTCCAAGCAGAAGAAGTCCGAACTAAACAGCATTGTTTCCTCCCTGAAACCTGGGGGGGGGGGGGGGGGGAAACGGAAGAAAAGAGGCGAAACAAAACGGGTCAGTCAAAAAGACTGAGTAAGTCTTATCTACTTCCAGTATAAAAACAGGTAAAGGTAACATGACATGCATAAACTGAAAGTAAACATAAGGATAACTACAAGATAGATAAACCAGGGTAGCCGGTTGAACTACTGTGGCAAGGTAAACTAAGGTATCATGATAAACTACGGTGTTATGATAAGTCAAGGTATCACATCGTCAGATTTCTACCGAGTACATTATCCCAAGGTATCTACCCCGTCTAACATCCCACGGTATCTATTATGTATATTCTTCCGAGTTCTAACATGCATATTTGCTCTGCACCTCTCGTACTAGTATCCCTACCCGCGTCATGTGTTAACCATGAATGTCCCTTGCTCAAAGTCGTGTAATGGTCCATGTCAACCTAATATATCGCATATATAGGTTACTCAAATCATATGTTTCTTTCCATGTATATAAGTTCAGTCCTTTGCCGTACCTCGTACGGGCTTCCTCATGTCGTATTATCCTTGAAATCGTTTGGACTGTCACCCTTGTTCTAGCTAGGCTCTTCCATATGAATCATCGTTTGAACTACTAGGACTTACGCCACCTAGCACCACTAGGGATTACGCTTACCTATTGCACGCTTTCGTATTTCGGTTTGGGTTAAACCATCTAGGCCACTAGGGATTACGCTAACCCTCAACCGCGCCCTTTTTCCCACGCATTCATCGTGAATCGTTTTTCTATAACTGTATGCACATGTATCACATCGTGCCATCCGAGTCCTGTCACAGGGCAAAACAAGAAATACAGGACTCGGTCGGGAGCTTTAGATTTATCTGCCGATGCAGATACTAAGGTCTGCTTTTCTACACGTGGCTATGGTCCCACGAGACCCCTCCCTCAACTAGTGAAAGGCAACACAAGAGAAAATCTTGCATGAGAACTACACTCCGGCCAGCCCACATCCTACGGCCTACCTCACCCATAATTAGATAGCAATTATGGTCTGTTGGGTGTTCCCTGCCTTTCCGTACGTACACGCTTGACTCAAGATGGTAGATGATCGACGAACTTGCTATCTCGGGCACCTTATGTATTCGTCGACTCACTGCTATCCACCCCAGTCTTTAGGTCGCTCGCATAGCAACCAAGGCATATTCTTGGTTCTTCTACCGCAGACCTCAACCTCTCATGAGCCTAGTATAATGACCTGGCAGCTCACAGAGGGATCCCAAGAATATCCTCACGTTCCCCGAAGCCGCTGCTTCGTTACCCAGTTCGCTGGAGCCTTTATTTAAATCAGATAGCCTGCTCCTACACGCATACTTAAACGTTGACCTAACGTATCGGGTTACTAATCTACCTAAGAAATGGTCCAAATTTCCTTGACTAAGAATTATTACTTAGTTTCCCTTAACTAAGGTTTACCACTTAGCCTTATTTCCATAATCCTTGTTAACTATGGTTATTTACCTAATCCTCCGAATTAGGGTTTATCTAATGGGTTAAGTGTCACTTAAGTTCACAACTTAACCCGTCTACAAACCACGTCCAAATTGGCTAAGTGTCCAAGTCCAAGACTTAACCCTACAAACCATGTGTCAAGTTGGCTAAGTATATTAAGCAATCCATAACTTAACCTCGTCTAATTATCATTTTAGATTGGTTAATTATATAAATTAACTTGACCTTGTCAAATTACCGAGTCAAATCGGTCAAGCGTATTCAAGTGATTCGTGACTTAGCCTTATCATGTTTTCACGTTAGATTGGTTAAGTATAGGTTAACTTAACCTCATCAAATTAACGAGTTAGATTAGTTAAGTATAGGTCACTTAACCTCATCAAATCATCGTGTTAAATTAGTTAAGTGTTTAACTTAACCCTATTAAATTACCAAGTTGGATTAATTAAGTCTAGGCTAACTTAACCCCATCCGATTACCATGTTTAGATTAGTTAAGTCTAATCTTAACCCCATCCATTAACTGTATTATACGGTTAAGTGTCATTAAGAAAATTTACTTAACCTTATCACGTTATCGTGTTGGATTGATTAAGTGTTGGTTAACTTAATCCCGTCCACTAGTCGTATAAAAATGGTCAAGTGTCGTTAGGCAAATCAAGTTACTTAACCTACCCAACCCTGTCATGTTTTGTTAAGTGTCATTAGCCTAATCAAATTACTTAACCCATTTGTCCATGTCATATTTGGTTAAGCCTCATTAATCAAATTACTTAACCCTATTATGTGGCATTAATTATTTAATGCACCCCAACCTCTCACATTAGACTTTGTTGTGGTTACTAGTTAAGCCGGGCGGGTCCGGGTAGATTTACACCACAACTTGGTCTAACCTCGGGTTCAAGCACAACATGACCAACTTCTCACATTGAGTCCTATTGTTTGCAACTACTAGTTAGGCCGGTCGGTTCCGGGTAGTTTTACGTTGCAAACTCAACCCAACCTCGAGTTGGCCACTTTCATGTTTAGTCTAGTGTCATGTTCATAGTCAAGTTTTCAAGCAATTGGGTAGACCTAACTTAATAGGTAAATTCCCAATGGGTAGACCTAACTTAATAGGTAAATTCCCAAGCTTATGTTTTTATGCATACTTACACGTCAACTTCCATGTTATATTTAATGTTACATGTTATCATGTTATACCCATTTAACCCAAATCATGTTTCACATCATATTTCTATGAAACTTCAAGTTAAGTTTTTCATGTATATTCATGCTCGTCTAACCCAACCCCAAAACGTGTTTCCAACGTAAGTAGAGACGAGTCAACATAATAGGAATACTATGACTACAAATTGGCCTCTATCATGCATAGTGTCATAAAAAGGGGTTTTGGCCACAAACACACAAAATGTCACAAGGGAATTTGGCCACAAACATGCATATTATCAAAAAGGGTTTGGCCATAAACATGCACAACTTAAAAGAGGGGATTGGCCACAAGCATGCATAATCTCATAAAGGATTTGGCCACAAGCTTGCATGATAGCATAAGGGGTTTGGGTTCATAAACATGCATAAGCCCCAAAATCTTGTCTTAGCCAATGTTTCACAAGTAAAATGGTTCCTAAAGGTTCATGCTAGCCTTTCATGCATAAAGATCCAAACTTGCAAGTTAAACTAGGTTATGCATAGCATGAGAGGCATGATTAAGTCACTCACATGGCCTAAGATCATAAATATGAACACAAGAGGCATGGTAAGGTTCATATAGGTTCGCATAATCATGTTTAGCCTCATTTTATCCCATGTCATTATCAAAACTACCGTTTCCATCTAAAAGTAGCTAGAACTTACATAGTTAGGCCTAGGGAAAGAAGCATGAATCATCTTGGCTAAGAAAGGTGCCTCCTTTGTTGAAAAATCCGTCATGAAACTCGCATAGCAACGTTGATTTTGCCTCTCTTTGGTGTAGCAAGCTTGCATCTTTTGATTTGAACCCGATTTGAATGCATAGGCTCTAGGGATTTGAGATGGAGGCCATGAGAGTAGAAATTTGGCCATAGTTTAGTTACATGAGTGAATAATGAGGGTTTAGGGGTAGGTTTAGGGTCTTTTTATAGAGATTAGGATAGTTTTAGGCCCTTAGATTAACCCTAGGACCAACCTGAACCGTCAGATTTCAAACCAGGACCAAAAACCTAGCCAAGATAGAAAATAGGTGCACCAGATCAGAATCAGCCGACAGGGCAAGTCGACAGCCCTGTCGACATGCCTGTCGACATGCCTGTCGACATGACTGTCGACATGCCTGTCGACTTGTCTGGGCGGGAATTTTCCCGCCTGGCCCCATTTCTGCATGTTTCGAAATTCAAATTTCCCGAAAACTTCTTTGGGCCTTAACCGGGTCATACGGACTCCGATTTTCGAAAACTCGGACTCTATTTCGCGTATCTTTCCGAGACGAACGCAATGGCATAGCCCGTTTTACTTGATTCAGAATTTAAAATTAAATTCTGCCTTGATTCTCGTTTTAACATGTTATCGAAATACGGGTTGTTACATTCTCCCCACCTTTTAGGATTTCGTCCCCGAAATCTCCAAGTTAGGAAGAACATATCCTACCATCCATCATCCATCTACTCAAAACATCATCCACAAGCAATCATTGTCCTTAGATGATTTCTAATGCTGTATGAATATATGCAAAACGTGCGTGTATATGCTCCCTAGCTAATGCTAATGATCAGGCCTGAAAAATCTTTTGAATGCAAAAATATGTTTAGTGCTATGAATCCATCATGTATGCAAATAGTCCTAGTCATATACACTATATGCGTGCACAAACATTCAACCATATGCAACATCCGCATGGTAACACATTCAATTTCATCCATAAACAAGTATAAATACTCGTGCATATGCAATATGAAATGTGACCGAGTCGAGCTAATATCTAATGTAAATTCGCGCATCCACGAGCAACCACTTGCAACCATTTGCAACCATATCAACCATAACATGTTTCAAATACATGTTTACATCCATAGGGTTCTACCTAAGATTCCCTGAAACAGGGTCGAGAAGATAAACAAAACAAACTCCGTACGGGGTTTGTAACAGAGACAGGACCGAGAGGATATCCATAAAAGATAGCCTACAAGCAAGCTCAACAGAAAAACAGGGATCGAGGATATATTCCCAAAAGAGAAATCATGCACGCATCTAGTCTTCATCCTTCTGAGTTGTATTTTCTTGAGCTTAGTTCCATCATGCCTTGACCGTCCTTTAACTTCACGATTTCGCAGCTTCTTATTTCCTGTTTCCATAACATGAGTTGGAACTCATTTCCTCGTCGCCTCCCGTTCTACTTGCACTTATTCTCCTTCTAGAATACTTGGCGCAAACAGGACTGCGTACACATTATTCCATGCGAGCCCTCAAAATTCACTAGTGAATCCTGGACCTTGTACCATAAGATATTCCACGTAGAAAAACTTTCTCTTGAAAGTAAACAAGTTACCGTGCGCACTTACTAGGGTAATTCCCATAACCCATACATAATCGAAGTAAATCATCCGTCTTATTAGCGAACACCATTCAATCGGGTTTCTAATTTCCAACAAAGACATCTAGGGATTCTAAGTAACTAATCATGACAGAACCCAAAAGGTTACGCGATACTTCAAGGGTATTACCAAAGCGAGCCAATAGTCTAACTACCCTCCTTCTAAAACCGAGAGTGGCACCCCTTACTGGATAACCACTTCATCCTTAGAATCCATCCATAGCTTATAAACATAAGCATTATTTCCAAGCTCAATACTTGACATAGACATTCTCAAATCCAAACAAGTCATAAATAAATGGACCGATCTTCCAATAGGACTTGAGACAAAAACGGAACCCTTTATTATACTAGTACTACGGTGCAGAGACTCAACTATCGAAGCGGACTTAAATGATACGATGATCAAAACAAAGTCCCGATGGGATGATAGAGAAGAAAAGCTGAACCTTTAACAAGATCGTTACCCTCCTTCTGAGGTACCCTAGAAATGAGAGCATACTATTGCCCTCCGAATGATCTTGTCCCTGTTCCATGATACTTAACTATCCGTCCCGTTTCACCATGCCAAAGGTACTCTCTCGTCATGGGTTTCATTGTTCATCTTTCTCCCTCCTTTTAGGGCTCAGCCATACCAACATGTTGCTTATCCCTGAGCTCGTATCCTTTATCCTTGTTCTTACTGTCCTTTCATGCATAACTCTGCAACGGTCTCTCGAGAACCACCTCCATCGTACGGGAAACACTTACGCAGCTAGAAAGACTAGTCGCAGTCAAAACCACTGTGACTACAGATGGAGGAAAGAAAGGAAAAGAGATTCAATCAAGGAAACAAGGATAATGCTAATGGCCTTTGGGGAATAGCCTTTTTCTTTTTAAAAGAAAATTTTCTTGAAAAATGCTTCTTTGTAAACGGATTTTCAAATAATTTTCAGAAGGTCTTTAAAAACTTTTGCCCAGTCTAGTAACCTTCTGCTCTGATACCAAATGTAACACCCCGCCTCCGCTAGGGTCACTCGCAAAGGAATGCACTAGCTTTAGAGGGGCATTATTGGTAAACATGCACAGAAATATCACAAGACGGAACATATATAAATAGCGGAAGTAAAATCAAACTTTCATAACATGAATAAATAAGGTCTAAAGCCTTTTACATCAGAGTACATCAAAACCTGTCTTGCAATGGTAAAGAAGCATAAAGACTTTTTAATAAATTATTCCCCAAGTAAAAACAGTAAAGTAGCCATAGCCAAGAGAAGTCCAAGCCATCCATGATGACCTCCAAGCAGAAGAAGTCCGAACTAAACAGCATTGTTTCCTCCCTGAAACCTGGGGGGGGGGGGGGGGGGGGGGAAACGGAAGAAAAGAGGCGAAACAAAATGGGTCAGTCAAAAAGACTGAGTAAGTCTTATCTACTTCCAGTATAAAAACAGGTAAAGGTAACATGACATGCATAAACTGAAAGTAAACATAAGGATAACTACAAGATAGATAAACCAGGGTAGCCGGTTGAACTACTGTGGCAAGGTAAACTAAGGTATCATGATAAACTACGGTGTTATGATAAGTCAAGGTATCACATCGTCAGATTTCTACCGAGTACATTATCCCAAGGTATCTACCCCGTCTAACATCCCACGGTATCTATTATGTATATTCTTCCGAGTTCTAACATGCATATTTGCTCTGCACCTCTCGTACTAGTATCCCTACCCGCGTCATGTGTTAACCATGAATGTCCCTTGCTCAAAGTCGTGTAATGGTCCATGTCAACCTAATATATCGCATATATAGGTTACTCAAATCATATGTTTCTTTCCATGTATATAAGTTCAGTCCTTTGCCGTACCTCGTACGGGCTTCCTCATGTCGTATTATCCTTGAAATCGTTTGGACTGTCACCCTTGTTCTAGCTAGGCTCTTCCATATGAATCATCGCTTGAACTACTAGGACTTACGCCACCTAGCACCACTAGGGATTACGCTTACCTATTGCACGCTTTCGTATTTCGGTTTGGGTTAAACCACCTAGGCCACTAGGGATTACGCTAACCCTCAACCGCGCCCTTTTTCCCACGCATTCATCGTGAATCGTTTTTCTATAACTGTATGCACATGTATCACATCGTGCCATCCGAGTCCTGTCACAGGGCAAAACAAGAAATACAGGACTCGGTCGGGAGCTTTAGATTTATCTGCCGATGCAGATACTAAGGTCTGCTTTTCTACACGTGGCTATGGTCCCACGAGACCCCTCCCTCAACTAGTGAAAGGCAACACAAGATAAAATCTTGCATGAGAACTACACTCCGGCCAGCCCACATCCTACGGCCTACCTTACCCATAATTAGATAGCAATTATGGTCTGTTGGGTGTTCCCTGCCTTTCCGTACGTACACGCTTGACTCAAGATGGTAGATGATCGACGAACTTGCTATCTCGGGCACCTTATGTATTCGTCGACTCACTGCTATCCACCCCAGTCTTTAGGTCGCTCGCATAGCAACCAAGGCATATTCTTGGTTCTTCTACCGCAGACCTCAACCTCTCATGAGCCTAGTATAATGACCTGGCAGCTCACAGAGGGATCCCAAGAATATCCTCACGTTCCCCGAAGCCGCTGCTTCGTTACCCAGTTCGCTGGAGCCTTTATTTAAATCAGATAGCCTGCTCCTACACGCATACTTAAACGTTGACCTAACGTATCGGGTTACTAATCTACCTAAGAAATGGTCCAAATTTCCTTGACTAAGAATTATTACTTAGTTTCCCTTAACTAAGGTTTACCACTTAGCCTTATTTCCATAATCCTTGTTAACTATGGTTATTTACCTAATCCTCCGAATTAGGGTTTATCTAATGGGTTAAGTGTCACTTAAGTTCACAACTTAACCCGTCTACAAACCACGTCCAAATTGGCTAAGTGTCCAAGTCCAAGACTTAACCCTACAAACCATGTGTCAAGTTGGCTAAGTATATTAAGCAATCCATAACTTAACCTCGTCTAATTATCATTTTAGATTGGTTAATTATATAAATTAACTTGACCTTGTCAAATTACCGAGTCAAATCGGTCAAGCGTATTCAAGTGATTCGTGACTTAGCCTTATCATGTTTTCACGTTAGATTGGTTAAGTATAGGTTAACTTAACCTCATCAAATTAACGAGTTAGATTAGTTAAGTATAGGTCACTTAACCTCATCAAATCATCGTGTTAAATTAGTTAAGTGTTTAACTTAACCCCATTAAATTACCAAGTTGGATTAATTAAGTCTAGGCTAACTTAACCCCATCCGATTACCATGTTTAGATTAGTTAAGTCTAATCTTAACCCCATCCATTAACTGTATTATACGGTTAAGTGTCATTAAGAAAATTTACTTAACCTTATCACGTTATCGTGTTGGATTGATTAAGTGTTGGTTAACTTAATCCCGTCCACTAGTCGTATAAAAATGGTCAAGTGTCGTTAGGCAAATCAAGTTACTTAACCTACCCAACCCTGTCATGTTTTGTTAAGTGTCATTAGCCTAATCAAATTACTTAACCCATTTGTCCATGTCATATTTGGTTAAGCCTCATTAATCAAATTACTTAACCCTATTATGTGGCATTAATTATTTAATGCACCCCAACCTCTCACATTAGACTTTGTTGTGGTTACTAGTTAAGCCGGGCGGGTCCGGGTAGATTTACACCACAACTTGGTCTAACCTCGGGTTCAAGCACAACATGACCAACTTCTCACATTGAGTCCTATTGTTTGCAACTACTAGTTAGGCCGGTCGGTTCCGGGTAGTTTTACGTTGCAAACTCAACCCAACCTCGAGTTGGCCACTTTCATGTTTAGTCTAGTGTCATGTTCATAGTCAAGTTTTCAAGCAATTGGGTAGACCTAACTTAATAGGTAAATTCCCAATGGGTAGACCTAACTTAATAGGTAAATTCCCAAGCTTATGTTTTTATGCATACTTACACGTCAACTTCCATGTTATATTTAATGTTACATGTTATCATGTTATACCCATTTAACCCAAATCATGTTTCACATCATATTTCTATGAAACTTCAAGTTAAGTTTTTCATGTATATTCATGCTCGTCTAACCCAACCCCAAAACGTGTTTCCAACGTAAGTAGAGACGAGTCAACATAATAGGAATACTATGACTACAAATTGGCCTCTATCATGCATAGTGTCATAAAAAGGGGTTTTGGCCACAAACACACAAAATGTCACAAGGGAATTTGGCCACAAACATGCATATTATCAAAAAGGGTTTGGCCATAAACATGCACAACTTAAAAGAGGGGATTGGCCACAAGCATGCATAATCTCATAAAGGATTTGGCCACAAACTTGCATGATAGCATAAGGGGTTTGGGTTCATAAACATGCATAAGCCCCAAAATCTTGTCTTAGCCAATGTTTCACAAGTAAAATGGTTCCTAAAAGGTTCATGCTAGCCTTTCATGCATAAAGATCCAAACTTGCAAGTTAAACTAGGTTATGCATAGCATGAGAGGCATGATTAAGTCACTCACATGGCCTAAGATCATAAATATGAACACAAGAGGCATGGTAAGGTTCATATAGGTTCGCATAATCATGTTTAGCCTCATTTTATCCCATGTCATTATCAAAACTACCGTTTCCATCTAAAAGTAGCTAGAACTTACATAGTTAGGCCTAGGGAAAGAAGCATGAATCATCTTGGCTAAGAAAGGTGCCTCCTTTGTTGAAAAATCCGTCATGAAACTCGCATAGCAACGTTGATTTTGCCTCTCTTTGGTGTAGCAAGCTTGCATCTTTTGATTTGAACCCGATTTGAATGCATAGGCTCTAGGGATTTGAGATGGAGCCATGAGAGTAGAAATTTGGCCATAGTTTAGTTACATGAGTGAATAATGAGGGTTTAGGGGTAGGTTTAGGGTCTTTTGATAGAGATTAGGATAGTTTTAGGCCCTTAGATTAACCCTAGGACCAACCTGAACCGTCAGATTTCAAACCAGGACCAAAAACCTAGCCAAGATAGAAAATAGGTGCACCAGATCAGAATCAGCCGACAGGGCAAGTCGACAGCCCTGTCGACATGCCTGTCGACATGCCTGTCGACTTGTCTGGGCGGGAATTTTCCCGCCTGGCCCCATTTCTGCATGTTTCGAAATTCAAATTTCCCGAAAACTTCTTTGGGCCTTAACCGGGTCATACGGACTCCGATTTTCGAAAACTCAGACTCTATTTCGCGTATTTTTCCGAGACGAACGCAATGGCATAGCCCGTTTTACTTGATTCAGAATTTAAAATTAAATTCTGCCTTGATTCTCGTTTTAACATGTTATCGAAATACGGGTTGTTACACGGCGCGCCTTTCGAGGCTCTTCCACGTGGCGGGGAGCGATCGTCGTGGATGGGAGTGTGGCGGCCTAGAAATCCGAACCCTAGTTGGAGCAAACTTTGAAGACTACGACTGTTTGTTATACAGTGAGTTTTATATATTGTTCTTAAATAAACTCATATTGTTTTTATACATTGTTTTTGAAAAATAATACACATTAGTTTTAAAATATAAAATATGAATAGAATAGATTTTTAAAAATAGAAATATATTTTGTTTTAAAATACATTTGCTTTGAAAATAAATATGTTTTTAAAATAAAATTAACTTTGTTTTGAAATGGTTATCATTAGTATAAATATTCGATTTTTATACATTCATATAGTGAAGAAAAAATATGATTTTTACGTTATATGTAGCGGTATGAAAATCTGATTTTTATTGTTAGAATAGCGAAGTAAAAAATTTGATTTTTATATATTGAATAGCGAAGTAAAAAATTTGATTTTTATATATTGAATAGCGAAGTAAAAATTCGATTTTTATATATGTAGTGAATACGGATGACGAAAGTGACGAAAGGCGAGAAAGGCAAAGACTCCTACATATGAAGAGTCGTGGCGTTTGGTTTAGCTATTTGGTGAGAACTCCTCACTTTTAAATTTATTTCTAGTTAAAATATATACTAGGATGCAGACGGTGTTTAGTAGCACCCGACCCCCGTCGTCCACAGACCATGGACGGCATATATGCTTGTTTGTTTGATTTTGCTGTGTAGTTGATTGTGTGATGTGAAATGAAAATAAAATATTTATATAGTTAAAATATTTTATAGTTGAAAATAGAATTTTTAACGTGTATTTAAAATGAAATAAAAATAAACAAATCGGACGATTTGTTTATATACACACATTTGACTGATATTGATTGAGACGATAAATTTTACACATCGCCCAACTGCACAAATAAAATCGATTGTTTGAAAACACTACACGGGTATTGGGGTGATATATGACATACACTAATCCCAATAATTAGTTGTATGTCGATCAATTGATTGACAGACTGTTATAAGCGTTGAATGTTTATATTTGATGCTTATACAGTGTAGAATGCACTTTGGATGATGGTTGATTATTTGTCATTGTTGATGTATACATGCGTTGTATGGAAATCCATAGAAATAAAATCTATGGTAATTGATTAGACCTCATTCCAGTTTTGAATAGAAATATTCGAAAAAGAAATATTTGAAATAGAATATTTGAAAATAGAAATATTTGAAAAAGAAAATTTGAAATAGAATATTTGAAATAGAATATTTGAAAATAGAAATATATGAAGCCGTGTTGATTAGATTGACGCCATTTTGACGCAAACGATATTTATATCGATTATATTCGTTTTTATAATGAATATTGAAAAGTGATTTCAAAATCGAATATTTTGAAAATGAATTCGAATCAAATTGAAATTGAATGGAAATCAATTTGAAATGAATTCGAATTGAAATTGAATAGAATTGAAATTGAACAGAATTGAATTCGAATTGAAATTGAATAGAAATGAATTCGAATTGAAATTGAATTGAATTGAGAACGAACTGAAATTGAATTAAAAATTGATTTAAATTGAAATCAATTTGAGATGAATTTAAAACGAATTTATATTGAAAAATTCAATCTTGATTTGAATTTGAAAATGAAGTTGAAATCGTTTCGAAAACAAATTTAAAACGATTTATAAAATACATTTTAAAAGGAAATCGACGAAGTTTATATTATATATATAATATAATGGCCTGAATAGAATACGCCGCGCTGCGGTAGTTCGTGAATTTCGACCATTGATTTCGAATGGATATTGCGGGAGATCCGACCGTCGGATTCTCCTAAAACTGGAACCATTGGGTCGTATCGAAAAGAGCTTTCTAACGAATACTAGAAATTAGAAATCTAACGGTTGGATTTGGAATTATGTCCAAATCAAATTTGGAAAAGGTCGCTGTAAGTGCAGTTCGATGGCCGTTGATGGAAATCGACTGTACGGGCCTTGATGAAATAATTAAAAATAGTAATAATTTGTGTAAATTCATAAGAAATGACTTGGGAAGAATTAGGATGAAGAAATCCATATTTGAAAAGATAAAAAAATAGATTTTTATCGAAATGAACTAGTTTTGAACTAGAATTATAATTCTATTTATTTTTAAATAAATAAATTGGATTTGAAAAGGGTTTTAAAAGTAACCAGAATTTCCAATAATTGAATGGGAATGGATTTGAATCAAAATTGTCTTTGAAATATTTCGATGTTGGATTTCGTGATGATACAGGTATTGTTATGGGAATTTGAAAGATATATTTATATCGTTATTTCCAATATGATATTTGGTGGTCGCGGAATTTGATATTGAATATAAGCCGATATATTTTCTATTCAGAGCCTTGTATTTAATATCAACTGTGATTTGGGTTTGTCGTGAATGGTGTCTTCATTAACACCGTTCTTAAGCCCAGTTGAGAAAAAGACTAAATCTTTTTATTTAGATTTAATGAAGTGTACCAATTAAATAATATTTAATTGGAATTTAATTGGTATTGATTTTTGGGTTTATCGTGAACAGTGTTTTAAATAACACTTGTTCTTTAACCCGATAATTAATGGAACGTGATTTTGGGTTTATCGTGAACTGTGTTTTAAATGAAACTGATTCTTTAACCCAGTTAAGGATTAAAACTAAGTGGAGTTTTAATGAATCTTTAATTAGTTTGAAAAGATCGAGAATGGAGTATCACCAATTTTACTCCAGGCGATAGTTAAATCTTTAATTATGATTTGAACGTGAAATGGTAATTGAATTTACCGATAACACCATGGTGTTAGATATGAAGTATTACCAGTTTTACTTCATGGGATGAATAGGTTGGGATTGGGAAATAAATGATTACTCCGGTGTGGTTCACTAATCCCGACTAGTTTGAATTGATATTCAAAGAAGATTAAAGAATAAATTTTAAGAATTTATCTTTGATAAAAATTAACGGGAACCTTTCCCAAAGTATAAGAATATTTGAATAAAGAATATTCGGAATTGGAATGAGGCGTATGTTGTGTTTGTGTAACACTTGTTTATTATGTACGCAAGTTATTCAGAAAGACCGGGTTTATCCCATTCTGAATAACTAATTCGACGATGAGTCGAAGATGAAGACGGTGGTCGAAGACAGGAGGTCTTCACGTCGTTTGGATAATTACTGATGATCTTGATTGGGCCGTACACCCAAGAGGAGGGAATCAGTTAGTGTTCATCCAGACGTACTTGGAGATCGATGGATATGCAGGGTACTAGGCGCCTCCGGTTTCGTTCAGACCCAGAACGCTCTTGTAAATGGACTGTGTGTCTGACATTGGATATCATTCTGTGTGATTGATGGATATCGGTTGCATGTAGTGGTTTGCCTGTGTGGCATGCAAAGATGCAAAAGATCAAGGCTTCTGTTGAAAAGCAGAGTCTTGTGGTTGATGATCAAAGCACAGCCTGTGTGGCATAGCTTTGTGTAGCGTTGATTCGCGAGCCTCACACCCCGGTAGTGGACCAGAAACGGGAGAGGAAATCGGGGAGGGCATGCGTTTCCTTCTAGCTAGAAGTAGCGTCAGTGGTTTTACATGCCCTGACGAGTTTGACTTATGTGGTTGTTGCTGTTGCGAGGCGCCTCGGATATATCAGTGACTATGTGAAGCCGATGGAGTCATTCATTGACTCATTGACGCCCCAAAGGGCGGGGAAACGTAGTGTTTAGGCATAATAATCCACATCGGTGGACCGGCCCTGACGATCCAAGGAGCAGTTGCGGCTATTCCTGAGACACAGGCTAGAGCGTCTCGAATCGGTAGAGGACTATCTTTCGCCTCGGTTCACAGATGGAAATCCAATTTCCAAATACGTGACTCTGCGGTTTTATTTGTAGAACCTAGTAGTGGCGACATGATATATGGTACCCATGCCGCCTATGATTGATACTTATGATTTGAAGTTGTTTTATACACTAGGCACTTATAATACTATCAAATGATTTGTTTTAAACGTACTAAGCATGTTTGGCTATTATAAGGGAAAACCCTATCACCCGGCTTGCGTTGCATTGCTTGATAGGACCTGGGTCTTATAATAGCTTCATTTTTCCAAAAAGCATTGCGCTGTTTTGTTATATGCATTGGTATTCTTGTGAGGAAACCCGTTCTGTGTTATACGGCGTGGTCCCTTGATATATCTGATTTAAAGTAAAGCTTTAAATAACCGTTTTTAGTTCTCACACCAGTCACATGACTGACCTGGAATTTATTGTTTTAACCTAAACTCTGGGTGCTCTTATTTTGACAGGGGCAGCTAGTAGTTTTGTTTTTGCAGATTTATATTCACAGGATCCTGATTTACAGCTGGAACGATACTCGGAAAGCTCTGTATCTGTAACACCCCGTACTTCTGTTAATATAAATATTCACAAATTAAAGAATAACTAATCTCAGACGTGAGAATTGTGGGAAACGGGTTGCGCCATTGTGTTCATCTCGGAATTCTGGTTGAAATAGAGTCCGAGTTTGCGTGATTTGGACTTCGTATGAAGAAGTTATGACCATCATAAGTTTCAAAAAATTCAAAACAGATTTCAAAAAATTCAAAATTCAAAATTCGAAGTCAAACAGGCTAGGCGGGAAATTTCCCACCCAGCACCCAGGTCGACTGGGCAGTCGACACCCCAGGGACCAGGTCGACTGCGCAGTCGACCTGGGTGTCGACCTGGTCCAGTCGGCCAGGTTTTGGCTGAGCCCAATCTTGAGCTGCTGATGTGTCTTTAGGGCTGAGTTGGCTAATTTAATGGTTCAGGCTAGTTCTGAGTTGATCTGACGGTCTAAACAAATCCTAAACTCTATATATACCTAGGTAGTCTCTCACTCTAAAATCACATGAAAAATAGAATAGCCACCGTCATGCCATCCCCATGGAACTCAGTGTAGCCGCCGCCAACTAAGAAGGAAGAAAGCTAATCAAAACCCTAATTCTACTCAACTCTAAAGCAAATCAAGACTCTCTTTCTTCTCTAATTGTGAGTATGATGATCTTAACAAGATTATTAGCAAACTAATTAGATTAAGATGTGATATGGATCATAAGAAAATGATGTGAATTGTCATATATGTTGTTGTAAACCTTATGCTATCATGTATGTTGTAAATCCTATGTTATGTCATGATGATATCCTATATGTTATAAATCATGCTATGATGATATTATATATGTTGCAAGTTTCTATGCTAAGTTGCGATGTTACAAAGTCATGAAGTTATTATTTATGTTATAGTTATCTTATGCTTGATCAAATCATGATGTTGATTATATATATGTTTGGGCTATGATGACTCACATGATAAATCACATGTACCTATGCAAGTTTAGATCGATTAGTATGTATAATCTCACATATCCTATGACATCTATTTAGATCTAAAATTAGGTTATAACATGTGTGAGTTCTATGGGTTAGATGTTAGTTTACACCATCATTATGTTGCATAAACCACATATGCAAGTTTATACATGAACTTGGGTTATGATCATATTATGTAAATTGTGACATGTTATCAAACAAGTTGACACCTTTAGACCCATGACATGTGTAGCTTTATGCAAGTTGTAGTTTTTTCCTTTGCAAGTTTAGGTATTGGACATCTATCACACATGCAAGTTTCACCCCGTTTATGATTATATCTATTTTATTTGTCTATATGTTGTGATAATTTATCTTTGTGCTATGAGTTAGACTATTCGAGTCTAACGTATATTTTGCGTTGAATAAGCGAATGTATAACGTGGGGTAGGGGTAATATTAAGGATTTAATATTAAGAAATTGGGGTGCAATTGATATGATTTTGCATACCGTAAGTGGATGGCCATAATTGAGTCAATTATGGACATCATTAAAATTGGAATTAATTAATGATTTGAATAGGGATATATTTAAAACCGGGGTAAAAGATTATAAGTGTTAACCAATGCTTAGGACACGAGGTTGGACTCGTTTGTGATGTAAACCTGCCCGGACCCGACCGACAAATCCAGTAGTCACAAATGTCAGCCCAATATGAGAGGTCCTAGGCCCAAATTAAAGCATAACAGTTGTAAAGACACGAGGTTAGACTCTTTTATGGTGTAAGACCGCCCGGACCTGCCTGGCAAATCCAGCTGCCATAAATGCCAGTCTAATGTGAGAGGTCTTTATAAGGTTATGGTCTGAATGAATTAAGAAATACTTAACCAGATAAACATGTGAAGTGGGACATGGGGGTTAAGTAGGTGCCTTGGGTGGCATGAGGAATCTAGTGGGTGCCTTTAGTGGCATTTGAAATACGATTAGTAAGACTTAACCAAACACACATGTAAATGAACATGACTAAGAAGAGGGTTAAGTGGGATATACTAGTGGGGACAAGATTAGGTGGATAGCTTGTGGGGGCCCATTTCAACCAGTAACCCAAACGTATCTTTGTGGGCTCGACCCAAGTCGAGGACGGGACACGCATACTGGGCTTGACTATAAGAGGCCAAACGGGGTAGCGGTGGCAACGCAAGTCCAACAGGTTTCATATGCGTGTGTGGACCCGGGCTGGTAGGTAAGACGTTGTTGCATCGTGTAGGTATAAGCCATGCATCCTCAAGTTGTATCGGGTTGCCACTTTAGGGGAGTGATACACCCCACTGTGGGACCAGCACGGGTATCTACGAGTAGGGAGCCGATCGAACGTGGGTAGTGGGGTACACCTAGCGGAGATAGGGGCGGGCGGCACCTATGTAGTCAGCTAGAGGTACACGAAGCTATTTATATAATTTCTAAGTGAAGTGAGTGGGATCAACTTTTAGGGTGACTGGTGTGGTGCAGTGTAGAAATCATTCGTTAGTATTAGGTGTGCCTTTAACGTTATCCTTATCTGCTCTTCCATACCCAATAGTTCATAGACATTTCCTTGTTTTCCAGCTTATGCCTTAGTCTAGTTATTTTGATAATAGTATTGTTAGAATTATCATACTCGCCAGACTTTATGTCTGACCCCCTCCGTTTCTATCTTTTTCCCCCACTAGGTCCTCAGGGTGGGCCCAGCTCTAGCGGAGTTTGATTGGATTGCTTATTCTCTCTTTTGGAAAGCTTGGACCGTTGAAGTAAAGTCCAGCTTGTTATCTTCTTTAATGGCTATTTATGTAATGGGATTATGTATTTTGTTTTATTAAGATGGATATTGTACTTGACTCTGATTTATGGTTTTATGATGTAACAAACATGTTTAATTTCCGCTGCAATGAAATAAAGATTTAGATTTCCAAGTACTACTTATTATTTGTCTTGTTGTAATTTTTCTATTCTATATTCACTTAAAACCTCTATGGAAGTTAATGCATTCCCTTTGTGAGTGACATTAATGGACGTGGGGTGTTACACGTGGTATCGGAGCTTAAGGTTACCAGAAAAGATAAAAATTTTAGAAAAACTATTTTTCTAAAGTATTTTTGGAAGAAGTATTTTCAAAAACATGTCTTAATGAGTGATTTTAAGAGGAAAGTTTTTAAGAAAAACATAATCCCCAATAGCCATATATCTTTATCTTTCGAATTCTCCATTTTGAATCTTTCCTTTTTCGTTTCAGCATGGCTGAAGATCTTAACCTTCCGGATGGTGTAACGATACCAGGATGGTATAGGAGGTTATTAGAGGCTAGGGCCGCTGCAGGTCCAGCCAATGTTCCTCCACCACCAGTTGCACCCGCTCCTTCTCCTCCTTGCGCTGATACTTTTGCAAAGACGTGCAAGGAATTTAAGGCTATGGGTGGAAAACCTTTTCAAGGGTCAGAAACATTTGTGGAAGCTAGAGATTGGCTTAAGGAGGTGGAAGAATTGCTAGAAATCTTTGAAGTAGAAGAAGGGAGGAAAGTCAAATTAGCAGCTTGGTTAATGAAGGGAGAGGCCTCGTTTTGGTGGTAGGTCACTAATGGGGAGCGTCCTGTTGATTCTTGGGCGGATTTCAGACGTAGGTTTGAGGCAAAGTTTCTCTCAAGGGAAGAAGAGAATCTATATATGGAAAGGTTCTTGACATTAAAGCAAGGAAGCTCATCAGTGAAAGAATATGTCAACAAATTTAATCAGTTAGCAAGGTTTGGCTTGGACTTAGTGAACACGCCGGAGAAGAAGGCTCTGAGGTTCGTTAAAGGCTTGAATGAGCCGTTGCAGGGGTTGGCTATGACCCACATCCCTATGGGGGCCACCTTTAAGAAGCTAGTAGACATGGCACTCATGCACGAGGAGAAAGGCGCTAATGCTAATAAGGCACCCGAGAAGAAAGGGGATCAGAAGAAACCACAACAGCAAAACAAGAAGGTTGGCAAAGGAAAGAAAAGATGCTTTAACTGTGGGACACCAGGCCATCTCAGCAAGGATTGCAGAAAGAAAAAGAAGACTGGCTGTTTTCACTGTGGTGAAGCGGGACATCTAGTGAAGGACTGCCCAAAGAAGGGGCAGAGGGCAGGGTCTACCTTGGGAGGACAGGTGCAGGCTCTTATGGCACCAGGGCAGGCAAGGGGACATGTTCAGGCTCTCGCGGTCCCACCGCTGCAAGAACGAGGTAGAACCATTTCTATTGAAAGCTTAGTTTTTCTGTTTGATCATCCTGTCCGTACCTTATTCGATTCGGGCACATCGCATTCGTTTATCTCTACATCATTAGTTGAATCACTGTACTTAAACACCAGTTTAGTAGAGGATCCCTTAGTTGTTTCGAATCCAATTGGGGGCTCAGCTTATTTGTCCATGATATGTTTGGATTTGAAAATTTCTGTACTTAGCGTTGAGTTTAGATGTGACGCTTATGTTTTGGGCTTCACGGGCTATGGGCTAATTTTAGGGATGGATTGGTTGTCCAGAAATGGGGCCGTTCTTGATTGTGAAAGGAGAGTAGTGAGGCTCATGACTCGCCTTGGTAACGCTCTCGAAATCTTTTGTAATCCCATAAATTCTGTTATGCTAAGTTATCTAGAATCGCTTGACGCATCTGTGGAGAATCTACGATCTGTTAGAGTGGTCCGAGAATACTCGGATGTGTTTTTGGAGGTGAAGGGCTTGCCTCCGAAGCGGGAGATAGATTTTCGAATATATCTTGTTGATAATGCAAAACCAGTATCTTTGCCAGTATGCCACACGGCTCCTCGTGAAAGGAGGGAACTCAATAAGCAAGTGAAGGAGTTGCTTGAGAAGGGGTTCATAAGACGAAGTACATCGGAGTGGGGTGCTCCAGTAGTATTTGCCACGAAGGCGGATGGGTCTCTTAGACTGTGTGTGGACTATAGAAACCTTAATAAGCTTACTAAGAAGAACAGACACCCATTGCCGAGGATTGACGATCTCTTCGATCAGTTAGTTGGCGCCTCAGTGATTTCGCATTTGGACTTAGCCACTGGTTTCCATCAGTTGAGAGTGGCTGAGGATAGCATTGACAAGACTGCCTTTAGGACTCCGGACGGTTTCTATGAATGGCTAGTGATGCCCTTCGGTTTGACAAACGCCCCCGCATACTTTGTTGATTTGATGAGTAGGGTGTTTAGATAGTACCTTAATAAATTCGTGGTGGTCTTTGTAGACGACATCTTGATCTTTTCTAAGAATGAAGAAGAACTTGTCCTACATCTTAGGGAAGTGTTGGAGACTCTACGAGCGCATAACCTTAAAGCTATATTTACTAAGTGTCACTTCTGGAGAGAGGAAGTGCGATTCTTAGGGCACGTGGTTTCCAAAGAAGGGATAGCTGTGGATCCCGTGAAGGTGGTGGCCATCCAAGATTGGAAGGTCCCTAAAAATGCTATCGAAGTGAGAAGTTTCTTGGGGTTGGCTGGCTACTATAGGAAGTTTATCAAAGACTTCGCAAAAATATCAGCTCCATTGACACGTTTGACGAAGAAGAACCTAGTTTTCACATGGGACGTAGATTGTGATGATGTGTTCCAACATTTGAAGAGAGCTTTGACTTCAGCCCCAGTCTTAGTGCTGCCAGACGGGAGTAAGCCGTTTACCGTTTATACCGATGCTTGTGGGACAGGACTAGGCGCAGTCATAATGCAAGAGGGAAGGGTAATAACCTATGGGGGAAGACAATTGAGAGCGCATGAGAAAAATTACCCTACACATGACCTAGAGTTGGCAGCTATTGTTTTCGCGCTTAAGTCTTGGCGCCATTATCTTCTTGGCGAGAAATTCGAATTATTCACTGACCACAAATCTTTAAAATACTTATTCTCTCAGAAGGACTTGAACTTAAGGCAGCAAAGGTGGATGGAGTTCTTAGCGTCCTACAATTTTGAAATAGCATATACCCCTGGCAAGGGTAACGTGGTGGCAGACGCCTTAAGTAGAAAAAGGTTGTCCTTGAGTCCGCTGTTTGTTGAGCGGCGAAACTTAGAATTCATCTCCATGTTTGATTTTAGACCTTCCGTTGACTTTGTACCCGGTTTGCTAGCATCCTTGGAGGTCAGACCTACGATTTTGGGACGGATTGGTGAGGCACAGCGAGACGACCCACGGTTGGTTGAGTTAATAGAAAAGCTCAAAAGAGGGGAGTCATCAAGCCATCTCCGTAGGTATACCCTGGATGATAAGGGATGGTTACGTAGGGATAGTAGACTTTGTGTACCTCGAGATGAAGGTTTGAGGAAGGCTATTCTTAATGATGCACATCGTTCGAAGATGACCATTCATCCCGGCGGGGATAAGATGTACAAAGACATGAGGCGAGTTTTATTTTGGGCCGGTATGAAGAGGGATGTGGCCGAGCATGTTGCTAGATGCTTGGTGTGCCAACAAGTAAAAGCGGAGCAAAAGAAACCCGGTGGGTTGCTTCACCCATTGGAGGTTCCACTATGGAAGTGGGAAAGTGTCTCGATGGACTTTGTGGATGGATTATCAAGATCAAGGATGGGTAATACGGGGGTTTAGGTTATAGTAGACAGATTTACTAAAAGCGCCCATTTCATTCCCGTGAAGAGTAAGAGGATTGCTCCATGGTTTGCTTCTATATACGTTCGAGAGATAGTTCGTTTGCATGGTGTTCCTTCTAACATAGTAAGCGACCGTGATCCTATCCTCACTAGCGAATTTTGGAAGAGCTTGCAAGAGGCGGTAGGGACTCAGTTATGTTTGAGCACCGCGTATCATCCTCAGACGGACTGCCAGACTGAGAGGGTGAATCGCATTCTAGAGGATATTTTGAGGCTATGTATCCTAGACTTTGGGGGTACATGGGAAGAGCATCTTCCGTTGGTAGAGTTCACATATAATAATAGCTTTCAGTCTAGCATTGGCATGGCACCTTTCGAAGCTCTTTATGGACGTCCTTGTCGTTCACCCACATGTTGGTGGGAATCTACGGATAAGATCTTACTTGGGCCCGATATGATTAGAGATACTTCGGAAAAGATCGACTTGATTCGAAGGAGGATGAAGACAGCGCAAGATAGGCAGAAATCTTATGCAAATAAAAGGAGGACAGATCTTGAGTTTGATGTCGGGGACATGGTCTTTATCAAAGTGTCTCCATTACGGAATGTTGTTCGCTTTGGGTCCGTTAGGAAATTAGCACCAAGGTTCGTAGGGCCGTTTCATATTAAGGAGAAGATTGGACAGATGGCATATAGAGTGGAGTTGCCTGAGAGACTTAGTGGTGTACACGACGTATTCCATGTGTCACATTTAAGGAAGTGCTTGCACGAGACCGCGGAAGTGGTAGAGCTGAGCTTGCTTAGAGAGGTGGAGATAGAGCGTGATGTGACGATTCGACGAGCTCCTACATGCATTCTTGGGTCGTAGATCAAGAAGTTGAGGAATCGAGAGGTCAGACTAGTCAAAGTGCAATGGGGAGATGATGAGAGCAACGCTACTTGGGAGACAGAAGCGAAGATGCATTCGTTGTACCCTTTTCTTTTTGAGGGTATATCTTTTAATTTCCCCTTTATCGCTTAGCTTGTACTTATCTTATCTTTAGTATATCCTCTCGCTAGTATCTTTGACCTTTAGTTAGGATAATCCTATGGTTGAAACATGTGATTGAGACATGTTATGTATGATGGATGCAAAGTGGATGCAAGTGTTTGCTAGTTGTAACACCCCACGTCCATTAATGTCACTCACAAAGGGAATGCATTAACTTCCATGGAGGTTTTAAGTGAATATAGAACAGTAAAATTACAACAAGACAGATATAAAATAGTACTTGGAAATTCAAAAACTTTATTTCATTGTAGCAGAAGTCAAAACATGTTTGATTACATCATAACACCACATTCAATGTCAAGTACAATATCTATCTTGATAAAACAAGTACATAATCCCATTACATGAATAGCCATTAAAAAGGAAGATAACAAGCTGGACTTTACTTCAGCAGTCCAAGCTTTCCAGAAGATAAGCGATCCAACTAGACTCCACTAGAACTTGGCCCAACCTGCGGACCTGAAGGGAGAAAAAGGATGGAAAAGAGGGGGTCAGACATAAAGTCTGGTGAATATGATAATTCTACAATACTATTACCAAAATAACTGGACTAAGGTATAAGCTGGAAAACAAGAAAATGTCTATGAAGAGCAGATTAAGGACATAGACAATCGCTAAAGGCGACGTTATAGGCGCTCCTAAATACTAAAGGATAAACACTATACTGCACCACACCAGTCACCCTAAAGATTCATCCCACTTAGCTTCACTTAGAAACTTTCCCAATGGCTTTACGTACCCCTAGCTGACTACATAGGTGCCGCCTGCCCCTATCTCCACTAGGTGTACCCTACTTCCCATTATTCGATCGGCTCCCTAACTCGTAGATACCCGTGCTGGCCCCACAGTGGGCTGTATCACTCCCCTAAAGTGGCAACCTGAAACAACGGACATGCACGGCTTATACCTACACGATGCAACAACGTCTTACCTACCAGCCCGGGTCCACACACGCATATGAAACCCGTTGGACTTGCGTTGCCACCGCTCCCTGTTTTGGCCTCTTATAGTCAAACCCAGTATGCGTGTCCCGTCCTCGACTTGGGTCGAGCCCACAAAGATACGTTTTGGGATACTGGTTGAAATGGGCCCCCACTATTTACCACAAGCATTCCACCTAAGCTTGTCCCCATTAGTCCATCCCACTTAACCCACTTAGTCATGTTCATTTACATGTGTGTTTGGTTAAGTCTAATCGTATTTCAAATGCCTCTAAAGGCAACCACCAGATTCCTCATGCCACCCAAGGCACCTACTTAACCCCCATGTCCCACCTTACATGATTATCTGGTTAAGTATTTCTTAGTTCATTAAGGCCATAACCTCATAAAGACCTCTCACATTAGACTGGCATTTATGGCAGCTGGATTTGCCGGGCGGGTCCGGGCAGTCTTACAACATAAAGGAGTCTAACCTCGTGTCTTTACAACTGTTATGCTTTAGTTTGGGCCTAGGACCTCTCACATTGGGCCGACATTTGTGACTACTGGATTTGCCGGGCGGGTCCGGGCGGGTTTACATCACAAACGGGTCCAACCTCGTGTCCTAAGCATTGATTATTAATAATAATCCACTTTCCCCCAATTTTAATAATTCCCTACTTGAATTATTAATTACTTCCAATTTTTAACAATGTTCATAATTGACTCAATTATGGACATCCATTCATGGTATGCAAAATCTTACAAAATTGCACCCAATTTATTAATTCCTAATATTATCCCTACCCCACGTTTGAACGTTTATTCGCAAAATATATGTTAGACTCGAATAGCCTAACTCATAGCATAAAAGAGATTATCATAATAACAACATGTATATGTGACCAAATGAATCATAATAAGGGGTGAAACTTGCATATGTCCAACTTGCATAGATTATACATGTCATGGACCTAAAGGTGTCAACTTGTTCAAAATTCACCTAATATAATCTCAATCAATTTTCATAAACTTACATATGAACATGTGTGAATCAACATCATCTAATTTTTTAACAACATGGTTTTATATGGGTACACCTAACTCAATAGGCAAATTCCCATAATCAAGTTTTATTTAATTATAGTTTCAAGTTTATGGGTACACCTAACCTAATAGGCAAATTCCCATAAACAAGATCCATTTAAATTAAGAAAAAAAACATAACTTTAAGCATGATCCAACAACATCATGATTTTTCAACATAATATAGCATGATTTATAACATGGCATAGTATGATAGTATAACATAGCTTGACATGATTCTCAACATAGCACGACATAGCATAAGAGAATTTACAACATAGCATGACATAGCATATATAATTTACATCATACGACAACATAATAACATAATAAGAGATCCACAATATATAGAATTTACAATTACAAATCACATCACTTTCTTGTGATCCATTCATAACTGAGTCAAATTAGTTTGTAATAGTCTTGTGAGAATCATCATACTCACCAACAAAAGAAAAGAATTAGAGAAAGAGAGATCTTTTGATTTGATTTGTGTAGATTTAGTTGTAGATGATTAGGCTTCCTCTTCTTAGTTTGTGACGGCTATGCTGAACTCCATGGCAGCAGCATGACGGTAGCTTCTCTAATTTTACAAGTGATTTAGGTCTAGGGTCTACCCACTTATTTATAGATTTTAGAATTCATTTAGGCCATTAGATTTAACCTAGAAATAACCGCAGCCGTTCAGACAAGATGGGGTTTATCTTGTTGACTCAGCAATGAGTCAGAAGTGACTCAGCAAACACTCAGCATATTAATAAACTTCTATTCATGTCATAAATATATATATATTCTCTACAATGTACATATTAGATACATCCCCTCTCTTACACACTTATTAATATTTTTATATTCATATTAGATACATCCCCTCTCTTACACACTTATTAATATTTTAGCAACTTTAGTGTTAATAGAAAATTCGGGGTGTTACATTCTCCCCTCCTTTTAGGATTTCGTCCCCGAAATCTTCAAGTCTAGAAGAATGTATATCCTACCATCCAAACGTCCATCTACTCATCCATCATACACAGGCATCCATTGTCCTTAAAAGACTTCTAATGCTTTATGATCATATGCAAAGTGTGTGTACATGTCCTTACCTAATGCGAAATCAGGCGGTCTATTGATTCAGTTGACCTCCTTAATGCAAATTATGTAAGTGTCATGAATCCATTATGTATGCAAAAGATCCTAATTGCTTACATACTACTTCTATATGCGTGCACACCCATTCAACCGAATGCAGCATCCATATGATGGTACAACCATTATACATCCATTATACTAAATACATCCATATATATGCAATATGCAATATGAAGTGACTGAGCCGATCTAGTGCCTAAAGTGTGTGTATATATGCATCCACGAGCAACCACTAGCAAACACTTGCATCCATTTTGCATCCATCATACATAACATGTCTCAAACACATGTTTCAACCATAGGATTATCCTAACTAAAGGTCAAAGATACTAATGAGAGGACATACTAAAGATAAGATAAGATAAGCTAAGCGATAAAGGAGAAATTAAAAGACATACCCTCAAAAAGAAAAGGGTACAACGAACGCATCTTCTCTTCTGTCTCCCAAGTTGCGTTGCTCTCATCATCTCCCCATTGCACTTTAACCAGTCTGACCTCTCGATTCCTCAACTTTTTGATCTCCGACCCAAGAATGCATGTAGGAGCTCGTCTAATTGTTGCATCACGCTCTATTTCCACCTCTTTAAGCAAGCTCGGCTCAACCACCTCCGCGGTCTTGTGCAAACACTTCCTCAAATGTGATACATGGAATACGTCGTGTACTCCACTAAGTTTCTCAGGCAACTCCACCCTATATGCCATCTTCCCAATCCTGTTTTTTACAGGAAACGGCCCTACAAACCTTGGTGCTAATTTCCCCACGGACCCAAAGCGAACAACATTCTGTAACGGAGATACTTTGATAAAAACCATGTCCCCAATGTCAAACTCAAGATCTGTCCTCCTCTTATCAGCATACGATTTTTGCCTATCTTGTGCTGCTTTCATCCTCCTTCGAATCAACTCAATCTTCTCCGAGGTTTCCCTAACCATATCGGGCCCAAGTAGGATTTTATCGGTAGATTCCCACCAACATGTAGGCGAACGGCAAGGTCTTCCATAAAGAGCTTCGAAAGGTGCCATGCCAATACTAGACTGAAAGCTATTATTATATGCGAATTCTACTAACAGAAGGTGCTCTTCCCATGTACCCCCAAAGTCTAGGATACAAAGCCTTAAAAGATCCTCTAGGATGCGATTCACCCTCTCGGTCTGGCCGTCTGTCTGAGGATGATATGCGGTGCTCAAACATAGCTGAGTCCCTACCACCTCTTGTAAACTCTTCCAAAATTCGCTAGTAAAGATGGGGTCACGGTCGCTTACTATACTAGAAGGAATACCGTGCAAACGAACTATCTCCTTAATGTATACAGAAGCCAACCACGGAGCCGTCCTCTTACTTTTCACGGGAATAAAATGGGCGCTTTTAGTAAGTCTATCTACTATAACCCAAATCCCCGTGTTACCCTTCCTTGATCTTGGTAATCCATCCACAAAATCCATTGAGATGCTTTCCCATTTCCATAGTGGAACTTCTAATGGGTGAAGCAACCCACCGGGTTTCTTTTGTTCTGCTTTAACTCGTTGGCACACCAAGCATCTGGCGACGTACTCGGCCACATCCTTTTTCATACCGGCCCAAAAGAAAACCCGCTTCATATCTTTGTACATCTTATCCCCGCCGGGATGAATGGTCATTTTTGAGCGATGAGCATCATCAAGAATGGCCTTCCTTAAGTCTTCGTCTTGTGGTACACAAAGTCTATTATCCCTTCGTAACCAACCCTTATCGTCTAGGGTATACCTACGAAGATGGCTTGACGACTCCCCCCCTTTGAGCTTTTCTACTATCTCAACCAACTGCGGGTCGTCTCGCTGTGCCTCACCAACCCGTCCTAGAAGTGTAGGTCTAACCTCCAAGGATGCTAACAGACCGGGTACTAAGTCAACGGAGGGTCTAAAGTCAAACATAGAGATGAATTCTAAGCTTTGTCGTTCAACAAACAACGGACTCAAGGACAACCTTTTCCTACTTAAGGCGTCTGCCACCACGTTACCCTTGCCCGGGGTATATGCTATTTCAAAATCGTAGGAGGCTAAGAATTCCATCCACCGTTGCTGCCTTAAATTCAAATCCTTCTGAGAGAATAAGTATTTTAATGATTTGTGGTCAGTGAACAGTTCGAATTTCTCACCAAGAAGATAGTGACGCCAAGACTTAAGCGCGAAAACAATTGCGGCTAGCTCTAAGTCATGCGTACGGTAATTCTTTTCATGAACCCTCAACTGCCTTCCACCATAGGCTATTACTCTTCCCTCTTGCATGAGGACCGCGCCAAGTCCCGTCCCACAAGCATCAGTATAGATGGTAAACGGTTTATTCCCGTCTGGCAGCACTAAGACTGGGGCTGAAGTTAAGGCTCTCTTTAAACGTTGGAACGCATCATCGCAATCTTTGTCCCACGTAAAAACCAGGTTCTTCTTCGTTAACTGTGTTAATGGAGCTGATATTTTTGCGAAGTCTTTGATAAACTTCCTATAATAGCCAGCCAACCCCAAGAAACTTCTTACTTCGGTTGCATTTTTAGGGACCTTCCAATCTTGGATGGCCACCACCTTTGCGGGATCCACTGCTATCCCTTCTTTGGAAACCACGTGCCCTAAGAACCGTACTTCCTTCCTCCAGAAGTGACACTTAGAAAATTTTGCCTTAAGGTTATGCGCTCGAAGGGTTTCCAACACTTCCCTAAGATGTAGGGAGTGCTCTTCTTTATTCTTAGAAAAGACTAAGATGTCATCCACAAAGACTACCACGAATTTGTTAAGGTATTCCCTAAACACCATACTCATCAAATCAACAAAATATGCAGGGGCGTTTGTCAAACCAAAGGGCATCACTAGCCATTCATAGAATCCGTCAGGAGTCCTAACAGCAGTCTTATCTATACTATCCTCAGCCACTCTCAGTTGATGAAAGCCAGTGGCTAAGTCCAACTGCGAAAACACTGAGGCGCCAACTAACTGATCAAAGAGATCGTCAATCCTCGGCAGTGGGTGTCGGTTCTTTTTAGTAAGCTTGTTTAGTTCTCTATAGTCCATACAAAGTCTAAGAGACCCATCTGCCTTTGTGGCAAAAACTACTGGAGCACCCCACTCCGATATACTACGTCTTATGAACCCCTTCTCAAGCAACTCCTTTACTTGCTTATTGAGTTCCCTCCTTTCACGAGGAGCCATGTGGCGCACTGGCAAAGATACGGGTTTAGCATTATCCACAAGATAAATTCGAAAGTCTATCTCCCGCTTTGGAGGTAAGCCCTTCACCTCCTCAAACACATCCGGATATTCCCGGACCACTTCTACCGATCGCAGGTTCTCTACAGACGCGTCAAGCGATTCAAGATAACTTAGCATAACGGAATTTATGGGATTACAAAAGATGTCGAGAGCATTACCAAGGCGAGTCACAAGCCTAACTACTCTCCTTTCACAATCAAGAATGGCCCTATTTCTAGACAACCAATCCATTCCTAAAATTAGCCCATAGCCCGTGAAGCCCAATACATAATCATCACATCTAAAATCAACGCTAAGTATAGAGATTTTCAAATCCAAACATATCATGGTCAAATGAGCCGAACCCCCAATTGGATTTGAAACGACCAAGGGATCCTCTACTAAACTGGTGTTCAAGTGCAGTGATTCAACTAATGATGCAGAGATAAACGAATGAGATGCATCAGAATCGAATAAGGTACGGACAGGATGATCAAACAGAAAAACTAAGCTTTCAACAGAAATTGTTCTACCTCTTTCTTGCAGCGGTGGGGCCGCAATAGCCTGAACTTGCCCCCTTGCCTGCCCTGGTGCCATAAGAGCCTGCACCTGTCCTCCCGAGGTAGACCCTGCCCTCTGCCCCTTCTTTGGACAGTCCTTCACTAAATGTCCCGCATCTCCACAATGAAAACAACCAGTCTTCTTTTTCTTTCTACAATCTTTGCTGAGATGGCCAGGCGTCCCACAATTGAAGCATTTCTTCTTCCCTTTGCCATTATTGTTTTTACCACCCTTCTTATTTTGCTGTTGGGGTTTCTTCTGATCCCCTTTCTTTTCAACTGCCTTATCCTCATGCATAAGTGCCATTTCTACTAGCTTTTCAAAGGTGGCTCCCATAGGGATGTGGGTCATAGCCAACCCTTGCAACGGTTCATTCAAGCCTCTAACGAACCTCAAAGCTTTCTTCTCTGGCGTGTTCACCAACTCCAAGCCAAACCTTGCTAACTGATTAAATTTATTGACATATTCCTTTACTGATGAGCTCCCTTGCTTTAGTGCCAGGAATTTTTCCATATTTAAGTTCTCCTCTGCCCTTGAAAGAAACTTTGCCTCAAACCTTCGTCTGAAATCCGCCCATGAATCAACTGGACGTTCCTCGTTAGTGACCCCCACCAAAACGAGGCCTCTCCCTTCATTAACCAAGCAGCTAAACGGACTTTCCTCCCATCTTCCACTTCAAAGATATCCAACAATTCCTCAGTCTCCTTAAGCCAATCTCTGGCCTCCACAAACGTCTCAGTCCCTTGAAAAGTTTTTCCTCCCATAGCCTTGAATTCCTTGCACGTCTTTGCAAAAGTGTCAACACGAGGAGGAGGAGGAGGAGGAGGAATGGGTGCAACTAGGGGTAGAGGAGTATCCGCTGGGCCAGCAGTGGTGGCCCTAGCCTCCAAGTATCTCCTAAACCACCCTGGAATCGTCACACCTTCTGGGAGATTAAGATCTTCAGCCATGCTGAAACGAAAAAGGAAAGATTCAAAATGGAGAATTCGAAAGATAAAGATAAGGATGTGGCTATTTGGGATTATGTTTTTCATAAAAACTCTCTTTAAAATACATGTTTTTTTTTGAAAGCACTTCTTCCAAAAATACTTTAGAAAAAAATATTTCTCTAAATTTTTTTTTTATCTGTTCTGGTAACCTTATGCCCTGATACCACGTGTAACACCCCACGTCCATTAATGTCACTCACAAAGGGAATGCATTAACTTCCATGGAGGTTTTAAGTGAATATAGAACAGTAAAATTACAACAAGACAGATATAAAATAGTACTTGGAAATTCAAAAACTTTATTTCATTGTAGCAGAAGTCAAAACATGTTTGATTACATCATAACACCACATTCAATGTCAAGTACAATATCTATCTTGATAAAACAAGTACATAATCCCATTACATGAATAGCCATTAAAAAGAAAGATAACAAGCTGGACTTTACTTCAGCAGTCCAAGCTTTCCAGAAGATAAGCGATCCAACTAGACTCCACTAGAACTTGGCCCAACCTGCGGACCTGAAGGGAGAAAAAGGATGGAAAAGAGGGGGTCAGACATAAAGTCTGGTGAATATGATAATTCTACAATACTATTACCAAAATAACTGGACTAAGGTATAAGCTGGAAAACAAGAAAATGTCTATGAAGAGCAGATTAAGGACATAGACAATCGCTAAAGGCGACGTTATAGGCGCTCCTAAATACTAAAGGATAAACACTATACTGCACCACACCAGTCACCCTAAAGATTCATCCCACTTAGCTTCACTTAGAAACTTTCCCAATGGCTTTACGTACCCCTAGCTGACTACATAGGTGCCGCCTGCCCCTATCTCCACTAGGTGTACCCTACTTCCCATTATTCGATCGGCTCCCTAACTCGTAGATACCCGTGCTGGCCCCACAGTGGGGTGTATCACTCCCCTCAAGTGGAAACCTGAAACAACGGACATGCACGGCTTATACCTACACGATGCAACAACGTCTTACCTACCAGCCCGGGTCCACACACGCATATGAAACCCGTTGGACTTGCGTTGCCACCGCTCCCTGTTTTGGCCTCTTATAGTCAAACCCAGTATGCGTGTCCCGTCCTCGACTTGGGTCGAGCCCACAAAGATACGTTTTGGGATACTGGTTGAAATGGGCCCCCACTATTTACCACAAGCATTCCACCTAAGCTTGTCCCCATTAGTCCATCCCACTTAACCCACTTAGTCATGTTCATTTACATGTGTGTTTGGTTAAGTCTAATCGTATTTCAAATGCCTCTAAAGGCAACCACCAGATTCCTCATGCCACCCAAGGCACCTACTTAACCCCCATGTCCCACCTTACATGATTATCTAGTTAAGTATTTCTTAGTTCATTAAGGCCATAACCTCATAAAGACCTCTCACATTAGACTGGCATTTATGGCAGCTGGATTTGCCGGGCGGGTCCGGGAAGTCTTACACCATAAAAGAGTCTAACCTCGTGTCTTTACAACTGTTATGCTTTAGTTTGGGCCTAGGACCTCTCACATTGGGCCGACATTTGTGACTACTGGATTTGCCGGGCGGGTCCGGGCGGGTTTACATCACAAACGGGTCCAACCTCGTGTCCTAAGCATTGATTATTAATAATAATCCACTTTCCCCCAATTTTAATAATTCCCTACTTGAATTATTAATTACTTCCAATTTTTAACAATGTCCATAATTGACTCAATTATGGACATCCATTCATGGTATGCAAAATCTTACAAAATTGCACCCAATTTATTAATTCCTAATATTATCCCTACCCCACGTTTGAACGTTTATTCGCAAAATATATGTTAGACTCGAATAGCCTAACTCATAGCATAAAAGAGATTATCATAATAACAACATGTATATGTGACCAAATGAATCATAATAAGGGGTGAAACTTGCATATGTCCAACTTGCATAGATTATACATGTCATGGACCTAAAGGTGTCAACTTGTTCAAAATTCACCTAATATAATCTCAATCAATTTTCATAAACTTACATATGAACATGTGTGAATCAACATCATCTAATTTTTTAACAACATGGTTTTATATGGGTACACCTAACTCAATAGGCAAATTCCCATAATCAAGTTTTATTTAATTATAGTTTCAAGTTTATGGGTACACCTAACCTAATAGGCAAATTCCCATAAACAAGATCCATTTAAATTAAGAAAAAAAACATAACTTTAAGCATGATCCAACAACATCATGATTTTTCAACATAATATAGCATGATTTATAACATGGCATAGTATGATAGTATAACATAGCTTGACATGATTCTCAACATAGCACGACATAGCATAAGAGAATTTACAACATAGCATGACATAGCATATATAATTTACATCATACGACAACATAATAACATAATAAGAGATCCACAATATATAGAATTTACAATTACAAATCACATCACTTTCTTGTGATCCATTCATAACTGAGTCAAATTAGTTTGTAATAGTCTTGTGAGAATCATCATACTCACCAACAAAAGAAAAGAATTAGAGAAAGAGAGATCTTTTGATTTGATTTGTGTAGATTTAGTTGTAGATGATTAGGCTTTCTCTTCTTAGTTTGTGACGGCTATGCTGAACTCCATGGCAGCAGCATGACGGTAGCTTCTCTAATTTTACAAGTGATTTAGGTCTAGGGTCTACCCACTTATTTATAGATTTTAGAATTCATTTAGGCCATTAGATTTAACCTAGAAATAAACGTAGCCGTTCAGACAAGATGGGGTTTATCTTGTTGACTCAGCAATGAGTCAGAAGTGACTCAGCAAACACTCAGCATATTAATAAACTTCTATTCATGTCATAAATATATATATATTCTCTACAATGTACATATTAGATACATCCCCTCTCTTACACACTTATTAATATTTTTATATTCATATTAGATACATCCCCTCTCTTACACACTTATTAATATTTTAGCAACTTTAGTGTTAATAGAAAATTCGGGGTGTTACACTAGTGGTTGCTCGTGGACGCATATACACACACACACTATTAGGCACTAGATCGGCTCAGCCACTTCATATTGCATATTGCATATATATGGATGTATTTGGTAAAATGGATGTATGAGGATTTTTTTTGTCATATGGATGTTGCATTCAGATGATGATTGTGCATGCATATAGAGATAATATGTAGCATTAAGGAACTTTCGCATACATAATGGACGCATGGCACTATCATGATTTGCATTAAGGAGGTCAACTGAATCAGTGGACCGCCTGATTTTGCATTAGATATGGACATATACACACACTGTGCATTTAAACATGAAAGCATTAGAAATCTATAAGGACAATGGATGCCTGTGTTTGATGGTTGAGTAGATGGACGATTGGATGTTAGGATATACATTCTTCTTGACTTGAAGATTTCGGGGTCGAAATCCTTTAAGGAGGGGAGAATGTAACACCCCGTAATTCTGTTAATATAAATATTCACAAATTAAAGAATAACTAATCTCAGACGTGAGAATTGTGGGAAACGGGTTGCGCCATTGTGTTCGTCTCGGAATTCTGGTTGAAAAAGAGTCCGAGTTTGCGTGATTTGGACTTCGTATGAAGAAGTTATGGCCATCAGAAGTTTCAGAAAATTCAAAACAGATTTCAGAAAATTCAAAATTCAAAATTCGAAGTCAGACAGGCTAGGCGGGAAATTTCCCACCCAGCACCCAGGTCGACTGGGGAGTCGAATTGGCAGTCGACACCCCAGGGACCAGGTCGACTGCGCAGTCGACCTGGGTGTCGACCTGGTCCAGTCGGCCAGGTTTTGGCTGAGCCCAATCTTGAGCTGCTGATGTGTCTACTCTAATTGTGAGTATGATGATCTTAACAAGATTATTAGCAAACTAATTAGATTAAGATGTGATATGGATCATAAGAAAATGATGTGAATTGTCATATATGTTGTTGTAAACCTTATGCTATCATGTATGTTGTAAATCCTATGTTATGTGATGATGATATCCTATATGTTATAAATCATGCTATGATGATATTATATATGTTGCAAGTTTCTATGCTAAGTTGCGATGTTACAAAGTCATGAAGTTATTATTTATGTTATAGTTAGCTTATGCTTGATCAAATCATGATGTTGATTATATATATGTTTGGGCTATGATGACTCACATGATAAATCACATGTACCTATGCAAGTTTAGATCGATTAGTATGTATAATCTCACATATCCTATGACATCTATCTAGATCTAAAATTAGGTTATAACATGTGTGAGTTCTATGGGTTAGATGTTAGTTTACACCATCATTATGTTGCATAAACCACATATGCAAGTTTATACATGAACTTGGGTTATGATCATATTATGTAAATTGTGACATGTTATCAAACAAGTTGACACCTTTAAACCCATGACATGTGTAGCTTTATGCAAGTTGTAGTTTTTGCCTATGCAAGTTTAGGTATTGGACATCTATCACACATGCAAGTTTCACCCCGTTTATGTTTAGATCTATTTTATTTGTCTATATGTTGTGATAATTTATCTTTGTGCTATGAGTTAGACTATTCGAGTCTAACGTATATTTTGCGTTGAATAAGCGAACGTATAATATGGGGTTGGGGTAATATTAAGGATTTAATATTAAGAAATTGGGGTGCAATTGATATGATTTTGCATACCGTAAGTGGATGGCCATAATTGAGTCAATTATGGACATCATTAAAATTGGAATTAATTAATGACTTGAATAGGGATATATTTAAAACTGGGGTAAAAGATTATAAGTGTTAATCAATGCTTAGGACACGAGGTTGGACTCGTTTGTGACGTAAACCTGCCCGGACCCGACCGACAAATCCAGTAGTCACAAATGTCAGCCCAATGTGAGAGGTCCTAGGCCCAAATTAAAGCATAACAGTTGTAAAGACACGAGGTTAGACTCTTTTATGGTGTAAGACTGCCCGGACCCTCCCGGCAAATCCAGCTGCCATAAATGTCAGTCTAATGTGAGAGGTCTTTATAAGGTTATGGCCTGAATGAATTAAGAAATACTTAACCAGATAAACATGTGAAGTGGGACATGGGGGTTGAGTAGGTGCCTTGGGTGGCATGAGGAATCTAGTGGGTTCCTTTAGTGGCATTTTAAATAAGATTAGTAAGACTTAACCAAACACACATGTAAATGAACATGACTAAGAAGAGGGTTAAGTGGGATATACTAGTGGGGACAAGCTTAGGTGGATAGCTTGTGGGGGCCCATTTCAACCAGTAACCCAAACGTATCTTTGTGGGCTCGACCCAAGTCGAGGACGGGACACGCATACTGGACTTGACTATAAGAGGCCAAACGGGGTAGCGGTGGCAACGCAAGTCCAACGGGTTTCATATGCGTGTGTGGCCCCGGGCTGGTAGGTAAGACGTTGTTGCATCATGTAGGTATAAGCCGTGCATCCTCAAGTTGTATCGGGTTTCCACTTTAGGGGAGTGATACACCCCACTGTGGGACCAACACGGGTATCTACGAGTAGGGAGCCGATCGAAAGTGGGTAGTGGGGTACACCTAGCGGAGATAGGGGCAGGCGGCACCTATGTAGTCAGCTAGGGGTACACGAAGCTATTTATATAATTTCTAAGTGAAGTGAGTGGGATCAACTTTTAGGGTGACTGGTGTGGTGCAGTGTAGTAATTATTCGTTAGTATTAGGTGTGCCTTTAACGTTATCCTTATCTGCTCTTCCATACCCAATAGTTCATAGACATTTCCTTGTTTTCCAGCTTATGCCTTAGTCTAGTTATTTTGATAATAGTATTGTTAGAATTATCATACTCGCCAGACTTTATGTCTGACCCCCTCCATTTCTATCTTTTTCCCCCACCTGGTCCTCAGGGTGGGCCCAGCTCTAGCGGAGTTTGATTGGATTGCTTATTCTCTCTTTTGGAAAGCTTGGACCGTTGAAGTAAAGTCCAGCTTGTTATCTTCTTTAATGGCTATTTATGTAATGGGATTATGTACTTTGTTTTATTAAGATGGATATTGTACTTGACTCTGATTTATGGTTTTATGATGTAACAAACATGTTTAATTTCCGCTGCAATGAAATAAAGTTTTAGATTTCCAAGTACCACTTATTTTCTGTCTTGTTGTAATTTTTCTGTTCTATATTCACTTAAAACCTCCATGGAAGTTAATGCATTCCCTTTGTGAGTGACATTAATGGACGTGGGGTGTTACAGTATCTGTGTATCACTTCTAGTTGTGTATTGTATTATTTTCCGCTGCGATGTATTTAAATGTAATTTAAATCTCTGATATTTTTTGTGTAATATTTATTCATACTCTGTATATTCTTGTATTCTGATGGGATTGTTGTAATATAAAATGAAATGTTCTTCTGTCTGCGTTCTAATTTGTCGTGTTCTCAAAACAATCTGGCGTTTCGAACGGTCTGCGTCGGTTTAGCGACTAATTCGGATCGAGCGGAATTCCTCTTGTTACAGTTGGTATTAGAGCTTTGGTCTACAGAGCTCGGAGAACAAGACACATTAGAACCATACGAAAGAATTAATCAGAATTTGGATTAGTAATATCCAATGAGAATGACTCGTTAGAGATGGGATCAGTAGTATCCTAGAACGAGTGTGAAGAGTAGTGTTTTTGAAATAAAAGTGAAAACAAATTTTGTTTTGAAAATTTAAATCGTTCTATACGTATTTGAAAATTTATTTTAAATTGATTTGGACCATCCGATATATAAATATTTTGCATATGCGCCTAGCTAGCGTGTATACGAAGTTTTAATGTACTGTATAGTTATAGAATCACATTCTAGTTGCCCGGGGATAATTCTGGTGACGGGGCATCATCGCCAGTATCTATTTTCGAGTTTCGAAAGTGAGATTTCTATATATTTCCAATTGACTGGTGTGAGAACCGAAACTAGATAAGGCTTATTGTTATGATTTGGCATCAAAAATCTGAATTTTTGACCATGTATCAAAGTTATGAATTTGAAAAGCTAATCAACTAATTGATTGATGGTTGTGTTGTTGATTATTGGTTGATTAATTAAAATTTGTACCCTATAGCCAAACTGTATGAAATAGTGAATTGTATTGAAAATTAGTCGCATATGCTTGTGTGTACATGTACTTACATTGAACAGGTCATAGCAAGGAGGCTAGAGCAGAAGAATAAAATTGTTTGCCCGACAAATAGGTACATGTTTACCATAATTTACTGTTTTGTTTGGGTGATGATGATTTTATGAACCGATTGGCTAGCCGCTTGGCTTTTTCTTTTTCTTTTGGATTGAAGAAGGCCATGGGAGGCTATATGAAATATCCCGAAGTCCCCGGTGCAGGGGAGGTTATGGCGAAATTTTTCCAAAATTTAGGGTGTTACCCAAATTTTTGAAAAATTTGAAAGGTTCTTAGAAACTGAAAAGTTGAAGAACTTAAGCCGTAAAGAAAATAATGAAAAGTTGAGTTGATTTGTTAAACAACTTTCGGCTTCGTTCCTTTTCGGGGACGAAAAGTTTTAAGTGGGGGAGATTGTAATAACCCGGAAATCCGAGCCAATTTAAAATTTTTATTCTGGCAATTTTAGCGATTTTTGAATATTTAAAATGAATTATTTTAAATAATAGCGTCGAGAAATCTATTTTGAATAGATTAGAACATATATATTTATTTGAATCGTCGTTAGAATATAAATATTTATTTACAAATATAAAAGGAATTGAAAAGGGCGCGGTAGTTCGATAATTCGATTTCAAACTTTAAATGAATGTACCGGGTGCAAAATAAACCGGATTTTAGTGAAACCAAAAATATTTGAATCTATTTGAGAATGTCCTTCCAACGAATCCGAAAAATTGAAATTTCATAACGGGGATAAAAAGTTATGTCCAGTTGAAAATTCAGAATAGTCGCTATGGAATTCTGGCCCTTGAAAATGGGAATTTTGCAAACGACCTCGGTTTTCGATGAAACCACTTTCGTTGGATCCGTGATGTCAAGTTATTGCTATGTTTCAAAATTCGTAATTTTTCGAATCAATTTGTGAGCGTGGCAAAGTTAAACGTGTTCTGACAGTTTCAGTCAATTTCGGTCGACCAGAAAATGCCCATTTTTCAAACGGTCTCAGAATTTGATTAAATTTGTTTTGTTAGGACCGTATCGTCAATACGAAGCTAGAAATAATTTTTTTGGAATTTTTAGAGTTCGTATGTGGCCCCGGTAAATTGAAATGTGCGTTTAAATTGAATACATATATATATAGATTTAAATTTTTATTTAAACAAAAACTGATCAAAACGTTAGAACTGGGCTACGAAACATATCCCGTTGTGTTCGGATGGGGGTAATTAGCTACGGGCGACAGTCGTTGGATTTGATTTGGAGTTCGGATTAGAAAACTGCTATTTTTGGAAATTAAAAATATTACAAAACCTAGGGCCAATTAGAATTTTCCAAATCAAAACCCCTTTTTCTTATTTTCCTGGTCAAACCCACGCCTCCACCATCGAAACACGGCGGAAATACTCCAATTCTTCTCGTCCACTATTCTCTAAATCTACAATGAAATCGAAGAATTTATGAAGAAGCAATGAAGTCCTCCTTCCACTCTACAAATCCATGTGGGTTTCGGTTTCCATCGTTGAGTTTTCGGCTCGAACCTCCCTCGTTAACTTCCATCGTTCGCACCCGAAGTACTCCCTCCTGCTGCCACCGAGTCTGATGAGGCTGGGCCCCACCGGCGCGCCTTTCGAGGCTCTTCCACGTGGCGGGGAGCGATCGTCGTGGATGGGAGTGTGTCGGCCTAGAAATCCGAACCCTAGTTGGAGCAAAGTTTGAAGACTATGACTGTTTGTTATACAGTGAGTTTTATATATTGTTCTTAAATAAACTCATATTGTTTTTATACATTGTTTTTGAAAAATAATATACATTAGTTTTAAAATATAAAATAAGAATAGAATAGATTTTTAAAAATAGAAATATACTTTGTTTAGAATACAATTGCTTTGAAAATAAATATGTTTTTAAAATAAAATTAACTTTGTTTTGAAATGGTTATCATTAGTATAATTATTCGATTTTTAGACATTCATATAGTGAAGAAAAAATATGATTTTTTACGTTATATGTAGCGGTATGGAAATCTGATTTTTATTGTTAGAATAGCGAAGTAAAAAATTTGATTTTATATATTGAATAGCAAAGTAAAAAATTTGATTTTTATATATTGAATAGCGAAGTAAAAATTCGATTTTTATATATGTAGTGAATACGGATGACGAAAGTGACGAAAGGAGAGAACGGCGAAGACTCCTACATATGAAGAGTTATGGCGTTTGGTTTAGCTAGTCGGTGAGAACTCCTCACTTTTAAATTTATTTCTAGTTAAAATATATACTAGGATGCGGACGGTGTTTAGTAGCACCCGACACCCGTCGTCCATAGACCATGGACGGCTTGTATGCTTGTTTGTTTGATTTTGCTGTGTAGTTGATTGTGTGATGTGATGTGAAATGGAAATAAAATATTTATATAGTTAAGATATTTTATTGTTGAAAATAGAATTTTTAACGTGTATTTAAAATGAAATAAAAATAAAAAAATCAGACGATTTGTTTATATACACACATTGGACTGATATTGATTGGAACGATAAATTTTACACATAAAATCTGTGTTTGATTGTTTGAAAACCCCACACGGGTATTGGGGTGATATATGACATACACTAATCCCAATAATTAGTTGTATGTCAATCGATTGATTGACAGACTGTTATAAGCGTTGAATATTTATATTTGATGCTTATACAGTGTAGAATGCACTTTGGATGATGGTTGATTATTTGTCATTGTTGATATATACATGCGTTTTATGGAAATCCGTAGAAATAAAATCTATGGTAATTGATTGGGCCTCATTCCAGTTTTGAATAGAAATATTTGAAAAAGAAATATTTGAAATAGAATATTTGGAAATAGAAATATTTGAAAAAGAAAATTTGAAATAGAATATTTGAAAATAGAAATATATGAAGCCGTGTTGATTAGATTGACGCCATTTTGACGAAACGATATTTATATCGATTATATTCGTTTTTATAATGAATATTGAAAAGTGATTTCAAAATCGAATATTTTGAAAATGAATTCGAATCAAATTGAAATTGAATGGAAATCAATTTGAAATGAATTCGAATTGAAATTGAATAGAATTGAAATTGAATAGAATTGAAATTGAATAAAATGGAATTCAAATTGAAATTGAATAGAAATGAATTCGAATTGAAATTGAATTGAATTGAGAACGAACTGAAATTGAATTAAAAATCGATTTAAATTGAAATCAATTTGAGATGAATTTAAAACGAATTTATATTGAAAAATTCAATCTTGATTTGAATTTGAAAATGAAGTTGAAATCATTTTGAAAACGAATTTAAAATGATTTATAAAATACGTTTTAAAAGGAAATTGACGAAGTATATATTATATATATTATATATATAATATAATGGCCTGAATAGAACGCGCCGCACTGCGGTAGTTCGTGAATTTCGAATATTGACTTCGAATGGATATTGCGGGAGATCCGACCGTCGGATTCTCCTAAAACCAGAACCATTGGGTTCGTATCGAAAAGAGCTTTCTAACGAACATTAGAAATTAGAAATCTAACGGTTGGATTTGGAATTATGTCCAAATCAATTTTGGGAAAGGTCGTTGTAAGTGCAGTTCGATGGCCGTTGATGGAAATCGACTGTACCGGCCTTGATAAAATTATTCAAAATAGTAATAATTTGTGTAAAATCATAAGAAATGATTTGGGAAGAATTGGGATGACAAACTCCATATTTGAAAAGATAAAAAAAATAGATTTTTATCGAAATGAACTAGTTTTGAACTAGAATTATAATTCTATTTATTTTTAAATAAATAAATTGAATTTGAAAAGGGTTTAAAAGTAACCAGAATTTCCAATAATTGAATGGGAATGGATTTGAATCGAAATTGTCTTTGGGATATTTCGATGTTGGATTTCGTGATGATACAGGTATTGTTATGGGAATTTGAAAGATATATTTATATCGTTATTTCCAATACGATATTTGTTGGTCGTAGAATTTGATATTGAATATAAGTCGATAAAATTTTCTATTCCGAGCCTTGTATTTAATATCAAACGTGATTTGGGTTTGTCGTGAATGGTTTTTTCATTAACACTGTTCTTAAGCCCAGTTGAGAAAAAGATTAAATCTTTTTATTTAGATTTAGTGAAGTGTACCAATTAAATAATATTTAATTGGAATTGAATTGGTATTGATTTTTGGGTTTATCGTGAACAGTGTTTTAAATAACACTTGTTCTTTAACCCAATAATTAATGGAATGTGATTTTGGGTTTATCGTGGACCGTGTTTTAAATGACACTGATTCTTTAACCCAGTTAAGGATTAAAACTAAGTGGAGTTTTAATGAATCTTTAATTAGATTGAAAAGATCGAGAATGGAGTATCACCAGTTTTACTCCAGGCGATACTTAAATCTTTAATTATGATTTGAACGTGAAATGGTAATTGAATTTACCGATAACACTGTGGTGTTAGATATGAAGTATTACCAGTTTTACTTCATGGGATGAATAGGTTGGGATTGGGAAATAAACGATTACTCCGGTGTGGTTCGCTAATCCCGACTAGTTTGAATTGATATTCAAAGAAGATTAAAGAATAAATTTAAAGAATTTATCTTTGATAAAAATTAATGGGAACCTTTCCCAAAGTATAAGAATATTTGAATAAAAGAATATTCGGAATTGGAATGAGTCGTATGTTGTGTTTGTGTAACACTTGTTTATTATATACGCGAGTTATTCAGAAAGACCGGGTTTATCCCATTCTGAATAACTAATTCGACGGTGAGTCGAAGATGAAGACGGTGGTCGAAGACTGAAGGTCTTCACGTCGTTTGGATAATTACTGATGATCTTGATTGGGCCGTACACCCAAGAGGAGGGAATTAGTTAGTGGTCGTCCAAACATACTTGGAGATCGATGGATATGCGGGGTACTAGGTGCCTCCGGTTTCGTTCAGACCCAGAACGAACTTGTAAATGTACTGTGTGTCTGACATTGGATATCATTCTGTGTGATTAATGGATATCGGTTGCATGGAATGGTTTGCCTGTGTGGCATGCTAAGATGCAAATGATCAAGGCTTCTGTTGAAAAGAACAGTCTAGTGGTTGATGATCAAAGCACAGCCTGTGTGGCATAGCTTTGTGTAGCGTTGATTCGCGAGCCTCACACCCCGGTAGTGGACCAGAAACGGGAGAGGACATCAGGGAGGGCATTCATTTCGTTATAGTTAGAAGTGGCGTCAGTGGTTTTACACACCCTGAGGAGTTTGACTTATGTGGTTGTTGCTGTTGCGAGACGCCTCAGATATATCGGTGACTATGTGAAGCCGATGGAGTCATTCGTTGATCATTGACGCCCCAAAGGGTGGGGAAACATAGTGTTCAGGCATGATAATCCACATCGGTGGACTGACCCTGACGATCCAAGGGGCAGTTGCGGCTGTTTCTGAGACACGGGCTAGAGCGTCTCGAATCGGTAGAGGACTATCTTTTGCCTCGGTTCACAGATGGAAATCCAATTTCCAAATACGTGACTTTGCGGTTTTATTTGTAGAGCCTAGTATTGGCGACATAATATATGGTACCCATGCCGCCTATTATTGATACTTATGATTTGAAGTTGTTTTATACACTAGGCACTTATAATAATATCAAATGATTTGTTTTAAACATACTAAGTATGTTTGGCTATTATAAGGGAAAACCCTATCCCCCGGCTTGCATTGCATTGTGTGATAGGACCTAGGTCTTATAATAGCTTCATTTTTCAAAAAAGCATTGCGTTGTTTTGTTATATGCACTGGTATTCTTGGAGGAAACCCGTTCCGTGTTATACGGTGTGGTCCCTTGATATATCTGATTTAAAGTAAATTTTAAATAATTATTTTTAGTTCTCACACCAGTCACATGACTAACCTGAAGTTTATTGTTTTAACCTAAACTCTGGGTGCCCTTATTTTGACATAGGCAGCTAGTAGTTTTGGTTTTGCAGATTTATATTCATAGGATCATGATTTACAGCTGGAACGATACTAGAAAAGCTCTGTATCCGTGTATTACTTTTAGTTGTGTATTGTATTATTTTCCGCTGTGATGTATTTAAATGTAATTTAAATATCTGATATTTTTTGTGTAATATTTATTCATACTCTGTATATTCTTGTATTCTGATGGGATTGTTGTAATATACAATGAAATGTTCTTCTGTCTGCATTCTAATTTGTCGTGTTCTCAAAACAATCAGGCGTTTCGAACGGTCTGGGTCGGTTTAGCAACTGATTCGGATCGAGCGGAATTCCTCTTGTTACAATGTGACACTTGTATATTGTACTTCACTTGTATCTCTATTTGTGTGTGTGTGTGTGTTTCTTTGTTGTTTTATAACTGTATAGTGTGAAGTTGTTGTATTTTGTTTAGTATAGACCCTTAGCCGACACAGTTCTGTGTTAAACACGGATCGGGTATGTTGATCCACTTGAGTTAAGAAAAAAATAGAGTACTAAATCGATGTAGTCTATACTAATTTAAATAGGACTCGCAGATGATTCCTCCTGAACATCCATATTTCTGCACTAGCAGACATGTCTGTAATATTTTTTTGTTAGTGTGGATCTCTGGGTGGGGCATTGCACCTTGGTGCCTAATTCAAAAAAAAGTATGATAAACACAACAAATACATATTAAGTACATCGAAGGATAACATTCGAGTTAACTCAATCTCGTTTCATCGTTATCTTTAATTGAGTCCTTAACCTATTCTTGTCCTTGGGGGTAGATATAAGTTGGGAATACGTCTAGGAATGCATTTTATTTCATTGTATTCTATATGGTTAATTCTATTAATAGTATCATACCCCTGTGAATAATCTTTATCTCATCATATCCTTGCATCTTATGGCTGAAAAAGGCAGTGGTGGTAATTCTGCTGCTCGGCAGTCCAGTAGCCCTTGACCAGAAAGTATCTATATGTCTGTTGAACAGTTCATTGATCTATTTCGTAGTACTCAAACCCTAGCTCCTACTCGATCATCTCTTCCATGCAAGTCTACTTTTGTGCGTCTATTTAGTGACTTCTCGCATTTATGAGGCAAACCATTTAAAGGCTCAAAGGCTATTTTGGAAGTCCAAGCCTGATTGCGTACATGCGAGCGTATTTTTCTTATATGGATCTTTTCGCTCACTGTCGCATTCTTGTAGCATCTAGCATGCTACAAGAACATCTATTTGATTGGTACAAGCTCTTGACTACCAAGGTTGATGAATCCACTCTTTCATGGAAGAAGTTTAAGGAATGATTCAAGCTCAAATTCGTTCTCAAATCTGGGAAAACATTCCTTTCCGTCATTTCTTAGAGCTGAAGCAAGGATAATCTTCTATTTTCAAGTATGTATCTTCTTTCGAGGCTTTGCCTAAGTATGATATCGAGCATACTAGTACACCATACAAGAAGAATCTGAAATTTGTATGCGGACTGAAGAAATATCTAAAGAAATTTTTGATGCTCCAACTTAAGATATCTTTTGAGGGATTATTTTATTCTACGCTTCCTCTTGAAGCAGTTGAGAACGGAAGGGATAGTAGAGATGAGCTGGAGATCCCAAAGAATCCGAATGAGAAGAAATACTCTTTCGATAAATCCAAACCATTTCTAAAGAAGACGAAAAAGTAAGTTGGTTCTAGTACACCTCCTAGACTAAGGGAATGTTACAATTGCAGACCTCATGATCATCTTCTTCGTGATTGCCCTAAGTCTAGCATTTGTTGTATTTTCAAGTAAGAGGGACATTGGTCTTTGTCATGTCCTATAGCTTCCAAGGGCCCTAAACCATCCAAGTTCAATGTGATGGATGCTTTCGGTGGACCTTCTCTTCTATTCTAGAAGGTTCTATATTATTTTATGAGTGCTTTATTCGAGTTTCTTTGATATGGGTGCGTCACATATTCATTCATATCAAAGGAACTTGTGGATGATATTCCAGTATATACATCCTGCCTTATGACTTCTTTAAAAATTGCGAATCTTATTGGAGTTCCGTGACACTTAGTATGCTTTATGATAACATTAAGATTATTGTATGTAGTTTTTCTTTTCATGCAAATATGCACATTATTCACTATCTTGGCTTTGATATGATTTTGGGTATGCATTCACTCGTTAGATGCAAAGCCGAAATCCTATGTTTCAAGAGGATTCTACGTCTTAGGAATCCATATTTGACTAATCACTTATCTCTTGTACTCAGAGACATTGATTACTATTTGAAGCATCTTTATTCTCTCTGGCTTCTTGAGATGATGATGATATATCTCGAATTCCAGTTGTATGTGACCGTGTGTGTCGTGTATATATATTATTTGTTCCTGCGATATCGTAGAAGTCCCTCCATACAGGGGAGACTCTACCGAATTTTTCCAGGAAATTTAAGTGTTAATTTTTTTTTTGATATTTTTGAAAATATTGATTAACAATTATAAACTAGTTTTTGATTTAAAATAAATTTAATTTAGAAAATTTACGGGTTTGTCGCATTTTTATTACGTTAGTACTTTCGGGGACAAAATTGATTTTGGAGGAAGGGGGGGGGGGGGAGAATGTAACGGCCCGTAATTTTGGTGGTCAAATATTTAATTTAATTTATTATTTTGAATATTGTATTTGGAATATTAATGGATTTTAATATTAATTTCATTATTAAAACGAAAGTTTAACGTTAATTTATATATAATTTAAATGTAGCTTGAAATGGCGCGGCAGTTTCTAATATTGGGGGGGGGGGGCGGGGGGCGAGCTGAAGCAGTCGTGTGTTCGAAGGGGAGAGCTGAGTCTGTCTCCGTGCGTGGTAAAGACAGCTGAACGGAGAAACAGGGGATGTCAACAGAGAGCATGAAGGAAGAGGCGAGTCTGACATTAGGGTGGAGTCTGATGTAGCTTGACGGTCCGTGGTGAGCGGTGAAGGATGGAAGAAAGCACGAGTTTCAGAGAGGGAATAACAGAAGAAGTGAGAAGTAGAAGGTAATGATGAACAGTGAAAGTATAATAAGGCGTAATCTATATTAATATGTGACTAAGTAAAAATATATTTATAGTTTATGTTACAATTCACCTGGCCCAAACAGCTGAAAGGTTGATGCTACAGTTTTAAAAATACAATTCGCCGGGGTGGTTTACATGAATATGCCTACCGTGTTTTCACTGTGTCCATAAATAAAAGGTGCAACGTGACCAATTTATGATAACAGCCTAAATCGTTATGGTTTATGGTATACGACATGGCCTAAAGTTTAACCGGACTTATTTATAGCATCAGCATAAGTAGAGTGTAGTACGTTAGTATATATGGTGTCTAGTTGAATAATGTATACAACAGTACCCTTCGAAATGCCCAATTATTAAATGAATTGTGCTAAAATGTGTTAAAGTGCCTTAGTATGTTTATATGTGACTAATCAAAATTTTACCGCCGCCTGTATATTTTAAATAGACCGAATTGCCTTCCACCGTGCTTAGCCGTGATTGATATTGGGTCTAGCTAATACTGTATATTATATAGTGACCGTGGCCTATTAATATTAACATGCCTGAGTATTAGCTGCCCAACTAAATTTGTATGCTCCTGATCATACTTTACATGCCAAATTGTTGATGCCATATGCGTAACCGTGTTTATGAAGAAACCTAATCGAGTTAACTCACGTCAGTTGTTATTTAGGCTAGAATATGTGTACTAAGTTACCGATAGTAACACTTTAAATAACATATACAATAGTATATTATAAAGTACCCAATCATGTATAATATGCCCATCCAGTTTCTACCGTGTAACACCCCACGTCCATTAATGTCAATCACAAAGAGAATACATTAACTTTCATGGAGCATTATAAGTGTATAGAACAGAAATCACAAGACAGATATATATAAAATGATACTTTAAAATTTAAAACAACTTCATTGTAGCGGAAAAGCAAAACATAGTTTGGTTATATCATCAAAACCACTAAGTACACTAATATCCATCTTGGACAAATTATTTTCTGAGTACATAAAATAAAAGCATAACCCCAATATAAATAGCCATGAAAAGAGATAAGCTGAACATTACTTTCAGCACTTCCAAGCACTTCCAAAGAGAGAGAGAAAAAGCTCGAAGTCAAGCTCCACTAGTCCCACCCTGAGAAATTTGGGGGGGGGGGGGGGGGGGGGGAAAGAGGCGAAACAAACGAGGTCAGACATAAAGCCTGACGAGTCTAGTGACTTTAACAATATAATCATTAAAGTAACAAGATAAGAACATAAACTGGAAAATAGGAAATGACTGTAAAATAAACAAGCATAACAAAGCAGACAAGATGAACAAGATATAACATTGATTGCGCTGCTAATCACAATAAGATAATTCCTACACTGCACCAACCCAATTTACTTTGAAAGTTGTTCCCTCTTACTAACCATAATGATATTAATAATGGTAGTTTCGTGTACCCCTAGCTGCTATCATAGATGCCTCCTGCCCCTATCTCTACTAGTTGTACCCACTACCCTCTCCATTCGATCAACTCCCTAACTCGTGTGTATTTATTACTTGTGTCATTCGGCCCCGCTTGTTTGTAGATACCTGTGCTGGTCCCACCATGGGGTATATCAATCCCTATGATGGCAACCCGACACAATTCAAGATGCACAATGTATAACTACTGATGCCCAGTGCCTGATTTTTCCACTCCGGAGCACGTGCACGCCCATTCTTCGTCGGAACCTACACTGACGCATAACCCCCCGCTATTTTGACCGCTTATAATCAGCCCAGTAATCGCGCCCAATCCTGCCTAGTTTAGGGTACCATGATACATCTATGTGGGTTACTGCTGAAATAGGTCCCCGTTATTAGGGTTTCCTAATCAACGTGTTATAACGGTTAAGTGTTCTCAATTTAACCTAACTCCATCCATTTGTTTAATTAACATGTGGTATTGGTTAAGTGTTGCCTATTCATATGTTACTTAACCTTACCATTCTTAGCATGTCTGTTCATTGGCATTAATTGATTTATTAATGCACTAACCTCTCACATTAGAACTGTTGTTTTCGGTTTCTGGATGTGCCGGGCGGTTCCGGGCAGACTTCTACCGCAAACTCATTTTAACCTCAAGTTTTAGGATTGATGTACTAACCTCTCACATTGGACCTGTTGTTACGGTTGCTGGATGTGTCGGGTGGTTCCGGGCAGTCTTACACCGCAACTCAATCTAACCTCGGATTAGGCATGTTCATCTTTTAACCAATTTAAATATTTACCATTCATGTCCAAGTTTATATGTCAATTATCCATAAGTGTAGTCAATTCAAGTTAATTATATGATTACAACCCAATTTATGCCGATTACATAATGTTCAACTTTTACCCAAACTTTCCCCCAACGTTTCCAAGTCGTTCGTGTATAATTATGTAATACGTTAGGCTCGAAACTAGCCTAACTCATAAAAAGGAAAAAGGGAAGAAACACATGACATCATAACTGGCATAAAATAATATAGATCTAATTAAGTATGGGTAACATAAACTTGGTATATAACAGCATAAATCTGGTTAAGAATATAAAATTGAACTAGCATATAAGATAGATCCAATCAACATATGGAATGCGAACATATGAACTGCCATGGATCTACACATATAAACATATAGATTTAAACATATGAACTGGGATGGATCTAAACATATAAACATATAGATATGAACATAGAACTGGTATGAATCTAAACATATGAATATAAACTTGCATAACTTGCATAGATGAACATAACTTGCATATAAACTTGCATAACTTCCATAGATGAACATAACTTGCATATAAGCTTGCGTAGATCATAACTTGCATATAAACTTGCATAGAACATAACTTGCATATAAACTTGCATAAATCATAACTTGCATATAAACTTGCATAGAAAATAACTTGCATAGATCATAACCTGCATATACACTTGCGTAGATAATAACTTGCATATAAACTTGCATAGAACATAACTTGCATATAAACTTGCATAAATCATAACTTGCATAAATCGTAACTTGCATATAAACTTGCATTGAACATAACATGCATATAAACTTGCATAGATCATAACTTGCATATAAACTTGCATAGATCATAACTTGCATATAAACTTGCATAGAACATAACTTGCAAATAAACTTGCATAGATCATAACTTGCATATAAACTTGCATAGATCATAACTTGCATATAAACTTGCATAGAACATAACTTGCATTATAAACTTGCATAAATCATAACATGCATAGAATGAATCTAATCAAGCATATGTAATTAGATGTAGGAATTAACATCATAAAATGAATCTAATTACATATGATAACAAACTGGCATTAACTAACAAAATAGATGATAACAAAACTGGCTAATAGCATATGATTCAACAGGCATATTCATACAGTCCAGGGCCCAACTAATCATAATTAAGTTTAAATAATCATCTTATGAAAGTAACTGCACTCACAGAGAATGGATCAAAAAAGAGAATTAGGTGTTTGTAGAATCATTCTCCTTTTCACAATTCTTAGGCTTTGATTCATTCGTTGTTGTTCTAAAATCCCTTTTCGCAATTCCTAAGCTTTAATTTGTTGGAGGAGAGACTAGCTTAGTTTAGGACGCAGCAGCATGACGGCTTATGAATGATTTTAGTTTAGATTAGGGTTTAGGTTTATGTGTGCTTATATAGATGTGTAGGATTAATTAGAACCCTTAGATCTGACAAGAATTCATCTTAGCCATCTAGAATGAAAAGACATGTCACCAGACCAATCAGATAAAGCTACATAAGCCCTAAAATTCCAAAAATCGTTATCAACAAATAAAAATGCGCCATGTGTGCAACATGATGCGCAACAGCAGGGGTGTTGACACCCACATGTCATATATATATATATATATTTTATATATATGTTTATTTATTTTTCTTTTTAACTATCTTTCCAATTAACCTTTTTCACACTAAACCGCTTTTTTTATTGAACTGCGTTCACACTAAACCACTTTTTAGCCATTCTCTAAAACCAAAATATGGTGCTAGCGGAGATTAAACTCAGAACCTCTTGTATACAAGTCACTTGCTCTAACCAAATGAGCCACTAAGTCTTTTGTTTACAAACCTTAGAACAATGCTAAACATTATTCTTTTCTCATTCCTCTTTTTCATGTTTTGTTGCAATATTTAATTTTTCTCGTAAATATATCTATGTATATAATATATATACATATTTCCACATTTTTAATTTCATTAAAAATGCAGGATGTTATATTCTCCCCTGCTCAAAGGATTTCGTCCCTGAAATATTCCAATTAAGAAGAATATATCCTACCATCCATCACCCATCTACTCATCCATCATCCATAAGCATCCATTGTCCTTAAAAGATTACTAATGCTATATGAACATATGTAAAGGTGTGTGTATATGTTCCTTATCTAATGCAAAGATCAGACGGTCTACTGAATCAGTTGACTTCCTTAATGCAAATTATGTCAATGCCATGAGTCCAACATGTATGCAAAGGAATCCTAATGATACATATCATTTTTATATGAGTGCACAACCATTCATTCAAATGCAACACCCATATGATAACGCATTCAATATACATCCATTAATTTAAATATGCGCACTCATTCATATGCAATATGAAAGTGATTGAACCGATCTAGTGCCTAATGTGTGTGGAAATGCATCCACGAGCAACCATTAGCAATCACCTGCATCCACTTGCATCCACCAAACTTAACATGTCTCAAACACATGCTTACAACCATACGATTTTCCTACCTAAAGATCGAAGATGTAATCGAGAGGATATACTAAACGATAGAACAAGTAGAAACAAAGCGGTAAAAGAAGGAGAAGTTAAGATCATACCCTTAAAAAGGAAAGGGTATAACACACGTATCTTGTCTTCCGTTTCCCAAGTCGCGTCTCCTTGATCATCTCCCCATTGGACTTCAATCAACTTGATCTCTCGGTTGTGTAACTTCTTGACCTCCGATCCAAGGATACATGTAGGAGCTCATCAAATCATGGCATCTCGCTCCACTTCCACTTCCCTAAGCGTGCTCGGCTCCACTACATCCGTGGTATCATGTAAACAGTTCCGCAAATGCGACACATGAAATATGTCATGAACATCACTAAGCTTCTCCGGTAACTTCACTCTGTACGCCATATGTCCAATCCTTTCTGTAATGGGGAATTGCCCTACGATGTGCCAACTTCCCTGCATATCCAAAAACGAACTACATTCCTTAACGATGATAATAAAAACCTTGTCCCCAACAGCGAACTTAAGATCGGTCCTTCTCTTATCAGTATATGACTTTTGCGGGCCTTGTGCCATCTTCAAGAATTGCCATTCTCAAGCTCTCGTCTCGTGAAACGCAAAGTCTTTAATGAACTTACGATAATAGCCCGCCAACCCTAGAAAAATTCTTACTTCCGTTGTGTTTCTAGGAACCTTCCAATCTTGGATCGCCACCACCTTCGCGGGATCCACTGCTATCCCCTCCTTAAAGACCACGTGTCCTAAGAACCTCACTTCCTTCCTCCAAAAATGGCATTTGGAGAATTTAGCCTTGAGTTGGTGTGCTCGAAGAGTCTCTAAGACTTCCTTAAGATGTAGGGCATATTCTTCCTCGCTTCTAGAGAATATCAAAATGTCATCCACAAAGACTACTACGAACTTGTTTAGAAACGCCCTAAACACCCTACTCATCAAGTCTACGAAATATGCTGGCGCATTCGTCAAACCAAAAGGCATGAGGAGCCACTCAAAGAAACCGTCGGGAGTCCTAAAGGAAGTCTTATCTATACTCGCCTCAGCTACCCTCAGCTGATGAAATCCTATAGCTAAGTCCAATTGCGAGAAAACCGAAGCGCCAACCAACTGATCGAACAAATCATCTATCCTCGGTAATGGGTGTCTATTTTTCTTTGTGAGTATATTTAGCTCCCTATAGTCCACACATAATCTAAGTGAACCGTCCGCCTTTATAGCAAAACAACCGGAGCACCCCATTCTGAAAAACCACTTCTTATGAACCCTTTCTCAAGTAGCTCCCCTGCTTGCTTAATGAGTTCCCTCCTCTCTCTCGGAGCTATGTGGCGCAATGACCATGCAACTGGCTTTGCATTATCTACTAAGTAAATACGGAAGTCTATCTCGCGCCTCGGGGTAAACCCCGAACCTCATCAAAGGCGTCATCGGACTACACAAATAGATTTCAAATCATCGATGGATGCGTCAAATGATTCTAGGTAGCTAAGCATCACCGAAACTCTAGGGTCACAAGAAATATCAAGGGTCCTTCTGCAACGAGTCAATAGTCTAACTACCCTCTTTTCACAGTCTAAGATGGCACCATACCTGGTTAGCCAATCCATCCCTAGAATCAAGCCATAGCCCATGAAACCAAGAACGTAGGCGTTGCATTCAAACCCAACGCCCAAGATAGACACTCTCAAATACCGAAAAAGCATAGATAAATGAGCCGAACCACCAATTGGATTTGAGGCTACAATGAGATCCGTAATTAGTCTAGTATTTTAGGTGTAGTGTTTCAACTAATGAAGTAGATATAAACAAATGTGAAGCGCAAGAGTCGAAAAGAGTCCTAGGAAAAACAAATCAAATCTTCAACCGAAACTTCCTATCTCTTTCCGATATACCGACCACGAGAACACAACCTTCCCTCCAGAAGATCCTGCCCTCTGTTCTTGCCCTTGCCTTTGCCTCCCCGGGCAATCTTAAATCGTATGTACTGCCTTACCGCAATGGTAACAGCCAGTCTTCTTCTTCTTTCTAACGTCTTTCTTTAAGTGGCCAGGTATTTCACAATTGTGGTACTTCCTTTTCTCTTGGCCCTTTTTATCCTTTACACCTTTCTTTTGTTGTTGTTGTTGTGCCTTCTTTGGATCCACTTTCTTATCTTATGTCCTATCCATGCCTCCACTGCACGTTCTCCATTCGTGACCTCCCACCAAGATGGAGCTTCATCCTTCATTAACCAAGCAGCTAGATGAACCTTCCTTCCATCGTCTATCTCAAAGATACCAAACAAGTCCTCCACTTCCTTGAGCCAATTTCTAGCCTCGACAAACATCTCAGCATCCTGAAGCGGTTTTCCGCCCATCGCACGGAAGTCCTTACATATCTTAGGAAAAACATCTAAACGCGGAGGGAGAGATTCAGAAAGGAAAATGGGAGAGATTCAAAACAGAGAATCGAAAGAAAGATATATGGATATCGGGGATTACGTTTTTATAATAAACATTTCTCTTGAAAACACCTTCTTTAAAACATGTTTTTGAAAATAATTCTTAAAAAAATGCTTTTGAAAACGGCTTTCAAAATCTTTTATCTGTTCTGGTAACCTTCAACTCTAATACCACATGTAATACCCCACGTCCATTAATGTCACTCACAAAGGGAATGCATTAACTTTCATGGAGCATTATAAGTGTATAGAACAGAAATCACAAAACATATATATATATATATATATATATATATAAAATGGTACTTCAAAATTTAAAACAACTGCATTGCAGCAGAAAAGCAAAACATAGTTTGGTTATATCATCAAAACCACTGAGTACACTAATATCCATCTTGGACAAAATATTTTCTGAGTACTTAAAACAAAAACATAACCCCAATACAAATAGCCATGAAAAGAGATAAGCTGAACATTACTTTCAGCACTTCCAAGCACTTCCAAAGAGAGAGAGAAAAGGGTCCAAGTCAAGCTCCGCTAGTCCTACCCTGAGAACCTACGGGGGAAAGGGGGAAGGAAAGAAAAGAGGAAAAACAAACGAGGTCAGACATAAAGTCTGGCGAGTCCAGTGACTTTAACAATATAATCCTTAAAATAACAAGATAAGAACATAAACTAAAAAATAGGAAATGACTGCAAAATAAACAGGCATGACAAGGCAGACAAGATGAACAAGATATAACGTTGATTGCACTTCTGATCACTATAAGGTAATTCCTATAATGCAGCAACCCTATTTACTCTGAAATTTGATCCCTCTTACTAACCATAATGATGATAATAATGGTATTTTCGTGTACCCCTAGCTGCTATCATAGGTGCCGGCTGCCCCTATCTCCACTAGTTGTACCCACTACCCTCCCCATTCGATTGGCTCCCTAACTCGTGTGTATTTATTACTTATGTCATTCGGCCCTGCTAGTTTGTAGATACCTGTGCTGGTCCCATCATGGGGTGTATCAATCCCTATGATGGCAACCGGACATAATTCAAGATGCACAATGTATAACTACTGATGCCTAGTGCCTGATTTTTCCACTCCGGAGCACGTGCACGCCCGTACTCCATCGGAACCTACACTGACGCACCACCTGCCGCTATTTTGACCGCTTATAATCAACCCAGTAATCGTGCTCCACCCTGCCTTGCTCAGGGTACCATGATACATCTACGTGGGCTACTGCTGAAATGTGTCCCCATTACTAGGGTTTCCTAATTAACATGTTATAACGGTTAAGTATTCTCAATTTAACCTAACCCCTTCCATTTGTTTAATTAACTTGTTGTGTTGGTTAAGTGTCGCCTATTCATATGTTAATTAACCTTACCATTCTTAGAATATTTGTTCATTGGCATTAATTGATTTATTAACGCATCAACCTCTCACATTAGAACTGTTGTTTGCGGTTGCTGGATTTGCCGGGTGATTCCGGGCAGACTTCAACCACAAACTCATTCTAACCTCGGGTTTTGGGTTTGATGCACTAATCTCTCACATTAGACCTGTTATTGCGGTTGCTAGATGTGCCGGGTGGTTTCGGGCAGTCTTACCCCGCAACTCAATCTAACCTCGGGTTAGACATGCTCATCTTTTAACCAATTTACATATTTACTATTCATATCCAAGTTTATATGTCAATTATCCACAAGTGTAGTCAATTCAAGTTAAATATATGATTACAACCCAATTTATGCCAATTACATAATATTCAACTTTTACTCAAACTTTCCCCCAATGTTCCCACGTCGTTCGTACGTATAATTCATGTAATACGTTAGGCTCGTAACTAGCCTAACTCATAAAAAGGAAAAAGGGAAGAAACACATGAAATCATAACTGGCGTAAAAAAATATAGATTTAATTAAGTATGGGTAACATAAACTTGGCATAGAACAACGTAAATCTAGCTAAGCATATTAACGTGAACTAGCATATAAGATAGATCCAATCAACGTATGGAATGCGAACTAGCATAGATCTAAACATATAAACATAAACTTGCACAGATCTAAACATATGAACTGGCATGGATCTAAACATATAAACATATAGATTTAAACATATGAACTGGCATGGATCTAAACATATAAACATATAGATCTAAACATATGAACTGGTATGGATCTAAACATATGAATATAAACTTGCATAACTTGCATAGATGAACATAACTTGCATATAAATTTGCGAACTTGCATAGATGAACATAACTTGCATATAAACGTGCGTAGATCATAACTTGCATAAAACATAACTTGCATAAATCATAACTTGCATATAAACTTGCATAGATCATAACTTGCATATAAACTTGCATAGACCGTAACTTGCATATAAACTTGCATAGAACATAACTTGCAAATAAACTTGCGTAGATCATAACTTGCATATAAACTTGCATAGAACATAACTTGCATAAATCATAACCTACATGGATCATAACTTGCATATAAACTTGCATAGATCATAACTTGCATATAAACTTGCATAGAATATAACTTGCATATAAACTTGCTTAAATCATAACTTGCATATAAACTTGCGTAGATCATAACTTGCATATTAAATTGCATAGATCATAACTTGCATATAAACTTGCATAAATCATAGCCTGCATAGAATGAATCTAATCAAGCTTATGTAATTAGACATAGGAATTAACATCATAAAATGAATCTAATTACATATGATAACAAACTGACATAAATTAACAAAATAGATGATAAAAGAACTGGCTAATAGCATATGATTCAACATGCATATTCATACAGTCCAGGTCACAACTTATCATAATTACGTTTAAATAATTATTTTGTGAAAGTAACTGCACTCACAGAGAACAGATTAACTAAGAGAATTAGGCGTTTGTAGAATCGTTCTCCTTTTCACAATTCTTAGGCTTTGATTCGTTTGTTCTAGAATCCCTTTTTGCAATTCCTAAGCTTTAGTTTGTTGGAGAAGAGACTAGCTTAGTTTAGGACGAAACAACATGAAGGCTTATGAATGATTTTAGTTTAGATTAGGGTTTAGGTTTATGTGTAGTTATTTAGATGTGTAGGATTAATTAGAACCCTTAGATCTGACTAGGATTCATCTAAGCCATCCAGAATGAAAAGACATGTCACCAGACCAATCAGATAAAGCCACATAAGCCCTAAAACTCCAAAAATAGTCATCAACAAATAAAAATGTGTCATGTGTGCAACATGATGCGCAGCAGTAGGGGTGTTGACACCCACATGTCATATATATATACACACACATACACACACACACACACATATATATATATACACACTTTTCTCTTTAACTATCTTTCCAATTAACCCTTTTCACTCTAAACCACTTTTTTTTATTGAACTATGTTCAAACAAAGCCAATTTTTAGCCATTCCCTAAAACAAAGATATGACGCTGGCGGGGATTGAACTCAGAACCTCTTATATACAAGTCACGTGCTCTAACCAAATGAGCCACTAAGTCTTTTGTTTACAAACCTTAGAACAATGCTAAACATTATTCTTTTCTCATTCCTCTTTTTCATGTTTTGTTGCAATATTTATTTTTTCTCTTAAATATATCTATGTATGTAATATATATACATATTTCCACATTTTTAATTTCATTAAAAATGCGGGGTGTTACATACCGTGCCTCACCAGTTTTTTTAACGTAATGGGAATTAAAGTAATAATTATTTTAAAGGTTAAATAATATAAATTTATAGGTGAATACCGTATTAAATTAATTATTGTCTTATACAGTAATAGAGCCGGATGAACAAGTGACGTCAGATCTGTATTGGTGGACGAAACGTTATAAAGCTAGATTGGATGGAGTTGGGTCGAATTCTTTTAACAATGCACAGATACCCAAGTTGAGTTAAACTCACATAGTTCTCCCCACTTATATTTTATATAAGTTGGGTTTATCTGTTTGTGTGTTATGGATGATTTTTACTGGATTATTATTGAATTATACATTCATATATTGACTGAACAGTTAAGTTAAACGTTCGTTTAACTTAATTAAAATAAAATCGTTATTTCTAACGATTGAATCCAATTGAGGTAACTTACCTCAGTGGTTACATTTATAATAATATAAACGTTATAAATAAATAATTGGATGTCTGAATTGTTGTTGCTTGCTGACTATTGACTGTTACCGTCCGTTATTGACTATTATTATTAAATTGTTTATTTCATCTGTTTGGATGAAAAAATGAATATTAATTAGCCACATTGAACTAAATTATTCGAATTGAGGTAACCCATTGTTTTTCACCGATTGACAGGTTGGGGGAATTCAATAAAATCCCTTATTAACATTGATAATATTTATCAATAGGATTTGTTGTGTATATTTGGATGTGAAATTGATTTATATTTCACGGGTTTGGTACCATTGTAAACATTTACCTCTTATGTATTTGTGGTTAAAACAGTCAATATATGTATGTGCTTTGTACACAGTATATTATTGATACGAAGATGGTATTTGTGGTTAAACCAATCAATATATGCATGTACTTCGCACACGGTATATTTTCTTTTTATAAACTTCATTTAAAAGAATATATTTAAAGTTTAATTTACTGATTTATAATTATTCAAATTTATAACTAATCATGACTTAAGATACTATTAATTGAATAATTAAACGATATAAACTTATCGTATTTGTTATGAAAATGTGTAAAATGGTATGTAAGGACCTTAAAGGCCATAAAGAAAGTTTAAATTGATTTCAAAATAATGAAATGGAATAACTGAATTGTGGGTTTACAAGGATATACAAAAGAGATTGACAAGTGATATTTTTGTAATAAATGATCGTTTTAAACAAACAGTGTTTTGAAATATACGAAATGTGATTGAATAACATTTCGTGAATAAGATTAATGAATCAATAGAATTGGAAACGAGTACTATTTTGGAAATAAGATTTTAGATTTTCAAATGAAATCGGATTTAAAATATGAATATGAATTTATAAATGGGATTGAGATTTATAAATAGAATTTGGGTTGAAATGACAAATAGGAATTTACGATTGGATTTGAATCCGTGTAACAACCCGAAAATCTGGGCCAGTTTAAAATTTTTATTTTGGCAATTATAGCGAATTTTGAATATTTAAAATGAATTATTTTAAATAATATCGACGGAAAATTTATTTTGAGTATAATTCGAACGTATATATTATATACGTCGTCGTTAGAATATAATATTTATATATAATTATAAATAGAATTGAAAATGGCGCGGTAGTTCGATAATTCGATTTCAAACTTCAATTGAATGTACCGGGTGCAAAACAATCCGGATTTTAGTGAAACCAAAAATAATGGGATCTAATTAATAATATCTTTCCAACGAATCCGAAAAATCAAGATTTCATAGCGGGAATCAAAAGATATGTCCAGTTGAAAATTCTGAATAGTCGCTATGGAATTCAGGCCCTTAAAAATGGACATTTTGCAAACGACCTCGGATTTCGACGAAACCAGTTTTGTTGGGTCCGTGATGTTAAGTTATTGTTAGATTTCAAATTTCATAATTTTCCGAATCAATATGTGAGCGTGGCAAAGGAAAACGCGATTGACCATTTTCAGTTGATTTTAATCGACTGGAAATTGGCCATTTTTCAAACGGTCTCAGAATTCGCCGAAACTAGTTTTATTAGGACCGTATCGTCACTACGAAGCTAGAAAATATTTTTCTGGAATTTTTCGTGTTCGTATGTGACTCCGGTAATTTGAAATGTACGTTTAAAATTCAATATAGCAATTTAAAAGTAAATTTAACGGAAACTGATCGAAACGATCAAATCAGCTTGCGATACATATCCCATTGTGTTCGGAATGGGGGTAAAACGCTATGGGCGACAGTCGTTGGGTCTCGTTTGAGATTCGAATTAAAAGTCAACTTCTAGGGAGAAAATAATAATATTTAATTATTAAATATTCATATATATATAAAATTAAACCACCCCCGTTTATTCTTCAATACATTCAGAAAAAAAAAAAATAAACCGACGGAGGGAAACCCGTCGTTCGATGCAACCACCATCGCGCTCGCCAGGCACCACCGCCGCCGACGACGTTCACCGCCCCCAGCCCTTCGATGATCCCCTCCGCCTCCCCTCTATTTCCTCCGGCCAACGAAGCCCAACACCCAAACCCAAAACCCTAAATCGACCGCAGCCCCCCCCAGTTTCGAAGCCCACCGCCGAGCTGCTCCACGCCAGGGCGCCTCCGACGAGTCCTTCTCCTCTTCCAGTCAACGACGACCATGAGTTCGGCCCCCTGAAAGACAGTATGTTTATCTTGCTTTTAATTTAGTTTAAATTAGAATTTTTAAAACTGATTTTAGGTTAATTTTAAAAAACTGATTTTAGGTTAATTTTTAAAACTGATTTTAGGTTAATTTTAAAAAACTGATTTTAGGTTAATTTTTAAAACTGATTTTAGGTTAATTTTAAAAAACTGATTTTAGGTTAATTTTTAAAACGGATTTTAGGTTAATTTTTTTAAAAAAAAACTGATTTTGGGTTAAATTTTAAAAACTGATTTTTAAAAAGGTATTTAAAACTGATTTTAAAAAGGTTAAAACTTTAAATAGAAAATTGAAATAAAAATTCGATTTTTATATATTGAACTTTGAAATAAAAATTCGATTTTTATATATTGAACTTTGAAATAAAAATTCGATTTTTATATATGGAATAGCGAAGTAAAAATTCGATTTTTACATAGGTAGTGAAAGCGGACAACGAAGATGACGAAGATGCGATAGCGATGAAGTTTTCTATCAATGAAGTGCCGTGGAGCTGGGATAGCTATAGGTGAGAATTTCTCACCTTTCAATTTCTTTTCTAGCTATATATATATATATACTAGGATGCAGACGGTGCTTAGTAGCACCCGACACAACCGTCCACAGACCATGGACTTGTTTGTTTGGTTGCATAGATTAGAGATTGTTTGATTGAAATTGAATTGTGTGGTGAAATGAATTGATTAGATGATGTGTGAATGGCGTGGGCCTTCACTAGACCGGGGATAAGGCTAGGCCTCGTCCCGTTTCTAGTATCGTGCCGTTATGCCGCCGAAATTTTCTAAAATATGTTAGAAAAATGAAAATATCATTTTATTTAAATAATGAACTGAATAGAAATTCATATGTTAGAATAAAATGTTTTATCGTTAAAAATATAATTTTTAACGTGAATGTGAATAAATAAAATATTCATTTACAAACCAGACGGTTTGTTTATATACACCTATTTGAAGGACATTGATTGGGCCGATAAATTTTACACATCGCCCAACTGCACGAATAAGATATTTGTTTGATTGTTTGAAACCCCACACGGGTGTTGGGATGAAATATGAAGTTCACTCATCCTGATTGATTAAATATGTCGATCGATTGATTGACAGGCTGTTATAAGCGTTAGATATATATATTTGATGCTTATACAGTGTAGTGCACTTTGGTTGATGGTTGATTATTTTTCAATGTTATTATATACATGTGTTGTATGAAAATCCATATAATTAACTTTATATGGTAATTGATTGGGCCTCATTCCAGTTTTGAAAAAGAAATATTTGAAAAAGAAATATTTGAAAAAGAAATATTTGAAAATAAAGGAATATATGAAGCCGTGTTGATTAGATTGACGCCATTTTAACGTGAACGATATTTATATCGATTTTAAAACGATTTCGAAATGAATTGAATTGAAAACGATTTCGAAATGAATTGAATTGAAAACGATTTCGAAATGAATTGAATTGAAAACGATTTCGAAATGAATTGAATTGAAAACGATTTCGAAATGAATTGAATTGAAAACGATTTCGAAATGAATTGAATTGAAAACGATTTCGAAATGAATTGAATTGAAAACGATTTCGAAATGAATTGAATTGAAAACGATTTCGAAATGAATTGAATTGAAAACGATTTCGAAATGAATTGAATTGAAAACGATTTCGAAATGAATTGAATTGAAAACGATTTCGAAATGAATTGAATTGAAAACGATTTCGAAATGAATTGAATTGAAAACGATTTCGAAATGAATTGAATTGAAAACGATTTCGAAATGAATTGAATTGAAAACGATTTCGAAATGAATTGAATTGAAAACGATTTCGAAATGAATTGAATTGAAAACGATTTCGAAATGAATTGAATTGAAAACGATTTCGAAATGAAGTGAAAACGAATTCAAATTGAATTGAAAGCAAATTGAAATGAATTCAAATTGAATTGAAATTTGAACTGAATTGAAATGAATTTTAAAACGAATTTATAAAGAAGAATTCAATTTTGATTTGAATAGAAATGGAAGTTGAAATTGTTTTTGAAACGAGTTTTAAAACTATTTATATAATTCGTTTTAAATAGGAATCGACGAAATATATATTATATATATTATATATATAATATAATGGCCTGAATAGAACGCGCCGCGCCGCGGCAGTTCGTGAATTTCGACCATTTATTTCAAACGGACATTACGGGAGATCCGACCGTCGGATTCTCCTAAAACCGGAACCGTTGGGTTCGTATCGAAAAGAGCTTTCTAATGAATATTTGAAATTAGAAATCTAACGGTTGGATTTGGAATTATGTCCAAATCAAATTAGAAAAAGGTCGCTGTAAGTGCAGTTCGATGGCCATTGGTGGAAATCGACTGTACGGGCCTTGATAAAATTATTAAAAATAGTAATAATTTGTGTAAAATCATAAGAAATGATTTAGAAAGGATTGGGGTGAAAAACTCCATATTTGAAAAGATAAAAATAGGTTTTTATCGAAATGAACTAGTTTTGAACTAGAATTATAATTCTATTTATTTTTAAATAAATAAATTGAATTTGAAAAGGGTTTTGAAGTTAACCAGAATATCCAATGATTGCATTGGAGTGGATTTGAATCGAAATTGTCTTCGGAATATTTCGATGTTGGAATTCGTGATTATACAGGTGTTGTTGTGGAAATTTGAAAGATATATATTTATATCGTTATTTCCAATACGACATTTGTTAGTCGTAGAATTTGATATTGAATATAAGCCGGTATATTTTCTATTCAGAGCCTTGTGTTTAATATCAAATGTGATTTGGGTTTGTCGTGAATGGTGTCTTCACTAACACTGTTCTTGAACCCAGTTGAGAAAAGATTAAATCTTTTTATTTAGATTTAATGAAGTGTACCAATTAAATAATATTTAATTGGAATTGAATTGATATTGATTTTCGGGTTTATCGTGGACAGCGTTTTAAATAACACTCGTTCTTTAATCCGATAATTAATGGAATGTGATTTTGGGTTTATCGTGAACTGTGTTTTTAAATGACACTGATTCTTTAACCCAGTTAACGATTAAAACTAAGTGGAGTTTTAATGAATCTTTAATTAGATTGAAAAGATCGAGAATGGAGTATCATCAGTTTTACTCCAGGCGATAGTTAAATCTTTAATTAGATTTGAACGTGAAATGGTAATTGAATTTACCAATAACACCGTGGTGTTAGATATGAAGTATAACCAGTTTTTACTTCATGGGATGAATAGGTTGGGATTGGGAAATAAAATAAATGATTACTTCGGTGTGGTTCGCTAATCCCGACTAGTTTGAATTGATATTCAAAGGAGATTAAAGAATAAATTGAAAGAATTTATCTTGGATAAAATTAATGGGAACATTTCCCCATGAATGTGAAATTTAGAAACTAACTGTCGGTTGGCCAAGCAGAATGGTTTTCTGGATATTGATCTGATGTTGGTTTCGGCCTTCGGGGTTAATATTTGGGGAATTATTCTCTTGATTAATTTACTGTTAGTGACTGATGAATTGGAATGAGGCGTATGTTGTGTTTGTGTAACACTTTTATAATATATACGCGAGTTATTCAGAAAGACCGGGTTTATCCCATTCTGAATAACTGATTCGACGTGGTGTCGAAGATGAAGACGATGGTCGAAGACCGGAGGTCTTCACGTCGTTTGGGTAATTACTGATGATCTTGATTGGGCTGTACACCCAAGAAGATGGAAACAGTTAGTGATCGTCCAGACGTACTTGGAGATCGATGGATATGCGGGGTACTAGGTGCCTCCGGTTTCGTTCAGACCCAGAACGGACTTGTAAATGGACTGTGTGTCTGACATTGGATTTTAGTCTGTGTGATTGATTTCTATTAAATATATATCTGTTTGGCGGCGGAGAATTTATTCTCTTGCTTAACGCCCTTCTCTGAGACGTACGAGCTCAGGGGTTATATATTGATGGATATCAAACGCATGGAGTGAATTGCCTGTGTGGCATGCCTAAGTGGCAATTGATCGAGGCTTCTGTTGAAAAGCAAAGTCTCGTGGTGATGATCAAAGCAAGGCCTTTGTGGCGTAGCTTTGTGTAACGGTTACTTCGCGTGTTTCACACCCGGTATGAACCAAAAACGGGAGACGGACCTCAGGGAGGGCATGCGTTTCCTTCTAGATAAAAAGTGGCGTCAGTGGTTTTACACGCCCTGACGAGTTTGACTTATGTGGTTGTTGCTGTTGCGAGGCGCCTCGGTTTGATCGGACGATCCAGGTCCGATGGAGTCATTTGTTGGCTCATTTACGCCCCAAAGGGCGGGGAAACGTAGTGTTCAGGCATTTTAATCCACATCGGTGGACCGGCCCTGTCGCTCCAAGGGTCACTCGAGCTCTGATCCTGAGACATGGGCTAGATTGTCTCGAATCGGTTGAGGACTATCTTTTGCCTCGGTTCATAGACGGAAATCCAATTTCCAAATACGTGACATTTGCGGTTTTATTTGTAGAGCCTAGTATGGCGACATAGTGGGATGGGGCGCTCATGCCGCCTATGATTGATACTTATGATTTGAAGTTGTTTTATACACTATGCACTTATAGTAGTAACAAATGATTTGGTTTAAACGTATCAAGCATTCTTTGGCTGTTATAAGGGAAAACCCTATCCTCGGCTGCGTTGCATTGTGTGATGGGACCTGGGTCTTATAACAGCTTCATTTTTCTTTATTTAGCATTGCGCTGTTTGTTTTATGCACTGGTATTCTTGGGAGGAAACCCGTTCCGTGTTATACGGCGTGGTCCCTTGTTTTACCTAATGATTTAAAATAAAGATTAATAACTGTTTTAGTTCTCACACCAGTCACATGACTGACCTGGAGTTTATTGTTTTAACCTAAACTCTGGGTGCCCCTATTTTGACACGGGCAGCTAGTAGTTTTGGTTTTGCAGATTTATATTCACAGGATCCTGGTTTACAGCTGGAACGATATCCGGAAAGCTTTGTATCCGTATATCTCCTTCTATTTTGTGTGTTGTTCTCAAACGATAGGGCGTTTCGAACGGTCTGGGTCGGTTTAGCGACTGGTTCGGACCGAGCGAAATTCTTTGCCGTCACAGTTGGTATCAGAGCTCTGGTTTACAGAGCTAGAGAACAAGACACATTAGAACCATGCGAAAGAATTCATCAGATATTGGATTAGTAATATCCAACGGGATGACTCGTTAGAGATAGGATCAGTAGTATCCTAGAACGAGTGTGAAGAGTATATTTTTGAAAGTGAAAGCAATTTTTGTTTTGAAAATTTAAATTAATTATTCGTATTTGATTATCTATTTATATTGAGTTGGACAGTCCAGTATATATAGATTTTGCGTATACGTCTGATCCGCGTGTATTCGAAATTTTAATATACTGGATAGATATAGAATCACACTCTAGTCGCCCGAAGATGATTCAGATGATGAGGCCTCATCATCAGTGTTTATATTCGAGTGACGAAAGTGAGATTTCTATATATTTCCTATTGACTGGTGTGAGAACCAAAAAATTAGATAGGGCCTATTGTTGTGATTTGGCATCAAAAACATGATTTTAGTATATGTATCAAAATTAGGAATTTGAAAACTCTAATCAACTAATTGATTGATGTTTGTGTTGTTTGTTTATTTGTTTGCTAATTTTTAGCCATTTAGCCTAATTGAACCAAATATTGAACTGTATTGAAAATTGGTCGCATCTGCTTGCATATACATGTATATCATTGAACAGGTCATAGCAAGGAGGCTAGAGCCAGAGAATAAAATTTGTTTGCCCGACAAATAGGTACATGTTTACTACATAATTTCCTGTTTTGTTTGGGTGATGATGATTTTGTGAGCCTATTGGCTAGCCGCTTGGCTTTTTCTTTTTCTTTTTGAGATCTGAAGGACCGGGGAAGCTATTTGAAATTCCCCGATGCTCCCGGTGCAGGGGAGGTTATGGCAAAATTTTTCAAAAATTTAGGGTGTTAGCCAAATTTTTGAAATTTTGAAAATTCTCAGAAACTGAAAAGTTGGAGAATGGAAGTCAGATCGAGCGTAGAGTTGATTAATCAAACCACTTTCGACTTTGTTCCTTTTCGGGGACGAAAAGTTTTAAGTGGGGGAGATTGTAACAACCCGAAAATCTGGGCCAGTTTAAAATTTTTATTTTGGCAATTATAGCGAATTTTGAATATTTAAAATGAATTATTTTAAATAATATCGACGAAAAATTTATTTTGAATATAATTCGAACGTATATATTATATACGTCGTCGTTAGAATATAATATTTATATATAATTATAAATAGAATTGAAAATGGCGCGGTAGTTCGATAATTCGATTTCAAACTTCAATTGAATGTACCGGGTGCAAAACAATCCGGATTTTAGTGAAACCAAAAATAATGGGATCTAATTAATAATATCTTTCCAACGAATCCGAAAAATCAAGATTTCATAGCGGGAATCAAAAGATATGTCCAGTTGAAAATTCTGAATAGTCGCTATGGAATTCAGGCCCTTAAAAATGGACATTTTGCAAACGACCTCGGATTTCGACGAAACCAGTTTTGTTGGGTCCGTGATGTTAAGTTATTGTTAGATTTCAAATTTCATAATTTTCCGAATCAATATGTGAGCGTGGCAAAGGAAAACGCGATTGACCATTTTCAGTTGATTTTAATCGACTGGAAATTGGCCATTTTTCAAACGGTCTCAGAATTCGCCGAAACTAGTTTTATTAGGACCGTATCGTCACTACGAAGCTAGAAAATATTTTTCTGGAATTTTTCGTGTTCGTATGTGACTCCGGTAATTTGAAATGTACGTTTAAAATTCAATATAGCAATTTAAAAGTAAATTTAACGGAAACTGATCGAAACGATCAAATCAGCTTGCGATACATATCCCATTGTGTTCGGAATGGGGGTAAAACGCTATGGGCGACAGTCGTTGGGTCTCGTTTGAGATTCGAATTAAAAGTCAACTTCTAGGGAGAAAATAATAATATTTAATTATTAAATATTCATATATATATAAAATTAAACCCCCCCGTTTATTCTTCAATACATTCAGAAAAAAAAAAGAAACCGACGGAGGGAAACCCGTCGTTCGATGCAGCCACCATCGCGCTCGCCAGGCACCACCGCCGCCGACGACGTTCACCGCCCCCAGCCCTTCGATGATCCCCTCCGCCTCCCCTCTATTTCCTCCGGCCAACGAAGCCCAACACCCGAACCCAAAACCCTAAATCGACCGCAGCCCCCCCAGTTTCGAAGCCCACCGCCGAGCTGCTCCACGCCAGGGCGCCTCCGACGAGTCCTTCTCCTCTTCCAGTCAACGACGACCATGAGTTCGGCCCCCTGAAAGACAGTATGTTTATCTTGCTTTTAATTTAGTTTAAATTAGAATTTTTAAAACTGATTTTAGGTTAATTTTAAAAAACTGATTTTAGGTTAATTTTTAAAACTGATTTTAGGTTAATTTTAAAAAACTGATTTTAGGTTAATTTTTAAAACTGATTTTAGGTTAATTTTAAAAAACTGATTTTAGGTTAATTTTTAAAACGGATTTTAGGTTAATTTAAAAAAAAAAAACTGATTTTAGGTTAAATTTTAAAAACTGATTTTTAAAAAGGTATTTAAAACTGATTTTAAAAAGGTTAAAACTTTAAATAGAAAATTGAAATAAAAATTCGATTTTTATATATTGAACTTTGAAATAAAAATTCGATTTTTATATATTGAACTTTGAAATAAAAATTCGATTTTTATATATGGAATAGCGAAGTAAAAATTCGATTTTTACATAGGTAGTGAAAGCGGACAACGAAGATGACGAAGATGCGATAGCGATGAAGTTTTCTATCAATGAAGTGCCGTGGAGCTGGGATAGCTATAGGTGAGAATTTCTCACCTTTCAATTTCTTTTCTAGCTATATATATATATACTAGGATGCAGACGGTGCTTAGTAGCACCCGACACAACCGTCCACAGACCATGGACTTGTTTGTTTGGTTGCATAGATTAGAGATTGTTTGATTGAAATTGAATTGTGTGGTGAAATGAATTGATTAGATGATGTGTGAATGGCGTGGGCCTTCACTAGACCGGGGATAAGGCTAGGCCTCGTCCCGTTTCTAGTATCGTGCCGTTATGCCGCCGAAATTTTCTAAAATATGTTAGAAAAATGAAAATATCATTTTATTTAAATAATGAACTGAATAGAAATTCATATGTTAGAATAAAATGTTTTATCGTTAAAAATATAATTTTTAACGTGAATGTGAATAAATAAAATATTCATTTACAAACCAGACGGTTTGTTTATATACACCTATTTGAAGGACATTGATTGGGCCGATAAATTTTACACATCGCCCAACTGCACGAATAAGATATTTGTTTGATTGTTTGAAACCCCACACGGGTGTTGGGATGAAATATGAAGTTCACTCATCCTGATTGATTAAATATGTCGATCGATTGATTGACAGGCTCTTATAAGCGTTAGATATCTATATTTGATGCTTATACAGTGTAGTGCACTTTGGTTGATGGTTGATTATTTTTCAATGTTATTATATACATGTGTTGTATGAAAATCCATATAATTAACTTTATATGGTAATTGATTGGGCCTCATTCCAGTTTTGAAAAAGAAATATTTGAAAAAGAAATATTTGAAAAAGAAATATTTGAAAATAAAGGAATATATGAAGCCGTGTTGATTAGATTGACGCCATTTTGACGTGAACGATATTTATATCGATTTTAAATCGATTTCGAAATGAATTGAATTGAAAACGATTTCGAAATGAATTGAATTGAAAACGATTTCGAAATGAATTGAATTGAAAACGATTTCGAAATGAATTGAATTGAAAACGATTTCGAAATGAATTGAATTGAAAACGATTTCGAAATGAATTGAATTGAAAACGATTTCGAAATGAATTGAATTGAAAACGATTTCGAAATGAATTGAATTGAAAACGATTTCGAAATGAATTGAAAACGATTTCGAAATGAATTGAATTGAAAACGATTTCGAAATGAATTGAATTGAAAACGATTTCGAAATGAATTGAATTGAAAACGATTTCGAAATGAATTGAATTGAAAACGATTTCGAAATGAATTGAATTGAAAACGATTTCGAAATGAATTGAATTGAAAACGATTTCGAAATGAATTGAATTGAAAACGATTTCGAAATGAATTGAATTGAAAACGATTTCGAAATGAATTGAATTGAAAACGATTTCGAAATGAATTGAATTGAAAACGATTTCGAAATGAATTGAATTGAAAACGATTTCGAAATGAATTGAATTGAAAACGATTTCGAAATGAATTGAATTGAAAACGATTTCGAAATGAATTGAATTGAAAACGATTTCGAAATGAAGTGAAAACGAATTCAAATTGAATTGAAAGCAAATTGAAATGAATTCAAATTGAATTGAAATTTGAACTGAATTGAAATGAATTTTAAAACGAATTTATAAAGAAGAATTCAATTTTGATTTGAATAGAAATGGAAGTTGAAATTGTTTTTGAAACGAGTTTTAAAACTATTTATATAATTCGTTTTAAATAGGAATCGACGAAATATATATTATATATATTATATATATAATATAATGGCCTGAATAGAACGCGCCGCGCCGCGGCAGTTCGTGAATTTCGACCATTTATTTCAAACGGACATTACGGGAGATCCGACCGTCGGATTCTCCTAAAACCGGAACCGTTGGGTTCGTATCGAAAAGAGCTTTCTAATGAATATTTGAAATTAGAAATCTAACGGTTGGATTTGGAATTATGTCCAAATCAAATTAGAAAAAGGTCGCTGTAAGTGCAGTTCGATGGCCATTGGTGGAAATCGACTGTACGGGCCTTGATAAAATTATTAAAAATAGTAATAATTTGTGTAAAATCATAAGAAATGATTTAGAAAGGATTGGGGTGAAAAACTCCATATTTGAAAAGATAAAAATAGGTTTTTATCGAAATGAACTAGTTTTGAACTAGAATTATAATTCTATTTATTTTTAAATAAATAAATTGAATTTGAAAAGGGTTTTGAAGTTAACCAGAATATCCAATGATTGCATTGGAGTGGATTTGAATCGAAATTGTCTTCGGAATATTTCGATGTTGGAATTCGTGATTATACAGGTGTTGTTGTGGAAATTTGAAAGATATATATTTATATCGTTATTTCCAATACGACATTTGTTAGTCGTAGAATTTGATATTGAATATAAGCCGGTATATTTTCTATTCAGAGCCTTGTGTTTAATATCAAATGTGATTTGGGTTTGTCGTGAATGGTGTCTTCACTAACACTGTTCTTGAACCCAGTTGAGAAAAGATTAAATCTTTTTTTTAGATTTAATGAAGTGTACCAATTAAATAATATTTAATTGGAATTGAATTGATATTGATTTTCGGGTTTATCGTGGACAGCGTTTTAAATAACACTCGTTCTTTAATCCGATAATTAATGGAATGTGATTTTGGGTTTATCGTGAACTGTGTTTTTAAATGACACTGATTCTTTAACCCAGTTAACGATTAAAACTAAGTGGAGTTTTAATGAATCTTTAATTAGATTGAAAAGATCGAGAATGGAGTATCACCAGTTTTACTCCAGGCGATAGTTAAATCTTTAATTAGATTTGAACGTGAAATGGTAATTGAATTTACCAATAACACCGTGGTGTTAGATATGAAGTATAACCAGTTTTTACTTCATGGGATGAATAGGTTGGGATTGGGAAATAAAATAAATGATTACTTCGGTGTGGTTCGCTAATCCCGACTAGTTTGAATTGATATTCAAAGGAGATTAAAGAATAAATTGAAAGAATTTATCTTGGATAAAATTAATGGGAACATTTCCCCATGAATGTGAAATTTAGAAACTAACTGTCGGTTGGCCAAGCAGAATGGTTTTCTGGATATTGATCTGATGTTGGTTTCGGCCTTCGGGGTTAATATTTGGGGAATTATTCTCTTGATTAATTTACTGTTAGTGACTGATGAATTGGAATGAGGCGTATGTTGTGTTTGTGTAACACTTTTATAATATATACGTGAGTTATTCAGAAAGACCGGGTTTATCCCATTCTGAATAACTGATTCGACGTGGTGTCGAAGATGAAGACGATGGTCGAAGACCGGAGGTCTTCACGTCGTTTGGGTAATTACTGATGATCTTGATTGGGCTGTACACACAAGAAGATGGAAACAGTTAGTGATCGTCCAGACGTACTTGGAGATCGATGGATATGCGGGGTACTAGGTGCCTCCGGTTTCGTTCAGACCCAGAACGGACTTGTAAATGGACTGTGTGTCTGACATTGGATTTTAGTCTGTGTGATTGATTTCTATTAAATATATATCTGTTTGGCGGCGGAGAATTTATTCTCTTGCTTAACGCCCTTCTCTGAGACGTACGAGCTCAGGGGTTATATATTGATGGATATCAAACGCATGGAGTGAATTGCCTGTGTGGCATGCCTAAGTGGCAATTGATCGAGGCTTCTGTTGAAAAGCAAAGTCTCGTGGTGATGATCAAAGCAAGGCCTTTGTGGCGTAGCTTTGTGTAACGGTTACTTCGCGTGTTTCACACCCGGTATGAACCAAAAACGGGAGACGGACCTCAGGGAGGGCACGCGTTTCCTTCTAGATAAAAAGTGGCGTCAGTGGTTTTACACGCCCTGACGAGTTTGACTTATGTGGTTGTTGCTGTTGCGAGGTGCCTCGGTTTGATCGGACGATCCGGGTCCGATGGAGTCATTTGTTGGCTCATTTACGCCCCAAAGGGCGGGGAAACGTAGTGTTCAGGCATTTTAATCCACATCGGTGGACCGGCCCTGTCGCTCCAAGGGTCACTCGAGCTCTGATCCTGAGACATGGGCTAGATTGTCTCGAATCGGTTGAGGACTATCTTTTGCCTCGGTTCATAGACGGAAATCCAATTTCCAAATACGTGACATTTGCGGTTTTATTTGTAGAGCCTAGTATGGCGACATAGTGGGATGGGGCGCTCATGCCGCCTATGATTGATACTTATGATTTGAAGTTGTTTTATACACTACGCACTTATAGTAGTAACAAATGATTTGGTTTAAACGTATCAAGCATTCTTTGGCTGTTATAAGGGAAAACCCTATCCTCGGCTGCGTTGCATTGTGTGATGGGACCTGGGTCTTATAACAGCTTCATTTTTCTTTATTTAGCATTGCGCTGTTTGTTTTATGCACTGGTATTCTTGGGAGGAAACCCGTTCCGTGTTATACGGCGTGGTCCCTTGTTTTACCTAATGATTTAAAATAAAGATTAATAACTGTTTTAGTTCTCACACCAGTCACATGACTGACCTGGAGTTTATTGTTTTAACCTAAACTCTGGGTGCCCCTATTTTGACACGGGCAGCTAGTAGTTTTGGTTTTGCAGATTTATATTCACAGGATCCTGGTTTACAGCTGGAACGATATCCGGAAAGCTTTGTATCCGTATATCTCCTTCTATTTTGTGTGTTGTTCTTCAAACGATAGGGCGTTTCGAACGGTCTGGGTCGGTTTAGCGACTGGTTCGGACCGAGCGAAATTCTTTGCCGTCACAATCCGACAGCTGGAATAGATTATTAAATCAAGATTTTCCAGAGATAGTATAACTGGATATACGAATATGAGCAGATTTATACGTGAAAGAGTGATAAATCAAAAAGGATAAGTATAAATTGAGAAGTTGGGGAATGATGGGAAATGGCTAAGATAAGTTTTATTCTAAGGTTTAGAATGTTGTATTCCGAAGTTGGGAATGTTTATTGAGTTGATACATTTATTCCGAAGTTCGGAATGTGATATTCTGAAGTTCGAAATGTAAACTGAAGTGAGAGACAAGAAATGAAATCGAAATATAAGTCATTGCTAATAAATTTGCAAATTGAATTTGTAAATGAACTTTAAGTTTTGGAAAGAGAATCTGTAACATTTGTTACAAACGATAAATTAAACTATTTGGGTAATAAACTGAATATCTTTTTAAAGAATCGTTATACATTTTTAGACAACAAATAAGTTGCTAGTAATGAATTGAAAAGGGTTTGATAAGTGGAAGTAAAAGGATTGGAAATATAATCTGTAATATTTGATACAGAAGTTAAATTAAATTATTTGGATTAATAAAATACAAGTTCTGTAAAAGATATCAAATTAAGATTTGAAAAGATATTTATATAAGATTTGTAAAGAATGTTTATATACGATTTTAAATCAATAAATTGTGATTATTACGAATGTTGGAAAAATATGTATAAAGATATATTGAAGAAGTTTATAAAAGGATTCGAATTATAATTGAATCGAGACTCATGTATTATATATTATAAAGGATTCGTAAAGTATTAAAGAGAGTTATAAATAAGAGATTACTTAATAAATTTAGTAAAATGGGTTTGAGATTTTAAATAGAGTTTTTAAAAAGGAAACGAAAGTGTTAGTAAACCTATATCAATTCTGAAGATATGAATGTTGTTGGTCAAGGACTGCGAGGTAAATAAAATACCCCAACTTGAACGACTTCATGATTATCCAAGGATGGTATTAGTTTATGAACGAGAGGAGCTAAGGGAAATATAAGTTATTATTTACGTGAATAATTTTATAAATTGTATTAAAAAGTTATAAATTGAATGAATGGTTTCAAGATTATTCTTATTCAATAATAAGAAGTAAAAGATATATCCCAAATATTGGAAGATATTACGGATTTAATTAAAAGACGGATAATTAAAGAGGATAAATGATGTTGGGTACTGAATCAGTGAATTCATTTATTTTTATGGATGAATAGTTGTTTATTTAAGTTTGATTGATAGTTAAATAACCGACTATGAAATCTGGCCTATACGCTTGTTGGTATGGAAAGACCGGGATCAAATTTATATTTGAAAACTATTCCAACCAACAAATACGTGGAGATATCAGAAGATAATCGAGATGGAGCATTGAAGACAATACATCTACGTAAACGGAAGAACAACTAATTATCTCTGGTTTAGCGGTCAGATATAAACTGTGGTTCTGTCATGGTTGAAATCTACGGATTTCAAGGACTTCTCGCTACTATCTATAGGGTGATTCCTAAGATGTGGTAGGAGAGTGCCTTCGGTTCATCCTGTTCCTGGATGACTTGTATGGATGATTGTCTGACAGAGTATTTCCAATGGGTCACGTAAGTTGATTTCTTCAAACGTGTCACAGTTGGTTAGCTCCCAACTAGGGTATTTTTATGGACGTCAATTAGTGATATCAAGTGGATCTGACGATGTGGCATTCAAAGTGAATGGTGGTCAGATGTTCTAAAAATAATAGTAAAGGTAAATGAATAAATAAATAAATTATGACCTCAAGCCTCATCAACCGGAATGTCATAAAATCGGATAGGTCGCATGGCTATGTGGGTCGCACCCATCAAAAGGGTATATCATTAACTGATCTAGTGAAATCAAATGCCTTCGGTTGTCCCTTTTTATTTATATGTATGTATGCTATCGGTTCGGTTGGCTGGCCCCCAACCGTGGTAATGATATATTCGGTACTCTCAAAATATAGTGAGGGGTCGGTCATGTTTAGCCTGAGTTGCAAGATGTTCTTGTTGAACCCCAATGTATTCATCTCCAGAGGTACATTGTCGGGAAGGTGGTCCCATACCTTGTCAGGAAATCCATTCTCCAATAAGAGCATGCGGTTTTGATTGTATACTATATATGTGGAGCGTGAGATGCAAGCGTTCCTCTATATAGCTGTTTATTTATATTTAGACACTATCGTAATTTCAGACTAATATTGTTTTCAAAAAAATGTTTTGGGTTATCGTAAGTTAAAAGCCATCTGTATTTATGTGTCGTTTCAGTTTTACGATTATCTTTTTATTTCGAAAAGATTTTTATGTTAAAATCAAGTTGTGTGTTGCCTTTAAACTTAGTGTGTTTTTCTCACTCTGGTTCACCAGACTGACCTGGTATTTGTAATGCTCGGGTTAGACCGAGTTGTGCAGGTTCAGGTTGTCGAGTACTATGAGGAGACGAGCTGGAAGAGTTCCAACGTATGATATTATATATTCCGCTATGTGATTATATATGAGGATAGATTATTATAATTGTCCATATATGTGACATACTTTGGTGATTGTAAGTATATTTCAAGCTCTCAATAAAGATATATTTCTATATTATATTTTGTGCCGCTGCGATGTGAGACTCTATGTTGTGTTAATTCCTTTTTCTTCTTCTATTCTTATATTTCTTTCTTTCTTATCTCACCCTCTAATTTCTTTCTATTAATGATCCGGTTTTTTCGGTGCTTGAATAATCGATATGGTATTTTATGTCGATTTTCGGGGTCGGAAATCCATGGGCCGTTACAATACAGTACGTACATGTGAGGGTCTAGATACACACACTAGGTGGTGTATCATAGACGTTATGGCATTACTCCATGTTAAGACTTGATTCTACCGACGAGTTTGGATATGACAATTTGTACGCTTGTGTGGTATATCGATGGTGGTTCTGTGTGGTAACGTGGCGTAGTAATATGGATACCTGTACGTAGTTTGACATTGGATGAGAGTGCATATGTTTCTATGGCGTGATGACGGAGAGCATGCGAGGAGGGTACTATAGGAAGTACCTTGGTGTATTGGGGGTAGCTATATATATTATATTAGGTTAATCTGCTGAGAGGTAGATGGATACGACGTGGGTATAGAGCCTTGAGTGTTGTTAACCCCCACAACCTAATGAATAAGAAAACATAACTGAGTGGTATATATAGGGTTATTTCATAATGTATAATTCATCTTATCACCAAAACTTTGTGTTCTTACCCCCCTATAACAGACTCGTAGGTTAAGTTTATGGCAGAGATATGATAACTTTGGGTACTAGTTAGACAGTATTATTACTTTGGTATTGCTATATTTGATTTTTATTATATTTTGTCCATTCCGCTGTGAGATGTTTTTTGAGCTCTGATATGTTTATTATATCTTTATTTTTTGCAGGATAACAGACAAGCTAACTCGAGTTTTAATAGATTGGAATCTTTGAAAAAAATCTAGTCAGTCGGAATTTAGGTTGTTACATCTAGTATCAGAGCTTAGGTTTAGGATTCCTGTATAAATAGTGAGAGTACATACTTGTACATTATTATATAGTAAGATTAGTATATATATGTTTATATATATATATATATATGTGTGTGTGTGTGTGTGTGTATCTTTATACAAGGAAGACGTTAAGCCGTCAAGACTTGTACACTATAGAATAAGGTAAAGGAAACAATAGAAAATTTGGAGTTGGGTTAAGAAAGTGTACGAGATAATCAGAAAAGAAAATAATGGAAAAGTCAGTTCAAAAGAAATTGTCGGGAAAATGAATGGATTTTAAGTAATTATTGGAAATGATGGTACAACTAAGGAAAACGTTTGGAAAGGTAATACAGATTGTCAACTAACCCTTTTCTTTTATGTTCTTCAGTTTAATCGTCGTTGAGAATTGGAAAGGGAAAGAGGAAAAAAATTACTGGGGGTCGGGTCGACCCAAGCTTCGTTTGGGACGACCCATGGGTCGACACACTCCGAAGGTGGGTTTACCCACGAACTTCCTAATTGCAGAAAAAAAAGTGACGAAGCCTTTCGGCTTCATTACTTTATTTCGCCTTCCCCATCGAAATAACCAAACCCAAATTTCCCCTTACTTTCTAATAGTCGTCACTGCTCCAAAACTCCACCATTTCTTGCAAACTCGGTACCAAATCGAAGCCCTCAACGTTATTTACCTAGATCTTCACATCTTTCCTGCAAATTCAAAGAAAAGTTGCCATGCCTCCAAGACCCTCTTTAGCCTCCTAATTTCCTCAATTAACCCTCAAGAAATCGCTTGGTGTCGGAACCGTATGCACATAGTGGAGGCTTATGTGAACTCAAGTGGATATATGATATTGCTTGGAAGACCAGCTAAGTTTGCAGACTTTATACGCACCCATGTGGAGCTGTTATTTCATACTATGGGGTTATGTAATATTCTTGACTACAATACAGTGGACATGACCTTTTATCTGAGGTTTGTACGTCTTTTTGATGCAAATTTAGATTACAGAATGGAAAACGGAGGGGTAGTCTTTCAGTCTGAGCTGAAGAGGACACCGATTTTATTTACTGAGAGGAAGTTTGGAGAGATGCTTGTCATTCGAGGAGAGGGTTTACACTTAGATAAGGTAGAGATGAGTAGTATGACTGTGTTGGGTAGGATTTTTGTAGATGTGGGTCACAGGGCTTGGGAGATGGCGTCTTTACGCACATTGGCAAGGGTTGTTATACACATTTTGCAGTATAACCTGGCTGCTAGGACAACCGGTTTTGATAGAGTCTCTCCTATGGTTAGACTAGCTACTTATGTTGTTTTTGTGGGGCTATAGGTTAACTAGACTCGAGCGCTTACGGAAGTATTTTTCTACTGTTCTTGACACGAGACAGTCCACTATTCATTTTATACACTTATAGACTGTAGTATTTCAGCAGGCTAAGATTCCCTTGCGGAATGAGAGTTCCATCACACAGTCCCACCCTCTTATAGATGCATTTATGCTGACTAGGATGCGAATTGAGTTGAAGCAGTTGGAGGAGGAGGATCAGGCGATGGAGCACGATGAAGATGAGTTTGGTTGTGATAGAGGAAGCGAGTTTGAGCGTGGTGACGAAGAGGGAAAGTTTGAGGGCGGAGGTGCTGATAATATTGGTCACTAGGACAAGGGAAGCCATCCGAGCTTTGGAGCAATAGTTTGGCCGAGCCAGTTTTCAGTACGGGGCATTAATTGGATACTAGCCTGAGGCAGAGCATGTGCCACATTTTGCTCAGCATGAGGGACATGAGTAGTATCAATATTTCTATCCGCCGGAGGGGTACGAGCACCAGGATACAGAGCAATGCTGGGGAGGCACAAGGTCTTCCCAGTCATCTCAGTGGTAATCTTGGTCATCGCGAGGTCCTTGGGATTTCATGGTTAAGGTTAGGTCTATTTTAGAGAGGTAGAGTTAGTTGGACGGGGAGCATCAGGATATCTTGCTCGGACAGCAAGACATGGAACACACCCTGTGGATTTTGCACATACCCAACAGCAGACCTTGTAGGAGATGTACGCTGCTCAGCAGCAGTTCGAGCGGATGTAGTTATAGATGTGGAGTGTGCATTTAAAGGTCAGGGATAACACCGGGCGTTAGGAAGAACTTCTAGGTGGGTTGGAGGAAACCCTAGGTGGGTTGTATTATTTTATCTGGGATATCTTTGGGCAGGGACCCCGAACTCCATTCCAGGGATAGATGGTGTTGTTTCTTGTTGGACTCCTTATTTTAGGACTTGACTGTATATTGTTTTACTTATGTAGTAGATCTGTACTTTGGACTTGTTTCTTGTTGTAGTGATGTACTATGAAATGTTGGAAACTTTGCTTTTTTAGTAAGAAGGTTCTTGTTAAAAATCACTACAATTATAATTAAGTAATAAGTGGAAAACTAGCATTGAAAGATAATAATAATAAACATAGATTCCTCAAAAAGTATTGCGAGGAACGAAGAATCAAAAAAGTTAATTTTTCTGAAATTAGAAATTCGAAAAGTTGGTTGGTAAGGTTTTGGAACCAAAATTGGGTGAACTATACTCTTGCTTTGCTAGGGTGTGGGAAAAATTGGATGAAAAAGATGTTTTGGTTTTCAAAAATGTTGCATTCATATAGAACAGTTAGTGTATTTAGGATGTATGCACCATGTTTTCAAAAGGTCTTCAAGAAAAATTGCATTCATATAGGAAGTACCTCTTAGGTATTTGTTACATTAATGTATTATTACGTGCGTGACACTTTTCACAAGTTCACAGATGGTTGAAAAATTGGATGTACACATGATGGTTGCTATTCATACAGGAAGAACTACACTCCATCCTTATCAAATTTCAAGGATGAAATTTCCTATGGAGGGGAGGATGTAACACCCCTTATTTTATGTTAATAATAAAATGAAAATATCAATAACTTATAGTTTCATAATTTAGCCCTGAAACATATACCATTGTGTTTATGACAATTTTCTTATTCGTTTTGGTATATGGCATGACCAAATCGAAACACATATGCATAAGTTATTAATGAACTAATAATCAAGAGTTTATATATATATATATATATATATAGTATCGCGCGAATTTGAAATTCAAACCTAAATATAGTTTATTACTAGAATATTATAAATCAGATAGTTATATTGAGAAAGGAAATTAATTTTATTAACTAACTATCAAAATCAATTCGTCTGGACCTAAGATGGGTCGACCCAGGTGTTACATGGGTCGACCCATGTGTCGACCTAATCGGGTCAGATCTTCTTTTTTAAGATAACATGGTTTTCTGATATAAACGATTCAGATTTGGTTAAATCTGATGGACCAGACTTTCTCGTACACATATAACTAGACTAGCAGGGCCTAGCTTTAAACTCATATTTTCTAAGATGCTGCCAAGGCCCTTCCATTCTCTTTCCTCCCTAAATCTTTTCTGAAATTAAAATGTTAATTCTTTGGGGTTCTGAATCAAGATTTGAAGATAAGAGTTATAAATCTACAAAGGTATAAATCTACAACATCGGTGTTCAGATTTCTGATCAACATGAGGTAAGTTCTTGAATTTGATTTATTTAGGTTTCTCCCTTTCTTTCCCTTTTCTCTTAGTATCAGATTTGTGTATCCATGGTTATTTTAATAATAGATTCAGTTAGGAAGGCAATAAAACAACGAATCTGGATCAGATTCAAGGACTGGAAAGCTATCAAGTGATGGGTTTAAATTATACCCTTTTATAACGGTATATCTATCATTTGCATCCCCAAATGTACTTAATATGATAAACAATTGGTAATTAAGGAAATTGATTATTAAACCTATATGGAATATATTGAAAACACTAATGTTGTATAAGGTCTAATTTTATTAGATCCTCTCTTGAAATGAGAAATTATTGTAATACTGTAATCATAGAACTTGAATTGAAATGTGAATATGAAAGTAAGGATTAATATGCCTATTCTAGTCAAAAGAGAAGATTACAGTAGTCGTGAATAATATATAAATAGTGATACAATATCTAACTTAGAAAATAAGAAAAAGGAAGTATGCAGTGGACTGATTTATTTGGATTTTGGGGAAAAGTGATATATTTCTATAGCAACTCATTCATGAGAACGTAGTTGTAAGAAAGGCCACAATGAAAATAAATTAGCTTGCATCTATAGATCTGAGTTAGTGTGTGCAATAGAAATAGATCATTGTGTCCTTCTGCAAATCAAACTAATAAGGCGCGCGAAATGTTTTCCTTAAAGAAATGAAGAATATGCAGGACAATGAGTAAAGAAAGATGACAATGGTAAAAGAATTGGAATGAACAAGGAACAATAACCTATTACAATTGATTACGAAAGTAAGAACGAAATATGATAGGTAGGCTTGTCCTAGGGGAAAGTGAGAATAATAACGTAAGATATAATAATTAGAAAGGAACTTATTGATAAGCCTTAGTTAAAGGGAACTAAGTAAATAACAACAAGAGGTTGTCGTAAACAAGGTTTTGGTAAGTAAGAAAGAATGAAGTTGGCTTATTATTATTGGTACATTTAAATGGGAATTATGAAGTCAAATAAAAGAAATTAGTAATAAGCGGAAGCCTACTCCGATGGCATAAGGTTGGATAAAGTAAGCAAGCAACCAATTGTGTGCTAATAAATCTGGTAACTGAAGATAACAGTGAAATTGGGAATAATCAAGTTGTTAGCAACACGGTGAGATATGACAAGCGCCTGATTTAAATATTAGACATAGGATCTAATAACACGTTGGTGTAAAGAGCTTGCACCAGTCCATATGCATGAAGGTGAAGACCCAACGGGGTAGATCATCATGGAGTCCGAAGGCACGAGAGGAGCACGTTCATTTGATTATTCTGCTAGTTATTATGTTAGCTTGCTTTGTAGGACTGGAGGGAAACACACGACTTCCGAGTGACGTGGTAGTGTAATCTGTGGTGGTCCTCTGTTGCAGTGCATGCTCAGGCTGTACTCTCAGAGGTTGGGTCTGCGCGGTACCACCTGGTGAGTATACCTTGACTACAACGGTAGGTTGGCAGTCAGAAGGCCGCGGCGAATGGTGTTGGGTGATTTTTTGGTTGCCTCATGGGGAGGCTGGTCAGAACCAAATAAAAGATAGTAACCATCGGGTACCTGTCGTTGGCAGTTAGTGGGATGTAGAAAGACTAGAGCTAAACTTAATTACCATCGATCTTTCACTATCAAGGCTTTGGTTACGGGACATGCCAAATTGGATGATAGATTGTTTACTAGGGGAACGTCACCTAGCACTGGACGTAGTCTTTCAGTAGTTAAGGGAGGGGTCGGGGTGAAACCATAGCCACCGTGAAAATGCAAACTATAGTTTGGATATCTGTACTTTAGACCCTTTTAGCAGACCTATACAAATATGGAAAAGCTCCTGACCGAGTTCCGTTCAGTGGATGCAGCCCTATTACGGGGCTCGGGGTATAGTAGACCATACGTATGTGCGAGGGTCTAGATACATGCATTGGGTGGTGTATCGTAGACACAGGGCATTACTCTGTGGAGACTTGATTCGACCGAGGAATTTGGATATGACAATTTGTACGCTTGCGTGGCACAACGATGGAGGTTCTGTCCAGTAACGTGGCGTAGTAATATGGATGTCCGTACGTCGTTCGAAGTAGGATGAGTGCATACGCTTCTGTGGCATGACGACAGAGACCATGCGAGGAGGGTACTATGGAAAGTACCTTGGTATATTGGGGTTATATATATATATATATATATATGGTTAATCTACTAGGAGGTAGATGGGTACGACATGAGTATAAAGCGTTGAGTGTTGTTAACCCAAACAACCAAATGAATAAGAAAACATAACTGAACGATGTATGTAGGGTTATTTTAGAATGTATAATTTATTCTGTCACCATAATTTTGTGTTCTGACCCCCTCTTCATAACGCACTTGCATGTTAGGTTTATGGCAGCGATATGACAGCATTGAATAGTGGTTAGACAGTACTATTACTTTGGTAAGGCTATATCTGATTATATTATATTTTATCCATTCTACTGTAAGAATTCTTTTGAGCTCTAATATATTTATTATCTCTATCTTTTTTGCAGGGTACCAGACAAGTTAACTCGAGTTTCGATAAATTGGAATTTTTGAAAAAAAAATCTGGCCTGTTGAAATTCGGGTTGTTACATACTTTCTTCTTCTCTAGTTTGGGTCTTAAGTGGTTAGGACTGGGCCCGTTTCGAAGGTTTATTCTTTGAATTTGGGCCAAAGTCATGGGTCCCTCCCTTATTAGAATCGAAGTTGTATATGGGTCCTCCTTCTCTAAAGTGGTCTAGTCATGATGATAACATAGTGGGGTAGTTAACCGGAATGTCCAGTTTTTCTAGAAGCTTTGTGAGGGCTAACCTAAGGACGGATTTGGTATACGTGGGACATAGCATGTAATTTAATTAACCACCGTCAAAGGGAAGTCTTAAGCGACATTGGTCTACTACCGTAATATTAGTCAAGCAGTGAGGCATCCTCCGGAGGGGTCTTAAATGGCTATATGCGGGCCTACCCTAAACCGGTACTAAGCGGCAAGGTACTACTTCTTATATAACTTGTAAGAATATATACATATATATATATATATGTGTGTGTGTGTGTGTGTGTGTGTGTGATGTTGACGTTATAGGATGGGGTCTTAAGTGCTACGGTCTGCCTTAGGGTCATAAGAGATCATAAGAATCCACCCTTAATAAATATACTAAAATGTGCCTTAAGTGATCGAGAATGTCCACCTCGTTGGGTCTTAATTGATCGTTGATCCACCCTAAATGCGTTAATGAAGGTCTTAAGTGACTGATTCAGATGTCCACCTCAATAATTAAATATTCCATTGTGTGTGTCTGTGTATTCATAGACATACTTTGGAATATATAACCTACCAAATTTAGAGTATAGTCTTTAAACATATTTTTTTTCCAGTCACCAAAACTTTATATTCTGATCTCCTCCTCTTAACATATAAACATGAAAGTAGGTGGAAATGCTTAGATCGATGATACCTTGGAGATGGATCCTAATAATGGAGGATCCACAGCTATTAGGCATTATGGCTATATTATTATGTTGGGATAATTAATGCTGGTGTACCTATTATTGCATGAGACTAGTTGCAACCAATGTTTATGATAGTTTTAAACTAAAGTTACATCTATTTTAAGTTATTATATTTTATCTCTTCCACTATATGAGATTCTGATTTCGCTTTAGTATGATGCTTTGTTATATCAGTTTTACCATTTTATTTTAGGAACCAACGATCCATTTAGGATGACTCTAAGTTTCGATTGGCCTTTTTGGGTCAAAATTTAGGCTCATTCCGGGCGGGTTGTTATATTTGGTATTAGAGCATAGGTTACCGGATTACAACGAAATATATACATACGAGAGGTGTACTTGTTATTTTGAAAAAAAGTTTTTCAAAAGTTTTACTATACATATAAGTATATATATTTTTAAAGTATGTTAGTACGAATCCTTTTGAAGCTTTAGCAAATGAGCAAGTTGAAAATGGAAATATTGACGCAGTTGTGCATGATATCCACACTAACACTAATGTGCAAGCTAATACTCAAGAGGTTGGACAAACCACTGAAGGTAATAACCAAGGGGTTGGGAGGAACTCTGATAATGCTGATAAGGCACGTGTCACCACAAATCTTGTGGCTGATGTTAATACTAGTCCAGCAACACAAGTCAACAATTCTCAGATAACTGCAGATCATAGTTCTGAACATACCAATCCACATGTCGATATGGAGAATCTGGTAGGCAATATCTTCGATGATGCTCCTGTCAATGGTGCCAACTCTGGTAAAGGAGACTTAGGTAAGTCATCTCGCTTTGCCTCAAAGCCTCCTGTTGCCACCAAGTCTAGCGCTCCAAAATCCTCATCTTATCAACCCTTAAAAGCATCCCCTTATGGTAACCTAAAATCACCTGCAAACTTTCAGCTACCACCTCCCAATGTGACAGGTTCAGGATTGACCTTCCCTATTGCTAATCCTTCTTTGCTATCCACTGCGGTGCCCAGAAATTATCTTCCACTTTTCAAGTCAAGAATAATAAACTAAAAGGAAAATTCTGGGCAGACGACGATCTTGATGAGGGATATGATTATGTTCCAGAAGATGTGATGCCTCTCACTAGTAAAATGAAAACTTCCTGAAGGCACACGAGGAAGAATCCGATGTATAACCCTTCTCTCAATTGATATGCTTATGCAGATCTTTCCTGGATTGGCACCCGTGTACATTGTTGAAATCAGTTGTGTACTTTAATCTTTTGGTAACAAGTGGATTATTGATACTTGCCTCAGTATCATGGTCTATTGATCCATTCATGAAATTCAACGAGTCTGCAAGAATAGTTGTTAGGAAATACTATTTGGTAGTGCAAAGCGTGGAAATTAGGAAATTATCTTTGGAATTAGTTATATATGATGAGAGTTTATGCATGATGGTGATCTATGAGGGTAATTGCAAGAGATGGTTAATTTGTTATACAATTTCTACATGCTCGAGAGATTTTATATCGTAATTACCATTTGATGAATAAATGTTTAAGCTTAACTTTCAAAAAAAAAGTATGCGTATCTTTAGAAAATATCATTTGTAGGTTTTTTTAGGAAAGACATGGCATTAAATTCTATAAATACTCTAGAGGACATATAGTAATGTAGCAACTTCTATGTCAATTTTGGGACCCCTAAGCATTGGATAGCTATGGAATCTGGAGCATGAAAAGGATTGAAACCACATTATTTAGTAAGTAATAAATGGAAATTAATCGGGTGAATTATCTATTGTTTATGGTAAAGAAAGCATTCAAATAAATATCCATTAGGTGAACAATTAAATGGATCAATTTGGGAAATATGTACATTTTTGCTAAGAAACAGAAGTACATCCTTGATTATTGACATGAACTTCAAGAATAGAGCTATGAATATTTAAGATTTCAAAGGAACGCTAAATGGTCAGAAAGGAATGTATGAATGGAGTAATTAAGGCCATTTATGGGTATGAATATTTGGATGAGAAATTAAAAATGTCCATAAGATTAAGCAATATTTTAAAATTGTTTAAATGGACATGATGGACAGGTACTAGGAATGTGTAAGGATGGGATTTTTTTTAAAGAATACAAAAGGAAAGGGTTAAGACAATATACAGACTTCTGTGAACGATAGATATCAGTCTTTGTTGAAAAGATGGTAAGTGGGTTAGGAAAATTGAAAGAATAAATATGTTTTCCTAATTGAAAAAAAAAAGATGTAAAGCCTATAAATACGATTTTGACATACCATTAAATTATTTTGAAAAATAGAAATTTTAAGAAATTTGAAATATGATTTTGTAGACACAAATGTTTTTAAAGAAATTTGGAAAATTTACTGTTTCTACTATTAAACAAAAATGTGAACTTTTGAGAAAAATCAGTAAGTTCTTTAAGGTAATTAAAGATAAATGATAAACCAAAATTTTTACCAAAAGTTTACATTTATTTGCTTAAATAGAAGAAAACATAAGTTCCTTAGGAAGTGTCAAACAGTGAGCACTTATAATAGTAAAACTATAGTAACCATGATCCTGACATAATAAGTTTTTAAATTTAAATAAACTAAGAGGTCGAAACTTATGTTTTATCCGTATTTTCGGTGATGAACGTCACATGCAATAGATGTAACACCCCACATCCGTTAGTGTCACTCACAAAGGGAATGCACTAAGTTATGTGGAGCATTTAGGGTAAAAGATGTAGATAAATTACATGACAGACAGAAATTAAACAGCGGAAAATAAAAATTTGCTTTATTGATAAAGGAGTTTGTACAATGGTTTCTTTACAATATCAGAGTATCATCCGTCTTACAAAATAAAGAAGCATAAAAACAACATTTATATTCCCCGATTTTAGCAAGAGCCAGCCATAGCATCTGAAAAGAGAATCCAAGCAAACTTCGACAAATCTTCAAGCTGGGAAAGAGTGGCAGTCCAACTTAACCTGAGCTAAACTATTCCCTCCTTTACTACCTGGGGGGGGGGGACGGAAGAAAAGAAGACAAAAGAAAAACAGAGTCAGACATAAAGCCTGAGTAAGTTCAGTAACTTCTAGCATGTGAACATGGAAAAACAAAACGACATGAATTAACTGAATACAAGATTACACCATGACGATAGGGTCAACAAGATTAGACAAGGTAACCACAAGATATGCTAAGATAAGATAAACTGGATACGCTCTAATACTTTCGCCGCTTCACTATTTCCTTGTTATACTGGTTTCTATATCTCTGCACCAGCTATCTAATGTCCCTCAGCTAATGAAAGGCACACCTTGAAAAATGAGAACTATACGCCGGCCCCCGGTGCCCCCACTATCCTATGGCCATCCTCACCCATAACTAGATAGCAAGTATGTGGTCTTTTGGAGTTCTCCGCCTTCCCGCTTCATGTATCTCGATTGACTGAAGATGGATGGTAGACGACGAGTCGCTATCACAGGGCTACCGTTTGCTCGCCGAATCACGTCGGTACATCCTAGTCTTTAGGTTGCCATGTATTGCAACCAAGTCATACCCCTGGTTCTTCTACGCAGACCTTAACCTCTGTGGGCCCAGGCGGATCATCTGCAGCCTCACAGAGGGATACCAAGAGTACCCTCACGTCCCCTCGAAGCCTCGGGCTTCGTAACCCAATTCGTTGGAGCCTTCTTCTTAATCAGACGGACGTTCGCTCCTCCTCGTGTTATACTAAGAATTACTACTTAGTTTTGTCAACTAAGGTTTACCACTTAGTTTCCAGAATCGTTGTTTTCTTAACTAAGTTTTACTACTTAGTTCTCTTTCCCGTCAATTTGGATTGGTTAATTGTCATTAGTCAATTCGAGCCAACTTAACCCTCATCATTCGTCCTGTTAAACTGGTTAAGTGTTATCAGTGATTCATGATGACTTAACCCTACCACAAACCAAGTTATATTTGTTAAGTATTTCTTATTACTTAACCCTACCCGTTCATCCTTTATTGGTTAAGCGTTCCTTTTTAACTTAACCCTGCCCGTCTGTTTTAACTAACATGTTATTAATGGTTAAGTATTATCCCTTCATGTTTTAGACTCAACCCCATTCCTTTATCACAACCTGATGGTTAAGTGTTCAGGTTTACTTCCCTACGGTCTAGCCCAGCTAACATATTAAATTGGCTAAGTGTATTAGATTTTACTTAACCCCAACCTCTAGTCTAGTTAACATATTAATTTGGCTAAGTGTATTAACTTTACTTAACCCCTACAAGTCTCGTTTTGCTACATTGAGTTTGGTTAAGTGTCTCTATGGACTTAGCCCTCCCATTCTAGCTTAACTGTGTTAAGTTGGTTAAGTGTTCCTATAGACTTAACCCTCCCATTCTAGCTTAACTGTGTTAAGTTGGTTAAGTGTTCCTATGGACTTAACCCTCCCATTCTAGCTTAACTGTGTTAAGTGTCAGTCTGAACCTAACCCCACCCATCAGTCTAGTTATCATGTTGAACTGGTTAAGTGTCTTAGTTAACTTAACCCTACCATTCTTGTTCTATCTTTAACTAAATAAATTAAAGCCGCTACCACTCACATTAGACAGGTATTGTTGCGACTACTGGATGTGCCGGTTGGTTCCGGGCAGGTTTACATCGCAACTCAGTCTAACCTCCGGTTAGGCATATTCGTGTTTTCTAAGTTCAAAGGGTTTGATTAATTTTCAAATCAGATTGGTTTTAAAAGTAACCATCCCGTCCGTCGAATCAGTTAGGGATAGCCAGGGAGAGCAGGAAACTTGTGTTTTCCAAACCCAAGCCTAGACACTATCCTCTCTGTCACCCTAGAACTTTCTGGTGTGCTATTAAAAGAGATGTCGTTAACAAACCTTTAATTTGTCTAAATTTACATTTCCTCATTTAGGCCAAATTCTATAAGTAAATTATTCCTAATTTACTTATTTCCTAATTACCCTTTTAATGTAACCTGTCAACATTTATTCTTATGGCCCATTCTCCCCTCTATATCATATTTGTGCCTTTGGGTATGTAAACTATACCAATTAAGTGTCACTAACCATGATTTTGCTAAGCCTGACGGTTATTCCCAATTATGGTCAATTTCAAATTTATACCAATATACTTATTACGCCAAATTAGCTAATCCAATCCTGATTTAACATTCTAATTACAGTTCACGTCAAACTAGACTTATTATTCTAGTTCATAACTCATGTAAATGCTAGATTTACACGTCGATACTAGATTCAGGTTACCCAATCTATAATTCATATCAAATTTACCCAATTTGCATTCCTATGAACATGCCATAATACATGTTCCCAATTTATGCCAATTTCCTAGTTTACAACTTTTTTTTGTAGTAAATTTCATATTTTTCCCAAATCGTATTCCCACCGTTCGTATAATCGTAATTTAATCTAGATTATAGATAAATCTAGATTCGTAGAAAATAGGGAATGAACCAAAGATGCGAGGCAAAAGACAGACATAATAACTGGCATAAAAAGGGTTGAATAACGACGTCGGTTCAAGAGCATGGGTAGACCTAACTTAATAGTTAAATTCCCAAGGTCTAAAACCAAGAATAGACAGAATAAAGGCGTAGGTTCAAGAACATGGGTAGACCTAACTTAATAGGTAAATTCCTAAGGTCTAAAACCAAAGAAAACAAAGAACAGACAGAATAGATAATCGGGTTTAGACCCAATTTCACAGTCACAAAACTTAAACACTTTCCTAGTCATGAACCATAGGTGCTTAATCACAGTTGTCCAATTTATGTCATAGACAATAGTTTTGCTTCCTAATCAAAGGTATAGGCTTGTGTTCATAGTCATGGAAATAATTCTCATAGTCACAGTCACAGTAATAGGCATTGTCCATAGTCATAGGCAATGTTCATGGTCATAGGCAATGTTCATAGTCATAGGAAATGTTCATAGTCAGAGGCATATGGTTCTAAGGTCCATAGTTTCATAGTCACAGTCTTATTTGTCCTTGAATCATGACAGTTCTTAATTAGGTCCAAAGAGATAGGCACAGATTCGAATAGAAAGATTTGGCATATTCTTTTATTCCTTTAATTTCATGTCACGAACAGAGAAAAACGTTCAAATCTAAAAAGTAACTGACTTACAGAAATTATATTTGATTCGTAGAAAAACAGTCGTTGCAGTCGTTTGAATCTTCACTTGAAATCTAGCTTGAATCTCCACTTTGAAAGTCTTTTGAGCAGCACCTCCTCGTCTTGATTTATTTTATATGTATTATTTTTTTTATTATTTAATTAAGAGGAGGAGAGGAAGCCATGTTCACTAAGAATCTTTGCAGCATAAGGGTAGAGAAGTATTGTGAGTAGAGAAGGAGTCTAGGGCTGTTTATATAGTGTAGAAGTCAACGAATCTGGTCAGGATGGCGTCCGAATACAGAAGAACGAACCAGGTGCAGAAAACAGGAAAAAGCAGGGGGGGTCGACCCCCAGGTCGACTACCCAGTCGACCTGGGTGCCTTGGGCGGGAAAATTCCCGCCTTGCCCAATCTGGGTCCGATTTGAATTTTGAACTTGACCTGTTTTAAAATTTGAACTTCGCTGAATCTTCCGGAGGCCATATCTTCCTCATACGGACTCCGATTTACGCAAACTCGGACTCGTTTTCATGCAGAATTCCGAGACGAACGCAATGGCGCAGCCCGTTTACCTTGATTTTGATTTTAACTTTTAATTCTGCCCTGATTTGTGAATCCTAGTGTTACAGAATTACGGGGTGTTACATTCTCCCCTACTTAAAAGGATTTCGTCCCCGAAATCTTCAAGTTAGGAAGAATGTGTCCTACCATACAATCACCCATCTACTCAACCATCCAATCACAGGCATCCATTGTCCTTAAAAGATTTCTAATGCTTTCATGTTCATATGCATAGTGTGTGTACATGTCTTTATCTAATGCAAGATCAGGCGGTCTACTGATTCAGTTGACCTCCTTAATGCAAATCATGTCAGTGCCATGCGTCCAATCATGTATGCAGGCATCCCTAGTTATGTAAATACTACATGCGTGCACAACCATCCATCCATATGCAACATCCATATGATAACATATCAATTTCTACTTACAAACAAATACATATCTGTTAATGCAATATGAAAGCGTCCGAGCTGATCTAGTGCCTGATACGTATGCATTTGCATTCACGAGCAACCATTAGCAACCACCAACCATAACATGTTTCAAACACACGTTTACATCCATTGGCTTCTACCTAAGGATCGAGGATACGACCTAGAGGATATACTTTGGAAAGAGAGAAACAATTATGCGTAAAGCTCCTGAAACAAAGAAATCAAGGATGCACCCTCAAGGAAAAGGGTATGATGCTAGTATCTAGCCTTCTTGAGCTTTACTCCACTGTATCTTAACTAATTTAACTTCACGATTGTGAAGTTCCGGATTTCCATTTCCAAAATAAACAGATGTCAATCACGGTACCAGGTATACGTACTAAGATGATTAGAGGTTTCCCTCTTATCCGCCATGCCATAACTACAAGAGTCGAAAGGTCACTACGTGCTCTTTGGAGTGCCTGCCACAACTATTCATCTCTCACGCAAACCATCCAAACCGAACTCGACATTCCTCAAGTACAAGCCCCAAAGGCCTAAACCAATATCAGACAAGCACCCAAGGAATATCTCCTCCGAATTTAGACGATCTATGTGAGATGATATAAGCAAACTCGATAGCTATTCTCAAATCCCTACTAACCAAAAATAAACTGGTCGGACCACCAATTGGATTCGAGACTCTTGTGGGATCTTTCTAATATACAAGTACTATGGTGCAGAGACTCAACTATGGAAGTGGATATGAACAAATGCGAAGCGCTAAAACCGAAAGAGTGCGGACAGAAAACTAGACTCTTCCAACCGGACTACCTTTCTCCTAGGTACGCTTGGTGGTGAAAGTATGTACTTGCCCTTCTGAAAATCTTGTTCCTTGTTCTTAATTATATGCCCTATCATTCCCTAGCAAAGATACTTCCTCTTGTCTTAGGTTTTATAATTCCTTCCTTCTTTGTGAGCTAAATCTACATCCATGAATTCCTCATCCTAGGGTTATGCCCCTTAGCCAAACTCCTCATCCTCTTCCGTATGTTGACAAATCTCTCGAAAGCTGCTTCCATTGTACAGAAAACCCTATAAGCTTGAAGGAAAACTGGCCGTAGGTGAGACAACTATGGCTATGGATGGAAGCCGGGGCACTACTTCGCCCATCGATGAGGTTACCTCCAAGAAAGCCAGGAGCCCCAGAGACTCAAGAAAGAAGGAGACAAGAATTCAAATAGAGGAAGAGAAGATAGTGCGTATGGCTTTGGGGAATATGCCTTTTAAAACCAATCTTTTCTTTTGAAAATGCTTCTTTTAAAACCGTTTTGAAAATAATTTTTCAAATCCTTTATCTGATCTGGTAACCTTCAGCTCTGATACCACGTGTAACACCCCACATCCGTTAGTGTCACTCACAAAGGGAATGCACTAAGTTATGTGGAGCATTTAGGGTAAAAGATGCAGATAAATTACAAGACAGACATAAATTAAACAGCGGAAAATAAAACTTTGCTTTATTGATAAAATAGTTTGTACAATGGTTTCTTTACAATATCAGAGTATCATCTGTCTTAAAAAATAAAGAAGCATAAAAACAACATTTATATTCCCCGATTTTAGCAAGAGCCAGCCATAGCATCTGAAAAGAGAATCCAAGCAAACTTCGACAAATCTTCAAGCTGGGAAAGAGTGGCAGTCCAACTTAACCTGAGCTAAACTATTCCCTCCTTTACTACCTGGGGGGGGGGGGAACGGAAGAAAAGAAGACGAAAGAAAAACAGAGTCAGACATAAAGCCTGAGTAAGTTCAGTAACTTCTAGCATGTGAACATGGAAAAACAAAACGACATGAATTAATTGAATACAAGATTACACCATGACGATAGGGTCAACAAGATTAGACAACGTAATCACAAGATATGCTAAGATAAGATAAATTGGACACGCTCTAATACTTTCGCCGCTTCACTATTTCCTTGTTATACTGGTTTCTATATCTCTGCACCAGCTATCTAATGTCCTAACTAGTAATGCTAACGTGATCCCAATCCCTGTATTTTCCATCGCCTTCAGGCATCCATTTATTTATTTGTTACCTAGATTTAATCTAGGGTTTTCTACCAAGTGCCTTCTAGATTCAACTAGAGTTTACGCTGTCTGCTGAATGCTTCTCGGATTCAGGATTTATGCCACCTAGTTCAACTAGGAATTATGCTACATGTCGAATGATGCCCCCAAGTCTAGGACACACTACCTAGAGTGGTATATGTTCCTATACTTCCCCATGCATGTATCGCGAATCGTTGTCGCTTGTCTAGATGCACATGTCCCGTAATGTGCGACCCGAGTCCTGTGTCAGGGCAAATCAAGGAATACAGAACTCAGTCGGGAGCTTTCAGATATCTGCCGATGCAGATGCAAAGGTCTGTTTTTATTCCAGTGGCTACGGTCCCACTTGACCCCTCCCTCAACTAATGAAAGGCACACCTTGAAAAATGAGAACTATACGCCGGCCCCCGGTGCCCCACTATCCTATGGCCATCCTCACCCATAACTAGATAGCATGTATATGGTCTTTTGGAGTTCTCCGCCTTTCCGCTTCACGTATCTCGATTGACTGAAGATGGATGGTAGACGACGAGTCGCTATCACAGGGCTACCGTTTGCTCGCCGAATCACGCCGGTCCATCCTAGTCTTTAGGTTGCCATGTATTGCAACCAAGGCATACCCCTGGTTCTTCTACGCAGACCTTAACCTCTGTGGGCCCAGGCAGATCATCTGCAGCCTCACAGAGGGATACCAAGAGTACCCTCACGTCCCCTCGAAGCCTCGGGCTTCGTAACCCAATTCGTTGGAGCCTTCTTCTTAATCAGACGGACGTTCGCTCCTCCTCGTGTTATACTAAGAATTACTACTTAGTTTTGTCAACTAAGGTTTACCACTTATATTCCAGAATCGTTGTTTTCTTAACTAAGTTTTACTACTTAGTTCTCTTTCCCATCAATTTGGATTGGTTAAGTGTCATTAGTCAATTCGAGCCAACTTAACCCTCTTCATTCGTCCTGTTAAACTGGTTAAGTGTTATCAGTAATTCATGATGACTTAACCCTACCACAAACCAAGTTATATTTGTTAAGTATTTCTTATTACTTAACCCTACCCGTTCATCCTTTATTGGTTAAGTGTTCCTTTTTAACTTAACCCTGCCCATCTGTTTTAACTAACATGTTATTAATGGTTAAGTATTATCCCTTCATGTTTTAGACTCAACCCCATTCCTTTATCACAACCTGATGGTTAAGTGTTCAGGTTTACTTAACCCTATGGTCTAGCCCAGCTAACATATTAAATTGGCTAAGTGTATTAGATTTTACTTAACCCCAACCTCTAGTCTAGTTAACATATTAATTTGGCTAAGTGTATTAACTTTACTTAACCCCTACAAGTCTCGTTTTGCTACATTGAGTTTGGTTAAGTGTCTCTATGGACTTAGCCCTCCCATTCTAGCTTAACTGTGTTAAGTTGGTTAAGTGTTCCTATGGACTTAACCCTCCCATTCTAGCTTAACTGTGTTAAGTTGGTTAAGTGTTCCTATGGACTTAACCCTCCCATTCTAGCTTAACTGTGTTAAGTTGGTTAAGTGTTCCTATGGACTTAACCCTCCCATTCTAGCTTAACTGTGTTAAGTGTCAGTCTGAACCTAACCCCACCCATCAGTCTAGTTATCATGTTGAACTGCTTAAGTGTCTTAGTTAAATTAACCCTACCATTCTTGTTCTATCTTTAACTAAATAAATTAAAGCCGCTACCACTCACATTAGACAGGTATTGTTGCGACTACTGGATGTGCCGGTTGGTTCCGGGCAGGTTTACATCGCAACTCAGTCTAACCTCGGGTTAGGCATATTCGTGTTTTCTAAGTTCAAAGGGTTTGATTAATTTTCAAATCAGATTGGTTTTAAAAGTAACCATCCCGTCCGTCGGATCAGTTAGGGATAGCCAGGGAGAGCAGGAAACTTGTGTTTTCCAAACCCAAGCCTAGACACTATCCTCTCTGTCACCCTAGAACTTTATGGTGTGCTATTAAAAGAGATGTCGTTAACAAACCTTTAATTTGTCTAAATTTACATTTCCTCATTTAGGCCAAATTCTATAAGTAAATTATTCCTAATTTACTTATTTCCTAATTACCCTTTTAATGTAACCTGTCAACATTTATTCTTATGGCCCATTCTCCCCTCTATATCATATTTATGCCTTTTGGTATGTAAACTATACCAATTAAGTGTCACTAACCATGATTTTGCTAAGCCTGACGGTTATTCCCAATTATTGTCAATTTCAAATTTATACCAATATACTTATTACGCCAAATTAGCTAATCCAATCCTGATTTAACATTCTAATTACAGTTCACGTCAAACTAGACTTATTATTCTAGTTCATAACTCATGTAAATGCTAGATTTACACGTCGATACTAGATTCAGGTTACCCAATCTATAATTCATATCAAATTTACCCAATTTGCATTCCTATGAACATGCCATAATACATGTTCCCAATTTATGCCAATTTCCTAGTTTATAACTATGTTTTTAGTAAATTTCATATTTTTCCCAAATCGTATTCCCACCGTTCGTATAATCGTAATTCAATCTAGATTATAGATAAATCTAGATTTGTAGAAAATAGGGAATGAACCAAAGATGCGAGGCAAAAGACAGACATAATAACTGGCATAAAAAGGGTTGAATAACGACGTCGGTTCAAGAACATGGGTAGACCTAACTTAATAGGTAAATTCCCAAGGTCTAAAACCAAGAATAGACAAAATAAAGACGTAGGTTCAAGAATATGGGTAGACCTAACTTAATAGGTTAATTCCCAAGGTCTAAAACCAAAGAAAACAAAGAACAGACAGAATAGATAATCGGGTTTAGACCCAATTTCACAGTCACAAAACTTAAACACTTTCCTCTTCATGAACCATAGGTGCTTAATCACAGTTGTCCAATTTATGTCATAGACAATAGTTTTGCTTCCTAATCAAAGGTATAGGCTTGTGTTCATAGTCATGGAAATAATTCTCATAATCACAGTCACAGTAATAGGCAATGTCCATAGTCATAGGCAATGTTCATAGTCATAGGCAATGTTCATAGTCATAGGAAATGTTCATAGTCACAGAGGCATATGGTTCTAAGGTCCATAGTTTCATAGTCACAGTCTTATTTGTCCTTGAATCATGACAGTTCTTAATTAGGTCCAAAGAGATAGGCACAGATTCGAATAGAAAGATTTGGCATATTCTTTTATTCCTTTAATTTCATGTCACGAACAGAGAAAAACGTTCAAATCTAAAAAGTAACTGACTTACATAAATTATATTAGATTCGTAGAAAAACAGTCATTGCAGTCGTTTGAATCTTCACTTGAAATCTAGCTTGAATCTCCTCTTTGAAAGTCTTTTGAGCAGCACCTCCTCGTCTTGATTTATTTTATATATATATTATTTTATTTATTATTTAATTAAGAGGAGGAGAGGAAGCCATGTTCACTAAGAATCTTTGCAGCATAAGGGTAGAGAAGAATTGTGAGTAGAGAAGGAGTCTAGGGCTGTTTAAATAGTGTAGAAGTCAACGAATCTGGTCAGGATGGCATCCGAATACAGAAGAACGAACCAGGTGCAGAAAACAGGAAAAAGCAGGGGGGGTCGACCCCCAGGTCGACTACCCAGTCGACCTGGGTGACCCAGGTCGACTACCCAATCGACCTGGGTGACCCAGGTCGACTACCCAGTCGACCTGGGTGCCTTGGGCGGGAAAATTCCCGCCCAGCCCAATCTGGGTCCGATTTGAATTTTGAACTTGACCTGTTTTGAAATTTGAACTTCGTTGAATCTTCCGGAGGCCATATCTTCCTCATACGGGCTCCGATTTACGCAAACTCGGACTCGTTTTCATGCAAAATTCCGAGATGAACGCAATGGCGCATCCCGTTTCCCTTGATTTTGATTTTAACTTTTAATTATGCCCTGATTTGTGAATCCTAGTGTTACAGAATTACGGGGTGTTACAATAGATAGAATTGAAAAGATTCTTTTCTTCCAAAAAATTGCACAAATTGTGTTAGTAAATTTGGAATTTGATTTAATATAAAAGAGGAAGAAAAGAAGAATATAAAAGGGTTTGAGAGGAGCACCCCAAATGCCCTCGGATTTTCACCTCTCATTTATATTAATTTAAGTGAGTGGGAGGTGAGAGAGTGAGTGGAAGTAGAGAGAAGGGGAAATGAGTGGTGGAAATAGGGGAAAATGGGGTGTTGCACTATTATAGGTGCTATTGAACCTTTCTCTCTCTCTCTCTCTCTATATATATATATGTATGTATGAGGAGGCTACTTGAACACAAAATTAGACACAAATAATGAGAAACAAGCCTCGACCATTGAATCTTTTTGTCCTTATGGAGAGATGAAATTCATGGGTAATACAACGGCGGAGATCAACTGTGTCTATATTTTGTTTCTAAATAGACTTTCCATACACAAACACATGGGACACACTCCATAACACTCCTCTCTTGCAATACCCCAAAAGAACCTCAATATCATCCACAAGTTTTTGTTTAACAAATATTTCGAAGTGGAGAGAGAATGAACAGGGGCCATGGGTAAGCGTTTGGTCAATTTCGAGGTGAAAAACAACAAACCGAATTGAAATAAAAAAGTTCATATTCGTACCATTCGAACCGAATTAAGCCCGTTTAATTCGGTTGATAACCGATTTAACCGAACTACAAAAATGTTTATCTACTCAAATGATTCACTCACTCATTTGAAAAAATAATTTATGTTTGAAGATATTTTCTTGTATTTTCTACTTTTGTAATGAAATTTGACTTATATTTACCATGTAAACTCACTTAACCAATTATTTGAAATTCTGAAATATTACAATACCACATAATTGAATAATACAGTAGAACTTTGGTTAAATCTATAAACAAAAAATATTATTTTTCAAATCGATGTAGTTTCAAAGTCGAACCATACCGATTGAAATTGGTTAGTTCAGGCACTTAATTCGGTTCTAACAGGATATTGCTCATTCCTGATTTTTTTTGGGAAGGGGGGGGGGGGGAGAGAACATAATGTGTTTGAAATCAGATGGCATTTAGGTACATTGCACTGTTTGGGATGCAACAAAACTATATATAAAGAGAGATTGATTCAGACCCATGACATAATTTTTGAGATATACTCATTTGTATGTAATGGACTTGGCACATGCGATGCACATTCGCCTACCAGTATAGTTAAAAAGGAATACGATGATCTAAAATCATTAAATTTGATTACGTGTAAATTGGAAAATGTAAAATTTAAAAAAATGAATTTTTCTCTAGAGTTGGGATTTAAATTACTGGCTTCATTTTGAATATTTGATTGTATAAAATTATTATCATTATTATTACTGTTGGTATTGGGATTTAAACTGATGGCCTCGTTTGCATATATGAAAGGCGCTTTTGGAAGTTCACTAGCATACCAATGATTGCAAACCCAAGGCCAACTAAGTATTCACTTGTTTTAAACAATTTTGTTTTGGCTCTTTAGTGTACATGAAATGATTATGGAGGATTTTTAATCATCTAAAAGTGGAGATGTGTCTCTTAACTGAACTCCTTTGCACTTTCATTTTCTGCTTACGTTGTAGTTTTCATTTTCTTCTAAAGAGGCTTGTAACCTTTTTAGTTTATTTCCTTCTTCTACATGTTATATATTAATACCATAAAATCACATTATAAACATGATCAATTCCATGAAAAATCTCTAAGTACATCATTTCAGGTACTTAGGTTACCAGTGCATGTATACCATATATGCATTTCAGATACATTACATGTGCATGCATTATACATGTCAAACAACAAATGATTGATGCTAACTTGCTATTTCATTACAGGATTAATCGCGTGCACTAGATATGATAAATAGCGACTCGGAGCTCATGAGCTTGTTGACTATTCAAGCACCATTGGTTGATGTAGAGATACGAGGGGTGCTTGCTCTCATATTTATGGATGATATTGTATGGAAATAGTCATTGTTGTGTGCTCAAACGTCATCAAGATGTTTAAATTTACAGGAAAAAATACAAGTTTTGCTAAAAATTGATGTGGTGGAGTGGTAAATACTTCGGTTGGTAAATTGGAGGTCAAGGGTTCAATTCCTACCAATGATTTTAGTGCTTCTATTGTATTCATATTTTGACCATAATCATAATTTATGATGCAATTGTCTAGGGCCCAGTTTTTACCACAATTTAAATTATGAAGCACTTATCCAGGGCCCATTTTAAGCTTGGTCCGGGCCTGGTATGTATAATGCACACAAAACACAAATTTGATTTTTATCGTGAACCGAGAGTGGTGATTTTTTGCCATTCTTTCTGAACTTGATTATTGTCCCACATATCAGGAGTACTAAGGGTTTCCAAAAATAATGCAGAATATACACAAATATGCAATGATGTGGTCAGTTTTCTACGTAACACTTCAATGAAACATTTCACATGCTTCAAACCACATTTTTTGTCTCCATTTTTACAAAGAGGCTACTATTTTCTTTAGGTGCTGATTTTTTGCTTTGTGCTTTGCACCATTAAATACAGAACAATGGCAATAATGGGATACTTAATGTACGGCCAAGGCGTGAACTCTCAAGTGACACTGAATCTTCTAGTTGGGAAACTGAGTTCCAAAGTTTCAACATACACGACTATACTCAATCCATTAACAAAATATGCAATACTAGAGACACCAATATCGAATACAGTGGAGGAATTGTATAATGTCACAAAGATAAGGCTCACAAGTATTCTAATCAGAACCGTGTTAGTCATAAGCATGGTAGTTGTGGCTTAACTGTTCCAATTTTTGGATATGTTGTGGCCCTTACAAATTCCTTCCTGTGTAGTACGACTACTATGTTACTTCCTTGTATGTGTTACCTCGAGATATTTTGGGGAAGGCATGATTTTGGAATAGAGTATATTATTATAGTAGCAATCATGTGTATGGGTGTTTCGATAGTTGATACTGGCACTTATACTCTCTAAAGCTAATTGTACGTACACAATTTATCATAATGTAATGGTTAATTTTAAGTTTTAACATTACTCAGGATTTAATAAATAGGTATTGTACTTCGTATAACTTGCTTCTTTCTTTACCGATATTGATCTTTTAGTTAAAAATATACTCTTCAACTAAGTTTAGAACAATGTTCACACTATTCACAGTCCAATTACCTTGTTTTATACCTGTATGCTCATAGAATATTGCTAAAAATTCGTCTCTTGTATGTCATTGTGTCTCCATTTTTAGTAATACACCACTCCACCACTTCAATTTCCAGTTTACTAGCCGAAGTACTTACCACTCCACCACTATAGTGTAGAAATTCTTCTTTTATTGAAAATTGATGTGCTGGAGTGGTAAGTAATTCAGCTTGTAAATTGGAAGTCAGGGGTTTAATTCCTACCCATGTTTTTAGTGCTTCTACTATTTTAATATTTTGACCATAATCATAATTTATGTTCACATTGTTCACAGTCAAGCTACCTTGTTTGATACCTGTATGTTCAAAGAGAACTGCTAAAAATTCATGTCTTGTATGTCACTATGTATCCTTTTTTAGTAATACACCACTTCCCTATTTCAATTTCCAATTCACCAGCCGAAATACTTCTACACCACTTCACCACTATAGTGTAGAAACACTTCTATTATTGAAAATCAAAGTGGTGGAGTGGTAAGTACTTCGGCTGGTAAATTGGAAGTTAAGGGTTCAATTCCTACCCACCTTTTTAGTGCTTTTACTGTTTTAATATTTTGACCATAATCACATGATGCACTTGTCCAAGGCTCGGTTTTTTTACCATAATTTATGTTCACACTGTTCACAGTTGAGCTACCTTGTTTGATACCTATATGTTCAAAGAGAACTGCTAAAAATTCATCTCTTGTATGTCACTATGTATCCATTTTTAGTAATACACCACTTCACCATTTCAATTTTCCAATTTATCAGCCGAAGTACTTGCTACAACACCACTCCACCACTATAATGTAGAAACACTTATGTTATTGAAAATCAAAGCGGCGGCTGGTAAAATGGAAGTCAAAGGTTCAATTCCTATCCATGTTTTTAGTACTTCTTTTGTTTTAATATTTTGACCATAATCAAAGAGAACTGCTAAAAATTTATCTCCTGTATGTCAGTATGTATCCATTTTTAGTAATACACCACTTCACCATTTCAACCGAAGTACTTACTACTACACCACTCCACTATTATAGTGTAGAAAAACTGCTATTATTGAAAATCGAAGTGGTGGAGTGGTAAGTACTTCGGCTGGTATGTTGGAAGTCAAGGGTTCAATTTCTATCCATGTTTTTAGTGCTTCTACTGTTTTAATATTTAATCATAATTTATGATGCACTTGTCTAGGACCCGGTTTTTTACCATAATTTACTTTATGAAGCACTTGTCCAGTGCCCATTTTAAGCTTGGATCGGGAAGGAGAATCCGACGGTCGGATCTCCCGCAATATCCGTTCGAAGTCAATGGTCGAAATTCGAGAACTGTCGCGGCGCGGCGCGTTCTATCCAGGCCATTATATAACATATATAATATATATAATATATACTTCGTCGATTTCAATTCAAAACGTGCTTTATAAATCGTTTTAAAATTCATTTTCAAAACGGTTTCAACTTCATATTCAATTTCAAATCAAAATTGAATATTCCAATATAAATTCGTTTTAAATTCATTTCAAATTAACTTCAAATTGATTTCAATTCAATTCCACTTTGATTAGAATGCAATTCCTTTCGATTTCAATTCGAATTCAATTCTATTCTATTTCAATTCGAATTCATTTCTATTCAATTTAATTCGAATTCACTTCTTTTCAATTTCAATTCGTATTCATTTCTATTCAATTTAATTCGAATTCACTTCTATTCAATTTCAATTCGAATTCATTTCTATTCAATTTAATTCGAATTTCAATTCTTTTCAAAATTTCAGATTTTGAAATCACTTTCGATATTCGTTATAAAATGAATAAAATCGATATAAATATCATTCACGTTGAAATGGCGTAAATCTAATCAACACGGCTTCATATATTCCTATTTTCAAATATTCTATTTCAAATATTCTATTTCAAATATTTCTTTTTCAAATATCCTATTTCAAATATTTCTTTTTCAAAACTGGAATGAGGCCCAATCAATTACCATACAATGTTAATTATATGGATTTTCTGCAACGCATGTATATAATAACAACGATGAATAATCAACCATCATCCAAAGTGCATTCTACACTGTATAAGCATCAAATATAAATATTCAACGCTTATAACAGCCTGTCAATCAATCGATCGACAAACAACAAACTATTGGGATTAGTGTATGTCATATATCATCCCAATACCCGTGTGGGGTTTCAAACAATAAAACACAGATTTTATTTGTGCAGTTGGGCGATGTGTAAAATTTATCGTCCCAATCAATATCAGTCAAATGTGTGTATATAAACAAATCGTCCGATTTGTTTATTTTTATTTCATTTCATATACACGTTAAAAATTCTATTTTTAACTATAAAATATTTTAACCATATAAATATTTTATTTCATTTCACTAAAATCTCTATATAGTGGACTGTCCAACTCAATATAAATAGATAATCAAATACGAATAATTGATTTAAATTTTCAAAACAAAAATTTGTTTTCATTTTAAAAAAATGTACTCTTCACACTCGTTCTAGGATACTACTGATCCCATTCCAAACGAGTCATTCCCATTGGATATTGCTAATCCAATATCTGATGAATTCTTTCGTAAGGTTCTAATGTGCCTTGTTCTCTGAGCTTTGTAAACCAGAGATCTGATACCAACTGTAATGAAAAGGAATTTCGCTCGATGCGATCTAGACCGTTCGAAACGCCTGATTGTTTTTGAGAACATGACAAAAAAGAACGCGGACGGAAGAACATTTCATTGTTTATTACAACAATTCCATCAGAATATAAGAATATACAGAGTATAAATGAATATTACACAGACATATCAGAGATTTAAATTACATTTAAATACATAGCAGCGGAAAATAATACAATACACAACTGAAGGAGATATACGGATACAAAGCTTTCCGGATATCGTTCCAGCTGTAAACCAGGATCTTGTGAATATAAATCTGCAAAACCAAAACTACTAGCTGCCCGTGTCAAAATAAGGGCACCCAAAGTTTAGGTTAAAACAATAAACTCCAGGTCAGTCATGTGACTGGTGTGAGAACTAAAACAGTTATTAATCTTTATTTTAAAGTTCGGTAAATCAAGGGACCACGCCGTATAACACGGAACGGGTTTCCTCCCAAGAATAACAGTGCATAAAACAACAGCGCAATGCTAAATAAAGAACAATGAAGCTATTATAAGACCCAGGTCCCATCACACAATGCAACGCAAGCCGGAGGATAGGGTTTTTACCTTATAATAGCCAAGAATGCTTGATACGTTGAAAACAAATCATTTGATACTATTATAAGTGCATAGTGTATAAAACAACTTTAAATCATAAGTATCAATCATAGACGGCATAAGCGCCCCATCCCACTATGTCGCCATACTAGGCTTTACAAATAAAAACCGCAAATGTCACGTATTTGGAAATTGGATTTCCATCTATGAACCGAGGCCAGGGATCGTCCTCTACCGATTCGAGACAATCTAGCCCATGTCTCAGGCAAGTACTCAGTCAAGCCTTGGAGCGACAGGGCCGGTCCACCGACGTGGATTAAAATGCCTGAACAATACGTCTCTCCGCCCTATGGGGCGTAAATGAGCCAACGAATGGCTCCATCGGACCCGGATCGTCCGATCTAACCGAGGCGCCTCGCAACAGCAACAACCACATAAGTCAAACTCGTCAGGGCGTGTAAAACCACTGACGCTACTTCTAGCTAGAAAGAAACGCATGTCCTCCCTGAGGTCCTCTCCCGTTTTTGGTTCACAACCGGGGTGCGAGGCTCGCGAATTCACGTTACACAAAGCTATGCCACACATGCTGTTCTTTGATCATCACCACAAGACTTTGCTTTTCAACAGAAGCCTTGATCAATTACCACTTAGGCGTGCCACACAGGCAATTCACTCCATGCGTTTTGATATCCATCAATATATAACCCCTGAGCTCGTACGTCTCAGAGAAGGGCGTTAAGAAAGAGAATAAATTCTCCTCCGCCAAACAGATATATATTTAATAGAAATCAATCACACAGACTAAAATCCAATGTCAGACACACAGTCCATTTACAAGTTCGTTCTGGGTCAGAACGAAACCGGAGGCACCTAGTACCCCGGATATCCATCGATCTCCAAGTACATCTGGACGATCACTAACTGTTTCCATCTTCTTGGGTGTACAGCCCAATCAAGATCATCAGTAATTATCCAAACGACGTGAAGACCTCCGGTCTTCAACCACCGTCTTCATCTTCGACACCACGTCGAATCAGTTATTCAGAATGGGATAGACCCGGTCTTTCTGAATAACTCGCGTATATAATAAATAAGTGTTACACAAACACAACATACGCCTCATTCCAATTCAGAATATTCTTCTATTCAAATATTCCTATACTTTGGGAAAAGTTCCCATTAATTTTATCAAAGATAAATTCTTTAAATTTATTCTTTAATCTTCTTTGAATATCAATTCAAACTAGTCGGGATTAGCGAACCACACCGAAGTAATCATTTATTTTATTTCCCAATCCCAACCTATTCATCCCATGAAGTAAAACTGGTCATACTTCATATCTAACACCACAGTGTTATCGGTAAATTCAATTACCATTTCACGTTCAAATCTAATTAAAGATTTAACTATTGCCTGGAGCGAAACTGGTGATACTCCATTCTCGATCTTTTCTATCTAATTAAAGATTCATTAAAACTCCACTTAGTTTGAATCGTTAACTGGGTTAAAGAATCAGTGTCATTTAAAACACGGTTCACGATAAACCCAAAATCACATTCCATTAATTATCAGGTTAAAGAACGAGTGTTATTTAAAACACTATCCACGATAAACCCAAAAATCAATATCAATTCAATTCCAATTAAATATTATTTAATTGGTACACTTCATTAAATCTAAATAAGAAGATTTAATCTTTTCTCAACTGGGTTCAAGAACAGTGTTAGTCAAGACACCATTCACGACAAACCCAAATCACATTTGATATTAAATACAAGGCTCTGAATAGAAAATATATCGGCTTATATTCAATATCAAATTCTACGACCAACAAATATCATATTGGAAATAATGATATGTATATATATATCTTTCAAATTTCCATAACAACATCTGTATAATCACGAAATCCAACATCGAAATATTCCGAAGACAATTTCGATTCAAATCCATTCCAATGCAATTAGTGGAAATTCTGGTTATTTTCAAAACCATTTTCAAATCCAATTTATTTATTTCAAAAATAAATAAATTATTATTCTAGTTCAAAAACTAGTTCATTTCGATAAAAATCTATTTTATCTTTACAAATATGGAGTTTTTCATCCCAAATCTTCACAAATCATTTCTTATGATTTTACACAAATTATTACTATTTTTAATAATTTTATCAAGGCCCGTAAAGTCGATTTCCATCAACGGCCATCGAACTGCACTTACAACGACCTTTTCCAAATTTGATTTGGAAATAATTCCAAATCCAACCGTTAGATTTCAAATTTCCAATACTCGTTAGAAATCTCTTTTCGATACGAACCCAACGGTTCCGGTTTTAGGAGAATCCGACGGTCGGATCTCCCGTAATATCCGTTCGAAGTCAATGGTCGAAATTCGCGAACTGCCGCGGCGCGGCGCGTTCTATTCAGGCCATTATATTATATATATAATATATATAATATATACTTCGTCGATTTCAATTCAAAACGTGCTTTATAAATCGTTTTTAATTCATTTTCAAAACGGTTTCAACTTCATTTCTAATTCAAATCAACATTGAATTTTTCCTTATAAATTCGTTTCAAATTGATTTCAATTCAAATGAATTTCTAATTCAATTTCAGTTCGAATTCATTTATATTCAATTTCTATTCGAATTCATTTATATTCAATTTCTATTCGAATTCATTTATATTCAATTTAATTCGAATTTCTAATTCAATTTCAGTTCGAATTCATTTATATTCAATTTCTATTCGAATTCATTTATATTCAATTTCTATTTGAATTCATTTATATTCAATTTCTATTCGAATTCATTTATATTCAATTTCTATTCGAATTCATTTCTATTCAATTTAATTCGAATTTAATTCTTTTCAAAACATCAGATTTTGAAATCACTTTCGATATTCATTATAAAATGAATAAAATTGATATAAATATCGTTCACGTCAAAATGGCGTCAATCTAATCAACACGGCTTCATATATTTCTATTTTCAAATATTCTATTTCAAATATTCTATTTCAAATATTTCTATTTCAAATATTTCTATTCAAATATTTCTTTTTCAAATATGGAATGAGGCCCAATCAATTACCATATAATGTTAATTATATGAATTTTCTACAACACATGTATACAATAACAACGATGAATAATCAACCATCATCCAAAGTGCATTCTACACTGTATAAGCATCGAATATAAATATTTAACGCTTATAACAGTCTGTCAATCAATCGATCGACATACAACTAATTATTGGGATTAGTGTACGTCAATTATCATCCCAATACCTGTGTGGGGTTTCAAACAATCAAACACATATTTTATTCGTGCAGTTGGGCGACGTGTAAAATTTATCGTCCCAATCAATATCTGTCAAATGTGTGTATATAAACAAATCGTCCGATTTGTTTATTTTTATTTCATTTCATATACACGTTAAAAATTCTATTTTTAACTACAAAAATATTTTTAACTATATAAATATTTTATTCCATTTCACATCACATCACACAATCAACTACACATCAAAATCAAACAAACAAGCATACAAGCCGTCCATGGTCTGTGGACGACGGGTGTCGGGTGCTACTAAACACCGTCTGCATCCTAGTATATATTTTAACTAAAAAACAAAATTAAAAGGTGAGAAGTTCTCACAGATAGCTATCCCAACTCCATGACACTTCTTATGTAGAAATCTTCGCCGTTCTTGCCTCTTGTTAATTTCATTGTCCGTAGCCACTACACATATAAAAATCGAATTTTTACTTTGATATTCAATATATAAAAATTGAATTTTTACTTCGCTATTCAATATATAAAAATCGAATTTTTACTTTGCTATTCAATATATAAAAATCGAATTTTTACTTTGCTATTCAATATATAAAAATCGAATTTTTACTTTGCTATTCAATATATAAAAATCGAATTTTTACTTTGCTATTCAATATATAAAAATCGAATTTTTACTTTGCTATTCAATATATAAAAATCGAATTTTTACTTTGGTATTTAGTATATAAAAATCTAATTTTTACTACTTTAAAAACTGAAAATTTATCCTACGCTCCATATATATAAATTAGAATTTCTTTATAGAGTATTACATACAAAAACTGAAACTTTATAATTTATACTACATAATCAAATCGAAACTTTATGTCTTATTGTCTAAATAAAAGTAGGAAATCATATAATATATAAATCACTGATTTTTCTAATCATTTTGAAGTTTATTTTCATTGAATAAATAAAGAAGAATACTAAATAAAAATAAATAAATAAATAAAAAGGGAAAGAAAGCTTACTGTCGGAAATCAGAAGGCGGGAATCGGAGTGGGTGATGGGGAGGTGGAGGAGGCGGGCGCAGGCGGCGGGTGGTGGCCCTGGTCGATGGCGACGCGGCTCCAGGTGGGTGTGGGGTTTCTGGGGTCGCGCTCGATCTTTGAACGAGAGAAGGAGGAGGAAGGGGTCGTCGATGGAAAGGAGGGGGCGGCGGGGAGGCGCTGAGGCCCTGGCGGTGGCGTGATGGCAAGCGCCGCGGCGGTTTTAGGTTTAGGTTTTTTTTTACGTTTTAATTTTGAAGGGGGGGTCGACTGTAAAGGGAAAGAGGGGAGGGGGAATTTAATTTATATATTTTATTATATTTAATTTTTCAAAAAGCAACATTTTATTTCGAACTCGAAATCGAATCCACCGACTGTCGCCCATAGCTAATTACCCCCATTCCAAACACAATGGGATATGTATCGTAAGCTGATTCGATCGTTTCGACCAGTTTTCGTCAAAATCAACATATAACTCTATATATTGAATTTGAACGCGCATTTCAAATTATCGGGGCCACATACTAACTCGAAAAATTCAAGAAAAATATTTTTTAGCTTCGTATTGACGATACGGTCCTAACAAATCTAATTTCGTCGAATTCTGAGACCGTTGGAAAAATGGCCATTTTCCAGTCGATTAAAATCAACTGAAACTGGTCAAACGCGTTTCACTTCGCCCCGCTCACATATTGATTCGAAAAATTACGAAATTTAAAACCTAACAATAACTTAACATCGCGGATGCAACAAAAGTGGTTTCGTCGAAATCCGAGGTCGTTTGCAAAATGGCTATTTTTAAGGGCCTGAATTCCATAGCGACTATTCAGCATTTTCAACTGGACATATCTTTTGATCCCCGCTATGAAATTTCGATTTTTCGGATTCGTTGGAAAGATATCATCAAATAGATCCCATTATTTTTAGTTTCGCTAAAATCTGGTTTATTTTGCACCCGGTACATTAATTTGAAGTTTGAAATCGAATTATCGAACTACCGCGTCATTTTCAATTCCTTTTATAATTATATATAATTATTTATATTCTAAGGACGACGTATATAATATATACGTTCGAATTCTATTCAAAATAAATTTCTCATCGATATTATTTAAAATAATTCATTTTAAATGTTCAAAATTCACTAAAATTGCCAAAATAAAAAATTTAAACTGGCCCAGAATTTACGGGTTGTTACAATCTCCCCCACTTAAAACTTTTCGTCTCCGAAAAGGAACAAATCCGAAAGTTGTTTAACAATTCAACTCAACTTCCATTATTTTGAATACGGCTTAAGTTCTTCAACTTTTCAGTTTCTAAAAACTTTTCAAATTTTTCAAAAATTTGGCTAACACCCTAAATTTTCGAAAATTTTCGCCATAACCTCCCCTGCACCGGGAGCACGGGAAAATCCTGAAATTGCCATACAGGCCTTCTGATCTCAAAAAGAAAAAGAAAAGGCCAAGCGGCTAGCCAACCGGCTCATAAAATCATCATCACCCAAACAAAACAGTAAATTATGGTAAACATGTACCTAATTGTCGGGCAAACAATTTTATCCTTCTGCTCTAGCCTCTTTGCTATGACCTGTTCAATGCAAGTACAAGTATATGCAAGCAAATGCGACAAATTTTCAATATAACCCACTATTCGGTTCTATTTGGCTAAAGGCTCCACATTTCAATTAATCCCACAATAATCAAACAACTCAACCATCAATCCATTAGTTGATTATCATTTCGAACACATAATTTGATATATAGTCAAAAATCACTTTTTTTTTATGCCAAATCACAACAATAGACCCTATCTAATTTTGGTTCTCACACCAGTCAATTGGAAATATATAGAAATCTCACCTTCGAAACACGAAAATAAATTCTAATGATGACGCGTCAATCATTAGAATCATGTCCGAGCGACTAGAGTGTGATTCTATATCTATCGAATATATTTGAGGCTTCAATACACGTGGATCAGACATATACTAAAATCTCTATATACTGGACTGTCCAACTCAATATAAATAGATAATCAAATACGAATAATTTATTTAAATTTTCAAAACAAAAATTTGTTTTCATTTTAAAAATATATACTCTTCACACTCGTTCTAGGATACTACTGATCCCATCCCAAACGAGTCAATCCCATTGGATATTGCTAATCCAATATCCGATGAATTCTTTCGTAAGGTTCTAATGTGCCTTGTTCTCTGAGCTTTGTAAACCAGAGCTCAGATACCAACTGTAACAAAAAGGAATTTTGCTCGATCCGATCTAGACCGTTCGAAACGCCTGATTGTTTTTGAGAACATGACAAAACAGAAAGCAGACGGAAGAACATTTCATTGTTTATTACAACAATTCCATCAGAATATAAGAATATACAGAGTATAAATGAATATTACACAGAAATATCAGATATTTAAATTACATTTAAATACATAGCAGCGGAAAATAATACAATACACAACTGAAGGAGATATACAGATACAAAGCTTTCCGGATATCGTTCCAGCTGTAAACCAGGATCTTGTGAATATAAATCTGCAAAACCAAAACTACTAGCTGCCCATGTCAAAATAAGGGCACCCAGAGTTTAGGTTAAAATAATAAACTCCAGGTCAGTCATGTGACTGGTGTGAGAACTAAAACAGTTATTAATCTTTATTTTAAAGTTCGGTAAATCAAGGGACTACGCCGTATAACACGGAACGGATTTCCTCCCAAGAATACCAGTGCATAAAACAACAACGCAATGCTAAATAAAGAACAATGAAGCTATTATAAGACCCAGGTCCCATCACACAATGCAACGCAAGCCGGAGGATAGGGTTTTTACCTTATAATAGCCAAGAATGCTTGATACGTTTAAAACAAATCATTTGATACTATTATAAGTGCATAGTGTATAAAACAACTTCAAATCATAAGTATCAATCATAGACGACATAAGCGCCCCATCCCACTATGTCGCCACACTAGGCTTTACAAATAAAAATCGCAAATGTCACGTATTTGGAAATTGGATTTCCATCTATGAACCGAGGCCAGGTATCGTCCTCTACCGATTCGAGACAATCTAGCCCATGTCTCAGGCAAGTACTCAGTCAAGCCTTGGAGCGACAGGGCCGGTCCACCGATGTGGATTAAAATGCCTGAACAATACGTCTCTCCGCCCTATGGGGCGTAAATGAGCCAACGAATGGCTCCATCGGACCCGGATCGTCCGATCTAACCGAGGCGCCTCGCAACAGCAACAACCACATAAGTCAAACTCGTCAGGGCGTGTAAAACCACTGACGCCATTTCTAGCTAGAAAGAAACGCATGTCCTCCCTGAGGTCCTCTCCCGTTTTTGGTTCACAACCGGGGTGCGAGGCTCGCGAATTCACGTTACACAAAGCTGTGCCACACAGGCTGTGCTTTGATCATCACCACAAGACTTTGCTTTTCAACAGAAGCCTTGATCAATTACCACTTAGGCGTGCCACACGACAATTCACTCCATGCGTTTTGATATCCATCAATATATAACCCCTGAGCTCGTACATCTCAGAGAAGGGCGTTAAGCAAGAGAATAAATTCTCCGCCGCCAAACAGATATATATTTAATAGAAATCAATCACACAGACTAAAATCCAATGTCAGACACATAGTCCATTTACAAGTTCGTTCTGGGTCAGAACGAAACCGGAGGCACCTAGTACCCCGCATATCCATCGATCTCCAAGTACGTCTGGACGATCACTAACTGTTTCCATCTTCTTGGGTGTACAGCCCAATCAAGATCATCAGTAATTATCCAAACGACGTGAAGACCTCCGGTCTTCAACCACCGTCTTCATCTTCGACACCACGTCGAATCAGTTATTCAGAATGGGATAAACCCGGTCTTTCTGAATAACTCGCGTATATAATAAATAAGTGTTACACAAACACAACATACGCCTCATTCCAATTCAGAATATTCTTCTATTCAAATATTCCTATACTTTGGGAAAAGTTCCCATTAATTTTATCAAAGATAAATTCTTTAAATTTATTCTTTAATCTTCTTTGAATATCAATTCAAACTAGTCGGGATTAGCGAACCACACCGAAGTAATCATTTATTTTATTTCCCAATCCCAACCTATTCATCCCATGAAGTAAAACTGGTCATACTTCATATCTAACACCACGGTGTTATCGGTAAATTCAATTACCATTTCACATTCAAATCTAATTAAAGATTTAACTATTGCCTGGAGCGAAACTGGTGATACTCCATTCTCGATCTTTTCTATCTAATTAAAGATTCATTAAAACTCCACTTAGTTTTAATCGTTAACTGGGTTAAAGAATCAGTGTCATTTAAAACATGGTTCACGATAAACCCAAAATCACATTCCATTAATTATCAGGTTAAAGAACGAGTGTTATTTAAAACACTATCCATAATAAACCCCAAAATCAATATCAATTCAATTCCAATTAAATATTATTTAATTGGTACACTTCATTAAATCTAAATAAGAAGATTTAATCTTTTCTCAACTGGGTTCAAGAACAGTGTTAGTTAAGACACCATTCACGACAAACCCAAATCACATTTGATATTAAATACAAGTGTAACGACCCGCATTCTGCGCATCATAGGACCGTAGAATATTTATTTCTTTCACATACGAAGTCGTATGGTCATGTAACTTTGGGAGACGACTATTGGGGTCATTTCCCATGTTCATGATTTTTCCCGATTTTTAAATGACCATTTTACCCCTAGTTGGCACTGTTTTGGCCATAACTTTTGACTGGAAATGAATTTTGACCTGAAACCACTTCCATTGGCTTTGAATGATAGTTTCTCTTTCCGTAGAGTGGTCACATTAGCCAAACGGACTTACCGTTTGGGAGATATTGCTGAAACAAGTTTCAGATGGAGAAAAACAGCTTAATTGGGCTTAAACGGGTGATTAGCAGCTAGGCCCAAGGGGAATTTCGGGTTTAGGGGTATGTGGAGGCTGATTAGGGTTAGAAAACATTTCTTTAGACATTTTCCAGCCGCCACTTTCATTTCTCTTGACCTAGCCATGGCCTCCACTCTCTAAATCTCTCTAAAACACCCAAAAATCACTTTCTAATTGGAGATTAGGCATAGCAAACATCAAACCAAGGAGTATTAGCACGAGAACCGAGGTAGAGCTGCTGTGTAGGATTGGGAACAGCGCCAAATCAGAGAATATTTCAGTTTTGGGGTTCTAGTTGTGGCAAAGGTGAGTGATTTGCATAGTTTTTGCACTAATTACGGTGATTAAGGGTAATTAGTGAAGATTAGCGAATTTATACACCAATAAATTCTGGAAAAATTCTTAAAATTCTAAAATAATGTTTTAAGGCTCTGTTAGAAATTTGGATTAATTTCGATGTGTTTTGCTAATCGTATGCTTAAACATGATTAAGAAGGATTATAGGAAAATGTGAGGTTTTAGCCACTTTTGATCCATTTTGATTCATTTGAATTGTTGGTTGTTGTTTGTGGTTGCTATTACATGTTGCTATGACTCTGTGGTATGTTTCATGATTGATTAGAATAGTTAAATTGCTCGAAAACGTCGTCGAATGGCGTAGAAAGCTTGCTGGAAAATTTCAGAAGTGTGCAGGTTCCGAACCGGTTCGGATCGGAGAAAGGGGGTCGGATCGGATTTGTGAACTGACCAAGGGGATTCGAACTGGATTGGAACTTGTCGCTGGAGAAGGCTTGGCAAAAAGGAAGGCTGTTTACTTAGAGTTGGGGTGGACAAGGGGATCGGATCGGAGTAAGCTAGGGAGCGGAGCGGATCGGATCGGAAGAGTGATTGGAGGCCAGATCGGATCGACTTGGAGATGCAGGGCTCGGATCGGAAGCAAACACTCGGGAGAACTAGCAAGAGGGAAAGCCTCGCGGATCAGATGGCAAGGAGGGATCGGATCGGAATACGTGAAGAAATAAGGGGGCGGATCGGAGCGCTGGAAGGAAGGACACCCGACCCGACCCGGAGCGAAGTACCCGACCCGAATCGAATGAAAGAAGACAAGGAGAAGGACCCGAACCCAGAGGAAGGTGGCACTCCGAACCGAACCGAGCATGGGTGACCGAACCGAACCGAATTCCAGAGCTGCTACTGCACGACAACTTTTCTGAAGACCCACTCCAATTCGACCAAACCCGAGATGCAAAGGAAGTCCAAATGAGAAGTTAGAGCTTAAGATTCAGATGGGAATCAACGAGTTCACTTCATGATTGGGCTTTGCTGCGGGACGCGTGCTAAGGAGTTATCGACACCTATAGCTTTGGACCACTATGGTAGGAGGTACGAAGGCGGATTCAGGGCCATTATGGCATTGGTAGAACCAAGGGCTATGACCAATGAAGTGGGTCATTGAAATGTTTGGTCATGACTCCAAGTGTTTGGCTTGGTCACAGCAGGGTTTCTACAAGTCAGGATTCGTCGTTGCCTCAGTTTGTCTAGTGTTCCAAAGTGGTAGATGTCGTACGCTTTACGCACCGAGTGAGAGATGTGAGGATGGTTGCTATGGATGATTTGTTGCTATCATTTTGACATGCACACCCCACCCTCGTATTCTTACACTATTTATTATGGCACCTTGGAGTATTGTACGGTATGTGGTACTAACTCTTTGGTTGCAGGTCCAGGTTCAGGTATGGTTTAGTATACCTGTTATTATTCTGTTTAGATGTTTATCGCTCATACCAGGCTTTATGTCTGACCCAGAGTTTTATGTTTCCTCTTATTACTCTGGGTGCTCACACGAGCAGACTAGAGACAGGTTAGCTGGTGGTGCGCGGGTAGATGATCCGGAGACGAGCAGGAGGCTTCCACGTAATATACATATATAGTATTCTCCCTGTGTTGTTGAAGATCACTGCTTGGGCATTGGTGGTGTATCTTCTATTTTTGCTTTCTGTTGTTCAGAGACAGTAGATTTTGAAAAGTTGTAATAAGCTGTATTTGGATTTCCGCTGCTTTGAGATTGATGTTGGTTTTAGTTGTCAGCTTATGCACTGTCTCGCCTGTTTTATGTCAAGTACATTACTATTATATTTTATTCCATGCGCTGTGAGACATTCTACAGGTTCTTTGATTAGTTCATTCCCTTCTTTCCTTCCTTATGACGACCGTCTTGTGCTAGTCGGGCATGTGTACAGCGCACTTTTGGAGGAAATGCAGGTTGGTGCGAGGCGGGCCGTCACACTTGGTATCAGAGCGCTAGGTTGCGTAGTTAACCTAGGGAAATTATCGGGGAGAGATAATATACGTATACGAGAGAGCGTATTTGTGATTATTTTGGTTTTCAAGAGCTATATATATACTATTAGTAGTATAAGAATGAAGTCGTACTGCACTAGCACCACTATGGAGTCGTTAATCATTTCCTTTTTCAGATTGACGATGAGCCGATATACTAGAGGTGCTGGTAGGGGAGCCAATAATGGGAATGCTGCTGACATGAGGACGATGTTTACTGACCTCATGAGAGAGATGCTTAGGGATGTTCGGAGGGCAGCTCCCAATGATGGAAATGGTGATGGTCCAATAGTGCAGGCGCCGAGGGTTGATTTCGCCAAGCTGAATAAGGATTATACTAGCCTTGGTGGAAAGCCGTTCCATGGAACGGAGTCGGCTACGGATGTTCAGGATTGGGTGGATAGTTGCGAACGTATCTTCGAGGATTTGGGTATCGAGGATGCGATGAAGAGAAAGTTAGCGTCCCGTCAGCTGCAAGGGCGGGCAATGAATTGGTGGAATGCTATAAAGGCAGCTACTCCCGAAGATCAGATTACTTGGGAGCAGTTTAAGGCTCGCTTTAGTGAGAAGTTCATCCCAGCTGCTCAGAAGTCAATGTTGTTTAAGAAATTCTTGGAGCTCAAGCAGAATGGCAGGGCTGTCTCGGAGTATATTGCTGAATTTGACACTTTGTCAAAATATGGGTTATCTCTTATAGATACTGCCGAGAAAAAGAACGAGAAATTCATAACTGGATTGGATCAGTACTTGGGGGAAAAACTTATTAACCACATCGATGAGACGTTTGAATCGATTGTGGGGAAAGCGTTAAGGTCAGAAAGTCTCTACCCTAAGCCGAAGACTGAAGTTGCATCCGCAGATGAGCCAAAGCCACAAGCTAGTGGTGGAGGCAAAGGTGGTTCTCAGAATAAGAGAAAGCAGAATCAGGCTAAGGATGGCCAGAAGAAAAAGAATAAGCAAGATGTGGAGTGCTTCAGCTGTGGTAAGAAGGGCCATTATGCTAGTAATTGTCGGGCCAAGCCAGCGGATAGGAAGTGCTTCAATTGTGGCCAATTGGGACACCACAAGGACAAGTGTCCGCAACCCCCTAAGGAAAAGCAAATGGTGAAAGCATATGCTCTTAATGCTATTCCTTCTTCGTCGAATGCCCCAACTGCGGCGGAGAAGGGAAAGAATGTCGTCATTCAAGGTATGCTTTCTGTTTATGATGTTCCCGTTAGAGTTTTGTTTGATACCGGAGCTTCCAGTTCTTTCATATCTAATGACCTGGTAGATAGGTTGGGATTGGAGCCCGAGATTGTCGATAGACCTTTAGTAGTGACGAACCCGATTGGTGGTTCAACTAGCCTTAGCATGATTTGTCGTAATGTGGTCTTATCGAGTCATGGATGCATGTTTGTTTGTGATTGCTTTGTCTTGGGCTTTACTGGGTTTGGCATTATTTTGGGAGTAGATTGGCTCCAAAGATACGGGGTGGTGGTAGACTGTGAGGGCTTGTTGGTGACAGCTAGAGCGGATGATGGGCGGAGGATAGTGTTTGGTGGTCTACCCAGTAAGGGGGTATTGGCTAGTTTTCTAAACTCCCTCGACATTCCGCATAGTGAGTTGTCAGGTTTGCCCGTGGTTGGCCAGTATCCGGATGTTTTCGAAGAAGTGACCGGACTTCCACCACACCGAGAGATTGAGTTTCGTATTGATTTGATAAAAGATGCCAGACCTATAGTGATGCCACTTCGTCGTATGGCACCAAGGGAGCAGCGAGAGCTCGAGGTGCAAGTCAGCGATCTTTTGAAGAAGGGATTTATCAGAAGGAGTGTTTCTGAATGGGGAGCACCAGTTGTGTTTGCTACCAAGGCGGATGGTTCCCTTCGTTTGTGTGTAGACTACCGCGAGTTGAATAAAGTGACGAGGAAGAACAAGTATCCTCTACCGCGGATAGATGATTTGTTTGATCAGTTGAGTGGCGCGAGAGTATTTTCTCAGTTGGATCTCGCGACAGGTTTTCATCAGCTTAGAGTGGAAGCTGAGAGTATAGCTAAAACGGCATTTCGAACGCCGTCTGGGTTTTATGAATGGTTGGTTATGCCATTTGGGCTGACTAATGCCCCGGCATATTTTGTGGATCTTATGAATAGGGTATTCAGAGATCAGTTGAATAAGTCTGTCCTTGTGTTCGTTGATGATATTTTGGTCTATTCGAGGACAGAGGAGGAACACAAGGAACATTTAAGAGTAGCGATGGAGGTGTTGAGAAAACACCAATTGAAAGCAAAGTTTTCTAAGTGTCACTTTTGGAAGAGGGAAGTGAGGTTCTTGGGCCATGTTGTATCAGAGAGTGGTATTGCCGTGGACCCAGCAAAGGTGGCTACAGTACAAGATTGGCCTACGCCCAAGAATGCAACAGATGTAAGAAGTTTCTTGGGATTAGCGGGATATTATCGTAAGTTTATCCAAGGTTTCTCCAAGATAGCAGCACCATTGACCCAGTTGACCAAGAAGAATCAAGCTTTTGTCTGGGATGAAAGGTGCGAGAATGCATTTAAAAATCTAAAGGATAAGTTGACAAGCGCACCAGTGTTAGTCATTCCTAAGGGGGATGAAGAGATGACGGTATACACAGATGCCTGTGGTACCGGACTGGGTGCTGTATTGATGCAAGGTGGTAGGGTTGTAGCTTATGCAAGTCGGCAATTGAAACCACACGAGAGAAGATACCCTACCCATGATTTAGAATTGGCAGCGATCGTGTTCGCGTTAAAGATGTGGAGACACTATCTCTTGGGAGAAAGGTTTGAGCTGTTTACAGATCATAAGTCGTTGAAGTATCTGTTCTCCCAGAAGGATTTAAATCTCCGTCAGCAGAGATGGTTAGAGTTCTTAGCTTCCTATGATTTTGACATCGCATACACACCAGGAAAGGGCAATGCGGTGGCTGATGCATTGAGTAGAAGACATGCCAGCTTAGGGGCTATGTTCCTTGAATGGAAGCAACTGGAGTTTATCGCGGGGTTTGATTTCAGACCAAAGTGCGAATTGGATCCAGAAATGTTAGCGAGTTTGACGATCAGACCCACTTTGATTGAGCGGATCGGCTCTAGTCAGAGGGACGATCCTAACCTATTGGAAATCATCTCCAAGTTAGAGATGGGTATCGATGAGGAGGTGAACAAGTATGGGCTTGATCGAGATAGATGGCTTAGAAAGAATGGAAAGCTTGTTGTACCCAATGTCAATGGATTGAGGGATGAAGTGCTTAGAGAATGTCATCACTCAAAGTTGACTATACATCCCGGTGGTAATAAAATGTATAGAGACATGAAACAGACTTACTACTGGGAAGGAATGAAAAGAGACGTTGGGAAGTTTATATCCAAATGCATGAATTGCCAGTTAGTTAAAGCCGAGCAAAAGAAGCCTAGTGGGTTGTTACAGCCCTTAGAAATTCCCGAATGGAAATGGGAGCAAGTCTCGATGGATTTCATCGATGGGTTACCAAGGACTAGATCGGGATATGACAGCATTTGGGTAATTGTAGATCGACTGACTAAAAGTGCAAGGTTTATACCAGTCAAATCGACCAGAACGGCAGCTAAGTTAGCAGAGTTGTATATGAAGTGGGTAGTGAGATTTCATGGAGTACCTAAAAGCATTGTGAGCGACCGAGACCCGTTGTTTACTAGTGGGTTTTGGAAGAGCTTACAAGAGGCTCTAGGGTCAGAGTTACATCTCAGTACCGCATATCATCCTCAGACCGACGGTCAGACGGAGAGGGTGAACCGTATTTTGGAAGACCTCTTGAGAGCATGTATATTGGATTTTGGAGGATCATGGGATGACCATTTGCATCTAGTAGAGTTTGCATATAATAATAGCTACCAATCCAGTATTGGTATGGCTCCGTTTGAAGCTTTGTACGGAAGGCCGTGTAACTCACCATCATGTTGGATAGAGACTGGCGAGAAGTTTATGCTTGGACCGGAAGTGGTGAGGGAAACTTCAGGTAAGATCAAGATCATTCAACAACGAATGAAGGCTGCCCAAGATAGGCAGAAGAGTTATGCTGATAAGAGGAGAAGAGACTTAAAATTCTCCGTTGGCGACTTGGTGTTTGTCAAGATTTCTCCGTTGAAGAGCGTAATACGATTTGGCAGGAGGGGCAAGTTGGCACCAAGATTTGTTGGCCCATTCCCTGTTCTTGAACTAGTCGGGAATTTGGCATATAGAATTGACTTACCAGAGAAGATGGCGGGAGTTCACAACGTATTTCATGTTTCCCAACTAAGGAAGTTCGTTCACGACTCAGATATGACTATCTCACCTGATCAGTTAGAGGACTTCGAAGTAGAACCCGAGGCGGTTGGAAACCGCGAACCAGCCCGTATTGTCGCGCACGACATGAAGCAACTTCGAAGGAAGTCGGTGAAGCTAGTCAAGGTACAGTGGAGCGAAGACGAGAATGATTGTACTTGGGAAACAGAAGAGGACGTAAGGAAGAAGTATCCAGAACTCTTTGTCTGGTAAGATTTTATTAGCGATTTAGTTTTCCGCATGCTAGGATAGACTTGTTTGCTTGCTTTGCATGTTTGATTGTTGTATATGGTTGTTAGGCATGCGGGATCCCTTGTATGTTATGGGTTAAGGAATTTCGGGGACGAAATTTCTTAAGGGGGGGAGAGTGTAACGACCCGCATTCTGCGCATCATAGGACCGTAGAATATTTATTTCTTTCACATACGAAGTCGTATGGTCATGTAACTTTGGGAGACGACTATTGGGGTCATTTCCCATGTTCATGATTTTTCCCGATTTTTAAATGACCATTTTACCCCTAGTTGGCACTGTTTTGGCCATAACTTTTGACTGGAAATGAATTTTGACCTGAAACCACTTCCATTGGCTTTGAATGATAGTTTCTCTTTCCGTAGAGTGGTCACATTAGCCAAACGGACTTACCGTTTGGGAGATATTGCTGAAACAAGTTTCAGATGGAGAAAAACAGCTTAATTGGGCTTAAACGGGTGATTAGCAGCTAGGCCCAAGGGGAATTTCGGGTTTAGGGGTATGTGGAGGCTGATTAGGGTTAGAAAACATTTCTTTAGACATTTTCCAGCCGCCACTTTCATTTCTCTTGACCTAGCCATGGCCTCCACTCTCTAAATCTCTCTAAAACACCCAAAAATCACTTTCTAATTGGAGATTAGGCATAGCAAACATCAAACCAAGGAGTATTAGCACGAGAACCGAGGTAGAGCTGCTGTGTAGGATTGGGAACAGCGCCAAATCAGAGAATATTTCAGTTTTGGGGTTCTAGTTGTGGCAAAGGTGAGTGATTTGCATAGTTTTTGCACTAATTACGGTGATTAAGGGTAATTAGTGAAGATTAGCGAATTTATACACCAATAAATTCTGGAAAAATTCTTAAAATTCTAAAATAATGTTTTAAGGCTCTGTTAGAAATTTGGATTAATTTCGATGTGTTTTGCTAATCGTATGCTTAAACATGATTAAGAAGGATTATAGGAAAATGTGAGGTTTTAGCCACTTTTGATCCATTTTGATTCATTTGAATTGTTGGTTGTTGTTTGTGGTTGCTATTACATGTTGCTATGACTCTGTGGTATGTTTCATGATTGATTAGAATAGTTAAATTGCTCGAAAACGTCGTCGAATGGCGTAGAAAGCTTGCTGGAAAATTTCAGAAGTGTGCAGGTTCCGAACCGGTTCGGATCGGAGAAAGGGGGTCGGATCGGATTTGTGAACTGACCAAGGGGATTCGAACTGGATTGGAACTTGTCGCTGGAGAAGGCTTGGCAAAAAGGAAGGCTGTTTACTTAGAGTTGGGGTGGACAAGGGGATCGGATCGGAGTAAGCTAGGGAGCGGAGCGGATCGGATCGGAAGAGTGATTGGAGGCCAGATCGGATCGACTTGGAGATGCAGGGCTCGGATCGGAAGCAAACACTCGGGAGAACTAGCAAGAGGGAAAGCCTCGCGGATCAGATGGCAAGGAGGGATCGGATCGGAATACGTGAAGAAATAAGGGGGCGGATCGGAGCGCTGGAAGGAAGGACACCCGACCCGACCCGGAGCGAAGTACCCGACCCGAATCGAATGAAAGAAGACAAGGAGAAGGACCCGAACCCAGAGGAAGGTGGCACTCCGAACCGAACCGAGCATGGGTGACCGAACCGAACCGAATTCCAGAGCTGCTACTGCACGACAACTTTTCTGAAGACCCACTCCAATTCGACCAAACCCGAGATGCAAAGGAAGTCCAAATGAGAAGTTAGAGCTTAAGATTCAGATGGGAATCAACGAGTTCACTTCATGATTGGGCTTTGCTGCGGGACGCGTGCTAAGGAGTTATCGACACCTATAGCTTTGGACCACTATGGTAGGAGGTACGAAGGCGGATTCAGGGCCATTATGGCATTGGTAGAACCAAGGGCTATGACCAATGAAGTGGGTCATTGAAATGTTTGGTCATGACTCCAAGTGTTTGGCTTGGTCACAGCAGGGTTTCTACAAGTCAGGATTCGTCGTTGCCTCAGTTTGTCTAGTGTTCCAAAGTGGTAGATGTCGTACGCTTTACGCACCGAGTGAGAGATGTGAGGATGGTTGCTATGGATGATTTGTTGCTATCATTTTGACATGCACACCCCACCCCCGTATTCTTACACTATTTATTATGGCACCTTGGAGTATTGTACGGTATGTGGTACTAACTCTTTGGTTGCAGGTCCTGGTTCAGGTATGGTTTAGTATACCTGTTATTATTCTGTTTAGATGTTTATCGCTCATACCAGGCTTTATGTCTGACCCAGAGTTTTATGTTTCCTCTTATTACTCTGGGTGCTCACACGAGCAGACTAGAGACAGGTTAGCTGGTGGTGCGCGGGTAGATGATCCGGAGACGAGCAGGAGGCTTCCACGTAATATACATATATAGTATTCTCCCTGTGTTGTTGAAGATCACTGCTTGGGCATTGGTGGTGTATCTTCTATTTTTGCTTTCTGTTGTTCAGAGACAGTAGATTTTGAAAAGTTGTAATAAGCTGTATTTGGATTTCCGCTGCTTTGAGATTGATGTTGGTTTTAGTTGTCAGCTTATGCACTGTCTCGCCTGTTTTATGTCAAGTACATTACTATTATATTTTATTCCATGCGCTGTGAGACATTCTACAGGTTCTTTGATTAGTTCATTCCCTTCTTTCCTTCCTTATGACGACCGTCTTGTGCTAGTCGGGCATGTGTACAGCGCACTTTTGGAGGAAATGCAGGTTGGTGCGAGGCGGGCCGTCACACTTGGTATCAGAGCGCTAGGTTGCGTAGTTAACCTAGGGAAATTATCGGGGAGAGATAATATACGTATACGAGAGAGCGTATTTGTGATTATTTTGGTTTTCAAAAGCTATATATATACTATTAGTAGTATAAGAATGAAGTCGTACTGCACTAGCACCACTATGGAGTCGTTAATCATTTCCTTTTTCAGATTGACGATGAGCCGATATACTAGAGGTGCTGGTAGGGGAGCCAATAATGGGAATGCTGCTGACATGAGGACGATGTTTACTGACCTCATGAGAGAGATGCTTAGGGATGTTCGGAGGGCAGCTCCCAATGATGGAAATGGTGATGGTCCAATAGTGCAGGCGCCGAGGGTTGATTTCGCCAAGCTGAATAAGGATTATACTAGCCTTGGTGGAAAGCCGTTCCATGGAACGGAGTCGGCTACGGATGTTCAGGATTGGGTGGATAGTTGCGAACGTATCTTCGAGGATTTGGGTATCGAGGATGCGATGAAGAGAAAGTTAGCGTCCCGTCAGCTGCAAGGGCGGGCAATGAATTGGTGGAATGCTATAAAGGCAGCTACTCCCGAAGATCAGATTACTTGGGAGCAGTTTAAGGCTCGCTTTAGTGAGAAGTTCATCCCAGCTGCTCAGAAGTCAATGTTGTTTAAGAAATTCTTGGAGCTCAAGCAGAATGGCAGGGCTGTCTCGGAGTATATTGCTGAATTTGACACTTTGTCAAAATATGGGTTATCTCTTATAGATACTGCCGAGAAAAAGAACGAGAAATTCATAACTGGATTGGATCAGTACTTGGGGGAAAAACTTATTAACCACATCGATGAGACGTTTGAATCGATTGTGGGGAAAGCGTTAAGGTCAGAAAGTCTCTACCCTAAGCCGAAGACTGAAGTTGCATCCGCAGATGAGCCAAAGCCACAAGCTAGTGGTGGAGGCAAAGGTGGTTCTCAGAATAAGAGAAAGCATATATCTTTCAAATTTCCATAACAACATCTGTATAATCACGAAATCCAACATCGAAATATTCCGAAGACAATTTCGATTCAAATCCATTCCAATGCAATTATTGGAAATTCTGGTTATTTTCAAAACCATTTTCAAATCCAATTTTTTAATTTCAAAAATAAATAAATTATTATTCTAGTTCAAAAACTAGTTCATTTCGATAAAAATCTGTTTTTATCTTTACAAATATGTAGTTTTTCATCCCAAATCTTCACAAATCATTTCTTATGATTTTACACAAATTATTACTGTTTTTAATAATTTTATCAAGGCCCGTACAGTCAATTTCCATCAACGGCCATCGAACTGCACTTACAACGACCTTTTCCAAATTTGATTTGGACATAATTCCAAATCCAACCGTTAGATTTCAAATTTCCAATACTCGTTAGAAAGCTCTTTTCGATACGAACCCAACGGTTCCGGTTTTAGGAGAATCCGACGGTCGGATCTCCCGTAATATCCGTTCGAAGTCAATGGTCGAAATTCGCGAACTGCCGCGGCGCGTTCTATTCAGGCCATTATATTATATATATAATATATATAATATATACTTCGTCGATTTCAATTCAAAACGTGCTTTATAAATCGTTTTAAATTCATTTTCAAAACGGTTTCAACTTCATTTCTAATTCAAATTAACATTGAATTTTTCCTTATAAATTCGTTTTAAATTCATTTCAAATTGATTTCAATTCAAATGGATTTCTAATTCAATTTCAGTTCGAATTCATTTGTATTCAATTTCTATTCGAATTCATTTATATTCAATTTCTATTCGAATTCATTTATATTCAATTTAATTCGAATTTCTAATTCTATTTCAGTTCGAATTCATTTATATTCAATTTCTATTCGAATTCATTTATATTCAATTTCTATTCGAATTCATTTATATTCAATTTCTATTCGAATTCATTTCTATTCAATTTAATTCGAATTTCAATTCTTTTCAAAACATCAGATTTTGAAATCACTTTCGATATTCATTATAAAATGAATAAAATCGTTATAAATATCGTTCACGTCAAAATGGCGTCAATCTAATAAACACGGCTTCATACATTTCTATTTTCAAATATTCTATTTCAAATATTTTATTTCAAATATTTCTATTTCAAATATTTCTATTCAAATATTTCTTTTTCAAATATGGAATGAGGCCCAATCAATTACCATATAATGTTAATTATATGGATTTTCTACAACACATGTATACAATAACAACGATGAATAATCAACCATCATCCAAAGTGCATTCTACACTGTATAAGCATCGAATATAAATATTTAACGCTTATAACAGTCTATCAATCAATCGATCGACATACAACTAATTATTGGGATTAGTGTACGTCAAATATCATCCCAATACCCGTGTGGGGTTTCAAACAATCAAACACATATTTTATTCGTGCAATTAGGCGACGTGTAAAATTTATCGTCCCAATCAATATTTGTCAAATGTGTGTATATAAACAAATCGTCCGATTTGTTTATTTTTATTTCATTTCATATACACGTTAAAAATTCTATTTTTAACTATAAAAATATTTTTAACTATATAAATATTTTATTCCATTTCACATCACATCACACAATCAAGTACACATCAAAATCAAACAAACAAGCATACAAGCATACAAGCCGTCCATGGTCTGTGGACGACGGGTGTCGGGTGCTACTAAACACCGTCTGCATCCTAGTATATATTTTAACTAGAAAACAAAATTAAAAGGTGAGAAGTTCTCACAGATAGCTATCCCAACTCCACGATACTTCTCATGCAGAAATCTTCGCCGTTCTTGCCACTTGTCAATTTCATTGTCCGTAGCCACTACACATATAAAAATCGAATTTTTACTTTGCTATTCAATATATAAAAATCGAATTTTTTACTTTGCTATTCAATATATAAAAATCGAATTTTTACTTTGCTATTCAATATATAAAAATCGAAATTTTACTTTGCTATTCAATATATAAAAATCGAACTTTTACTTTGCTATTCAATATATAGAAATCAAATTTTTTACTTTGCTATTCATATAAAAATCGAATTTTTACTTTGCTATTCAATATATAAAAATCGAATTTTTACTTTGCTATTCAATATATAAAAATCGAATTTTTACTTTGCTATTCAATATATAAAAATCGAATTTTTACTTTTCTATTCAATATATAAAATTGAATTTTTACTTTGCTATTCAATATATACAAATCGAATTTTTACTTTGCTATTCAATATATAAAAATTGAATTTTTACTTTGCTATTCAATATATAAAAATCGAATTTTTACTTTGGTATTTAGTATATAAAAATCTAATTTTTACTACTTTAAAAACTGAAAATTTATCCTACGCTCCACATATATAAATTAGAATTTCTTTATAGAGTATTACATACAAAAACTGAAACTTTATAATTTATACTACATAATCAAATCGAAACTTTATGTCTTATTGTCTAAATAAAAGTAGGAAATCATATAATATATAAACCACTGATTTTTCTGATCATTTTGAAGTTTATTTTCATTGAATAAATAAAGAATAATAATAAATAAATAAAAATAAATAAATAAAAAGGGAAAGAAAGCTTACTGTCGGAAATCAGAAGGTGGGAATCGGAGTGGGTGATAGGGAGATGGAGGATGCGGGCGCAGGCGGCGGGCGGTGGCCCTGGTCGATGGCGACGCGGCTCCAGGTGGGTGTGGGGTTTCTGGGCTCGTGCTCGATCTTTGAACGGGAGATGGAGGAGGAAGGGGTCGTCGATGGAAAGGAGGGGGCGGCGGGGAGGCGCTTAGGCCCGCCGCAGCGGTTTTAGGTTTAGGTTTTTTTTTTCGTTTTAATTTTGAAGGGGGGGAGGGGTCGACTGTAAAGAGAAAGAGGGGAGGGGGAATTTAATTTATATATTTTATTATATTTAATTTTTCAAAAAGCAACCTTTTATTTCAAACTCGAAATCGAACCCACCGACTGTCGCCCATAGCTAATTGCCCCCATTCCGAACACAATGGGATATGTATCGTAAGCTGATTCGATCGTTTCGACCAGTTTTCATCAAAATCAACATATAAATCTATATATTGAATTTGAACGCGCATTTCAAATTACCGGGGCCACATACTAACTCGAAAAATTCAAGAAAAATAATTTCTTGCTTCGTATTGACGATACGGTCCTAACAAAACTAATTTCGTCGAATTCTGAGACCGTTGGAAAAATGGCCATTTTCCAGTCGATTAAAATCAACTAAAACTGGTCAAACGCGTTTCACTTCGCCCCGCTCACATATTGATTCGAAAAATTTCGAAATTTGAAACCTAACAATAACTTGACATCGCGGATCCAACAAAAGTTGGTTCGTCGAAATCCGAGGTCGTTTGCAAAATGGCTATTTTTAAGGGCCTGAATTCCATAGCGACTATTCAGGATTTTCAACTGGGCATATCTTTTGATCCCCGCTATGAAATTTCGATTTTTCGGATTCGTTGGAAAGATATCATCAATTAGATCCCATTATTTTTAGTTTCGCTAAAATCCGGTTTATTTTGCAACCGGTACATTCATTTGAAGTTTGAAATCGAATTATCGAACTACCGTGCCATTTTCAATTCCTTTTATAATTATATATAATTATTTATATTCTAACGACGACGTATATAATATATACGTTCGAATTCTATTCAAAATAAATTTCTCGTCGATATTATTTAAAACAATTCATTTTAAATGTTCAAAATTCACTAAAATTGCCAAAATAAAGATTTTAAACTGAACCAGAATTTACGGGTTGTTACATGTATAATGCACACAAAACACAAATTTGATATTTATCATGACCCAAGAATGGTGATTTTTTGTCATTCTTTTCGAACTTGATTAGTGTCCCACATGTCAGAAAAACTAAGAGTTGCCCTAAAATAATGTAGAATATAAACAAATATGCAATGATGTGGTCAGTTTTCTATGTAACAATTCAATGACACATTTCGCATGCTTCAAACCACATTTTTGTCTCCATTTTTACTTATAGGCTACTATTTTCTTCAAGTGTTGATTTTTTTGCTTTGTGCTTTGCACCATCAGCTACGGAATAGTGGTAGTAATGGGATACTTAATGCATGGCTAAGGCGTGAACTCTCAAGTGACGCTGAATCTTCCAATTGGGGGACTAAGTTCAAAATTTGCAATACACACAACTATAATCAGCCCATTAACAAAATACTCAATACTAGTTACACCAATAGAAAATTAGCAAAGGAATTGTTTAATGTCATGAAGCTAAGGCTCATAAGTATTCTAATCAGAACCGTGTTAGTCTTAAGCACGGTAGTTATGGCTTTAAATGTTCCAATTTTTGGGTATGTTGTGGCCCTTACAGGCTCCTTCTTGTGTAGTACGACTACTATGTTACTTCCTCGTATGTGTTACCTCAAAATATTTTGGGAAAGGCATGATTTTGGAATATAGTATATTATTAAAGTAGCAATCATGTATATGGGTATTTCAATTGTCGGTATTGGCGCTTATAACTCTTTAAAGCAGATTGTAAACGAGTTATTATAATGTAATAGCTAATTTTAAGTTTTAAAATTGCTTAGGATTTAATAAACAAGTATTGTACTTCAAATAACTTGCTTCTTACTTTACCGCTATTGATCTTGTTTAAAATATATGCTTCAACTAAGTACAAAACATTTGTTCTCACTATTTACAGTCGAGCTACCTTGTTTGATACCTGTATGTTCAGAGAGAATTGTTAAAATTTCGTCTCTTGTATGTCACTATGTCTCCCTTTTTAGTAATCCACCACTTCAATTTCCAATTTACTAACCGAATTACTTACCACTCCACCACTATAGTGTAGAAATACTTTTGTTATTGAAAATTGGAGTGGTGGAATGGTAAGTAATTCGGCTGGTAAATTGGAAGTCAAGGGTTTAATTCCTACACATGTTTCTAATGCTTCTATTGTTTTCATATTTTGACCATAATCATATTTATGTTCACACTATTCACAGTCGAGCTACCTTGTTTAATACCTGTATGTTCAAAGATAACTACTAAAAATTCGTCTCTTATATGTCACTATGTTTCCATTTTTAGTAATACACCAGTCCACCGGTTCAATTTCCAATTTACCAGCCGATGTACTTACTACTACACCACTCCACCAATATAGTGTAGATACCCTTCTATTATTGAAAATTGAAGTGGTGGAGTGGTAAGTACTTCGGCTGGTAAATTGGAAGTAAAGGGTTCAATTCCTGCCCATGTTTTTAGTGCTTCTACTATTTTAATATTTTGACCATAATCATAATTTATGATGCACTTGTCCAGGGCCCGGCTCTTTACCATAATTTAATTTATAAAGCCCTTGTCCAGGGCCCGTTTTGATCTTGGGTCGGGCCTCGTATTTATAATGCACAAAAAACACAAATTTGATTTTTATCGTGCCCCGAGAGTGATGATTATTTCCACTCTTTCTAAACTTGATTAGTGTCCCACATGTCAGGAGCACTAAGGGTTTCCCCCAAAATAATGCAAAATATTCACAAATATGCAATGTTGTGGTCAATTTTCTATGTAACACTTCAATGACACATTTCACATGCTTCAAACCATTTTTGTCTCCATTTTTACTTATAGGCTACTTTTTTCTTCAGGTGTTGATTCTTTGCTTTGTGCTTTGCACCATCAACTACGGAACAATTACTGTAATAGGATACTTAATATATGGCCAAAGCGTGAACTCTCAAGTGACAATGAATCTTCCAGTTGGGAAACTGAGTTCAAAAATTTCAATATACACAATTATAATCAACCATTAACAAAATACGCAATACTAGTTACACCAGTAGCAAATTCGGTGGAGGAATTGTTTAAAATATAGTTAGCCATCCACCTCTGGACTTCTTCAACTGGCTCAGTGCCTTTGAATTATTTTCCACCCAATGAAGAAAAGTTTTTGCATAGCTTCGCAAATTCTACAGCTCTAGGCATTTGGACTCCAACATCAACCGTGGCTGTCACTGCAGCGGGGTTCCTTCGAAGGCATGCTTCAATCATAGCTTCAAATATGGCCGGGTAGTCTTGTGCCCCACCATTACCCCCTCCAGTATCAGCTTCCCTAGCAGCGCGTGTCTTGATGATTGTCTACTCATTCTAAATCTGCAATTTAGAAAAATTAGCCACTTCCAAGGAAAACTACTAAAGAATACAACTGCTACTACAATATATGCTAATATATATAATAAGCATCCAACTGAAATCTACAAGAATGTCTCTCATACTTTATTATGTCTTAGAACTTTGGCTAAAATCGATAACCAGAGCTCTGATACCAAATGTGACGACCGTCCACATCCCTCGCACTATACAAGAGGAATAATGCATCGAAAGGTGCGCCAGGCATCTATGGACGATCATCAAGTTATGGTAGATAAGCGAAACCTGTCGTAAACTCATAGCACAAGGATAAAATATAATAGAACATATATAATATGTAGTGATAGTGAAGCAGAAAACACTAAACTTTCATGACAACTAGAAAGTATTTCCCATACATGTGGATAACAACAATAGTGTTTATACAATTTGCCTCACTACAACACTTAGAGAAATAGCAAACAACATAAACAAATACTAGATAGTAATAAAGATACTCTTGCTCGCCATCGATCAGTATCACCGTTCCCACTAAGGCATCACCTACCACCTGCTACTTAGTCTGCCCATCCAATAATCGGATGAACAGCCTAAGGTAATAAGAGGGAAACATAAAACCTTGAGTCAGACAATAGTCTTGGTGAGCGATAAAACAACTAACAAACTTCATCAATAAAGTATATGAGAATGGGTAAATAATTAACTAATCTAATTAACTCCAGAGCTCTCAATTTCCTTCTCCATTACATGACAGTGATAGCCTTTACAATCCATACACCCAAAGGAATAACAATTCAGTCATGGCAATTAAATCATCCATTCGTATATGGCAAAGCAGCTTAATCATGATCACAACATGCATTCAAACGTCCATGACTGACTCTAGCTATCACCGCCAACCATGCTTTGGAAACTTATCGTTTGACTGGCTAACAATTTGCCGTCAATTGTCAACACTACAACAATTTTTACCTTTAGCGACGCAAATTAATGTCGGTAAAGATCATTTATGCCTCATGGATAATTTCAATGACAGAACAATTTCCATTGCACGAACGTCGACAATGGTGCAGACGTAACAAATTCTACTCGTCAGAAGTTTATGTCGGAAAAATGTAAACTATTTTCCACGTATTATACGTCGTAAATGATTCTGAAAGCGGTGCAAGTAAATTACGTGCAAATGAATAAAATCTCCTCAGTATTATTTACGACTTAACTGTTATGTTGCTAAATAATGTCATCTGCGACGCATGTATATGTCACAAATTATTTTTTTACTACACACAGATTTTGCGTCCTAAATAATTATATTACTAACCACTTCTTTTGCGTATTTAATGCAGATAGTATTGGCAACATTACTATTTGCGACATAAAATTTATGTCTATACAGACCATTATTAGCGACGCGTATTGTTATAAATTATCAGTTTACTTAGCACAGATTTTGCATCGTAAATAATTATATTACTAACCAGTTCTTTCCTGTCTCTAACATGTACAGTATTAACAACACAATGTAGTAGCTAAACATTGGTCGACACTTGAATAGAACATCATTATTTTTATGTTTATTCTATCTCAATTATTGTCTAATAGCTGCTATTAATAGAGCACAACGCTCTATAGAATAAATAAAAAAAATATAGCAAAGTTAACATACCTATTATGCTATTAACACGTTATTCAATTATTGTCCAACGTATTAGACAATGTCTGTTGCACGAAAACATCAACTGAGTTTTGTTTATCTTGGACGCAGTTGCAACTTGCAAGCACAATAACACATTGAGTTATCTCACTAAAGATCATGGTTTCGTGGATATACAGAAATGGGTTCTAATTATGGATTAATGGCCACAACGTTTAAATATACAGATTTCACTTGAGTGCTATAAAGAACAAGTACAATCCACAAGAACATATATGCATGTTGATCATTTCATATAAATGTTGGTGTTCAATGAAATACATTGTTCAGCTCACTAAGCTCAGAGTCTAAAAAACGAATCTACTGTGAGTTCAAAATTTTACATATCATTCAATAATCTTTCTATCAGTTAGCAGCCTATTCAGAAAGAACCAAAATAGTCCCCAAAAACAATGCCATCCAGTTCCAAGCCAATGTAATCATGAAAAAATGTTGTCCAAGGAAGAAAAAAATCTGCAAAAACACATTATTTTTAGCCAACATAATCATAAAATAAACAATCCATATAAATAAGGTGAAATATGTGCGTATGTGGAAGAGAATTCAATTCTTAGAAGCAATCTTTTTTGCTTGAATGAACAAATTGAAGTGGTATTCGAGAATTCTTTTTCGATGCTAATAGCGACTTGAATGAATTAAAAGAGAAGGCGAATGAAATGGAGGTTACTTGTGAGATTTTACTCAATGAAGTCACCACTAATGTAATCAACAAGGGTGTTTTTATAAATAATATGGAGACAATTTCTCAGTATATAGAGAGACCATCTAAGAAAAATGAAAATTTTGAGAAATGTGTATATGATGCCAATTCGGAGATCAAAGGTTTGTGGTCGATATTCAGGTTTCCGAATGAACAAAAATGTACTCTTCTCCCTGACAACAACAGTCTTGTTACTCAGGTTGAAAATCTCAAGACTAAACATTTGGAGCTACAAAATAGATATTTCAATCTCGAAAAGGAAAACAAATCATCACTTAACCAAATTACTGATCTAGAAAGTCTTGTAAATTTACAAATACAGGAGCATGAAAATCTTACCTTGTCATTTTCAAGTCGAGTAGCTTCTTTGAACGATCAAATCCATCATCTACAAAAGGAAAACCATGTAAATGCGCAAGATATAAAAATAGAACTGTACAAATCCATGAACTCTTCTTTTGAGATTTTGTTTTACAGCAAAGTTTACATGAAATGGAAGGTAGACTTATAAATCTTTCTACAGAATATCAGCATCCTCTAGAGAGTATTTTATCCTCTTTTTTCATAGACTTTAAATTTTATGGTGAATCAAATGGTCCATCATGCAATACATGTTGACAGACTTGAGAACAGAATTATCATAAATTAGCATATGAGCGTGGAACCTAATAAGTCATAGTCCAATGAAAGTAGGAATAGCTTTACAGGTTGCATTAAAGAAAAAAGAATAAAGTATCTACACGGAAGGAAATAAACTTAAAAGATAAGATAATTAATCAATTCCCTAATCGGTTGACCGCTAAATGCATAATCATGCTATCAGCCGCATACATATTGAAGGAAACTGAAGACTAATAGAAAAATATTTCCATTAATTAACGAATCAATGTGTCATCGATTTATTGACATAATTCAATATCTTCAACCCAATTATCATTCTTTCGATAAAGGGATCCACTCATTGTATAGCCTTCGACTTCTCAAGTTTTAGTTCTTCTTTACTCTTTTATTCAACCTTTATTCAAATTCAAACATCAATCTCTTATATTTTCTTCAAAATAGTTAATAAAATTTTCTAAAGTTGTTGTACACTATCAAAACAATAATAAAACTAATGAAATCAGAGTCATGTTTACTTTCTCTTATTTCAACTTTGTCTATGTTGATTGTGGATTGCTGAATTAAATTTGATTATTCAACTTTTCTGTTTTACTTCACATATAACTGACCCTATATAAACTTACGCGGTGACTTGGGTAAATCTTAGTAGATTCGGATATATCTTGTTGGTTGACCCGAAAATGACGATTGTCTCGTCTTAGTCATCGACGGCTAGACGTCGCATGTCTTGGATTGGCTACCATGAATCTCCCGTATCCTATTCTTTATCCTTACCTTTTCTTTCCTAACTCGTCAAATTCTTTTTTTAGTTTTTTTATTTATTTTATCACTAGCCATTAAAATATAACATGAGGTTGAAAATGAAACGATGGAGCCTTTTGACCTTTGTAGTTCTTGCTTCGACTTTCTTCATGATGAACTATAGAAAAAAAACTAACGATGTTCGCAAATGTGAAGCTGAAATTCGCACTGTTAAATAAAATCCAGGTCTCAACGGTTAATGCTACCATGTTTTTGAAGAGAAGGTAGTCGAGTTGATATCAGCATGCGAGAGCCTTAAAAACTTTTCTATGTCAAGAGAGGAGATATTGAACAAGGACACTGCATTGAAAAATGCTTATATTGAAGATTCGAAGAAGAACCTAGATGATCTCGAAGAAGAGAACGGTACATTGAAATCTGACCTGAATGCTTATTCATCTCTTTTGATGTCATTATCGGATGGTGTTTGGTCAGCAAATACTTTCAATAGCAAGGATGAAGGAAGGAAAGAATGGTGATAATTTGGATGTACTTGACAACAAAAAGTCGATAACCAATTAGTAGAAAGTACAATCATAGTTATAAATGATGTGTTTTTAAACCTTCAGAAACTAATAGAAAAAAATGAAGATCTTCAAACCATGATCATAGACACAAAAGAGCCTTAGAGCAGGAGAGATGAGCACCTGATGTTGCTAATACAAAATCTGCTAAGAAGAAAACTGGACAAAAGAAACTCGACAAAATACTCTTGAAAGGAATAACAAAGGAGAGGCTCAAGAAATTGCAAAAGACCAAACACCAATCTCTTACTCAAACTACTACATCGAGCCCGAAGATCAAAAGCTTGCACTATGGGAAATTTCTGACCGAGATGACATTCAATAATTAAGTGTAGACAAGCTTGAAATATCACCTAGCATTACCAACGGACAGACAATAAGAAAATGGTGTAGAAGCATAATCGAGAAGCTCAATGCAAACGGTATAAGGCTTTCAGCTATGTAGAAAAACATACACGATATCAAGGAAAAGATAAGAGTATGGGACTTTTAAGATGCAGTTGAGGGAAGTAGAGTATGATACGTACATGATCAGACAGAGATCACTTGGTGTTTGAAGAACAAGGTCGAGGGTAGCTTTTTGTCTGAGAGTGAAAGGAAGAAGATATTAGAGGAGGAATGCAAGTGTTCTGAGGTTATAGGGAAGTTGAACTATAGTGATATATGTAAATAATATCTTGTAAACCTTTGTTGGAAAACATAATAGCCATAATCTAGAGTATAAAAGTATGTTAAATTTCCATGCAAGCTAAAACTGGATTTAAATTGGCTAGGTAATAATAAACTGAATGTCTTTAGTACCATTACCATGTAGAAGGTCCTCCTCCATTGAAATTTCTCATAAAATCGTCCCAACGAGCTGCTATGGTGTTACGCCAGCTTTGTAACTCTTCAATTTTATGATTTTGTTCTTGCATTTGTAGTTTTTGTTCTTGTAGCTCTGTGGTGAGCTCTTCGTTGCGCCTTTCTGCAGTCTCTGCCCTTAAGATAACATCGCCCAAATCAATTTGACAGCAACTTGAAGCCGGAGATGGTAGCACGCCATGCCCAAGGACTTTTATGTATCCAGGTCTTGTACCCAATACTTAATCACAAATATCGTCTTCGGTCATTGAAGCGAATTCTTTTTGGAGATCCACCATACGGCTCTACAAGTATAAATTTGATATGATATCAATAACAGTCAGAAAAGTGTAACATATGAGTATAAAACACTTTTGTTACATAATTTGTTTTAGCTTTCGGGCAAGTCCACTTATTTTATTTGGAGTGAGTTAAGCGATATAGCTCAATTCTGCCTATTTCTTGCAATGTCTTTTTGTTACGCTGTTATGAAAATAAAAATGAAACTATCTCAATATGATAAAGCATGTAAGCATATATGAATAAAAACTTTTTTGTTACCATTTCTTCTCTATAACGTGAAAATGGTTTAGATCCTACGCAGTGGTTCACTTTGAGCTTTTGCCTACTAACTTTGTTCTTTATGCTTAGTTCCTGCATATAGGTGTGAGCATTATTTGGTTAAACCAAATTAACCAACCAAACCAGTTTATTTTGGTCGGATTGGTTTGGTTTTGAAAGTAGATTGGTTTATAATCGGTTCGAAATAATATTTAGTTTGGTTATCGGTTTAGCCAAATTAACCGAACTTTTATTATACTTTCAAAATTATCGATATTATAATAAATATTTTAGGTTAGATTAGTTATTCAAATAAATTTTAATCATCACGTATGTGTCAAAATTACTTTTATAAAGCATAGGAATCATAAATAATAATACTCTAATCGTATATTTATGATTTATTTCAAATTACATTTAATATTACAAACATAAGATCTAAAATATTTTTAGTTCGGTTAAATCGGATAACCAACCGAACTAACCAAACTTAATTTGGTTGGTTTGGTTTGGTTTTCATTTTTATGGGTTTTAGTTTGGTTTGAAAATTTTCATCATCGGACAAACCGAACCAACCAAACGTTCACCCTTACCTGCATACAAGAGAACTAAATTTGAATAACAACATAAATCATATTCATACAGATAACATAATCATTTAAGCACAGCTTTCACATTAAATTCTTTTGTTTCAAACATTCCACATATAATTTCCCACTTGTCGCGCACTATACCTTTATATGGGTTTTGACGGCTTTGATCTTCATTCTCAAATAACAAATAGTGTTTGCGAAGTTTGCACCTAACATCTTTAAACCGTTGCCCCAAATAACAATTCATAGCTCGCACCACATGAGGAATGTGAAGATCTATATCAAACTTCTCCTACATGTGATAACAATTAATCTTCAAAATGAATTATATTAACTTACAATGGGTCAACATATGAAACCAAAAAGAAGACCACTTACTGAGATATGACAATTCATTCTATGCCAAGAAGTTTCTTTGACAAGCCTCCAATCATGACAAGTCAAAGGCGCATATGCGCGACAAATTATTCCAACTTCGGTTGCGAACTCCTTGGCCCATGGCCCTAATGGTCTTGACATCCCTTTCTTGATCTCTATTCTAGGCTTTTGTCTGGTTGCTTTTAAAATTTGGTAAGGGAGTTGTTTTGTGCCAAACCTCTTGGTTTTCTCTTCAATGGCGGAGGAGCCATTTAAAAAAAAATTGCATTATATTACCTTTGCATCATTGTGTTCATATATTATTTTTAAAAGGATGCCTTAACAAAAAAAAGTAATAATATTATCTTCACAACATTGTGATTATTTTTAAAAGGATGCCTTAACAAAAAATTAATAATATTACCTTCGCAACATTGTGTTCCTTCTGTGGCCCCGGTTGCCGTTGATGACGGTAAGTCAGGAGCAGTAATAGATTGTGTCCCTAACAATGGGTTTTGAAATATGAGCTTTGGATATTCTGTTTGTTCAAACAACTAGAAAAACAGTGGCGTTAGAAGAAACGAGAGCATAGGTGGAGTTAATTTTCATGTAGGAAATGATAATGTTGATCTAAAAGAGGAATCTAATAGTCCGCTAGAGCTGAAACGTTGTACTACAACAGAGAAAGCTGGAAATAATGAATATGAGATCAAAGTTTCTAACTTAAAAGATGATGTAAATTTTGAAACCAATCTTATTCTCATAACTGAAATTAATGAATTGGAATCTTTAGAATCTGATATTAGGGATATCGAGTCGAATCTGATCTTGGTTTACAAAGCTGTCAAGATGATTATGTAGAACCACCAAGGGAACAACTACTAAAACAAATTGAAACAGAAAGTCTTTTTTCCTATATCTTTTGATTTTTCTTCAATGGTGAATGAGGCAGAGATAGAGCATCATAAGTCAAAAGCGAAAAAGGTTGAAGGCGAAGAATCGTAAGCTTTGATACATGAATGCGACTTGAATGAGAAAGTTTTTGAGAGCTCCATGGAAAAAAGTAGGGATGGGTTTGGTAGTCCTATAAATGGTCCTATAGAGGAACCGAAAGAGTTGTCATCATTTAATGCAAATTTGGATTCTTTCATTCAAACTAAGGATGGTGAGTTATTGCGCTCTATGAGTCCTTCTATTTTCAAAGCCTTAAAGAAAAATGGTGGTTTAGTTATGCAAGTTTCAAGTCCTATTATATTAGTTGCACAAATGGGTTCTGATATTATGAAAATATTGAAGGGTCTGTCCTTCACTGGAATTGAGAAGCTATTAATCTATGCATGTAAATTTACACCATTGGAAGATGTCATCGGCAAAACAATGCAGTTGATTGCTTGGGAAGTTTTATGGTCTCAAGAATTATGTGACGGGTTTTGCAACTCTTATTGTTTATAGTTCTGTAGGCCACTAGCACTTACCATGCATCATACGTTGAAGTAATTATATGCTGAAATTACTACATTGACAAATTACTTAAGTCATCGAAGTTATTCAATAAACTAAACATGGAAAACATGATATATGAGCATGACATTTCTGAGATGTTATTCTACGGTCTGCCATGTTCAAGTGTATTACCAAGAAAATTACTTCCAGTAATCATAACGCCATCATACAAGCTCTACTTACATGCTTACTAATACCATGCATTATTTTATTTTGTCAAACAGCCAGCCAAATAGTTCAGTTGTTTATCATTGTACGACACTAAACAACCATCAAAAATAAAAGACACATGGTTGTTTATCACTGTTCTACTATGAACAACCATTGGAAATCAAATACACATGGTTGTTTAAAGATGAATGAGAAAATTTAATATGGTGTTAAGTAACATATAAAAAATGTATAGCAACTAAAAAAATACCTTTGCAAGGTTCTATTCCTAATGTGGCTACTATTGCCCTTGATGACGGTAAGTTAGGGGCAGCAAAAGACTGTCTCTAACAATGGGCTGGGAATAGTTGTCGATATTTCCTTTGATGTATTAGCAACAGACTGTGAATAAGATTGTAAACGAGTGCCTGGTCCCAAAACTGTCAAACAACACACACACCAAATTTTGAATATAATCTATAATAAATTCCTTAGTAATTTTCAATTGAAAACAACTGAAACTAAGCTAACCAATTAAAATGAAGTACTAAAAGGTTACCGATTAACGGATTCTCTTTTATGATTCAGACTATAAAATGAAAATCAACAAAAACATAAACAAATATGCAAATATGTTAAACATGCTCATATCTTGAGTGGTTACGATCTCATCCAACATGTAGCAATATTTATTATCATCTAACTTAAAACTTAAAAATTATAATATATCTAATTATAACATATAAATTACATGGGTTAATTATTTGTAGTCGGATCTTTAATTAAAATTAGATTTCTTTTTTCTTGCTCAGACAAATCTGATCAAAGGCGGAATTTCTTTAAACATGTGATTTGCAAAATCATCGAGCACAACAGACTGCCAAGCATACATAATGTAAAAAAGTAACATGTTAAACAAAGAAATATGCAGAGCATGAATTGACAATGCAATCAATGTCATACACATTCAAATAATCAATGAATGGATAAAACTCACTGCAAACTCGTATGCATAGATTGCTTAGTTAGTTCATACTATTGGTCAGTTAAAGCATAAGCAATCAATGGCAAAAACTCCAACAAACTCGGTATTGGTCAACTTACTAACAAAAACTCCTCATATCAGTAAATGTGCATAAGCAAAAATTGATGTATTAAAAAACAAGAAGTAATTTTAGAAAAATACTTTTGCTGGTATAATATCATTAAACATAGAAAGAATATCATAATTTTGGCAATACCATAAAAAATTCCTAACATGTGATTTTTTTATAATAGGAACTAATGACACATTACATGTGTGAATTCTGTAATTATTTGATTTATTAATCAGGAACCATTGTCATTATCGTTGTCAACAATTTCTATAAATGCTTTTGGCTGAGTAATCAATAATACAAGCCAACATGAGGTGTATAGTGACTAGATGCAAAACTGAGTGAATTATATACTTACCAACATCAACTTTAGTTTTATTCGAATCTCAATAACCCAAATAAAGATATATTTATGTCTTAAACTAGATGCAAAAAGAACGTGTAATATTAGTGAAAATGCATTAGTGCAAGCTAAGCAATATAATATACCATACATAGCTGCTAATATTCTTTCACTAGTTATAATAAAATCAATCAAAACTCCAACAATGCGAGAAAAATACTAGGAAAAGACATGAACAAGTAAAACTAATTTTTGTTAACAGATTGTACTACATTCTCATTCGTATTAGTTAAAAGTTACTTGGTATACAATCATTTGTTATCACTGTCATCACTTGATAACATTTCCTCCTCTTCACTAAAGTAGTCCATTAATGTATCATCTTCTTCACTAGATTCGTTTTTGTTAACGTGAATATCATCCATTTGACTCATTCCCACATTAGCTTTGATTACATTAGCATTTACATTAGCATCAACTACCTCTGGATCTACATCGTCCCGATTCAGTCGAATGTCATGTGCTTCATCATTTCCACATGAAGTAACTACTTTCTTATTTTCAATAATATCATTAAATGCAAGCTGCTCTTCTTGTTGATATGCCTCAACATGATCTTTAGGATCGTTTTCTATTTCAGATACATCATATGTACTTCGCGGTATTGCCTTCAACACGGCATGTCAGTCACTATGAAATTTAGTGTCTTTCACATAAAAGACTTGCTCCGCTTGGACAGCAAGCACAAATGGATCATCATTATACCATGTTCGAGAAGTATTAACAATTGTGAAACGGTTATCTATTTGGATGCCTAAATTTTTTTTTCCTTGATCCTACCAATCACATTTAAAAAGATAAACATGTTTTCCAAATAGATAATTAAATTCTAAAATATCATTCAAGACACCATAAAAATCAATTTCTTTTGACTTGTGCTCTCCTTTTACTACCACACCGATATTCTGGGTCCGCAAATTTGCCTCATGATCCTTTGTGTGAAACCGAATGCCATTCACGGTGCAACAGCTATACCGTTTCACATGTATATCAGGTTCACATGCTAATGAATATAATTCATTGTTAGCTATAGAGGATCTTTCATCTCACAACTTTTCCATCTGCCAACCAGTTATACTAAATTTCTTTTAAGATATATCATTATTAAACATTAAACAAGCTCTTGCAAGTAGTTCAAACCATACAATAAAATCTTTTTCCCCTCCATTGTGTAAACTATTTGAATTACGATTGTTATGCTCTAGATTGTATTGTCTGTATAGAAGTAAAAACTAAGAACATTAGATCGCTTTAAGTGAAACAATAGGAAAATATAAATCTTACTCAAAGTACGCTGATGTTTCATCTGAATTGTTCAACATGTGATATCGAGCTTTATCGAAATCCTTGCTTTGAAGCTTGATAATTTTGTATGCTCCAAATTGTAACGAACTGATAATTTGGACGTTTTTAAATTTGGAACTAATTAGATTTGGGTTAGAAATTTTAAAATATGTTAAAAGGTTTGAAGTTGACTTCTAAAAATGTAAATACTTAAATTGAATATTATTTAGATAACGAAAAACATCATAGTTACCTGCTCTGTTCGAATCAATTTTTCGGCCGATTTGCGGTAGCGCTAGCCGATATGTCACTAATAATATTAAAATTTAAAAAAATGTAAATTAAATTGTGAAATTTTATATTCGAGATGCGTCTAGTTGAATAAAGCGATAGAATTAATTTCATAGAAAAATAAACATCTTTGTTCTGTGCGTGTTAAATTTAAACAGACATTTAATGAATAATTGAAATGAAATGTGGTCGGAATTCAGGCGAATCTCGCCTAAAAATATTAGATGTCATTCCAATTGGAATGTCACTCTTTGTTTCTGGAAATTCGATCATCCGTTGGCCCGGATCTTTAATTTCAAGCCAAAACGCGTAGAGTGGCGAACAATGATAGTTGGAAATATTGTTCATGTCCTGTTTGTATTCTATAAATTTATGTATTCATACATATAGATTCTTTTATCATAAAAAAAAACTTAAATTTCAAATTGATTAAATTTTTATTACACTTGTTAATTTTCAAGGGCCTAAGGGATACTTGCATATTAGTTAGGCCTTAGAAGCAACATATGTCGTTCCCTTCATGAATGTGATTACACGTCACCCCTTTCCCTGTAACCACTCCTTCTCACGGTGAAATAAAATTTTCCCAATCCTCACCGAAAAAAAAAATCCCCAAAAATCCAAAATCAACGAAATTGGTCTCTCCTTCATTTTAACCTTCGATCGGATCTAAACCAAAGAAGAGAACGTCTTCATCCTCAATAGAACCAACGCAACCCCTTCCTCTGACCGTCGACCCCGTCCAGGCAACGCCTGCAGCGTCCACAGGTCTTCCACCTCCACCGTCCATTCCTATTCCTTCTTCACTCCACGCACTTCTTCCTCCTCACCACTGCAGCGCTAGCCTTAACTGTCTTGTGAGCCTCTTCCTTCTCTCACTCGCAAGTTATATAAAAAAATGAAATGAAAAGGAGGAGTAAAAGCACGGTAGACCCTTCCCCTTCCTATTTGATTTTTATATAAGCTTTTGTTCCCTTTTAAATTTTACATGTGCTGTGTATTATTATACACAAGTTAATATATGTTAGATACATAAGAAAAATTCTTAAATTGAACCATTTAAGTAAGGTCAATGAAGTAATTTGCATGTCACAAATCTTTGCAACCTGTAGGCATATTTTGGTTTTCGTGTTAGTGTAGATCTACATATGTATATATGGGTATTTCCTTGTACCTATTATCAAGTTTGGATAAATGTTTGATGTAGCAACATGTAAGGAAAGAAACAAAGGTAGCAAGACGGAGGGTAAGGGTTCATGCGCAGGCTGCATGTGAAGGAGAACAAACGTGCATGCATGAATTGTTTAGTGAGATAGCATGCATACATTGCTTAATGACTTGAAAAAAAAAATTTAGAAGAAGAATGCATGCGCAGACTGAATGTAGAAGGAGAACAAATGTGGTGTCAATTTTTAAGTACCATGCATTCATTGTTTATTGTCTAGTTGGCAAGAAAAAATTTATAAGCATGAACGGTTCTATCCATTTAATTCACGTCTCAAACATTACCATAAAGTTGGAGTAGATGAGTGGTATGTCATAAGATTCAAAGTCAAGAGGTCATTAGTTCGAGTTTTGTTAAGGCTTGGTTTTTTAGTTTTGAAAAAAAATCGCATTTTGGTTTTAGTATGAAAAAATAATAATCATTGTTATGTATTAAATCGCCCCATTTGAATTATTTAGGTAGTTGATCCCTTCTATCTATAGTGTTAGCGTCATCGCGCTCGTCATGTTCGCATCAGCATCTTATGTCCTCTCATTTTTTCGTGAAAGGTGAGTATCTACTCACTCACAGACTAATATTTTCATTAAGAGAATTAATGATTTGAAATGTTGAATGAAATGTTAGTTGCTCTAGAATTGCTTGCTTCGTGATTGTGCACGTGCGACACACACCGTTATTTCATATGACACAATATGGATGTATATTGATATGCTATGTTATTTTATCATCATGCAAGTCCCCCTTTAGATTAGAAAACATTACGGGTTGAAATGATACATACCCGAACCCTTGTGTATTCGAATCAATTTGGGATGCGGGTTGAAATGATACATACCCGGGATTCGAATATTTTAAAGAACGGATTGAAATGATAAATATCCGTATCACTTGACCATATGATAGAAAATTTATACGGACACCGTGGTCAATAAAATTATTTTAAATAATTTATCGACTTTGGCAAGTTGAAATCTTAAGGAAATTTTCTATATATCATAAAGAAAAGTGAAAGAAATTTTGTGCAAAGTTTCCTTGAATTTTTATAAAGGGATCTAATTTGTAAGGAAATAAGTTTTAAAGAGGGTTTCAAGTTAACACTTAAACTTTTATCTATCTAGATGAATTTTACATAACTTTATGTTTATGATATGATGAATTTTGAATTGAATAGTTTAATGTAAAGATTTGCAAAGACTTGATAAATGTTTCAAAGCTTATTTTAATATATGATTGTCAAATGAATTTTGTCACATGAATGTAAGACGAATTTTGTTGGAATGAAAGTGTTTATGTTCAAGTATGAAGAATATGATTATCTAAATCATGGTGAATACGGGTTTAGTTAACAAGTTAGAATTTAATGGATCATATTTTGATTTACAACTAATGTTAAAGTTGTTTCTGGTTTATTATAAAAAAAATGGACATGTAAATCCAAGGCAAACAATGATTGGAAAATCGTTAATCGTGAAGCATTGAATTTGAACTAAACAAAAGGGAAGTTGATCTAAAGATGAAATTTTGACGAGAAAAGAAATCGTGAAACTTGGATTTAGGATGGATTGGATTAATATTTTTAATAGTACTATAATTTTATAAAAGGCAAATTTTTCCGCATTACCTGATTTCTGTAAGTATTCATTTATAAAATAAATTTGATTAATTTAACTATATACACTTTATAATAGTTTCTACTATATATACATATGCATATACATTATTCTCAAATTTAATACACCTATACTATTTTTCAAAACTTAAATTTTCAAAAATTATTTTATAATCCGAATAAAAGGTATGTCCAATCTAGTCTAGTAATCCAAAGGGTGAAATAAAGATATTCAAGCAATAGCGATATTTCGAGGAAGTTGAAACTTTGAAACCAATGGTTGACAAAGGAATTTTTAATAGTAGTATTTGCAACCTTAGTCGAACCAACTATTTGAGGAATTGATTTTGGGGCAATATTCGAAATAAATTGATTTGCAGTACTCGAAATATGATTTCAAAGCTAGTGGCCACGGTGTGAAAAATGTAAACGTTTGGTTGTTAAAGAGACCGGAGTCGGCAAGTGGCATACTCTCTGTCAGTGCCGATACCACTTTAACAACTGTGTACATGATGACGTATCCGGAATGAAGCATGATGACTTGAAGAGGATTACTGGATTGAAGAAGGCGAACGATAACGAAATGGCCTTGACCTTCGGGTCATAATTGAAATGACTAAAATAAGAGCTATACCGTGACTAATTGAGGTAGCACCTTTGATCGGACGCACTTCTTCGATGCCATTTCTATGACTATGTTGATGATTTGGGCGCCCCTTTTGATTTTGGGAGTGTGTTCCGAGGTGGGCGGTAGTGGCTGCTATGCGTTACCACCGGTCCGGGAGTGCAACTGGTAGAATCCTACCCTGGGTATTGCCTCGAGTGCCTTGTCATATTATCCTTAGCGAGCCCCCTACGATTTTGATTTGTATTGTACCTATGGAGTGCCCTCTGATGCCATCGTTTTACGATGGGTTTACGGTACTTTATAGACTACGGTATTATAACGGTGTAAGGGTAAAAATGTAACCCGCTTACGCTATTTTCATTATGTTTACTTTACTGACTAGACATTACAATAATAGCGTATTACTATATAGATATTAGCTTCGCGGATCCTTAGAGGATGGAAATCCCAAACATCCTTAAAGTTATTGTACATTTCAGTGAACACTTCATTTGAGTTAATTCACTTATATGAGACTGTTAGTCCTGACTCGTGTATTTTGTTGTTTATTCCTTGCAAAATGCCCGAGTCAGATCGAGTATTTCAGCTTGGAAATATACCTGTTAGAGCTTGAGGTTTATTGGAGATCCAGCCATCTATCTGCCATGTCATATGCAGTTATGCCCGTTTCTATTCATTACCGAATATTAGTATGGTTCTATATTCAGTCTTCCGCTGTTTCTATATTTATCATGTACTCTGATATTATGTAAATTTAAAGGATTTTGTAACATTGTATAAATTTTCTTCCGCTGTGAGATATTCTGTGTATGTGATTCTGTGATGATTTGTATTTCAACTTCATGAGCGATAACAATCTGTCCTTTTGAACGTTTTGAGTTGGTTTAATTACCAGCGAAAAACCGGTCAAAAAGCTAGGTCGTTACATGTGGTATTAGAGCTTTGGTTATACAAAGCTTAGCTTATAAAGTTGAACACTCATTAGAGATAGAGTAGCAATACTCTAGAATGAGTAAAATCACCTTAGAATCATACCCGAGAGAACGTATTCTTAAAATAAAATATTTTAAACTTTTAAGGGATTTAAAAGATTCTTCTATATATAAATAATTTGAAATTTTAGCCTTGTTTTATAAATTAATTCTTGTTTAAATCTCATTCCCTTGAACTCCTCCCTCGGTTGGATCCTTCTTAAGTTAAGATTTTACGAATATAGGTCTCGATCGTGCCTGGTCTTAGCTTAGGAAAATTTGGATTTGTCGCTTTCTAGATTATGAATCCTCAATTTATTTGACCTCTCCTCAGTAAATCCTATTGATGTGATTTGTCCGTTCGTGCAACTCCTAGCTTATGAGCCAACTTGGTTCGGAGCGAATTAGATTAAGGATTAGGAATAGAAAATAAAATAAACAACTTGGTGTAAATTACTTAATAAATGGAATTGAAATACAATGTATTGAGTTATAGGTGGATTTATACTCCTATATTAAAGAATTTTTCTACAAATAAGGCTTGTAAATTTAAATTGAAAATAAGATAATGTGGTAACATTGTGAATGACCAATTGGTTTGGGGTAAATATATTAAAATAGTAACTTGATACTTAAGATATGTTATTACCACTAAATATATTAATTTGACTCTTGGAACTGAAGTCAGTTTATATGTAGAAATAGCAACTTGTATAAATACCCATATATGTATGTATATTGTAGGTTTTCAAGAGCAAGTAAAGCAAATATTAAACTTTATAGTTTGGGAATAAGATGTATGTAAAACCTAAAATGGAAAGGGGAGGGGGTAACCTTCTATTATATATGTGTTTTAAAGCTTCATATGATTTCCGCTTATAAATTACAAGAAGGCATGAGATAAACAATTGTTGTCAAATATGACAAGATATACAATTTTCCCCGCTTGGAAATTTTACAATAAGATATGTTTTTAAAGATACTATTTCGACGTAATTTAGAAACTTGTGTATACGTTTATTTTAAAGAATTCGAGCATTTATTAAGATTTGACTATCTAGTAATTGAAGATTTTTACACATACGCCTAGCTAACGTATGTACTAAGTTCTTTATGTACTAGATAGGTATAAAATTGCACTCTAGATTCTTGGAAATAAAGCTTGTGATGACTGCAGCATCATTTGAATTTGTTTTCGGGTTTTGAAAGTGAAATGAATATATATTACCAATCTGGGGCGTCTAATTAATACTTACAGCCTTACTTTGTCAATATTCGAAGAAATAGATTGAAAATTTTAAAATTTATAAGTAAAATGATTTTGAACATGAAATGAAAGCCTTGGTTAAAGATTATACTCGGGATAAATTTGGTAGAATAGCAATGCGGAACTAAATTAAATAAATAGAGTTGGAAATGGATAAATCCCGCTCTAAGTTGGAAGTGTATAATTGTAAATTGATTTGAGCAAACGATTAAATTAGAACTAGATAATCATAGGTTTAAAGTGCATAGTTCAATAGTATTTGGAAAATTCATTTAGGTTTATTTGGACTCAATTCTAATTGTTTGAAATAAATTCTAATGCAAGAAAGACTAAATTATTTGCGGACATAGTTAGTATGATTTCTGGATTTAATCCAACTACAGAAAGATGAAAAAAAATCTTTTAGAGAATATGTTTACTGGAAACCCATTTTTTTCCAGAAATGTACATACTATTGAAAATCTATTTAAAGAAGAAGAGAAGAAGAAGGAAAAGAGAATCGAAACTTTACAAGGTTTAAACCACGGAAAAGATAATCTGGAAAAGAAAAAAAGAAAAAGAAAAAAAATGCTGCAGCAAAAGCTGCTGTTACTAAGAAAGAGCTGCTGTCGTAGGGCAACAGCAGTAAAAGAGGAAAAGAAAAACACACACAGAAAGGAAGGATATACTATGTACAACATAAGGTGAAAATCTTTAAGAAGTAATAGTGGGTATCACTGATTGATATTTGCAATAGTTTATGTTATGGAAATAAAGAGCCTGTTAGGCAATACAAACATCAATAATTAGAAATAAGGCTACAAAGTTCAAAGTATGATAATCAGAAATCAAATGCAAAGAATTGTAGTAAACCAAATCACAACGGCATGGAAACTTGCATTAGTAATATTAAGGAAGTGGAATGTTAAATAAAGGAAATGGGACTGGTTTATAAAACTTGAAATTTGAAATGTGCCTTATTTCAGCAACTGCATACCTGATATACAAACAGGCTTATTGAGTGTTATGGTTGAGTCACCACTTGCATGCTATGTAAAATTTCAACAACTTTTGAGAAACTTTAATAATTGATCCTTGTAAAATCATATGATTTGATTTTAATTTTTCAAAGAGAACAAAAAAAAAAAACCACTATGGGCTGCTGCAATAGCAGCAGCAAGGCTATGCCCTTCCCTTTGCCCGCAGCAGCAATAAAGGCTGCTACATGAATGGAATTTTAAGACTGTTATATGAAAGGAATTTTAGGGCTGCTACTATGTATAGTTAATATCTATAACCTGAATGAACAGAAACCAATTTCATATTTTAAGAAAGAAGAAATGATGACGTATGAACATAAATAATGGAATTTTAGGAATTAGTTGAAATCGGATTCCATTTGGCAATATATTAACACTATTCTCATTCATTTTTCCAACGAAATCCATAGTTGTATGCCAGATGTACAAAGAAAGGAAAACAAGGATGAACATGGTTATGAATTAAATGCAAAGTAAGTGGTATGTTAGATAAAACCATGATTTGCATATACATTATATACATTATTTGTGCATTCACATATTTGTCAAATGCTACTTTATTTCATGTCATGTTTGCATATTATTATTCATGTTAGGTTTTGTCATATATACATGTGATTCTCATTGCATTTTTGAGTTTTAATAGGTTACAATGGCGTGCTTTGCTTATGGAAGTTCGCTTTTGCGCAAAATGCTAAGAAAATATGCTTTAAAACGGTAAAAAGAGGTACGTATCTCGCATTATTTATCGCTTTTGGTTTTTTTTTGTTTTGGTTCCCCTAATTTGGGATGCCTCATCGTATAGATGAGATGTATATTTTGCGTTTTTGTTGTTTTGTGTACGGGAAAATTTCCCAATCGAACTGTGCAAGGGTGATGCTGCCGAAATTTTCCGTAAATTCGGGCGTTAGAAAAAATTTGTGCTTTAAAACTCCTAGAAGTAAATGTTCTTTCTAATAAGTTATAGTCTTAGAAAGATTTGATAAGTTAGGTACGATTTTATACGATGTTTCCTTTTCGAGGACGAAAAGTGCTGAGTGGGGGAGAATGTAACGAACTGATAATTTGGACGTTTTTAAATTTGGAACTAATTAGATTTGGGTTAGAAATTTTAAAATATGTTGAAAGGTTTGAAGTTGACTTCTAAAAATGTAAATACTTAAATTGAATATTATTTAGATAACGAAAAACATCCTAGTTACCTGCTCTGTTCGAATCAATTTTTCGGCCGATTTGCGGTAGCGCTAGCCGATATGTCACTAATAATATTAAAATTTAAAAAAAATGTAAATTAAATCATGAAATTTTATATTCGAGATGCGTCTAGTTGGATAAAGCGATAGAATTAATTTCATAGAAAAATAAACATCTTTGTTCTCTGCGTGTTAAATTTAAACAGACATTTAATGAATAATTGAAATGAAATGTGGTCGGAATTCAGGTGAATCTCGCCTAAAAATATTAGATGTCATTCCAAATGGAATGTCATTCTTTGTTTCTGGAAATTCGATCCTATCCTTGGCCCGGATCTTTAATTTCAAGCCAAAATGCGTAGAGTGGCGAACAATGATAGTTGGAAATATTGTTCATGTCCTGTTTGTATTCTATAAATTGATGTATTCATACATATAGATTCTTTTATCATAAAAAAAAAATTTAATTTCAAATTGATTAAATTTTTATTACACTTGTTAATTTTCAAGGGCCTAAGGGACACTTGCATATTAGTTAGGCCTTAGAAGCAACAGATGTCGTTCCCTTCATGAATGTGATTACACGTCACCCCTTTCCCTGTAACCACTCCTCACGGTGAAATAAAATTTTCCCAATCCTCACCGAAAAAAAAATCCCCAAAAATCCAAAATCAACGAAATTGTTCTCTCCTTCATTTTTACTTTCGATCGGATCTAAACCAAAGAAGAGAACGTCTTCATCCTCAATAGAACCAACACAACCCCTTCCTCTGACCGTCGACCCCGTCCAAGCAACGCCTACAGCGTCCACAGGTCTTCCACCTCCACCGTCCATTCCTATTCCTTCTTCACTCCACGCACTTCTTCCTCCTCACCACTGCAGCGCTAGCCTTAACTGTCTTGTGAGCCTCTTCCTTCTCTCACTCGCAAGTTATATAAAAAAAATGAAATGAAATGGAGGAGTAAAAGCACGGTAGACCCTTCCCCTTCCTATTTGATTTTTATGTAAGCTTTTGTTCCCTTTTAAATTTTGCATGTGCTGTGTATTATTATACACAAGTTAATATATGTTAGATGCATAAGAAAAATTCTTAAATTGAACCATTTAAGGTCAATGAAGTAATTTGCATGTCACAAATCTTTGCAACCTGTAGGCATATTTTGGTTTTCGTGTTAGTGTAGATCTACATATGTATATATGGGTATTTCCTTGTACCTATTATCAAGTTTGGATAAATGTTTGATGTAGCAACATGTAAGGAAAGAAACAAAGGTAGCAAGATGGAGGGTAAGAGTTCATGCACAGGCCGCATGTGAAGGAGAACAAACGTGCATGCATGAATTGTTTAGTGAGATAGCATGCATGCATTGCTTAATGTCTTGAAAAAAAATTTTAGAAGAAGAATGCATGCGCAGACTGAATGTAGAAGGAGAACAAATGTGGTGTCAATTTTTAAGTACCATGCATTCATTGTTTATTGTCTAGTTGGCAAGAAAAAAATTATAAGCATGAACGGTTCTATCCATTTAATTCACGTCTCAAACATTACCATAAAGTTGGAGTAGATGAGTGGTATGTCATAAGATTCAAAGTCAAGAGGTCATTAGTTCGAGTTTTGTTAAGGCTTGGTTTTTTAGTTTTGAAAAAAAATCGCATTTTTGGTTTTAGTATGAAAAAATAATAATCATTGTTATGTATTAAATCGCCCCATTTGAATTATTTAGGTAGTTGATCCCTTCTATCTATAGTGTTAGCGTCATCACGCTCGTCATGATCGCATCAGCATCTTGTGTCCTCTCATTTTTCCGTGAAAGGTGAGTATCTACTCACTCACAGACTAATATTTTCATTAAGCGAATTAATGATTTGAAATGTTGAATGAAATGTTAGTTTCTCTAGAATTGTTTGCTTCGTGATTGTGCACGTGCGACACACACCGTTATTTCATATGACACAATATGGATGTATATTGATATGCTATGTTATTTTATCATCATGCAAGTCCCCCTTTGTAACACCCCTAAGTCCCACATCGTGGAAGCTTGTGTGAAGTGTGGACTTATATAGTAGAGCCCATCCCCTACTAAAGCCAAGGCCTTTTGAGGAACAAAACCCCACACCTATATGGTGGCTATGTTGGGGACAATATCTTGCGCGAACGGAGGTGCGGGCTGTTACAGTGGTATCAGAGCCAATACCCAGCCGGAATTGTGGCTCTTGTGTGGACCACAGCGTCTGGGTGAGTTGTTTGTGAGCCAACGGGGACGTTGGGCTCTGTAGAAGAGGAGAATGTAACACCCCTAAGTCCCACATCGTGGAAGCTTGTGTGAAGTGTGGACTTATATAGTAGAGCCCATCCCCTACTAACGCCAAGGCCTTTTGAGGAACAAAACCCCACACCTATATGGTGGCTAAGTTGGGGACAATATCTTGCACGAACGGAGGTGCGGGCTGTTACACCCTTTAGATTAGAAAACATTACGGGTTGAAATGATACATACCCGAACCCTTGTGTATTCGAATCAATTTGGGATGCGGGTTGAAATGATACATACCCGAGATTCGAATATTTTAAAGAATGGATTGAAATGATAAATATCCGTATCACTTGACCATATGATAGAAATTTTATACGGACACCGTGGTCAATAAAATTATTTTAAATAATTTATCGACTTTGGCAAGTTGAAATCTTATGGAAATTTTCTATATATCATAAAGAAAAGTGAAAGAAATTTTGTGCAAAGTTTCCTTGAATTTTTATAAAGGGATCTAATTTGTAAGGAAATAAGTTTTAAAGAGGGTTTCAAGTTAACACTTAAACTTTTATCTATCTAGATGAATTTTTCATAACTTTATGTTTATGATATGATGAATTTTGAATTGAATAGTTTAATGTAAAGATTTGCAAAGACTTGATAATTGTTTCAAAGCTTATTTTAATATATGATTGTCAAATGAATTTTTTCACGTGAATGTAAGACGAATTTTGTTGGAATGAAAGTGTTTATGTTCAAGCATGAAGAATATGATTATCTAAATCATGGTGAATACGAGTTTAGTTAACAAGTTAGAATTTAATGGATCATATTTTGATTTACAACTAATGTTAAAGTTGTTTGGGGTTTATTATAAAAAAAAATGGACATGTAAATCCAAGACAAACAATGATTGGAAAATCGTTAATCGTGAAGCATTGAATATGAACTAAACAAAAGGGAAGTTGATCTAAAGATGAAATTTTGATGAGAAAAGAAATCGTGAAACTTGGATTTAGGTTGGATTGGATTAATATTTTTAATAGTAATATAATTTTATAAAAGGCAAATTTTTCCGCATTACCTGATTTCTGTAAGTATTCTTTTATAAAATAAATTTGATTAATTTAACTATATACACTTTATAATAGTTTCTACTATACATACATATGCATATACATTATTCTCAAATTTAATGCACCTATACTATTTTTCAAAACTTAAATTTTCAAAAATTATTTTATAATCCGAATAAAAGCTATGTCCAATCCAGTCTAGTAATCCAAAGGGTGAAATAAAGATATTCAAGCAATAGCGATATTTCGAGGAAGTTGCAACTTTGAAACCATTGGTTGACAAAGGAATTTTTAATAGTAGAATTTGCAACCTTAGTCGAACCAACTATTTGAGGAATTTATTTTGGGGCAATATTCGAAATAAATTGATTTGCAGTACTCGAAATATGATTTCAAAGCTAATGGCCACGGTGTGAAAAATGTAAACGTTTGGTTGTTAAAGAGACCGGAGTCGGCAAGTGGCATACTCTCTGTCAGTGCCGATACCACTTTAACAACTGTGTACATGATGACGTATCCGGAATGAAGCATGATGACTTGAAGAGGATTACTGGATTGAAGAAGGCGAACGATAACGAAATGGCCTTGACCTTCGGGTCATAATTGAATTGACTAAAACAAGAGCTATACCGTGACTAATTGAGGTAGCACCTTTGATCGGACGCACTTCTTCGATACCATTTCTATGACTATGTTGATGATTTGGGCGCCCCTTTTGATTTTGGGAGTGTGTTCCGAGGTGGGCGGTAGTGGCTGCTATGCGTTACCACCGGTCCGGGAGTGCAACTGGTAGAGTCCTACCCTGGGTATTGCCTCAAGTGCCTTGTCATATTATCCTTAGCGAGCCCCCTACGATTTTGAATTGTATCATACCTATGGAGTGCCCTCTGATGCCATCGTGTTACGATGGGTTTACGGTACTTTATAGACTACGGTATTATAACGGTGTAAGGGTAAAAATGTAATCCCGCTTACGCTATTTTCATTATGTTTACTTTACTGACTAGACATTACAATAATAGCGTATTACTATATAGATATTAGCTTCGCGGATCCTTAAAGGATGGAAATCCCAAACATCCTTAAAGTTATTGTACATTTCAGTGAACACTTCATTTGAGTTAATTCACTTATATGAGACTGTTAGTCCTGACTCGTGTATTTTGTTGTTTATTCCTTGCAAAATGCCCGAGTCAGATCGAGTATTTCAGCTTGGAAATATACCTGTTAGAGCTTGAGGTTCATTGGAGATCCAGCCATCTATCTGCCATGTCATATGCAGTTATGCCCGTCTCTATTCATTACCGAATATTAGTATGGTTCTATATTTAGTCTTCCGCTGTTTCTATATTTATCATGTACTCTGATATTATGTAAATTTAAAGGATTTTGTAACATTGTATAAATTTTCTTCCGCTGTGAGATATTCTGTGTCTGTGATTCTGTGATGATTTGTATTTCAACTTCATAAGCGATAACAATCTGTCCTTTTGAACGTTTTGAGTTGGTTTAATTACCAGCGAAAAACCGGTCAAAAAGCTAGGTCGTTACACAAATGGTCGAACACTTTGTGTGAATACCTTCAACCCAGTGCATTGTGTTGTAGTACTACCGTCATAATTTCGTTCTTTACGATTGAATCGTGTTTCGATATCTTGAAGATACATAGAGCAAAATGTTATACATTTTGTGTCTATATACGCTTCTGCTATTGATCACTCTGGTCGTGCCATGTTACGAACATATCCTTTTAAAGGGTGCAAAAATCTATTCATATTCTCAGATTTTATAAATAAAAGTAAAATATTATTGAAATTATTAAGTATAAAAGAAAAATGAATTACCTTTCAATTGGATACATCCATCGACAATGCACGAGTCCACCAAGTATAGCCTCATTAGGTAAATTAACTACTAGGTGGACCATTACATTAAAGAATGAGGGTGGAAATATCTGCTCAAGCTTACAAAGTAATATAACAATCACATTCTCCATTCTTTCCAATACTACCAGTTTCAATGTCTTTGAACACAGCTCCTTCAAGAAACTACCCAACTCCATCAATGTTTTTGACACATGATCAAGCAAGAAACCACGCATTATAATTGGGAGAAGACGTTGTAAGAATAAATGACAATCGTGGATTTTCATTCCTGATATCTTATAATCTTTTGAATTCACACACCGAGCAATATTTGATGCATAACCATCTGGAAACTTCACCGATTTCAACCATTCACCCAATGATTGTCTCTCTTTAGATGACAACGTATATAATGCAGGTGGTATGTAAAGTTTGTCACCTTTTTTAGTTGTATGTAACTCAAGTCTCAAGTTCACTGCTTCCAGATCAACTCAAGCTTTCACTCTGTCTTTTGTTTTACCATCTATGTTCCACAATGTTCCAACCACATTTTCACAAATGTTATTCTCAATGTGCATAACATCAAGATTGTGTGTTAGTTTGTTTGTTTTCCAATAAGGTAATTCAAAAACTATGATTACTTTTGTCCAATTTAGCTCATCCTCCGTACACTTTCTTTTTTTGTTGCTTGGAGGCTTCCCAAATTTTTTTGGTCCGATGTTCTCTAATTGAAACAACACTTGAGCCCTAGATAATCTTCTTGGATGTATTCTATTTTCGTTCTTTCCATCAAATAATCTTCTTCCACGGGTTCGCCAAGCATGTTTTTGTGGTAAAAAATGACGATGACCCATATAACATATCTTTCTGCCATTTCTCAAGTTCATAAAACACATATTCTTGTTGGAAATAGGAAAAGCCATGAAGCCTTTCGTACTCCATCCAGACATGTTTCCATATGCAAGAAATTCATTTATAGTCCATAATAAAGCTGCGATCACCTTAAAATTTTCTTTTGTTATTGAATCGTAAGTATCAGCACCATATTCCCACATTTCTTTCAACTCGTCTATTAGGCTGTAATTATATGTCAATATCATTTCCGGGCTCTTTAGGTCCAGGTATGAGTAGAGACATGAAAATAAATGGCTCTTTCATGCACTTCCAAGGAGGCAAATTATACGGCACGACCATTACAGGCCACATGCTATATGAGCTGCCCATGTCACGGAAAGGGTTAAATCCATCAGTTGCTAAACCAAGGTGTACATTATGTGGATCATTAGAGAACCACTCGTGCTCATTATCAAACTCTTCCCATGCTTTAGAGTATGCAGGGTGTGTAAATATATTCTCCTTCGGATTACGTTTATCCTTGTGCCACCGCATATCTTCTGCAATCATCTTTGAAGCAAATAATCGTTGAAGCCTTGGCTTTAGCGAAAAATATCGAAGAACCTTTCTGGGTAATTTTCTACCTTTTCCTTCGATAACTCTATACCTTGGCTCACTACATATATGACAATTGATGGGATTCTCGTACTCCTTCCAAAAATATGACACAATCATAAATACATGCGTGAATTGGCACATACCCAAGCCCCAAATTTATCGTTAAGGTCTTCGCTTCATAATATGATTTTGGAAGTGTCTCACCTACAGGTAGTGCTTCTTTAAACAAATCAAGAGCCATATTAAAAGATTTATTGGCCCAATTGTTGATTATCTTTAGATGAAGCAACTTTACAATGAAGTCCAACTTTGTAAATTTCCTACAACCTGGATAAAGTGGTTGAATGGCATCACTCAAAAGATTGTTAAAAGTATTTCTATTTACTTTGCATGCATTAGAACAATTGTCAAATTCTTCCCTTTGCATTACATTTTCAACATTTGTAAAATTTGCAGCATGCAATTCTTCGAGCATGTTATGCAATCCAAGAGATTGTTCTTGTTCATCACCAAAATTTTCTTCACCGGAATCATCAGCATCACCATCTTTGGATAGAGTTTCATAGTCTTCACCATGATGCACCCATCGATTATAAGTTCTATCTATACCACTGTTCCATAAATGCTCTTTAACTACATCAAAATGAAAATAACCTGCTCTATTTTTGCATCTACCACATGGGCACATCACTCTATTCATGCTATCTTTATTATCGTGCGCTATCTCTAAGAATGCTTTAATACCATTTATGTAATTAGGCCAATCTCTATTATGAAAATGGACCTAACTTCTATCCATTTCTGCAGAATAACGAAGTAATGATATTCACATAAAATGATTATCAAGTAATATTATAAATAGAAACATAATTTGAAATTGCAAGATATATTTGATTTCATAATATTACATACTTATTTTTATGCATAAGGAAGGAAAATTTCAATTCCTGTTCGAAAAGAGAAGTATTATTGAGATCAAGTCATGACAAAAAATTAGATAGTTTACTTGGGAATGAATACGTAGCAAGTTCAAGATATGCAATGTTACCATGTAAATGAGACTAAAAAACACATTTTTTTATTGTGTTAAATTACTGTTACAGTATGCAAAACAACATGATATATGGAAAAAAAAGTGAACTCAAAAGCTAGTTTTCTTTTTCATTGCTTCAATCATTTTATTTATTCTTGGATTTCAGTACATAAGAACTGAACAAAAAACGAACAATAATTGACGATAAAGCAGTTGAAAGGAGATATAATTTATTAGGTCATTTAAATCCCAAATCAATTGTCTTCCTTGATATTTGTCACATACTCATTGTTTAAGTCATGGAAAACATCAGTCTGTGTAGCCTGTGTTATAATTCTTATTCTCTTTTAATCTTCTATGTCAACTAACATTTTTTTTTACCGTGTAGTATAGTTATATTCAAATTCATTGCCAAAATATTTTTCCTTTTTTTTTAAATTGAATTTTAGATCTTAGCATTTGAATTTGCATACTTCCATCGCCGTGACAGTACAAAATAACCCTTGCTTCGACATCATCTTAATTCTATAGTTTCTACATAAGAATTCGAGACCTATACGAAGCTAAATTCTGAGCTTAAATTGTTAAATTGGTAAACAATCAATTATAAGCTTGCACCTCCCACCTCCTAGCAATCCACTAAAAACCCCATCCCTGTCGCTTAAATGTTGTGTTATATGTATTGTCAGATATTTAATTTTAACTTCATATAGTTCTTAGTCCATACAAACTAACATCTTAGACCTTAATTTCTTATGTTTGGTTTGATTTAGATGTTGTACTGTATAATTAGTCTTTAAGTTTCTTCCAAACTGTTTGTGACTAAATATTCTGCTAATTGACAATGCTTATGTTTGAATAATGAACATAAATAATGGATAACATGCACATATACGAGCATTACCCATCCAATTTCAAATGAACTTTTTTTGTTCGACCTTAAGATCAACTATATCTTACACTGGAAATCTTGGGTAGAATTAACACACTGCTTCAAAATTGTTATATTTCAATCATGGTTCAACATGTAACTTATATCGCTATTTATACTAATACTCCCTACTATTCTATTCCTACATAGTGATAAGAAAAGATTTACAACATCCAGTCAATGAAATTACATTGGCAGTGTCTACTTCATGCAACTCAAAAAAGTTCCTTCAAACCTACTTTTGTACCTTTTTTATATTAAGGTCAGTAAAAACTTCAAATTCATATCTATGTTTTTCCCCTTTACTTCTTGCATTGCTCCTTTACCCTTGGTATTCAAATCCAATTGAACTATCCATTTTGTTGTTATTAACATCAAATTTAGGTTTTAAAATTTTGTAACTATCAAGAAAATTATAACTAGTTGCGTTGCATTTAAAGCATATATAGCCAAACTTTGTAGCTTATCCTTAAAGGAAAATACATATCAACTCGACAGTTGAAATAAAAATACAAATTAACAATGACAACATATTAATTCCTAAGTTAACTAGAGATGATGGATCTACTACTTTCATTTGACTCACCATTACTGTTATATCTCCTAATGACTCCCCCCATAAGTGGCTTCCAATTATATTTGGAAAGATACAAAATTATTGCACTTGTTCTATTTGACGGGCTCCCAAATTATCTCAAATGATTTACACTCAGGTCAAATGTAACAAAGCCATTTAAATCTCCAATCACTGGTGATATCTCACCATCAAGATGTAACCCAGATATATTGAATGAAATTACAATGGAAGTAACATTATCACAAGTCACCCCTCTCCAAGAATAGTAGTATAAAGAGGAACTTTCCAATTGTTAACCACGTTTCAGAATGATTTTTTAATCTCCAACAAAGAGTTCATAGAAATGCTTTTAAATAAAACATTTCTTGTGAGGTTTTCTAAATTCGGATTTCATATCTAACTAAAATGAAATAGAAGACGACGGGAACCAAAAATAGCTAAACTCAGAAAAAGAACAAGCAACGTTCTTACCCGATACTGTTAGGAGACAGCGAATGCCGGAAACTCAATCATTTGAGATAGTTGAACCCAATAGCTGTTTCCAATCGAAGAAAATGTTTAAAGAAACCTAACGAGCCCTAGAAGAGGAAGAAATCCGAACTAAATATGCAAAAGGAAGAAGACGATAAACCCTAATTTCAATATCGTGCGAATGAATGTAATGTAGAGTGAAAGAGGCAGAAGAAATAAAAACTCGGTTGACTGTTTTGTATTTCCGTACAGAAATTTTGATGGCCGAATGCAATTTTATTATCTTGAAAGAATTTGTCCAAAAGACCTTGCAACAAATGTTTCAAACTTTGCATTTGAGACGTAAATTTTATTATGCTTAATATTGTAATTAAAAAAAATCAATTTCAATGTTCAAAAATTAAATTGTTATATTACTAACTATAATATGTAAATTATTATCCTATGTCCTTAAAGACCCATATCAAAGTAATTAAATTAACCTAATGACCTAATGAATTCTTCTCATTTATTCTGTTTTAAAGATAAAATGAGTATTTTGAATAATCAAATTTGTCATTTATCACATAAATGACATTCTTCACATGTGCCCCTAAGGGCACATGGTAACAACAACCTTGTAAATTTTATATCAAATGTTTTCTTGTCAACACATAATAAGAAGCAAATTTTTATCTCAATAGCATCTAAAATGTCTCATTGATAAACTTATTATTGTTGATGCAAATGACCCATGATACACATTTTAGCGTAATTCTATAATTAACAAATCGTGATATTATATTAATCAAAGTTAAATTAAACTTCAAAAGATGATGTTAAAAAATTAAACTAATTTAGTATTTCATTAAGTTGGATTTTTAGTTGTCCATTAGAATAAACTATTTATATATAATTTAATTAAGTATATGTGCGATTTGAAAAATCCTTGCATTGAGTTTCTCTAAATAAATATTTATATTTAAGGCATAAGTATGTTGTATCAATTTTATAAATGGAATAATAGATGCAAAAGTATAAATATTTGCACCGTAAAAATATTATTGATACTGACCTTTAGTGACATAAAGATATGTTAACAATGCCAAAGAAGTATTGTAGACGCAAATTAGCATCATCAAAAGTTGTTTCCATTTGCGACACTTATGTTATGCCCCAATAACATATAAATGTTATGTTTTTTATTAGTGCCACTATTTACGACGTATTGTATAGTCGCATATAATAGAGGGTAAATAGAATGTACATTCACTACATATATTAGTTGTGACACAAATTAGCGTTGCAAATATTCATTTTTTGCGACATATAATTTTGTGTCGCAATATTTTGCGTGGCAAAAAAGTGATTCTGTTGTAGTGCAAGGACCACACACGACGCCTCGGTTCTAGCAAAACTCCACACGCTATACTCAACACACGCTACAAGCTAAACTCAACACGTGTCCAGGCCATACGCGACGCCCAAGGCACTCGACATGCATTTGTTCTTCAATTGTACCTCTGCATTGAGTCCGTTAGAACCTACGACAACAATAATTCCTTGGACTTTTCCTATTTAGTCGTTATCAATTACGACTATTAATTAGCTCAGAACATCTTAGAACTGTCACTTCACACGAACTCAATACATCCTTGAGTTGTGTCCCCATTTGTTGCATACAATGAACAACAAACACTTATCAAGACTTCCAAACTTTACAATTGGATTCACTTTGAAGTCACATCATCACCGATAGTGGCCGACCAGAAATAGCTTCTCAGAAATGGCTAAAATGGCTTACCAAAAATGGATGACCAGAATAGGCCGACCCACTTTGGTCTGACCCAACTTATGTCCGGCCCAACTTTGGTCCGACCCAACATTAGTTCGACCCAACTTCGGCCCGACCCAACTTCGGCCCGACCCAACTTCGGCCCGACCCAACTTCCGTCCGACCCAACTTCGGTCCGATCCAACTTCGGTCCAATCGAACTTCAGTCCGACCCAACTTCGGCCCGACCCAACTTTGGCCCGACCCAACTTTGACCCGATCCAACTTTGGCCCGATCCAACTTTGGTCCGATCCAAAACCTGCATATTGCAATTCAACCCCGATATCGACCAAAACATGGCCAACGATAAATCCGACGAACCTAACTTATCCAATTCATCCAAAATGATTACAACCATGTTATGAAATCAACAATATCATCAATGTGACAACTCTATCAAGGATAATGTCAAATTCACCAAAATCAGAACAAATATGCATACGAGCAAAAACCATGGATCTAACTTGCACATTCATATGAAATATAATAGAAATTACCTATCTAAACTTGCTATATTAGATCCTAGGGTGATCTACATGAAAATGAACTTACCAATGCATGGATCTAAGGAAAAACACTTGAAGTTGATGAAAAACATGATCTACTACCCATACACTTTATTGAATCCATGCGAGAGATGTAATCCACTCACCGATTCTCCAATACAAGCTAAAATGATAGAAATAAGAATCCAGACAGCAAACACCTTCCACCAAACACCTTGATCCGATGAATCCTTGCTTCAATTGATGTGCATCTATCCTCAAATAGTGTAGATCTATGATTTCCCTCCTTGGATTTGGATTTTTAATGGTGGAAAGATGTTAGAGGAAGAAGGAGATCAATGCCTCCAAATGAGAGAATGGGAAAGTAAACCTTTTCCCTCCACTCTCACCCCCTATTTATAGGATTCCACCAGCCCACTAATGGGCCTTTCCAATTCATCCCATTAGACTCTCCAAGCCTGAACAGCCAATTGAAAAAACCTTAAAACAATAATTTCTCCCAAACCGCTGAGCCAAATCTTTAATGTAACCACTCTACGGAAAGACAATCATCAATTCCTTTCCAATGGAACATGTCTCACCCTCTGATTCGGCCTGAGTCAGAAGTTATGCCCTGTACGAGACTGACAGGGGAAAAATGCTCACAAACAAAATCGGTAAAAATTATGGATATGTCTCACATCCCCGTAAGCAACATATTAAAATATGAGAATGATCTGACCCTCAGGGAATAAAATAAAAATATTTTACGATCTTCTGATATGTAAAAACGCGGGTTATTACACTATATGCCAAAAGTCTGAGATGACTTCTGCAGTAATTTCGAGCTGTGGACTCAGTACGTTTATTTGTGAATTTTAAGGGGCAATTTGGGAAATTGCCAAAGATTAAATAATCTCCCCTATATAAACTATCCTCGAATTCAAAGAATAATTAACAGATTAATAATGTTTATTTTAATTAGAGTTTTGACAATTCTTATCTCTATAATATCAAAATTTTCTGGTGAAATTTGATCTTTGTATTCAATGTCATATACTTTTATATTGGTATATAATATAAGTTCTCTCTAAAAGTGGACACGCACTAATAAGATGTTAGTGCAACCAATATAAATCGCTGCGTGATTAATTTTTATTATTGCGTTATTATATCTTTTTTATGATTGTGATTGGTTGTTGGATTTGGTTTAGATTGTTTTGGGATACTGTTTGATTTTTTTGATCTTTTACCACGATCTGATCTTCTGTTGTGTTTGAAGATTTGATTTGAGTGGTTTTGAGTCGAAATTCTCTACAACAATGGGTATAAGAGTTTTGGTGTTGGTAGATAGTTATAGAAATGCCAGAATCATATTCAAATAGTACCTTAATAGGTAGTCCTAATGGTGTTACTCCTTATATACGTGAATCATATGCAGTTACTGGATCACAATTGGTTATTGACAAGTGTAATGACGATAATGACATTGAAAATTAACAATGGAAGATGAAAGCTGAGTCCATCGTATGGTGTTTGATACACATTTATTGCCAACTGACATATCAGATATAGAGAGAAAGAGGAAATGGAAGAATGGGCATTCACTACGCTTCAATTTGCATTGAGGGAGAATGTTATCTTCGAAATTAATGGTGAGACGACTACCAAAGAAAATTGGGACACATTGGAGGAATTATATATGAAGAAGTCACTCACAAATTGGTTAATCTTGTTGTGAACGTTCATTACATACGATATGAAGGAACTTCGCTAAAGGCGCACTTAAATGTGTTTGACGATTTGCTAATGAAGATGAGGGCAGTAGATTTAAAAATTGAGGAAGAACAAAAGATGATGATATTATCGTATTTTGGCCAGACTTTTATATGCTTTTCTCTAATAGTTTGATCTATGACCGAGATATATTGACTCTTGATGAAGTCAAAACAAATTTCTTAGTGAGACTACAGAAGTATCTCTTCAGGAAAACTAGATTCTTTAGGATGCAAGATCATTATTGAGAGTAATAGCTTGAGGGTTTATGAAGGGTACTAGGACACATGGTGTGTATTTTCTTTAAGGATTGATTACAGAATGTGAAAATTATTTGTACGTTTGATAGTACGCGTGCCTTGGATTCGACACGTTGTGGTATTTGAGATTGGGTCATGTCTCGGAGGGGAGTTTCAATATTCTTCGTAGAAGGGAGATAACTAATGGAGAGAGATTCAATAAGCTAGAATTTTGTGAGGAATTTGTCATGGGTGAAGAAAATAAGGGTATCATTCGATGAATGATAACTTGATTCAAAGGGAATTTCTGAATATGTGCACATGGATGTTTGGGGACTAGCATCAGTAGCTTCTTTGGAAGGAGAAAGATATTAGATTTCTTATGTTGACGGTTTTTCTTGGAAAGTATGAGTGTATGTAATGAAGACTAAGTTAGAGGCATTTGCAAAGTTCAATGAATCGAAGGTCCTTGTTGAGATGAGAATGTAAGTTTTGAAGTTACTTAGTTTTTACAATGGCATAGAGTTTTTGAAGAGTTTATGGAATTTGTCAGTATCATGGTATTCAAAGGCATTTTAGTACATCGAGAGATCCGCAACCTAATGTAGTAGCGGAAAGAATGAACCGAGCTCCACTAGAGAAAGCTCAATGCTTGAGATCGACATCGAATATGTCGAAGCGATTTTGGGCCAAAGCTTTGTCAGCCGCAGTCCATATTGTTAGTTGAGTTCCGTTCTCGGCTATTGATAATAAAATCCTGGAGGAATTGTGAAAGGAAAAGAACATTAACTTAAGTTATCTTCGTGTATTTTGCAGTCTAGTTTATGTGCATGATCCAGGAAATGATAAGCTTGAGGATAGAACTTTCAAGGGAATTTCGCATGGTCATATGGACGATGTAAAAGAAATCGGATTTGGAATCTAGAAACGACGAAGGTTGTGAATTCTCATTATGCCACTTATGACGAGTCGTCTTTATTCATGGAGAATGGAAGCTTATCATATGTTTCAGATTTGGTTCATGGAGAATCAAAGAAGGAAATCATTACCACTTTTAGGCCTAGGGTAGAGTAATCGAAGATGCTTGTGAGAAGGTAGCTGATGATGATACATCATATGGTCTACATGGTTGCTATAGTGATGCTGGTAATGCACATGACAGTAGGAAGACTCATTTCAAGGTGGAGCTGAAGGAAGACTGGATCAAGGAATTGCTAGTTGTGTTGATCGACGTACAATATGACCACTTGAAAGGTATGGTGATTGATAGCTCTTGTAATAATTTAGATATGCTCTTCATGTAGTCTGATAAGAGCCTATGGATCTTGATGGCGTCATGGGTTCGAGTGATACCTCGAAGTGGATTTGTGCTATGGAGGAAGAAGTGTACTCGTAGATGAAGAATCAAACTTGAGAGTTGGTTCAGCTTCCTAAAGGAAACCATGCTATTGGGTACAAATGTATATATAATGTGAAGACTATGGAAGACACAAAACTAAGCTAGTGGAAAAGGGTTTGCACATAAGAAAAGGAAGGAGTATAATGAAATTTTTGCACCGGTTTTGAGACATACTTCTATCCAGATCTATGCAGTTAAATCCTCGCTAAAGCCTATCAAAATTTCCGCTATAGCCCATTGTGCCCTTCAACCTCTATGTTATTTCTATTTAGCGTTGTTGAACAGTAGATCTGCTTTATGCTCGCTATTTTCCATTGCACCACTAAATCAATGCTTTATAGCACTCGCTTTAGCATTATTAATATGAAAACTTGATTTGACTAGTTCTCTTTTAAAACAAATCAATAAAATTAGTGTAAAAAGATAATTTTCACACATAAGTATCTAACATATGGTAGAAATCTATTCTAATCATCAATTCTAATGCGCATAACCATGATACTCTTTGATTTTATTATACAAGATTAATATATATTATTTTCTTCCACACAAATGACGTGAGAATGATAATTAATAATTTTTGAAATACTTATTTTTACATCTAATATACCTTTTTGCACTTCCGTGACATCCTTGCAATTTCCCTGTTTTATCCCCGCTATACCTTTTTGTGCATCCACCGCTATAAAACCACTGGTGCTTTAACTACACATATCCAGATATTACTTGCCATAGTTTCTATTTACAACTTGGAGTTAAAGTAACTTGATGTGAATATGTAATGTCTCGACTTTTTCAACCATTTTAAATTCATTTTAATAAGGAATTAAAATGAGATTTTTATTTAAATTCAAAACTCAAGAGATTCTTGAAACAAATATATATGTATAAGCATATGTATGTAATAATATTATAATATATATACTTGATTAAATCTTTGATTTGAAAAGATAAAACAAGTATAAAATATTTATATAGAAATCCTAAGAAATAATTCCTATGAAGAGTAAATACTTCATAGTGATATTTTAAAAAAGCAAGGATGTTAAAATAAAAAGACTTATAACATAAAAGAAAAGAGAATTTGTTCACTTGGAAAATAAAGAAGGACTTTGGAATAAAAACACCATAACATGAATACTTATGCCATCGGCTACAACATAAACACTAGCATATAAAAAAACATTTGTTTTTTATCAAAATAAATATCTTGGAACAAAAGTCACATATGTAAGGACAAAACATTTAATGAAAGATACCTTGAATAATAAACTAGGATTACATAAACCATACTCTAAAAACCTAAAGAAAATATCCAACAAATAAAGACAAGGGAAACAATTTTTATAACACATTAAAAACTAAAGATGAATCCTAGCATTTAATGAAAGTAAGGTGAAACCTTGTAGAAGGGACAACCTAGTACTCTCTCATTGGCTAGGAACCTAAGTAAGACAAATTTCCATGCATGTTCTCCTTAAAAATATGGCCGTAGGGACTAGAGAAAAGGGGTAAGGCTTAGGGGATTTTTAATGTGGACACATGTGCAGAAAATTATTTGTATAAAGCATGAAAACCACTATAAATATATCAAAGATCTCACACCTTTTTTCTCATAAACAAAACTGAAACTTCCTACTAAAATATGAGGACATTTTCTGGAATCTTGGATAGCATTTTGGTGAGTGAAACACCTTTAAAATTCTATGTTTAAAACATTTCTGTAAACAGTTTTTGTTTACTAAGTTAAACTGCCAAGTTTTGATTGATCGCTGTCTGTTACTGTCGACAAGTAAAACATGATGTTAGATCGTCCAGATTACATCCTTATAAACCGATCTCTCCTGTAGTGTGTATCATAGAATGCTTGTGTAAGTTGATTTGATGATTCCCAGTATTTAGTAGAACTTTATTATGCTCTATAAAATACAGAACATTTACATTTTGATTTCCAGAAATGAATAAACATGTTGCTTCATATTTGATTGATGAAAACCATACTAAAACATATCACACACATAAAAATGGGATTAAAGAAAGGATATGCAAAAAGCTGGTCTGTTTAAAACAGAAAATATAGTCACTCTCTGTAATGAGAATTCAAAGTGATTTTTCAAGTGTTATAAAAACTCGTTTGAATTATATAAATGTAATCACTGATCGAAATGATGATTTTTAAGATGAAAATCATGATTTTTAGTAATGTCAAGCTCGAGAATGATGAGGATGGACGGAAAATAAGTTTGGGTGAAATTCCGGCGATGGGCGTCGGTGAACTCTAAGGCGAAGGGAGGGGAGGAGCATGGGGGTTCGGGGATCATCAGAAAAATATAAATTAAATTTTCAAATGGAAAGATTGTGAGAACAAATCGAAAATAGGGTTTATTACTATGTTAGTGGGTTCGATTTTCATCGCTGGACTATTCACCAAGGCGGCGACTGGAGCGGTGCGGTCGTGGGGGGATGGCTTCGTCGGTGACCCACGGTGGCGTGGCAGGAAGCGGACGGGTTCACATGGACGAGGTGAAGCATGGGGACAAGTTTCCTGTATAAGTTCATTTTCGATCAAGAGGAGGAGGATGGTGATTTCACTGTAGCGTCGGAGAAACCACGATCTGATGGATGGATGTCGACCTGGAGATGAAGCGCGACTTGTTGGGATAGGTGCGGTGGCTCCTCGTCGCGTCGAGGTGGTGTGCACATGCACCACTGTGCACTGATTTATGAACGAGACTAAAGTACCAAGTCTGGTACTTGGCATTTGCCAAGTCCTGTGCCTTGGCATTCCCAAGGCATGGTACTTTGGCACTTCCCAAGTCCAGTGACTTTGGCAGTGCTAAAGCCTGGTACTATGGCAGTGCCAAAGCCTGGCACTTTGACAGTGCCAAGACCAGTACTCTGGCATTTGCCAAAGACGATATTTTGAAATTTTGCAATCCGGTACTTCGGTTAAACGATGTTTTTAAATTTAAAAATAGTTTTAAATTTAAATGTGAAATAAAAATAAATAAATAAATTAAAAAGAAGAGTTTTATTTAATTAAGCAGAAGGCAAGTGGAAAGTAACAGAAGTAGATCAAACCGACGAGTTCGACTGTAGAAGTTCGCTCAGTTTGAAATATAAATAATACGTGAATAAATAATTTAAAATTTATTATTTAAATTATTTATAAATTAAATAATCATAAAGAAATAAATAAAAAGGAAAGGGAAAAGTTTGAAAACATCGCCCGAGCAGAAAAAACCAAAGAAAGGAATATACAGTGTGCGAAGTACGGGCATTTCCAAATGATGAACAAAACACTGTTAAAACCATGTACACCTCAACCGATTATTTTTAAAGAATAATTTAACTATTCTGAGGTAAACCAGATAAGCAAACACTGTTTGTAAAAAGATAATTAATCTATAACGGAGTAATACTCCTAATTTAAACTGGTAAATATTTATCGACTGTAAAAGATTTTCGTACATCGTTCGAAGAGTCCGGAATAAACATTTCCACTTCGATTCGAAGTATACGACGCATATCAGAATGCTGAAGCCAACAAGATGCTAGCGTTAATTTAAAATAAGTTTTTGGTTTGTTCAGTCCTAGAACAAACTCGAATGGACGAGTGTCTGACAACGTATGTCAGTCAAATTTTACACATCGAATTTACGTAAGTATATTACATTGGTAGCGGAGGAATTCGTTTCTCTTAGCTTTATTACCTGTAATATATTTGGGTAATCGAATGGGTATTCCTGACGGATAGGACGATGTGACATTTAAAGCATGTAAAGAAAATATTTGTCAGATGAGAAAACGTGACCTCAAAACTTCACAACCCGGAAGTAACAAAAGTTGGGCTAGGCAGCATGGCTAGTTGGGTCATACCCAAGCAGGGTATATTACCACCATCTAGAGGACTTCCTTATTTTACTTCTTAAATCTAGTTCGCTGCTGTAGCATTCGGAAACGGTAAATCGAGCTCAACCGAAGGAGTGATAATATATTTGTCACACTCAAGCTAAATGAGTGGACGGTCATGTGTGCTAGGTTACAAGATGTTCTTGTTGAACCCCAGTGTATCCTCTCTAGAGTAGACTGATCGGTGGGTGCTCCCATACCATGTCTGTTGGAATCCAAACTCCAATACGCGCTCTGCGACTTTTAAGATTTTATACTATATACGTGAACGTGAGATGCAAGCGTTTCACTAGATTTTTATTTATCTGATACGAACTATCATAATATCAAACGTTTTGATATAAATTACCTGGTCATTTCCTATATGCCAGTTATGGTTTGACCTAGTGCTTCTAAAGTAAAAACATGGATCAACATGAGAACCTTGACACTTATTTCCCTGTTTACAATTTTAACTATGTTTCCTCACACCAGTCCCCTGACTAACCCAGAGTTTATTTCTGTGTTTCTTAAACTCTTGGGTACTCATAATATTATTATGAGTAGACAAGTAATTTCATGTAAGGCAAGTGGAACATGATGCAATACAAGTTCAAGACCCTAGTAGCTTATATGTTTTAGTTACCCAGTTTGAGTATCTATGGTATTGTATAATTATGTTGTTGAACCATGATGATGATGTATTGTACTCTGATGTATCAGACCTTCTGATGTAATATATAAGTATTTGTGAAATTCCGCTGTGATATTCTGATAACTTCTTACTCTTCTATTCTATAAGTTCTACCTTTTCTATCTCATCTTCTAAATTCTATCAATAATGACACGGTTTTTCAAGGCATGGAAAATCGCGCCGTTACAGTTGGTATCAGAGCTTAGGATTTCTGAACACCTAGACTATAAGTTAGTTCTGAGAGAGCGTATTTCTATAAAAACCATATAGTATAGGACGACCCTAGCTTTAATGTAGGTTATCCCTAAGACTGTTTTACCAATGAGTATTAACTCTCAAACCATATACTCAGGAAATTGACAATGAGTTCTCAAGCAAGGCGAGGCCGAGGAGCAAGTAGGGCAACTACGACCAATGGGCACACTGTTAATCGGACCCAAGTGGATACGGCTGAAGTAGTCCAAGCTCAAATACAGCCGAACTTTGCTATGATTTGCAAGAACTACACTACTCTAGAGGAAGAACTTTTAAGGGAACGGAATCTCTGGTTGACGTACAAGCATGGATTAGATCATGTGAAAAGATTTTTAAGGGATTAAAGTTGGATGACGAGTACAAACGTCTCCTAGCATCATGGAATCTGGAGGGAGCCACAGCTATCTGGTGGGATGCCCAGACTACAAATGCTCCAGAAAAGGATTTTAGTTGGGCTATGTTCAGAGAATCTTTTGAAGCTCAGTATCTGCCAACAACTGGGAAAACTAGGATGTACCGAGATTTCATCGACCTGAAACAAGAAAGCATGACTGTCACTGAGTACGAGAACAAGTTCAATGCACTATCAAACTTTGGACCAGAGTTGGTAAATACCTCACTGAATAAAAACGAAATTTTCATAGCTGGATTAAAGGATAGTCTTCAAGGCCGTATGATGGGGCATCTAAAAGATCCATTTGTTGAACTCGTGGATTTAGCTCTCAGGTATGAAGCCCTGTATGCTAAAAACCCAACTGCAGCAAAGGCTCAGACTGGAGAAGCGAGTGGAGGGAATACCCAGAAAAGGAAGTTTAACCCTGACTGGAAGGATTACAAGAACCAAAGAAAGAATGTTCAACAGAAAACTGAAGAGGGGCATCGCTACCACCTTAGAGTAGTATTAGAAACTCTGAGGAAAAATGTGTTGAAAGCCAAATTTTCAAAATGTCATTTTTGGAAGTCTGTAGTGAGATTTTTGGGGCATATTGTAAATGGAGATGGATTATCGGTAGACCCTGTTAAAGTTGAATCCGTACAACAGTGGAGGCAACCTCGTACACCAACCGACGTTTGAAGTTTCCTAGAATTAGCGGGATGTTACCGAAGATTTATTCCAAATTATTCTAAGATATCGTCCCATCTGACGAAATTGACGAAGAAAAACCAGAAGTTTGTTTGGACCCCGAAATGTGAAGAATCTTTTCTAGAATTAAAAGAACAGTTAACCAAAGCACAAGTCTTAGCAGTTCCCGATGGAACAAGCAAATTTGAAGTTTACACTGATGCTTGTGGAACTGTATTAGGAGCTGTGTTGATGCAGAACCGTCGTGTAATTGCATATGCAAGTAGGCAATTAAAGATACATGAGAAGAATTATGCAACTCACGATCTGGAGTTATTGGTCGTTGCTTTTGCAATGAAGATATAGAGGCATTATCTTATGGGTGGAAAATTCGAACTTTTTACAGATCATAAACCTTTGAGGTACTTATTTTCCCAAAAGGATTTAAATTTGAGACAACAACGATGGTTAGAATTTCTTGCAACGTATGATTTGGATATCATTTATACATCCGACAAAGCAAATGTAGCAGCAGACGCTTTGGGTAGAAATGCGATTCTATCCCTATTGGAAGTCACACCGACTCTCCAAGAAAGGATTATGAGCAATCAGAGAAGAGATGCCAAACTAGAGAAGATCATCCAAGGAGTCATGGATGGAAAGGAGTCTGATTTCGAGTTAGATAACCGAGGAGTGTTAATAATTAACAATAGATTATGTGTTCCAGATGTGGATGGATTGAGGCAAGGAGTTCTGAAAGAATGCCATGCATCGAGGTTGAGCATCCATCTGGGAATTCATAAAATGAATAACGATATGAAACGAGTATTCTGGTGGCCAGGGATGAAGAAGGATATTACAACCTTCGTAAATGAATGTTTGTGTTGTCATCAAGTGAAAGGAGATCATCAAAAGACTGCTGGACTATTACGATCATTAGAAATACCCAACTGGAAGTGGGAAATGATATCGATGGATTGCCAAGGACAAGAAAAGATTTGAAGGAATTTGGGTAATTGTCGATCGGCTGACAAAAAGTGCGCATCTTATTCCAGTAAAACCGACACGCACAACCGCATCTCTAGCCGAAGTTTTCATGAGGGAGATTGTACGATTACATGGAGTCCCAGCAAGCATTGTAAGCGATTGAGATCCCATCTTTACCAGTAAATTTTGGGAGGCATTGCAAAGGACTTTGGGAACGAAATTGAATCTCTGTACATCTTACCATCCTCAAACGGACGGCCAGACTGAGAGAGTAAACCGGATATTGGAGGATTTGTTAAGAGCGTGTATTCTAGATTTTGGAGGATCATGGGAAGATCATCTACACTTGGTGGAGTTCGCTTATAACAATAGTTACTAGGCAAGTATACATATGGCACCCTACGAAGCACTGTATGGAAGACCTTGTAAAGCACCAGCATGCTGGATTGAATCCGGAGACAAATTAGTACTTGGACCGAACATGATCCGAGAAGCCACAGAGAAGGTGGAGTTGGTAAAGTTAAGAATGAAAGAAGCCCAGGATCGAAAGAAAAGCTATGCTGATCAAAGGCGAAGAGATCTTGTATTTGAGATAGGAGATCTGGTATTTATAAAGATTTCACCGATGAAAGGAGTAGGGAGATTTGGAAAACCCAGAAAATTAACTCCGCGATATGTTGGACCTTTCCGAGTTCTGGAGAGAATTGGTTTTCTAGCTTATAGAGTGGAGTTGCCAGAACATATGGCAGGGATTCACAACGTACTCCATGTGTCTCATTTGAGGAAATGTTTGCACGATCCGTCTTTAATTCTGGAACCATCTGTTCAGCATGAAATAGAAATTGAACCAGATTTGACAGTGATTCGACGACCATTTCGTATTATCGATAAAGAAGAAAAGAAACTTCGTAACAAAGCAGTAAGTCTGCTAATGATTCAGTGGAGCGATAATCCAAAAGACTGCACGTGGGAGACAGAGAAACATATCAGGAAATTATACCCGGATTTTTCTTCAGATAAGCATGTTTACTAGTTGGTTGTTTAGATGAAATTAAACCTTGGACTTCTTCATTTCTATGAGCCTTGGTATGTACATTTGTTGATTCAGTTTATTAGGACTTATGAGCTCCCTTGCTATGATTCTATCATTGATGAGTTCTATTTCCTTGTTTACTTTCCAGATGACACCGCTAATGAAGACCACAACTAGTAAAAGACTCACCCCATACCAGACCGAGAGATTGCTAGCCAAGAGAGAAAGGGTAGGAGATTCTGAAGACATTAGAGAGAGGACACCGAGTGAAGATGAGCGTATCCAAAGGACATCGGAGGAGTCAAATGTCAGTAGAGAAGAACCCATGGAGCAAGAAGCAGACAGCTAGGATCCCTCAGAGGAAGATGACATACTGATGATCGAGACAGGTTTTGGAGATAGGGATGGTGATGATGAAGAAGAATACGAAGAGGAAGAGGAGGTTGTTCCTGAGACACCGGTCGCTGCCATGGGAGGACAGCCAGAGGAGTTTGACGACCCAGTTTTAGCGATATGGATGAGATTTGAGCAGGAAATTTTTGAGTATCATGTAGTGGGAGGATGGGTAGAGATCTTTGGAGATTATGGTTATCCCACAATTCTGGTGTACATGATTCCACCAGTGGAAGTTATAGAGATTTCTGACGACGAGGAAGAGGAACAAGCTAATCAAGGGATCCTGGAGGTTGCAGAGCCATCAGATGATGAGGATGAAGTGGTGGAAGTTGTAAACATCACAGATGACGAGTGGATTGTGATTGATAGTGACTTAGAGGAGTAGAGAGGAGTGATGTGTTGGACTATCAATATATTATGTAGCCTACAACTTGAAGTAGTCAAGTATAGCCTAGTTATGTGGTATGTTATGTATGTCTGGTACGCGTATGAAACTGATGTATAATTATAGTGTACTGAGTAGTAGTGATATGAAGTATCGTCTTTTGGGAAAAATTCTTTCTATCTTTCTTACTTAAATTTCGGGGACGAAATTCTTATAAGGGGGGTGGACTGTAATGTCCTGACTTTTTCAACCATTTTAAATTCATTTTAATAAGGAATTAAAATGAGATTTTTATTTAAATTCAAAACTCAAGAGATTCTTGAAACAAATATGTATAAGCATATGTATGTAATAATATTATAATATATATACTTGATTAAATCTTTGATTTGAAAAGATAAAACAAGTATAAAATATTTATATAGAAATCTTAAGAAATAATTCCTATGAAGAGTAAATACTTCATAGTGATATTTTAACAAAGCAAGGATGTTAAAATAAAAAGACTTATAACATAAAAGAAAAGAGCATTTGTTCACTTGGAAAATAAAGAAGGACTTTGGAATAAAAACACCACAACATGAATACTTATGCCATCGGCTACAACATGAACACTAGCATATAAAAAAACATTTGTTTTTGATCAAAATAAATATCTTGGAACAAAAGTCACATGTAACACCCCACGTCCGTTAGTGTCACTCACAAAGGGAATGCACTAAGTTCTGTGGAGCATTTAGGGTAAAAGATGCAGATAAATTACAAGACAGACAGAAATTAAACAACAGAAAATAAAACTTTGCTTTATTGATAAAATAGTTTGTACAAAGATTTCTTTACAATATCAGAGTGTCATCTGTCTTACAAAATAAAGAAGCATATTTATGTTCCCCAATGTAGCAAGAACCAGCCATAGCATCTGAAAAGAGAATCCAAGCAAAACTTCGACAAATCTTCAAGCTGGGAAAGGGTGACAGTCCAACTTAACCTAAGTTATACTATTCCCTCCTTTACTACCTGGGGGGGGGGAACGGAAGACAAGAAGACGAAAGAAAAACAGAGTCAGACATAAAGCCTGAGTAAGTTCAGTAACTTCTGGCATGTGAACTTTAAGAAACAGAATGACATGAATTAACTGAATACAAGATTACACCATGACGATAGGGTCAACAAGATTAGGCAAGGTAGTCACAAGATATGCTAAGATAAAATAAACTGGAAACGCTCTAATACTTTCGCCGCTTCGCTATTTCCTGGTTATACTGGTTTCTATATCTCTGCACCGCCTATCTAGTGTCCCAACTAGTAATGATAACGTGATCCCAATCCCTGTATCTTCCATTGCCTTCCGGCATACATTCATTATTTATTACCTAGATCAAATCTAGGGTTTTCTATCAAGTGCTTTCTAGATTTAACTAGAGTCTACACTATCTGCTGAACGCTTCTCGGATTCAGGATTTATGCCACCTAGTCCAACTAGGGATTATGCTACCTGTCGAACGATGCCCCCAAGTCTAGGACACACTACCTAGAGTGGTATATGTTCCTATACTTCCCCACGCATGTATAGCGAATCGTTATCGCTTATCTAGATGCACATGTCCTGTAATGTGCGGTCTCCTGTGACAGGGCAAATCAAGGAATACAGAACTCGGTCGGGAGCTTTCAGATATCTGCCGATGCAGATGCTAAGGTCTGTTTTTATTCCAGTTGCTATGGTCCCACTTGACCCCTCCCTCAACTAATGAAAGGCACACCTTGTAAAATGAGAACTATACGCCGGCCCCCGGTGCCCCTCTATCCTATGGCCATTGTAACAACCCGAATTTTTAACAACGTGTAAAGATAAGAATCAAGGCAGAATTTAATTTTATAATTTGAATCAAGGGAAACGGGCTGTGCCATTGCGTTCGTCTCGGAAAAATACGCGAAATAGAGTCCGAGTTTTCGAAAATCGGAGTCCGTATGACCCAGTTATGGCCCATAGAAGTTTTCAGAAAAATCCAAGTTAAAAAATAGTTCGAAAATCAAATCTGGAGCCAAACAAGACTGGGAGGGAAAATTCCCGCCCAAGCCCCAGGTCGACTGGGGTGTCGACTGGGGAGTCGACACGCCCAGGGGTAGGTTGACTGCCCAGTCGACACGGGTGCCGGCCTGGGTGGTCCGGCCACTTTGGCCTGGTGCACCTGCTGAGGGTTTTGGGTCATGTTTTAGTGCCTGTGACGGATTTTATGGTTCAGATCTATCCTAGGGTTAATCTAAGGGCCTAAACTAGTCCTAATCTCTATAAAAACACCCCTAAGCCTACCCTAAACCCTCACAAATCACTCATGCCACGAAGTGCTGCCCAAATGTCGATTGATCATGGCCTCCATCTCCAATTCCTAGAGACTATGCATTCAAACTAGATCCGAATCAAAAGGTGCAAGCTTCCTATGTTAAATCGAGGGTATATCAATGTTGCTACGCAAATTTCATGACGATTCTTCAACAAAGGAGCCACCTTTCTTCGTCAAGACGATTCATGCTCCTAGCCCTCTTGCCACGCTATGTAAGTTCTAGCTACTTCTAGATCTAAACGGTAGTTTTAATGATGGCATGGAATAAAACGAGATTAAACTAAGTATGCTAGCCTATATGAACCTTGTCATGCCTCTTTTGCTTGAACCTATGACTTTTGGCTATGCTTAGTGACTAAATCATGCCACTTATGTTATGTTTAACTTAGTCCATCATGAAAGATTGAACCTTTACTTACGGAATGTTGGCATGAATACTTGAAACCACTTTGACTTGTGAAATATGTACATGAATATGACTTGGGGCTTATGCATGTAAATGAACCCAAACCCCCCCTTATGATATCATGCATGTTTGTGGCTAATCTCGTTGTGACATTATGCATGTTTGAGGCCAAAAAACCCTTATGATGCTATGCATATTTTGAGGCCAAACCCCTTATGATACCATGCATGTTTGTGGCCAATCCCTTTTTGGCATCGTGCATGTTTTGAGGCCAATATGTAGCATAGTATCCTTACTATGTTGACTCGCTTTTACTTGGGTTGGAAACACGATTTGGGGTAGGTTAGACGAGCGTGATTATGACATGATAATTTGACATGGGATTTCATGAAAATATGACATTCATGATACACCTAAATGTGGACATGACATATGGGGTAAACATGGGACTTGAAACTAGACACGTATGGGTTGTAAGTGTAATATGACACTAGACCAAACATGAAAGTGGCCAACTCGAGGTTGGGTTGAGTTTGTAGCATAAATCTACCCGGACCCGCCCGGCTTAACTAGTGGCTACAAACAATAGGACCCAATGTGAGTAGTTGGTCATATAGCACTTAAAACCCGAGGTTAGACTAGGTTGTGGTGTAAAGCTACCCGGACCCGCCCGGCTTAACTAGTAACCACAACAAAGTCTAATGTGAGAGGTTGGGGTGCATTAATCTAATTAATGCCACATGAAAAGGTTAAGTAATTTTGACTAGTGACACTTAACCGATATGACACGAATGGGTAGGTTAAGTTAAACCGGACTTGATTTCTTAATGACACTTAACCATATAAGACAATTAGGGGATGGGGATAAGTAATTTACACTTAACTAATCCGACTTGGTAATTAGATGGGGTTAAGTGACTTAGACTTAACTAATCTAAACACGGTAATTAGATGGGGTTAAGTAACCTACACTTAATTAATCTAAACATGGTAATTCGATGGGGTTAAGTTAAACACTTAACCAATCTAAACTTGGTAATTCAATGAGGTTAAGTAACCAATACTTAACCAACTTAACATGATAATTTAATGGGGTTAAGAAACTTATACTTAACCAATTATACATGATGATTTGATGAGGTTAAGTAACCTATACTTAACCAATCTAATATGCGGATCTGATAGGGTTAAGTCACAAGACCTTTTGAATATACTTAACCATTGTAATACGATTAGTGGATGGGGTTAAGCTAACCCATACTTAACCAATCCGACTCGATAATCTGATGGGATTAAGATAATCTATGCTTAATCAATCTAACACGATAATCTGATAGGGTTTAGACAAACAAATACTTAACCAATTTGACTTGATAGGGTTAAGTCATGAGCTTCTTGGTATACTTAACCAACTTGTAGGGCTAAGCCTTGAACTTAAATACTTAGCCAATCTTGACATGATTCGTAGGCGGGTTAAGTCATGAACTTGAATGACAACACTTAACCCATTAGACAAAACCCTAGCTCAGGGGACTAGGTTGAAAATCATAGTTAACAAGGATAGCGGGAAGAGAAGCTAAGTGGTAAACCTTAGTTAAGGATAACTAGGTAATAATTATTAGTCAAGGAAATTGGACCAGTTCACAGATAGATGAGTAACCCGATACGGTAGGTCATCGCTTGAACACACGTTGAGGAGCGAATTATCTAACATAGATAAAGGCTCCAACGAACTGGGTGACGAAGCGGTAGCTTCGGGGGACGTGAGGATACCCTTGGTATCCCTCTGTGAGGTTGCAGATGATCCGCCTGGGCTCACAGAGGTTAAGGTCTGCGGTAGAAGAACCAAGAGTATGCCTTGGTTGCTGTGCGAGCAACCTAAAGACGGGGATGGATTAGCGTGGAGTCGACGATACTTGATTTTTGCCTTGGATAGCGCGTCGTCGACTACCTACCATCTTTAGTCAATCGTGTACGTACGGAAAGGCAGAGAACTCCCAACAGACCATATACTTGCTATCGAGTTATGGGTGAGGTTGGCCAATAGGAAAGTGGGGCTATAGTGGGGCCGGGATGTAGTTCTCATACATGATTTTTCTTGGATTGCCTTTCAGTAGTTGAGGGAGGGGTCACGTAGGACCATAGCCACGGATACAAAAACAGACCTTGATATCTGCATCGGCAGATGACTTAAAGCTCCCGATCGAGTTCCGTATTTCTTGATTTGCCCTGGCACGGAACTCGGATGGCACATTGAGATACATGTGCGTCTAGACATGGAAAACGATTCACGATACATACGTGGGATAAAGGGCGTGGTTGACGGGTGGCATAATCCCTAGTGGCCCTAGGTGGCTTGAACCCAAATCGAGACACGGAAACGTTCATTAGTAGCATAATCCCTAGTGGTCCTAGGTGGCATAAATCCTAAGTGAACACGCGATAGTTCATGGTAAGAAAACATAACCAGATCAAGGGTAGCAGTCCAAAACAACGTCAAGGATAAAATGGTACTACGTTGAGGTGATATAGATTTACATGGGAAAGCCCGTACGGCCTACTGCAAAGGACTGAACTTATACATGGAAAGAAACATACGAGTTGGGAAAACCTACATATGCTATATATTAGGTTGACATGGACCATTACATGACATTGGGCAAGGGACATTCATAGTTAACACATGACGCGGGTTGGGATACTAGTACGAGAGGTGCGGAGCAAATATACATGATAAATACCTTGGGATGTTATACATGATAGATACCGTGGGATGTTATACATGATAGATACCTTGGGATAGTATACTTGATAGAAACCTGACGATGTGATACCTTGATTTATCTTGACACCGTAGTTTATCATGATACCTTAGTTTATCTTGCTACAGTAGTTCATCCGGTTATCTTGGTTTAGCTTATCTATCTTGTCGTCATCCTTATGTTTACTTTCAGTTTACGCATGTCATGTTCCCTTTACCTGTTTTTATACTGGAAGTAGATAGGACTTACCAGTCTTTATGACTGACCCCGTTTTGTTTCGCCTCTTTGTCTTCCGTTCCCCCCCCCCCAGGTTTTCAGGGAGGAAACACTGTTATTTAGTTCGGACTTCCTCTGCTTGAAGGTCATCATGCATGGCTTGGACTTTTCTTGGCTATGGCTACCTTACTGTTTTACTTGGGGAATAATTTATGAAATGGTTTATGCTTCTTTACTATTGCAAGACAGGTTTTGATGTATTCTGATGTAAAAGGCTTTTGACCTTAATATTTTATAAGGTAATGAAATTTGCTTTACTTCCGCTGTTTTATATGTTTAGTCTTGTAATATTTCTGTGCATGTTTACCTCGATAATGCTTCACCAAACCTAGTGCATTCCCTATGTGAATGACCCTAGCGGAGGTGGGGTGTTACAGCCATCCTCACCCATAACTAGATAGCAAGTATATGGACTTTTGGAGTTCTCCGCCTTTCCGCTTCACGTATCTCGATTGACTCAAGATGGATGGTAGACGATGAGTTGCTATCACATGGCTACCGTTTTCTCGCCGAATCACGCTGGTCCATCCTGGTCTTTAGGTTGCCATGTATTGCAACCAAGGCATACCCCTAGTTCTTCTACGCAGACCTTAACCTCTGTGAGCCCAGGAGGATCATCTGCAGCCTCACAGAGGGATACCAAGAGTACCCTCACGTCCCCTCGAAGCCTCGGGCTTCGTAACCCAATTCGTTGGAGCCTTCTTTCTACTCAGACGGACATTCGCTCCTTCCTGTGTTATACTAAGAATTACTACTTAGTTTTACTAACTAAGATTTACCACTTAGTTTCCAGAATCGTTGTTTTCTTAACTAAGGTTTACTACTTAGTTCCCTTTTCCGTCAATTTGGATTGGTTAAGTGTCATTACTCAATTCAAGCCAACTTAACCCTCTTCATTCATCCTGTTATACTGGTTAAGTGTTATCAGTAATTCATGTTGACTTAACCCCACCACAAACCAAGTAATATTGGTTAAGTATTTCTTATTACTTAATCCTACCCATTCACCCTGTATTGATTAAGTGTTCCTATTTAACTTAACCTTGCCCGTCTGTCTTAACTAACATGTTATTAATGGTTAAGTATTATCCCTTCATGTTTAGACTTAACCCTATTCTTTTATCAAAATCTGATGGTTAAGTGTTCAAGTTTACTTAACCCTACGGTCAAGCCCAGATAACATATCAAATTGGCTAAGTGTATTTACTTAACCCCAACCTCTAGTCTAGTTAACATGTTAATTTGGCTAAGTGTATTAACTTTACTTAACCCCTACAAATCTTGTCTTGTTATCATGTGAAGTTGGTTAAGTGTCCCTATGAACTTAGCCTTCCCATCTTAGCTTAACTGTGTCAAGTTGGTTAAGTGTTCCTATGGACTTAACCCTCCCATTCTAGCTTAACTGTATGGCCCTAACCCACCCACCAGTCTGGTTATCATGTTGAATTGGTTAAGTGTCTTAGTGAACTTAACCCTACCATTCTTGTTCTAGCTTTAACTAAATAAATTAAAGTCGCGACCACTCACATTAGACAGATATTGTTGCGAATACTGGATGTGCCGGTTGGTTCCAGGCAGGTTTACATCGCAACTCAGTCTAACCTCGGGTTAGGCATATTCGTGTTTTCTAAGTTCAAAGGGCTTTGATTAAACTTCAAATCAGGTTTTGAAAGTAACCATCTCGTCCGTCGGATCAGTTAGGGATAGCCAGGGAGAGCAGGAAACTTGTATTTTCCAAACCCAAGCCTAGACACTATCCTCTCTGTCACCCTAGAACTTTCTGGTGTACCATTAAAAGAGATGTCGTTAATAAACCTTTAATTTGTCTAAATTTACATCTAATTACCCTTTTAATGTAAACTGTCAACATTTATTCTTATGGCCCATTTTCCCCTCTATATCATATTTATGCCTTTTGGTATGTAAACTATACCAACTAAGTGTCACTAACCATGATTTTTGCTAACTCTGACGGTTATTCCCAATTATGGCCAATTTCAAATTTATACCAATATACTTATTATGCCAAATCAGCTAATCCAATTCCGATTCAACATTCTAATTCACGTCAAACTAGACTTATTACTCTAGTTCACTATTCATGTAAATGCTAGATTTACATGTCAATACTAGATTCAAATTACACATCCTATAATTCATGTTAAATTTATCCAATTTGTATTTCTATGAACATGCCATAATTCATGTTCCCAAGTTATGCCAAATTCCAAGTTTATAACTATGTTTTTAGTACATTTCACATTATGCCCAAATCGTATTCCCACCGTTCATATAATTGCGATTAAATCTAGATTATGGATAAATATAGACTCGTAGAAAATAGGGAATGAACCAAGGATGCTACGAAAAAGAATGGACATAATAACTGACATAAAAGGTTTGAATAACGACTTAGGTTCAAGAACATGGGTAGACCTAACTTAATAGGTAAATTCCCAAGGTCTGAAATCAAGGATAGACAGAATAGAGATGCAGGTTCAAGAACATGGGTAGACCTAACTTAATAGGTAAATTCCCATGGTCTAAAACCAAAGAAAACCAAGGAAAGGCAGAACAAATAATCGGGTTTAGACCCAATCTCATAATCACAGAACTTAAGCAACACTTTCCTAGTCATGAATCATAGGTGTTTAATCACGGATGTTCTTGTTATGTCATAGACAATAGTTTATGTTTCCTAATCAAAGGCATAGGCTTAGTCAAGGAAATAATCCTCATAGTCATAGTCACAGTCATAGGCAATGTTCATAGTCATAGGAAATGTCCATAGTCATAGGCAATGTCCATAGTAATAGGCAATGCTCATAGTCAGAGAGGCATATGGTTTTAAGGTCCATAGTTTCATAGTCACGGTCTTATTTGTCCTCGAATCATAACAGTTCTTAATTAGGTTCAAGAGTATAGGCACTGATTGGAATAGAGAGAGAGAGAGATTTGGCATATTCTTTTATTCCTTTAATTTCATGTCACGAACAGAGAAAAACGTTCAAATCTAGAAATAACTGACTTACTGAGATTCAGATTAGAAAAGAAAGATGGCGTTGCTATGATTCGTGCGACGTTAGCCTTTGATCCTTATCTTGAAGCTTTAATCTTGATTTGAGTCCCTTCTGGACAATTTGAGCAGCATAACCTTGTCTTGGATTTTCGTAGTATTTTCTTATATTTATTTATTTATATATATTTTCTCAGAGGCAGCATAAGGATAGAAAAGAATTGTGAATAGAGAAGGAGACTAGGGCTGTTTATATAATGTAGAAGTCAACGAATCTGGTCAGAATGGCGTCCGGATACAGAGACACGAATCAGGTTCAGAAAGCTGGAAAAAGCGGGGGGGGGGGGGGGGGTCGACTACTTTGTCGACTCCGCAGTCGACCTGGGGGCAGGGGTCGTCGACCCAGTCGACTCCCCGGTCGACCTGGGTCCTGGGCAGGAAATTTCCCGCCCAGCCTGCTTCTGAGTCTGTTTTGAAATTTGAATTTTACTGAAACTTCCGGAGGCCATATCTTCCTCATACGGACTCCGATTTACGCAAACTCGAACTCGTTTTCATGCAGAATTCCGAGACGAACGCAATGGCATAGCCCTTTTCCCTTGATTTTGATTTTAACTTTTAATTCTGCCTTGATTTGTGAATCTTAGCGTTACAGAATTACGGGGTGTTACATCACATATGTAAGGACAAAACATTTAATGAAAGATACCTTGAATAGTCAACTAGGATTTCATAAACCATACTCTAAAACCTAAAGAAAATATCCAACAAATAAAGACAAGGGAAACAATTTTTATAACACATTAAAATCTAAAGATGTATCCTAGCATTTAATGAAAGTAAGGTGAAACCTTGTAGAAGGGGCAACCTAGTACCTCTCATTGGCTAGGAACCTAAGTAAGACAAATTTCCATGCATGTTCTCCTTAAAAATATGGCCGTAGGGACTAGAGAAAAGGGGTAAGGCTTAGGGGATTTTTACTGTGGACACATGTGAAGAAAATTATTTGTTTAAAGCATGAAAACCACTATAAATACATCAAAGATCTCACACCTTTTTCCTCATAAACAAAACTGAAACTTCCTATTAAAATCTGAGGACATTTTCTGGAATCTTGGAAAGCATTTTGGTGAGTGAAACACCTTTAAAATTCTGTGTTTAAAACATTTCTGCAAACAGTTTTTGTTTACTAAGTTAAACTGCCAAGTTTTGTTCGATCACTGTCTGTTACTGTCGACAAGTAAAACATGATGTTAGATCACCCTGATTACATCCTTATAAACCGATCTCTCCTGTAGTGTGTATCATAAAATGCTTGTGTAAGTTGATTTGATGATTCCCAGTATTCAGTAGAACCTGTATTATGCTCTGTAAAATATAGAACGTATACATTTTGATTTCCAGAAATGAATAAACCTGTTGCTTCATATTTGATTGATGAAAACCATACAAAAACATATCACACACATAAAAATGGGATCAAAGATGGGATATGGAAAAAGCTGGTCTGTTTAAAACAGAAAAAATAGTTACTCTCTGTAATGAGAATTCAAAGTGAATTTTCAATTGTTATAAAAACTTGTTTGAATTATATAAACGTAATCACTGATCAAAATGATGATTTTTAAGATGAAAATCATGATTTTTAGTAATGTAAAGCTCGAGAATGATGAGGATGGACGGAAAAAAAGTTTGGGTGAAATTCCGGCGATGGGCGTCGGTGAACTCTAAGGCGAAGGGAGGGGAGGAGCGTGGGGGTTCGAGGATCATCAGAAAAATATAAATTAATTTTTCAAATGGATAGATTGTGGGAACAAATCGAAAATAGGGTTTATTACTGTGTTAATGGGTTCGATTTTCATCGCCTGTAACACCCCGTGTATTCTATAACTGTGAAATTAACAAATTAAAGTATAATTAATTTGAAATCAAAGAACTAAGGGAAACGGGATACGCCATTACGTTCGTCTCGGAAAAATACGCGAAATAGAGTCCGAGTTTTCGAAAAACGGAGTCCGTATGAAGAAGATATGGCCTCCGGAAGTTTCTGAATTAAGTTTAAAATTCGAACATAAGAAAGACAGCTCCGAAAAATAATTCAAATTCAAAAATCGGGCCCAATTGGCCAGGGCGGGAAAACTCCCGCCTAATGCACCCAGGTCGACTGGGCTGTCGACCTGGTCTAGCCAGGTCGACAGGGCTGTCGACCTGGTCCAGAGCCAGGTCGAACCCAGCCCACCCTGGCTGGCCAGGTCTGTGTTTGGCCGATTTCCAGAAGCTTGCTTTGTCACTAGGGCTACGTGGCAGGCTCTAATTGGTCTCTCTTTCGAATGAATGGCTACGATCAATCCAAGCAACATCGATGGTCCTAATCAGTTCATAAACTCTATAAAAATGACCCTAGACTCAACCTAATCTATTCATTCAAAAATAAGAACGAGGCCATCATGCTGCGGAGGAACGACTAGGAGTAGCCACCAAATTGGAGAGAAGATTAGGAGGCGGATTCTAAAGCATAAAGCAACCTAAACAAATCAAATCAGCACCTACGAGTCGCATCTCCAATTGGAGAATTCGTCACACGATTGTAAGTAGAGTATTATTTTGGTATGAACAAATAACTGTGTTGGTTTGTATACTTGATTTGTGGCGATAGAGTAATTCATACCTGTGCGTTGTTATGATTCTTATCGATTTGGAATGTTGTATACGTTTGGATATTCTCAAAGCATGTTATTCATTATAAAAAACTACATGTTTGCGGTAGTTTTATGCAAGTATACGTTTGGAATATTCACAAATTATGTAATTCATGTTGAAGCTACATGTATGTAGTCGTTTAATTGAAATTCATGCAAGTTTGGGATTTTGCTACTATGCCATCATAATGTACAAAAATCATTTTGTATGTAATTGGAACAAATTTGGGTTATTATAATTCATGTGAAATTATGTTGAAAAATTTGGCATCATGATTAAGCCATACTTTTGTACTAGAAAACCTCTTTGCGAACTTATGAATATGACTAGGCTAAGATTTATATTTTGCATAATTGAAAACCATGTTAGGTCTATATTGTTCACAAGAATTATGAGATAATATATGTGACATATCGCTAGGCTAAATTTACAATCCCCTTTGCAAGTTTGTATGAATAAAGTAAAAACCATGATTCCGTTTTTAAGAATATTTATGCCATAAGTATATTTGTGTCATGGTTATGTAAATAGATTTAAAACCATGATTAAGTTGGAATAGTTCTAGTGGAATTATACTTTTGTATTAGTAACAAAAGTAAGCACATTTGTAAACATGTAGTAATCTTATAAACATGATTCGCTTATGTTTGACATTATGCCTAAATGAAAATATAGGTTTATGTTGTAGTTAAGCCTATGTGTCAATTTAGATTCTTAACTTAACTACAAGTTTACATGCTTTGATTCATGTCACTTATGCTTTATGACCAAAGTATATGTTATTGCTATGCAAGTACACCAGTTTCTATTTTGTAATTCCAACGTTATGTTGCAAGTTCATGCGTTCACCATTCCCCCTTTTGTGTATGTAATCACGCTTTAAGCCTCCCCTTTTTCATGGCTAGGTTGGGCTTAAAAAGGCTAAGCCCAACATATAATAAACGAATGTATTAAACGGGGGAAAATAACGTTGGGCTAAATTAATTAATAAATGAAAAGATAAAGTAAAAGGGCCCAAAACTCAAGCATGGGTTGGGCCCATGATTGGTGTAACTTTCACACCATTGATTTTTAATAATGGGCCGCAAATATTTACATATAAATAAAGAAGAAAGACAAAATATGTAAATGTAGAAAATACGATATGTTTAACCCGAGGTTGGATTGAGTTGTGATGTAAACCGGCCCGGAACCGCCCGGCTGTCCAGTAGTCACAACAATACCTATCCAATGTGGGTGGTTAAACATGGAGCCCAATAAGGACCCGAGGTTAGACTGAGTTGTGGCGTAAGACTGCCCGGAACCAACCGGCAACAGGCAGCCACAACAATACCTGTCTAATGTGAGAGGTCAAGGCTTTAATAAGACAATTAAAGCTGAGTCAGGATTGTTAGGATTAAGTGGACTAAAGACTTAATCAAAATAGAACATGCTAAACTAAACAGACTGATTGGGGGTTAGGTTATAAAACACTTAACCAACTTAGCATGTTGGCTAGAGATAGAAAACCTAGTAACGGGGGGACCCTTTTCAGCAGTAACCCTATAAGGTGTATCATGATACCCTGAAACTAGGCAGGGTGGGGCACGATTACTGGGCTGATTGTAAGAGGTCAAATCGACGGCGGTGGTGTAGCAGTGTAGGTTCTAACGGGGTGCGGGCGTGCACACACTCCGGCGCAGAAAAATAAAGCACTGGGCACCAGTAGCATACCTGTGCATTCTAGGGTTGTGTCGGGCCGCCGCCATGGGACTTGATACACCCCATGGTGGGACCAGCATAGGTAACTACAGCATCGGGGGCCGTAAGACACATGTAACTATGCGAGTAGGAGCCGATCATCATAGAATGGATCACTTCACCCTGATTATGGGGTGCCAGTTGGGAACTAGTTTATATGGGTTCAGAGATTAATATGGGGGTACGATAGTATACTCGACCCTAGACAATTTAACTAAGTTTATAGTGCTTTCCCACTTCTTGTTTATACTTATCATACCCAGTTCTTTATTCATAGACAGAATAGTCCTAGACTTACTCAGGCTTTATGTCTGACTCTACTTTTCTTTCGTCTTCTTTTCTTCCGTTTCCCCCCCCCCCCAAGGTCCACAGGGAGGGAACACTGCAGCTTGACCAGCTTTCTCATCTAGCCTGAAGGAAAAGAAATGTATTGCTTGGACCTTTTCGTTTTGAACTATGGCTTTGGACAACCACTATGGGGCTTTTGCAGTTTATCTATGTTTTCTTTATGCTTCTTTAACTAATGTAATCAAGACAGATTATGAAAGTGTTATGTTATGTTTTTGGAAAAGATGTAAGACAATTATGATGATGTTGTTGTAGCACGTATTTGCTTTTATGAAATAAAAGTTGTTTGTTTTTCCGCTGTTTACAAATATGTGTTCTTATATCTGTCTTGTATATCTGTGACTTATACTTATAAACCTCCACCAAAATTAGGGCATTCCCTTTGTGAGTGACCCTAATGGAGGTGGGGTGTTTCACTTGGTATCAGAGCATAGGTTTACCAGATAAGATAAAAAGTTTTTGAAAAATTATTTTCAAAAAGGAAATTTAAAGAAGCATTTTAAAAAAAAAAATATTATTTTATTTTAAAAGGCAAAGTCCACTCCCCAAAGCCATAGGTACTATCTCTTATCCTTCGTTTTGAATCTATCCTTTTTGTTTCAGCATGTCCGAAGAACTTAACTTGCCGGAAGGTGTACCAATACCTGGTTGGTTTAGACGGTTCTTAGAAGCAAGGGCCACTCAGCCAGGTCCTACCGTTCCTCCTCCCCCAACTGCAGGAAATCATCCAGCCGCAGCAGCACCTCTTCCTCCACCTCCTCCACGGGGAAACACATTTGCTAAGATATGTAAAGATTTTAAAGCTATAGGAGGAAAGGATTTCCATGGAACTGAGTCCTTCGTGGCAGCTAGAAATTGGCTGAAAGAAACTGAGGACCTATTCATCATCTTTGAGGTAGAAGATAGACAAAAAGTACAACTGGCAGTGTGGCTATTAAAGGGCGAAGCTTCCTACTGGTGGGAGGTCACTAATGCTGAAAGACCAGTGGAGACATGGGAGGACTTTAGGGCAAGGTTTGAGACTAAATTTCTCTCAGATGCGGAAAGGAGTTTGTAGTTGGAAAAATTCTTATTTCTTAAGCAAGGGAACAAGACAGTCAGAGAGTATGTGAATCAGTTCGATGAGCTGGCTAGGTTTGGGCTAGACCTAGTCAACACCCCGCACAAGAAGGCTCTCCGTTTCGTCAAAGGGTTAAATGAGCCATTACACAGTTTGGCCATGACCCATATACCCATGGGAGCCACGTATGAAAGATTGGTGCAAATGGCATTGCTGAATGAGGAGGATAAGGGCAAGAAGGAGACAAAGGCAGAAAGCTCTCAAGGGAAGAAAGAGGGTTTGCAGCCTAAGAAGACGGACTTTAAGAAAGGCGGGAAAGGCAACAAAGAGAAGAGGAAGTGTAATTTCTGTGGCAAAGTGGGGCACTTAGTAAAGGACTGCCGGAAAAAGAAGGCCAAGGAGAATGGTGGGTGCTTTTCTTGCGGTGAGACAGGCCACAGGGCTAAGGATTGCCCAAAGAAACGAGGACAGGGGCAGAGGGCTGGATCCTCCTCAGGGGCACAGGTTCATGTGCTAGAAGCACCACCTTTGCAACAGCGAGGTATAAATACTTCTGTAGAAAGTGTAGTTTATCTTTGTGATCACCCCGTTCGCACTTTATTTGATTTTGGCGCATCACACTCCTTTATCTCGTCTGCTTTAGTAGAATCTCTGCACCTAAAAACTAGTATGGTAGAGGACCCCTTAATTGTTTCAAACCCAATTGGGGGCCCAGCTCATTTGTCTATGATCTGTTTGGGATTGAAAATTTCTATTCTAAGCGTAGAATTTCAATGTAGTGCCTTCGTTTTGGGCTTTTCGGGGTATGGTTTGATTTTGGGTATGGATTGGCTATCCAGTAATGGGGCCATCCTTGATTGTGAGAAAAGGGTTGTTAGGCTCCTAACCCAGCTCGGTAATACTTTGGAAATTTCTTGTAATCCCTCGTATGCGGTTATGCTTAGTTATCTTGAATCGCTGGATGCCTCTGTTGAAAATTTGCAATCAGTTAGAGTGGTCCGGGAATATCCGGATGTCTTCGAAGAGGTGAAGGGCTTGCCTCCGAAGCGGGAAATAGACTTCCGCATATATCTTGTAGATAATGCAAAGCCCGTTGCGTTGCCCGTTAGACACATGGCTCCACGAGAAAGGAAAGAGCTCAGTAAACAGATTAAAGAGCTTCTAGAGAAGGGGTTCATTAGAAGGAGCATTTCAGAATGGGGCGCTCCAGTGGTGTTCGCTACAAAGGCGGATGGTTCACTCCGTCTATGTGTTGACTATAGGGAGCTCAACAAGCTAACGAAAAAGAATAGGCACCCTCTCCCTAGAATTGACGATTTGTTTGACCAGCTTGTAGGAGCGTCTGTTTTCTCCCAGCTCGATTTAGCAACCGGTTTTCATCAGCTAAGGGTGGCTGAAGATAGCATCGATAAAACGGCGTTCAGAACCCCAGATGGCTTCTTTGAATGGCTTGTCATGCCTTTCGGCTTGACAAATGCACCTGCTTACTTCGTGGACCTGATGAGTAGGGTATTTAGAGATTTCCTCAACAAATTCGTAGTGGTCTTCGTAGATGATATCCTTATCTTCTCAAAGAGTGAAGAGGAACATGCTCAACACTTAAGGGCAATCATGGAAACTTTGCGAGTCCATCAACTAAAAGCCAAATTCTCCAAATGCCACTTTTGGAGAGAAGAGGTGAGGTTCCTTGGGCACATAGTATCCAAACAAGGGTTAGCAGTGGACCCTGCTAAAGTAGTGGCGGTACAGGATTGGAAGACACCAAGGAATGCAACTGAGGTCCGAAGCTTTCTAGGACTAGCAGGTTTCTATCGAAAGTTCATAAGGGATTTTGCGAAAATCTCAGCTCCGCTCACGAAATTGACCAAGAAGAATCTAGTGTTCAATTGGGACTTGGATTGCGAGTTTGCTTTCCAACGACTGAAAAGGGCTCTTACAACAGCCCCAGTTTTGACGCTGCCAGATGGGAGCAAGATGTTCACTGTTTATATGGATGCATGTGGGACAGGGCTAGGCGCCGTCTTAATGCAAGAAGGAAGGGTAGTAGCTTATGGCGGGAGGCAGTTGAAAGTGCACGAAAAGAACTACCCAACCCACGATCTTGAGTTAGCCGCCATTGTCTTTGCACTCAAGTCTTGGCGACACTATCTCCTAGGTGAGAAGTTCGAACTTTACACTGACCATAAATCGTTGAAATATCTTTTCTCGCAGAAGGATCTTAACTTGAGGCAACAAAGATGGATGGAGTTTCTTGCCTCGTACGATTTCGAAATCTCCTATACTCCGGGCAAAGGCAACGTAGTGGCAGACGCGTTGAGCCGAAAGAAATTGACCCTAAGCCCGTTGTTTGTTGAAAGACAAAGCCTAGAGTTTATAGCCAGCTTCGACTTTAGGCCTTCCTCCGGTTTTGTACCAGGCTTGCTAGCATCTCTCGAAGTGCGCCCAACTTTAGTAGACTCAGTAGGGACAGCACAACGCGAAGACCCCCAGCTTGTGGAAATGATTGATAAGCTAATTAGGGGTGAGACTTCAAGTCACCTCAACAGATACTCCATCGACGATAAGGGTTTGCTAAGACGAGACGGTAGACTATGTGTCCCACAAACAAAAGATTTAGTAAAGAAGGTTCTCGAGGAAGCACATCACTCCAAGAAGACGATACACCCGGGTGGAGATAAAATGTACAAAGACATAAAAAGGACTTTCTTCTGGAACGGCATGAAAAAGGACGTGGCAGAATTCGTTTCTAAGTGCATTGTGTGCCCACAGGTTAAAGCGGAACAGAAAAAGCCTGGCGGACTGCTACATCCTCTAGAGGTCCCGCAGTGGAAGTGGGATAGCATCTCAATGGACTTCATCGATGGGCTGCCTAGGTCTAGGAGAGGCAACACTAGCATTTGGGTAATAGTGGATAGGCTTACTAAAAGCGCCCACTTTTTACCTGTCAAAAGTAAAAGAACTGCCTCATCCCTAGCATCACTTTACCTCAAGGAAATCGTTCGACTCCATGGAATACCATCTAGCATTGTTAGTGACCGAGACCCCATCTTCACCAGCGAGTTTTGGCGGAGTCTGCAAGAAGCAGTAGGAACGCAGTTATGCTTGAGCACAGCCTACCATCCCCAAACCGACGGCCAAACAGAGAGAGTGAACAGAGTTTTGGAAGACCTTTTAAGACTGTGCATCCTTGACTTCGGAGGGACATGGGAAGACCACCTTCCTTTGGTGGAATTTTCCTACAACAACAGCTATCAAGCAACCATCGGAATGGCGCCCTTCGAAGCTTTATATGGAAGACCGTGCCAATCGCCCACTTGTTGGTGGGAGTCTACTGATAAGCTCATACTTGGACCAGATATGATCCGAGAGACTTCAGAGAAAGTAGACTTAATACGAAGAAGGATGAAGACGGCCCAAGAGAGACAAAAGTCCTACGCCGACAAAAGGAGAACCGACCTTGAATTTGAGGTTGGGGACAGAGTTTTTCTTAAGGTATCTCCGCTAAGGAACGTTGTTCGTTTTGGAACCACAGGAAAGCTAGCACCAAGGTTCGTAGGGCCATTCCCTATCATCGAGAAAATTGGGAAAATGGCCTATAGATTTGAGCTACCCGAGAAGTTGGCCGGAGTCCACAACGTTTTTCACGTTTCACATCTCCGAAAATGTCTACATGAGTCTGCTGAAGTGGTAGAGCCAAATATCCTAGAAGAAGCTGAAGTGGAACGCGAAGCAACCATAAGAAAAGTTCCAACCCGCATACTAGGAACGGAAGTGAAAAAGCTACGCAACCGCGAAGTCAAGCTCGTCAAAGTTCAGTGGAGCGACGCCGAAGGAGATGCAACTTGGGAAACTGAAGCTAGAATACGCACTGCCTACCCTTTTCTTTTCGAGGGTACATCCTTGATCTTTCTTTTTCCTTAAGTTGCGCTTTTATCTATCTTTTTAGGTATATTTCCTCGACCTTATCTTTTAGGTAGAAACCCTTTGGATGAAAACATGTAATTGAAACATGTTATGGATGATGGTTGCAAGTGGTTGCAAGTGATTGCTAGTGGTTGCTCGTGGTTGCATATACACACACAATCTAGGTTTTAGATCGGCTCAGTCACTTCATATTGCATATGCATATATGTTTGCATTCGTATATGGTTGAACTTTAATGTGTTATCATATGGATGTTGCATTTGTATTGAATGATTGTGCACTCATGTAAAATCATGAATAGGAAAATTTGCATACATAATGGATTCATGGCACTTACATAATTCGCATTAAGGAGGTCAACTGAATCAGTAGACCGCCTGATTTTGCATTAGATAAGTTCATGTACACACACACTTCGCATATGATCATGAAGCATTAGAAGTCTTTTAAGGACAATGGATGCTCGTGTTTGATGGATGAGTAGATGGATGATTGGATGTTAGGATATACATTTTCCTAAACTTGAAGATTTCGGGGACGAAATCCTTTTAAGTGGGGGAGAATGTAACACCCCGTGTATTCTATAACTGTGAAATTAACAAATTAAAGTATAATTAATTTGAAATCAAAGAACTAAGGGAAACGGGATACGCCATTACGTTCGTCTCGGAAAAATACGCGAAATAGAGTCCGAGTTTTCGAAAAACGGAGTCCGTATGAAGAAGATATGGCCTCCGGAAGTTTCTGAATTAAGTTTAAAATTCGAACATAAGAAAGACAGCTCCGAAAAATAATTCAAATTCAAAAATCGGGCCCAATTGGCCAGGGCGGGAAAACTCCCGCCTAATGCACCCAGGTCGACTGGGCTGTCGACCTGGTCTAGCCAGGTCGACAGGGCTGTCGACAGGGCTGTCGACAGGGCTGTCGACAGGGCTGTCGACCTGGTCCAGAGCCAGGTCGAACCCAGCCCACCCTGGCTGGCCAGGTCTGTGTTTGACCGATTTCCAGAAGCTTGCTTTGTCACTAGGGCTAGGTGGTAGGCTCTAATTGGTCTCTCTTTCGAATGAATGGCTACGATCAATCCAAGCAACATCGATGGTCCTAATCAGTTCATAAACTCTATAAAAATGACCCTAGACTCAACCTAATCTATTCATTCAAAAATAAGAACGAGGCCATCATGTTGCGGAGGAACGACTAGGAGTAGCCACCAAATTGGAGAGAAGATTAGGAGGCGGATTCTAAAGCATAAAGCAACCTAAACAAATCAAATCAGCACCTACGAGTCGCATCTCCAATTGGAGAATTCGTCACATGATTGTAAGTAGAGTATTATTTTGGTATGAACAAATAACTGTGTTGGTTTGTATACTTGATTTGTGGCGATAGAGTAATTCATACCTGTGCGTTGTTATGATTCTTATCGATTTGGAATGTTGTATACGTTTGGATATTCTCAAAGCATGTTATTCATTATAAAAAACTACATGTTTGCGGTAGTTTTATGCAAGTATACGTTTGGAATATTCGCAAATTATGTAATTCATGTTGAAGCTACATGTATGTAGTCGTTTAATTGAAATTCATGCAAGTTTGGGATTTTGCTACTATGCCATCATAATGTACAAAAATCATTTTGTATGTAATTGGAACAAATTTGGGTTATTATAATTCATGTGAAATTATGTTGAAAAATTTGGCATCATGATTTAGCCATACTTTTGTACTAGAAAACCTCTTTGCGAACTTATGAATATGACTAGGCTAAGATTTATATTTTGCATAATTGAAAACCATGTTAGGTCTATATTGTTCACAAGAATAATGAGATAATATATGTGACATATCGCTAGGCTAAATTTACAATCCCCTTTGCAAGTTTGTATGAATAAAGTAAAAACCATGATTCCGTTTTTAAGAATATTTATGCCATAAGTATATTTGTGCCATGGTTATGTAAATAGATTTAAAACCATGATTAAGTTGGAATAGTTCTAGTGGAATTATACTTTTGTATTAGTAACAAAAGTAAGCACATTTGTAAACATGTAGTAATCTTATAAACATGATTCGCTTATGTTTGACATTATGCCTAAATGAAAATATAGGTTTATGTTGTAGTTAAGCCTATGTGTCAATTTAGATTCTTAACTTAACTACAAGTTTACATGCTTTGATTCATGTCACTTATGCTTTATGACCAAAGTATATGTTATTGCTATGCAAGTACACCAGTTTCTATTTTGTAATTCCAACGTTATGTTGCAAGTTCATGCGTTCACCATTCCCCTTTTTGTGTATGTAATCACGCTTTAAGCCTCCCCTTTTTCATGGCTAGGTTGGGCTTAAAAAGGCTAAGCCCGACATATAATAAACGAATGTATTAAACGGGGGAAAATAACGTTGGGCTAAATTAATTAATAAATGAAAAGATAAAGTAAAAGGGGCCCAAAACTCAAGTATAGGTTGGGCCCATGATTGGTGTAACTTTCACACCCTTGATTTTTAATAATGGGCCGCAAATATTTACATATAAATAAAGAAGAAAGACAAAATATGTAAATGTAGAAAATACGATATGTTTAACCCGAGGTTGGATTGAGTTGTGATGTAAACCTGACCGGAACCGCCCGGCTGTCCAGTAGTCACAACAATACCTATCCAATGTGGGTGGTTAAACATGGAGCCCAATAAGGACCCGAGGTTAGACTGAGTTGTGGCGTAAGACTGCCCGGAACCAACCGGCAACAGGCAGCCACAACAATACCTGTCTAATGTGAGAGGTCAAGGCTTTAATAAGACAATTAAAGCTGAGTCAGGATTGTTAGGATTAAGTGGACTAAAGACTTAATCAAAATAGAACATGCTAAACTAAACAGACTGATTGGGGGTTCGGTTATAAAACACTTAACCAACTTAGCATGTTGGCTAGAGATAGAAAACCTAGTAACGGGGGGACCCTTTTCAGCAGTAACCCTATAAGGCGTATCATGATACCCTGAAACTAGGCAGGGTGGGGCACGATTACTGGGCTGATTGAAAGAGGTCAAATCGACGGCGGTGGTGTAGCAGTGTAGGTTCTAACGGGGTGCGGGCGTGCACACACTCCGGCGCAGAAAAATAAAGCACTGGGCACCAGTAGCATACCTGTGCATTCTAGGGTTGTGTCGGGCCGCCGCCATGGGACTTGATACACCCCATGGTGGGACCAGCATAGGTAACTACAACATCGGGGGCCGTAAGACACATGTAACTATGCGAGTAGGAGCCGATCATCATAGAATGGATCACTTCACCCTGATTATGGGGTGCCAGTTGGGAACTAGTTTATATGGGTTCAGAGATTAATATGGGGGTACGATAGTATACTCGACCCTAGACAATTTAACTAAGTTTATAGTGCTTTCCCACTTCTTGTTTATACTTATCATACCCAGTTCTTTATTCATAGACAGAATAGTCCTAGACTTACTCAGGCTTTATGTCTGACTCTACTTTTCTTTCGTCTTCTTTTCTTCCGTTCCCCCCCCCCAGGTCCACAGGGAGGGAACACTGCAGCTTGACCAGCTTTCTCATCTAGCCTGAAGGAAAAGAAATGTATTGCTTGGACCTTTTCGTTTTGAACTATGGCTTTGGACAACCACTATGGGGCTTTTGCAGTTTATCTATGTTTTCTTTATGCTTCTTTAAATAATGTAATCAAGACAGATTATGAAAGTGTTATGTTATGTTTTTGGAAAAGATGTAAGACAATTATGATGATGTTGTTGTAGCACGTATTTGCTTTTATGAAATAAAAGTTGTTTGTTTTTCCGCTGTTTACAAATATGTGTTCTTATATCTGTCTTGTATATCTGTGACTTATACTTATAAACCTCCACCAAAATTAGGGCATTCCCTTTGTGAGTGACCCTAACGGAGGTGGGGTGTTTCATCGCCGGACTATTCACCAAGGCGGCGACTGGAGCGGAGCGGTCGTGGGGGGATGGCGGCGTCGGTGACCCACGGTGGCGTGGCAGGAAGCGGACGGGTTCACATGCATGAGGTGAAGCACGGGGAAGAGTTTCCTATATAAGTTCATTTTCGATCAAGAGGAGGATGGTGATTTCACTGTAGCGTCGGAGAAACCCCGATCGGATGGGTGGATGTCGACCTGGAGATGAAGCGTGACTTGTTGGGATAGGTGCGGTGGCTCCTCGTCGCGTCGAGGTGGTGTGCACGTGCACCATCGTGCACTGATTTTCGAACGAGACTAAAGTACCAAGTCTGGTACTTGGCATTTTCCAAGTCCAGTGCCTTGGCATTGCCAAGGCATGGTACTTTGGCACTTCCCAAGTCTAGTGACTTTGGCAGTGCCAAAGCCTGATACTATGGTAGTGCCAAAGCCTGGCACTTTGACAATGCCAAGACCAGTACTCTGGCATTTGCCAAAGACGATATTTTGAAATTTTGCAATCCGGTACTTCGGTACATCGGTTAAACGATGTTTTTAAATTTAAAAATAGTTTTAAATTTAAATGTGAAATAAAAATAAATAAATAAATTAATTAACTAAAAAGAAGAGTTTTAGTTAATTAAGCAGAAGGCAAGTGGAAAGTAACAGAAGTAGATCAAACCGACGAGTTCGACTGTAGAAGTTCGCTCAGTCTGAAATATAAATAATACGTGAATAAATAATTTAAAATTTATTATTTAAATTATTTGTAAATTAAATAATCATAAAGTAAGAAATAAAAAGGAAAGGGAAAAGTTTGAAAACATCGCCCGAGCAGAAATAACCAAAGAAAGGAATATACAGTGTGCGAAGTACGAGCATTTCCAAATGATGAACAAAACACTGTTAAAACCATGTACACCTCAACTGATTATTTTTAAAGAATAATTTAACTATTCTGAGGTAAACCTGACAAGCAAACACTGTTTGTATAAAGATAATTAATCTATAACGGAGTAATACTCCTGATTTAAACCGGTAAATATTTATCAACTGTAAAAGATTTTCGTACATCGTTCGAAGAGTCCGGAATAAACAATTCCACTTCGATTCAAAGTATACGATGCATATCAGAATGCTGAAGCCAACAAGATGCAAGCATTAATTTAAAAAAAGTTTTTGGTCTGTTCAGTCCCAGAACAAACCCGAAAGGACGAGTGTCTGACAACGTATGTCAGTCAGATTTTACACATCGAATTTACGTAAGTATATTACATTGGTAGCGGAGGAATTCATTTCTCTTAGCTTTATTACCCGTACTATATTTGGGTAATCGAATGGGTATTCCTGATGGATAGGACGATGTGACATTTAAAGCATGTAAAGAAAATATTTGTCAGATGAGAAAACGTGACCTCAAAACTTCACAACCCGGAAGTAACAAAAGTTGGGCTAGGCAGCATGGCTAGTTGGGTCATACCCAAGCAGGATATATTACCACCATCTAGAGGACTTCCTTATTTTACTTCCTAAATCTATTTCGCTGCCATAGCATTTGGAAACGGTAAATCGAGCTCAACCGAAGGAGTGATAATATATTCGCCACACTCAAACTAAATGAGTGGACGGTCATGTGTGGCCGGGTTACAAGACGTTCTTGCTGAACCCCAGTGTATCCTCTCTAGAGTACACTGATCGGTGGGTGCTCATATACCCTGTCTGTTGGAATCCAAACTCCAATACGCGCTCTGCGACTTTTAAGATTTTATACTATATACGTGAACGTGAGATGCAAGCGTTTCACTAGATTTTTGTTTATCTGATACGAACTATCATAATATCAAACGTTTTGATATTAATTACCTGGTCATTTCCCATATGTTAGTTATGGTTTGACCTAATGCATCTAAAGTAAAAACATGGATCAACATGAGAACCTTGACACTTATTTCCCTGTTTTACAATTTTAACTATGTTTCCTCACACCAGTCCCCTGACTGACCCAGAGTTTATTTCTGTGTTTCTTAAATTCTTGGGTACTCATAATATTTATTATGAGTAGACAAGTAATTTCAGGTAACGCAAGTAGAACATGATGCAATACAAGTTCAAGACCCCAGTAGCTTATGTGTTTTAGTTACCCAGTTTGAGTATCTATGGTATTGTAATATGGTATTGTATAATTACGCTGTTGAACCATGATGATGATGTATTGTACTCTTATGTATCAGACCTTGTGATGTAATATATAAGTATTTGTGAAATTCTGCTGTGAGATTCTGATAACTTCTTACTCTTCTATTCTATAAGTTCTATCTTTTCTATCTCATCTTCTAAATTCTTTCAATAATGACACGGTTTTTCAGGGCATGGAAAATCGTGCCGTTACAGAATACCTCCTTCTTGCATGGTTACTTGGATGAAGGCATCGACATGGAGTAATCAGAAGGGTTTACGGTAGATGATAAGCCAAAATTTGTTAGCAAGTTAAGGAAATGACAATATGGCTTGAAGCAATCACCTAAGAAATAGTATAAGAGATTTGACCATTCTATGCTTAAAAATGTTTTTAATAGAAGCATCAAAAGTGCTTGTATTTATTTCAAGAAGCTAAAAAATGATTGTTAGGTGTATATATCCTTGTATCTTGATGGCATGTTCATGGCTTCTGTTCGTCGCATCCCTATGAATTAGAAAAGTGCGATATTTGTAATAAAATTCTGCAAGCGCACATGTGTGTAGCCTACAGGTCGAACACAGGGAGGTAAATTAAAATCAAATTATTTATCTAATCTCTTGGGCGAGTTAGACGAAGCCTGGAGATTTTGTTGAAATAAAAACAAACTGAAATTGCGAACTTAGGATTATCGTTGAATCTAATCAACGATTAATCACTAAAGAAAGTAAATTGCAAAACAAGAACAATGCAGAATAAGAAGAACAACAAAAATAAAATTAGGATTGTCGTTGAAACTAATCAAACGACTAATCACTAATGAAACAAATGTAAAATACAATTGGTGCTCTTCCAAAACTAATTGTGAAGACAACACCTATTGCTAAGAAAGAAAAATGCAGAAATAGTAAAAAGGAAGAACTTTTATTAATGGAGAAGAGAATACAGAATAATGGATATGATAGGATATTTGTTACAATGGGTATACATGTGCTTTTATAGGTGAAATTGGCCAAACGCTAATCAGATTTGTATGAATATATGGGCCTCTTTTCCAAGAATTATTATCATATCACATGCCTTTCTTGACTAAGCTTGTTTGGAAATAGTCTCTAAGAATATCTGCGCATATCATGGTGAATACCTTCCATATCTTCCAAATCTTCCATGTGGCTAATTGATTGACAAAAGATTTGCATGTGATTAATTCTTCCAAACATGGACTCATGTTAGACTCCAAAAGCATATAAGAAAAATCTTCCATATCTTCCATGTGGCTAATGTGAACACAAACATCTTCCAATGACATCTTTTGAGATCTTTTCTACCATTCTTCTTCTAATGTGACCAATGTGAACACATCTAGTCTCCAATGAAAGCTCTTATGCAATTCTTCAAGTAAATGGCATTTATTCTTCACTTTAAAGGATGATGAGGTCTGGTCAACATATCTATAAAAACAACAAGAAAATACTCAGCGTAACATTTATTTATATACAAAAAAGATAAAATATAGGTGCATAAGTTAACATATTTCTATGCTGATCAAATACCCCCACACTTATCTTTTACTCGTCCTCGAGTAAAACAAAAAAATGAAAAACTAACTAGATAGGTCACAGTTTCGTAGGAAACACGATTGCATTGAGCGTATGCAACAAGCCGTTAAACCTCTAGGTGTCCCTAGTAGGACGAGTAGTGTCTCGTAAGGGTTTTCAGCGGATACTACCCACAAAATCCAAATGCAGTATGCTATGGTTCTAATGTAACTACATGAATGTAGAGGACTTATGCAATTGAAAACAAAAAATGAAAACAAGATTTGTTTCTGAAGTGGTACAACAAATTAAGTTAACAGTTTCTAATCAGTTGATTGTACTTTAAATACCTCAACTTGTCACAAAATTTCAATATAAATCAAGTTTTCAAATGTTAAATTCCAGTTTGGCCAGTTAGTTCGGTCGATAACATAGTGCAGCCATGAAATAAATTCTTAGTTTGCTTGGCACAGTTTGTAAAGTGGTATTATTATTTTCTCATGTATGGCTAGTCAAATCAATAAGGTCAAGAAGTGTTTGGGCATCATCGTTTATTCTTTATTCTATAAAATTTTGAAATTTATGTTCAAGTACATACACCTATCTTAGAAGACCAAGGTTTACCACCCATGCACTGCCTCGCGGACTAACGGAGAGTGGGTAAAGAGCTTGGCGGATTGTGCAGGCCGACTTTGACTTTGTCAACAACGTGTCGGTAATCCTTAGGTGTCCAATCTCATAAAATGAGACCAAGATATTCCAACGCTGACTTTGTCAACAACGTGTCGGATAGAGCTTGGTGGGTTTGCACACCAACGCTTGATATACAAGCAATGTTGGATACCCTTGGATTACTATTATTATTATTGAATTTATAAGCACAAAAAGAGAGTTACACGAATTCAACTTAACACAACTTAGTTTTAAAGATTTGACAAGCCATTATAAGTATTTTAAGTCCTCCACTTATTTAAACAAAGTCTACAATATAGAATAGATTTCATGGCCATCACCTAAGAATCTCCCTATGTACCGGTTACACTATTATCCCTCAAAATCAAACTTTTCATTATATTTAAATTCGAACTTAGCTGCGAGAGAAAAATACTATCAACTGGCTAAAAATTGTAAACTTATTTTGTTGTATCAATTGAAAATGAGTCATGTTTAAAAAAAAAAAGGCATGTTACTACAGTCTAAAATGCATGATGGTCCTACATGATGCATGTTACTACAGTCTAAAATGCATGATGGTCCTACATGAAAATAAAGAAAGAAAAATTAAAGAAAAATCAAAAGAATGCAATGCAGACTCCCCCCCACACTAGAACTAAACAGTGTCCACACTGTAAACGTTTCCTAAATTTGAAAGATAAAACCCATAGATGGATTAGATGCAAAATGATTTGCAGAATGAAATGCAGCCTAACTATATGTAAGAATGGATCATATGTACAATGATATATGTGTTTGCGGTGCATGCGATGCAAAGAGTACCACCATCTTTTTCCCCCACACTTGGTTCTAGCCCTATGAGTCCCATTCCCACTATGTCTAGTCATATATTCTAATAAGCAAAGGATTTTGAAAACCATCTCATCTTTATACCTAGATTTATAGTCCAGTAAATGAATGTTCAGGGTCGTCCTAACATGAAGTTTTTCAACAAAGCTAACATTCCAAAAATAGTTCATGTGTTCAACAAATTTATCAGTGTAATTTTTCAAGAATTTGTGATCGTATATAAATTCAGTGAAACTTGAATTCTGAGTGTTGTTCAAGACTATGTGATCACATTTCTCAATTTCATTCATTGGCAACGTATTTTTGACACTGACAACTTCAAATTCGTTGGAAGTTTCTTCAAAGTTAAAATTTTCAAACTTGGATTCGTGGTTTGGTTCTATTTCACCCTCATTTGGCAATTCATCCTCATACAATCCAAAAGATTCATGTTCATTAAAATTCTTCTCCAACTCTGAGTTTTTGAAAAATTCAACATTTTCATTTTGTTCAATTTCAAAAAATTCAAGTTTCTCGCAGCGTGAAAGAGGAAGGTCAAAATCTAAGCTTAAATCTTTTTTCTGAAAAGAGTTGAAGTCCAAATCATTTGTTGAATTTTGAGAAACTTCAGCAAGATGATTATTCACAATTTCCAAAGTCGTTATTTGAAAATTTTCAATGTCAGTAGAAATTGGATTATTTTCTGATTCATCGCTTGTTTGAATTTGATTTTGTTGCTCGAGTTGTTCTTTATAAGACGCCATTAAACAAAGAAGTTCATCCATCTTTTTATTTAGCCTTTCTGCCCTCTCATCAAAGTGACATTCTTCAGAATCGTTGATTTGAGAGCTCTCATTTTGGATTTCTTGATTCTCAAAATTGTAGTCCACATCAATTTCACAATCAAAATTATTTCCAATGTGGTGGTTGTTTGAATTTTCAGAAAAATGGTATTGGAAATCATTTTGATTTTGAAAATTATGTTCGTAACCAAAACTGTCGAAATTCGAGGGAAAATTACAATTTTGGTCATATTCAAAATGTGGATATGGGTTGTAATTTTGAAAATTTTGATCGATTTGAAAATCATTTTCAGAATTATTTCCGAATTGGTTTCCCACCCCATATTGATGTTGATCAAAGGTATGTTGCGATTTAAAGCCGTTTTGATGTGGATGTGGCCCATAATCGAAATTATTGAAATTTGAATTGAAGTCGTCATTTCGATCATAACTTTGAAAATGTTGGTCATTTTGAAAATTTTGAAAATTGTTGACATTTGGCTCGCGAAATTTTGGAAAATTTTGCTTCATGAGTTGTAATTCAAAATCATACTCTTCAAGCAGATGTCTACTTCGGCTATTATCCCACAATTCTCTCAAAGATTTTTTTGAATCAGACATTTGAAATGAAATCACGGCAAGGCAGAAATTATTCTCAATTCAAAATAATATAAAATAATGAGTTGTGCTCTATTAATTAACTGACTCAATTGGAAGGGGGAAGAGGGTCTTATGGCCGTTAACGTATAGTATAAATACTAAGGGATACGACCAATGTTTTACGGGTAGTATGCAACCGCTTTTGCTAAAAGTTCAATAAATTGAACTAATATATATCCGCGATCCAATTATACGAGACAGTCAACTTCACAAAACACCACTTTTCAATTATATTATTTTGAAAAATCAAAATTTTATTGTTGAAAAACGATGAGATTGATGATAGTAGCAATGGAAATTCGTTCCTCACCAAATATATTCAGAAAATTCAGTCATAGAACAGTCACAGAATAAATTGCAGAAAATAAAAAATTGTACATAGCAAGCCGCTGCCCCTGCAGAATTTTTTTACAACAATTGTCTATATTTTTTTTTCTTTGCAGCAGAGCACCTGTAGAGTTAAAAGAAATTTACAGTGGGGTATGGCTGTCCATCCAGAAAAAATGAGTAGCGTCAATGATTGAAATCTCACTATTTGCAATTTCTTTTGATTTCTGAAATCTTGATTTGTTGCTTGAACTCCAGTCACCTTGTCCTTAGGTCGAAATCTCTTTTTTTTTTTGGTTTTTTTTTTGAATGAATTGAATAACAAAAAAAAAGCACAAGAAAAAGAAACAAAGGAATTAACAAAAAAAAAGCTAACTTTTCGGAGAAGATGGTGCTGAAGTGTGGATTGAAAAAAAAATGTTGTGAAATGAGATTATGTGAGAGGAAGGGGTATTTGATTTGAGGGAAGAAATGAAGCAGCGAAAAATAATTGAAAAAAAAAAGAATGAATCTTTTTATGACCTTCCCTTTTTTTATTATTGTTGAAAAAGTGGACAAATAGGAACGAAACAAATGACAAAAAAAAAAAAAAAAAAAAATGGGAAGTGAGATTTCAGGAAAGAGAGAGAATTGTAAAGGAAGGAAGGAAAGTAATTGTAAAAGATTTGGAAAAGAAATTGAGAAGGGAAAGCAATAAAAGAGAAGACAAAAACAGAAAGAATTTTTTCTTTTGTTTATTGTTGTAAAATTAGAAGAGGATTTTTTTTTGAAAAGAAAGGGAATTTGTAAGAGAAGAAAAGAAATCAAATGTATTGTGAACAAGAAAGACAAAAGAAGAAAGGGAATTTTTTTTGCAAAAGAGGAATCTTTTTTTTTTTTGAAATTTGTAAAAAGAAAAAGAATGTAGATGATTGGAAAGAAAGTGGAAAGATGGAAAGAATAAAGGAAAATTGAAAGTTGATTTTTTTTTAATGAAGGAGAGAGCCGGAAAGAAAAAAATGAAAAAAAATGGAAAGAGAGATTATAGGAGGTGAATGAGAAAAGCAATTGGAAAGAAAAAAAAAATGCAAGCTTTTTTTTATGAAAATTTGAACAAGAAGAAAGGGAAAGAAATGAATGGTAAAAACCCAAACAAAAAAGGAAAAAAAAGAGGATGGAAATAAGAGAAAAAAAGCAAGGTTTTTTGAGTAAAGAGGAAGGGTAGAAGAAATTGAGGAAAGAAATAAAAGCAGACAAAAACAAGAAAGAAATCAAAGTAGACAGAGAAGAAATTGCAAAAGTTTTTTTTTAGAAAGTTGTAGACAAAAGATGGAAACAAATAAAAAGAAAAGGAAAGGGAAAAGAAAAATGTGAAAATCAGCAAGGTGGTAGAAAGATGGAAAGAAATTGAAGAAAAATTAGCAACTTTCTTTTTTTTGTATATATTTTTTTCTTCTTGAAGGAATTAGATTGGAAGAAATGCAAAATAAAAAAATTGAAAGAAATAAATGAAAAAAAAGAAGGAAAATTAAAAGAAAAAGTGGCAAGATTTTTTTCCTTGTCTTAGAGATTATGATATCAGTATGTGATACACAATCAACTAATCAAGATTTTTATCTATATATATCTACAAGAAAACAATAGGAAAATAAATGAAAATTTGGCAAGTTTTTTTTTTTTTACAAAATCAAACAAAAAGAAAAAAAACTAACACGAATCAGAAATTAAATAAATAATAAAATTCAATTGTTACCTCCCCGGCAACGGCACCAAAAACTTGTTCGTCGCTTCCCTATGAATTAGAAAAGCGCGATATTTGTAATAAAATTCTGCAAGCGCACAGGTGTGTAGCATACAGGTCGAACACAGGGAGGTAAATTAAAATCAAATTATTTATCAAATCTCTTGGGCGAGTTAGACGAAGCCTGGAGATTTTGTTGAAATAAAAACAAACTGAAATTGCGAACTTAGGATTATCGTTGAATCTAATCAACGATTAATCACTAAAGAAAGTAAATTGCAAAACAAGAACAACAATGCAGAATAAGAAGAACAACAAAAATAAAATTAGGATTGTCGTTGAAACTAATCAAACGACTAATCACTAATGAAACAAATGTAAAATACAATTGGTGCTCTTCCAAAACTAATTGTGAAGACAACACCTATTGCTAAGAAAGAAAAATGCAGAAATAGTAAAAAGGAAGAACTTTTATTAATGGAGAAGAGAATACAGAATAATGGATAGGATATGATATTTGTTACAATGGGTATACATGTGCTTTTATAGGTGAAATTGGCCAAACGCTAATCAGATTTGTATGAATATATGGGCCTCTTTTCCAAGAATTATTATCATATCACATGCCTTTCTTAACTAAGCTTGTTTGGAAATAGTCTCTAGGAATTTCTGCGCATATCATGGTGAATACCTTCCATATCTTCCATGTGGCTAATTGATTGACAAAAGATTTGCATGTGATTAATTCTTCCAAACATGGACTCATGTTAGACTCCAAAAGAATATAAGAAAAATCTTCCATACCTTCCATGTGGCTAATGTGAACACAAACATCTTCCAATGACATCTTTTGAGATCTTTTCTACCATTCTTCTTCTAATGTGACCAATGTGAACACATCTAGTCTCCAATGAAAGATCTTATGCAATTCTTCAAGTAAATGGCATTTATTCTTCATTTAAAGGGTGATGAGGTCTGGTCAACATATCTATAAAAACAACAAGAAAATACCGAGCGTAACATTTATTTATATACAAAAAAGATAAAATATTGGTGCATAAATTAACATGTTTCTATGCTGATCAGCTTCTAAGGATGAAAATGAAATCAACTGGTTAAAACTAAGTTTCAAAATTCGAAATAGAGGATCTTTGAGAAGCAAGGAGAATTTTAGGCATGAAAATTGTTGGGGATTGAAAGCAATTTGAGTTGAAATTAACTCAAAAAGAGTATAGTGTTTTGACGATTTAGCATGGAGTATGCAAAGATGTTAAATGCACATTTACCTTTACATATGAAGCTTTCGAATAAGAGATCACCTATTGAGAAGAAAAATAAGGCCTATATGGAAAAGATGTCAGTGCGAAGTTTGATGTATGACATGGTATGCATAATCCCTGATATTATAAATGTCGTCGGGATGGTTAAACGTTATATGACCAATCTGGAAAATCGCATTCGGAAGCCGTAAGGGCTATTTTGAGAAACTTGAAAGGTACAACATCTAAAACTTTTTCTAAGGTTTGTAAGGGGAAGAATTGAAAGTTGATTGATTATTGTGATTCAGACTACACCAGTGCTAGAGATCGGAGAAAGTCAACTATGGGATACGTCTTCACTCTTGTGGTACTGTCATAAGTTGGAGATCAAAATTGCAAATCTTGGTGGGTTTATCCACTATGGGGCAGAGTTATAGCCACAGAGGAAGCCATAAAGGAAGCACTCTATTTGAAGTGACTGTTGTGACTTAGGTCTTAAACATGATAGTGCCGATGTTCAATGTGATAGAAAAGTGCTATTCATTTGGCGAAGATTGGCTTTTAGTTCTCGCACAAGGCATATTGAAGTGAGAGGCTTATTTCTAGTAGCCATAGATGAAGACAAACAAGTATGTCTTCAAAAGGCACACACAAAGAACTATGCGGCGGATATGTTTACTAAAGCGTTATCGGTTGAATAGTTCGAGCATTGATCAAACTTAATTTGGTTAGAGGAGTGCTAAGTGCCACTGGATGGCACAATTGAGGGAGAAGCTTGGTCATGGATAATGAGGAGTATTAGTGGGAGGATGGAGTTCTACCTTTACGCAAGTACTCGTTACACTCTTGAGCACATTTGTCATATGGGGAGACTCGCTTTAGAGTTGGATGTTTTCAACAATTTATTGGTGGGTAAGGGTTTAGCTTGAACTTAGTGATGTAGTGCAATGGGCGGTGACCATGCTGGAGCTCATTGAAGAATCACTCAAGCTTGTTCGATAGGAGGTAGAGGATGGGATGGTACCATTTGGTTAAGATGTTGGAGATGGATAGAGTGTCAAGATGAAATGTTAAATATTGTGATACTTCATGGTAGAGTTGAAGCGGTTGGAAGTAGCTTAGTAATGGAGAAAATAGCTCGCAAATCAGAGCTCATAGGAAGAAGTTATTAGTGAAAAGATAGAGACATTTTCAATTAAAAGAGGGTCGAATGTCTGACTAAAAAGGTCAGGCGTCTGACCATAAAAAGTTTGCAACTAGAAAGTTGCATCCGGCATCTAATTTTTTGGTCAAATGTCTAAGCTAAAACAAAAGGCATGCCAGATGTCTGGTAAAATGCACCGGACATTTGGTCTTATATGGAAAATTTTCCTGAGCCTAAAGCAAGAAATATAGCTCTATATGTCAGATGTTTAAGGAGACTTCTGTAGCTATTTTGGAATGTGGCTCAAACATTAATTTGTGAAGTTTCAAGTGAAAATTTGAAAAATTATCAAAGATTAGTCTCTCCCTATATAAGTTATCCTCAGACTCAGAGAATGATTAAGGGATTAATAGGGGGTTTATTCTAATTAGGATTTTAACAATCTCAATATTCTTTAATTTTCATCTTCACAAAATCAATTTTTTTTAGTGATTTTGATCATTGTTTTCAGATTTTTGTACACTTCTATTGGTATATAATAAAAGCTTTCTAAGTGGACACACAATGACAAAACGTTAGTGGAACCACTATAAATCGTTATGTGATTTATTTTTATTATTGCTATATTATATCTCTTATTTGGTGATTATGATTGATTATTAGATTGAGTTGAGATTGTTTTGAGATATTGATTGAGTTTTTTTTGCACTTATACATCGATATGATCTTCCATTATGTTTGGAGATTTGATTTGAGAAACCTCGAGTCAAAATTCTCTATAACAATCAATTCTGTATCCATTAGCACAAGGAGGATGGCTTAGTACGCTGAAATATGTTGCAGAAAAGATGCATGCATAGCATGGAATCATCTAGAAAAAAAATATCTGGATATCGATAGACAAGTAAACTGACATTTGAATACCAGTGCAGGATGATTGTAACACTTTTCATGTACCTATAAATATATTATGTATCTATTTGGTTCTTGATCCTAGAAGGAGATAATTAGGAAAAATATATTTCCCACTAATAAGGGAAACAAAGGCTTTGTGTGGGTCACAAATTTAATATTGTTACTAAGTACATGGATAACCAGCTTGGGATTGCTTGCTTATGTTTTATTTGGTGGAATTTTATAGACGTTGAATCCTCCCCCATCCCCTCCCACAAGCTATATATATGTATATATATGTTATTTTCCAACCTTTAGACAAAAATTTAACGGATCCTGAATAGGCCCTGCTTGGAAAGAAATTGTGGGCCCCATGTGTTTTACTTGGAAGCTATTGGACATCTTCTTAATGGTACAACCCACTATGATTTAACATCTAAAGGAAAACACCAAAAAGTCTAACATGTGTGCGGAGAATAATATTCAATGCAATCCTTCTTAAAATACAAGAAGATGGATGTTGTTTATATGAAATGATTGTAATACTTTTTGCCACTCCTTCCAATATTGGTTATAAGTAGCCTAAGACAAGAACATTGAATGTACCACATTTTCTCCGTAATTTGTATTAAGGATACTGTAACAACCCGTATTCTACGTATCGGGGGATCGTAGAATATTTATTTCTTTCCATATGAAGTCGTATGGTCATGTAACTTTGGGAAATATCCATTAGAGTCATTTCCCATGTTCATGATTTTTGTTGATTTTTAAATGACCATTTTGCCCTTAGTTGATCTTGTTTTGGCCATAACTTTTGATTGGAAAGGAATTTTGACCTGAATCCACTTCCATTAGATTCGTTTGATGGTTTACCTTTCCGTAGAGTGGTCATAACAGCCAAACGGACTTACCGTTTGGGAGATATGGCTGAAATAAGGTTTGGAAGGTGAAAAACTGCTTAACCGGGCCAAATAGGTTGATTAGTGAATGGCCCCATAACCCATTTCGGGATTAGTGTTGTGGGGAGGCTGAAATGAGTTAGAGAATCATTCCATTTTCAGTTTTCTAGCCTCCACTTATCACCAAGGAACCCTAAAAATGGCCTCTAACCTCTAAATCACCTCCAAATCATCTTTTGATCAAGGATTAAGCTTAGCAACATCAAATCAAGGAAGATCTACACCAAATCAATATTGGAGCTACTGTTTAGCATTGGGATTTGCATCAAATCAGAGATTTATTTCATATCTTAGTTTATTTGTGGCTAAGGTGAGTGATTTGCATAGTTTTGCACTAATTATGGCTAATTAAGGGTAATTAGTGTTAATTAGCGAATTTAAACATGATAAAATTTGGGAAAAATGTTTATAAATTCTTAAATGATGCTTTAGACCTCTGATATGAATTTGGGTTAATTTGGTTAAGTTTTGCTAATCCCATCATTAGTTTCACCTAAACAAGCTTAAGGGGAAATATGAGGTTTTGGGTATGTTTGATCCATTTTAACCTATCATATTGATGTTTGTGGTTGATTATGCATGTTGCTATGACTGTATGATATGCTTTGTGATTGATTTCAATAGTTAGAATGGTCGAAAACGTCGTCGAATGGCGTAAACACTTGCTGGAAAAGTTTCAGGGAACAATGCAGGTTTCGGATCGGATCAGATATGGTGGCTCGGATCAGATAAGTTGAACTGGGCAAGGGATTCGATCGGATCGGAACTTGACACTTGAGAAAACTGGCAAAAAGGAAGGCCACGCTAATTGAATTGAGATTGGATCGGATAAAGGAGGAGGGATCGTATCGGAGCATGTGAAGAACGAGGGAGCCGATCGGAGCGGGAGAATGAACTGGATGGGAGATGGAACCCGACCCGACCCAGTGTTGACCAATAACCCGAGATGCAAAGGTAGTCCAATATGGGAAGTTAGAGCTCAGGGTCCAGTTGGGAACCGATAAGTTCACTTCATGATTGGGCTTTGCTGCGGGACGTGTGCCAAGGGGCAGTCGATGTCTACGATTTTGGATCACTATGTATGGGAGGTACGTGAAAGGATTCAGGGCCACAGTGGCCTAGGTACGACTAAAGGGCTATAGACCAATGAAGTGGGGTCATTTGTAAAGATTTGGTCATGACTCCATGTGGTATGCTTGGTAGTAGCAGTAGTTGTACAAGTTGAACTCCGCCATTACTTCGGTGGGTCTAGTGATTGACAGTGGTGGACATCGTATGCTTTACGCACCGAGTGAGAGATGTGAGGATGGTTGCTATGGTTGATTTGTTTGCCATCATTACGACATACACACCCCACCCCCGTACTCTTTACACTATCTATTATGGCACCTTAGAGTATTGTACGGTATGTGGTACTAACTCTTTGGTTGCAGGTCCAGGTTCAGGTATGTTTTAGTCTACCTGTTATTATTCACTTTAGATGCTTATCGCTCATACCAGGCTTTATGTCTGACCCAGAGTTTTATGTCTCCTATTATTACTCTGGGTGCTTACACGAGCAGACTAGAGACAGGTTAGCTGGTGATGCGCGAGTAGCTGATTCGGAGGCGGGCAGGAGGCTTCCACGTATGATATATAGATATTCTCCCTGTGTCGTTGGTGGTCGCTACTTGGGCATTAGTAGTGTACCTCCTTTATCTTACTTTTGCTTTGAGACAGTTTGAAAAGTTGTAATAAGCTATATTTTGGATTTCCGCTGCTATGATGCTTAGTTCTGGTTTTTAGCTTATGCATTGTCTCTCCTGTTTTATGTCAAGTATGTTATTATTATATTTTGTTCTATGCGCTGTGAGACATTCAACAGGTTCTTTGCTAGTTCAATTCCTTCTTCCCTTTTTCCTTCTGACGACCCGTTCCGTGCTAACTGGACATGTGTACAGCGCACTTTTGGAGTAAATGTCGGTTGGTGCGGGGCGGGCCTTCACATTTGGTATCAGAGCTCTAGGTTGCGTAGTTAACCTAGGGAAGTTATCAGGGAGAGATAATATATGTATACGAGAGAGCGTATTTGTGATTACTTTGGTTTTCAAAAGTTATATATGTATATACTATTAGTAGTATAAGGGTGAAGTCGTACTGCACTAGCACCACTATGGGGTCGTTAATCGTTTCCTTTTACAGATTGACGATGAGCCGATATGCTAGAGGTACCGGTAGAGGGGCCAATAATGGGAATGATGCTGACATGAGGACGATGTTTACTGACCTCATGAGAGAGATGCTTAGGGATGTGCAGAGGGCAGCTCCCAATGGTGGAAATGGTGGTGGTCCAATAGTGCAGGCGCCGAGGGTCGACTTCGCCAAGCTGAATAAGGATTATACTAGTCTTGGTGGGAAGCTGTTCCACGGAACGGATTCGGCTACGGATGTTCAGGATTGGTTGAATAGTTGCGAACGTATCTTCGAGGATCTAGGTATCGAGGATGCGATGAAGAGAAAGCTAGCGTCCCGTCAGCTGCAAGGGCGGGCAATGAATTGGTGGAATGCTATAAAGGCAGCTACTCCCGAAGATCAGATTACTTGGGAGCAGTTTAAGGTTCGCTTTAGCGAGAAGTTCATTCCAGCTACTCAGAAGTCAGTGCTGTTTAAGAAATTCTTGGAGCTCAAGCAGAATGGCAGAGCTGCCTCGGAGTATATTGCTGAATTCGACACTTTGTCGAAGTATGGGTTACCTCTTATTGATACTGCCGAGAAGAAGAATGAGAAATTCATAACTGGTTTGGATCAGTACTTGGGGGAAAGGCTTATTAACCACATCGATGAGACGTTTGAATCGATTGTGGGGAAAGCATTGAGGTCAGAAAGTCTCTACCCTAAGCCGAAGACTGAGGTTGCATCTGCAGAAGAGCCAAAGCCACAAGCAAGTGGTGGAGGCAAGGGTGGTTCCCAGAATAAGAGGAAGCAAGACCAATCTATGGGTGGCCAGAAAAAGAACAAGAAGGATGTTGAGTGCTTCAGCTGTGGTAAGAAGGGCCATTATGCCAAAGATTGTCGGGCCAAGCCAGCGGATAGGAAGTGCTTCAACTATGGTCAAGTGGGACATTTCAAGGATAAGTGTCCGCAACCTCTTATGGAGAAGCAGATTGTGAAAGCATATGCTATTGATGCTGTTCCTTCTTCGTCGAATGCACCAACTGCGGCAGAGAAAGGAAAGAATGTTGTTATTCAAGGTATGCTTTCTATTTATGATGTACCAGTTCGAGTTTTGTTTGATACTGGGGCTTCCCGTTCCTTCATATCTAGTGACCTGGTAGATAGGTTGGGACTGGAACCCGAGATAGTCGATAGACCATTGGTTGTGACGAACCCGATTGGTGGTTCGACTAGCCTTAGTATGATTTGCAGGAATTTGGTCTTATCGAGTCATGGATGTATGTTTGTTTGTGATTGCTTTGTTTTGGGCTTTACTAGGTATGGCATTATATTGGGAGTCGATTGGCTCCAAAGATACGAGGTGGTGGTAGACTGTGAGGGCTTTTTGGTGACAGTGAGGGCGGACGATGGGCGGAGGGTAGTGTTTGGTAGTCTACCTAGTGATGGGGTTATGGCTAGTTTTGTAAATTCCCTCGACATCCCGCAGGATGAGTTGTCAGATGTGCCCGTGGTTGGCCAGTATCCGGACGTCTTTGAGGAGGTGACCGGGCTTCCACCACACCGAGAGATTGAGTTCCATATTGATTTAGTGAAAGATGCCAGACCTATAGTGATGCCACTTCATCATATGGCACCAAGGGAGCAGCGAGAGCTCAGGATGCAAGTCAGCAATCTTTTAAAGAAGGGATTTATTAGAAGAAGTGTCTCCGAGTGGGGGGGAACCAGTTGTGTTTGCCACTAAGGCAGATGGTTCCCTTCGTTTGTGTGTGGACTATCGCGAGTTGAACAAGGTAACGAGGAAGAATAAGTATTCTCTACCGCGGATAGATGATTTGTTTGATCAACTGGAGGGAGCAAGAGTGTTCTCCCAGTTGGACCTCGCGACAGGATTTCATCAACTACGAGTAGCGGATGAGAGTGTTCCGAAAACGGCATTTAGGACGCCGTCTGGATTTTATGAGTGGTTGGTCATGCCATTTGGGTTGACCAATGCACCAGCCTACTTTGTGGATCTTATGAATCGAGTATTCAGAGACAGTTGAATAAGTTTGTTCTTGTGTTCGTAGATGATATCCTTGTTTACTCAAGGACAGAGGAGGAACACAAGGGACACTTGAGGATAGTGATGGAGATGTTGAGGAAACACCAATTGAAAGCGGAATTCTCTAAGTGTCATTTCTTGAGAAGGGAAGTGAGATTCTTGGGTCATGTTGTTTTAGAGAGTGGTATTGCCGTGGACCCTGCGAAGGTGGCTACGGTACAGGATTGGCCTACGCCCAAGAATGCAACAGATGTAAGAAGTTTCTTGGGATTAGCTGGATATTATCGTAAGTTTATCCAGGACTTCTCCAAGATAGCAGCACCGTTGACTCAGTTGACTAAGAAGAATCAGTCCTTCATCCGGGACGGAGTGTGTGAGAATGCATTCATGAGTCTAAAGGAAAGGTTGACGCGTGCGCTAGTGTTAGTCATTTTTAAGGGGAATGAAGAGATGACGGTATACACGGATGCTTGTGGTACCGGACTGGGTGCTGTATTGATGCAAGGAGGTAGGGTTGTAGCTTATGCTAGTCGACAGCTAAAGCCGCATGAGAAGAAGTATCCTACCCATGATTTGGAATTAGCAGCGATCGTGTTTGCGCTGAAGATGTGGAGACACTATCTCTTGGGAGAAAGATTTGAGTTGTTCATCGATCATAAATCGTTAAAGTATCTCTTCTCTCAGAAAGATCTTAATCTCCGTTAGCAGAGATGGTTAGAGTTCTTGGCTTCGTATGATTTTGATATCGCATACACCCCTGGGAAAGGTAATGCGGTAGCCGATGCCTTGAGTAGGAGACATGCCAGTTTAGGGGCAATGTTTCTTGAATGGAAGCAACTGGAGTATATCGCGGAGTTTGATTTCAGACCAAAGTGCGAATTGGATCCAGTCATGCTAGCTAGTTTGGCAATCAGACCCACTTTGATAGAGCGGATTGGTTCCAGCCAGAGGGACGATCCTAATCTATTGGAAATCATCTCCAAATTATAGATGAACATCGATGGTGAGGAGATGAATGTGTATGGGCTTGATCGAGATGGATGGCTTCGGAAGAATGGAATACTAGTTGTACCCAACGTAAAGGGTTTGAGGGACGAAGTGCTTAGAGAATGTCATCACTCAAAACTGACTATACACCCCGGTGGTAATAAGATGTATCGAGACATGAAGCAGACTTACTACTGGAAAGGGATGAAAAGAGACGTTGGGAAGTTTATATCCAAATGCATGAATTGCCAGCTAGTTAAGGCCGAGCAAAAGAAGCCTAGTGGTTTGTTGCAACCATTAGAAATTCCCGAATGGAAATGGGAGCAAGTCTCGATGGATTTCATCGATGGTTTACCAAGGACTAGATCGGGATATGATAGCATTTGGGTAGTTGTGGATTGATTGACTAAGAGCGCAAGATTTATACCAGTCAAATCGACCAGAACGACAACCAAGTTGGCAGATTTGTATATGAAGTGGGTAGTGAGATTTCATGGAGTACCTAAAAGCATTGTGAGTGACCGAGACCCGTTGTTCACTAGTGGGTTTTGGAAGAACTTACAAGAGGCTCTAGGGTCAAAATTACATCTCAGTACCGCATATCATCCTCAGACCGACGGTCAGACGGAGAGAGTGAATCGTATATTGGAAGACCTCTTGAGAGCTTGTGTACTGGATTTTGGTGGATCATGGGATGACCATTTGCACCTGGTAGAGTTTGCATATAATAATAGCTACCAATCCAATATCGGTATGGCTCCGTTCGAAGCTTTGTATGGAAGACCGTGCAACTCACCATCATGTTGGATAGAGACTGGCGAGAAGTTTATGCTTGGACCAGATGTGGTGATGGAAACTTCAGATAAGATCAAGATCATTCAACAACAAATGAAGGCTGCCCAAGATAGGCAGAAGAGTTATGCTGATAAGAGGAGAAGAGACTTAAAATTCTCCGTTGGTGACTTGGTGTTTGTTAAGATTTCTCCGTTGAAAAGCGTGATACGATTTGGCAGGAGAGGTAAGTTAGCACCAAGATTTGTTGGCCCATTCCCTGTTCTTGAACTAGTCGGGAATTTGGCATATAGAGTTGGCTTACCAGAAAAGATGGCGGGACTTCATAATGTATTTCATGTTTCCCAACTAAGGAAGTTCGTTCACGACTCAGATATGACTATTTCACCTGATCAGTTAGAGGACTTCGAAGTAGAACCCAAGGCGGTTGGGAACCGCAAGCCGATTCGTATTGTGGGGCACGATACGAAGCAACTTCGAAGGAAGGCGGTGAAGCTAGTCAAGGTTCAGTGGGGCGAGAACGAGAATGATTGTACTTGGGAGACAGTGGAGAGCATTAGGAAGGCGTATCAAGAACTCTTTGCCTGGTAAGACTTACTTCGTAATTTAGTTATTCCGCATGCTAGGATAGACTTGCCTTACTTGTTTTGCATGTTTGATTGTTGTTTTATGGTTGATAGGCATGCGAGAACCTTTGTGTGTGTTTTGATTAGGGAATTTCGAGGGCGAAATTTCTTAAGAAGGGGGGGGGGGGGAGAATGTAACAACCCGTATTCTACGTATCGGGGGATCATAGAATATTTATTTCTTTCCATATGAAGTCGTATGGTCATGTAACTTTGAGGAACATCCATTAGAGTCATTTCCCATGTTCATGATTTTTGTTGATTTTTAAATGACCATTTTGCCCCTAGTTGATCTTGTTTTGGCCATAACTTTTGATTGGAAAGGAATTTTGACCTGAAACCACTTCCATTAGATTTGTTTGATGGTTTACCTTTCCGCAGAGTGGTCATAATAGCCAAACGGACTTACCGTTTGGGAGATATGGCTGAAATAAGGTTTGGAAGGTGAAAAACTGCTTAACCGGGCCAAATAGGGTGATTAGTGAATGGGCCCATAACCCATTTCGGGATTAGGGTTATGAGGAGGCTAAAATGAGTTAGAGAATCATTCCATTTCAGTTTTCTAGCCTCCACTTATCACCAAGGAACCCTAAAATTGGCCTCTAACCTCTAAATCACCTCCAAATCATCTTTTGATCAAGGATTAAGCTTAGCAACATCAAATCAAGGAAGATCTACACCAAATCAACATTGGAGCTGCTGTTTAGCATTGGGATTTGCATCAAATCAGAGATTTATTTCAGATCTTAGTTTATTTGTGGCTAAGGTGAGTGATTTGCATAGTTTTGCACTAATTATGGCTAATTAAGAGTAATTAGTATTAATTAGCGAATTTAAACATGATAAAATTCGGGAAAAATGTTTATAAATTCTTAAATTATGCTTTAGACCTCTGATATGAATTTGGGTTAATTTGGTTAAGTTTTGCTAATCCCATCATTAGTTTCACCTAAACATGCTTAAGGGGAAATATGGAGTTTTGGGTATGTTTGATCCATTTTAACCTATCATATTGATGTTTGTGGTTGATTATGCATGTTGCTATGACTGTATGATATGCTTTGTGATTGATTTCAATAGTTAGAATAGTCGAAAACGTCGTCGAATGGCGTAAACACTTGCTGGAAAAGTTTCAGGGAACAGTGCAGGTTTCGGATCAGATCGGATATGGTGGCTCAGATCGGATAAGTTGAACTGGGCAAGGGATTCGATCGGATCGGAACTTGACACTTGAGAAAACTGGAAAAAATGAAGGCCATGCTAATTGAGCTGGGATCGGATCGGATAAAGGAGGAGGGATCGGATCGGAGCATGTGAAGAACGAGGGAGCCGATCGGAGAGGGAGCATGAACTGGATGAGAGATGGAACCAGACCCGACCCAGTGTTGACCAATAACCCGAGATGCAAAGTTAGTCCAATATTGGAAGTTAGAGCTCCGGGTCCAGTTAGGAACCGATAAGTTCACTTCATGATTGGGCTTTGCTGCGGGACGTGTGCCAAGGCGCAGTCGATGTCCACGACTTTGGATCACTATATATGGGAGGTACGTGAACGGATTCACGGCCACAGTGGCCTAGGTACGACTAAAGGGCTGTAGACCAATGAAGTGGGGTCATTTGTAAAGATTTGGTCATGACTCCATGTGGTAAGCTTGGTAGTAGCAGTAGTTGTACAAGTTGAACTCCGCCACTACTTCGATGGGTCTAGTGATTGACAGTGGTGGACATCGTATGCTTTACGCACCGAGTGAGAGATGTGAGGATGGTTGCTATGGTTGATTTGTTTGCCATCATTACGACACACACACCCCACCCCCGTACTCTTTACACTCTCTATTATGGCACCTTAGAGTATTGTACGGTATGTGGTACTAACTCTTTGGTTGTAGGTCCAGGTTCAGGTATGTTTTAGTCTACCTGTTATTATTCACTTTAGATGCTTATCGCTCATACCAGGCTTTATGTCTGACCCAGAGTTTTATGTCTCCTCTTATTACTCTAGGTGCTCACACGAGCAGACTAGAGACAGGTGTAGTAACCCGGATTTTCGGCGGCTTTGGTTATCGACGTAAGCTCGACGTCGATAACCAAAACATCGAAAAATCCCGGTAACTAATGAAAGAAATTAGAAGGTAAGAATAGATAAGATAGAACTTATAGAATAGAAGAAGAAGAAGAACATCATCATCAGAGTAAACACGAATCTCACAGCGGAACGAATAAAATATAACATAACTTTTGAAATACAAACAGTTATATATATACAATAGCACTTATCAGAGTACAGCACTTACAACACAGCGGAAATAACTATAGCTTATATGATCCAGAAGCCTCCTGCTCCAGTTCTTCAAGTATACCTGTAAATCCTGACTACTTGACTGCCCGTACAAATTTAGGCACCCAAGAGTTTAGGGAAAACAAAATAAAACTCCGGGTCAGTCATGGGACTGGTGTGAATAAACTCAAATCATTTAAACAGGTATATGATATCTCATAAGACCACGCCGCAGAACGGAACGGGTTTTTCCCTTATGAGAATCCAAATAACTTTTCAAAGCAATATCATTCTGATATTATAATAATGTCTAAGTACAAATAAATATCAATCTAGCAGAAACGCTTGCATCTCACGTTACTACATATATAGTATACAATCAAAATCGCAAGCACGTATTGGATGATTGGATTTCCAACTATGACAAGGTATGGAATCACCTTCCGATCAGTGTACTCTAGGAACGATACACCGGAGTTCAACAAGAACATCTTGCAACTCAGCCACACATGACCGACCACTCATTTCGCTTGAGTGTATCGAATGTACATCACCAACGGTTGGGATCAGCAACCGTTCCCGTATATATATGGGACAGCATTGATAGATTAAAAGAAGCAAATGAATATTCACTAGATAGGTGATTATACACCCTACTTCGGTGCGACCGACTTAGCCATGCTGCCTGCCCGATTTCTGTCATTTACCGGTTGATGAGGCTAGAAACTACGCTTTATCATCACATCAGATTCACTTCGAATGCCACATTGTCAGATCCATCAGAATCACTAATTGACGTCTACAACCATACATTACGTGTCAGCTAAAAGAAGTTTCCTTCTCCGCTTCCACTCTTGGTATAGTTGAAGAAATCAATGTACGTGACCGTCTGGAAATACTATGTCAGACATCCATCTTCATTCACTTAGAAATGTCACATCGTCATACCTGCCAAATCACAAATTGACTTATCCAAAAATAACACGGGTATACAGCTAAGAGAAACGAATTCCTCCGCCACCAAACGTGAATACGTTTGAACAGATCAACTTACGCGATCCATTGGATATACTTTGTCAGACCTTCGTCCATACAAGTTGTCCTGGGACTGGACAAACCGAAGGCACTATTCTGTAAACAGCATAGCCCTTGCTTTTTACTCCGTCTTCAATTATCTTTGACATATATGATTCGCGACGCTTATGCCAATACAGAGTGGTTCTATGGATAATAATCCAACCGGTCTCTCCATATTAACAACGTTAAAATGGTCAAAACTTCGATAGTCGGTGAGTTAACTATCAAAGAAAAACAAGTGTGCAAACAACGATATTATTTCCAAATGGAAATTATATCGAACAAACATCATTTGACATAAATCCCATTAGTTCATTTATTTACTTATCTCCTATTTCCCTATATTCTAAATTCTTATTTTTCTTTTATCAGAAAACATTTCTGATTCTCGTTTAGAAAACATTTCCAAAACTCCTTTACGATCAAACCTTACCATTTCTTAGTTAAGAAGGAAGTCACTCAAGTTGGGGTATAATTACCTCTCAGACCTTAACTGAACAACGCTATAACTTCGAAATGGTCAAAGTTTATCTTTTTAATCTTTAACAACTTCTTTACTCCTTTCTCGGATTCAATTTTACTAATCCACTTCTATATTTAAAACATTGGTTATAACGATAACGTTATAAGCCTTTCGAATTATCTAACTTTAATTATAACTTCTATTCTTATTAGTGAATAATTAACCTAACACTTATTTATTTATAAATAAATAAATCTATATTTAAACACTGGAAAAGTATAAGTACTTTCCCGAATTCGATATAATCGAATTTGCCGATTAACTCTCTTCGAGAAATCTCTATTTGATTAACTCTACTTCGAATAACCTATATTCGATTAACTCCTTCTCGAATAAACGATATTCGAAAATCTCTCTTCGAATAACTAATATTCGATAACTCTTCTTTTTCAAATATCTCATATTTGAAAATCTTACTTCGATTAAACTATAATCGATAACTCCTTTCGATGAAACTAACATCGATAACTCCTTTCGATGAACTAACATCGATAACTCCTTTCGATGAACTAACATCGATAACTCCTTTCGATGAACTAACATCGATAACTCCTTTCGATGAAACTAACATCGATTTATTTAACTCGACGAACTTAACTCGACTAACTTAACTTACTTGGTTTGACCAATTCGATTCAATTAACTAGGCTCGACTAACTTGGTTTATTTAACTCAACTTGATTTACTCCTATCGAATAACTAATATTCGATTTAACTCCATTTAACTCTATTCGAATAACTACTATTCGATTAACTCTATTCAACTCTATTCGAATAAACTATATTCGACTAACTCTATTTAACTCCATTCGAACAACTACTATTCGACAACTCTATTTAACTCCATTTGCTTGACTCTAGATCGCAGCGATCACAATGGTTACGCCTGATTCCCTCAGGAAACATCCGACCGCCGTAGGCTATTTACAGCCCTGCGAATTACGCTAGCAGTCGTACGAGATGGCAACTTATCCTGAATACCATGTTTGACTAACTCTGTCTCAAATAACTATATTTGATTAACTCTAGTTCGTTTTAACTCTAACTGATTAACTCTAACTGGTTAACTCTAACTGATTAACTCTAACTGGTTAACTCTAACTGATTAACTCTAACTGGTTAACTCTATTTGACTAACTCGACTTGACTACCCCTTTTGAATACCATATTCGATTAACTAACCTCGAATACCATATTCGATTTCCCTTTTCGAATACCGATTAACTAACTTCGAATACCATATTCGATTAACTACTTTCGAATGTCTATATTCGATTAACTAACTTCGAATACCATATTCGATTAACTTCTTTCGAATGTCTATATTCGATTTACTTTATTCACTTTATAAAGTTTTCCTTTATAACAACGTTTTATTCATTTGAAAAGATTTACTTTTAAATAACGGTTCTACCCTTTAAAAATGATTTCCCTTTTTATAATGTTTCCTTCCCGGTTCTATTTGTAAATGGTTTACAAATATTCCCTTTTCAAATTTATTCTTGAAATATTCTAACTCCTTAAATTTTCGGGAAAATTCGCCATAACCTCCTTTGTATCGGGAGCATCGGGAAAATCCCCAAACTCGCCACACAGGCCTTTCTATTCAAAAAGAAATGTTTTGAATTTATTTCCTTTTCAAATATCTCCTATTTATAAATATCCCAATTTATAAATATTCCTTTATTTATAAATATTCCAGTTTATAAATATTCTATTTATCAATATCACTTTGAAAAATCTCCTTTATCCATATTCCGGTATGTCATGGTATTCAATCATATCAAATTACGATGTTCAATATCGTCCATACACACACAATCAACAACCGGTTATAATTCCCGTCATATATCAAAATATATGAAAAACAATAAAATAACTGTTGAGGAATCCAGTCGGATTCCTCCAACCTGTTTCCCTGCATCACAGATGTTAGACAATATAGATAACATCAATTTCATCCCAACATGAAATATACTGATAATCAGAATCCATATTTGATTGACGGTTTTCTATATATAACTATATCTACGTTTTCAATCAAATCTATTTAACAGTCCAATTTAACAGTCCAATTTAACAATCAATACACAGCAATCAATCATTAAAAATAAAGTACAGTTTATACAAATATAAACTGAACAGAGTTAGTGAGATTTACTCACATTCGCGCGTTAGCCGTTAAATAACGGTTTGCGTTCATTTGATTCAGCCGGACAATTTATTTCGCCATAAATTGTAACGAGCTCCGATGGACTTCCAGTCAGTTTCATGGTGTAGTGCTCGTCCATACGGTCCCAACGCAACTTACGGTTCGTAAAACTGATCACATATGGTTACGATATCGCGTTAACAAGTTAGATCACTATTTAAATATGAAATTAAACTAATTTAATTCTTGTTGGGCTTTACCATCAATAACCGGCCCAAACCCAACGTGGACAACCCAGGCCCGTTCCCCCCTTTGAACCCGTCTTCCACAATTGAAATGCCGTGAGCTCCAGGCATTTGCTCCACCCATTTTTTTGCTACTTCCAAGGTCCACCGCCCCTCCTCTTCTTCACAAATTCTCGAATGAACACCACCATCATAACCTCCATCGATTTCTCTCCGCACTCATGCCAACCGCATCATTTCCGAGCTGCTCGATCAAAATCCGTCCTCTGCCTTTAACCGCGATACCCAGGAAACCGTCGACCACAAACTCCACCGTACTCAACAAAATCAAATCCACACCATTCGGTTTTGCTTCCTCATTTCGAATCCGAGGTCGAAACCATCCCAAACTTGCTAAATCATGAGCAGTTCCCAACCCTAACTTGCTCGATGAACGCTATATAAATTCCAGCGAAATAAATCATCGCCGAACCCCATATAATCCATATAGAATCCATGAGAATCACCCTAGGAACACTAATATATGGATGGATTGATTTCTAGAATTTTATAGGAATTGTTTTTGAATTTCGAAGGGATCAAACTTTTTCTGTGAGCAAAAGAAATCACGGTGGAATAAAAGTGTTGACCAAAATGAATGTTTAGGGTTTGCACAAGTTGAGGGCATTATATAGTGTTGGAAAATATCTAGATATTTTGAGATAGGGAATATTCTCGGAATATTCTTTTATTAATTCGTCTTCAAAAAATTTCTATGATCACACGTGATACCCAAAAATCACGAAAACTGGCATGCAGCTACAGTTCGACATTACGGTCCCAACGAAACTGGTTTCGTCGAATTCCGACTCCGTATGCTCACACAGCGTATTTTTAATTGTCAAAATACCGACTGTTTTTCACTCTAAAAATCCGTACGGCCACACAGTGACTTCAAAAATCACGAAACTGGAAATCTAACAACTATTTGACATTGCGGATCCAACAAAATTAGTTTCGTCGAATTCTGACTTCGTTTGCAAAAGTGGCTATTTTTAAAGCTCTAAATAGCCCATTTAAATATATAAATATATTTAAAAAAAAAAATTAAATATAAATAAATATATATTCTCGTATATATTCACCGAGGAATATCATACAGCTCCAGTATATTTGTATACTCGCTATTCCGAGTCCAGATTGATTCGATATTCAATTTACATTGAAAATCCCTTTAATAACGTATATAAAGCGTTACGAATTATAAAGGAATTCCACAGCGACTTTTCTGAAATTTGATTTGGACGTGAATCAAAATCTATACGACGAAATCCCCATTTTTCTCTTCCACTAGAAAGATATACTCCACCAGCTCCACACGTTTCTTGTTTCACAGAAATCCGGCTTAAAACGAATCGTGTATATTCAGTTGAAGTTCAAATCGCCAAATAGCGAACTGCCGCGTCGTTTCAAGCTCTATTTTAATAATAATAAAATTATACGTTCAAACTGTCGTCGATTGAATATATTCGTTATTATATTTCGAATCGAAACTCCACCGAATCTCGTATGCTATTCAATTCACATGATATTGTGAATTTCACTATTTCCGACTATTTCGACATTAAAATATATTTTATTATATTAAAATTATTAATTAAATATTCAATATTATTTAATTCACGTTCTCGATATCGATAAATCGATATTTAATAATTAAATAAATTAATTGTTCAACAGCTAAAAATGCGGGTCACTACATTCTTCCCCACTTAAATTAATTTCGTCCTCGAAATTGCTAAGCTAGGGGACGACCCTACCTACTGGGTAAAAATTTATCTGTTTACCTCTTATCTCTGGTTTCAACTGAACCAATTAATATTGACTAAAATATTAATTTATTCCTGCTAACCAAATTTTCAAAAATTCTGAAAATTTTCTAACGCCTTAACTTTTCGAAAAATTTTGCCAGCACCTCCTTTGTACTGGTCAATATCTCAAACTCCAACTCGCCTCTCTGGGCCTTCTTTAACCCAAAAGAAAATCAAAAAGCCAAGCGACTTGCCAATTCGGCTCATAAATCTCATATCCATATATAATATAAACTGGTACCTTTTTGTCGGGAATATCAACTCTATCACTTCCATATGTTATCAACTCAGCATATACCAGTGTTATCTCAATCAAATTCCAATCAGTTCATATCCTCAAATCCAAACCGAATTTCATTCGAACTCCAATATTAGATTCCAAATTATTGACTTATCAATTTGGTTCCATTCTAGATTATCGCTAATCCAATTCAATTTCATTTAACTTAGTTCAAGTTAAATTCAATTTATTTTTCTCAATTTTTACCATCTCAATCTCTTTAACTTCATTAGTTAAATTTAAATTCCATAATTTAAATTCCTGGGTTTTATTTCAAATCAATTTGAAATCATACTGCCAATTCAAAACCTTTGAATTTTCTAAACAACTTGTTTTCTCAAAACAATTCAAATCAAAATCTCTGGTAGTAATCCACCACATAGAACTCGAAAATCACACCGATGATACTGCGCAGTCATCATCGGAATTATCTTCCAGCGACCCAAGTGATTTCAATACTATATCATTTTCAAAATCATTACCAAATACTTCCATTTTGAAAACATTTCAAAATCTCCCAGGAACTTAAAATTTCCTTATTTTAATTCCAAATCTGATTTAAATTCATATTTAATTCATCTTATTTCATATACTTTACTTATATGAATCTGATTGGTTATATATAACCATTTCACGTGTTATAATCTTATCTAATTAAAATCACTACCAACACATCCTATATATGATAATATATCACATATCCATACTGTGTCGGTCCATCGTATTCAAGTGTTTATTTACCCCTACCGATACAGTGGATCAAACTGATCGACCAGAACTCATAAACAACTCAGCCAATGAATCTCCACAATATAAAACCAATTTTTATATCAAATAACAAATACGTTCTCTCGTATATATACACTCGAACTCAATCTAGGGTACTACTAACCCTATCTCTACCGAGTCACGCCACAGAGCCAAGGTAATTCTTAACTTAAGCTCTGATACCAACTGTAGTAACCTGGATTTTCGGCGGCTTTGGTTATCGACGTAAGCTCGACGTCGATAACCAAAACATCGAAAAATCCCGGTAACTAATGAAAGAAATTAGAAGGTAAGAATAGATAAGATAGAACTTATAGAATAGAAGAAGAAGAAGAACATCATCATCAGAGTAAACACGAATCTCACAGCGGAACGAATAAAATATAACATAACTTTTGAAATACAAACAGTTATATATATACAATAGCACTTATCAGAGTACAGCACTTACAACACAGCGGAAATAACTATAGCTTATATGATCCAGAAGCCTCCTGCTCCAGTTCTTCAAGTATACCTGTAAATCCTGACTACTTGACTGCCCGTACAAATTTAGGCACCCAAGAGTTTAGGGAAAACAAAATAAAACTCCGGGTCAGTCATGGGACTGGTGTGAATAAACTCAAATCATTTAAACAGGTATATGATATCTCATAAGACCACGCCGCAGAACGGAACGGGTTTTTCCCTTATGAGAATCCAAATAACTTTTCAAAGCAATATCATTCTGATATTATAATAATGTCTAAGTACAAATAAATATCAATCTAGCAGAAACGCTTGCATCTCACGTTACTACATATATAGTATACAATCAAAATCGCAAGCACGTATTGGATGATTGGATTTCCAACTATGACAAGGTATGGAATCACCTTCCGATCAGTGTACTCTAGGAACGATACACCGGAGTTCAACAAGAACATCTTGCAACTCAGCCACACATGACCGACCACTCATTTCGCTTGAGTGTATCGAATGTACATCACCAACGGTTGGGATCAGCAACCGTTCCCGTATATATATGGGACAGCATTGATAGATTAAAAGAAGCAAATGAATATTCACTAGATAGGTGATTATACACCCTACTTCGGTGCGACCGACTTAGCCATGCTGCCTGCCCGATTTCTGTCATTTACCGGTTGATGAGGCTAGAAACTACGCTTTATCATCACATCAGATTCACTTCGAATGCCACATTGTCAGATCCATCAAAATCACTAATTGACGTCTACAACCATACATTACGTGTCAGCTAAAAGAAGTTTCCTTCTCCGCTTCCACTCTTGGTATAGTTGAAGAAATCAATGTACGTGACCGTCTGGAAATACTATGTCAGACATCCATCTTCATTCACTTAGAAATGTCACATCGTCATACCCGCCAAATCACAAATTGACTTATCCAAAAATAACACGGGTATACAGCTAAGAGAAACGAATTCCTCTGCCACCAAACGTGAATACGTTTGAACAGATCAACTTACGCGATCCATTGGATATACTTTGTCAGACCTTCGTCCATACAAGTTGTCCTGGGACTGGACAAACCGAAGGCACTATTCTGTAAACAGCATAGCCCTTGCTTTTTACTCCGTCTTCAATTATCTTTGACATATATGATTCGCGACGCTTATGCCAATACAGAGTGGTTCTATGGATAATAATCCAACCGGTCTCTCCATATTAACAACGTTATAATGGTCAAAACTTCGATAGTCGGTGAGTTAACTATCAAAGAAAAACAAGTGTGCAAACAACGATATTATTTCCAAATGGAAATTATATCGAACAAACATCATTTGACATAAATCCCATTAGTTCATTTATTTACTTATCTCCTATTTCCCTATATTCTAAATTCTTATTTTTCTTTTATCAGAAAACATTTCTGATTCTCATTTGGAAAACATTTCCAAAACTCCTTTACGATCAAACCTTACCATTTCTTAGTTAAGAAGGAAGTCACTCAAGTTGGGGTATAATTACCTCTCAGACCTTAACTGAACAACGCTATAACTTCGAAATGGTCAAAGTTTATCTTTTTAATCTTTAACAACTTCTTTACTCCTTTCTCGGATTCAATTTTACTAATCCACTTCTATATTTAAAACATTGGTTATAACGATAACGTTATAAGCCTTTCGAATTATCTAACTTTAATTATAACTTCTATTCTTATTAGTGAATAATTAACCTAACACTTATTTATTTATAAATAAATAAATCTATATTTAAACACTGGAAAAGTATAAGTACTTCCCGAATTCGATATAATCGAATTTGCCGATTAACTCTCTTCGAGAAATCTCTATTTGATTAACTCTACTTCGAATAACCTATATTCGATTAACTCCTTCTCGAATAAACGATATTCGAAAATCTCTCTTCGAATAACTAATATTCGATAACTCTTCTTTTTCAAATATCTCATATTTGAAAATCTTACTTCGATTAAACTATAATCGATAACTCCTTTCGATGAAACTAACATCGATAACTCCTTTCGATGAACTAACATCGATAACTCCTTTCGATGAACTAACATCGATAACTCCTTTCGATGAAACTAACATCGATTTATTTAACTCGACGAACTTAACTCGACTAACTTAACTTACTTGGTTTGACCAATTCGATTCAATTAACTAGGCTCGACTAACTTGGTTTATTTAACTCAACTTGATTTACTCCTATCGAATAACTAATATTCGATTTAACTCCATTTAACTCTATTCGAATAACTACTATTCGATTAACTCTATTCAACTCTATTCGAATAAACTATATTCGACTAACTCTATTTAACTCCATTCGAACAACTACTATTCGACAACTCTATTTAACTCCATTTGCTTGACTCTAGATCGCAGCGATCACAATGGTTACGCCTGATTCCCTCAGGAAACATCCGACCGCCGTAGGCTATTTACAGCCCTGCGAATTACGCTAGCAGTCGTACGAGATGGCAACTTATCCTGAATACCATGTTTGACTAACTCTGTCTCAAATAACTATATTTGATTAACTCTAGTTCGTTTTAACTCTAACTGATTAACTCTAACTGGTTAACTCTAACTGATTAACTCTAACTGGTTAACTCTAACTGATTAACTCTAACTGGTTAACTCTATTTGACTAACTCGACTTGACTACCCCTTTTGAATACCATATTCGATTAACTAACCTCGAATACCATATTCGATTTCCCTTTTCGAATACCGATTAACTAACTTCGAATAACATATTCGATTAACTACTTTCGAATGTCTATATTCGATTAACTAACTTCGAATACCATATTCGATTAACTTCTTTCGAATGTCTATATTCGATTTACTTTATTCACTTTATAAAGTTTTCCTTTATAACAACGTTTTATTCATTTGAAAAGATTTACTTTTAAATAACGGTTCTACCCTTTAAAAATGATTTCCCTTTTTATAATGTTTCCTTCCCGGTTCTATTTGTAAATGGTTTACAAATATTCCCTTTTCAAATTTATTCTTGAAATATTCTAACTCCTTAAATTTTCGGGAAAATTCGCCATAACCTCCTTTGTATCGGGAGCATCGGGAAAATCCCCAAACTCGCCACACAGGCCTTTCTATTCAAAAAGAAATGTTTTGAATTTATTTCCTTTTCAAATATCTCCTATTTATAAATATCCCAATTTATAAATATTCCTTTATTTATAAATATTCCAGTTTATAAATATTCTATTTATCAATATCACTTTGAAAAATCTCCTTTATCCATATTCCGGTATGTCATGGTATTCAATCATATCAAATTACGATGTTCAATATCGTCCATACACACACAATCAACAACCAGTTATAATTCCCGTCATATATCAAAATATATGAAAAACAATAAAATAACTGTTGAGGAATCCAGTCGGATTCCTCCAACCTGTTTCCCTGCATCACAGATGTTAGACAATATAGATAACATCAATTTCATCCCAACATGAAATATACTGATAATCAGAATCCATATTTGATTGACGGTTTTCTATATATAACTATATCTACGTTTTCAATCAAATCTATTTAACAGTCCAATTTAACAGTCCAATTTAACAATCAATACACAGCAATCAATCATTAAAAATAAAGTACAGTTTATACAAATATAAACTGAACAGAGTTAGTGAGATTTACTCACATTCGCGCGTTAGCCGTTAAATAACAGTTTGTGTTCATTTGATTCAGCCGGACAATTTATTTCGCCATAAATTGTAACGAGCTCCGATGGACTTCCAGTCAGTTTCATGGTGTAGTGCTCGTCCATACGGTCCCAACGCAACTTACGGTTCGTAAAACTGATCACATATGGTTACGATATCGCGTTAACAAGTTAGATCACTATTTAAATATGAAATTAAACTAATTTAATTCTTGTTGGGCTTTACCATCAATAACCGGCCCAAACCCAACGTGGACAACCCAGGCCCGTTCCCCCCTTTGAACCCGTCTTCCACAATTGAAATGCCGTGAGCTCCAGGCATTTGCTCCACCCATTTTTTTGCTACTTCCAAGGTCCACCGCCCCTCCTCTTCTTCACAAATTCTCGAATGAACACCACCATCATAACCTCCATCGATTTCTCTCCGCACTCATGCCAACCGCATCATTTCCGAGCTGCTCGATCAAAATCCGTCCTCTGCCTTTAACCGCGATACCCAGGAAACCGTCGACCACAAACTCCACCGTACTCAACAAAATCAAATCCACACCATTCGGTTTTGCTTCCTCATTTCGAATCCGAGGTCGAAACCATCCCAAACTTGCTAAATCATGAGCAGTTCCCAACCCTAACTTGCTCGATGAACGCTGTATAAATTCCAGCGAAATAAATCATCGCCGAACCCCATATAATCCATATAGAATCCATGAGAATCACCCTAGGAACACTAATATATGGATGGATTGATTTCTAGAATTTTATAGGAATTGTTTTTGAATTTCGAAGGGATCAAACTTTTTCTGTGAGCAAAAGAAATCACGGTGGAATAAAAGTGTTGACCAAAATGAATGTTTAGGGTTTGCACAAGTTGAGGGCATTATATAGTGTTGGAAAATATCTAGATATTTTGAGATAGGGAATATTCTCGGAATATTCTTTTATTAATTCGTCTTCAAAAAATTTCTATGATCACACGTGATACCCAAAAATCACGAAAACTGGCATGCAGCTACAGTTCGACATTACGGTCCCAACGAAACTGGTTTCGTCGAGTTCCGACTCCGTATGCTCACACAGCGTATTTTTAACTGTCAAAATACCGACTGTTTTTCACTCTAAAAATCCGTACGGCCACACAGTGACTTCAAAAATCACGAAACTGGAAATCTAACAACTATTTGACATTGCGGATCCAACAAAATTAGTTTCGTCGAATTCTGACTTCGTTTGCAAAAGTGGCTATTTTTAAAGCTCTAAATAGCCCATTTAAATATATAAATATATTTAAAAAAAATAAAAAAAAATTAAATATAAATAAATATATATTCTCGTATATATTCACCGAGGAATATCATACAGCTCCAGTATATTTGTATACTCGCTATTCCGAGTCCAGATTGATTCGATATTCAATTTACATTGAAAATCCCTTTAATAACGTATATAAAGCGTTACGAATTATAAAGGAATTCCACAGCGACTTTTCTGAAATTTGATTTGGACGTGAATCAAAATCTATACGACGAAATCCCCATTTTTCTCTTCCACTAGAAAGATATACTCCACCAGCTCCACACGTTTCTTGTTTCACAGAAATCCGGCTTAAAACGAATCCTGTATATTCAGTTGAAGTTCAAATCGCCAAATAGCGAACTGCCGCGTCGTTTCAAGCTCTATTTTAATAATAATAAAATTATACGTTCAAACTGTCGTCGATTGAATATATTCGTTATTATATTTCGAATCGAAACTCCACCGAATCTCGTATGCTATTCAATTCACATGATATTGTGAATTTCACTATTTCCGACTATTTCGACATTAAAATATATTTTATTATATTAAAATTATTAATTAAATATTCAATATTATTTAATTCACGTTCTCGATATCGATAAATCGATATTTAATAATTAAATAAATTAATTGTTCAACAGCTAAAAATGCGGGTCACTACAACAGGTTAGCTGGTGATGCGCGAGTAGCTGATTCGGAGGCGGGCAGGAGGCTTCCACGTATGATATATAGATATTCTCGTTGTGTCGTTGGTGGTCGCTACTTGGGCATTAGTAGTGTACCTCCTTTATCTTACTTTTGCTTTGAGACAGTTTGAAAAGTTGTAATAAGCTATATTTTGGATTTCCGCTGCTATGATGCTTAGTTCTGGTTTTTAGCTTATGCACTGTCTCTCCTGTTTTATGTCAAGTATGTTATTATTATATTTTGTTCTATGCGCTGTGAGACATTCTACAGGTTCTTTGCTAGTTCATTTCCTTCTTCCCTTTTTCCTTCTGACGACCCGTTTCGTGCTAACTGGATATGTGTACAGCGCACTTTTGGAGTAAATGTCGGTTGGTGCGGGGCGGGCCGTCACAGATACCACCTTTTCTCTCTCCCTCATGATTCTTGCTTTGTGCTTTGTACAATCAACTAGGGAACAATAACTGATATGGGATAATTAATGTATAGTGTAACCACCCGTGATTTTTTAAATGTGATTAGATAATACCAAAACAAAGTAATAAGCATACTAACCCTCCTTTTAAATCATAATTAATAATGATACAAATATTTTGGAATTTTTTTCATAGTAATATATTCTTTAGAAAAATATCGATAATATGACCGAAAATTGTTTAATCGAAAAACTATTTTTTCTCTATAAAACTTTTGGAAACTTTTGTCTTTTTATAAATTTCTAATTAATTGTTAGGGAGGTAATTAGCAAGCAAAAGTAATTATGTTTAGAACTAACAAAATTTTGATGATGTTATAGGTGATGTCATTATGGTATATAAGAAATAAGCAAATATGTAATGTAAGCAAATAATGAAATACTTCACTCGTAAGGTAAGGGTTCTAACATATTTTTAATCTTTACCTATCTCATTCCTAAGATTATAAAAGATAGTATATACTCTTAGCAATACTGATAAATTCTTAAGAAAAAGTGAATCTTTTTAACGGCTTCCCTTCTTCCCTTTTTCCTTACTAGCCTTATCAAACTATACACAAATCAACTCCAAGCTCAAACAAACTTTTCTAAATGTTATACCATACATGATTTAGCAATGAAAAATTGGAAAAATGATGAAGTGAGAAGGGAGCCATGATGTGCCGATAGCAATAATTATTGGAGGGGAAGAGAGCGAAAGGAGACAAAACCAAAATGCCAAGCAAGGAGAAAGAGAAAAAAAGTGAGTGCAAGGCATTGATTTGGATTGAATTCTTAGATCTTGGTTAATGTTTGATTAAAGGTAAGTTAATGCCTTACTTTGGGTGAAAAATATAACATGTGTAGGTTAATATTATATTGCATTTATGTGGCATGAATCATTGTTAAATTATGTTAAAACATCAACTTGAATTTTTATTTTAAAATAAGCGACATATGTAATCCATATATGGATTTGCATGAACTTGAAATAAACTTTAATATAATTGTATGACAATATGAAAGGTCTTGAAACAATGCACGCAAGTTTTGTAAAGGATTGACTTGGATTAGTCTTAAATTTGAAAGTGCAGTTAGTGATAGTCTCTATAGATGTAGTTAGGAATTATCTGTATTATTAAATTTCTATGAAACTTTATAGAGACTTTCTTAAGGGTGTCTCACCATATATATCAATTATTGTATGTATATTTGCTATTTTGAAAATATTGGATAGTAAAAAGTTAATTAACATCTCGAAAATGACCAAAACTTTATAGATGCAAAACTACTTGATTCATCCTTGATCTTTGACTTTAAGAGTTTCAAAATGATGTTGAATTTAAGAAAACGGTTTTGTTCTTTCTACAGGAATTATTTAAATCACAGTAGAGCATTTTAAAAGGGGTTTGAGATTTTTAGAAACTTCTAAGAATTAGTCATGAATATATACAAGAAGATGGTTTCATTAAAAAGAAATCTAAGTTTTTGAGTAAAATTACCAACTGATTACTCTTAAGTATTATTTTATATGAATGATTTAAACCCTATTATAAGTATTTTATATACAAAATATTCTTAAAATACCTCCTTAAAGTACATTTAAAAGTACCTTCTTATAAATTCATTCTTCTTATGAATAGCGTATTGTTTAATTGCTGAGTTGAAAAATAATCGGAAATGCTTAACTCTAATAAGATGAGATAGACTTATCTTTCCTAAGGTTTAATAATAATCCATCCATGAAAGAGGTGATATGCGACTAGTTCTCTAACTTACCTGACTTTACTCTTGAACAAGGAATAGTTGAGTTGGGAATATCGAAAATGAGTTAAATATAAAAAATGTGAGTTTATAAGCATTCGTTTTTGAAGGATAGCCAGTTATTCAACTATCAAACTTAACTAAATAGTAAATAGATCATTAAATAAATGTTTTAAAGATAATAATAAGTTCAATGGTTTTGGGAGATTATTGTGACAATGTGTTAAATACATTCTTCTTTAATCCTCTTAGATTGTGCAAATTAAGTAAACATATCTTTAAATGAATGTTTTGAAGATAAGGTAAGTAAAAATGTAATATCCCGTATTTTTACGGTATTATAATTAATTAATTTAATTATTTAAACAGTGATATAGAGAATTAAATGGTTGTTTAATTAAAATCAATGGAATATTTAATTAATATAAATAATAGAATAATATGTTTATTTCTGAAATAGTCGGAAATAGTGAATTGACAATATGGTGTGAACTGGACAATTTAAAAAATATATAATTCATTTTGGAATTGAATTCGAATAACGAATATATTATTTAAATGAAGTTTGAACATATAAATATAATATAATTATAATCAAGCTCGAAATGGCGCGGCAGTTCGATATTTGGCGATTTGAACTTCAACTGAATATACAGGGTCCATTTTAAATCGGATTTCTGTGAAACAAGAAACGTTCAGAGTTGGTGAAGTATATTTTTCTAATGGAAGAGAAAAATCGGGATTTTATCGTGTAGATTTTGATTTATGTCCAAATCAAATTTCAGAAAAGTCGCTATGGAATTCCTTTATAATATATATTGATTTATTTATATTCTTAAATGGATTTTAAATATAAATTAAATATCGATATAACTGAGAACTTTGAAATATCGAGTTATAAATCCAATTGGAGCTGTATGGTATTCTAGTGTGAATATATACGATAATATTTGTTTTTAAATATTTAATTTAATTATTTTTAAATATATTTATATATTTAAATGGGTTATTTAGAGCTTTAAAAATAGCCAGTTTTGCAAACGACCTCCGTTTTCAAAGAAACTAATTTTTTTGGATTCAGAATATCAAGTTATTATTAGATTTCAATTTCCGTGATTTTTGGTGTTAGTGTGTAGCCATACGGGATTTTACTTTGAAAAACAGTCGATATTCTGATGGTTAAAAATAAGCTGTGTGAGAAAACGGAGTCGGAATTCGACGAAACTAGGTTCGTTGGGTCCGTAATGTCGAACTGAAGGTGCATGTCCATTTTCGTGATTTTTGAATATCATATGTGATCACAGGGATTTTTAACAACAAATATAAATAGCGGTTAGTTAAAAATGGATATAAAATTCGAATATAAAAATATATTTTTTCTCTATAAATATCCCCACTAACTTTACCAAACCCTTAAAACTTTTCTCTCTGGTAAAACAAATAATCCGCCATGCTTTTCTCTTCTTCCAGAAAAATAATTGGATCTTCAAAAATTCATATAAAACTTAATCGAATTCCTAAAATAATATAAAAAATATATCCTTCAACTCAGGAGGTGTTACTCTTCATTCGCATACCAGTTTCCTGAGGTTCGACGCAAATTTTTGTTCAACTTATTTTGCCAGCGTGGTGGATTTTAACTAGGGTTCAAACAAATGTGAGATTTAAGCTTCTATTCTCGATTTGGAGGTTGTATTGAAGGTAATGGGATCGTATGGAGCTTGTATTCGATTTTTGGGTTGAATTGGTGAAGTGGGACGTTGATAGTTGTACAAGATGGTGTAGATGGGTTCATCGGCACGATGGCTGAGAGAGGTCGAGTTGCTCATCGAGTATATGATGTGGAAGAGGAAGTGATTACAGGAACAACGGTGATTGTTGCATGAAGTTTCGTGAACCGGGGAGCGAGAACGAAGTGGAAGTACAGATGGCAACGACAATACAGAGTGTCGCGAACCAGTTTAGGGAGTTACAGTTTTTGAGAAGACCATGAGTAGATGCGGAAATTGAAGAGAACTTTGCTTATGATTTTAGTTCAGGATTTTTCGATGCAAAGGAGAAGGCGGTTTAGAAGGCGAATTGTTCATTCATAGTGAAGCACTATAGAATAGGCACGGGATTTTCTAATTCGTAGGGAAGAAGGTACAGTGGGCGGTATTGGGTTTCAAGGCTTGTTGTTGGGCTTAGTTAAAGGTAATGCCCAATAATAAAATAATGGGAAAAGTTTAATTTAATTTTTAAAAGTAGTGTATATAAACTTATAATTTGTATACCTCGATCAAATAATATCAGAATTTTGGACGGTAAGATCCACTGGGATCGTATGGACGAGGGCTACACGCTAGAACTGACTGGGAGTGAATCAGAGCTCGTTACAATTTATAGCAAAATAAATTGTCCGTCTGAATCAAGCGATGCTTATCGTTATTAACGATGATCGTCCAATGTGAGTAAAACTCACCAACTCTATCAGTTCATATTTTTATAATGTATTTATAGAACTGATAAATGATGATTGATATCTGTGTGTTGACTGTTTGATTGAATTGCTGATTGATTGTTGGAATTATAGATAACGATATATATATAAATCGTTAATCAAACGTTGATTCTGTCTATCAGAATATTTCATATTGAAATGAAATCAATGTTAATTATATTGGTTAACATCTGTGGATGCAGGGAAATAGGTCGGAGGAATCCAATTAGATTCCTCACCATTTATTTTATTGTTTTTCATATATGGTGATATATGATGTGATATATAATCTGTTGTTGATTATGTGTGTTTGAATGATACGATCATTGTGAATTGGTATTTTAAATACTGTAAGAAATACTGGGATATAGAAAAGGGGATTTTTCAAAATGTATTTTGAAAATAAATTATTTATATAAAATCAATGGATTTTATATATGAAAAGAAAAAGGATTTTATAAAAGAAAATAATTATAAAATCAAAGAATTGGAGAAAAGGAAATATTTATGAAAACAAAGAGAAAAGGAAAATATTTGTGAAACAAATAGAAAAGGGAACATTTTTAAACCATTTTCAAATAGAATTGAAAAGGGAATATTTGTAAAACATTTACAAATAGATTATAAATGGAAATATTTATTTAGAAAATAAATAGAATTATAAAGGAAATATTTATTTAGAAAATAAATGGATTATAAAAGGAAATACTTGAAAAAATCAATAGAGTTGTATAAAAAGAGAATTTTACACCAGGAAGGTTTAGACACGTGCTTCGCACACCGGTATAACAGAATATGCATTCAAAGTGAACATCTAAGAGAAATCTGTATCAACAGATAAAGTAAGAATATTAATATATAAATAAGATTTTATAAATTAAGTAAAAATATTTATCATTGGATAAATAGAATATATAACTCAGGACTTATATAGAGAAGTAAGAATCGATTTCAACACTGATATTTGAAACTGAATATGGTCAAAGAGTAAATTGGATATGGTTAATCAGTTAGAGTTAGTTGAATATTAGTTATTCGAATAATAGTTTATTCGAAAGGAGTTAATCGAATATAAGTTTATTCGAAAGGAGTTAATCGAATATAGTTTATTCGAAAGGAGTTAATCGAATATAGTTATACGAAAGGAGTTAATCGAATATAGTTTATTTGAAAGGAGTTAATCGAATATAGTTTATTCGAAAGGATTTAAACGAATATAGTTTATTCGAAAGGATTTAATCGAATATAGTTTGTTCGAAAGGAGTTAATCGAATATAGTTTGTTCGAAAGGAGTTAATCAAATAATAGTTTATTCGAAAGGAGTTAATCGAATATAAGTTTATTCGAAAGGAGTTAATCGAATATAGTTTATTCGAAAGGAGTTAATTGAATAATAGTTTATTCGAAAGGAGTTAATCAAATATAAGTTTATTCGAAAGGAGTTAATTGAATATATTTTATTCAAAAGGAGTTAATCGAATATAGTTTATTTGAAAGGAGTTAAATCGAGAGGAGTTAATTGATAAGAGTTAATTGATAGAGTTAATCCAATAGAGTTAATCAAATAGAGTTAATCAATTAGAGTTAATAAAATAGAGTTAATCGAATAGAGTTTTCCAATAGAGATTTGATTCAAAAGAGTGTAACATAAGGAAGTTTGTTAAATGTTTAAAAAGGTGAACTCTGTCTATTTCGAGGTTAGAAATATTATTCAGTTAAGGTATGAGAGGTATTTATACCTAACTTGATTGACTTCGTTTTTAACTAAGGAATGGTTAAGGTTCGATAGTGAAGGAGTTAATTGAATTTAGTTAATAAGTGTTAATGGTTTGAGTTGGCATAACGATGTTTTATTTAAACAATTGTTTAAATCCAATGAATGAGTTTGGAAACATCTTGCAAATATAAATCAGAGATATTTTCTAATCATAGAAAATGAAATGTTTGATGATAAAGAATACTGGAATGGCAGTGATACATGAAAAGAGATGGAAATGTTTTCCAATGATTAATAACGTATATTTTCTAAATTAGAAAATAAGAATTTCTTTTTATGTATGGAAATAGGAAATGGGTACATGAATAAATTTATGATAAATTAGTGATAAATTAATTTAAGAGTTAAATGATGATTGGTGATTGATCGATAAAATTTCCATCTGGAAATAATATCGTTGTTTGCACACGTGTTTTTCTTTGATAGTTAACTCACCGACGATCGAAGTTTTTGACCATTTTTCCGTCATCAATACAGAGAGACCGGGATCAGATTCATTATCAGAAAACCACTCCGTATGGGCGTTAGCTTTGCGATCAAATATGATGAAGATAATTGAAGACAGAATTATGCGAGGGCTATCCTATTTACATAATAGTACCTTCGGTTTGTCCAGTCCCAGGACAACCTGTATGGAAGAATGTCTGACAGAGTATATTTAGTGAATCACGTAAGTTGATCTCTTCAAACGTATATACGTTTGGTGGCGGAGGAATTCATTTCTCTTTGTTGTATACCCATTGTATTTTTGGGGAAGTCAATTTGTGATTTGGCAGGTATGAAGATGTGACATTCAAAGTGAATAAATGTGTGATCGATCAGAGATAAGCATGGCCTCTAGCCTCACAACCGGGAAATGACAAAAAACGGGCAGGCAGCATGGCTAAGTGGTTGGCTGCCAATTAGGGTGTATTATCACCTATCTAGAGATATTCATTTCATTCTATAATCTATTGTCGATGCTGTCCCATTCGGGAAACGGTTGCTGATCCCAACCGTTGGTGATATACATTCGATACACTCAAGCGAAATGCAACACCCCACGTCCATTAATCTCACTTTCAAAGGGAATGCATTAACTTTCATGGAGCATTATTAGTGTATAGAACAGAATATAACAAGACAGATACATATATTGGTACTTGAAGATTATAAAACAACTTTTATTATAGCGGAGAAATAGTTTGATTACAAAAACTTCATAAACCAATAGTAAAATCAAGTACACTTAATATACGTCTTGAAAAATTGTTTTCTGAGTACATAAAGTAAAAAAGCATAACCCCAACACAAGTAGCCATAAAAGAGATGAGCTGAACTTTACTTTCAGCAATCCAAGCACTTCCAAAAGAGCGAGAAAGAGATCCAATATCAAGCTCCACTAGTACTAGTCCCACCCTGAGAACCTGGGGAGGAGGGTGTAATAACCCGGAAAATGTGAACCAATTTAAATTTTTTAAAATTGGTTATTACCAAAGAATTTGAATAGTTGAAATAGCATATTTCAATAAAATATAGAATTGGGTATAGTATTGCCATTTGAAATTTTGTACACAAACTATGTCTGACTGTACTGGGTGGAAAATATAACGGATTTTAGCGAAACTGAAAATATTTAAATCTGTTTATGAATACCTTTCTAACGAATCTGAAAATCGAAGTTTCATAGCGGGAATCAAAAGTTATGGCCAAATGAATTTTCAGAAAGGTCGCTATATAGCATGTAGCCCTTGAAAATTGATATTTTGCATACTACCTCGGAATTCGACGAAACCACTTTTGTTGGGTCCGGTATGTCAAATTATTGCTAAGTTTCAAATTTCATAATTTTTGAAACTAGTATGTGAGCGGGGCAAAAGAAAATGTGATTGGTCAATTTCTGTTAAAATGGGTCGACCTAAAAATGGCCGTTTTTCAAATGAGCTCAGAATTCGACGAAACTGGTTTTGTTAGGACCGTATCGTCAAAACAAAGCTAGATTTATTTTTCTGGAATTTTTCGATTCAGTTTGTGGCCCTGGCAAATTGAAATGTACGTTCAAATTAAATATTAAATGTTTTATATTTTAATTTGGAAAATAACTGACTGTAACTGTCGAATTGGCCAACGAAACATATTCCATTGTGTCCGGAATGGGGGTATTTAGCTAGGGGCAACAGTCGTTGGGTTTGATTTCGAGTCCGTTTGTGAAAACACTATTTAAAATTTCCTATAAAACCATTGGCCAATCACATTTTTTTCTTTTATTATTTTATTTTCAGAAAATATTTAAAAAAACCCTAGCCGCCAGGCGTTCTCGACGGTCCATCGAGCACGAAACTTCCCACCGCTTTTGCCGCCGCCACAGCCCGTTTCGCCGCCTCCTCCAGTTGAGGATTCTGATCGCCTCCGCCTCCACTTTAAATCCGACCAAGCCTCGCCTCGAACCATCGTCTGTACGTGTTGAATTTCGAGGAGGAAGTCGCCCCATTTGGAGCGCCGCCGCGACTCGCAGAAGCCACCGAGTTCATCGCCACCACCATCGGTCGGAAGGTGGTTCGTAGCCCTTCGACGCCGTGTAGACTGATCGGAGCAACAAGGTACGGTTTTGATTTAAAATCAAAACCTAATTTTGAAGGTTTAAAAACCTTTCTGATATAAATTTCTGAAATGAAAATAACACTTTTAAGTGTTGCAAAACTTTGAAAAATCATATCTTTTTAGTGTGTTAACGAAATTCGATGAAACAGGAGACACCTTGACCGCAAGGAGGCTCTCTACATTCTAGAAGGAGCCGCGGATTTTTCTTATCTTCCTACGATTTTTAGCACTGCAATAACCAATGTGAGGAATCGAAACTAATTGTGTGAATGAAATCGCGTTGTATAAATTATATAAGCGAAGTGTAAATTATATACGCATTGTATACCTCATGTACATGTGTTGTATAAGTTATATTAGCGATGTATAAATTATACAAGCGTTGAATGAAACATATATGCTTTGAATTGTGATGAAATGCAAGTGAATTATAATAATATATATATATACTCCCCTCGTCCACAGACCATGGACGATATTTATTGCTTGTGATTGACGTGATATTATATGGTATGACGAATGGTTGGAAATAATTGTTTGTCGTTGATATTGTGGTTGAAAAATACCTTTGTGGTTGAAAAATACCCTCTTGTGGTTGAAAAAAAAAAAGAATAGGATTGTGGAATTGAAAATAAAACATGCCGCCTGCGTGCGAACTAGATGCTTGATCTCCATTGTCAAAAACCGCGAGGTTTTAAGGTAGAGCGAGGAGCCGTACTAGGGACGGTCCCGGTTTTAACTACCCTGCCGTTATGCTGCCGAAATTTTCTGAAATATACATGTGTTATAATAATTTTCATTTGTCGAAATAAATTACATATGTGGAAATATATATTCATGTGTTGAGCTGCAATTCATTCGTTGAGTTGAAATTCATGTGTTGAATATTATTTGAATTTAAACAAATAGCTTTAGCAATAAAAATCACATTTTTATATATATACAAACTAGATAGAATATTCATGTGTTGAGTTGCAATTCATTCGTTGAGTTGAAATTCATGTGTTGAATATTATTTGAATTTAAACAAATAGCTTTAGCGATAAAAATCACATTTTTATATATATACAAACTAGATAGAATATTCATGTGTTGAGTTGCAATTCATTCGTTGAGTTGAAATTCATGTGTTGAATATTATTTGAATTTAAACAAATAGATTTAGCGATAAAAATCACATTTTTATATATATACAAATTATAGTGAATATTCATGTGTTGAGTTGCAATTCATTCGTTGAGTTTGAAATTCATGTGTTGAATATTATTTGAATTTAAACAAATAGCTTTAGCGATAAAAATCACATTTTTATATATATACAAACTAGATAGAATATTCATATGTTGAGTTGCAATTCATTCGTTGAGTTGAAATTCATGTGTTGAATATTATTTGAATTTAAACAAATAGCTTTAGCGATAAAAATCACATTTTTATATATATGCAAACTATAGCGAATATTCATGTGTTGAGTTGCAATTCGTTCCTCGATTTGAAATTCATGTGTTGAATGTTATCGTATTTTAAAAATAAAATGAATAGACAATAAAAACTACACCTTTATTGTGAATATGAAGTGTTAAAAACATTCACGTGTTGAATAAATATTTTTGACGATAAAAATATTTCTTTTATCATGTATATGCTATGACAAAAATACACACGTGTTGAAATAAATAATAGTTTGCTAGAAATATTATTATTATCTTTGTTCTGCATATGTATACATGTGTTAAACAGGAAAAATGGATTAGCTGTAGAGTAAAGAAATTATTTGCGTGCCCGACAAATAGGTAAGCCTTGATGAGTTGGCTGCGCAATTTTATTTTTATATCAACTCCTGTGAATGCCATTGGATGCGGAGTGCTGGTTATTCTGTGTGAAATAATAAACATCGCCATAGGATAGTAACAATTAATTTTGAACTACACTACACGGCATACTTCATGACGATAGGCATACTTCATCATATTCCACATAAGCAATTGGAGCTTGTGTGACGAGGTGGAAGATTTACCATACGAGTGAGAGGCTTGTATGGCGATGACTATATACTACAGGTTGAACTGATGACTGATATGGACTATATAAAATATAACGATAAATCGCCAGATTAATAAAAACCCCATACGGGTCTGGAGTTGACAATAATCACATCGCTCTAGTTATTAGATACGACACACGGACTATTTATTTCCACACGGAAACGGGGTGACGAGAATTTATTCTCTGGAGTGATTATCTATACATGCTCCCCCGTAAACACCAGAATATATCACTATAAATATGTGGATGCTTTTTAGGATTTATTGGGTACCTAACACAGCCCAATAAATTTCCAAACCCCTCCCCGTACAAAGGAGGTTATGGCGAAAATTTTCGAAATATTAAGGCGTTAGTGAAATATTTGAAGTGAAAGCGAAGTTGAAATTATGGGATGACCCATAGTTGAAATTATAGAATGAACTATATTTATATATATATAAATATAAATATAATTAAAAGGAATAGAGGCCGTGCAGTTCGTGTTTCGGAATCGTAATTTGAAAGGATTAGTGCGAGAAATCCGACCATCGGATTTTCCCGAAACCACAACCGCTGGGTTCGCCTTGGAAATATCTTCCTAACGGCACCAACCTTGTAAAAATCCAACGGTTGGATTGTCCGGAATGTTAAATTCAAATCTGAAGAAAAACAGCGCCAGAATCGTTTATATTTATATATAAATATAAATATAATTAAATTTAATCGAATAACGACGCTGCAGTTCGAATTTTGAAACCGTAACTTCAAACGACTAGTGTGGAAGATCCGACCGTCGGATTTTCACGAAACTGGAACCGTTGGGTTCGCTTTGGGAATATCTTCCAACTGATATAGACTTCGTAGAAATTCAACGGTTAGATTTTCCGACATGTGTAAAACAAATTAGGAGAAAAACAGCGCCAGTGCCACGGCACGACCTGAAACGTCGTTTAATTAAATATGGCCATTTTTAAATAAATAAAAATGGCAAAAAATCGTTATAAAATATTATAAGCAACATAGATTGCAAATAAACCATTTGGGCTTGAATTGTTTGACACTTGATGGTTGTATGAGTTTGACACGAAAATAACACTAAATAACTGAAAGATGGATGTCAAATAATATAACCATAGAAAGAATCGGTTTAAATCCCAATGACGTGAATTATTTGAAAAGGCCGAGCTAACCCTCATTTCAAATAATTTATCGAGCGATTCAAATTGGAAAATGCAAAGACGATTCAAGACCGACGATCTTCGTATCGGTTGGATGGGCGCTACTGAGGTTCCTGACCGGAGTAGCTACCGGAAGGGGACGGAAGTAGTAGCCGTCTGAACGTATGTGTTGATTGTACGGATATACGAGGAATTAACGCCTCCGGTTTCGTTCAGACCCCGAACGGACTTGTAAATGGACTGTGTGTCTGACATTGGATTTTGTTTATACTGATTGATCTCTGTTAGATATATATCTGTTTGGCGGCGGAGAATTTATTCTTTTGCTTAACGCCCTTCTCTAAGACGTATGAGCTCAGAGGTTATATATCGATGGAAATCGATCGTATGGAGTGGACTGCCTATGTGGCATGCCAAGATGCTGTGATCAAGGCTTCTGTTACAAAGCAAAGTCTTGTGGTTGATGATCAAAGCACGGTCTACGTGGCCTAGCTTTGTGTATTTCGTAGATTCGCGAGCCTCACACCCCGGTATGAGTTAAAAACGGGATACGGACTGCAGGGAGAGCACGACGTTTCTTTCTAGCTATGGTGGTGTCAGTGCCTTACCAGCCCTGACTTATATATCTACTTTTCACCTTTGTGGTTGTTGGAATGCGAGGCGCCTCTATTATAGGCCTGTAAGGACCGGGAAACGTGTGTTCAGGCATAATTAATCCTCAAACGTAAGAGAGGACCGGCCCTGAAGCATCCAGGGGTTACCCAGAGTGCGTAGTCCCGAGGCATTTGCTAGAATGTCTCGAAGCGGAGAGGAGCTTGCCCCTTGCCTCGAATCATGACGAAAATCCAATTTCCAATATGAAATAACGGACTCGATTGTAGAACTAGTATGGCGACATAGTAAATGGTAGCTATGCCGCCTATGATTGATATTTATGATGCTATTCATCTTTGAAACATATATGCACTAGTAATAATATCAAATGATTTTGCTTTATACGTATCAAGCATATTTGGCCCTTATAAGGTAAAACTCTATCCTCCGGCTTGCGTTGCATTGTGTGATGGGACCTGAGTCTTATAATGGCTTCATTCTTTTTAAAAAGCATTGCGTTGTTTCAAAAGAATTTACTTTGTTTTAAATGCACTAGCAATCACTGGAGTAAACCCGTTCCGCGAAAGTGGCATGGTCCTATGATTTGCTTATTACTATTGTTTAACTATTAAATAGATTCCTCACACCAGTCCCCATGACTGACTCGTTGTTTGTTTCACTTTGCAAACGCGGGTGCCCTCATTTTCACACGGGCAGCCTAGTTCACAGGTGACAGGTTGTTTTTGGCTCTGCACTATTGCATAGAGTGCATTTTGGCTCATGGCGAGGCTGACTTCACAGAGATGACTTTGACATTTTCCGCCTTTATTGTGCTTATATTATGATTCCGCCACTGGCGATGCGGACTGATTTACTTTCAGTACTTTTTATTGTATGTATATGTACCGCCTTCGGCGATGTAGACTGATACTCTTATTATGTCTCTACATGTATGTATTCCGCCTCTAGCGATGATGCCTGATCACTTCCTTTTATTCACTAAGTTATATTGTACGCTATGCTATTCTGATGTTATTACATGTTGTGATTCCGCTGTCATATCCATTTAAATTTATTCTATTTATTGTTCTGCTATTATCTGTACTCTGCTATAATGATTAATGTGTTATATTCCAATGATTATCCTTAATACCGCCCCTCGGATTTTGGGATCGTCACAGTTGGTATCAGAGCTTTGGTTAACCTTAGTTCCGAGATCTAACACATTAAACACCTCGTCAGAATAGAATCAGTAGTGTTCTAATGCGAGTAGCTCATTAGAGATAGGATTAGCAATGTCCTAGAATGAGCTAAGCAGATTAGCAAAACAATTTGATCAGTACATCATTTCCTTTCCTTATATTCCCCTGCTTTATCATATATGAAAATTATCAAATCTGTGAGCTTGACTCTTTTCTTGCTTATACAGTATTCTCTTAGATGGCTACACGAGCAGTAGCAGCTAGAGGAGGCTGTGGAGGCCGAGCAGGAGCAGTAGGAGGACGGGGGAATATCCCCGTAGTTGTGGAAGGCCCTATTGTTCAGCCACCAGCACCTGAGGACTTTGAGCTAGACAAAGTAGCGAAGAGGTATAGGAACCTTGGGGGAAAACCCTTTACTGGCAATGGTACAGTGACCGAGGCTATAGCTCGGTTGAAGACCTGTGAGAAAATATTTGAAGGCATGGGTATGGGAACCAACAACAAAGCACGACTTGGTATTTGGCTCCTACAGGAGGAAGCAGAGCTGTGGTGGGATGCCATTACCCCAGAGGATGCAGCAGGTACTGTCAGGACCTGGGAGCAATTCAAAACTATGTTCAATGAGAAGTTTGTACCTGAACAAGCTCTAGAGAGGATGCGAGAGCAGTTTGCTAATCTCCAGCAAGGAGATCTCTCTATTCAAGATTACCTGAATAAATTTACCCAGTTGTCGCGCTATGCTCCAGAGCTTATTATGACCAACAAAGCAAAGAACAAGAGATTCATATTTGGGCTAAAGCGCAAGTACCATGACAGAGCTATGAGCAACATCAAACTCTCCTTTTCAGAATTGGTAGAAATGGCTTGCAATTATGAAGATATGGATGAAAGGCACGCTAGCCAAGACCGCGCCAAAAGCCAAGCTGGAAATAAGCGCAAGGCTTCAGCAGATCAACCCGAGTCTAGCATTACCGTGGCTGCTACTCAGAAACCTGGAAAGATCCCCAAAGGAAATTGCTACAACTGCGGGAAGCCAGGTCATTTTTCTAATGTATGCAAAGTCCCGAGGAAACCAAAGGCAAATGACTCAGCCGAATGCTACAACTGCCATAAGAAAGGGCACTATAGCAGGAACTGTCCTCTGAAGCAGAATGCACAAGTGGCTCATGTGTATGACGGGAAGACCCCGCCAGCTACCACCGATGGATCAGGTAAACCCGATGTCTTGGGAGGTACCCTTACCATTAAAAATATTCCTGTTTCTGTACTTTTTGATACTGGTGCATCACGTAGCTTCATTTCTGGTAACATTGTTCATAAGTTAAAATTGAAACGTAGAAAACATAAAGAACCAATTAAAGTTCAAAACCCGATAGGAGGTTCTGTTAGTCTCAGTTCATACTGCAGGGTGCCTATCTCTTATGCTTGTTACAAGTATCCCATCCACTTAATCGTCATGGATTTATCGGAATTCGATGTTATTCTCGGTTTGGAATGGTTAACCAAATATAGGGCCGAAGTTAGATGTGCCGAAAGGATAGTCAAAGTCGAACGAAGCTTGGACCTATATATATACCATGTCATGGCTCAGAAATTAATAGAACAGAATTTTGGTCTTCTTTAGAAGTTACTCCCCCTTCATTAGAAAAGATACCGGTCGTTAAAAACTACGCGGATGTGTTTGAAGAAGTAGAAAACTTGCCGCCGCAAAGAGAAATTGAATTTAGGATAGATCTAATTCCTAACGCCCGACCAGTAGTACATCCAATTAGAAGAATGGCCCCGAAAGAAAAAGAAGAGTTAAGTAGTCAAACCCGAGAATTGCTTTGGAAAGGTCTGATCAGACTGAGCTTTTCAGCTTGGGGACCAGCAGTAGTATTTGTCCTAAAATCAGACGGTACTCTAAGACTTTGTGTTGATTACCAAGATCTCAATAAGCAGACACTGAAGAACAAATATCCCTTGCCCCGAATAGACGATCTGTTAGATCAATTAAAAGGAGCAACAGTATTCCACATAATGGACCTAGCTACGGGTTTCCACCAATTACGTATAGCCGAAGACTGTGTTCCTTTGACAGCCTTTAGGGGTCCCGATTTATTCTACGAATGGTTAGTAATGCCGTTCGGCTTGTGTAACGCTCCGGCATACTTCGTCGATCTTATGAACAGAGTGTTCCGTGGTGTATTGAATAAATTTGTTCTAGTCTTCATCGATGACATTTTAATCTACTCCAAGTCGAAAGACGAGCATGCAAAACATTTAGAACAAGTGTTGAAAATTCTAAGGAGAAATGTCTTAAAAGCTAAATTTTCTAAGTGTGTCTTCTGGCAGAATGAAGTTAAGTTCCTAGGCCATGTAGTATCAAAAGAAGGAATTGCTGTAGATCCAAGCAAAATTACAGCGATTCAAAACTGGAAACAACCTACTACCCCCACAGAAGTTCGAAGTTTCCTTGGATTGGCTAGTTACTATCGGAAATTCGTTCAGGATTTTTCAAAGATATCTGGTGTATTGACAAAGCTTACAAAGAAGCATGAGAAATTCAAATGGACACCCGAATGTGAAGAAGCTTTCCAGCAGATGAAACTGAAGTTGACAACCGCTCCAGTATTGACAATTATAGAAGGCAACCAAGACTTGACAGTATGGACAGACGCTTCTATTAGAGGGCTAGGCGCAATACTAATGCAAAAAGGCCGAGTGATCGCTTATGCCAGCCGTCAGCTGAAGCCGCATGAAAGAAACTATGCAACTCATGATCTTGAGTTATTAGCTATCGTGTTTGCTTTAAGAATCTGGAGGCATTATTTACTGGGCGAGAAGTTCGAACTATACACCGATCATCAATCCTTGAAATATCTGTTCACTCAAAAGGATCTGAACTTGAGGCAACAGCGTTGGTTAGAATTCCTTGCGGCATATGATTTTGAAATTCTATACACTCCGGGGAAAGCCAATGTTGTAGCAGATGCGCTCAGCAGAAAGAATGAAATCATCGCCAGTTTTGTCATCACGTCTTCATTAATAGACAGGATCTCGACCCTTCAGAAGGACGATGAATTTATTCAAAGAGTCAGTCAGAGAGTCAAAGGAGGTGAATCCACAAGTTTCCGACTCGATGAAAAAGGAGTTCTTAGATTAAAGGGCAGAATTTGCATCCCAAACCTTCCTGAGCTTAGAAGAGAAATACTTGATGAATACCATAAGTCCAAATTAAGTATCCATCCCGGTGTGAGCAAAATTTATAACGATATCAAACGCACATTCTGGTGGAGAGCTTTGAAAAGAGTTATTTTATTATATGTTAGTAGATGCCCCACTTGTCAGCTAGTGAAGAGCGATCAGCAGAAATTAGCTGGATTATTACAACCCTTAGAAATTCCAGGATGGAAGTGGGAGCAAATTTCGATGGATTTCATCGATGGCTTGCCTCGAACTAGAAAAGGAAACGACAGTATATGGGTAATCGTAGATCGCTTCACGAAGACTGCCCATTTCATACCTGTCCGATCCAATAGAACGACTCAAAGTTTAGCACAGATTTACTTCAGAGAAATAGTTAAACTGCATGGAGTGCCGCTCAATATAGTCAGTGATAGAGATCCCCTGTTTACTAGCAAATTCTGGGAAGCATTCCAGACAGAATTGGGATCCAAATTGAATCTAAGCACCGCTTATCACCCTCATACAGACGGCCAAACTGAGCGGGTGAATAGAATTCTAGAAGATTTACTGCGGGCTTGCGTTATCGATTTTGGAGGCTCATGGGAAGATCACTTACATTTAGCCGAATTCTCTTACAACAATAGCTATCAAGCAAGTTTGGGAATGTCTCCATTTGAAGTATTATACGGTAGACCGTGCAGATCTCCCGCATGTTGGGTAGAACCTGGCAACAGACTTTTGTTAGGGCCCGATATGATTCAAGAAGCATCGGATAAAGTCAATTTCATTAAGAAGCAATTGAAAACCGCACAGAGCCGACAGAAAAGTTATGCTGATGCTAGAAGAAGAGATTTATCATTTGCCGTTGGCGATTATGTTTATTTAAGAGTTTCTCCAATGCGGGGAGTAATCAGATTTGGCAAGACTGGGAAGTTGGCACCGAGATTTATTGGTCCCTTTCCTATACTTGAACGGATTGGAACTCTTGCATATATGGTTTCATTACCTGATTGGTTGCCTGGTGTACATAATGTGTTCCACGTGTCTCAACTCAGAAAACATGTTCATGATCCGGATCTTGTTGTGGAAGAAGCAGCGCAACAGGATGTTGACATAACTCCAGAATTAGCACTCAGAAGAGAGCCATTAAAGATAGTTGGCAAAGAAACTAGAGAGCTAAGGAGGAAAAAGATTCATCTAGTCAAAGTGCAGTGGAGTAGTGATCCTAGAGACTGTACTTGGGAAACTGAGGAAAGCATTAAACAAGCCTACCCCAAATGCAGAGTAGACATCTCTGACTAACTCCGGTGCAAGGTACCTTTACAGTACTTTGCATTTACATTTTGTTTCCTACTTAGCTGTTATTTCCTTTTCGAGGACGAAAAGTTTTAAGTGGGGGAGATTGTAATAACCCGGAAAATGTGAACCAATTTAAAAATTTTAAAATTGGTTATTACCAAAGAATTTGAATAGCTGAAATAGCATATTTCAATAAAATATAGAATTGGGTATAGTATTGCCGTTTGAAATTTTGAATACAAACTTTGTCTGACTGTACTGTGTGGAAAATATAACGGATTTTAGCAAAACTGAAAATATTTAAATCTGTTTATGAATACCTTTCTAACGAATCTGAAAAATCGAAGTTTCATAGCGGGAATCAAAAGTTATGGCCAAATGAATTTTCAGAAAGGTCGCTATATAGCATGTATAGCCCTTGAAAATTGATATTTTGCATACGACCTCGGAATTCGACGAAACCACTTTTGTTGGGTCCGGTATGTCAAATTATTGCTAAGTTTCAAATTTCATAAATTTTGAAACTATTATGTGAGCGGGGCAAAAGAAAATGTTATTGGTCAATTTCTGTTAAAATGGGTCGACCTAAAAATGGCCGTTTTTCAAACGAGCTCAGAATTCGACGAAACTGGTTTTGTTAGGACCGTATCGTCAAAACAAAGCTAGATTTATTTTTCTGGAATTTTTCGATTCAGTTTGTGGCCCTGGCAAATTGAAATGTACGTTCAAATTAAATATTAAATGTTTTATATTTTAATTTGGAAAATAACTGACTGTAACAGTCGAATTGGCCAACGAAACATATCCCATTGTGTCCGGAATGGGGGTATTTAGCTAGGGGCGACAGTCGTTGGGTTTGATTTCGAGTCCATTTGTGAAAACACTATTTAAAATTTCCTATAAAACCATTGGCCAATCACATTTTTTCTTTTATTATTTTATTTTCAGAAAATATTTAAAAAAAACCTAGCCGCCAGGCGTTCTCGACGGTCCATCGAGCACGAAACTTCCCACCGCTTTTGCCGCCGCCACAGCCCGTTTCGCCGCCTCCTCCAGTTGAGGATTCTGATCGCCTCCGCCTCCTCTTTAAATCCGACCAAGCCTCGCCTCGAACCATCGTCTGTACGCGTTGAATTTCGAGGAGGAAGTCGCCCCCTTTGGAGCGCCGCCGCGACTCGCAGAAGCCACCGAGTTCATCGCTACCACCATCGATCGGAAGGTGGTTCGTAGCCCTTCGACGCCGTGTAGACTGATCGGAGCAACAAGGTACGGTTTTGATTTAAAATCAAAACCTAATTTTGAAGGTTTAAAAACCTTTCTGATATAAATTTCTGAAATGAAAATAACACTTTTAAGTGTTGCAAAACTTTGAAAAATCATATCTTTTTAGTGTGTTAACGAAATTCGATGAAACAGGAGACACCGTGACCGCAAGGAGGCTCTCTACATTCTAGAAGAAGCCGCGGATTTTTCTGATCTTCCTACGATTTTTAGCACTGCAATAACCAATGTGAGGAATCTAAACTAATTGTGTGAATGAAATCGCGTTGTATAAATTATATAAGCGAAGTGTAAATTATATACGCATTGTATATCTCATGTACATGTGTTGTATAAGTTATATTAGCGATGTATAAATTATACAAGCGTTGAATGAAACATATATGCTTTGAATTGTGATGAAATGCAAGTGAATTATAATATAATATATATATAAATATATATATATACACTCTCCTCGTCCACAGACCATGGACGATATTTATTGCTTGTGATTGACGTGATATTATATGGTATGACGAATGGTTGGAAATAATTGTTTGTGGTTGATGTTGTGGTTGAAAAATACCTTTGTGGTTGAAAAATACCCTCCTGTGGTTGAAACAAAATAGAATAGGATTGTGGAATTGAAAATAAAACATGCCGCCTGCGTGCGAACTAGATGCATGATCCCCATTGTCAAAAACCGCGAGGTTTTAAGGTAGAGCGAGGAGCCGTACTAGGGACGGTCCCGATTTTAACTACCCTGCCGTTATGCTGCCGAAATTTTCTGAAATATACATGTGTTAGAATAATTTTCATTTGTCGAAATAAATTACATATGTGGAAATATATATTCATGTGTTGAGTTGCAATTCATTCGTTGAGTTGAAATTCATGTGTTGAATATTATTTGAATTTAAACAAATAGCTTTAGCGATAAAAATCACATTTTTATATATATACAAACTAGATAGAATATTCATGTGTTGAGTTGCAATTCATTCGTTGAGTTGAAATTCATGTGTTGAATATTATTTGAATTTAAACAAATAGCTTTAGCGATAAAAATCACATTTTTATATATATACAAACTAGATAGAATATTCATGTGTTGAGTTCAATTCATTCGTTGAGTTGAAATTCATGTGTTGAATATTATTTGAATTTAAACAAATAGCTTTAGCGATAAAAATCACATTTTTATATATATACAAACTATAGCGAATATTCATGTGTTGAGTTGCAATTCATTCGTTGAGTTGAAATTCATGTGTTGAATATTATTTGAATTTAAACAAATAGCTTTAGCGATAAAAATCACATTTTTATATATATACAAACTAGATAGAATATTCATGTGTTGAGTTGCAATTCATTCGTTGAGTTGAAATTCATGTGTTGAATATTATTTGAATTTAAACAAATAGCTTTAGCGATAAAAATCACATTTTTATATATATGCAAACTATAGCGAATATTCATGTGTTGAGTTGCAATTCGTTCGTCGATTTGAAATTCATGTGTTGAATGTTATCGTATTTTAAAAATAAAATGAATAGACAATAAAAACTACACCTTTATTGTGAATATGAAGTGTTAAAAACATTCACGTGTTGAATAAATATTTTTGACGACAAAAATATTTCTTTTATTATGTATATGCTTTGACAAAAATACACACATGTTGAAATAAATAATAGTTTGCTAGAAATATTATTATTATTAGCTTTGTTCTGCATATGTATACATGTGTTAAACAGGAAAAATGGATTAGCTGTAGAGTAAAGAAATTATTTGCGTGCCCGACAAATAGGTAAGCCTTGATGAGTTGGCTGCGCAATTTTATTTTTATATCAACTCCTGTGAATGCCATTGGATGCGGAGTGCTGGTTATTCTGTGTGAAATAATAAACATCGCCATAGGATAGTAACAATTAATTTTGAACTACACTACATGGCATACATCATGACGATAGGCATACTTCATCATATTCCACATAAGAAATTGGAGCTTGTGTGACGAGGTGGAAGATTTACCATACGAGTGAGAGGCTTGTATGGCGATGACTATATACTACAGGTTGAACTGATGACTGATATGGACTATATAAAATATAACGATAAATCGCCAGATTAATAAAACCCCCACACGGGTCTGGAGTTGACAATAATCACGCTGCTCTAGTTATTAGATACGGCACATGGACTATTTATTTCCACATGGAAACGGGGTGACGAGAATTTATTCTCTAGAGTGATTATCTATACATGCTCCCCCGTAAACACCAGAATATATCACTATAAATATGTGGATGCTTTTTAGGATTTATTGGGTACCTAGCACGGCCCAATAAATTTCCAAACCCCTCCCCGTACAAAGGAGGTTATGGCGAAATTTTTCGAAATATTAAGGCGTTAGTGAAATATTTGAAGTGAAAGCGAAGTTGAAATTATGGGATGAACTATAGTTGAAATTATAGAATGAACTATATTTATATATATAAATATAAATATAATTAAAAGGAATAGAGGCCGTGCAGTTCGTGTTTCGGAATCGTAATTTCAAACGATTAGTGCGAGAAATCCGACCATCGGATTTTCCCGAAACCACATCCGCTGGGTTCGCCTTGGAAATATCTTCCCAACGGCACCAACCTTGTAAAAATCCAACGGTTGGATTGTCCGGAGTGTTAAATTCAAATCTGAAGAGAAACAGCGCCAGAATCATTTATATTTATATATAAATATAAATATAATTAAATTTAATCGAATAGCGACGCTGCAGTTCGAATTTTGAAACCGTAACTTCAAACGACTAGTGTGGAAGATCCGACCGTCGGATTTTCACGAAACTGGAACCGTTGGGTTCGCTTTGGGAATATCTTCCCACTGATATAGACTTCCTAGAAATTCAACGGTTAGATTTTTCGATATGTGTAAAACAAATTAGGAGAAAAACAGCGCCAGTGCCTCGGCATGACCTGAAACATCATTTAATTAAATATGGCCATTTTTAAATAAATAAAATTGGCGAAAAATCGTTATAAAATATTATAAGCAACATAGATTGCAAATAAACCATTTGGGCTTGAATTGTTTGACACTTGATGGTTGTATGAGTTTGACACGAAAATAACACTAAATAACTGAAAGATGGATGTCGAATAATATAACCATAGAAAGAATCGGTTTAAATCCTAATGACGTGAATTATTTGAAAAGGCCGAGCTAACCCTCATTTCAAATAATTTATCGAGCGATTCGAATTGGAAAATGCAAAGACGATTCAAGACCGACGATCTTCGTATCGGTTGGATGGGCGCTACTGAGGTTCCTGACCGGAGTAGCTACCGGAAGGGGACGGAAGTAGTAGCCGTCTGAACGTATGTGTTGATTGTACGGATATACGAAGAATTGACGCCTCCGGTTTCGTTCAGACCCCGAACGGACTTGTAAATGGACCGTGTGTCTGACATTGGATTTTGTTCTATACTGATTGATCTCTGTTAGATATATATCTGTTTGGCGGCGGAAAATTTATTCTTTTGCTTAACGCCCTTCTCTGAGACGTATGAGCTCAGAGGTTATATATCGATGGAAATCGATCGTATGGAGTGGACTGCCTATGTGGCATGCCAAGATGCTGTGATCAAGGCTTCTGTTGCAAAGCAAAGTCTTGTGGTTGATGATCAAAGCACGGTCTACGTGGCCTAGCTTTGTGTATTTCGTAGATTTGCGAGCCTCACACCCCGGTATGAGTTAAAAACGGGATACGGACTGCAGGGAGAGCACGACGTTTCTTTCTAGCTATGGTGGTGTCAGTGACTTACCAGCCCTGACATATATATCTACTTTTCACCTTTGTGGTTGTTGGAACGCGAGGCGCCTCGATTATAGGTCTGTAAGGACCGGGAAACGTGTGTTCAGGCATAATTAATCCTCAAACGTAAGAGAGGACCGGCCCTGAAGCATCCAGGGGTTACCCAGAGTGCGTAGTCCCGAGGCATTTGCTAGAATGTCTCGAAGCGGAGAGGAGCTTTCCCCTTGCCTCGACTCATAACGGAAATTCAATTTCCAATTCGAAATAACGGACTCGATTGTAGAACTAGTATGGCGACATAGTAGATGGTAGCTATGCCGCCTTTGATTGATATTTATGATGCTATTCATCTTTGAAACATATATGCACTAGTAATAATATCAAATGATTTTGCTTTATACGTATCAAGCATATTTGGCCCTTATAAGGTAAAACTCTATCCTCCGGCTTGCGTTGCATTGTGTGATGGGACCTGAGTCTTATAATGGCTTCATTCTTTTTAAAAAGCATTGCGTTGTTTCAAAAGAATTTACTTTGTTTTAAATGCACTAGCAATCACTGGAGTAAACCCGTTCCGCGAAAGTGGCGTGGTCCTATGATTTGCTTATTACTGTTGTTTAACTATTAAATAGATTCCTCACACCAGTCCCCATGACTGACTCGTTGTTTGTTTCACTTTGCAAACGCGGGTGCCCTTATTTTCACACGGGCAGCCTAGTTCATAGGTGACAGGTTGTTTTTGGCTCTGCACTGTTGCATACAGTGCATTTTGGCTCATGGCGAGGCTGACTTCACAGAGATGACTTTGACATTTTCCGCCATTATTGTGCTTATATTATGATTCCGCCACTGGCGATGCGGACTGATTTACTTTCAGTACTTTTTATTGTATGTATATGTACCGCCTTCGGCGATGTAGACTGATACTCTTATTATGTCTCTGCATGTATGTATTCCGCCTCTGGCGATGATGACTGATCACTTCCTTTTATTCACTAAGTTATATCCTACGCTATGCTATTCTGATGTTATTACATGTTGTGATTCCGCTGTCATATCCATGTAAAATTATTCTATTTATTGTTCAGCTATTATCTGTACTCTGCTATGATGATTAATGTGTTATATTCCAATGATTATCCTTAATACCGCCCCTCGGGTTTTGGGATCGTCACAGAGGGGGAAGGAAGAAAAGAGACGAAAACAAGGGGGTCAGACATAAAGTCTGGCGAGTATAATAACTTTAACAATATAATTATTAAAGTAATTAGGATAAGGCATAAGCGGGTAAAACAAGGTATGACCGTGAAACAAGTGGGCATGACAAGGCAAACAAGAGGAATATTTTGGCGTTAATCTCATTCCTAATCACTATAGGATAATTACTATACTGCACCAATACTAGTCACCCTAAAAGTTGATCCCGCTTACAGAACATAATAATGATAATGGTAGTTTCGTGTACTCCTAGCTGCCTTCATAGGTGTCGTCTGCCCCTAACTCCACTAGTTGTACCCACTACCCCCATGCGATCGGCTCCCTAACTCGTAGATACCCGTGCTGGTCCCACAGTGGGGTGTATCACTCCCCAAAGTGGCAACCCGATACCACTAAAGATGCACGACTTATATCTACACGATGCAACAACGTCTTACCTACCAACCAGGGCCCACACACACGCATGACCCCGTTGGACTTGCGTTGCCACCGCTAACCCGTTTTGACCTCTTACAATCAAACCCGGTAAGCATGTCCCGTCCTCGACTTGGGTCGAGCTCACAAAGATACTTAATGGGTTACTGGTTTGAAAAGGGCCCCCATGCCTGACACAAGCTTTAGACCTATACTTGGTCCCCACTAAGGTTTCCCACTTAACCCCATTCTTATTCATGTCTTCTTACATGTTTTAACTTGATTAAGTGTTTCTAATCGTATTTCACAAGCCACTGAAGGCCGCCCACTTAACCACCATGTCCCATCGCATGTTTATCTGGTTAAGTGTTACTTAATTCATTAGAACCGTAACCTTGTAAAAACCTCCTACATTAAACTACTGTTTGCGGTTGTTGGATTTGCCGGGCGGGTCCGGGCAGTCTTATAACGCAAACGAGCCTAACCTCGTGTCTTTACAATCGTTACACATTTAATTTGTTCCCTTGACCTCTCACATTAGACTACCGTTTGTGGTTGCTGGATTTGCCGGGCGGGTCCGGGCATTCTTATACCACAAACGAGTCTAACCTCGTGTCTTAGGTGGTTAATTACACATAATTATTTAACCCCAAATTGGATTAATATCCCTATTCAAATTTGTCAATAAATTCCAAATCAATTTGTGTCCATAACTGTCACCTAAATTATGTCCTTAATTTCAGGTATATAATTTATACCAATTAATATCTCAAATTAATTATATGCCCTTTAAGGCCATTTTATGCCAATTCACTATTTTGTATATTTAATGTTTTCCCATTGTCCCCACGCTATTTGTTCGTTTTGATATGACATATGTTAGACTCGCAATAGTCTAACTTATAAAAAGAAAAGCACCATCACAACTTGCATAACATATAAAATAGATCTAAGAATCATGACATAAGTTTGCATAGCCAATAACGTGCATAGGTAATACACAAATTTACATAAACTATCATGGATCTAAATATAGATCTAAACATAAATATGTGAACTTGCATATATGGACATGGTTTTCCTATAACTTGCAAATGAATTTCATTCAAACTAGCATATGACTCACGTATAAACTAGCATAGGCAATGGGCATATAGAACATAAATTTGCATAACTATGTACTGCCATGGATCTAAATATAGATCTAAACATAAAGGTGTGGACTTGCATATGGATCTGAACATGTAAATCAATGTCACATGTTTTGCATATAAACTAGCATATGTATCTACATGATTCACATATGAACTTGTGTATAATCCACCTACAGACTTGTGTAAGATTCATATATGTTTTTAACTTCCCAAACTTGCATAAAATTCATAAATTAGCATATGATCTAACATCCCAAACTTGTATATGATTCATATACATATGTCTTAACACCCAAACTTGCATAAGATGAATCAAGTTAGTCATGTATAATTTAACATATGTAACAGATCCATAATTACAAAACATCACATCACCTGATTCAAAATCGTATTCTCATAATCCCAATTATAACTTATCACAATTAAATTAATTAATTATTTTGTGAAAGATATTATACTCACAAACAAAAGAACGGTCTTTTTTTCTGGGATCTGTATTCTGAAACTGAATTTCTCGCCTTTGATGCAGACTAGTTGTTATTTAGATTAGATTTGATTTGATTTTGATTCTTGCTTCTATCTTGTTTTGAGTTGAAAGAGAACGGCGGCTACTCTAGTTTCTCCATTGACGGCTCGGCGGCTCTTCGTATGAATTAGTGTGATTTTAGGTTGAGAGTTAGGTTGCTTATATAGAATTTTAATTAATTTAGAGCTGTCAGATTAACCCTAGAAGCAATCAAGACCATCCAGTCAAGATAGAATAATACCTCATCCCTAATGACTCAGCAATGAGTCAAAACAACGTCACCTTTCAGATCTGCCCCGGGGGTGGGGGGGAGGGGGTCAGGTCGACCCCCTGGTCGACCTGTATAGGTAGGTCAACCCCCAGGTCGATCCCCTGGTCGACCTGGCCGTTGGGCAGGAGAATTCCCGCCCAGCCTGCTCCCCTGTTTGAATTTGAATTTCTGAACTGTTTTTAATTTATTTGAATACTTAAACTTCGGAAGGCCATAACTTCTTCATACGGAGTCCAAATTACGCAAACTCAGACTCTATCTCAAGCAGAATTCCGAGACGAACGCAATGGCATAACCCATTTCCCTTAATTCTCACGTTTGAAATTAAGTATTCTTAAATTCATTAATTTTTAATATTTAAAATCATGGGGTGTTACATTCTCCCCTCCTTAAAGGATTTCGCCTCCGAAATCTCCAAGTTGAGGAGAATGTATACCCTAACATCCAATCATCCATCTACTCAACCATCAAACACAGGCATCCATTGTCCTTACAGGATTTTTAATGCTGTATGAACATATGCGAAAAGTGTGTGTATATGTTCCTTGTCTAATGCAAAATCAGGCGGTCTACTGAGTCAGTTGACCTCCTTGACGCAAATCATGATAGTGCCATGCGTCCATTATGTATGCGAAAGAATCCTAATGATACATATTATTTCTAAATGTGTGCACAACCATTCATCAAAATGCAGCGTCCATAGATACGCACACACATTTATATGCAATATGAAGGTGATTGAGCCGATCTAGTGCCTAATGTGTGTGTACATGCATCCACGAGCAACCACAAGCAACCACTTGCATCCATTTTCTTCCATCAAACATAACATGTCTCAAACACATATTTGCAACCATAGGGTCCTTCCTAACTGAAGATCGAAGATTTCATCGCAAAGACAATACTAAGTGATAGGACAAGTATCAACAAAGCGGCAAAAAAAAAGGAGAAGTTAAAACATACCCTCAAAAAGGAAAGGGTACAGCGTACGCATCTTGTCTTCCGTCTCCCAAGTCGCGTCTCTTTGGTCATCTCCCCATTGCACTTTGACCAACTTGACCTCATTGTTGCATAGCTTTTTGACCTCCGATCCGAGAATGCATGTAGGAGCTCGTCTAACTGTGGCATTGCGCTCTACTTCCACTTGTTTGAGCGTGCTTGGCTCTACCACTTCCACCGTATCGTGTAAACACTTGCGCAAATGTGAAACGTGAAATATGTCATGAATACCACTGAGCTTCTCCGGCAACTCTACTCTATACGACATCTGACCAATCCTCTCTTTAATTGGAAAGGGTCCTACGAATCTCGGTGCCAACTTTCCTACTGATCCAAAACGGACTACGTTTCTCAACGGTGACACCTTAATAAAAACCATGTCCCCAACATCGAACTCAAGATCAGTTCGTCTCTTATCAGCATATGACTTTTGTTGGTACTGTGTCGTGTTTATTCGACGTCGAATCAGGTCTATCTTCTCCGAAGTCTCCCTAATCATGTCGGGTCCAAGAAAAACCTTGTCCGTGGATTCCCACCAATAAGGAAGTGATCGGCATGGTCGTCCATAAAGAGTCTCAAAAGGTGCCATGCTAATGCTAGCCTAAAAGCTGTTATTATAGGCAAACTCTACTAATGGAAGATGTTCTTTCCATGTTCCTCCAAAGTCTAGGATGCATAGCCTCAGAAGGTCTTCTAGAATCTGATTTACTCTCTCGGTCTGGCCGTCCGTCTAAGGGTGATAAGCGGTACTTAAGCATAATTGTGTTCCAACTGCCTCTTGTAAGCTTCTGCAAAATTCGCTTGTGAAAATGGGATCTCTATCGCTCACAATGCTAGAGGGTATGTCGTGCAGACAAACTATCTCCCGAAGGTAAATAGATGCTAAACATGCGGCGGTCCTCCTACTTTTAACGGGAATAAAATGGGCACTTTTAGTAAGTCTGTCTACAGTTACCCAAATCCCCGTATTACCATTCCTTGACCTTGGCAACCCATATACAAATCCATGGAAATGCTATCCCACTTCTACTGTTGGACCTCGAGAGGATGAAGCAGACCACCGGGCATCTTCTGCTCTGCTTTGACTTGCTGGCATATCAAACACTTAGCGACGAATTCAGCTACATCGCTCTTCATGCCATTCCAAAAGAAAACCTTTTTTTATATTTATTCATCTTGTCTCCGCCTGGGCGTATGGTCAGTTTGGAATGGTGCGCCTCTTCGAGAATTGTTTTCACTAAATCCCTTACTTGTGGGATGCATAACCTTCCATCTCGTCTCAGCCAACCCCTATCATCGATGGAGTATCTATTAAGGTGACTAGAAGTTTCACCACTAACTAGTTTTTCCATCACATCAACTTGCTAAGGGTCTTCTCGTGGTGCGGTTCCTATTGATTTCAAAAGACTAGGCTGCACCTCTAATGATGCTAACAGACCAGGCACAATGTCTGTGAGGGGTCTAAAATTAAAGTTTGCTATATACTCCAAGCTTTGCCTTTCTACAAAGAGAGGACTAAAGGTCAGCCTCTTCCTACATAAGGCATATGCTACCACATTGCCCTTGCCTGGGGTATAGGAAATCTCAAAATCATAAGAGGCCAGAAATTCCATCCACCTTTGCTGTCTTAAGTTAAGTTCTTTCTACGAGAAAAGGTACTTCAACGATTTACGGTCAGTATACAATTCAAACTTCTCACCTAGGAGATAATGGTGCTAAGACTTAAGTGAAAAAACTATGGCAGCCAACTCTAGATCGTGGGTTGGGTGGTTATTCTCATGTACTTTCAACTGTCTGCCTCCATAAGCTACGGCCTTCCCTTCTTGCATCAAGACAGCACCTAGTCCCGTACCACATGCATCCGTGTATACGGTAAACATCTTGCTCCCATCCGGCAATGTCATAACTGGGGCTGTTGTTAGAGCCCTTTTCAAACATTGGAAAGCAATATTGCAATCCAAATCCCAAGCAAAAGTTAGGTACTTCTTCGTTAATCTTGTGAGTGGGGCTGAGATTTTAGCAAAGTCTTTAATGAATTTTCGATTAAAGCCTGCTAGCCCAAGAAAGCTTTGGACTTTGGTTGCATTCCGTGGAACCTTCCAATCTTGCACCGCAATTACTTTTGCGGGGTCCACGGCTAACCACTCTTCGGATACCACATGTCCAAGAATCCTCACTTCTTCTCTCCAAAAATGGCATTTGGAGAATTTGGCCTTCAGCTGATGTGTACGAAGTGTATCCATGATTTCCCTTAAATGCAAAGCATGCTCTTCTTCATTCTTCGAGAAGATCAAAATGTCATCTACGAAGACCTCCACAAAATTATTAAGGAATTCTCTAAACGCCGTACTCATCAAGTCAACGAAGTAAGCGGGTGTGTTTGTCAAGCCGAAAGGCATGACAAGCCATTCGAAGAAACCATCTGGGGTTCTGAACGCGGTCTTATCAATGCTGTCTTCATCCACTCGTAGCTGGTGGAACCTGGTAGCCAAATCTAGTTGGGAGAAAACAGACGCACCTACAAGTTGGTCAACCAGGTCGTCTATTCTAGGAAATGGGTGCCTATTCATCTTGGTCAGCTTGTTTAGCTCCCTATAATCAATGCATAGGCGAAGTGAACCATCTTCTTTGGTTGCGAATACTACTGGAGCACCCCATTGAGAAATACTCCGCCTTATAAACCCCTTTTCAAGCAGCTCCTTGACTTGCTTACTGAGCTCTTTTCTCTCCCTAGGAGCCATATGTCTAATAGGTAGAGCTACGGGCTTTGCATTATCAACAAGGTATATGCGGAAGTCTTTCTCCCACTTTGGAGGTAAGCCCTTCACCTCTTCAAATACATTTAAGTATTCACGGACTACTCTAACAGACTGCAAGTTTTCAACAGACGCATCAAGAGATTCTAGGTAACTAAGCATAATAGAATATATGGATTCTAAGATATTTCGAGAGTGTTGCCAACGCGAGTCATAAGTCTAACCACTCTCTTTTCACAATCGAGGATGGCACCATTATTGGATAACCAATCCATGCCTAGAATCAATCCATAGCCCGTGAAGTCAGGAATGAAGGCGTAGCATTCAAACTCAACACTCAATGTAGACACTCTTAAATCCCAACAAATCATTGAAAGATGAGCCGAACCACCAATAGGATTTGAGACTACTATGGTATCTGTAACTAGACTAGTATTTAGGTGCAGTGTTTCAACTAACGAAGCAGACACAAACGAGTATGAAGCGCCAGAATCAAATAAAGTACGAACAGGATGAACAAACAGAAAAACCAAACTTTCAATAGAAATGTTTCTACCTCTTTCCTCTCCTGGTGGCATAAGAGCCTAAATCTTCCCTCTTGCCTATCCTGGCGCATTGAGAGCCTGAATCTTTCCTCCATAAGTGGACCGTGTCCTTTTCCCTTGCCCCTGTTTCCTTGGGCAGTCTTTAACTAGATGTCCTGCCTCTCTACAGTGGAAACAACCAGTCTTCTTCTTCTTCCTACAGTCCTTGCTCAGATGACCTGGTGTTCCACAATTAAAGCACTTTTTCTTTCCTTTGCTATTGTTGTTCTTCCCTCCTTTCTTGTTTTGCTGTTGTGGTTTCTTTTGGTCCCATTGCTTCTCTGGTACCTTATTAGCATTAGCACCTTTCTCCACTTCATGCATAAGCGCCATGCCAACTAGTTTCTCAAATGTAGCCCCCATCGGAATGTGGGTCATAGCCAACCCATGTAGTGGCTCATTCAAACCTTTAACGAACCTCAGGGCCTTCTTATCAGGTGTTTTTACCAAGTCTAAGCCAAATCTCGCCGACTGATTGAACTTGTTGACGTACTCGTTTACTGACAAATTTCCTTGCTTTAATGCTAAGAATCTCTCCATATATAAATTCTCATCTACTCGTGAGAGTGATTTCATCTCGAACCTATGCCTGAAATCCATCCATGTCTCTACTGGACGCTATCCATTCGTGACCTCCCACCAAAACGAGGTTTCTCCCTTCATTAACCAAGCGGCCAATTGGACCTTCCTTCCATCTTCTACCTCGAAGATACCAAACAAGTCTTCTACCTCCTGAAGCCAATTTTGAGCTTCAACAAACGTTTCTGATCCATGAAAAGGTTTTCCGCCCATTGCTTGAAATTCTTTGCATATCTTTGAAAAAGTATCAACACGAGGCGGGGGAGGAGGAGGAGCTACTGCAGCTAGGGGAGGAGGGACATTTGCTGGGTCTGCTGTATTGGCCCTAGCCTCTAGATACCTTCTAAACCAGCCTGGTATCGGTATGCCCTCGGGTATCTCAGGTTCCCCAGACATGCTGAAAAAGAAAAAGGAAGAGATTCAAAACGGAGAATCAAAGGAAAGATACATGGCTCTTGGGGGTTATGTTTTTAAAACAAACTTTTCTCTGAAAATACTTTCCTTAAAACATTTTTGTGAAAGTATCTCTTTATACAATGTTTTGGGAAAACATCTTTTCAAAATTCATATCTGTTCTGGTAACCTTCAGCTCTGATACCACGTGTAACACCCCAAGTCCATTAATGTCACTCTCAAAGGGAATGCATTAACTTTCATGGAGCATTATTAGTGTATAGAACAGAATATAAAAAGGCAAATACATATATTGGTACTTGAAAATTTTAAAACACCTTTTATTGCAGCGGAGAAATAGTTTGATTACAACAACTTCATAAACCAACAGTAAAACCAAGTACACTTAATATCTATCTTGACATATTGTTTTCTAAGTACGTAAAGTAAAAAAGCATAACCCCAACACAAGTAGCCATAAAAGAGATGAGCTGAACTTTACTTTCAGCAATCCAAGCACTTCCAAAAGAGAGAGAAAGAGATCCAAGATCAAACTCCACTAGTACTAGTCCCACCCTGAGAACCTTGTGGGGGGGGGGGGGAAGGAAGAAAAGAGGCGAAAACAAGGGTGTTAGACACAAGATCAAACTCCACTAGTATAGTCCCACCCTGAGAACCTTGTGGGGGGGGGGGGAAGGAAGAAAAGAGGCGAAAACAAGGGTGTCAGACATAAAGTCCGACGAGTATAATAACTTTAACAATATAATTATTAAAGTAATTAGGATAAGGCATAAGCTGGTAAAACAAGGTATGACCGTGAAACAAGTGGGCATGACAAGGCAAACAAGAGGATTATTTTAGCGTTAATCTCTTTCCTAATCACTATAGGATAATTACTATACTGCACCATTACCAGTCACCCTAAAAGTTAATCCCGCCTACAAAACATAATAATGATAATGGTAGTTTCGTGTACTCCTAGCTGCCTTCATAGGTGTCATCTGCCCCTATCTCCACTAGTTGTACCCATTACCCCCATGCGATCGGCTACATAACTCGTAGATACCCGTGCTGGTCCCATAGTGGGGTGTATCAATCCCCAAAGTGGCAACCCGATACCACTAAAGATGCATGGATTATATCTACATGATGCAACAACGTCTTACCTACCAGCCCGGGCCCACGCACGCACATGACCCCGTTGGACTTGCATTGCCACCGTTAACCCGTTTTGACCTCTTACAATCAAACCCAGTAAGCGTGTCCCGTCCTCGACTTGGGTCGAGCTCACAAAGATACTTAATGGATTACAGGTATGAAAAGGGCCCCCATGCCTGACACAAGCTTTCCACCTATGCTTGGTCCCTACTAAGGTTTCCCACTTAACCCCATTCTTATTCATGTCTTCTTACATGTTTCAACTTGGTTGAATGTTTCTTATCGTATTTCACAAGCCACCCAAGGCCACTCACTTAACCCCCATGTCCCACCATATGTTTATCTGGTTAAGTGTTACTTAATTCATTAGAACCGGTGCCTTGTAAAAACCTCCCACATTAGACTACCGTTTGCGGTTGCTAGAGTTGTCGGGCGGGTCCGGGCAGTCTTATACCGCAAACGAACCTAACCTCATGTCTTTACAATCGTTACGCATTTAATTTGTGCCCTTGACCTCTCACATTAAACTACAATTTGTGGTTGCTGGATTTGCCGGGTGGGTCCGGGCAGTCTTATACCACAAACGAGTCTAACCTCGTGTATTAGGCGGTTAATTATACATAATTATTTAACCCTAAATTGGATTAATATCCCTATTCAAATTTGTCAATAAATTCCAAATCAATTTATGTCCGTGATTTTCACCTAAATTATGTCCATAATTTCAAGTATATAATTTATACCAATTAATTTCTCAAATTAATTATATGCCTTTTAAGGCCATTTTATGCCAATTCACAATTATGTATATTTAATGTTTTCCCATTGTCCCCATGCTATTTGTACGTTTTGATATGACATATGTTAGACTCGCAATAGTCTAACTTATAAAAAGAAAAGAAACATCACAACTTGCATAACGCATAAAATAGATCTAAGAATCATGACATAAGTTTGCATAGCCAATAACTTGCATAGGTAATACACAAATTTACATAAACTATCATGGATCTAAATATAGATCTAAACATAAAGATGTGAACTTGCATATATGGATATGGTTTTCCTATAACTTGCATATGAATTTCATTCAAAGTAGCATATGATTCACATATAAACTAGCATAGGCAATGGGCATATAGAACATAAATTTGCATAACTATGTACTATCACAGATCTAAATGTAGATCTAAACATAAAGGTGTGCACTTGCATATGGATCTAAACATGTAAATCAATGTCACATGTTTTGCATCTAAGCTAGCATATGTATCTACATGATTCACATATGAACTTGTGTATAATCCACCTACAGACTTGCATAAGATTCATATATGTTTTTAACATCCCAAACTTGCATAAAATTCATAAATTAGCATATGATTTAACATCCCAAACTTGCATATAATTCATATACATATGTCTTAACACCCAAACTTGCATAAGATGAATCAAGTTAATCATGTACAATTTAACATATGAAACAAATCCACAATAACAAAACATCACATCATATGATTCAGAATCATATTCTCATAATCCCAATTATATCTTATCACAATTAAATTAATTAATTATTTTGTGAAAGATATTATACTCACAAACAAAAGAACGGTCTTGTTTTTCTGGGGTCTGTATTCTGAAACTGAATTGCTCGCCTTTGATGTAGACTAATTGTTATTTAGATTAGATTTGATTTTGATTCTTGCTTCCATCTTGTTTTAAGTTGAAAGAGAACGACGGCTACTCTAGGTTCTCCATTGATGGCATGGCGGCTCTTGATATGAATTAGTGTGATTTTAGGTTGAGAGTTAGGTTGATTATATAGAATTTTAATTAATTTAGAGCCGTCAGATTAACCCTAGAAGCAATCAAGACGATCCAGTCAAGATAGAATAACACCTCGGCCCTAATGACTCAGCAATGAGTCGAAACAGCGTCATTTTTCAGATTTGCCCGGGGAGGGGGGGAGGGGTAGGTCCACTTGGTCGACCTGTATGGGTAAGTCGACCCCCATGTTGACCCCCTGGTCGACCTGGCCCTTAGGCGGGAGAATTCCCGCCCATCCAGCTCCCCTATTTGAATTTGAATTTTTGAACTGTTTTTTACTTATTTGAATTCTGAAACTTGGGAGGCCATAACTTCTTCATACGGAGTCCAATTCACGGAAACTCGGACTCTATCTCAAGCAGAATTCCTAGATGAACACAATGGCGTAACCCATTTCCCTTAATTCTCACATTTGAAACCAAGTATTCTTAAATTCGTTAATTTTTAATATTTAAAATCATGGGGTGTTACACGAAATGAGTGGTTGGTCATGTGTGGTCAGGTTGCAAGATGTTCTTGTTGAACCCAGTGTATTCCTCTCTAGAGGTACACTATCAGAAGGTGGTTCCATACCTTGTCATAGTTGGAAATCCATTACCCAATAAGTGCCCACGGTTTTGATTGTATACTATATATGTGGAACGTAAGATGAAAGTGTTCTGCTAGATGATTATTATATTGTGGTTGATAGACACTATTATAATTTCAATGAGTTTTGATATAAAGTTTATCATTTCGTTCAACTGGATTTTTAATGTTAAATCAAACGCTTTGGATTCTCATAAGGGAAAAACCCATTCTGTTATACGGCGTGGTCTTATGAGATATCGTTTAATTGCTCAAACTGTTTTAAACTGTTTTGCTCACACCATTCCCATGACTGACCCAAAGTTTATTTTGTTTTGTTTTCCCTAAAATTTTGGGTGCCCAATTTTGTATGGGCAGTTAAGTAGTCGGGATTTTACAGATATAGTTAGAAAGCTGGAGCAGGAGGCTTCAACAGCATTTATATAGCTGTTTTTTATTTCTACTGTGTTGTAAGTGCTTTGATAATGATATGTATATTTACTTTTACTTCAAAGTTATGTTATATTTTATTCGTTCCACTATGAGATTCGCGTTACTCTGATGTTGTATGTTCTTTTTCTTATTCTATTCTAAGTTTCTATCTTATCTATCCTCACCCACTAATTTCTTTCATGGACTATCCGGTGTTTCCGATGCTTGAATAGTCGACATAGTGTTGTATGCCGATATCCAGGATCGCGAAATCCCTGGGTCGTTACAAAAACCATTTTGGGTTATGACAATGTGTTAACTATTCTTTTCTTTACCCCTCATAGGTTATATTTAGTAATATGATTGTATCTTTAAATATATGTTTTAAAGATAAGTGAAAATGGAATGATTATGGATTTGTCTTAAATAATATTTTTCGCTAACATTTTATTTTTAAAATCCAAGGATTATATTAAGATGGAAAATATGGTTAAATGGATTTAAATATATTTAGATCTTTAATGGCGAAATTTCAAAGATAATAACGAACATTGAATCTTTTGGAATAAATTAGTAAATAAGAATTCTAACTTATAAAAGAGAAGATGTTCTTAGTAAATAACGTTTTTAGCCTCTTTGATTATACTTAAAAGAAACCAATCTTTCAAATTGTCTGTGAAAAAACTTATATCATATAGATAAATATATGAATACTTCATGAAACATTGAAGAATAGAAAGAGATAGTGAAATGGTAGAATATAATTATAGATCTTTTATAGTAAGGAACTGAAAATCTACACAAGTATGTAAAGAAAGATTAATCAAGCAAAAGTTTCAAATAATAAATGAAGTCTTATTAGATAAAATAAGTTTTACTAATAAAAGAAGCTTTAATTGATGAAAATTAGTTAAACAGAAAGGAAGTGAATGTCATTATGTGGCTTAATCATATTGTGCGACTTGATAGTGCTTCGGATGTTTATTTGTTTGCTTATGAGAATTATGCGACAATTTTTTTCCATATGGATCGTCTATTTCCAACATGGAAGTTGATTAGTCGACTACCGAGCTTAACCAAAAATTTATCGATTGTTTTTAAAGAGACCCCGACCAGTAAGTTTTTTATTTATCAAAAATCACTTCAAAAATAGTATATGAGTTCTATGTTTGGGAAGCAACTGGGAATGCAATCCATGTGGAGATTCGAGATCCATTTGAGATGCACGAGCACAAGTAGTTGTTCGTGATCTATTCATGATGTGACAATCTATGACGGCCCGCCCCGCACTAGCCGACATTTCCAATGACAGTGCATTGTGCTAATGTCCAATTAGCACGGGACGGTCACCAAAGAAGGGAAAAGAAAGGAATTTGAAATAACAAGAAACTTATAGAATGTCTCACAGCGCATGGAATAAAATATAATAATAACATAACTTTGACATAAAACAGGTGAGACAGTGCATAAATTGAAACTAAACCATCATAGCAGCGGAAAATCCAAAATACAGCTTATGTTCCACATCATCATTATTACAATTTAAAACTATCTCTAAAGAAAAATAAGAAAGGTACACTACTAATGCCAAAGTAGTGACCAGCTGCGACTCAGGGAGAATATATGTATATATCAGACGTGGAAGCCTCCTGCTCATCTCCAGTACAACTACTCGTGCATACCACCTAACCTGTCTCTAGTCTGCCCGTTTAAGAGCACCCAGAGTAATAAGAAGAGATATAAAACTCAGGCTCAGACAAAAGTCTGGTATGAGCGATAAGCAGCAAAACAAAACAATAACAGGTATACTAAACCATACCTAAACCTGGACCTGCAACCAAAGAGTCAGCACAACAAGATGTACAATACTCTAAGGTGGCATTAACATATGGTGTCAAGATAATGGGGGTGGGGTGGGGTGCGCATGTCATAGTGATGGCAAATAATCAAACATAACAACCATCCTCACATCTCTCACTCAGTGTGTAAAGCATACGATATCCACCACTTTGGTCACCCATATCCTCGCTATGATCACTCTGCCCCATGGAGTCATGGCGACTCCACTGCACTGATCCATAGCTAGAAGTCCTTGCTGTATCCACTCTGCCCCATGAAGTCATAACAACTCCACTGCACTGGCTCATGGCCTTGCTACGACCACTCTGCCCATTGAAGTCATGATGACTTCAATGCACAGATCCATAGCCAATATATATCTCTCAGTGGCGAATCAAAGCTATGGACATCGATAACCCTTTGCACACGTCCCGCAGCAAAGTCCAACTTATAAAGTTAAATCGTTGGTTCCCATCTGGATCCTGAGTTAAAACCTCCCATTTGGACTACCTTTGCATCTCGGGTTTTGGTCTCCTTTGGATCGGTCTTCATTTGGTTCGTAGCTCATGTCTCACGTCCAAACTCCTTGGTTCGGTTCGGTCGTGACGCTCCATCCAGGTCGACTTGTGATCTTCTTGTGAGATCGGATCGTGATCTCCCCCTCCAGGTCGGGTTCATCCTCCGGGTCGGCTCGTGGTCTCCGTCCAGTCTAGTTCGTAGTACATCGGTTCGAGTTGTGAAAGGTCATCCGGGTCGGGTACTCCGGTTTGGTCTCCTCGTGGTGCTCCAGTTCGTAGTTGGTACATCAGTTCGTGGACACCAGAAGGTTCGGGTCAGTCCTCTTGGCTCGAGTGGCGACTCGTGGATTTCTCCTGGTGAGCGGGTCGGGTTGTGGAATGCTCCACGAGCGGATAGGGCGATCCGATCCGGTTCCTGCATAGTTTTCTGCAACTTTTCTAGCGACTGTTTTACGCCATACGACGGCGTTTTCGACTATTCTAACTATTCTAATCAATCACAGAGCATACCATACAATCATAGCAATATATAGAATTGACCACAAACACCAAAACAACAATTTGATATGTCAAAACGGATCAAACCTACCCAAAACCCATATTTTCCCCTTAAGCATGCTTAAGCAAATCTAACGATAGGATTAACAAAACTTAACCAAATTAACCCAAACTTCCAACAAAGGTCTAAAACAGTATTAAAGAATTTCTAAACATTTTTCCGGAATTTAATTATGTATAATTTAATTAATTAACACTAATCACCCCTAATTAGCTGTAATTAGTGAAAGACAATGCTAATCACTCACCTTAGCCACAAATTACTCTTAGATCTAAAAATATCTCTGATTTGGGTTGAATTTTTATGCAACACAGCAGCTTCAACTCTGATTTGATGCTATTTTGACTTGATTTGATGTAGATTATGCCAATACTTGATTAGAAAGTGATTTTGGATGAAATTAGAAGTTGGAGGCCATTATTAGGGTTTCTAAGAGGTAAAGGGCGGGTAGAAAACTGAAATAGAATGAAAACCTAACTCATTTCAGTCTCCCCATAACCCTAATCCTGAAATGGGTTACGGGCCCATTTGCTAATTACCCTAATCAGCCTACTTAAGCATTTTTTCTCCTTTTGAACCTTGTTTCAGCCATATCTCCCAAACGGTGAGTACGTTTGGCTAATGTGACCACTCTACGGAAAGGTAAACCATCATCCGGATCTAATGAAATTGGTTTAAGGTCAAAACTCCTTACCCATCAAAAGTTATGGCCGAAATAAGATCAGCTATGGGCAAAAACGATCATTTAAAAATCGGCAAAAATCATAAACATGGGTAATGACCCCAATAGTCGCCTCCCAAAGTTACATGGCTATACGACTTCGCAAGAGAAAGAAATAAATATTCTGCGATCTCTTGATGCGTAGAATGCGGGTCGTTACATTCTTCCCCCCTTAAGAAGTTTCGCCCCGGAAATTCCTCAAATAAGAAACAACCAATTGGTCCAGCATGCCTACCAGCCATATCTCACAATCAAACATACAAAACAAACAAAACAAATCTATCCTAGCATGCGAAAAGACTAAATCGAAATGAAAACCTTACCAAACAAAAAGTTCTGGATATTCCTCCTTAATTCTCTCCTCTGTCTCCCAAGTACAGTCATTCCACTGAACCTTGACTAGATTCACCGCTTTCCTTCGAAGTTTCTTCGTATCGTGATCGACAATACAAATCGGCTTACGATTCCCAACCGCCTCGGGTTCTACTTCGACATCATCCAACTGGTCAGGTGAAATAGTCACATCGGGGTCGTGCACAAATTTCCTTAACTGGGAAACATGAAATACGTTGTGAAATCCCGCCATCTTGTCTGGTAATTCAACTTTATACGCCAAATTCCCAATTTGCTCAAGAACTGGGAATGGCCTAACAAGTCTTGGTGCCAACTTTCCTCTCCTACCAAATCGAATAACATTCTTTAATAGAGAGATCTTGACAAATACTAAGTCGTCAATGTAGGATTTTAGATCTCTTCTCCTCTTATCAGAATAACTCTTCTGCCTATCTTGGGCAGCCTTCTTTCGCCGTTGGATAACCTTGCTCTTGTCTGAAGTTTCTCTTATTACATCCGGCCCAAGTACAAATTTCTCACTGGTTTGTAACTGACATGATGGTGAATTGCATGGTCTTCTGTACAAAGCTTTAAATGGAGTCATACCAATGCTGGATTGATAACTGTTATTATATGCAAACTCTACTAGATGCAAATGGTCATCCCATGATCTGCCAAAATCTAATACACAAGCTCTTAAGAGATCTTCTAATACTCGATTTACCCTCTCTGTTTGACCGTCTGTTTGAGGATGATACGTAGTACTGAGATATAATTCTGACCCTAGAGCCTCTTTAAGCTTTTCCAAAACCCACTAGTAAATAACGGGTCTCGATCACTCACAATGCTTTTAGGTACTCCATGGAATCTCACTACCCATTTCATATACAGTTCTGCTAACTTAGCTGCTGTCCTATTTGACTTGACGGGTATAAACTTCACACTCTTGGGTAATCGGTCCACAATCACCCAAATGCTATCATGGCCCGATCTAGTTCTTGGTAACCCATCAATGAAATCCATTGAGACTTGTTCCCACTTCCATTCTGGATTATCTAATGGTTGCAATAAACCACTAGGTTCCTTTTGCTCGGCTTTAACTAGCTGGTAGTTCATGCATTTGGATATAAACTTCCCAACGTCTCTTTTCATCCCTTTCCAGTAGTGGGTCTGCTTCCTGTCTCGATACATTTTATTACCACCGAGATGTATAGTCAGTTTTGAGTGGTGACATTCTCTAAGAACATCATCTCTAAATCCATTAACATTGGGTACAACCAGTCTCCCATTCTTTCTAAGCCATCCATCTCAATTAAGCCCATACTTGTTCATCTCCCCGTCGACACCCATCTCTAATTTGGAGATGATTTTCCAATAGGTTAGGATCGTCCCTCTGACTGGAACCAATCCGCTCAATCAAAGTGGGTCTGATTGTCAAACTTGCTAACATCTCTGGATCCAATTTGCACTTTGGTCTGAAATCATACCCAGTGACGTACTCCAGGTTGCTTCCATTCAAGAAACATAGCCCCTAAACTGGCATGTCTCCTATTCAAGGCATTAGCTACCACATTGCTCTTTCCTGGTGTATATGTGATGCCGAAATCATAAGAAGAAAAGAATTCTAACCATCTTTAATGACGGAGATTTAAATCCTTCTGAGAGAAGAGATAATTTAATGATTTATGATCGGTAAACAACTCAAATCTTTCTCCCAAGAGGTAATGTCTCCACATCTTCAATGCGAACACGATTGCTGCCAATTCCAAATCATGGGTAGGACATCTTTTCTCGTGGGGTTTCAGTTGCTGACTTGCATAAGCTACGACCCTATCCCCTTGCATCAATACGGCACCTAGTCCGGTACCACAGGCATCTATGTGTACTGTCATCTCTTCATTCCCTTTAGGAATGACTAACACTGGTGCACACGTCAACTTTCACTTTGGACTCTTGAATGCATTCTCGCACCTTTCGTCCCAAACAAAAGCTTGATTCTTCTTGGTCAACTGAGTCAACGGAGCTGCTATCTTGGAGAAGTCTTGGATAAACTTATGATAATATCTAGCTAATCCCAAGAAACTTCTTATGTCTGTTGCATTCTTGGGCGTAAACCAATCTTGTACCGTAGCCACCTTCGCAGGATCCACAATAATAACATTCTCTAAACAACATGGCCCAAGAATCTCATTTCCCTCCTCCAGAAGTGACACTTAGAAAACTTTGCTTTCAATTGGTGTTTTCTCAACACCTCCATCACTACCCTCAAATGTTCCTTGTGTTCTTCCTCTGTCCTCGAATAAACCAAGATATCGTCCACGAACACTAGAATAAACTCATTCAATTAATCTCCGAATACCCTATTCATAAGATCCACAAAATATGCAGGTGCATTGGTCAACCCAAATGGCATGTCCAACCACTCATAAAATCCAGACGGCGTCCAAAATGCCATTTTAGCTATACTCTCAGCTTCCACTCTAACCTGATGAAAACTTATTGCGAGATCCAACTGGGAGAACACTCTTGCGCCACTCAACTAATCAAACAAATCATCTATCCGCAGTAGAGGGTACTTATTCTTCCTCGTCACCTTATTCAACTCGCGGTAGTCCATACACAATCAAAGGGAACCACTGCCTTGGTAGCAAACACAACTGGTGCTCCCTACTCGGAGACACTCCTTATGATAAATACCTTCTTCAAAAGTTCGCTTACTTGCACCCCTAGCTCTCGCTGTTTCCTTGGTGCCATACGACGAAGTGGCATCGCCATAGGTCTGGCATCTTTCAATAAATCAATACGGAACTCAATCTCTCGGTATGGTGGAAGTCCGGTCACTTCCTCGAAGACGTCCTGATACTGGCCAGCCACGGGCATATCAGACAACTCATTATGCGGGATGTCGAGGGAATTTAGAAAACTAGCCATTAACCCATCACTAGATAGACTACCAAACACTACCCTCCGCCCATCATCCGCTCATTTAACAAAAAGCCCTCACAGTCTACCACCACCCCGTACCTTTAAAGCCAATCGACTCCTAAAATAATGCCAAACCCAGTAAAGCCCAAAACAAAACAATCACAAACAAACATACATCCATGACTCGATAAGGTCAAATTTCGACAAATCATGCTAAGGCTAGTCGAACCACCAATCGGGTTCGTAGCAGCTAAAGGTCTATCAACTATCTCGGGTTCCAATCCCAACCTATCTACCAGGTCACTAGATATGAAGGAATGGGAAGCCTCGGTATCAAACAGTACTCGAACAGGAACATCATAAATAGAAACCATACCTTGAATGATGACATTCTTTCCCTTCTCCACCACAGTTAGGGCATTTGACGAAGAAGGAACATCATTAATAGCATATGCTTTCACAATCTGGTTTTCTTTAGGGGGTTGCAGACACTTGTCCTTGTGATGTACCACTTAACCACAATTGAAGCACTTTCTATCCGCTGGCTTTGCTCGACATTCTTTAGCATAATTGTAACACCCCGTAGTTCTATAACATTGAGTTTCACAAATTAAAGTATAATTAAATTTTAGAAGAAGAATTAAGGGAAACGGGTTACTCCATTGCATTCGTCTCGAAATTCTGCTTGAGATAGAGTCCGAGTTTGCGTAAATCGGACACCGTATGAAGGAGTTATGGCCTTCTGAAGTTCCAGAATACAATTTAAAATTCAAACAGCTCAGTTTCAGGTTCAAAATTCGAAAATAAGCTCAAACTGGGCTGGGCAGGAAAATTCCCGCCCAGGGACCAGGTCGACCATAGTGTCGACCGGGTCACCCCCAGGTCGACCATAGTGTCGACCTAGGTGTCGACTTGCTTGGTCGGCCTGGTTTGTCTGGTTGGGTCCTGGCTCGAATTTCTCGGCTTGACCTTGTCACTAGGGCTGAGTTGTCTTATTTTGATTGGCTTCTCTTTAGAACGGATGGCTTTGATTAACCTTGGCTTTGTCGACGGCTCTAATTAACTTGCAACTCTATAAAAACACCCTAGGTCTCCAACTAAAATTCACACAAAAATGAGAACTTGAACCGCCATGATGCCAGAAGAAAACTAAGGAGAGCGTCCGCTCAAAAAGAGACGAACAACGATTCAAGAAATAAAACTCTAATCTAATTTCTACGCAATGTTTTCTACTCCAAAGGAAAGCTTTGCAAATTTAGAATAACAGAAACCAGAAAACAAGTTTCAGCGCCCGTTGTAAGTATAGTGGTTTTCTGAATATGAATAGAAATTGCGACGTGATTCGATGTAAATGAATTTGGGGTTTTACTATTGTAAAATATTGAAGTAAATTCTGTGTATTGCGTTGATTATGTCATATTTTGTATTGGGTGTTTGTGGCATAAATTGGTTGATGCGAGCCTATTGACGTTTGTATATGAAGATAAATATCACTTGCAAGTTTGTAGAAAAAAACTAGAATTGACATCTTTATGTTATGTCGTTAATATGGTTAGCATACTTTCTTTTTAGGCCTAAGTTGAGACTCATGTAAACATGTTCCAAGTTGAAACCTTTTATGCCTACACGACTCAAAACATTTGTATACATTATTATGTTTATTTGCAAGTGATAATTGGGTTTATGCAAGTACCTTTTGGTTACACAAATTATACTAGTTTCATGTTGAAATAGGCTATTTGATGTAAAGTTAGTTTACACCTTTGGGTTATGTTAAAAAGTGGATATTTTTATGCTAGTTTGGCATTTGACATTATGCCTAGTTATATGTGTATAAAACCATGTTTAAACAAGTCTAAAAGTATGCCATTTCATGTGACACCTATTATGCTATACCATGTTATACCATGTTATATCTTTATAATAGTCCAGAATTTATGATTTACGTGACACCTATCTAATTAGATCCAATATTCATGTGCAAGTCTGTGACATGTTATGCAATGTTATGATTCATGTTTGCGAGATCACCTTATTTATCTAGTTACACCTATATGTCACACGCTAATCGATAACTATGATTAGGCCAAATTTCATAGTATAGGTTCATTGAACCTATGCTCCCTTCTTTACTTTGTTTATGGATTGGGCCTATTAGCAGGCCCAATATCTTCATAGGATTAATATGAATAATCGAGCGAGGGTAACGTTGGGATTAATTATTAAATTAAAGTATGTTAATATGTCGGCAGGCCTATAAACCATGAAATGGGATAAGGCCATAAATGATATAAATTATGTACCATTATTTTGAATAAAACATGTGACGTGAAATATTTACATAAGTAAAAGTGTAAATTTAGACAATACGAATATGCTTAACCCGAGGTTGGATTGAGTTGTGATGTAAACCTGCCCGGACCCGCCCGGCTGTCCAGTAATCACAACAATACCTATCCAATGTGAGAGGTTAAGGCATTGAGCCCAATAAAGACCCGAGGTTAGACTGAGTTGTGGCGTAAGACTGCCCGGAACCGACCGGCATACATTCAGCCACAACAATACCTGTCTAATGTGAGTGGTTGGTGCTTTAATAAGACAATTAAAGCTAAGTTAGGATTGGTAGGGTTAAGTTGAAACATGAAGGGACAATACCTAACCATTAGAATATGTTAATTAAACAGATGTTAGGGTTAAGTTAACTAAGGGAACACTTAACCATTATAATATGTTAGTTAAAACAGGTGGGTAAGAATAGGTTAAGGGACACTTAACCAATACAAGGTGAATGGGTAGGGTTAAGTAATAAGAAATACTTAACCGATATAACTTGGTTTGTGATAGGGTTAAGTCGACATGAACTACTGATAACACTTAGCCAGATTAATATGACAAAGGAATGGGTTAAGGTAACTTGAATTGACTAATGACACTTAACCATTCCAACTTGACGAGAAAGAGTGCTAAGAAGTAAACCCTAGTTAAGAAACAATCGAGAACAGGAGCTAAGTTGAAATCCCCAGTTAAAGAAACTAAGTGATAAACCTTGGTTAACAAGATTTATGGGAAAAGAAACTAAGTGGTAAACCTTAGTTGAGAACAACTAAGTAATAATTCTTAGTCAAGAAAACTGAGCCGGTCCATAAAAGATGAATAACCCGATACGGTAGATCATCGCATAGCAAGTACATGAGAAGGAGAAAACGTTTATCCGATTTCGAAAAAGGCTCCAGCGGACTGGGTTTAGAAGCACATAGCTTCGGGGGACGTGAGGGTACTTTTGGTATCCCTCTGTGAGGTTGCAGATGATCCGCCTGGGCTCACAGAGGTTAAGGTCTGCGTCAGAAGAACCAAGGGTATGCCTTGGTTGCAATTTAAGGCAACCTAAAGACTAGGATGGACCAGCGTGATTCGATGAGACCAATAGCCCTGTGATAGCGACTCGTCGTCTACCTACCATCTTGAGTCAATCGTAGTGCGCATGCGGAAAGGCAGAGAACTCCAAACAGACCATATACTTGCTATCTAGTTATGGGTGAGGCTGGCCAATAGGAAAGTGGGGCATAGTTGGCAGGAGTATAGTTCTCGTGCTTGATTTTCTTGGATTGCCTTTCATTAGTTGAGGGAGGGGTCACGTGGGACCATAACCACTGGTAGAAAAACAGACCTTACCATTTGCATCGTCAGATATCTGAAAGCTCCCGACTGAGTTCCTTGTTTCTAGAATAGCCCTGCCACGGGACTCGGGTCGCACATTTCAGGACATGTGCACTTAGACAGCGATAAACGATTCGCGACACATGCGTGGGGAAAGTCTAGGAACATATACCACTCTAGGTAGTGTGACCTAGACTAGGGGGCATCGTTCGATAGGTAGCGTAATCCCTAGTGGACCTAGGTGGCATAAATCCTGAATCCGAGAAGTATTAGACAAGTCGCATAAACCTTAGTTGAATCTAGGGAACGCTCGATAGAAAACCCTAGGTTAAATCTAGGTAATAAATAAATGTGCGCCTGATGGCAACCACAATTACAGGGACTGGGACCACGTTATCATTTTATACAGATTACTAGTTGGGATACTAGTTAGGTGGTGCAGAGGTTAGTATGGGGTGCGATAGTAATTTCGATTCTAAACTGCTTTGCCTTAGTTTATGGTATTTTCCCATTTTCAGTTTATGCCTGTCATGTCCTTTTCCTTATTCATATACTGAAGCACCACTAGACTTACCAGGCTTTATGTCTGACTCTATGTTTTCTTTCGTCTTCTTTTCTTCCGTTCCCCCCAGGTAGTCAGGGAGGGAATAGCTCTGATTTGTATGGACCTGTTACTCTTTCCAAGCTTGAAGACTCGTGGATGTGCTGCTTTGGACTCTCTTTTCCACCGCTATGGCTAGCTAATGTTTTATTGGGGAATATCATTGTATATTTATGCTTCTTTATATTGTTAAACAAGTTAGATACTTTGTTGTTGGAAAACAGTCTTTGTACAAGCTGTTCATAAATGAAATAAAGTTTTATTCACTTTTCCGCTGCTTTATTTGTCTGTCTTGTAATTTATCTGCATCTTTTACCTATAATACTTCACAGAACTTAGTGCATTCCCTTTGTGAGTGACACTAACGGATGTGGGGTGTTACACGTGGTATCAGAGCTGAAGGTTACCGGATCAGATAAAAGATTTGAAAATATATTTTCAAACGGGTTTATAAGAAGCATTTTCAAAAGAAGAGTTTTGTTTTAAAGGCATATTCCCCAAAGCCATATGCCCTATCTTTTGATTCTCTGTTTGAGTCCTTGTTTCCTTCTTTCTTGAGTCTCTGGGGCTCCTGGCTTTCTGGGAGGTAACCTCATCGAAGGGCGAAGTAGTGCCCAACTTCCAACTATAGCCATAATAGTTTCACCTGCGGCTAGTTTTCTTTCAAGCTTTGTAGGGTTTTCTATACGATGGAGGCAGCTTTCGAGAGAGATTTATCAACATGATTATGCAAGGAAGAGGATGAGGAGTTTGGCTAAGGGGCATAACCCAAGGATGAGGAATTCACGGATATGGACTTGGATCACGAAGGAGGAAGGAATTATAAAACCTAAGACAAGAGGAAATAACTTTTCTATGGTATAATAGGGCATATAATTAAGAACAGGGGCAAGGATGAGGGAAAGGATTTTCAGGAGGACGAGTGCGTCCTTTCACCACCAGAATACCTGGGAGAGAGATAGTAAAAGTCTCCGTTAGAAAAGTTTAGCTTTTCATTTGATCAACCTGGTAGTACTCTTTTGATCTTAGCGCTTCGCATTCGTTTATACCTGCTTCCATAGTTGAGTCTCTGCACCTGGGTACTTGTATAGTAGAAGATCCCAACTAGTCGTAGATCCAAGTTGGTGGTTCGGCCCGTTTACCTTTGGTTTGCAGGGATTTGAGAATGGCCACATTAAGTGTTGAGTCTAAGCGTAATGTTTTGGTTCCATGGGCTATGAGTTGATCCTAGGCATGTGTTGGTTGGCCAGTAATTCTGAAAGTTAGACTTTTTCACTTGCCTTGGAAATACCCTCGAGATTTCGTGATCCTAAAAAGATCAGTTAGGCTTAGCTATCTAGAATCACTTAATACATTGATCGACGATTTGCAATCTGTTAGAATAGTCCATGGGTACGCAGTTGTTTTGATTAGGTTAAGGGTTTACCCCTAAACGTGGGATAGACTTCCGCATATATCCAGCTGACAATGCAAAGCCAGCTATCCGATCAATGACAGTTTTGGAAATGGAGGTCAAGAAACTTCGCAATCGTGAAAATTAATTAGATAAGGTACAGAATAGTGAAGCCCAAGAAGATGCGACCTAGGAGACTGAAGACTAGATACACGCATCATACCCTTTTTCCTAAGGGTACATCCTTGATCTCTTTTAAGAATTTTATGCATACTTTCTAGCCTTTAAGGTATATCCTCTAGGACGTATCATCGATCCTTAGATAGAATCCGATGGATGTAAACATGTATTTGAAACATGTTATGATTGATGGTTGCAAGTGGTTGCTCGTGGATGCATATACACACCATATGCGCTAGAACGACTTAGTCACTTTCGTATTGTATTCGTATATACGTATATGCTTAACGGATTTAACTTGATATGTTATCATATGGATGTTGCATATGGATGAATGGCTATGCACACATGTAGTATTTACATAACTAGGGATGCTTGCATACATTATTGGACGCATGGCACTGACATAATTTGCATTTAGGAGGACAACTGAATCAGTAGACCGCCTAATTTTGCATTACATAAAGACATATACACACACTATGCATATGAACATGAAAGCATTAAAAATATTTTTAAGGAAAATGAATGCCTGTGATTGAATGGTTGAGTAGATGGGTGATTGGGTGGTAGGACACATTCTTCCTAACTTGAAGATTTCGGGGACGAAATCCTTTTAAGAGGGGGAGAATGTAACACCCCGTAGTTCTGTAACATTGAGTTTCACAAATTAAAGTATAATTAAATTTTAGAAGAAGAATTAAGGAAAACGGGTTATGCCATTGCGTTCGTCTCGAAATTCTGCTTGAGATAGAGTCCGAGTTTGCATAAATCGGACTCCGTATGAAGGAGTTATGGCCTTCCGAAGTTCCAGAATAAAATTTAAAATTCAAACAGCTCAGTTTCATGTTCAAAATTCGAAAATAAGCTCAAACTGGGCTGGGAGGGAAAATTCCCGCCCAGGGACCAGGACGACCATAGTGCCGACCTGGCCACCCCCAGGTCGACCATAGTGTCGACCTGGTCACCCCCTGGTCGACCATAGTGTCGACCTGCCTGGTCTGCCTGGTTTGTCTGGTTGGGTCCTGGCTCGAATTTCTGGGCCTGACCTTGTCACTAGGGCTGAGTTGTCTTCTTTTGATTGGCTTCTCTTTAGAACGGATGGCTTTGATTAACCCTGGCTTCATCGACGACTCTAATTAACTTGCAACTCTATAAAAACACCCTAGGTCTCCAACTAAAATTCACACAAAAATGAGAACTTGACCCGCCATGATGCTACAAGAAAACTAAGGAGAGCCTCCGCTCAAAAAGAGACGAACATCGATTCAAGAAATAAAACTCTAATCGAATTTCTACGCAATGTTTTCTACTCCAAAGGAAAGCTTTGCAAATTCAGAATAACAGAAGCCAGAAAACAAGTTTCAGCGCCCGTTGTAAGTATAGTGGTTTTCTGAATATTAATAGAAATTGCGATGTGATTCGATGTAAATGAAATTGGGTTTTACTATTGTAAAAATATTGATGTAAATTCTGTGTATTGCGTTGATTATGTCATATTTTGTATTGGGTGTTTGTGGCATAAATTAGTTGATGCGAGCCTATTGACATTTGTATATGAAGATAAATATCACTTGCAAGTTTGTAGAAAAAACTAGAATTGACATCTTTATGTTATGTCGTTAATATGGTCAGCATACATTCATTTTAGGCCTAAGTTGAGACTCATGTAAACATGTTCCAAGTTGAAACCTTTTATGCCTACATGACTCAAAACCTTTGTATACATTATTATGTTTATTCGCAAGTGACAATTGGGCTTATGCAAGTACCTTTTGGTTACACAAATTATACTAGTTTCATGTTGAAATAGGCTACTTGATGTAAAGTTAGTTTACACCTTTGGGTTATGTCAAAAAGTGGACATTTTTATGCTAGATTGGCGTTTGACATTATGCCTAGTTATATGTGTATAAAACCATGTTTAAACAAGTCTAAAAGTACGCCATTTCATGTGACACCTATTATGCTATACCATGTTATATCTTTATAATAGTCCAGAATTTATGATTTACGCGACACCTATCTAACTAGATCCAATATTCATGTGCAAGTTTGTGACATGTTATGCAATGCTATGATTCATGTTATGCGAGATCACCTTATTTATCTAGTTAAACCTTTATGTCACACACTAATCGATAACTATGTTTAGGCCAAATTTCATAGTATAGGTTCATTGAACCTATGCTCCCTTCTTTACTTTGTTTATAGATTGGGCATATTAGTGGGCCCAATATCTTCATACGATTAATATGAATAATCAAGCGAGGGTAACGTTGGGATTAACTATTAAATTAAAGTATGTTAATATGTCAGCGGGCCTAAAAACCATGAAATGGGTTAAGGCCAGAAATGATATAAATTATGTACCATTAGTTTGGAATAAAACATGTGACGTGAAATATTTGCATAAGTAAAAGTGTAAATTTAGACAATACGAATATGCTTAACCCGAGGTTGGATTGAGTTGTGATGTAAACCTGCCCGGACCCGCCCGGCTGTCGAGTAATCACAACAATACCTATCCAATGTGAGAGGTTAAGGCATTGAGCCCAATAAAGACCCGAGGTTAGACTGAGTTGTGGCGTAAGACTGCCCGGAACCGGCCGGCATACAGGAAGCCACACAACACATGTTAGTTAAAACAGATGGGCAAGATTAGGTTCGGGGACACTTAACAAATACCAGGTGAATGGGTAGGGTTAAGTAATAAGAAATACTTAACCGATATAACTTGGTTTGTGATAGGGTTAAGTCGACATGAACTACTGATAACACTTAGCCAGTTTAATATGACAAAGGAATGGGTTAAGCTAACTTGAATTGACTGATGAAACTTAACCAATCCAACTTGACGAGAAAGAGGGCTAAGTAGTAAACCCTAGTTAAGAAACAATCGAGAACGGGAGTTAAGTTGAAATCCTAGTTAAAGAAACTAAGTGATGAACCTTGGTTAACAAGATTTATGGGAAAAGAAACTAAGTGTTAAACCTTAGTTGAGAAAAATTAAGTAATAATTCTTAGTCAATAAAACTGAGCCGGTCTATAATAGATGAACAACACGATACGGTAGATCATCGCCTAGCAAGTACATGAGAAGGAGAAAACGTTTATCCGATTTCGAAAAAGGCTCCAGCGGAGTGGGTTTAGAAGCACGTAGCTTCGGGGGACGTGAGGGTACTCTTGTTATCCCTCTGTGAGGTTGCAGATGATCCGCCTAGGCTCACAGAGGTTAAGGTCTGCGTCAGAAGAACCAAGGGTATGCCTTGGTTGCAATTTAAGGCAACCTAAAGACTGGGATGGACCAGCGTGATTCGACGAGACCAGTAGCCCTATGATAGCGACTCGTCGTCTACCTACCATCTTGAGTCAATCGTAGTGTGCATGCGGAAAGGCAGAGAACTCCCAACAGACCATATACTTGCTATCTAGTTATGGGTGAGGCTGGCCAATAGGAAAGTGGGGCATAGGTGGTAGGAGTATAGTTCTCATGCTTGATTTTCTTGGATTGCCTTTCATTAGTTGAGGGAGGGGTCACGTGGGACCATAACCACTGGTAGAAAAACAAACCTTAGCATTTGCATCGGCAGATATCTGAAAGCTCCCGACCAAGTTCCGTGTTTCTAGAATAGCCCTGCCACGGGGCTCGGGTCGCACATTTCAGGACATGTGCATCTAGACAGCGATAAACGATTCGCGACACATACGTGGGGAAAGTCTAGGAACATATACCACTCTAGGTAGTGTGTCCTAGACTAGGGGGCATCGTTCGACAGGTAGCATAATCCCTAGTGGACCTAGGTAGCATAAATCCTGAATCCGAGAAGTATTAGGCAAGTCGGTTAAACCTTAGTTGAATCTAGGGAACGTTCGATAGAAAAACCTAGGTTAAATCTAGGTAATAAATAAATGTGCGCCTGATGGAAACCACAGTTACAGGGACTGGGACCACGTTATCGTTTTATACAGATTACTACTTGGGATACTAGTTAGGTGGTGCAGAGGTTAGTATGGGGTGCGATAGTAATTTCGATTCTAAACTGCTTTGCCTTAGTTTATGGTATTTTCCCATTTTCAGTTTATGCCTGTCATGTCCTTTTCCTAATTCATATACCGAAGCACCACTAGACTTACCAGGCTTTATGTCTGACTCTATGTTTTCTTTCGTCTTCTTTTCTTCCGTCCCCCCCCCCCAAGGTAGTTAGGGAGGCAATAGCTCAGATTTGTATGGACCTGTTACTCTTTCCAAGCTTGAAGACTCTTGGATGTGCTGCTTTGGACTCTCTTTTCCACCGCTATGGCTGGCTAATGTTTTATTGCGGAATATCATTGTATATTTATGCTTCTTTATATTGTTAAACAAGATAGATACTTTGTTGTTGGAAAACAGTCTTTGTACAAGCTGTTCATAAATGAAATAAAGTTTTATTCACTTTTCCGCTGCTTTATTTGTCTGTCTTGTAATTTATCTGCATTTTTTACCTATAATACTTCACAGAACTTAGTGCATTCCCTTTGTGAGTGACACTAACGGATGTGGGGTGTTACAATAATGGCCCTTCTTGCCATAGCTAAAGCACTCAACATCTTTCTTTTCTTCTTCTTCTGGTCATCCTTGGTCTGATTCTGCTTTCTCTTATTCTGAGAACCATTCTTGCCTCCACTGCTGGCTTGCGGCTTTGGCTCTTCTACAGATGCAACCTCAGTCTTCAACTTTGGGTATAGACTCTCTTATCTCAAAGCTTTCCCGACAATCGATTCAAATGTCTTATCGATGTGGTTAATAAGCCTTTCCCCCAAGTACTGATCTAAGCTTGTTATTAACTTCTCATTCTTCTTCTCGGGGGTGTCAATGAGGGATAATCCATACTTCGATAAAGTATTGAACTCAACAATATACTCCGAGACTGCTCTACCATTCTGCTTAAGCTCCAAGAACTTCCTAAACAATTCTGATTTTTGAGAAGGTGGGATGAACTTATCACAGAATCGCGCCTTGAACTAATCTCAAGTAACTTTATCCTCAGGAGTAGATGCCTTAATAGCATTCCACCAATTCATAGCCCATCCTTGCAGTTGGTGAGATGCTTGCTTCCTCTTCATTGCATCATCAATCCCTAATTCCTCAAAGATGCGCTCACAACTATCGAGCCAATCCTGAATTTCTGTAGCTGATTCCGTTCCATGGAACGGCTTCCCACCAACACTAGTGTAGTCCTTACAGAGCTTAGCGGAATCGGCCCTAGGCGCCTGCACCGCTATACCACCATCATTTGCAGCATTAGGAGCCGCCCTCTGAACATCTCTAAGCGCCTCTCTCATGAAGTCAGTGAACATCGTCCTCATATCAGGACATTTCCATTATTAGCTCCTCTACTAGTACCCCACGTATGTCGGCTCATCGTTCAATCTGTAAGGAGAAAACAATTAACCATCTCTTTAGTGGTGAATGTGCAGTACGACTCCATCCTTAGATACACTAATAGTATATATATATAGCTTTTGAAAACCAAAATATCACAAATACGCACTCTCATATACGTATACTATCTCTCCCTGGTGTCTTTTCCTAGGTTAACTACGCAACCTGGCTCTGATACCAAATGTGACGGCCCGCCCCGCACTAGCCGACATTTCCAATGAAAGTGCGCTGTGCTAATGTCCAATTAGCATGGGACGGTCGCCAAAGAAGGAAAAGAAAGGAATTTGAACTAACAAGAAACCTGTAGAATGTCTCACAGCGCATGGAATAAAATATAATAATAACATAACTTTGACATAAAACATGTGAGACAGTGCATAAGTTGAAACTAAACCTTCATAGCAGCGGAAAATCCAAAATACAACTTATGTTCCACATCATCATTATTACAACTTTTAAAACTATCTCTAAAGAAAAATAAGAAAGGTACATTACTAATGCCAAAGTAGTGACTAACAGCGACTCAGGGGGAATATATGTATGTATCATACGTGGAAGCCTCCTACTCGTCTCCGGTACAGCTACTCGCGCATACCACCTAACCTGTCTCTAGTCTGCACGTTTAAGAGCACCCAGAGTGATAAGAAGAGACATAAAACTTTGGGTCACATAAAAGTCTGTTATGAGCAATAAGCAGCAAAATAGAACAATAACAGGTATACTAAACCATACCTGAACCTGTACTTGCAACCAATGAGTCAGCACAACAAGATGTACAATACTCTAAGGTGGCATTAACATAAGGTGTCAAGATAACGGGGGTGGGGTGTGCATCTCATAGTGATGGAAAACAATCAAACATAACAACCATCCTCACATCTCTCACTCGATGCATAAAGCATACGATATCACCCACTTTGGTCACCCAAATCCTCGTTATGATCACTCTGCCCCATGGAGTCATGGCGACTCCACTGCACTGATCCATAGCCACTAGTCCTTGCTATGTCCACTCAGCCCCATGAAGTCATAACAACCCCACTACACTGGATCATAGCCTTTCTACGATCACTCTGCCCCATGAAGTCATGATGACTTCACTGCACTGATCCATAGCCAATATCCGTGAATCAAAGCTATGGACGTCGATAGCCCCTTTGCGCATGTCCCGCTGCAAAGTCCAACTCATGAAGTTAACTCGTTGGTTCCCATCTGGATCCTGAGTTACAACCTCTCATTTGGACTACCTTTGCATCTCGGGTTTTGGTCTCCTTCGGATCGGTCTTCGTTTGGTTAGTAGCCCATGTCTCGCATCCAAACTCCTTGGTTCAGTTCGGTTGTGATGCTCCATCCAGGTCGACTTGTGGTCTTCTTGTGAGTTCGGATCGTGATCTCCCCCTCCAGGTCGGGTCGGGTTCCTCCTCCGGGTCGTCTCGTGGTCTCCGTCTAGTCCAGTTCGTAGTACAACGGTTCAGGTTGTGAAAGGTCATCCGGGTGGGGTGCTCCGGTTTGGTCCCCTCATGGTGCTTCGGTTCGTAGTTGGTACATCGGTTCATGGACACCAGAAGGTTCGAGTCAGTCCTCTTGACTCAAGCGGCGACTCGTGGAGTTCACCTGGTGAGCGGGTCGGGTCGTGGAATGCTCCACGAGCGGATAGAACGATCTGATCCTGTTCCTGCATAGTTTTTTGCAACTTTTCCAACAACTATTTTACGCCATACGACGGCGTTTTCGACTATTCTAACTTCTCTAATCAATCACAAAGCACACCATACAATCATAGCAACATATAGAATTGACCACAAACACCAAAACAACAATTTGATATGTCAAAACGGATCAAACCTACCTAAAACCCATATTTTCCCCTTAAGCATGTTTAAGCAAATCGAACGATAGGATTAGCAAAACTTAACCAAAATAACCCATACTTTCAACAGAGGTCTAAAACTATGTTTAAGAATTTCTAAACATTTTTTCGGAATTCAATTATGTATAATTTCATTAATTAACACTAATCACCCCTAATTAGCCGTAATTAGTGAAAGACAATGCTAATCACTCACCTTAGCCACAAATTACTCTTAGATCTGAAAATATCTCTGATTTGGGTCGAATCTCTATGCAACGCAGTAGCTCCAACTCTGATTTGATGCTATTTTGACTTGATTTGATGTAGATTAGGCTAATACTTGATTAGAAAGTGATTTGGGATGAAATTAGAAGGTGGAGGCCATTGTTAGGGTTTCTAAGAGGTAAAGGGCGGCTAGAAAAATGAAATAGAATGAAAAACCTAACTCATTTCATCCTCCCCATAACCCTAATCCCGAAATGGCTTATGGGCCCATTTGCTAATTGCCCTAATCAGCCCACTTAAGCAGTTTTTCACCTTTTGAACCTTTTTTCAGCCATATCTACCAAACGGTGAGTCCGTTTGGCTAATGTGACTACTTTACAGAAAGTAAACCATCATCCAGATTTAATGGAAGTGGTTTCTGGTCAAAAATCTTTACCAATCAAAAGTTATGGCCGAAATAGATCAGCTAGGGGCAAAACTGTCATTTAAAAATCGGCAAAAATCATGAACATGGGAAATGACCCCAATAGTCGCCTCCCAAAGTTACATGGCTATACGACTTCGCAAGAGAAAGAAATAAATATTCTACATTCCCCTGATGCGTAGAATGCGGGTCGTTACACAATCCCTATGTGATTCCAAGACCTATTGAGCTATGAGAATCCATTTATGATTTTAAGATTTTTGACTTATGAGAATCCATGTAACAACCCTCCCAGAATGGGCCTATATTCCAACCTAGAAAAGGCCCATTGGAACTTCGAGCCACTCTAAATGAATCATTGTTTCCAATAAGGATTAACTAAAATAGATATGCAGAGCAGTTTAAAATGAAAATTAGAATCTCACATAATGGAGGGGACATAATATAATAGCATGTACCATTATTGAAAACTAGAATTGTTAATTACAACATGTCTCACAAAAAAAAAAGTTACATCATCACTCATCCCAATTACATAGCAATAATAGTAATAAAGCAACAACCATAACAAGTAGATCTTCAAGAGGCCTTTCCTCCAAGAGATCATTCTCCATCCTTAGTCAACTGTCTCACCTACTGTCCTGTTAATGTTAAGAGGATGGAGGTCAGAACATAAAGTTCTGGTGAATGAAATACATGTAATTTAAGAAGGCCATTTCCTATATTCGGTAGTTGTAAACTTTTCAAGTTATGTTTACGTAATAAACAGACAGTACAAACATATGAGGCGAACATCCTAGAAGCCACTTAATACACTTAAGCTAATTTTAGGGCGGACATCCTTATGGTCACTTAATAGCATATTTTAGTTTATATAGGGTGAACATCCCTCCAGTCACTTAATAACCAACGGAGGACCTCAAGCCACTTAATAACCCGTTCCAACGTTAACGTTATAAATGATAACTCTCCTTATAGGTCGAGGAATAGTAACGACTACTTACTACCAGGATTTGGGTTAGGAAAATGGCTTTTTTAAGAAGAACTATCCCACCCAACGAGTCCTCTTATTACTATCTATTTGTCCCTATGGGTGAACTCCTAGTCACTTAATACTTCCCTTAGACGGTGGTTCCTTAGGCCATGTATGCATAATCTGTGCCTAGGTCATCCCTCACTAGCCCCTAAATAAGAAGCCGACATTACTTGGAGAACTACCCTGCACATGTTATCATTTAGTAGGAACATTTAATACTTTATAGGAGAAAGGCGGACCTAATAAACATTTAATTCTTAAAGGGCGGGCCTAAAGACTTGGGTCCTGGACCAAGGAATGTACCTTAGGAACGAACCTAGTCCTAACCACTTGAAACCCAACAAGAGATAGGTCAGCCACTTAATACCCTTTTCCCCAGACAGGCCTACTCTACACACAATACACATACATACATACATACATACATACATACATACATACATACATACATACATGTATATATATATATATATATGCACACTAGATTTCTAATAGTTTTCCTCGTTGATGGCAGAATCTGCTATCTCAACTAACTCGTGTTTCTCTCTCCCACGATCAAATGTTTCTTCCTCAACCAATAATCAACCTTCCTCATCAACTGCTACTAATTCTCCTCTTAAATCGACTCCATCAAATATGAATCCAAGTCAGAATCAGGTACCATCGACATCTAAGAACAGGAGTTTGAAATTTGAAAAACCCTCTTTAAAATATGTTTTTATTCCCAAAAAAATTTAAAATCAATCTAAAAATGCATGGTTTAATATAACTGCGCTTATCTCGATCCATTTTCGTATGTCAATAGTTAAGCTGAAAGAATATATCAAAAGAGTTTGGAGGCCTACTAGAAATTTCAATGTTCATATAACTGCTAGTTATAATTTTTCTGTTCAATTTGAAAATGAGAATGATTACTCTCGAATCTTAGAATGTTCAACCTATTCGTATTATGGTCGCCTTCCAATGGTCGAAACATGGGTTCCTGGATATGAATTTAATGATAACATAGTGATGTGGTTCAGATTTGGGTCAGGCTACATCAGCTACCAATGGAACTATGGGCAAAAGAGGTGTTTCAGATGGTTGCAAGTTTTATTTCTAAGCCGATTTTAATTGACGAAAATATTGCGGATAAGAAGTTCACAAAATTTATGAGAGTATAGATTTCCATTGATACTGAAACAGATCAGAAAACTTCTATTCTTATTCTATTACATAATAGGGAAAAAATTGAAATTACAGTAGAGTATGATTTGTTCCTTGAAATGTGTGAAATACAGTATGTTTCTCTGTGATGATAATGCTCATGAAGTCGATAATGATCCATGTTGGACTCACTCTGAAATGCTAAATGCAACAACTAAAAATGTTGATTTTCATGGGTTTGAAGATACCAATGCCAAGGTGCCTTCTCAAGCAACAACTGATAATGTTGATTTTCATGGTTCTGAAGATACAACAGCTAATGTGTCTGCTCATGCAACAACTAAAAGTGTGGATGATCTTTCCTTTCTGAATTCAAAATTGCCAACAGATTTGTTGCCAGATGATTTACAAAATACGGCTAATTCTATTAAGGATGATGTAGTCCAAAATGAATTTGATAAAGGTAAACGGATTGAAGTATCAATTATGGTTGATAAAAATTCAAATTATTTTCAAATAACAAGGTTTCATATGCAACTGTAACTGCTACTGCTCGTTCTAAAACAGTGTTGAGGAGCTCAACATCTATTAAATGACAATTGTAGTGTGGAATGTCAGGGGAATGAACTTCATTTCTCGTATGAAAGAAGTGTTCACTCTCCTAACAAACGCTAATACAACTATTCTTGGTTTAGTAGAAAATCAACTTTCAAAACCGAATTTATTATTATTTATATCTATGCTTCCTACTTCTTGGAAATATTTGACAAATAATTCTTTTGATTCTAATGGGCGAGTTCTTTTAATTTAGGACTCTAATATTTGGGATTTGTTTACTAGGGCTTCATTATTTCAACATCTTACAGTGATAGCTTTGAACATAGGGTGTTTTAGTATGATTCTAACAGTGATATATGCAAGCATTTCTTTGTGGATATGGTAAATCTTTTGCAAATTTTAGTAAATAAATTAGTTTCAGGTGTAAATACTTGGATACTTAAGGGTGATTTCAACAATGCTCTTTCTCATAATATAAAAGAGGGGGTCCACCAGTTCCTTGTCAACAATTATGCGAATTTTAGAAAATTTTAATTCAAACTGCTCTCATAGAAATCAAGCCTTTTAGATATCTTTTTACATGGCGTAGAAGAGGGATAGCAACTCATATTGATAAAAGCTTAGTTAATAATTGTTGCTTACAACAATTTTTGAATATGAAAGCTTTTACCCTTCTCTCAACGATCAAGTGATCATAACCCCATATTAGTAGAGTTAATTCTGCTAAAGCATCAAAAGGGTACCCTTTCCAGTTTAAAAATGGATGGCCTAGTTTTACAGGTTATTGTGAATATGGTCAAAGAGTATTATGTTCTCATACATGGGGATTTCAGAGTTATAAATTTTTATAAAAGTTGCAAAACAATAAGGAGCTGAAAATTGGAACAAGCTAAGAGACAAAAATTAATGCTAACATGAAATCGGTTAAACAACATGCATTAGATATGGAGCAAGTTGCATGCAATAATCCAGAGAACCTTCTTATTTTTTATGATTACCTGCAAGCCAAGAATGAATTTCAGAATTTACAGCAGATTTATTTTTATCGATTAAAACAACAAGCTAAATTATCCCGGTTACAACAAGGAGATACAAATTCGAAATCTTTTATTCTTGGATGAATAGTAGAAGATATTTTAACCATATCAGGGCTCTAATTGATTAGGGTGGCAATCTTCTTTTAAATATGATGAAATTTAAGTAGAAACTATTAACTATTTTACAGATGTATTTAATGGCTCAAATTCAACTGCTTTTCCCAAGTTTCAGCCCATTTCTAATGTGAATGAGCAAGGTCAGCAATATTTGATGAAAGAAGTGTCTTTATCAGAAATCAAAGATGCAATATACTCAATACATGATGACACAAGCCCTGGTCCAGATTGTATAAATTCAAAATTTATGAAGATCCATTGGAAGAGCTTAAATTTGATTTATTGGCAGTAATTTTAGATATTTTTATTTCTGGATAACTACCAAATTCAAAAAATCGTATATTTGTAACCTTGATTCCTAAGAATGATAAGCCAACTGAAATTGCTCACTATAAGCCAATATCATGTTGCAATGTATATTACAAAATTTTCTCAAAGGTATTATGCAGCATATTGAAGATTTTTCTTCCATTTCTCATTTCAAAAAAACAAACTGCTTTTATTATTGATCGATATATTGGTGATAATATATTATTGGCTCATGAATTATTCAGGGACTTCAAAAGGAAAGGTATACCTAAACTTTGTATTAACGTAGATTTACAAAAAGCATATGATAGAGTTAACAGAGAATTTATTTGCTTTATCATGTCAAAAACGAATTTTCCTAACCATTTTGTAAATCTTATATATGAATGCATCTCCACAACTATCTTTTCTATTCTGATACAAGGTATTTGTAATAACCCGAAAATCTGGGCCAGTTTAAAATTTTTATTTTGGCAATTGTAGCGAATTTTGAATATTTAAAATAGATTATTTTAAATAATATCGACGAGAAAATTTATTTTGAATATAATTCGAACGTATATATTTATACGCGTCGTCGTTAGAATATAAATATTTATATATAATTATAAATAGAATTTAAAATGGCGCGGTAGTTCGATAATTCGATTTCAAACTTCAATTGAATGTACCGGGTGCAAAACAATCCAGATTTTAGTGAAACCAAAAACATTAGGATCTATTTGTGACTATCTTTCCAATGAATCCGAAAAATCAAAATTTCATAACGGGAATCAAAAGGTATGTCCAGTTGAAAATTCTGAATAGTCGCTATGGAATTCAGGCCCTTAAAAATGGAAATTTTGCAAACGACCTCGGATTTCGACGAAACCAGTTTTGTTGGGTCCGTGATGTCGAGTTATTGCTAGATTCCAATTTTCATAATTTTCTGAATCGGTATGTGAGCGTGGCAAAGGAAAACGTGTTTGACCGGTTTTAGTTGATTTTAATCGACTGGAAATTGGCCATTTTTCCAACGATCTCAGAATTCGACGAAACTAGTTTTGTTAGGACCGTATCGTCAATACGAAGCTAGAAAATATTTTTTTGGAATTTTTCTAGTTAGTATGTGACCCCGGTAATTTGAAATGTACATTTAAAATTTAGTATAGTGATTTAAATGTAAATTCAACGGAAACGAATCGAAACGATCGAATCAGCTTACAAAACATATCTCATTGTGTTCGGAATGGGGGTAATACGCTAGGGACGACAGTCGGCAGGTTCGATTTCGAGTTCGTATGGTAAGGGTACTTTATAGAATTTGAAATCCAAAGTAAATATTAAATAAATAATATAATTTTTCCTCTACCCCCCCTTTACTTTTGACTAGGTCAAAGCAGCCCCCCCTGTGTCGTTATTATCAGAATGAAATCAAAATAAAAAAAAAGAGAAAAAGGGAAGAAGAGGGGATCGGAGAAGCTCGAAGCCCCCCCTCCGATCGTTCGTCGCCGCCTAGGGCAGGCGCCCTCCTCCCCGTGCCAACCCGCGTCAGCCTCCACTTCCCCCCTTTCTGCTCGACGCGCGAGACCACCCCGCTACCCATGACCGCCTCCACCACCCGTTGCTCTGCCCCCCCCTTTACCTCCAACGCCGACGAACCTTTCCGATCCTCCACAGCTCCGACGCGAGCTTCGGCAGCTCGAGCCCCCCCCAGTTTGAGAAACCCGTTCCAGCGCAGCCACATTCACTTCCTCCTTCAAAAAAAACAGTGAGCTCTCCTATTATTATTATTATTATTATTATTATTATTTATTTTATTTATTTTAATTCAGTTTTGAATCATAAACTACTTTAGTTGAATTCAGTTTTAGTTATAAATAAAAAGGATTGTTTTTATTGTCAACAAAGTTCGGATTTTTATTGTCAACAAAGTTCAGATTTTTATTGACAACAAAGTTCGGATTTTTATTGTCAACAAAGTTCGGATTTTTATTGACAACAAAGTTTGAATATTTATAGTTAAAGCTGCAGTTTTTATTTACAAAAAGGATTAGACTTATAGCGAAATAAAAATAGGATTTTTATATGTTGAACTTCGAAATAAAAATAGGATTTTTATATGTTGAACTTCGAAATAAAAATAGGATTTTTATATGTTGAACTTCAAAATAAAAATAGGATTTTTATATGTTGAACTTCGAAATAAAAATATGATTTTTATATGTTGAACTTCGAAATAAAAATAGGATTTTTATATGTTGAACTTCGAAATAAAAATATGATTTTTATATATTGAACTTCGAAATAAAAATAGGATTTTTATATGTTGAACTTCGAAATAAAAATATGATTTTTATATGTTGAACTTCGAAATAAAAATTTGATTTTTATATATTGAGTAGCGAAGTAAAAATTCGATCTTTACATATGTAGTGGCTACAGCAACGAAGGTGACAAAAGGGCGAGAACGAAGAAGATTTATATCAATGAAGTGCCGTGGAGGTAGGATAGCTATCTGTGAGAATTTCTCACCTTTCAATTTAATTTTCTAGTTATATATATATATACTAGGATGCAGACGGTGCTTAGTAGCACCCGACACAATCGTCCACAGACCATGGACTTGTTTGTTTGGTTGCATAGATTAGTTAGATTATTTGTTTGAAATTGAATTGTTTGGTGAAGTGAATGGATTTGATTGATGTGTGAATGGCGTGGGCCTTCACTAGACCGGGGATAAGGCTAGGCCTCGTCCCGTTTCTAGTATCGTGCCGTTATGCCGTCGAAATTTTCTAAAATATGTTAGAAAAATAAAAATATCATTTTATTGAATAAATGAACCGAATAGAGTATTCATAGATTGAATAAAATGTTTTATAGTTAAAAATTTAATTTTTAGCGTGAAGGGGAATAAATAAATATTTATTTACAAACCGGACGGTTTGTTTATGTACACCTATTTGAAGGACATTGATTGGGTCGATAAATTTTACACATCGCCCAACTGCACAACTAAAATCTATGTTTGATTGTTTGAAACCCCACACGGGTGTTGGGATGAAATTTGAAGTTCACTCATCCTGATTGATCAAATATGTCGATCGATTGATTGACAGGCTGTTGTAAGCGTTAGATATCGATATTTGATGCTTATACAGTGTAGTGCACTTTGGTTGATGGTTGATTATTTTCAATGCTATTATATGTGTGTAATGTATGAGAATCCATATAATTAACATTATATGGTAATTGATTGGGCCTCATTCCAGTTTCGAAATAAAACATTTGAAATAGAATATTTGAAATAGAAATATTTGAAATGGGATATTTGAAATATCAATATATGAAGCCGTGTTGATTAGATTGACGCCATTTTGACGTGAACGATATTTATATCGATTTGAATTGAAAACGATTTCGAAATGAATTGAATTGAAAACGATTTCGAAATGAATTGAATATGAAATGAATTCAAATTGAATTGAAATTTGAATTGAATAGAAATGAATTTTAAAATAAATTTATAAAGAAGAATTCAATTTTGATTTGAATTGAAATGGAAGTTGAAATTGCTTTTGAAACGAATTTAAAACTATTTATATAATTCGTTTTGAATTGAAATCGACGAAGTATATATTATATATATAATATAATGGCCTGAATAGAACGCGCCGCGCCGCGGCAGTTCGCGAATTTCGACCATTGATTTCAAACGGACATTACGGGAGATCCGACCGTCGGATTCTCCTAAAACCGGAACCGTTGGGTTCGTTTCGAAAAGAGCTTTCTAACGAATATTGGAAATTTGAAATCTAACGGTTGGATTTGGAATTACGTCCAAATCAAATTTGAAAAAGGTCGCTGTAAGTGCAGTTCGATAGCCGTTGATGGAAATCGACTGTACGGGCCTTGATAAAATTATTAAAAATAGTAATAATTTGTGTAAAATCATAAGAAATGATTTAGAAAGAACTGGGATGAAAAATCCCATATTTCAAAAGATAAAAATAGATTTTTATCGAAATGAACTAGTTTTGAACTAGAATTATAATTCTATTTATTTTTAAATAAATAAATTTAATTTGAAATGGTTTTGAAAATAACCAGAATTTCCAATGATTGCATTGGAGTGGATTTGAATCGAAATTGTCTTCGGAATATTTCGATGTTGGAATTCGTGATTATACAGATGTTGTTATGGAAATTTGAAAGATATATATATTTATATCGTTATTTTCGATACGACATTTGTTAATCGTAGAATTTGATATTGAATATAAGCCGATATATTTTCTATTCAGAGCCTTGTATTGAATATCAAATGTGATTTGGGTTTGTCGTGAATGGTGTCTTCATTAATACTGTTCTTGAACCCAGTTGAGAAAAGATTAAATCTTTTTATTTGGATTTAATGAAGTGTACCAATTAAATGAGATTTAATTGGAATTGAATTGATATTGATTTTTGGGTTTATCGTGAACAGTGTTTTAAATAACACTCGTTCTTTAACCCGATAATTAATGAATGTGATTTTGGGTTTATCGTGAACAGTGTTTTAAATAACACTCGTTCTTTAACCCGATAATTAATGAATGTGATTTTGGGTTTATCGTGAACTGTGTTTTTAAATGACACTGACTCTTTAACCCAGAGAAATATTAAAACTAAGTGGAGTTTTAATGAATCTTTAATTAGATTGAAAAGATCGAAAATGGAGTATCACCAGTTTTACTCCAAGCGATAGTTAAATCTTTAATTAGATTTGAACGTGAAATGGTAATTGAATTTACCGATAACACCGTGGTGTTAGATATGAAGTATAACCAGTTGTACTTCATGGGATGAATAGGTTGGGATTGGGAAATAAAATAAATGATTACTTCGGTGTGGTTCGCTAATCCCGACTAGTTTGAATTGATATTCAAAGGAGATTAAAGAATAAATTTAAAGAATTAATCTTGGATAAAATTAATGGGAACTTTTCCCAAAGTATAGGAATATTTGGATAAAAGAATATTCTGAATTGGAATGAGGCGTATGTTGTGTTTGTGTAACACTTTTATAATATATACGCGAGTTATTCAGAAAGACCGGGTTTATCCCATTCTGAATAACTGATTCGACGTGGTGTCGAAGATGAAGACGATGGTCGAAGACCGGAAGTCTTCACGTCGTTTGGGTGATTACTGATAATCTTGATTGGGCTGTACACCCAAGAAGATGGAAACAGTTGGTGATCGTCCAGACGTACTTGGAGATCGATGGATATGCGGGGTACTAGGTGCCTCCGGTTTCGTTCAGCCCCAGAACGGACTTGTAAATGGACTGTGTGTCTGACATTGGATTTTAGTCCGTGTGATTGATCTCTATTAAATATATATCTGTTTGGCGGCGGAGAATTTATTCTCTTGCTTAACGCCCTTCTCTGAGACGTACGAGCTCAGGGGTTATATATTGATGGATATCAAACGCATGGAGTGAATTGCCTGTGTGGCATGCCTAAGTGGCAATTGATCGAGACTTCTGTTGAAAAGCAAAGTCTTGTGGTGATGATCAAAGCACGGCCTTTGTGGCGTAGCTTTGTGTAACGTTTACTTCACGAGTTTCGCACCCCGGTTGTGAACCAAAAACGGGAGAGGACCTCAGGGAGGGCATGCGTTTCTTTCTAGCTAGGGTGGTGTCAGTGACCTACCTGCCCTGACATTTATATACTTTTCACCTGTGTGGTTGTTGCTGTTGCGAGGCGCCTCGGTTTGATCGGACGATCCGGGTCCGATGGAGTCATTCGTTGGCTCATTTACGCCCCAAAGGGCGGGGAAACGTAGTGTTCAGGCATTTTAATCCACATCGGTGGACCGGCCCTGTCGCTCCAAGGGTCGATGCGCTCTGACCCTGTTGCTCGGGCTAGAGAGTCACGAAATCGGTTGAGGACTATCTTTTGCCTCGGTTCACAGACGGAAATCCAATTTCCAAATACGTGACATTTGCGGTTTTATTTGTAAACCTATATATGGCGACATAGTGGCATGGGACGCTCATGCCGCCTATGATTGATACTTATGATTTGAAGTTGTTTTATACACTATGAACTTATAATAGTATCAAACGATTTGTTTTAAACGTATCAAGCATTCTTTGGCTGTTATAAGGGAAAACCCTATCCCCCGGCTTGCGTTGCATTGTGTGATAGGACCTGGGTCTTATAACAGCTTCATTTTTCTTTATTTAGCATTGCGCTGTTTGTTTTATGCACTGGTATTCTTGGGAGGAAACCCGTTCCGTGTTATACGACGTGGTCCCTTGATTTACCGAACTTTAAAATAAAGAATTAATAACTGTTTTAGCTCTCACACCAGTCACATGACTGACCTGGAGTTTATTGTTTTAACCTAAATTCTAGGTGCCCCTATTTTGACACGGGCAGCTAGTAGTTTTGGTTTTGCAGATTTATATTCACAGGATCCTGGTTTACAGCTGGAATGATATCCGGAAAGCTTTGTATCCGTATATCTCTTCTAGTTGTGTATTGTATTATTTTCCGCTGCGATGTATTTAAACGTAATTTAAATCTCTGATATTTCTGTGTAATATTTATTCATACTCTGTATATTCTTGTAATCTGATGCATCGTTGTAATATACAATGAAACGTTCTTTTATATGTGTTCTGTTGTGGCCTGTTCTCAAAACAATTCGTTCTTTCTCTTCTCTTCGGAGACCGGGGAAGTTCGGGTCGTTTCATTTGGTATCAGAGCTTTGGTTTACAAAGCAGAGAACAAGGCACATTAGAACCGTATGAAAGAATTCATCAGATATTGGATTAGCAATATCCAATGAGGGTGACTCGTTAGAGATGGGATCAGTAGTATCCTAGAACGAGTGTGAAGAGTATATTTTTAAAGTAAAAACAAATTTAGTTTTGAAAATCTAAATCACTTATTCGTATTTGATTATTTATTTATATTGATTAGGACAGTCCAGTATATAAAGATTTTGCATATACGCCTTGCAAACGTATATTTGAAGTTTTAATATACTGGATAGATATAGAATCACACTCTAGTCGCCCGAAGATGATTCGGATGATAGTTCGAACATCACCAGAATTGGTATTCGTGTTTCGAAGGTGTGATATCTATATATTTCCTATTGGCTGGTGTGAGAACCAAAAATTAGATAGGGCCTATTGTTTTGATTTGGCATCAAAAATGTGATTTTTGTATATGTATCAAAATTATGAATTTGAAACTCTAATTCACTAATTGATTGATGTTTGTGTTATTTGTTTGCTAATTTTTAACCAATTAGCCTAATTGAATCACATATTGAATTGTATTGAAAATTGGTCGCATTTGCTTGCATATACATATATATCATTGAACAGGTCATAGCAAGGAGGCTAGAGCCGAAGAATAAAATTTGTTTGCCCGACAAATAGGTACATGTTTACTACATAATTTCCTGTTTTGTTTGGGTGATGATGATTTTGTGAGCCTATTGGCTAGCCGCTTGGCTTTTTCTTTTTCTTTTTGAGATCTGAAGGACCGGGGAAGCTATTTGAAATTCCCCGATGCTCCCGGTGCAGGGGAGGTTATGGCGAAATTTTTCGAAAATTTAGGGTGTTAGCCAAATTTTTGAAATTTTGAAAATTCTCAAAAACTGAAAAGTTGGAGAATGAAAGCCAGATCGAACGTAGCGTTGATTGATCAAACCACATTCTACTTTGTTCCTTTTCGGGGACGAAAAGTTTTAAGTGGGGGAGATTGTAATAACCCGAAAATCTGGGCCAGTTTAAATTTTTTATTTTGGCAATTGTAGCGAATTTTGAATATTTAAAATAGATTATTTTAAATAATATCGACGAGAAAATTTATTTTGAATATAATTCGAACGTATATATTTATACGCGTCGTCGTTAGAATATAAATATTTATATATAATTATAAATAGAATTTAAAATGGCGCGGTAGTTCGATAATTCGATTTCAAACTTCAATTGAATGTACCGGGTGCAAAACAATCCGGATTTTAGTGAAACCAAAAACATTAGGATCTATTTGTGACTATCTTTCCAACGAATCCGAAAAATCAAAATTTCATAACGGGAATCAAAAGGTATGTCCAGTTGAAAATTCTGAATAGTCACTATGGAATTCAGGCCCTTAAAAATGGAAATTTTGCAAACGACCTCGGATTTCGACGAAACCAGTTTTGTTGGGTCCGTGATGTCGAGTTATTGCTAGATTCCAATTTTCATAATTTTCTGAATCGGTATGTGAGCGTGGCAAAGGAAAACGTGTTTGACCGGTTTCAGTTGATTTTAATCGACTGGAAATTGGCCATTTTTCCAACGATCTCAGAATTCGACGAAACTAGTTTTGTTAGGACCGTATCGTCAATACGAAGCTAGAAAATATTTTTCTGGAATTTTTCTAGTTAGTATGCGACCCCGGTAATTTGAAATGTACGTTTAAAATTCAGTATAGTGATTTAAATGTAAATTCAACGGAAACGAATCGAAACGATCGAATCAGCTTACAAAACATATCTCATTGTGTTCGGAATGGGGGTAATACGCTAGGGACGACAATCGGCAGGTTCGATTTCGAGTTCGTATGGTAAGGGTACTTTATAGAATTTGAAATCCAAAGTAAATATTAAATAAATAATATAATTTTTCCTCTACCCCCCCCTTTCCTTTTGACTAGGTCAAAGCAGCCCCCCCCTGTGTCGTTATTATCAGAATGAAATCAAAAAAAAAAAAAAAAGAGAAAAAGGGAAGAAGAGGGGATCGGAGGAGCTCGAAGCCCCCCCTCCGATCGTTCGTCGCCGCCTAGGGCAGGCGCCCTCCTCCCCGTGCCAACCCGCGTCAGCCTCCACTTCCCCCCTTTCTGCTCGACGCGCGAGACCACCCCGCTACCCAAGACCGCCTCCACCACCCGTTGCTCTGCCCCCCCTTTACCTCCAACGCCGACGAACCTTTCCGATCCTCCACAGCTCCGACGCGAGCTTCGGCAGCTCGAGCCCCCCCAGTTTGAGAAACCCGTTCCAGCGTAGCCACATTCACTTCCTCCTTCAAAAAAAACAGTGAGCTCTCCTATTATTATTATTATTTTATTTTATTTTATTTATTTATTTATTTTAATTCAGTTTTGAATCATAAACTACTTTAGTTGAATTCAGTTTTAGTTATAAATAAAAAGGATTGTTTTTATTGTCAACAAAGTTCGGATTTTTATTGTCAACAAAGTTCAGATTTTTATTGACAACAAAGTTCGGATTTTTATTGTCAACAAAGTTCGGATTTTTATTGACAACAAAGTTTGAATATTTATAGTTAAAGCTGCAGTTTTTATTTACAAAAAGGATTAGACTTATAGCGAAATAAAAATAGGATTTTTATATGTTGAACTTCGAAATAAAAATAGGATTTTTATATGTTGAACTTCGAAATAAAAATAGGATTTTTATATGTTGAACTTCAAAATAAAAATAGGATTTTTATATGTTGAACTTCGAAATAAAAATATGATTTTTATATGTTGAACTTCGAAATAAAAATAGGATTTTTATATGTTGAACTTTGAAATAAAAATATGATTTTTATATATTGAACTTCGAAATAAAAATAGGATTTTTATATGTTGAACTTCGAAATAAAAATATGATTTTTATATGTTGAACTTCGAAATAAAAATTTGATTTTTATATATTGAGTAGCGAAGTAAAAATTCGATCTTTACATATGTAGTGGCTACAGCAACGAAGGTGACAAAAGGGCGAGAACGAAGAAGATTTATATCAATGAAGTGCCGTGGAGGTAGGATAGCTATCTATGAGAATTTCTCACCTTTCAATTTAATTTTCTAGTTATATATATATATACTAGGATGCAGACGGTGCTTAGTAGCACCCGACACAATCGTCCACAGACCATGGACTTGTTTGTTTGGTTGCATAGATTAGTTAGATTATTTGTTTGAAATTGAATTGTTTGGTGAAGTGAATGGATTTGATTGATGTGTGAATGGCGTGGGCCTTCACTAGACCGGGGATAAGGCTAGGCCTCGTCCCGTTTCTAGTATCGTGCCGTTATGCCGTCGAAATTTTCTAAAATATGTTAGAAAAATAAAAATATCATTTTATTGAATAAATGAACTGAATAGAGTATTCATAGATTGAATAAAATGTTTTATAGTTAAAAATTTAATTTTTAGCATGAAGGGGAATAAATAAATATTCATTTACAAACCGGACGGTTTGTTTATGTACACCTATTTGAAGGACATTGATTGGGTCGATAAATTTTACACATCGCCCAACTGCACAACTAAAATCTGTGTTTGATTGTTTGAAACCCCACACGGGTGTTGGGATGAAATTTGAAGTTCACTCATCCTGATTGATCAAATATGTCGATCGATTGATTGACAGGCTGTTGTAAGCGTTAGATATCGATATTTGATGCTTATACAGTGTAGTGCACTTTGGTTGATGGTTGATTATTTTCAATGCTATTATATGTGTGTAATGTATGAGAATCCATATAATTAACATTATATGGTAATTGATTGGGCCTCATTCCAGTTTCGAAATAAAACATTTGAAATAGAATATTTGAAATAGAAATATTTGAAATGGGATATTTGAAATATCAATATATGAAGCCGTGTTGATTAGATTGACGCCATTTTGACGTGAACGATATTTATATCGATTTGAATTGAAAACGATTTCGAAATGAATTGAATTGAAAATGATTTCGAAATGAATTGAATTGAAAACGATTTCGAAATGAATTGAATATGAAATGAATTCAAATTGAATTGAAATTTGAATTGAATAGAAATGAATTTTAAAATAAATTTATAAAGAAGAATTCAATTTTGATTTGAATTGAAATGGAAGTTGAAATTGCTTTTGAAACGAATTTAAAACTATTTATATAATTCGTTTTGAATTGAAATCGACGAAGTATATATTATATATATTATATATATAATATAATGGCCTGAATAGAACGCGCCGCGCCGCGGCAGTTCGCGAATTTCGACCATTGATTTCAAACGGACATTACGGGAGATCCGACCGTCGGATTCTCCTAAAATCGGAACCGTTGGGTTCGTTTCGAAAAGAGATTTCTAACGAATATTGGAAATTTGAAATCTAACGGTTGGATTTGGAATTATGTCCAAATCAAATTTGAAAAAGGTCGCTGTAAGTGCAGTTCGATAGCCGTTGATGGAAATCGACTGTACGGGCCTTGATAAAATTATTAAAAATAGTAATAATTTGTGTAAAATCATAAGAGATGATTTAGAAAGAACTGGGATGAAAAATCCCATATTTCAAAAGATAAAAATAGATTTTTATCGAAATGAACTAGTTTTGAACTAGAATTATAATTCTATTTATTTTTAAATGAATAAATTGAATTTGAAATGGTTTTGAAAATAACCAGAATTTCCAATGATTGCATTGGAGTGGATTTGAATCGAAATTGTCTTCGGAATATTTCGATGTTGGAATTCGTGATTATACAGATGTTGTTATGGAAATTTGAAAGATATATATATTTATATCGTTATTTCCGATACGACATTTGTTAATCGTAGAATTTGATATTGAATATAAGCCGATATATTTTCTATTCAGAGCCTTGTATTGAATATCAAATGTGATTTGGGTTTGTCGTGAATGGTGTCTTCATTAATACTGTTCTTGAACCCAGTTGAGAAAAGATTAAATCTTTTTATTTGGATTTAATGAAGTGTACCAATTAAATGAGATTTAATTGGAATTGAATTGATATTGATTTTTGGGTTTATCGTGAACAGTGTTTTAAATAACACTCGTTCTTTAACCCGATAATTAATGAATGTGATTTTGGGTTTATCGTGAACAGTGTTTTAAATAACACTCGTTCTTTAACCCGATAATTAATGAATGTGATTTTGGGTTTATCGTGAACTGTGTTTTTAAATGACACTGATTCTTTAACCCAGAGAAATATTAAAACTAAGTGGAGTTTTAATGAATCTTTAATTAGATTGAAAAGATCGAAAATGGAGTATCACCAGTTTTACTCCAAGCGATAGTTAAATCTTTAATTAGATTTGAACGTGAAATGGTAATTGAATTTACCGATAACACCGTGGTGTTAGATATGAAGTATAACCAGTTGTACTTCATGGGATGAATAGGTTGGGATTGGGAAATAAAATAAATGATTACTTCGGTGTGGTTCGCTAATCCCGACTAGTTTGAATTGATATTCAAAGGAGATTAAAGAATAAATTTAAAGAATTAATCTTGGATAAAATTAATGGGAACTTTTCCCAAAGTATAGGAATATTTGGATAAAAGAATATTCTGAATTGGAATGAGGCGTATGTTGTGTTTGTGTAACACTTTTATAATATATACGCGAGTTATTCAGAAAGACCGGGTTTATCCCATTCTGAATAACTGATTCGACGTGGTGTCGAAGATGAAGACGATGGTCGAAGACCGGAAGTCTTCACGTCGTTTGGGTGATTACTGATAATCTTGATTGGGCTGTACACCCAAGAAGATGGAAACAGTTGGTGATCGTCCAGACGTACTTGGAGATCGATGGATATGCGGGGTACTAGGTGCCTCCGGTTTCGTTCAGCCCCAGAACGGACTTGTAAATGGACTGTGTGTCTGACATTGGATTTTAGTCCGTGTGATTGATCTCTATTAAATATATATCTGTTTGGCGGCGGAGAATTTATTCTCTTGCTTAACGCCCTTCTCTGAGACGTACGAGCTCAGGGGTTATATATTGATGGATATCAAACGCATGGAGTGAATTGCCTGTGTGGCATGCCTAAGTGGCAATTGATCGAGACTTCTGTTGAAAAGCAAAGTCTTGTGGTGATGATCAAAGCACGGCCTTTGTGGCGTAGCTTTGTGTAACGTTTACTTCACGAGTTTCGCACCCCGGTTGTGAACCAAAAACGGGAGAGGACCCCAGGGAGGGCATGCGTTTCTTTCTAGCTAGGGTGGTGTCAGTGACCTACCAGCCCTGACATTTATATACTTTTCACCTGTGTGGTTGTTGCTGTTGCGAGGCGCCTCGGTTTGATCGGACGATCCGGGTCCGATGGAGTCATTCGTTGGCTCATTTACGCCCCAAAGGGCGGGGAAACGTAGTGTTCAGGCATTTTAATCCACATCGGTGGACCGGCCCTGTCGCTCCAAGGGTCGATGCGCTCTGACCCTGTTGCTCGGGCTAGAGAGTCACGAAATCGGTTGAGGACTATCTTTTGCCTCGGTTCACAGACGGAAATCCAATTTCCAAATACGTGACATTTGCGGTTTTATTTGTAAACCTATATATGGCGACATAGTGGCATGGGACGCTCATGCCGCCTATGATTGATACTTATGATTTGAAGTTGTTTTATACACTATGAACTTATAATAGTATCAAACGATTTGTTTTAAACGTATCAAGCATTCTTTGGCTGTTATAAGGGAAAACCCTATCCCCCGGCTTGCGTTGCATTGTGTGATAGGACCTGGGTCTTATAACAGCTTCATTTTTCTTTATTTAGCATTGCGATGTTTGTTTTATGCACTGGTATTCTTGGGAGGAAACCCGTTCCGTGTTATACGGCGTGGTCCCTTGATTTACCGAACTTTAAAATAAAGAATTAATAACTGTTTTAGCTCTCACACCAGTCACATGACTGACCTGGAGTTTATTGTTTTAACCTAAACTCTGGGTGCCCCTATTTTGACACGGGCAGCTAGTAGTTTTGGTTTTGCAGATTTATATTCACAGGATCCTGGTTTACAGCTGGAATGATATCCGGAAAGCTTTGTATCCGTATATCTCTTCTAGTTGTGTATTGTATTATTTTCCGCTGCGATGTATTTAAATGTAATTTAAATCTCTGATATTTCTGTGTAATATTTATTCATACTCTGTATATTCTTGTAATCTGATGCATCGTTGTAATATACAATGAAACGTTCTTTTATATGTGTTCTGTTGTGGCCTGTTCTCAAAACAATTCGTTCTTTCTCTTCTCTTCGGAGACCGGGGAAGTTCGGGTCGTTTCAGTATTCCAAAGGGGTTTATTACATCAACGAGAGGAATTCGTCAGGGTGATCCTTTGTCACCATATCTATTTGCTATAGTGATGCAATTTTTCTCATATTTAACGGATGAAGCAACTTATGTTAAAGCTTTTCAACCTAGTTATTCATTCTAGCCTATTATATCTCATCTTTTATATGTTGACGATTTAATGAATTTTGGTAAATAATATACGTAGAATGCTTTGACTCATAGACAAGTTTTCTAGAAATTAAGTACCTATGCAAGCTTGCAATTTAATGCTGCTAAAACCAAAATCTTTTTCAGTGCATCAGTAAACAATTCTCAAGAGATTAAGGATATCTTAGGTTTTGAACAGGGTTCATTACCTATTAAATATCTGTGAGTCCCAATTTCATCCAATTATTTACATTATTCAGAATGTAATTCACTGATTCAGAGAGTACAAAATAAAATCCAAGGCCGGGATACTAAATTGTTGAGCTTTGCGGGCAAGGTTGAATTGATTATTACAGTTCTAACTCCAGTCATTTTGTATTGGCCATTATTATATCAAATTCCAGAATAAACCTTGGATAAAATTCAATCATTGTGTGCAGATTTCTTTTGGGTAACATCACACAAAATTGCATGGATTACATTGTGTAACCCAAAATATGAAAGTGGTATTGGCCTCAATTTTTTCTCTAATGATAAAAAAGCGGCTTGTATCGAACTTCTCTGGAATTTTCTATCTAATACTTCTTTATGGAGCAAATGGGTTTATAGTAGATATTGCAAAAATACACCTTTTTGGACAATGGTAATAGATAACAATGCTTATTTGACTTGGAAACCCTTACTTAAACTACACACAAATTCAAAGCTGCTATTCAATAAAAATATTTCTAGAGGTGACGAAACTAACCTGTTGTAGGAGCCTTCGTTTAATTGTCAATGTTTAGTTAATATACTCGGTTATGAATAATTCAAATTAGTTGGTAATGTTGAGTAGAGACTTGATTCTATTATAAGAAATGAAATACCAGAACCATCTCTTCATCCTGCAACACGGGAGTTATTAGATGAAACCTTCTCTCTTCCAACTTTTCCCAATAGTAATCAAGATATATATGAATGGCGAGAAGGAGGTTCAATCTCATTTCATAAATCTTGGGACACAGTGCGATATCGTGATGATGTGGATCCTACGTTTTCTTTAATTTTGCAAAAGAAGAACAGTAAGAAAAAGTCTTTTATCTCTTACCTTGCAACTATGGAAAGACTTAGTACCAAAGATAGAATTTGTGGGTTTGGAAATGTTTCTAATATTACATGTCCTCTCTGTAATATCCAACCAGAAACTATTCAACACTTGTTTTTCCAGTGTGGATATTCTTCTTTCATATGGTTGTCTTTGAAACAAAAACTAACCCTCCTCTTGTTATCCAATCGGACCTGAACGATGAAGTAAGATCTCTCAATTCAGCTTTCAAAGCTAAAGATCAATTGCGAGATTTAGCTTGTGGTGCATTAACTACAACTATAAATTGTATTTGGAAAGGAAATTAAGAGTTTTTCAGAATCGATCCATCCATTCGGCAACGAAATTAATACAAATAGAGAGAGAGAAATTACGTTTTTAGTGCGTAATAATGGCAGCAAGCCAAAGCGAAGCTTGAGGAATTTCAAGATACTTGACCATTGGGGAATAGAATTGGCAAATACTGGGTAGTTTTTGAAGAAGAAGTGGTTTGGTAGTTGGTTTCTGAATAGTTAGTGGGCCTTTATGGGCTGCGTGGTGGTATTGGTTGTTTTATGATAAGTTTTTTGTTGTATGTCTTTGTTTTGATACTTTAGCCATTGTAATTTTTACTAGTTGTACACCAAATTTATAAGTACTCTTATTCCCTTTAAGGCATCCATTTAGGTTAGGAGGATAACAAGGTTTTAATGAGGCTTATAAAGGTGGTTTCTTTTTAAATTGGTTAACAATAAAGAGTACCAATTTTCAAAAAAAAATGCACACTAGACATCTCACATTAGGCCTACCACTTGTAGATGCTAGTTTTCCGGGTAGTTCCGGACAGGCTTCTACTATAATTTGGGCCTAACCAATCATCATAGTGAAACACCCCACCTCCACTAAGGTCACTCACAAAGGGATTGCCTTAACTTTGGTGTAGGGTTATAAGTAAAAGCCACAGATGAACTCAAGACAGATATTATTACACATATTTTAAACAGCGGAAACCAAACAAACTTTAATTTCATCAATACGTGTATCAAACAAAGATTTCCATAATTGTCTCAAAATACTTTCAACATTACAACCTCATAACTGTCTAGATTATTAAAGAAGCATGAAAACATAAATAAAGTGACAAAAATCCCCAGATTGATATCCAAAGCCATTATCCGAGCAAGAAAGATCCAAATCATACATCTACGTTCTTGGTGCTTGAAAAGAGACTGACTGAGTTGAGCTGTTTCCTCCCTGTGGACCTGGGGGGGACGAAAGAAAAGAAGACGAAAACAAAATAGGATCAGACATAAAGCCTGAGTAAATCTAGTAACTCTTCAATATGTGAATAAGAAAATGATACGATGGATATAAACTAAAAATAGGAAAGTGTCACAGGCTAAGGAAGTGTCGAATGTACTATCACACCCATACTGTATCTCTGCACCTACTCGAGCTTATTCTAACTGGCACCCCATGGTGAGGGTGAAGTGATCCCTATTCTTATTAAAGATCGGCTCCTACTCGCGTTACCATGTGTCATACGGCCCCCAAGAATTATAGATACCTATGCTGGTCCCACCATGGGGTGTATCAAGACCCATGGTGGCGGCCCCGACACAAAACTAGAAGACATAGGTTATACTACTGGTGTCCCCAGTGCCCTGGTTGTCTGCTCCGGAGTGTGTGCATGCCCGCACCCCGTTATACCTGCACCGTGCACCCACCGCCGTCGTTTGACCGCTTACAATCAGCCTAGTAATCGTTCCCCACCCTGCCTAGTTTCAGGGTACCGTTGATACCTAACTTTGGGTTACTGCTGAAACGGGTCCCTAGTTACCATGATTTTCTAGTCAAACATGTTAAGCGGTTAAGTGTTTGTATTTACCTAACCCCACCCATCAATTCTTGTTAACATGTTGAATTTGGTTAAGTGTTATAGTTGACTTAACCCTACCATCTGTCCTTAGCCTCTTAGGAGCACCAGACCACTCACATTAGACAGGTATTGCTACGGTTACTGGATATGCCGGTCGGTTCCGGGCAGGTTTACACTGTAGCTCAGTCTAACCTCGGGTCCTTATTGGGCTCAATGCTTAACCACCCACATTGGATAGGTATTGTTGTGACTACTGGATAGCCGGGCGGGTCCGGGCAGGTTTACATCACAACTCAATCCAACCTCGGGTTAAGCATGTCGTGTTTTCTAAATTTACATATTTTATTATTTCTCAAATATATATGTAAATGTCATATCTTTTATTTTTGGGTATTTCAATGAGACGACCCCAAATCCCGTACTGACGGAGACAAGGGTAATCTTTGGATTATAACACAGAAACAGATAATAGCAGAACAGAATTAAATAAATACACCAGATAATGAACAATAGAATATACTGGATAAAAGTAATCATCAGAGTTACACAGTTTACAGGATCATATTTAGTACAAATACAGTTCAACTATACATATATGTCTACAATGGAAAATAAACATAATGTACAATAGGAGCTGAACAGCATAAAAAGAGATAAATGATAGAATCCATCTTCAGCTCCAGCTATCCAAAAAGAACCGGCAAAACCTGAATACAAGGCTGCCCGTGTAGAAAAAGGGGCACCCGAGTTTGAAAGTGAAACAAAGTACAAGTCAGTCATGGGACTGGTATGAGAAATCTACTCAACACATTTATAATATGGCTAATCACAGGACCACGCCACTTTCGTAGAACGGGTTTACTCCATTGGATTGCCAGTGCTTTAAAATAAATCTTTCTTTTAAACAACGCAATGCTTTTTATAAAAATGAAGCCATTATAAGACTTAGTTCCCATCACACAATGTAACGCAAAACGGAGCATAGAGTTTTACCTTATAATGGCCAAAATATGCTTGATACGAATAAAACAAAAGCATTTGATATTATTACTAGTGTTTATATGTTTCAAAACAATTTCAATCATAACTATCAATCATAGACGACATGGGTACCATATATCATGTCGCCATATATATATATATACACACAATCAAAAGCGCACCGTCACGTATTTGGAAATTGGATTTCCGTCATGAACCAAGGCAAAAGATAGTCCTCACCGAATTTGAGACTGCCTAGCCCGAGTCTCAGGCAAGCGCGCAGGCAAGCCTTGGATCGTCAGGCCCTGTCCATGATGTGGATTATTATGCCTGAGCAATACGTTTCCCCGCCCTTTGGGGCGTAAACGAGCCAACGAATGACTCCATCGGTCCCAGATCGACCGATATATCCGAGGCGCCTCGCAATAGCAACAACCACATAAGTCAAACTCGTCAGGGCGTGTAAAACCACTGACGCCACTTCTAGCTAGGAAGAAACGCATGCCCTCCCTTATGTCCTGCTCCCGTTTCTGGTTCATACCGGGGTGTGAGGCTCGTGATTTCACGTTATACACAAAGCTACGCCACACAGGCGGTGCTTTGATCATCACCACAAGACTTTGCTTTTCAACAGAGCCCTGATCATTTGCCACTTAGGCATGCCACACTAGCAATTCATGCCATGCGACTGATGTCCATCGATATACAACCTCTGAGCTCATGCGTTTTCAGAGAAGGGCGTTAAGCAAAAGAATAAATTCTCCGCCGCCAAACAGATGTATATTTAACAGAGATCAATCAACACAGAATAAAATCCAATGTCTGACACACAGTCCATTCACAAGTCCGTTCTGGGTCTGAACCAAACCGGAGGCACTAAATATCTCGCAATCCCATCGATCACCACGTACGTCTGGACGATCACCACTCATTATCCATATTTCGGGATGCCTCCCAATCAGGACCTCGGTTACCACCCAAATGAGGTGAAGATCTCCGGTCTTCGACCACCGTCTTCATCTTCGACTTTCAATCGTCGGTCAATTATTTGAAATGAGAATTAACTCGGCCTTTTCAAATAATTCACGTATATTTAGAATTTCAAATCAATTTATTTCAATGGTTAAATCATTCGACAACACCAATTTTGTTCTTTAATGTAATTTTCACACCAAGCACATTCAACCATCAAATACCACATAAATCGAGAAAATTCAGTTTATTTCCATTCCATATCGTTTATGATATTTTATAACGATTTATTGCTATTTTTATTTATTTTAAAATAGCCAATTTATTCAAAACGACGCTTCGGACCATAACGCGGCCGTGGCGCTGTTTTTCTTCAGATTTGATTTACACATATCTGAAAATCTAACCGTTGGATCTTCACGAAATTTACATCATTAGAAAGTTCTTTTCAAAACGAATCCAACAATTCCAGTTTTGGGAAAATCCGACGGTCGGATCTCCCGGTATAATCGTTTGAAGTTTCGATTTCAAAATACGAACTGCAGCGTCGTTATTCGATTAAATATAAATATATTTATATATATATAAATATAATCGATTCTGGCGCTTTTTTTCTTCAGATTTGAATTAAACATTCCAGACAATCCAACCGTTGGATTTTTACAAAGTTGGTGCCGTTGGAAAGATATTTCCAAAGCGAACCCAACGGTTGCGATTTCAGGAAAATCCGATGGTCGGATCTCCCGTACTAATCATTTGAAATCATGATTTCAAAATACGAACTGCAGCGTCGTTTTTCGATATATTTCAATTCTATTTAAATATATATATCGATTCTTCGATTTCAAACCCATATGAATTTCACACTTTTGATAAAAATGATATTTTCATCTAACTGCCTTCTATTTCAACACTTCACTATTTTTAACAATTCATTTATATAATAAAAATGTGATTTTTATTGTAAAACAATTCATTTCAAAACACTGTTATTTTATATAGTTCGTATAGATAATAAAAATGTGAATTTTATTATAAAACAATTTATTTCAAAATATGAACACCATTCAACACATGAATTTCAACTCAACAACGTCTCCACACATGGAGGTTTTCTATTCAGCAAATAAATATAGTTTCAACAAATGAAAATAATTCAAACACATGAATTTTATTCAAAATTTCGGCAGCATAACGGTAGGGTAGTTAAAAACGGGACCGTCCCTAGTAAGGCTCCTCACTCTACTTTAAAACCTCGCGGTTTTTGACAATGGGGAATCATGCATCTAGTTCGCACGCAGGCGGCATGTATATTTATTTCATTTCCACAAACTAATCCTATGTGGTTTCAACCAAATATTTCTCAACCACAAATGGGTATTTTTCAACCACAATCAATCAATATCAACCACAAACAATCCCAATCAACCATTCGCTATCAATCAATTTTCACACCAATCACACCCAATAAATATCGTCCATGGTTTGTGGACGAGGGGCGTATATATATATATATATATATATATATATATATAGCAATTCACTTCTATTTCAATACATATTTAATTCTTACAGCGCATATATAACTTATACATCGAACGTACAACTTATACAATGCTTATACATGAGGTGTACAACGCTTATATAACTCATACATCGACTATATAATTTATACATCATCGTTTTCCATATCGTTTATAAATTAGAAATCTCACATTAGGTTCCACTCCACCAAAAATAGTAGAAGGCTCAGAAAAATATGCGGTCTCTTCTAGAAGGTAGAAGACGTCCACACGAGTCCACTGTCACTTGTTTCACTGAATTTCGTCAAGAAACAAAAAAGATATGATTTTTCAAAGTTTGCAACACTTCAAAACTGTTGAAATCAGTTTAAATAATATAAACCGTACCTCCTTCGTTTTGTTCGAAACTAGGTTTCCACTTTCCTCGAAATCCGCGCAGCTATATGACGATCGTCCTTCACCACCTTGAAGGGCTAGGAGAGACGCTCCTATCGAGGTAGGCGCGGTGTCGTGCGATGGCGGGTCTGGCCTGGAATCGAGGTCGACGCGGCGCAACTTTCGGGGGCTAGAACTCAACGACGGGGAAGAGATAGGTGGTGCGGTTGTTACTGATTTGAAGGGGAGAAGGAGGGCTTCAAAAAGTTCAACAGGAGGTGGGGCTGAAGGTGGCTGTGGCGATCGGAAATGGGGAGGGAAGCTTTGGAGGCTAGCCGCCGTTCAGATCGGGAGAGAGAAAGGGATTTTTCTTTTTCTTTTTTTATAAAAATTATGATTGGTCGGGGAAGTTTTTAAAGGGATTTTCTGACACGACCACCAATCTAAACCCAACGACTGTCGTCCCTAGCGTTTTACCCCCATTCCGAACACAATGGGATATGTTTCGTAGGCCCATTCGACTGTTTCAGTCAGTTTCCATTCAAATTAAAATATATAACATTCAATATTTGATTTGAACGTACATTTCAATTTGCTAGGGTCACAAACTGATTCGAAAAATTCCAGAAAAATAAATCTGGCTATGTTTTGACGATACGGTCCCAACAAAACTAGTTTCGTCGAATTCTGAGACCGTTTGCAAAAAGGCTCATTTCTGGTCGATCCAATTTAACTGTAATTGACCAAAATACATTTTCCTTTGCCACGCTCACATATTAGCTTAAAAAATTATGAAATTTGAAACCTAGCAATAACTTCACATCTCGGATCCAACAAAAGTGGTTTCGTCGAATTCCGAGGTCGTATGCAAAATGGCCAATTTCACGGGCTATATAAATTCCATAGCAGCCTTTCTGAAAATTCATTTGGCCATAACTTTTGCTTTCCGCTATGAAAATTCGATTTTTCAGATTCATTAGAAAGGTATTCACTAACAGATTTAAATATTTTTGGTTTCACTCAAATCCGTTTTGTTTTGCACCCGGTACAGTCCGACAAACTTTGAATTCAATTTTTGAAACTACAGCGCCATTTCAGGCCTTGTTTATAATTAGAATTAATTATATTCGTTTTCAAACGCCGATTCTAACTCACTTTTCATCGCTATTATTTAAAATATTCATTTTAAATATTTAAAATCCATTATTTTAGCCAATTTAAAAATTTTAAATTGGTTCAGATTTTCTGGGTCGTTGCAATCTCCCCCACTTAAAACTTTTCTTCCCCAAAAAGGAACAAAGTCGAAAGTGGTTTGATTAATCAACTCTACGTTCAATTTGGCTTCAATTCTCCAACTTTTCAGTTTCTGAGAATTTTCAAATTCTTCAAAAATTTGGCTAGCACCCGGAATTTTCGAAAAAATTCGCCATAACCTCCTTTGTACGGGGAGGGGTTTGGAAATTTATTGGGCCGTATTAGGTACCCAATAAATCCTAATAAGCATACACATATTTATAGTGATATATTCTGGTGTTTACAGGGGAGCGTGTATTGATAATAACTCCAGAGAATAAATTCTCGTCACCCTGTCAAAGCCTGAGGGAGTGTGTATTTTAAATGCTCCAGAGGATAAATCCTTGTTACCTCATCCCGTGTGGGAAATAAATAGTCCATGTGTCGTATCTAATAACTAGAGAGACGTGATTATTGTTAACTCCAGACCCGTGTGGGTTTTTTTATTAATCTGGCAATTTAATCTTTACAATTTAAATAGTCCATATCAGTCATCAGTTCAACCTGTAAAATATAGTCATTGCCATACAAGCCTCTCGTTCGTATGGTAAATCTTCCACCTCGTCACACAAGCTCTAAATGTTTATGTGGTATATGATGAAGTATGCCTATCTTTAGAAGTATGCCATGTAATGTAGTTCAAAATTAATTGTTACTATCCTATGGCGATATTTATTATTTCACAAAGAAAAACCAGCACTCCGCATCCAATGGCATTCACAGGAGTTGATATAATAATATTTCGCATCCAAATCATTAAGGTTTACCTATTTGTCGGGCACGCAAATAAAATCTTTACTCAACAGCTAATCCATTTACCTGTTCAAACATATATAATGCACAAGTATATATATTTCTATCTATTATTAACTCGGTTCAATGTGTGATTTAAATGAATAACTTCTACCATTCATTCTCCTATTAATTAAATTAACTATCGTTTCAATTATTTAATTAATCTAATTTACTATCACACAACACAAACAACAATCAAATTGTTTTTTACTTTTCAAAATCATACAAATCAATTCCTATATTCTTTTAAAATCATCCAGACTATAGAACTAAAAGTGCACATCCATGGAAAGAAAATAACAACAGAATAGAGAACTAATTGGTAATGCAAAGTATGGCAAATGTACCTTGCACCGGAGTCAATCAGAGATATCCACTCGGCATCTAGGATAAGCTTTCTGAATGCTCTGCTCAGTTTCCCAAGTACAATCTCGCAGATCTCCACTCCATTGCACTTTGACTAAGTGAACCTTCTTGTTCCTCAGTTCTTTGGTTTCTTTGCCGACAATCTTTAGCGGCTCTCTTCTCACAGCTAATTCTGGAGTAATTTCAATACCATGTTGAGCTGCTTCTTCCACGATCAAGTCTGGATCATGAACGTGCTTTCGAAGTTGAGATATATGAAATACATCATGAACTCCAGGCAACCAATCTGGCAACTTAACCCTATAAGCGAGAGTTCCTATCCGTTCCAGAATAGGAAACGGACCAATGAATTTGGGCGCCAACTTCCCAGTTTTACCGAACTGGATAACTCCTCTCATCGGCGATACTTTCAAATATACGTCGTCGCCAACAGCAAAGGATATATCTCTTCTTCTCCTATCGGCATAGCTCTTTTGTCGGCTTTGAGCGGCGAGTAATCACTTCTTAATAAAATCGTCTTTGTCAGCAGCTTCTCGAATCATATCTGGCCCCAATACAAGCCTATTACCGGGTTCGACCCAACAAGCAGGAGATCGGCACGGTCTACCATACAATGCTTCGAATGGCGACATTGTCAGGATCGCCTGGTAACTGTTATTATATGAGAATTCAGCCAAATGCAGATGGTCTTCCCACGATCCACCAAAATCTAGAAAACAAGCCCGAATATAACAATTTCGGGATTTTCCCGTGTAGAAAAATTATCCCGAAATGCATTGTATGGTATCAGAGGGCCTGTAACAGTATAAATTAGCTAGCCGCTTAACTTTTTCTTTTTCTTTTTGAGATCAAAGGGCCTGTATGGCAATTTCGGGATTTTCCCGTGCTCCCGGTGCAGGGGAGGTTATGACGAATTTTTTCGAAAATTTAGGGTGTTAGCCAAATTTTTGTAATTTTTGAAAAGTTCTTAGAAACAGAAAAGTTGAAGAACTTAAGTCGTAGTGAAAACACTGGAAGTTGAGTTGATTTGTGAAACAACTTTCGGATTTGTTCCTTTTCGGGGACGAAAAGTTTTAAGTGGGGGAGATTGTAATAACCCGGAAATCTGGGCCAGTTTAAAATTTTTATTTTGGCAATTTTAGTGAATTTTCTATATTTAAAATAGGTTATTTTAAATAATATCGACGAAAAATTTATTTTGAATATAAATAGAACGTATATATTATATACGTCGTCGTTGGAATATAAATAATTATTTATAATTATAAAAGGAATTGAAATGGCGCGGTAGTTCGATAATTCGATTTCAAACTTCAACTGAATGTACCGGGTGCAAAATAAACCGGATTTAAGTGAAACCAAAGATATTTGAATCTAATTGATAATATCTTTCCAACGAATCCGAAAAATTGAAATTTCATAGCGGGAATCAAAAGATACGCCCAGTTGAAATTTCAGAATAGTCGCTATGGAATTCAGGCCCTTAAAAATAGAAATTTTGCAAACGACCTCGGATTTCGACAAAACCACTTTTGTTGGATCCGTGATGTCAAGTTATTGCTAGGTTTCAAGTTTCACAATTTTTCGAATCAATATGTGAGCGTGGCAAAGGAAAACGCGTTTGACCAGTTTTAGTTGATTTTAATCGACTGGAAAATGGCCATTTCTCAAACGGTCTCAGAATTCGACGAAACTAATTTTGTTTGGACCGTATCGTCAATACGAAGCTGGAAAATATTTTTCGGGAATTTTTAGAGTTAGTGTGTGACCCCGGTAAATTGAAATGCGCGTTCAAATTCAATATATAGAGTTATATGTTGATTTTAACGGAAACTGATCGAAACGGTCGAATCAGCTTATGGTACATATCCCAATGTGTTCGGAATGGGGGTAAAACGCTATGGACGACTGGCGGTGGGCCTCGTTTAGAGGTCGAATAAAAAAGTCAACTTTTTGAAGAAAAAAAAAACCTCTCTCCTCTCTTCCTTAGTTCCTCTCAGCCCCCCCCCCCGATTCACTTTCAAATTAGAAAAAAAAGGGGGAAGACGGAGGAGCTGCCGCTCCTCCGACCGAGCCGCCACCGCCGCTCAGGGCGGGGCCACCGCCGCTCAGGGCGGGGCCACCGCCCTCCACCTCCTCTCGCACTCCCCTTCTTCCTCCTCGCTCCGCTCTCCTCTTCTAATCAGACCCAAAACCGCAAACCCCCCTCCTTTCCCATCGCGTCGCGCCCCGATGTTCCACCACCACCGCGAAGACCCCCTCCCGCCGCCAAACCCAACTCGCCCTCGACCCTCTACCTCTTGCAGCGCCCAATCCGAGACCCCATACCCCCTTCAAGAAACCAGCGCCGTACCGACCAAATGAAGACCGCCGCTGGCTAACTGGCCCCTCTCCGGTGTGCTCCGACCCTTCTGCAGCCGCCAAGTCCTCCAACAATCGATTGAAGGTGGTTTTTTTTTTATTTTTAAAATCGGTTTTTATTTATGAATTCAGTTTAAATGGGTATAAAAATCAGTTTTATTATGAAGGCAACAATATAAAGAAGATGTCTTTTAGTGTATAAAAGATTAGTTTTTTTTTAACATGATAAAAGAAGTGATTTTTATAAATAAAGGTGAGCATAGATTTTTATATGCGAAATGATACGATTTTTATATATTGAATAGCGTAGTAAAAATTCGATTTTTATATATTGAATAGCATAGTAAAAATTCGATTTTTATATATTGAATAGCATAGTAAAAATTCGATTTTTATATATTGAATAGCATAGTAAAAATTCGATTTTTATATATTGAATAGCGAAGTAAAAATTTGATTTTTATATATTGAATAGCAAAGTAAAAAAATTCGATTTTTATATATTGAATAGCAAAGTAAAAAAATTCGATTTTTATATATTGAATAGCGAAGTAAAAAATTCGATTTTTATATATTGAATAGGGAAGTAAAAATGTGATTTTTATATACATAGCAACAATATAAAAATGTGATTTTTATATACATAGCAACAATATAAAAATGTGATTTTTATATATGTAGTGAATACGGGCGACGAAATTGACAAGAGGCAGACTCGGCAAGATCTTCTACATTTGAAGAATCGAGGCGTTGGATTTAGCTCTAAGTGAGAATTTCTCACTCTTTAATTTATTTTTCTAGTTGAAATATATATACTAGGATGCAGACGGTGTTTAGTAGCACCCGACACCCGTCGTCCACAGACCATGGACGGCTTGTATGCTTGTTTGATTGATTTTGATGTGTAGTTGATTGTGTGATGTGATGTGAAATGAAATAAAATATTTATATAGTTAAAAATATTTTACAGTTAAAAATAGAATTTTTAACGTGTATTTAAAAAGAAATAAAAATAAACAAATCGGACGATTTGTTTATATACACACATTTGACTAATATTGATTGGGACGATAAATTTTACACATCGCCCAACTGCACAAATAAAATCTGTGTTTGATTGTTTGAAACCCCACACGGGTATTGGGATGATATTTGACATACACTAATCCCGATTGTTTAGTTGTATATCGATTGATTGATTGACAGACTGTTATGAGCGTTAAATATTTATATTTGATGCTTATACAGTGTAGAATGCACTTTGGATGATGGTTGATTATTCATCGTTGTTATTGTATACATGTATTGTAGAAAATCCATATAATTAACATTATATGGTAATTGATTGGGCATCATTCCAATATTCGAATAGAAATATTTGAATAGAATATTTGAATAGAAATATTTGAAATAAGAAATATTTGAATAGAATATTTGAAAATAGAAATATTTGAATAGAATATTTGAAAATAGAAATATTTGAAAAAGAAATATTTGAAATAGAATATTGGAAAATAGAAATATATGAAGCTGTGTTGATTGTATTGACGCCATTTTGACGTGAACGATATTTATATCGATTTTATTCAAATTGAAATGAGTATTAAAGTGAATTGAAATTCGAACTAAACTGAATTGATTAGAAATTCGAATTAAATTGAATTGATTAGAAATTCGAAATAAACGGAAATGAATTGAAATTCGAATAGAATTGAAATTCGAATTAAATTGAAATAGAATTGAAATTGTTTTGAAATGAATTCGAATTGAAATTGAATAGAAATGAATTCGAATTGAAATTGAATAGAATTGAATACGAATCGAAATTTAATTGAAAATGAATTGAAATTGAATTAAAAATCGATTTGAATTGGAATCAATTTGAAATGAATTTAAAACGAATTTGAAAGGGAAAATTCAATTTTGATTTGAGTTTGAAAATGAAGTTGAAAACGTTTTGAAAACGAATTTAAAACGATTTATAAAATACGTTTTGAATTGAAATCGACGAAATATATATTATATATATTATATATATAATATAATGGCCTGAATAGAACGAGCCGCGCCGCGGTAGTTCGCGAATTTCGATCATTGACTTCGAACGGATATTGTGGGAGATCCGACCGTCGGATTCTCCTAAAACTGGGACCGTTGGGTTCGTATCGAAAGGAGCTTTCTAAGATTATTAGAAATTAGAAATCTAACGGTTGGATTTGGAATTATGTCCAAATCAAATTTGAAAAAGGTCGCTGTAAGTGCAGTTCGATGGCCATTGATGGAAATCGACTGTACGGGCCTTGATAAAATTATTAAAAATAGTAATAAATTGTGTAAAATCATAAGAAATGATTTGTGAAGAATTGGGATGAAAAACTCCATATTTGAAAAGATAAAAATAGATTTTTATCGAAATGAACTAGTTTTGAACTAGAATTGTAATTTATTTATTTTTAAAATAAATAAAGTGAGTTTGAAATGATTTTGAAATATAACCAGATTTTCCAATAATTGCATTGGAATGGATTTGAATCGAATTTTTCTTCGGAATATTTCGATGTTGGATTTCGTGATCATACAGATGTTGTTATGGAAATTTGAAAGATATGTATATATATCATTATTTCCAATACGATATTTGTTGGTCGTAGAATTTGATATTGAATATAAGCCGATATATTTTCTATTTAGAGCCTCGTATTTAATATCAAATGTGATTTGGGTTTGACGTGAATGGTGTCTTTATTAACACTGTTCTTGAACCCAGTTGAGAAAAGATTAAATCTTTTTATTTAGATTTAATGAAGTGTACCAATTAAATAATATTTAATTGGAATTGAACTGGTATTGATTTTTGGGTTTATTGTGGGCCATGTTTTAAAATGACACTGATTCTTTAACCCAGTTAAAGATTAAAACTAAGTAGAGTTTTAATGAATCTTTAATTAGATTGAAAAGATCGAGAATGGAGTATCACCAGTTTTGCTCTAGGCGATAGTTAAATCTTTAATTAGATTTGAACGTGAAATGGTAATTGAATTTACCGATAACACTGTGGTGTTAGATATGAAGTATTACCAGTTTTACTTCATGGGATGAATAGGTTGGGATTGGGAAATAAAATAAATGATTACTTCGGTGTCGTTCGCTAATCCCGACTAGTTTGAGTTGATATTCAAAGGAGATTAAAGAATAAATTTAAAGAATTTATCTTTGATAAAATTAATGGGAACTTTTCCCAAAGTATAGGAATATTTGAATAAAAGAATATTCTAAATTGGAATGAGGCGTATGTTGTGTTTGTGTAACACTTATTTATTATATACGCGAGTTATTCAGAAAGACCGGGTTTATCCCATTCTGAATAACTGATTCGACGTGGTGTCGAAGATGAAGACTGTGGTCGAAGACTGGAGGTCTTCACATCGTTTGGGTGATTACTGATGATCTTGATTGGGCTGTACACCCAAGAAGATGGAAACAGTTGATGATCGTCCAGACGTACTTGGAGATCGATGGATATGCGGGGTACTAGGTGCCTCCGGTTTCGTTCTGACCCAGAACGAATTTGTAAATGGACTGTGTGTCTGACATTGGATTTTAGTCTGTGTGATTGATTTCTATTAAATATATATCTGTTTGGCGGCAGAGAATTTATTCTCTTGCTTAACGCCCTTCTCTGAGACGTACGAGCTCAGGGGTTATATACAAATGGATATCAAATGCATAGAGTGAATTGCCTGTGTGGCATGCCTAAGATGCAAATGATCAAGGCTTCTGTTGAAAAGCAAAGTCTTGTGGTTGATGATCAAAGCACCGCCTGTGTGGCATAGCTTTGTGTGACGTGAATTCGCGAGCCTCACACCCCAGTTGTGAACCAGAAACGGGAGAGGACCTCAGGGAGGGCATGCATTTCCTTCTAGCTAGGGTGGTGTCAGTGACCTACCATCCCTGACATTTATATACTTTTCACCTGTGTGGTTGTTGCTGTTGCGAGGCGCCTCGGTTAGATCGGATGATCCGGGTCCGATGGAGCCATTCGTTGGCTCATTTACGCCCCAAAGGGCGGGGAAACACAGTGTTCAGGCATTTTAATCCATATCGGTGGACCGGCCCTATCGCTCCAAGGGTCACTCGAGCTCTGATCCTAAGGCTCGGGCTAGAGAGTCTCGAATCGGTTGAAGCCTATCTTTTGCCTCGGTTCATAGATGGAAATCCAACTTCAAAATACGTGACTTTGTGGTTTTATTTGTAAACCTATATATGGCGACATAGTGGCATGGGACACTCATGTCGCCTATGATTGATACTTATGATTTGAAGTTGTTTTTACACTATGCACTTATAATAGTATCAAATGATTTGTTTTAAACGTATCAAGCGTTCTTGGCTATTATAAGGTAAAAACCCTATCCCCCGGCTTGCGTTGCATTGTGTGATAGGACATGGGTCTTATAATAGCTTCATTTTTCTTTATTTAGCATTGTGCTGTTTGTTTTATGCACTGGTATTCTTGGGAGGAAACTCGTTCCGTGTTATACGGCGTGGTTCCTTGATTTACCTAACTTTGAAATAAAGATTAATAACTGTTTTAGTTCTCACACCAGTCCCATGACTGACCTGGAGTTTATTGTTTTAACTTATACACTGGGTGCCCTTATTTTGACACGGGCAGCTAGTAGTTTTGGTTTTGCAGATTTATATTCATAGGATCCTGGTTTACAGCTGGAATGATATCCGGAAAGCTTTGTATCCGTATATCTCTTCTAGTTGTGTATTGTATTATTTCCTGCTGCTATGTATTTAAGTGTAATTTAAATCTCTGACATTTCTATGTAATATTTATTCATTTATACTCTGTATATTCTTGTAATCTGATGGAATTGTTGTAATAAACAATGAAGTGTTCTCCCGTCTACGTCCTGATGTGGCTTGTTCTCGACTCAATCCGGGCCTTCCTAGACCGGGGAAGTTCAGGTCGTCACACGTGGTATCATACTTAGTACATAAAATAACAGTTACCAGGCGATCATCTGCATTTGGCTGAATTTGGCTTTTTCTTTTTCTTTTTACACGAAATTATCCCGAAATTGCCATACAGGCCCTCTGATACCACGATGAGACGACCCCAAATCCCGTACTGACGGAGACAAGGGTAATCTTTGGAATATAACACAGAAACAGATAATAGCAGAACATAATTAAATAAATACACCAGATAATGAACAATAGAATATACTGGATAAAAGTAATCATCAGAGTTACACAGTTTACAGGATCATACTTAGTACAAATACAGTTCAACTATACATATATGTCTACAGCGGAAAATAAACATAATGTACAATAGGAGCTGAACAACATAAAAAGAGATAAATGATGGAATCCATCTTCAGCTCCAGCTATCCAGAAAGAACCGGCTAAACCTGAATATAAGGCTGCCCGTGTAGAAAAAGGGGCACTCGAGTTTGAAAGTGAAACAAACTACGAGTCAGTCATGGGACTGGTATGAGAAATCTACTCAACACAATTATAATATGGCTAATCACAGGACCACGCCACTTTCGTCGAACGGGTTTACTCCATTGGATTGCCAGTGCTTTTAAACAAATCTTTCTTTTAAACAACGCAATGCTTTTTATAAAAATGAAGCCATTATAAGACTCAGTTCCCATCACACAATGCAACGCAAACCGGAGGATAGAGTTTTACCTTATAATGGCCAAAATATGCTTGATACGAATAAAACAAAAGCATTTGATATTATTACTTGTGTTTATATGTTTCCAAACAATTTCAATCCTAACTATCAATCATAGACGGCATGGGTACCATATATCATGTCGCCATATATATATATACAATCAAAACCGCACCGTCACGTATTTGGAAATTGGATTTCCGTCATGAACCAAGGCAAAAGATAGTCCTCGCCGAATTCGAGACTGCCTAGCCCGAGTCTCAGGCAAGCGCGCAGGAAAGCCTTGGATCATCAGGGCCGGTCCACAGCTGTGGATTATTATGCCTGAACAATACGTTTCCCCGCCCTTTGGGGCGTAAACGAGCCAACGAATGACTCCATCGGTCCTGGATCGACCGATATATCCGAGGCGCCTCGCAACAGCAACAACCACATAAGTCAAACTCGTCAGGGCGTGTAAAACCACTAACGCCACTTCTAGCTAGGAAGAAACGCATGCCCTCCCTGAGGTCCCGCTCCCGTTTCTGGTTCATACCGGGGTGTGAGGCTCGCGATTTCACGTTATACACATAGCTATGCCACACAGGCGGTGCTTTGATCATCACCACAAGACTTTGCTTTTCAACAGAAGCCCTGATCATTTTTCACTTAGGCATGCCACACTAGCAATTCATGCCATGCGACTGATGTCCATCGATATACAACCTCTGAGCTCATGCGTTTTCAGAGAAGGGCGTTAAGCAAAAGAATAAATTTTCCGCCGCCAAACAGATGTATATTTAACAGAGATCAATCAACACAGAATAAAATCCAATGTCAGACACACAGTCCATTCACAAGTCCGTTCTGGGTTTGAACGAAATCGGAGGCACTAAATACCACGCAATCCAATCGATCACCACGTACGTCTGGACGATCACCACTCATTATCCATATTTCGGGATGCCTCCCAATCAGGACCTCGGTTCCCACCCAAACGAGGTGAAGATCTCCGGTCTTTGACCACCGTCTTCATCTTCGACTTTCAATCGTCGGTCAATTATTTGAAATCAAAATTAACTCGGCCTTTTCAAATAATTCACGTATATTTAGAATTTCAAATCAATTTATTTCAATGGTTAAATCATTCGACAACACCAATTTTGTTCTTCAATGTAATTTTCACACCAAGCACATTCAACCATCAAATACCACATAAATCGAGCAAATTCAGTTTATTTCCATTGCATATCGTCTATGATATTTTATAACGATTTATCGCTATTTTTATTTATTTTAAAATAACCAATTTATTCAAAACGACGCTTCGGGCCATAACGCGGCCGTGGCGCTATTTTTCTTCCGATTTGATTTACACATATCTGAAAATCTAACCGTTGGATCTTCACAAAATTTACATCATTAGAAATATCTTTTCAAAACGAATCCAACGATTCCAGTTTCAGGAAAATCCGACGGTCGGATCTCCCAGTATAATCGTTTGAAGTTTCGATTTCAAAATACGAATTGCCGCGTCGTTATTCGATTAAATATAATTATATATATATATATATATAATCGATTCTGGCGCTATTTTTCTTCAAATTTGAATTAAACATTCCAGACAATCCAACCGTTGGATTTTTACAAAGTTGGTGCCGTTGGAAAGATATTTTCAAAGCGAACCCAACGGTTGCGATTTCAGCAAAATCCGATGGTCGGATCTCCCATACTAATCATTTGAAATCATGATTTCAAAATACGAACTGCAGCGTCGTTTTTCGATATATTTCAATTCTATTTAAATATATATATCGATTCTTCGATTTAAAACCCATATGAATTTCACACTTTTGATAAAAATGATATTTTCATCTAACTGCCTTCTATTTCAACACTTCACTATTTTTAACAATTCATTTATATAATAAAAATGTGATTTTTATTGTAAAACAATTCATTTCAAAACACTGTTATTTTATATAGTTCGTATAAATAATAAAAATGTGAATTTTATTATAAAACAATTTATTTCAAAATATGAACACCATTCAACACATGAATTTCAACTCAACATCGTTTCCACACATGGAGGTTTTCTATTCAGCGAATAAATATAGTTTCAACAAATGAAAATAATTCAAACACATGAATTTTATTCAAAATTTCGGCAGCATAACGGCAGGGTACTTAAAACCGGGACCGTCCCTAGTACGGCTCCTCGCTCTATCTTAAAACCTCGCGGTTTTTGACAATGGGGAATCATGCATCTAGCTCGCACGCAGGCGGCATGTATATTTATTTCATTTCCACAAACTAATCCTATGTGGTTCCAACCAAATATTTCTCAACCACAAATGGGTATTTTTCAACCACAATCAATCAATATCAACCACAAACAATCCCAATCAACCATTCGCTATCAATCAATTTTCACACCAATCACAACCAATAAATATCGTCCATGGTTTGTGGACGAGGGGCGTATATATATATATATATATATATATATATATATATATATATATATATATATATATATAGCAATTCACTTCTATTTCAATACATATTTAATTCTTACAACGCATATATAACTTATACATCGAACGTACAACTTATACAATGCTTATACATGAGGTGTACAACGCTTATATAACTCATACATCGACTATATAATTTATACATCGTCGTTTTCCATATCGTTTATAAATTAGAAATCTCACATTGGGTTCCACTCCACCAAAAATAGCAGAAGGCTCAGAAAAATATGCGGTCTCTTCTAGAAGGTAGAAGACGTCCACACGAGTCCACTGTCTCTTGTTTCACTGAATTTCGTCAAGAAACGAAAAAGATATGATTTTTCAAAGTTTGCAACACTTTAAAACTGTTGAAATCAGTTTAAATAATATAAACCGTACCTCCTTCGTTTTGTTCGAAACTAGGTTTCCACTTTCCTCGAAATCGGCGCAGCTATATGACGATCGGCCTTCACCACCTTGAAGGGCTAGGAGAGGCGCTCCTATCGAGGTAGGCGCGGTGTCGTGCGATGGCGGGTCTGGCCTCGAATCGAGGTCGACGCGGCGCAGCTTTCGGGGGCCAGAACTCGACGACGGGTAAGAGATAGGTGGTGCGGTTGATACTGATTTGAAGGGGAGAAGGAGGGCTCCAAAAAGTTCAACAGGAGGTGGGGCTGAAGGTGGCTGTGGCGATCGGAAACGGGGAGGGAAGCTTTGGAGGCTAACCGCCGTTCAGATCGGGAGAGAGAAAGGGATTTTTCTTTTCTTTTTTTTTATAAAAATTATGATTGGTCGGGGAAGTTTTTAAAGGGATTTTCTGACACAACCACCAATCTAAACCCAATGACTGTCGTCCCTAGCATTTTACCCCCATTCCGAACACAATGGGATATGTTTCGTAGGCCCATTCGACAGTTTCAGTCAGTTTCCATTCAAATTAAAATATATAACATTCAATACTTGATTTGAACGTACATTTCAATTTGCCAGGGCCACAAACTGATTCGAAAAATTCCAAAAAAATAAATCTGGCTATGTTTTGACGATACGGTCCCAACAAAACTAGTTTCGTCGAATTCTGAAACCGTTTGCAAAAAGGCCCATTTCTGGTCGATCCAATTAAACTATAATTGACCAAAACACATTTTCCTTTGCCACGCTCACATATTAGCTTCAAAAATTATGAAATTTGAAACCTAGCAATAACTTCACATCCCGGATCCAACAAAAGTGGTTTCGTCAAATTCCGAGGTCGTATGAAAAATGGCCAATTTCACGGGCTGTATAAATTCCATAGCGACCTTTATGAAAATTCATTTGGCCATAACTTTTGCTTTCCGCTATGAAAATTAGATTTTTCAGATTCGTTAGAAAGGTATTCACTAACAGATTTAAATATTTTTGGTTTCACTCAAATCCGTTTTGTTTTGCACCCGGTACAGTCCGACAAAATTTGAATTCAATTTTTGAAACTGCAACGCCATTTCAGGCCTTGTTTATAATCAGAATTAATTATATTCGTTTTCAAACGCCGATTCAAACTCACTTTTCATCGCTATTATTTAAAATATTTAAAATCCATTATTTTAGCCAATTTAAAAATTTTAAATTGGTTCAGATTTTCTGGGTTGTTACATTCAATTCATACCGCTTATGTGTCATAATCATTGGCATGTGCCAAACATGCCAACATATGTTTTCATATTTTACACCCAAAGTTATTACCCCTGTTTGTTCGCAACGTTATAACATGTGTTAGGCTTGTCACAATTTAACCCAACTTTATAAATGTGAGGAAAAGGGGAAATCATGAACATGTAATACATAAAGGTGTGTGGCGCATGAACTTGCAATTTGGCGATTCAACTAACGGATAACATGGGTCATGTGAACTTCCATTCGAATCAAAGTATGACTAAGTAGGTGACATATGAAATGGCATAGTTTTAGGCAAATACAAACTTGTGTTTTAAACATGTTAACTTGGCATAATATCGACCACAAAACTAGCATGTTGTATAATCACAAAAAAATGTACAATTTTTTACATCTAATCATATAGCCTATTTCAACATGAACTTGCATAGTTTATGAAACCCAAACGATGTTTGACATAGAACCAATTATATTTTGCAATTAAACATGAACTTACATAGTTTATGAAACATAGATCCCATTTATACTTGATGAAACATAGGTCCAGTTATACTTGCAAATGAACTTAAGAACAATATCATAGGTTTTGGATCATGTAGGCATAAAAGGTCTATAACATGTTTACATAAATTCCAATCTTAGACATAGTCCATGCCATCGCCATATACATAAAATGACCAAATTCTAATTTTTGCCACAAACTTGCAAGTACAATCGTTCAATAGGCTTGCATCAATCAATTTTATGCCACAAACATCAATACATAAGTCATGATAGAACCATCACAATACATAGAATAATAACACAATTCTATTTTCATATACATCGAATCACATCACAGTTTTTATTCATATTCTGAACGGTTATTATACTTACAACGTGTGATGAATTCTTGTTTTCTGATTTCTGTTATTCTGATTTGGAGATGCTCACCTTTGGGTAGAAAAGTTGCGTTGAATGATTTGATTAAGCTTTGATCTTCTTTTAATTTGATTCGTCTCTTAGGCTTGTTGGCTTGTCTCTAGGGTTTCTAATTGACGGTCATTCCTAGTTCCTTTCCAACCGCATGACGGCTATTGTATTCTATTATTTGTGTGAGTTTAGGGTTAGGTTTGAGTTGTATTTATAGAATTTTAAATTGTTTTGAGCCGTCGGATGAAGATAGGAGGAATCAAGACCATACAAAGTTCAAAGAGCCACTCAAAAGGTGGCACGTAAGCCGTAGTGACTCAGCCAAGCATCAGAATTCGACCAGACCCTGACCAGGCCAGCCAGGGCCTGACCAGCAGGTCATTCTGACCTGGGCACACTTGGCAGGTGCGCCAGGTCAAAAATGTACTGGCGCAGTTCCCAAGTGTGCCAGTTCATTTCTGTTCTTGCGCACTTCCCAAGTGCGCCAGTGCATTCTGACCTGTTTTCTGGTTTTTCGCCCAACTTCGTTCGTCCATATCTTCTTCATATGATATCCGTTTTACGCAAACTTGAACTCTATCTCAAGCAGAATTTTGAGACGAACGCAATGGCGTAACCCATTTCCCTTGATTTCATCATTTATAATTAATTATACTTTAATTCGTGAAGCTTAACGTTATAGAATTCACGGGGTGTTACACATAGCGTACTAATTATAATGGTCCATGACACCTAGATCTCTCACATTAACCATATTTACTTGTAGACGCTGGATATGTCGGTCGGTTCCAGGCAGACTTCTACTACAAGTAATGATTAACCTCGTATCCATGTGTTATTAATATTAATTATGTCATTTACCCACACACGTACAAACATATAAATTCCTATGAGGATATTCAAATTCTATTCCTAATTTAATCATATTTGTTACGCACTGAATACATATTATTATTACGTTGATTACATTATATATATATATGTGTGTGTGTGTATGTATATATGCATATATAAGATGTAAATTAAGCGAACGATATTAGCATCCTTACCACGTTTCCGAAACGCCAATCACTATCCAAATTTAATGGTACAAGTCATTTCCCATATTTTCCTCAACCAAAGCATGAATGTGCATCTTAACATATGACAATAAAATGGGAAAAACAATTATAACAACATATAAACTTGCAATCTAGGTTTTGACTTGATTATTGCAACAATAAAAGATAAATATGATACCATATATCAAATATACATATATGTTTTTAATTCCTATTTTGAATAGATTCCTTTTCTTATGTTTGTTTATATGCAAGACCTTAATATTTAAATATATTTTAAATAATACTTTCAAATTCCCTATTTAGAAAAACAGAGATTTAAACCTATTACATTACAAATCTATCTCGATCTTAATCTTTGGCCCTAAAACCAAACATATAAATTTACATGAAAATAGAACAAAAAGGAATCCAAACAACATAGAAAATCATACAATAAGAATTCATGTGTTTTATTATTACAACACCCCAAAACCAAAATTACAACTAGACTGATCATTTCTACGAATAATTAAATAAATGAAGGATTTAGGGGTCTAATCATGGTTTCTCTTCGTAATATCCAAATCCTCCTAGGCATAACAATCCAAATCTATAACTATCAAATTACAGAAAATAGTAACTCAGATAGATTCCACTCACATAGCTATTTGGAAGAGTAATAACAAGATTGAATAGAACATAATTTGGATTTGGACTTCAAGAACGAAGGTGTGCGCCAATCCTTTCAAATCCATTTATATAAGAATCACCATTAAGATCTTATATATATATATATACATATATATACATATGAATCTAAATTCCAAATTAATTTTAAATCTACGTTAGAATAAGATAGGGAAGATAGAATAGATAAGACAAATAGAAGAAATCAATATTCTTTAATCTTTCTTGAATTAGAGACTGTGGAAAGGCATCATGGAGGCTCTGAGAGAAATAGTTGTAGGGTTTAGAATGTGGGGGTTTGGGGCTCTTTAATAGTTGCTATCGTGTACACAGACCATTGGATTTAATTGATTAAATCTAAGCGGTCTGTTTGATAGTATTTATAAGTAAGTCTTTATATAAAACTACCCTCATTGGGCTTCACTACAAGAGGGCGGTCGACACCCCTTATAGAAGGGCGGTCGATTCCCTTTCAAGAGTCGGGCCCAGGAGGAATTTCCTCCAAAATGTTACTTTTTGATCATTCATTAATTAATTCAGTTTATTTCTTGCTTTAATTATATTTTTCATTTCCCCTACTATGTAACAACCCGGAAAATCTGAACCAATTTAAAATTTTTATTTTGGCAATTTTAGTGAATTTTGAATATTTAAAATGAATTATTTTAAATAATAACGGCAAGAAATTTATTTTGAATAGAATTAGAATGTATATATTTGTTTGAATCAATGTTAGAATATAATTATTTATTTTTAATTATAAAAGGAATTGAAAATGTGGCGGTAGTTCGAAAATTCGATTTCAAAGTTCAAATGAACGTACAGGATTCAAAATAAATCGGATTTTAGTGAAACCAAAAACATTAAAATCTATTTGAAAATATCTTTCCAACGAATCTGAAAAATTGAAATTTCATAGCGGGAATAAAAAGATATGCCTAGCTGAAAATTCAGAATAGTCGCTATGGAAATCAGGCCCTTAAAAATAGAAATTTTGCAAATGACCTCTGTTTTCGACAAAACCACTTTTGTTGGATCCGGGATGTCGAATTATTGCTAGATTCCAAAATTCAAATTTTTTTGAATCAATATGTGAGCATGGCAAAGTAAAACGTGTTTTGACAGTTTTAGTTAATTTCGATCGACCAGAAAATGGTCATTTTTCAAATGATATCAGAATTTGATGAAATTTGTTTTGTTAGGACCATATCGTCAATATGAAGCTAGAAATAATTTTTCGGGAATTTTTAGAGTTAGTATGTGGCCCCGGTAAATTGAAATGTGCATTCAAATTCAATATACATTGATATATATATTTTAATTTGAACGAAAACTGATCGAAACAGTCAAATTGGGTTACGAAAAATATCTCATTACGTTCGGAATGGGGGTAATAGCTAGGGGCGAGAGTCGGTGGGTTCAATTTCGAGTTCGAATGAAAAGGGTACTTTATAGGATTCAAAATTAAATTAAATAATAAATAAAATATATAATATCCTTCCCTCACGTCTCTCTCCTTCAGTCAACGCTCACAATTAAAAGAAGAAAAAATGAAAACGCAGAAGCCCAAGACGTGCCGCCGCCTATCGTCACACCGCGCCCCCTGCGGTGGTGTCGCCCCTTCCACCTCCCCCCATTCTGATGAGCGCCGCCCTCCTCCTCACTCTAGCCTCCCGTTCCTCCTCTCCTCCATGGCCAAACCTTCAAGCTCCCAAATCAGTAAAGCTTCCTCCTCCCCTTTTTCTGGCCACCGCGACCCTCTCCCCCCGCAAATGACGCTGGGTCCGCACCCCCCTCGCCATTTCAGTTCACAGCAGCCCAAGAAAGATGCGATGTGTGTGGTTTTCTTCGATAGTCGCACAGCGTGAATACTGGAGGAAGAACAACAGAATAAGGTTTTTTTATAATTATTTATTTATTCCCTTAGTTTGATTAACTTTGTAAAAGCAGTAATTAAATTTTGTATTGAAGAAATAACTTTGTTTTAATAGCATTGTTTTAAATATGTGTTAGAGCTATAAAAATCTGATTTTTAAATATATGTTAGAGCTATAAAAATATGATTTTTAAATATGTGCTAAAGCTAAAAAAATCTGATTTTTAAATAGGTCATAGAACTATAAAAATCTGATTTTTAGATAGGTGTTAGAGATATAAAAATATGATTTTTAAATGTATATTAGAGCTATAAAAATTTGATTTATATGTATATAGTAGAGATGGTAAAAATACGATTTTTATATTAAAGAGATAATAAAATACGATTTTTATATTATAGAGATGGTAAAAATATGATTTTTATATTATAGAAAAAATAAAAATATGATTTTTATGTATGAAGTAATAGTATAAGAATGTGATTTTTTATAATCAACTACGTGATACAGATTGCGATGGTACAGTCGGAAAACAAATCTGAATTCAAATCGTTCAGAGATAAGGACTGGAGGAGTGGATCCCAAAGGTGAGAACTCCTCACTAAAATTTTCTGTTTAGTTATTTATTTTATAACTGCATATATAAACTACTCCCAGTCGTCCACAGACCATGGATGACTTGTGTGATTGTTTGTGTTGTGAAATTTGACTGCTGATTGTGACGTGAAATAAAATATAATTTTTAACATGTACATAAAATAAATATTTATAAACAAATCGGACGATTTGTTTATGTACACCCATTTGACTGATATTGAGTGGGATGGTAAATTTTACACATCGCCGAACTGCACAAATAAAACCTGTGTTTAATTGGTTGAAAACCCCATACGGGTGTTGGGATAAAATTCGACATACACTAGTCCCAATAATTAGCTGTGTGTCGATCGATTGATTGACAGACTGTTATAAGCGTTAAATATTTAAATTTAATGCTTGTGCAGTTGTTTGGTGCACTCTGGATGATGGTTGATGATTTATCATTGCTATTATGCACATGTGTTGAAGGGAATCCATAATTAACATTATATGGTAATTGATTGGGCCTCATTCCAAGGTGGAAAATAAAATATATATTCATGTGTTGAATAGAAGAAAATTCATGTGTTGAATAAAATATATATTCATGTGTTGAATAAAGAAAATTCATGTGTTGAATAAAATATATATTCATGTGTTGAATAAAAGAAAATTCATGTGTTGAATAAAATATATATTCATGTGTTGAATAAAAGAAAATTCATGTGTTGAAGAAAATATTCATTTGTTGAATAGAATAACGAAGTTATTGAAATATATCAAGCCGTGTTGATTAGATATGCGCCATTTTGACGTGAACGATATCTATATCGATTTTATTCATTTTTATAATGAATATTGAAAGGGAATTGATTTCAAAATATAATATTTTGAAAATACTATCATTTATATACCGATGGTATGGAATATTCAATTTTGATTTGAAATTGAATATGAAGTTGAAATCGTTTTGAAAACGAATTTTAAAACGATTTATAAAATACGTTTTAAAAGGAAATCGATGAAATATATATTTTATATATTATATATATATAATATAATGGCCTTAATAGAGTGGGCCGCGTAGCGACAATTCGCGAATTTCGACCATTGACTTCGAATGGATATTACGGGAGATCCGACAGTCGGATTCTCCTAAACCCGGAACTGTTGGGTTCGTATCGAAAAGAGCTTTCTAATGAATATTAGAGATTTGAAATCTAATGGTTGGATTTGGAATTATGTCCAAATCAAATTTGAAAAAGTCGCTACAAGTGCAGTTCGATGGCCGTTGATGGAAATCGACTGTACAGGCCTTCATAAAATTATTAAAAATAGTAATAATTTGTGTAAAATCATAAGAAATGATTTGGAAAGAATTAGGATGAAAAATTCCATATTTGAAAAGATAAAAATAGATTTTTATCGAAACGAACTAGTTTTGAACTAGAATTATAATCCATTCATTTTTGAAATAAATAAATTGGATTTGAAAGGGGTTTTAAAAGTAACCAGAATTTCCAGTAATTGAATTGGAATGGATTTGAATCGAAATTGTCTTTGGAATATTTCGATGTTGGGTTTCGTTATTAAACAGATATTATTATGGAAATTTGAAAGATATATTTATATTGTTATTTCCAATACGATATTTGTTGATCGTAGAATTTGATATTGAATATAAGCCGGTATATTTTCTATTCAGAGCCTTGTATTTAATATCAAATGGGATTTTGGTTTGTCGTGAATGGTGTCTTCATTAACACTGTTCTTAAACCCAGTTGAGAAAAAGATTAAATCTTTTTATTTAGATTTAATGAAGTATACCAATTAAATGGTATTTAATTGGAATTGAATTTGAATTGATTTTTTTGTAGTTTATCGTGAACGGTGTTTTAAATAACACTTGTTCTTTAACTTGATAATTAATGGAATGTGAATTTGGTTTATAGTGAACTGTGTTTTAACGACATTCGTTCTTTAACCCGATTTACAGTGAAATGTGATTTGGAATTTATAAATCTTTTGCTAAGATTTAAAGGAGATTTTCCAAAGTAAAGTTTTCCAATTTAATAAAATAAATTGGAATGGAATGGAATTCGATTTGGTAATAATCGAAGTGAATTTCTGTGGAGGAAGACTGCTAATATACCTGGAATTTAAAAGGTGTTGCTATTATTCCATTTATATTATTAGTCGGATATGGAAGTTTATATCGATTATATATATCGATTTGTTTTCCATGAAGATTCCATTGTAAATGGAACGTAATTTTGGGTTTATCGTGAACCGTGGTTTAAATGACATTGGTTCTTTAACCCAGTTAAAGACAGGATATGGTTTCCCAAGTTAAACAACCATTAATATTGATTTTTGGGAAGATTAAAACCAAGTGGAGTTTTAAGGAATCTTTAATTAGATTGAAAAGAGAATTTGATAATTAAAATTATCAAATTCAAGAAATGATCGAGAATGGAGTACCACCAGTTTTACTCCAGACGATAGTTAAATCTTTAATTAGATTTGAACATGAAATGGTAATTGAATTTACCAATAACACCGTGGTGTTAGATATGAAGTATTACCAGTTTTACTTCATGGGACGAATAGGTTGGGATTGGGAAATTAAAACAAATGATTACTTCGGTAAGGTTCGTTAATCCCGACTAGTTTGGATAAACCATAATTTGGTTTGAACTGATATTAAAAGGAAGATTAAAGAATAAATTTAAAGAATTTATCTTTGATAAAATTAATGGGAACCTTTCCCAAAGTGTAAGAATATTTGAATATAAGAATATTCTGAATTGGAACGAGGCGTATGTCATGTTTGTGTAACACTTGTTTATTATATACGTGAGTTATTCAGAAAGACCGGGTTTATCCCATTCTGAATAACTGATTCGACGATGTGTCGAGGATGAAGACGGTGGTCGAAGACCGGTGGTACACCCAAGAGGAGGGAATCAGTTGGTGATCGTCCGGACGTACTTGGAGATCGATGGATATGCGAGGTACAAGGTGCCACCGGTTTCGTTCAAACCCAGAACGGACTTGTAAATGGACTGTGTGTCTGACATTGGATATCATTCTATGTGATTGATGGATATCGGTTGCATCGAGCGGTTTGCCTGTGTGGCATGCTAAGATGCAAATGATAAAGGCTTCTGTTGAAAAGCAGAGTCTTGTGGTTGATGATCAAAGCACGGCCTTTGTGGCATAGCTTTGTGTAGAATTAATTCGCGAGCCTCACACCCCGGTTGTGAACCAGAAACGGGAGAGGACATCAGGGAGGGCATGCGTTTCCTTCTAGCTAGGGTGGTGTCAGTGACCTACCAGCCCTGACATTTATATTATTTTCATCTGTGTGGCTGTTGGATTGCGAGGCGCCTCGGATATATCGGTGACTATGTGGAGCCGATGGAGTCATTTGGCTCATTTACGCCCCAAAGGGCGGGGAAATGCAGTGTTCAGGCATTTTAATCCACATCGGTGGACCGACCCTGATGATCCAAAGGCTTGACAGAGTACTTTCCTGAGATTCGGGCTAGACAGTCTCGAATTCGGTAGAGGACTATCTTTTGCCTCGGTTCACAGATGAAAATCCAACTTCCGATACGTGACTTTGCGGTTTTAATTGTAGAACTAGTATGGCGACATGATATATGGTACCTATGCCGTTTATGATTGATATTTATGACTGAAATAATTTTGACAATATATACTTATAGTAATAATAAAAGATGAAATTTAGCATATCAAGCATTCTTTGGCAATTATAAGGTAAAACCTTATCCTCCTGCTTGTGTTGCATTGTGTGATGGGACCTGGGTCTTATAATAGCTTCATTGTTCTTTATTTAGCATTGCGCTGTTGTTTTATGCACTGGTATTCTTGGGAGGAAACCCGTTCCGTGTTATACAGCGTGGTCCCCAGATTTACCTAACTTTAAAATAAAGATTAACTACTGTTTTGGTTCTTACACCAGTCATATGACTGACCTGGAGTTTATTGTTTTAACCTAAACTCTGGGTGCCCCTATTTTCCACACGGGCAGCTAGTAGCTTTGGTTTTGTAGATTTATATTCACAGGAACCTGGTTTACAGCTGGAATGATATCCGGAAAGCTTTGTATCCGTATATCTCTTTCAGTTGTGTATTGTATTATTTTTCCGCTGCAGTAATGTATTTAAATCTCTGATATTTCTCTGATGTATAATATTTATTCATACTCTATATATTCTTGTATTCTGATGGAATTGTCGTAATTAACAATGAAATGTTCTTCTGTTTGCGTTCCGATTTGACGTGTTCTCAAAACAATTAGGGGTTTTGAATGGTCTTGGTCGGTTTAGCGATCGATTCAGATCGAGTGAAATTCCTTGTTGTTACATACTATGTATGAATATATACACACAAGTCTGAAATCAAAAGGAATATTCTTTTCATGCCTATCCAATTTAATATATTCTGAGCTTGTATGTGTGTGTGTGTATATATATATATATTTACTTGAAATTCAAACTTTTGTACATTGATATATACATACAACCTAATTTATTAATAACTTTTGCATCCAACCTCCATTTTTAGCAAAAAACAAATATAATCAGATCAGAATCTCGCCATGAATGCAACTACAAAACTTTAATGGCCAAATTCCCAATTGTCCAAAGTTCTATTTTCAACCTATTAATATATTAATAATTATTACTATTTATTTTGAATTAAATTAACTTTTGTCCAGATTAAGTATATTTTACGGGATGTTACATTCTCTCCCCATTAGATATTTCACCTCGAAATCTTTTGAAGGTGCGAAAAACACAACTAACTTTAAACAAACATGTTATATGACCATGTTATTTAAAACATCCATAAACATCCATAATTCATAGTGATTATGAACTGCAGACATGCTATAATGAGCTTAGTCCTAGCATGCAAGTATAATAAGTGATGCAATATACATGCAAAACATTCTAATATGCATTTGATTCTATATGAGTGCATGGTACATTTGTGTTACATCCATATCCTACCATCCGATATAGAAACTATGATGCAACCAGAAACGATAAATTGAGGGAAAATAATTATCCGACAAAAGATCTTGATCGGTAAGTCTAATCTTTGCCTCAATTTCACATGTGCTCTCCACAAGATTATCTCCCCCATACTCGGACTAGTCAAATAGATTTGTTGCGAAGTCATTTGATTCTGTACTTCAAAATCTTTGCAGTGGCACAAGGCACCCTAGACTCCAATTCGAAGCTCCTTATGTCCCCAATATCGTCAAGCTCGAGTCTGTCGGCATTATCGTGATGTAATTTACGAATACAAGAAGCATGGAAAACGTTGTGGACTCCCAACAAACGCTCGGAGAGATCCACTCGTTAAGCCATCTTCCCAATCCTATCCAAAATTCGAAAAGGCCCAATAAACCTGGCAGCCAACTTCCAATCTTCCCAAACTGAACTGTCCTCGTAAGAGGGGAAGCTTTGAAATGTACATAGTCTCCAATATCAAATTCTAACTCTTTCCTCTTCCTATCCGTGTATGACTTATGCCGGTCTTGAGTAGCCTTCATTTTCTACTGAATTAAAGCGACAATCTCCATGGTCTCATGGATAAGGTCTGGTTCAACTTAAACCTTATCAGTAGTTTTGCACCAACCTGTTGGCGATTTGCATGGTCGTTCATACAAAGCTTTGTAAGGGGCCATACCAATCATCGCGTGGTAATTGTTATTGTACGAAAACTCAACCAAAGGCAAGTGGTTCTCCCATGCACCTCCGAATTCGACTATGCAAGCTCTGAACATATCCTCCAATAATTTATTAACTCTCTCTGTTTGGTGGTCTGTTTGTAGATGACAGTTTGTCTTTAAATTTATGGTCGTTCCAATGCTTCTTGAAGATTCTTCAAAAATTCACTAGTAGATAATAGGTCTCGGTCACTAACTATAGTAGTTAGGACCCTATGTAGCATAACAATATCCTTAGCATACAATTAGGCTAACAAGGAGGCATTCCTATTCTTCTTGATGGGAATAAAATGGGTTCTCTTAGTTAACAGGTCCATTATCAACCAAATGGCTTCATTCCCCTTCTTACTCCCAGGAAACCCATCAATAAAGTCCCTAGAAATGTGTTCCCATTTTTAAGTGGGAATTTCCAAGGGTAACAAAAGTCCTTTAAGCTTTCCTTGCTCTGCCTTTACTCTTTGGCAAGTTAAGTGTTATCCCCGTTGTGAAAACGTAGTTCAGAAAATAATATGTTAATTTAAGAAGCTTCCAGAAAGTTACGCAAATTCATTAGGTTGTCAAAGCCATATGGAAGTAATGTCGTATGAATGACATGAGTCATGCCGTATAAGCAACTTACACCAAGTCGCATAAACAATTAAAATCAAGTCGTAATACCCAAGTGTGCACATCATGTCACTGAAACAGTGCATGTCATTATGACCATGCAATTCATGGCGATTTATACCGTAAGTCGCAACTTCTAACACCCCGTATTTTCTGCGAATTTAAGAACTACAAATCTGAGTGTAATTAAAATATATAATAAGAATCAGGGAAAACGGGTTGCGCCATTGCTTTCGTCTAGAAATTCTGCTTGAAAATGAGTCCGAGTTTTGAGAATCGAAGTCCGTATGACCAAGTTATGGCCCTCCAAAGTTTCAGAAATATTAAGAGTTCAAAACAGCTCGAATTCGAATTTCAAACGCAGAACAGACTGGGCGAGAAATTTCCCGCCCAGACCCAGGTCGACTGGGGAGTCGACTGGGCAGTCGACCCCCCAGACCAGGTCGACCGGGCAGTCGACCTGGGTGTGGACCTGGTCCCCGAGCCCATTTTTGGGCCAGTGTTCGTTCTGATGTTTCCAGTCCGATTTCTGTCCAGATTCATCTGCCTAAACCTATTTAAACAGCCCCAAACCTAGCCTTTTCTACACACAATTCTGTTCTGCTTCTGCTCTGGCTCTGTTCTATATAAAAATAAAAATGGCGTCGCTACTCTGCTGGAATCAAAACTAGAAGCTAATCAACATCAACCTAAGCAACTTAATTCAAACTAGAGATTAAAGCTTCTGCAACGATTCTACAACAATTAAAGTTCTTTCTTTAATCCAACCAAGGCAAGTACAGTTATTTTCCGATAAAAACGTTAATTCTGATTGTGACATGAATTGTAAATCTGAATCTGAGGTTATATCTGTTCTGTTCTGTTTAGATCTATCTTATTCTGTACCTCTTTCTTCTTTTTGTTCTATAGCCAGGCTACTACGAGCCTGTGCCAATCTCCTAAGAGATTAACGCACGAACGGTAAAACGTTTGGGACAAATAATGAATGTGGCATAATTGGACATGGCTAATCTGTGACTGAATTAAGAAAAAGGACATAGGTTGTAAACTAGATTTAGATCTATGCATATTCTGTGAATTGGAAGAAGAGGAACCATGGTATGTGACTTGAGACATTTAACATAACGCATATTTTGAATTAAGATCTGTTATAACTAGATTGTTGGGCATATTGTTTATATAACAATTCATGATTTGAAAGAGAATATGACTTAGGTGTGAAGATCTATATTAAGATTTGATAACTATCAAATGTGAATAACACCTAAGTAGGAGATTTTTGAATATATGACATGCATTGAAACCGATGGCTATATTTGGTATAATTTATATGTGAATCTTTTGTACTAGGCAAGTTGAACTAAATTCGGACATGTAAATTATGACCATAAACTGTGACATGTAAATTCAATGCAAACGTGGGGTATATGATCATGGTGTGAATTATGACAACTATTTAGGCATGCAAACTTAGGCCAAATTTATAATTAGGCAAGATATGTTTGTGAAACTTTAAGGAATGATTAAATCTGTTATATTTGCCTAATTTGCTAGTTCTGCTATATTTGCCTAATCTGCTAGTTCTGTTATATTGCCTAATTTGCTAGTTCTGTTATATTGCTTAATCTGCTAGTTCTGCTCTACTGCCTAGTCTGCTAGATCTGTTCATCTGCCAAATCTGTCATCTGCTGAGTCTGCTAAAAATGCCAAATCTGTTATATGCTAAATCTGCTAAATTATTTAATCTGCTGAATCCGTTAAGTCGCCTAATCTGCAAAAATCTGTTATCTGCTATATCTGTTAAGTTGATATATTCAGTCTGTTATTGACATAATCTGAATTAGCTATGAATAATTGACATGTATATTAGGCATGGGCATAAATGGTAAATTATTAATTAACTAGCCGCAAAGATAAACATGGCTGACTCGAGGTTAGAATGGGTTTGCGGCGTAATTCTGCCCGGAACCGCCCAGCACATCCAGTGGCCGCAAACAATATGTTCTAATGTGAGAAGTTAGTCATAACGTGCTTGAAACCTGAGGTTAGACTCAGTTTGCGGAAGAAATCTGCCCGGAACCAACCGGTCTAACCGGTAGCGGCAAACTGTCAGTCTAATGTGAGAGGTCTGGGCATTAATATTTAATTAACGAAAATCTGAGATAAATATGATGTCTAAAACGTGTTGGGTGGATAGGATTAAACCCACCAGACTGATGAATTTAATTAACCTGTTCCGTGAATCTGTTGGCCCAATTGCGAAGTTAGACAAATCTGTAAATCTGTTAAATCCGTATATCTGATTCGTTAGTCTGAAACTTGTCTGCTCTGTGAACTACTTGACCTAAACTCTGTATGTCTGAACTTGTAAACAAGTTAATCTGAAATCTGTTAGTCTGGGGGCACAAGGTTAGGAGGGGAAATACTTGTGTCATCTGTTGTTTGGGACCCATATTAGTCAGTAACCCTTTCTGGTATCAAAACTTTGACCCAACAGTAGGTAGGGTCCGGGCATGCTTACTGAACTAATTATAAGTGGTTCATTCTGATAATGGTGAAGGGTGTTGATGGTGCGTTCTAACTGGGTCATGTGCGTGCATGGATCCCAGTCTGCCTCTGAGGATGTAAGACGCCGTGACATCTGTAAATAGGTCTGTGCCAATTGGTTGTCACTTTAGGGAGTGATACACCCTACTGTGGGGCCGACACAGGGTATTTATGTATTAGGGAGCCGATCGCTTGCGGTAGGGTTTTAGGGTACACTTAGTTCTGTCTGTTTCTGTTGGTACCGTCTGTTTCTGTTGGGTGGTAACACCTGTCTGTTTCTGCGTGGTACCGTCTGTTCGGGTGGTAAAGGCCCATTTACTAGTGTACACCTAATTCTACATTCTGTTTCCGTAGGGATTAATCTGTTTTTGTTTCTGTACCTTCTATTGGGGTGGTAAAGGCCCATTATTAGCATTCTGTTTCTGTCTGTTTCTGTTGGGGTGGTAAAGGCCCATTACTAGCATTCTCTTCTGTGGAAATTATTCTGTACCTGTTTCTGTTTCAGTTTAGACATTAGGGTGACACCTAATCCTGTTATACTAGTATAAGTGCAGAGAAGTGTAAAGAAATAGCTTATATCATTCTGTTCTTCAGTTATATCCGCTACACCTGTAATGTTATCGCTCATCCAGTTTTATTTTCATGTCATGTTATTATTATCTGTTCATAACTGAAAATCACTGGACTTGCCAGACTTTATGTCTGACCTTGCTTGTTTTCGCCCCTTTCTCTTCCGTTCCCCCCCCAAGGTTATCCAAGGAGGGAATACTTTAGCTTGATCCGGATTCCTTCTGCCTGAAGTGCTTAAAGTATGGCTTGGCTTTGTATAGCTTCTGTTCTGTGGGGATTATAATTTTAAAGTTTTGTAATCTGATGATTTCCTAAACAAGACTGATATTTTTGTACTGGAATTCTGATATAGTGATTTGAAAGGATGTAACCAAACTTGCTTCGATTTCTGTTGTAATAAAGTTATAAATTTATTTTTCAAGTATTGTTTTATCTGTCTTGTAAATTTCTGTTCTGTCTACTAAAACGCTCCATCAAAGTTAAGGCATTCCCTTTGTGAGTGACCTTAACGGAGTTGGGGTGTTACACTTGGTATCAGAGCCGAAGGTTACCAGATTGGGTAAAGTTTTTGAAAACTATTTTCAAAAAGGTTTTGAAAGGAAGTATTTTCAAAAAAAAAGCTTATTTTGAAAAACATGATCCCCAGGAGCCATATATCTTTCCTTCAGTCCTTTTTGTATAGAATCTTTCCTTTTTCGTTTCAGCATGTCTGAAGCATCTAAGATACCAGAGGGTGTTCATGTACCCGGTTGGTTTCGTCAATATCTTGAGGCTAGGACCGCCGCCGCAGGTCCAGCAAATGATCCCCCTCCTCCGCCCCCTCCTCGTGCAATTGCTTTCTCAAAGATCTGTAGAGATTTTAGGGCCATGGGTGGAAAGGATTTCAAGGGAACCGAATCATTCGTAGAGGCGAGGAACTGGCTCAAAGAAACTGAGGATCTATTCATTATCTTCGAGGTGGATGATGGGCAGAAGGTACAGTTGGTGGTATGGTTGCTCAAAGACGAAGCTTCCTATTGGTGGGAAGTCACTAACGCTGAGAGGCCGGTTGAAACATGGATGGATTTCAGAACAAGGTTTGAGACAAAATTCCTCTCGCAAGCTGAACGAAGTTTACAACTGGAAAAGTTCTTATCTCTTAAGCAAGGAAGTATGATGATCAAGGAATACGTCAACCAGTTCAACCAACTGGCTAGGTTCGGATTGGATTTAGTCAACACTCAGCATAAGAAGGCTCTCCGCTTTGTTAAAGGATTTAACGAGCCACTGCACAGCCTAGCCATGACCCATGTACCCATGGGAGCGACTTACGAGAAATTGGTGGACATGGCACTACTGCACGAGGAAGATAAGGTCCAGAAAGAGACAACGAAGGAAGAACCACAGAATAAGAAAGCAGGGCCCAAAAAGGAAACACAAAAGAAGGATGAGAAGTCTGAAGATAAGAAGGGGAAAAAGTGCTTTACTTGTGGAAGCTCGACTCATTTGAACAAGGATTGCAGAAAAAGGAAGGGCACTTGCTTCAACTGTGGTGAGATGGGACACTTCACTAGGGACTGCCCGAAGAAACGAGGGCAAGGGCAGAGGGCAGAACCCACTTCTGGAGGACAGGCGAATGCTCAAGGAACTGGTAGATAGGGTAGAAATAAGAAAATTTAAGTACAAGGTTTAATTTTCTTATCTGATTGTTGAGTTAAAACTCTTTCTGATTCTGGCATTTTGATTCTGTAATCGATACTCTGCACTTTAATACTAGTATTGTTTCTGATTCCGCTGTAGACCTAAATCCATAAGGGTTATGACTCATCTATTTGTGAATGGGGTTTGAGAGATATTCATGTTAGGCGTCAAGTAGGATGCATACATTCTGGTTTTTATCATGCTTAGTTCGGTAATCTAGTCTGTACCAGTATTCTGTAAATATCTGAATATTTCTGATAAGGTTAAGATTTCCAGTTTTGACATTGCCTAAAGAGGGTAATCCTCTGGGTGTCAATCTGATGTTGGTTTCGGTCTTCGGGGCCGATACTTAGGGAAATTATTCCCTCAACCATGGTCTAAGGGGAACCAAGTTTTTGTTTTATCTGTACTCGCTTCCATCATTCGACTGTATCCTATCGATCGAATCTTCGAACTTTAGGTAGAAACTAATGGGTGTAAACATGTGTTTGAGACATGTTATGTTTGATGATTGCAAGTGGATGCAAGTGGTTGCTAGTGGTTGCTCGTGGATGCATATACACACACTAGGCACTAGATCGGCTCGAAAACACTCTCATACTGCATATGGATGTGTGAGCATTTTTCAATTTTTATGGATGCAAAATGATTGACTCAACACATGGATGTGGCATATGACTGAATGGTTGTGCACTCAAATAGAAATGATATGTATCAAATAGGAAAATTTGCATACATGTTGGACTCATGGCACTGGCATAATTCGCATTAAGGAGGTCAACTGAATCAGTAGACCGCCTGACCTTTGCATTAGATAAGAAACATATACACACATTTTTGCATATGTTCATACAACATTAGAAATTTCTAAGGACAATGGGTGCTTGTGGATGGTGGTTGAGTAGATGAGTGATTGGATGGTAGGACACATTCTTCTTAACTTGAAGATTTTGGGGACGAAATCCTTTAAGGAGGGGAGAATGTAACACCCCGTATTTTCTGTGAATTTAAGAACTACAAATCTGAGCGTAATTAAAATATAAAATAAGAATCAGGGAAAACGGGTTGCGCCATTGCGTTCGTCTCGAAATTCTACTTGAAAACGAGTCCGAGTTTGTGAGAATCGGAGTCCGTATGACCAAGTTATGGGCCTCCAAAGTTTCAGAAATATTCAGAGTTCAAAACAGCTCGAATTCGAATTCAAAATTCGAATTTCAAACGCAGAACAGACTGGGCGGGAAATTTCCCGCCCAGACCCAGGTCGACTGGGGAGTCGACTGGGCAGTCGACCCCCCAGACCAGGTCGACTGGGCAGTCGACCTGGGTGTCGACCTGGTACCCGAGCCCATTTTTGGGCCAGTGTTCGTTCTGATGTTTCCAGTCCGATTTCTGTCTAGATTCATCTGCCTAAACCTATTTAAACAGCCCCAAACCTATCCTTCTCGACACACAATTCTGTTCTGCTTCTGCTCTGCCTCTGTTCTATATAAAAATAAAAATGGCATCGCTACTCTGCTGGAATCAAAACTAGAAGCTAATCAACATCAACCTTAGCAACTCAATTCAAACTAGAGATTAAAGCTTCTGCAAGGATTCTACAAGAATTAAAGTTCTTTCTTTAATCCAACCAAGGCAAGTACAGTTATTTTCAGATATGAACGTTAATTCTGATTGTGACATGAATTGTAAATCTGAATCTGAGGTTATATCTGTTCTGTTCTGTTTAGATCTATCTTATTTTGTACCTCTTTCTTCTTTCTGTTCTATAGCCAGGCTACTACGAGCCTGCGCCAATCTCCTAAGAGATTAACGCACGAACGCTAAAATTTTTGGGACAAATAATGAATGTGGCATAATTGGACATGGCTAATCTGTGACTGAATTAAGAAAAAGGACATAGGTTGTAAACTAGATTTAGATCTATGCATATTCTGTGAATTGGAAGAAGAGGAACCATGGTATGTTAACATGTGACTTGAGACATTTGACATAACACATATTTTGAATTAAGATCTGTTATAACTAGATTGTTGGGCATATTGTTTATATAACAATTCATGATTTGAAAGAGAACATGACTTAGGTGTGAAGATCTATATTAAGATTTGATAACTATCAAATGTGAATAACACCTAAGTAGGAGATTTTTGAATATATGACATGCATTGAAATCGATGGCTATATTTGGTAGAATTTATATGTGAATCTTTTGTACTAGGAAAGTTGAACTAAATTTGGACATGTAAATTATGACCATAATCTGTGACATGTAAATTCAATTCAAACGTGGGGTATATGATCATAGTGTGAATCATGACAACTATTTAGGCATGCAAACTTAGGCCAAATTTATAATTAGGCAAGATATGTTTGTGAAACTTTAAGGAATGATTAAATCTGTTATATTTGCCTAATTTGCTAGTTCTGCTATATTTGCCTAATCTGGTAGTTCTGTTATATTGCCTAATATGCTAGTTCTGTTATATTGCTTAATCTGCTAGTTCTGCTCTACTGCCTAGTCTGCTAGATCTGTTCATCTGCCAAATCTATCATCTGCTGAGTCTGCTGAAAATGCCAAATTTGTTATATGCTAAATCTGCTAAATTACTTAATCTGCTGAATCCGTTAAGACGCCTAATCTGCGAAAATCTGTTATCTGCTATATCTGTTAAGTTGATATATTCAGTCTGTTATTGACATAATCTGAATTAGCTATGAATAATTGACATGTATATTAGGCGTGGGCATAAATGGTAAATTATTAATTAATTGGCCGCAAAGATAAACATGGCTGACTCGAGGTTAGAATGAGTTTGCGGCGTAATTCTTCCCGGAACCGCCCGGCACATCCAGTGGATGCAAACAATAGGTTCTAATGTGAGAAGTTAGTCATAACGTGCTTGAAACCCGAGGTTAGACTCAGTTTGTGGCAGAAATCTGCCCGGAACCAACCGGCCTAACCAGTAGCCGCAAACTGTCAGTCTAATGTGAGAGGTCTGGGCATTAATATTTAATTAACGAAAATCTGAGATAAATATGATGTCTAAAACGTGTTGGGCGGATAGGATTAAACCCACTTGACTGATGAATTTAATTAATCTGTTCCGTGAATCTGTTGGCCCAATTGCGAAGTTAGACAAATCTGTAAATCTGTTAAATCCGTATATCTGATCCGTTAGTCTGAAACTTGTCTGCTCTGTGAACTACTTGACCTGAACTCCGTATGTCTGAACTTGTAAACAAGTTAATCTGAAATCTATTAGTCTGGGGGCACAAGGTTAGGAGGGGAAATACTTGTGTCATCTGTTGTTTGGGACCCATATTAGTCAATAACCCTTTTTGGTATCAAAACTTTGACCCAATAGTATGTAGGGTCCGGGCACGCTTACTGAACTAATTATAAGCGGTTCATTCTGATAATGGCGAAGGGTGTTGATGGTGCTTTCCAACTGGGTCATGTGCGTGCATGGATCCCAGTCTGCCTCTGAGGATGTAAGACGCCGTGACATCTGTAAATAGGTCTGTGCCAATTGGTTGTCACTTTAGGGAGTGATACACCCTACTGTGGGGCCGACACAGGGTATTTATGTATTAGGGAGCCGATCGCTTGGGGTAGGGTTTTAGGGTACACTTAGTTCTGTCTGTTTCTGTTGGTACCGTCTGTTTCTGTTGGGTGGTAACACCAGTCTGTTTCTGCGTGGTACCGTCTGTTCGGGTGGTAAAGGCCCATTTACTAGTGTACACCTAATTCTACATTTTGTTTTCGCAGGGATTAATCTGTTTCTGTTTCTTTACCTTTTGTTGGGGTGGTAAAGGCCCATTATTAGCATTCTGTTTCTGTCTGTTTCTGTTGGGGTGGTAAAGGCCCATTACTAGCATTCTCTTCTGTGGAAATTATTCTGTACCTGTTTCTGTTTCAGTTTAGACATTTGGGTGACACCTAATCCTGTTATACTAGTATTAGTGCAGAGAAGTGTAAAGAAATAGCATATATCATTCTGTTCTTCAGTTATATCCGCTACACCTGTTATGTTATCTCTCATCCAGTTTTATTTTCATGTCATGTTATTGCTATCTATTCATAACTGAAAATCACTGGACTTGCCAGACTTTATGTCTGACCTTGCTTGTTTTCGCCCCTTTTTCTTCCGTTTCCCCCCAGGTTATCAAAGGAGGGAATACTTTAGCTTGATCCGGATTCCTTCTGCTTGAAGGTCTTAAAGTATGGCTTGGCTTTGTATAGCTTCTGTTCTGTGGGGATTATGATTTTAAAGTTTTGTACTCTGATGATTTCCTGAACAAGACTGATATTTTTGTACTTGAATTCTGATATTGTGGTTTGAAAGGATGTAACCAAACTTGCTTCGATTTCTGTTGTAATAAAGTTATAAATTTATTTTTCAAGTACTATTTTATCTGTCTTGTAAATTTCTGTTCTGTCTACTAAAACGCTCCATCAAAGTTAAGGAATTCCCTTTTGAGTGACCTTAACGGAGGTGGGGTGTTACACAACTCGCCCATCCCAGCATAGTGAAGGTTCTCGTCACGACATGGTTTTAGGCGTGACATGGATAAAGATTTGCTTCATGAGTCAAGCCATGCATCTCATGAGGAATGTATAAAGTAAATGTGCCACGTCAGCTAGCGTGAATCAGCTCACTTACGACATCAAGTCGTTAACTCCTCCAAACCATTCCGTTAAAATTCATGTCGTTTGCTGACTTAAGAAAGCAAGGCGATCAGATCATGTAACCGACCTTAACCATATCGTGGCCATGCTTCAGGTATGATCCTGTTGTATGTGGCTCATGAGTTCGTTATTTTTTTGAGTCAAGCCGCAGGTTATCATAATTATAGAGACAACTGGCACAAATCATGGGAGAACGGATAAGTTTTGGGCCAGATAATGATAAGCAGATCGTAATTGTAGTAAAATTCATGATGCAAATGTATTCAGACCATGCGACATGCTTTACAAATCAGGGTTGTTTCATGAAACAGTTGTAAAGAGAAGGAGGCCAGCTATCATCTTGTGGAATGGGAAAGCCAAATGTTTAAAGTCGGTTTCATGTATACAGCGTCAACACTTATTAATCCAAGTCGCATGTAATAAAACAAGTCGCATTATTTATATTAAAGTAAGGACACAAATTTTCAGAAGGCAATGATTCAGGTCGCATAACCCCAATCAAGCCGCAGGCCATGTATGAAACCAAGTCCTTTCTTGGTCTCTAAGGCACACACACATATTTACGATCTTGCCACTACACTCAAACACCACCTATAAATATCCCCATACATCACACTTGAAGGGGGACCGAAAATTCAAACCTGTAGGGCAACTCAAACCATTTCTCCACTATTCTAAGCTTAATTCCGAGCTCCATTAATGGCTTCTCAAGATCAATCCATCTTTCTCCAACAACAAATGGATCAAATCTTCTTCGAACTCTATTAGAAATCTCTCAAGCTCAAATCAAGCTACACTAATCTCCACTAATTCTCTCTCAAGCTTAGATCTAACAAAAATTCACCATGGAACTAATGAAGATTATCTAATTGTTAAAGAGATTGAAGATCCACACGACTACCATTACAAAACAAGAGATCTCATCGATTCTTTCATCAATTCAAGTGAAATCAAGAGCTAAAAAGAGAGAATAAAGAGGAGATCCTTATAAAAGAGAGAAATGAATATAAAAAGAGAAGTCATGTACTTTGTAATTGTTGTTGTGGTAATGAAGGCTCTTCCTAGAGTGGACATAGGTTATTCTTTAGTCGAACCACTCTAAAATTTTGTGTTTTCTACTTTTTGCTTGTTAATTTTGTGTTTTATGGCTCCTTAATCTCAAATCATACATTTTTCGTGAAGTGTTATAAGAGCACCTTTGGTGTTGACGTCATTTTTTGATTTCAACATTTGGCTCCCACCGTGGGGCCACGTTCACACTTCTCTCAAATTTAAGAGCCTTGCATTGAAGTTCTAAGCCTGTTTCTACTATAGATTCTCTAAATCTAAGATCTAAGCCAATTGACGAGCTCTCTTCAAAGTTCGAAACCTTGTCCGTGATAATGGCTAAGTCAAAGAAGACTGCAAGTAAAGTTGTTAGAGCACCCAACGATGTTGCTAATGAAGCTACTCCACTAACTAATCTTTTCAAAGTTGGCAAAAGCTCGATTGGTGGAGCCGGAGTAATTAGGGCTGAGCTAGATGCTGTTGTCGCCAATTTAAATCAACACATGGAGACTTTCACTAAAACTTTAATGTACACTAATCAGGCTCTTATCGACAAGATGAATGCTTTTCTGAATGCACAAGTGAATCCCTCTCCTACTTAAAGAGTTCAAGGCAACCTAAAGGATAACGCGAATTCATCAGCCTCCGATCATCATCATAATGGTAACATGGAAGGCTTAATGGCCGAGAAAGTGACTAAGGTGACGCCCAAGACTCAAAGCCAAAGACTAAAGGCCATTCCGACCGAAATACCCGAAGAGTTGCAAGTCCCGCCAAGGGGGCACCTCCCCACAGTGGAGGTAAAAGTCCTAGATCCTCTAATCGTGATTACTCACCAAGACTAGCATCCAGAAAAGAGATCAACATCTACCCTGCGGAATGGCACAACTCGAAGGAGTATACCGAGGATATGGTAAAGCAAATCATGAAAGATAGCATGGCCCACAATGACAGTGAGAGAGAATGGGATTTCTCCCCCAGCAAAAATCCATTCACTAAAAGAATCAGCAAAGCCGAGTTCACTCATCTTACTCTACCTCCGTACAACGGGACTTCTGATCCAAATAACTTCCTATATAGATATGAATGTCATACGAATGCAGCCAAAGCGACAGACGATGTAACACCCCACGTCCGTTATTGTCACACACTAAAGGAACGCATTAAGTTCTGTGAAATGTTATAGGTAAATAAGAACATAATAGCTCAAGATAGACATGTAAAATAGCAGTAGAATTAAAAACTTTGTGAAACATCATGGTCCTAAATACCGAGTTTACATCATAAGTAACTAATTACATTAATAATCTGTCTTGCCAAGAAATATCAGAGTACAAAAGCATAGAACCATATTACCCTTGCAAAGCCATAAGAGAGATGACAAGAAGTCAAAGCATTACATCTATATCCAAAATCCAAGCTAAGCTGAAAGAATCCAAATTAACTCTAAGCACTTCCACCCTGAGAACCTTGGGGTGGGGGGATAACGAAAGAGAGAGAAGAGGAAACGAAAAGGGTCAAACATAAAATCTGGAGAGTCCAGTTACTTTTAAATATAAATAGATAAAATTATCATGGCAGGTATATATAAAACTGGAAGAACAAGAAAACAGTAACAATAACAAGTGTGAAATGAGCAAGATAAGATGAACATGATATATTGCGCTTCTTAAATACATTTCTCTGCACCGCGCAGATAATAGTATATCAGAAGTAGAATGATCCCTACTAATACCGTTCCATTACATTTTCTTGATTATTAGGTTACTTGGGTTAATAGCACTCAAGACTTATAAACGCATCGTGTCCATTTACTTTCCCATGGATTCACCTAAAACATTATATGTAGCTATCTCTCAATATTGAGATACACCCCATGGTACCCCACTCGCATGGTCTCCACCGTAATGAACGCAGTCCCTCATCCTACGCCAGAGTGACGTACGGATCTCTATATAAAATGTTACGTTCCACATATATCTATCATTACTATGCTACGTAAGCGTATGGACTGTCATCTTCGATCGAATAAGATTCCTTATCGGAATAATGCTCTCTAGTCTACGATGCACCACCCAGAGCAGATATGCATGTATCTAGACTGTCCCATGTATGCACTGTAATTGTAGCTCGATACCTCAATCACACGTCCTCTAATGCGCACCGGATTCCGTGGTAGGGATAAACAAGAAACACGGAACTCGGTCGGGAGCTTTTCCATACCTGTACAGGCCGCCTTTAAGTGCCTTCAAATACAGATATTCCTCGGGTCTGTTTTTCATGGTGGCTATAGCCCCACCTCGGCCCCTCCCTCAACTAGTAAAGACTACAAGAGCTAAGGGACCGCCCTCATACAACCAATCTAAACATCCATGTGGCGTCTACCCTCAACCTCGTACCTCGATAGTGAAAGGTGAATTGATATCTTGGGTTTAGCTCTAGTCTTCGCATCCCGCTAGTTGTCGATGACAGATATCTGACTGTCTTACTATCCTTGTTGGTCGTGACCCTCTCTACCTCCTTGTGAGGCAACCGCCGAAATCACCCTGGTGTCACCTCGTCATTGCATTCTAACTACATAGCTACATCTGTAGTGAAGGCCCACCCAACTAATAGTTACATGCAGACCCAACCTCTGCGAATACAACCTAAGACATCTGTCACCGCACAAAGGACTACTAGGAGCACCTTACGTACTACAGGAAGCCGCGTGCTTCCCCTTCCAGTCCTTTGGAGCCGTCATAACAATCAGATGAATGTGCGCTCCCCTCATGTCTTACAACACCTCGATGATCTACCCCATTGGGTTGTTCACCCTCAAACGTACAGACAAGTCCAAGCGCCTTTCTTTAATATGTTGTTAGACCCTATGTCTAAACATTCTTTTACGCGCTTGCCTTACCTCACCCAGTTCCCATTTAACTTTGTTATTCCCGTTCATATTGAATTCTTATTCCAATTTACAATGTTTCTCTTGCTTATTAATTTGAATCATATAACTTAATCCATTTAAGTTTATTAACAAGCCCACAACATGTTATTCTCTAGATTGTGGCCCAAGGTCTGTAATCCACAATCAATTTTATATTCTTGCTTGGTTACATCATTACAATAACATGTTCTCCTTAATATGTTGTTAAGTATATCTCAATTCACATGTTTTCTAATTAACATGTCACTTACCATTTATGATTAAATATAACTTAATTATTTTACATGTTTTCCTCATTCTTTCTCATTTAATCATAAATTCAATTTACACTGTCACTGCAACTTATCGTTGTTTACTTAGCAGATTATTACGCATATCTAATTCTATCATTTCTATAAGTTATGCTTACCCTACAAGGGTGTCTTTAATTACATAACTTTATTATATTTTCCACCGGTTATGTATACCACTAGGTGTCTTTAATTACATAACCTTATTGGGTTAAGTTTATGGGCCTAAATGTAAATATTACCCGCTCATCTATTTTACCTAACCCACCCACTACCTATCAAATTTTACTTAACCCTAACCTAATTTCATAATCATACAATCCATATGGATTAAATTAGGTTAAGTAGTCCAATTCATTACCATGTCCAATTATGGTTATAATGGGATAGACCTCCCACATTAGGCCTACAATGTGTGGATGATGGATAAGCCGGTCGGTTCCAAGCTGTCTTATTCCACAGTTGGGTCTAACCTCGTGTCTTAGCCCGATTCGTATTTTCACACTTAGACCTCTCACATTAGGTTCAATGTTAGTGGCTGCTGGATCTGCCGGTCGAGTCCGGGCAGACTTCCACCACTAATGCAACCTAACCTCGTGTCATAAGTTCAATTACAATTCATAATTGTAATTACTAGACATTACATTTTTATCCAAATCTACCTATGTCATTATAGGTGATTATTTCTCATTCTTCCCCATATTTAATTAAATGCCTAATTTACTATTCAAATCATAGACTTTTACACCCCTTTTCAATTCACCTTTTAATTATGCACCATATGCTCTTTTTTCCCAAGTTATAAGTCAAGGCATACATATATATGTATATATATATGTTATGCAAAAACCCAAAGCTACATATTTTTCAATTTATTTCCCTAGTCCATATTCACCCATTTCAATACAAGTTATACCCAAACCCATATTCGCATATTTTCTAATGTATGCCTAAAATTCATATTCGCATACGTTTCAATTTATGTCCTAAATTAGTACTTACACATGTCCCAATTTATGCTCAAATTATATTTTCCAACGTATGCCTAAATTCATATTATCCAACAAGACATATGCCCCCAAACCCATATTCGTATATTTCCAAAGTTATCCCCAAATTAAGATCCATATTTTCCAATATCAACTATGCCCTAAATTATGTCTTTCCCTTTTATTCCCAATTTCACACATTCGCATTTTTTAGCGTTAGGCCTAAGCTCGAAGGTAGCCTGACTATAAATAAACAAAAAGGGAAAAGGAGAGAGAAGAGAATCGAGAACAGGAAAAATAATGAATCAATAATAAAATGATAGAAATAGGCATAAACTAAATAGGCATATTATGACAAGATTTAACATGGCGGCGGTATGAACATATAAAAGCAGATCTGATAGTTATGCAACAATAGAACTGATTAGGCACCGATTCAAGATCCAATTTTTATATACATATCAAGATTACCATTTAAATATTTAGATCTAAAAATAACATGAAGTCACAGTGAATAGATCTAAGGAAATGGATCCAAATTACTGCAAAAAACATGTTGAATAAGTTGTTGTAGCCATCGTTGAACTTGTTCTAGCAATCATTGAATTTGTATAATGTTTGCTGAATTAGATTTGAAGTAGATTAGGCCATTCAATCATCGTTGCAGCGGAGCTTCGCTGTCACCATTGTTTTTAGATGAATAAAACCTAGGTGTAGGGTCCTTTATATAGCCTAGGGTTCATGAATCTAGCTTCAAAATCATCCAGGTTCAGAAAAGAAGTTTTCAGAGCCATGGGTGGGTCGACCCCCTTCAGGTAGGTCGACCCATAGGTCGACCCCCCTTCATGGGTGTCGAACCTTAGGTCGACCCCGGGGTCGACCCCAATGAGACTGAGTCAGCCCCTAGGTCGACCCAGCAAGGCCTCGTTTCGACTTCAAAATGTCGGCCCTTCCTCAATTTTCATGCCGGATGTCTGGTTTTACTGATTTTTGAATATTTTTGAATTTTATATGTATATATATCTTTCTTATATGCATACGAACTTCAAACCTTGATAACTTCTTCATACGGTGTCTGATTTACGCAAACCAAACGTCTATCTTGACTAAAATTCTGAGATGGATGCAATGGCGCGGTCCATTTTACTTAATTATGAATATTTAATTAAGTTTTCCTTAATTCATTGTTAACAGCATATTTCACACTAATTATCCTTTAATTCATCGTCTTTAGTGCCGTTAAAATTCCGGGATGTTACGTTCTCCCCTACTCAAAGTATTTCGTCCCCGAAATCGCTAAGTTGAGTAAAACGTATCTCCTAACATCAAACAATCGTACAACCATCTAGCAATCACAGGCATCCATTGTCCTTAAGGAATTCCTAATGCTTTTATGAACATACGCAATAGCGTGTGTATATGTCCGTAAACTAGTGCGAAAGATTAGGCGGTCTACTAATTCAATTGACCTCCTTAATGCAATGTATGTTTGTGCCATGCAACCAAAATGTATGCAAATCATCGTAATCCATGTAAGTTCTATATGTGCGCCCAATCATCCATCCAAATGCAACATCAATGTAATGATAATCCATAAAAATTAAAAATGTACACACATCAATATGCAATATGTAAGTGATTGAGTCGATCTAGTGCCTATTGTGTGTGTATATGCATCCATGAGCAATCACTAGCAACCACTTGCATCCATCAAACATAACATGTCTCAAACACATGTTTACATTCATTAGTTTTCTACCTAAAGACTGAACTGATAGGAGATATTCAAACGATAGATACAAATATTAATTCAAAGCTTGGAAAAACAAGTTAAGGACATATTCACGAAAAGGAAAGGATATGAAGCGCGAATCTTGCCTTTGGCCTCCCAAGTAGCGTTCTTGCGGTCCTTTCCCCATTGCACTCTTACTAGCTTCTCTTCTCTGTTGCACAATTTCTTAACCTCCGATCCAAGTATGCAAGTCGGAACTCGTCCTATCATTGCTTCCTTCTTTACTTCCATTTCCTCTCGCAAGTTTGGCTCCAATACCTCGAACTCTATACATTTCATCGCCGCCTGGATGAATAGTCATCTTAGAATATGGGCTTCCTCTAGGACTGTCAATAGGTTTCCCATCCCGATATGATTCACCTATCAAACCTCTTCTCAAGTAGCTCCCCTACTTGCTTATCAAGATTCCTCTTTTCTTTTAGGAGTCACATATCGTAAATCATCGATAGATATATCAAGAGGTTCTAGGAGACTAAGCATGATAGACCCCTTTGAGGTCATAAGAAATCTCGAGATTCTTTCTATGGCATGTCAGAAGTCTAATGACTCTCCTCTCACTATCTAGACTGTCTCCATATACGGATAACCCATCCATCCTAGAATCAAATTGTATCTTATGAAATCAAGAACATATGAGTCGCAATCAAACTCGACGCCTAACATAGAGATTCTCAAACCTCGAAAAATCATCGATAAATGAGTTGTACCTCCACTGGGGTTTATGGCAAAAAGGGGATCCAAAACCATACTAGTATCTAGGTGCAGAGACACAACTAAAAGATCATATATAAAAGAATGCGAAGCGCCAGAAAAAGAATTCTAATAGGATGATCAGAAATAGAAATCAATCATTCGATGGAAACTTTCCTACCCCTATCCTGTCCACCAGCTATGAGAACATTAGCTTGCACCCTAGAAGTTCCTGCCCTCTGGCCTTGTCTTTGTCTCTTCGGGCACTCCTTAATGAGGTGTCTGCCTTACCGAAGTGGTAACAAACGCCTTTCCTCTTTCTACAATCTTTTTTCAGATGACCCACTGTTCCGAAGTTATAGTATTTCCTCTTTTCTTCTTTTATCTATATTCTCTTCTTAAGCCACCATTTTCTTTCTTCTTTGGGCTGTGCTCCTTAGCACCAATTCCCTTATTCTTCTTTTTACCATCCTTGTGCAACATGCTAACAAGTCTCTTGAAAGTTGCCTCCATCGCATGCAAATTCATACGAGGCTTGAGAGAAAATAAGACGCAGGTGAAACTACTGCGGCTAAAGATGGAGATTGGGCACTTCTTTGCCCTTCGACATGTACCGTAGTTTTAACTTGCCTACGGAACCATGCCGAAATAGGGATACCCTTTCGAGAGGAACCAGTTTCCCGATCAAAAAGGAAAAGAAATCAAGCAGAGAATCGAGAAGATATTTATGGCTTTGGAAAATATGCTTTTCAAAAAAAGATTTTTTATTTTAAAATACTCTGTTTTTGAGACCTTTTTGAAAACCGTTTTCAAAATACTTTACCCGATCTTATAACCGTATGCTTTGATACCAAATGTAACACCCCACATCTGTTAATGTCACTCACTAGGGGAATGCATTAAATTCCGTGAAGCATTATAGGTAAATAAGAACATAATAGCACATGATAGACACGTAAAATAGTAGCGGAATTAAAAACTTTGCTTAAATCAAAACATCGTGATCCTAAATACCGAGTTTACATCATAAGTAACTAATTACATTAATAATATGTCTTGCCAAAAAATATCAGAGTACAAAAGCATAAAACCATATTTCCCTAGCAAAACCATAAGAGAGTTAACAAGAAGTCAAAGCAGTACATCTATATCCAAAATCCAAGCTAAGCTGAAATAATTCAAATCAACTCTAAGCACTTCCACCCTGAGAATTTGGGGGGAAACGGAAGAGAGAGAATTGGAAACAAAAAGGGTCAGACATAAAGTCTGGCGAGTCTAGTTATTTTTAAATATAAATAAATAAAAGTATCATGGCAGGTATATATAAAACTGGAAGAAAAAAAACAGTAACAATAACAAGTTTGAAATGAGCAAGATAAGATGAACATGATATATTGCGCTTCTTAAATACATTTCTCTGCACCGCGCAGATACTAGTATATCAGAAGTAGAATGATACCTACTAATACCATTCCATTACCTTTTCTTGATTATTAGGTTACTTGGGTTAATATCAGTCAAGACTTATATGCGCATCGTGCCCATTTACTTTCCCATGGATTCACCTAATACAATAGATGTGGCTATCTCTCAATATTGAGATACACCCCATGGTACCCCACTCGCACGGTCTCCACCATAATGAACGCAGCCCCTCATCCTACACTGGAGTGACGTACGGATCTCTATATAAAATGTTACGTTCCACATATATCTATCATTACTATGCTACGTAAGCATATGGACTGTCACCTTCGATCGAATCAGATTCCTTACCGGAATAATGTCCTTTAGTCTACGATACACCACCCAGAGCAGATATGCATGCATATAGACTGTCCCACCTATGTACTGTAATTGTAGCTCGATGCCTCAATCGCACGTCCACTAATGTGCACCGAGTTCCGCGGCAGGGATAAACAAGAAACACGGAACTTGGTCGGGAGCTTTTCCAAACCTGTACAGGCCTCCTTTAAGTGCCTTTAAATACAGATATTCCTCGGGTCTGTTTTTCAGGGTGGCTATGGCCCCACCTCGGCCCCACCCTCAACTAGTAAAGACTATAAGAGCTAAGCGACCGCCCCTAATACAACCAATCTAAACATCCATGTGTCGTCTACCCTCAACCCCATACCTCGATAGTGAATGGTGAAATGATATCTTGGGTTTAGCTCAAGTCTTTTCGCATCCCACTGGCTGTCGATGACAGATATCCGACGGGCTTACTATCCTTGTTGGTCGTGACCCTCTCTACCTCCTCGTGAGGCAACCATCGAATCACGCTGGTGTCACCTCGTCACTGCATTCTGACTACATAGCTACATCTGCAGTGAAGGCCCACCCACCTAATAGTTACTCACAGACCCAACCTCTGCGAGTACAGCCTAAGACATCTGTCACCACACAAAGGACTACTAGGAGCACCTTACATACTTCAGGAAGCCGCGTGCTTCCCTTTCCAGTCCTTTGGAGCCATCATAACAATCAGATGAATGTTCGCTCCCTTCGTGTCTTATAACACCTCAATGATCTACCCCGTTGGGTTATTCACCCTCAAATGGACAGACTAGTCCAAGCGCCTTTCTTTAATATATTTTTAGACCCTATGTCTAAACATTCTTTTACGCGCTTGCCTTACCTCACCCAGTTCCCATTTAACTTGGTTATTCTCATTTATATTGAATTCTTATTCCAATTTACCAAGTTTCTCTTGCTTCTTAATTTCAATCATATAACTTAATCCATTTAAGTTTATTAATAAGCCCACAACATGTTATTCTCTAGATTATGGTCCAAGGTTTTTAATCCACAATCAATTTTATAATCTTTCTTGGTTACATCATTATAATAACATGTTCTCCTTGATACGTTGTTAAGTATATCTCAATTCACATGTTTCCTAATTAACATGTCACTTACCATTTATGATTAAATATAACTTATTTATTTTACAAGTTTTCCTCATTCTTTCTCATTTAATCATAAATTTAATTTACACCGTTATTACAACTTACCGTTGCTTACTTAGCAGATTATTACACATATCTAATTCTATCATTTCTATAAGTTATGCTTACCCTAAAAGGGTGTCTTTAATTACATGACTTTATTATATTTTCCACCGGTTATGTATACCACTAGGTGTCTTTAATTACATAACCTTATTGGGTTGAGTTTATGGGCCTAAATGTAAATATTACCCGCCCCCTCTATTTTACCTAACCCACCCACGACCAATCCAATTTTACTTAACCCTAACCTAATTTCATAATCATACAATCCATATGGATTAAATTAGGTTAAGTAGTCCAATTCATTACCATGTCCAATTATGGTTATAATGGGCTAGACCTCCCACATTAGGCCTACAATGTGTGGATGATGGATAAGTCGGTCGGGTCCGGGCAATCTTATTACACAGTTGGGTCTAATCTCGTGTCTTAGCCCGATTCGTATTTGCACACTTAGACCTCTCACATTAGATTCAACATTAGTGGCTGCTGGATATGCCAATCGGGTCCAGACAGACTTTCGCCACTAATGCAGCCTAACCTCATGTCATAAGTGCAATTACAATTCCTAATTGTAATTACTAGACACTCCATTTTTATCCAAATCTACCTATGTCATTATAGGTTATTATTTCTATTTTTTCCCTATATTTAATTATATGCCCAAATTATATGCCCAATTCACTATTCAAATCATAGGCTTTTACACCCCTTTTCAATTCACATTTTAATTATGCACCACATGCTCTTTTTTTCCCAAGTTATAAGTCAAGGCATATACATATGTATATATGTGTGTGTGTGTTATGCACAAACCCAAATCTACATATTTCTCAATTTATGTCCCTAGTCCATATTCACCCATTTCAATATAAGTTATACCCAAACCCATATTCGTTTATTTTCTAATGTATGCCTAAAATTCAAATTCGCATACGTTCTAGTTTATGTCCCAAATTAGTACTTACACATGTACCAATTTATGCTCAAATTATATTTTCTAATGTATGCCAAAATTCATATTATCCAACAAGACATATGCCTCCAAACCCATATTCGTATATTTCCAAATTTATGCCCAAATTTAGATCCATATTTTCCAATATCAATTATGCCCCAAATTATGTCTTTCCCCATTATTCCCAATTTCACACGATCACATTTTTCAACGTTAGGCCTAAGCTCGAAGGTAGCCTCGCTATGTAAAAATAAAAAGGGAAAGAGAGAGAAGAGAATCGAGAACATGCATAATAACGAATCAATAAAAAACTTGTAGAAATAGGCATAAATTGAATATGCATATTATGAAAAGATTTAACATGGCGGTGGTATGAACATACAAAAGCAGATCTGATAGTTATTTCATAATAAAACTGATTAGGCACCGATTCAAGATCCAATTTTTATGTAAATATCAAGATTACAATTTAAATATTTAGATCTAAAAATAACATGAACTCACAGTGAATAGATCTAAGGAAATGGATCCAAATTACTGCGAAGAACATGTTGAATAAGTTGTTGTAGCCATCGGTGAATTTGTTGTAGCAATCGTTGAATTTGTATAATGTTTGCTGAATTAGATTTGGAGTAAATAAGGCTATTCAATCTTCGTTCCAGCGGAGCTTCGCTGTCACCATTGTTTTTAGATGAATAAAACCTAGGTCTAGGGTACTTTATATAGCCTAGGGTTTATGAATCTAGCTCCAAAATCATCCAGATTCAGAAAAGAAGTTTCCAGAGCCATGGGTGGGTCGACCCCCTTCATGTGGTTTGACCCCTTGGTCGACCCCCATTATGGGTGTCAACCCCTAGGTCGACCCCAGGGTCGACCCCAATGAGCCTGAGTCGACCCTTAGGTCGACCCAACAGGGTCATGGGTCGACTTCAAAATGTCGGCCCTTCCTCGATTTGCATGCCGGATTTCTGGTTTTGCAGATTTTTGAATATTTTTAAATTTTATATGTCTATATATCTTTCCTATATGCATACGAACTTCAAACCTTAATAACTTCTTCATACGTTGTCCGATTTACGGAAACCAAACGTCTATCTTGACTAGAATTTCGAGATAGATGTAATGGCATGGTCCATTTTACTTAATTATGAATATTTAATTAATATTTCCTTAATTCATTGTTAACAGTGTATTTCACACTAATTACTAGTGTCCTTAAAATTCTGGGGTTTTGCAGACGAGATCAAATGCCTATGCTTCCCTCTCTATCTTGAAGGAGTGGCATCATTATGGCTCAAGAGGCTACCGTCTAAATCCTTTGACTGATTTGATGATGACTCTGAAATTTAAGGAGTAATCTAGGCTGCAACCTATGAAAGCTAAGGATGTGATTTCTCCAACGTCGATGAAACAGAATCTAGTAAAATCTGTAGGAGCTTTCCTCAAGAGGTTCAACACTGCTTTGTCCAAGGTAGGGAACCCCGAGCCCCGCATGATCTTAATGTCTCTAATCAGTGCTATAGATGAGAAGATTGAATTTCGTAGATGGATCGAAATGAAAGAACCAAACATGCTTGAGAAATTCTGTAAAAAAGCAGAGGAGTATATGAGAGTGGACAATAATCCTTTGCCACTTTAGATTACTGATGCTAACCAGCTTCTTGAAGCTCCCAAAAATGTTGTTACTCAATGTGAGTAGAAGAACACTCAAGGGCAGAAGCGCGCCAATGATAGGAAGGGCAGAAGCGCTCCAAGGATAGGAAGGGCAATAAAGTTTATAAGAAGTCTCGCCTTTTTAGCTCATCAGAGATGACACCTTTGAATGAAACTACTGAGAATATCAATCTTATAATAAAGAATTCTGAGAATATATGAAACCAAATCCGATAAGGGTAGGCGATAAGGCGGCAAACTCGGGAAAGTTCTGCATGTTCATGACTAGCCTGGTCACAACACTAATGATTGCCGACATTTGAAGAACCTCATAGAGGAATTGATTGGAAAAAACATGCTGCATCAGTATGTGAAAAATCCACAAGCCTCAAACTCTGCTCCAGCTCTTCAGGGGCAAAGCGCACCCGCAAATCAAACTGGCCCAAGTCATGAAACCTCAACACGAGTTGATACAAGTCCGATCACTGGCTGAACACCGTTGATTGGCACTCCAACTTCGATGGCTTGGAATAAGCAATCATCATCGCCACATCTTTACTTCATGTTTTACTTAATGTTGTATTTGAACTTCATATAACAGTCTGTAGTATTCAACAAAAACTGTATTGAACATTAGCTATGTGACTAAGAGCATATCTACCTGAATAAATTTCTTGCTTGCAAAATTTTATGTCAAATCAAAACTTGCTTAAAAGATGATTTCATATTGCAAGCTATCTATCGAGCGCTTGTTCCTTTAAAATCTGATGAAATATAGCGACCCTAGCAACACTGGTTCAAGTGCTAAATGCTGTAAGCATCAACATGCACAAATGCAGAAACAGAAAAGCATCTCCTTGAAAAGTGAATGGGAAGAGTCGCAAAGATTCAAACAACGAACAAGCGCCACAACAAACAAACGAGAAGGTTGTGACTTTCGCTGAAGGGGCACCTCCACAAGTGATGGGTTCAAATCACCATTTCCTAAGCTGAGATAGCCTGCCAAGTCCAGTGCCCAACAAAGGAACTGGCGCCTGCCCCGTGGAATGATGCAACTACCGTCCAATCCATTTGTGTAGCATCTAATTATCTCAGATGTGAAGAATGGAAAAATTCATTTGCGTAGCATCTGATTATCTTAGATGTGAAGAATAACGAAATTCATTTGCGTAACATCTGATTATCTCACATGTGAAGAATGATGAAATTCATTTGCGAAGCATCTGATTATCTCAGACGTGAAGAATGACGAAATTCATTTGCGTAGCATCTGATTATCTCAGATGTGAAGAATGACAAAATTCATTTGCGTAGCATCTGATTATCTCAGATGTAAAGAATGGCGAAATTCATTTGCGTAGCAACTGATTATCTCATATGTGAAGAATGGTGAAATTCATTTGCGTAACATCTGATTATCTCAGATATGAAGAAGGATGAAATTCATTTGCGTAACATCCGATTATCTCAAATGTGAAGAATGATGAAATTCATTTGCGTAGCATCTGATTATCTCAGATGTGAAGAATGGCGAAATTTATTTGCGTACCATCTGATTATAGTAGATGTGAAGAATGACGAAATTCATTTGCATACCATACGGTTATCTCAGATGTGAAGAATGACGAAATTCATTTGCGTAGCATCTTATTATCTCAAATGTGAAGAATGATGAAATTCATTGTGTAGAATTCGATAAACTCAGATGTGAAGAACGATGAAATTCATTTGCCTAGCATCTATCTTAAATGTAAAGAATAATGAAATTCATTTGCGTAGCATCTGATTATCTCAGATGTGAAGAATGATGAAATTCATTTGCATAGCATCTGATTATTTCAGATATAAAGAATGACAAAATTCATTTTCGTAACATCTGATTATCTAGGATGTAAAGAATTACGGAATCCATTTTGAGTAGCATCTGATTAACTCAGATGTGAAATGATGAAATTCATTTGCGTGGCATCTGATTATCGTAGATGTGAAGAATGTCGGGCCTTTAGTAAACCCACGTAGTGTTTGAATACCTCAGACGCGATAAGTGTAGGGCCAAAATTAGAAGTCCTCTCATAGTAGAGGCAAAATAAAAAATCCAAAGACCTCCCCGAGCAGGGGCACTAAACTCAAAGACTTCCCCGAGCGGGGGCACTGAATCCAAAGGCCTCCCCGAGCGTAGGCACCAAATAAAAGTTCTTCCCCAGTGGAGGCACCAGTCCTCCCCCGACGGGGGTACAATGATATATAAACTTCTCCAAGTAGAAGTATTAAACCTGCCAGAAAATTCAGAATTCCTATTGAATTGACAATTGCAGAGGTTCTATACGTGATTGGCAAGTTGAAACAACTTTAACCAACAAAGTGGAAGCCTCTAGCACGTCAACCACAATCAATGAAAACTCGCCAAGCTGATCACATCGAGCTCTTGCGACTCGTGACGACTCATGGTACTAAGGCAACACAACCACATAACAGTTGAATAACGCTCAGAAAATACCATGGGTCCATCACAGCATTGCAGCAAGAAAAAAACCAATTTACTCTCATCAAGGTAAATAATACAATTGGCTTGAACTTGCCATTAAAAATGGGGCATTTGAAAAATTCGGAAAATCGATATGTCGATAAAACTCACTGCACCAAGAAAAATCAACCTGGGAAACCCAATTAGAATCTCTTAGAGAAAAGACTTCTTCGTCTGCAAAGCTCCAACCATAAATATCTCACAAAAAACCCAACGATATTTTGCTTCAATCCTGAAAATAAGCGATGCTTAAAAGGCGACTGTGCGAATAAGGCATAGTTCAAATCTAATAAGAGTAGTAATGCTTATCAAGGAGTTGAAGCTAATATTCGTCGACAGTTTCAATATGAGATATAAAAAAGAGAGCAATATTTAAGCACTAGGGTAAGCCATCGTGAAATGGAGATTCAAAATTTTATATATCCTAGGATGATCCATGGTGTCAGAGAAAATTCAAAATTTAAAATTTAACTAAGCTACTGCAGAAGGCCTATAAAACGAACTTGAAATGGCGCGGTAGTTTGAAAATTCGATTTTAAATTTCAAATGAATTACAGAATTCAAAATAAATCGGATTTCAGTAAAACCAGAAATAATTGAAATTGTTTAATTATATCTTTCTAACGAATGTAAAAAATCCAGATTTCATAACGAGAATTGAATGTTATGTCCAGTTTAAAAATTAAAATAGTCGTTATGGAATTTAATATAATATATAACCCATAAAAATATCCATTTTGCAAATGACCTCCGTTTTTTATGAAACCACTTTTGTTGGATCCAGAATGTCAAATTATTGCTAGGTTTCAAATTTCATAATTTTTGGATTTAATATGTGAGCGTAGTAAATTTAAACGTGTTTTGACAGTTTCAGTTCGAATTGGATCGACCAGAAAATGACCATTTTTCAAATGGTCTCCAAATTCGACGAAATTAGTTTTATTAGGACCGTATTGTCAAAACATAACTACATTTATTTTTTTGGAATTTTTGGAGTCAGTATGTGGCCCCGGTAAATTAAAATGTACGTTTGAATCCAATATATATAGATTTGTATTTTAATTTTAAAGAAAACGGATCAAAATGATATAATTGGCTTATGAAACATATCCCATTGTGTTTGAAATCGGGCTATTTAGCTAGGGGCGACTGTTGTTGGGTTTGATTTGGAGTTCAAAACGAAATACAAGTTATTTTGGAAATTAAATAATATTATAAATATTATACATAAGGTTTTAAAAACCCTAGCCGATCATTATTATCAGCCACCACCACTTAGATTAAGGGTTAAAATCGCTCCCGATTTCTGACCAAACATTCTCCTAATGTAATTCAAATTAAACTAGGGTTTTAAAGTGAAAATCATAGAGGAAGGTCTGAGCTTCGAATTGACACGGGCGTGGTCAATTATCGTTGTGAAATCAATGCGAATTTGTGGCTCAAAACCGCCACTTTCAGTCGCGTTTTTAGGGGCCTGGGGTTGATCGAACGGATCGTGGTTCATGGAGGAGGAAGGTGGAGCAGCGACGCGTCGCAGCAAGGTGGTTGATCGAACTTTGGCCATCTCTGGAGAAGAAAACAAGCGGATGGAAAATTGAGTGATGGGTTCAGTATTTCGGCGACTGCTAACGAGGAAGACAGAGTAAATTAGGGTTAAGGAAAATGTAATTAATTGTTAATTAATACCTTAATTATTTTTATTTATGTAATTAAGTTGTGAATGATCATAACTCTTTCATACGGGATCGAAATCAGACGAAACATGTTGCAATGCGATCGTGCCATCAAGCTCTACACAATGGAACTGACCAGGACGGAAACGGGGAAGAATTGGATTTGAGGCGAATTTAAATACAAACAAAACAGAAATTCAGAAGAAAAAAAGAATGGCCGAGTTGAAACCGACTATGAGAACTCTGTTTCACTTAAATTATTTTGCAGTTATTAAATAATAGGTTGCAGACGGGGCTTAGTAGCTTCTGACACTATTTTTTGTACAAACCATGGTTGATTATTTGTTTGGATTGTGATTGGGATTGTCATGTATTGATATTGTTGTATATAAAAACTATTTATATAAAATGTATATAAAATTATCATGTAAAGAAAATAAAATAAATATTCATTTACAAATCGGACGGTTTGTTTATGTATACTTAATTATCTGATATTGATTGGGATGATAAATTTTACATATCGCCAAACTGCACAAATAATAATCAGTATTTATTGTTTGAAAACCACGCACGGGTATTGGGATTATATTTGACATACACTGATCCCAATAATTAGTGGTATGTCAGTCGATGGGATGACAGACTGTATAAGCATTATTAATTTATTTTAATGCTTATACAGTTGTAAAATGCACTCGGGATGTTGTATGAATTTTTAATGATTGTTTATCATTATTGTTGTATACATGCGATGCATGAAATCCATATAAATGAAATTATATGGTAATTGGTTGAGTCTGATTCCAGTTCAAAATTGATGGATATTTTAAAATAATATTTAGTAAATATTGAAATGTGAAGCCATGTTAAGTAGTTAAACGCCATTTTAACACGAATGGGATTTTCTATCAATTTTATTCATTTTATAATAAATATCGAAAAGTGATTTCAAAATATGATATTTTGAAAATATTATCATTCTAATATTATAAAGATATAGAATATTTAATTTTGATTTGAAAATTGAAATGAAGTGGAAATCGCTTTAAAATGAATTTTAAATGAATTTATTATGAAATATTCAATTTTGATTTGAAAATTGAAATGAAGTTGAAATCATTTTGAAATGAATTTAAAACGAATTTACAATGGAATATTCAGTTTTGACTTGAAAATTGAAATAAAATTGAAATGGAGTTGGAATCGTTTTAAAACGAATTTATAATGGAATATTCAATTTTGATTTGAAAATTGAAAATGAAGTTGAAATTGTTTTGAAATGAATTTATAAACAAATATATAAAATACGTTTTGAACAAAAATCAACGATATACATATTATATATTTAATTGCCTGAATAGAACGTGCCGCGCAGCGACCGTTCGCGAATTTCGACCATTAACTTCAAATTGATGTAATGGGAGATCCGACAGTCGGATTCTCCTATAACCAGAACCGTTGACTTCATATCGAAAAGTGCTTTCCAATGAATACAAGAGATTTGAAATATAACAGTTGGATTTGGAATTATGTCCAAATGAATTTCATAAAAGGTCGTTATGAATGCAGTTCGGTGGCCGATATTGGAAACCGACTATAAAGGCCTTATTAAAATTATTAAAAATATGGAAAAATTATGTAAAATCATAATAAATGATTTGAAAAGATTTTTGATGAAAAATTCCATATTTGAAAAGATAAAAATATATTTTTATCGAAATGAACTAGTTAATAACTAGAATAACAAATCCAATGTTTTTAAATAAATAAATTGGATTTGAAAATGGTTTTGAAATAACCAGAATTTTTCCACGAATAAATTGGAATGGATTTGGAATGGAAATAATCTTCGGAATATTCCGGTATTGGATTCCGCGATTATACGGATGTTGTTGAGAAATTTGGAAGAATTATATATCATTATTCCCAATACGATATATGTTGGTTTCAGAATTTGATATTGAATATAAGCCGATATAATTTCTATTCAGAGCCTTGTATTTGATATCAAATTGGTTTTTGGGTTTGTCGTGAATCGTGTCTTAAATAACGTTGTTCTTAAACCCAGTTTAGAAAAGAATAAATCTTTAAAGTAAGTTCTAACGAAGTTTTCCAATTAATTAATATTTTTGAAGGAACCAATTAATTAATATTTAATTAGAATTGAATAAAACAATTGGATTTTTGGGTTTATCGTGAACGATGTTTTAAATAACATTGGTTCTTTAACCCAATTAACAGCGAAGATATGATTTGGAATTTATAAATCTTTTAATTAAGATTAATGGAATTTTCCAGAGTAAAGTTTTCCAATTTAATATAATAAATTGGAATTGAATGGAACTCGATTTGGTAATAATTGAGATGAGCTTCTCTGAAGGAAGACCGTTACTATATATGGAATTTAAAAGGCTTTGCCGTTATTCCATTTATATTATTAGTCTGATACGGAAATTTGTATCGAATATATACTGTTCTGCTTTCCGTGAAAGTTCCAGTTTGATGGAATACGATTTTGGGTTTATCATGAACTGTGTTTTAAAGGACATTTGTTCTTTAACCTTATTAAAGACAGGAATTCATGTCTGACACTATATTTCGAGCTGTGTTCGTTGATCTCTGCTAAATATATATTTGTTTGGTGGCGGAGAATTTATTCTCTTGATTAACACCCTTCTCTAAGATGTATGAGCTTAGAGGTGGCAGAAATCAGTGGTACGGTTTAGATTGTCGATGTTGCATGTTTGGGTTTCCAAAGTTAAATAATCATTAAATAAGGATTTTTGGAGATTAAAACTAAGTGAAGTTTTAATGAATCTTTAATTAGACTGAAATGTGAATGAGATTATTCAAATTATCAAATTTGGGAAATGGTCGAGAATGGAGGACCACCAATTTTACTCTAGGCGATAGTTAAATCTTTAATTAGATTTAAACGTGAAATGGTAATTAATTTTACCATTAACACTGTGTTGTTAGATATGGAGCACTACCGGTTTTGCTCCATGGGATGATTAGGTTGGGTTTGGGAAATAAAACAAATGATTACTTTGGTAAGGTGCGCTAATCGCTACTATTTTGGAAAACCTTAATTTGGTTTAAGTTGTGAAAAGAATATTTGAATAAAAGAATATTATGGATTGGAATGAGGCGTATAATGTGTTGTTATAACAATTGATTATGAGATACGCGAGTTATTCGGAAAGACCGGGTTTAAACCATTCTGAATAATTGTTATGATGACTAACAGTCCAAGAGATTGAAGACGGTGTAAGACCGACGATCTTCACATCGAATGGATGGATTGCTACTGATGCCGATGATTGGATTAGCTACCTTGAAGGGGCTACAGTGGTAGCCGTCCGGACATATTTGTTGATTGTTCGGATATGCGAGGGCCTCTCTCCTGTATTGGACATACGGAACGAGTAATAAGGTGCCACCGGTTTCGTTCAGACCCGGAACGGACTTGCAAATGGATGGCGTGTTTGACATTGTATTATTTTATACTGTATTCGTTGATCTCTGCTAAATATATATTTGTTTGGTGGTGGAGAATTTATTCTCTTGCTTAACACCCTTCTCTGAGACGTACGAGCTTAGAGGTTATATATTGGCAGAAATCAATGGTACGGTATGGATTGATAGTGTGGAATGCTGAGATGCAGTGATCCAAACTTTTGTTGAAAAGAAAAGTTTGGTGGATGATGATCAAAGCATAGCTTTAATTAGCATTGCTTTGTGTAGCATTAATTCGCGAGCCTCACACATCAGTATGATGGTGAACTGATGATTAGATCGGTATACTTTCGATATGAGGATGGATTCGGTCGACCGAGGTAGGCTCAGTGTGGTCGCTACACACCTGATAGGGATAGGTGCACCCGCCCTTGGATTCTCAAAAGGATAAAGTAAGCGGCATTTTTTCATGCACGAGACGTAAGTCGCGGAGATACTCGATATCCTGGATATAGTGCGGATGTGCATTACGGTGTTTTCTCATGCACGGGACGTAAGCCGTTGAGTATTGCACTACACGATTGATCTTTCGGATCAGGAGCCATCATGATGGAAATCCAACGTCCAATACAAAATTTTACGGTTTTAGTTTTATACTATTAGCAGCATAGTGGTATGGGAAATTCATGTCGTTTATGATTGATACATTTATATTTGAAGTCAATTTCTTCAGTTATAGTAATAATAAAAGATGAAATTTCGCGTTTCAAGCATATTTGGCTATTATAAGGTAAAACTCTATCCTCGACTTTGTTCATTGTGTGATGGGACCTGAGTCTTATAATAGCTTCATTTTTCTTTAATTAGCATTGCGCTGTTTGTTTTATGCACTGGTATTCTTGGGGGTAAACCCGTTCCGTGTTATACGGCGTGGTCCCTTGATTTACCTAACTTTAAAATCAAGTTAATAACTGTTTTAGTTCTCACACCAGCCCCATGACTGACTAAGAGTTTATTGTTTTAACCTAAACTCTGGGTGCCCAAATTTTCTACATAGGCTGCTAGTAGTTTTGGTTTCACAAATATTTCTTTTCCTAGGATCCTGGATTACAGTTGGAGCTATATTCAGAAAGCTTCGTATCTGTGTATTTCATTCAATTGTGCTAGTTACTTGTAATAACCCGGAAATCTGGGCCAGTTTAAAAATTTTATTCTGGCAATTTTAGCGAATTTTGATTATTTAAAATGAATTATTTTAAACAATATCGACGAGGAAATTTATTTTGAATATAATTCGAACGTATATATTCATTTGAATCGACGATAGAATATAAATATTTATTTATATTTATAAAAGGAATTGAAAATGGCGGGGTAGTTCGATAATTCGATTTCAAATTTCAATTGAACATACCGGATGCAAAATAAACCGGATTTTAGTGAAACCAAAAATAATGGAATCTAAGAGAGAATATCTTTCCAACGAACCCGAAAAATTGAAATTTCATAGCGGGAGTCAAAAGATATGTCCAGTTGAAAATTCTGAATAGTCGCTATGGAATTCAGGCCCTTAAAATAGCCATTTTGCAAACGACCTCGGATTTCGACGAAACCACTTTTGTTGGATCCGTGATGTAAATTTATTGCTAGGTTTCAAATTTCATAATTTTTCAAATCAATATGTGAGCGTGGCAAAGGAAAATGCGTTTGACCAGTTTTAGTTGATTTTAATCGACTAGAAAATGGCCATTTTTCCAACGGTCTCAGAATTTGGCGAAATTAGTTTTGTTATGACCGTATCGTCAATACGAAGCTAGAAAATATTTTTCTGGAATTTTTAGAGTTAGTATGTGACCCCAGTAAATTGAAATATGCGTTCAAATTCAATATATAGAGTTATATTTTGATTTTGACGAAAACGAATTGAAACAGTCGAATTAGCTTACGATACATATCCCATTGTGTTCGGAATGGGGGTAATTAGCTAGTGGCGACAGTCGGTGGGTTCGATTCTGAGTCGAATGAAAAAGTTACTTTCTGAAATTAATTAAATAATTAAAATATAATTATATAAATCCATTCCATCTCCCTCTCTCCTATTCAGTTGGTCAACGAAGAAAAAAAAACCTAAAATCGAAATCACCCTCGCGCCGTCCCCCCGTCACCGCACGCCACCACCGCCCACCCTCAGAATGCCGCCACCACCGGCAAAACCCCATTCCTTCTTCCTCCCCTTCTCCTGCGACGTGGCCCCCCCTTCTCGACACGCGCACCACGGAAACCCCCCCCGGCCTAGCCGACGCCCTCCCCTCAGCAACCGACCCCCTCTCTCCCTCTGACCTCCGACGGAGAGGCACAACCCCCCCCTTTCGACCATAAGTTGTATTTTTTTTTATAATTTCGATTTTGCTATGAAAAACAAGGTATGCTTTATTTTCAGTTTTTAAAATGAAAGGAATGGTATTATTTTCTTTTTAGTTTTTTTTTGAAAAAGATTGGTTTTTTTTCTAAAGAAAAAAAAATAGATTTTTAATAGGATAAAGGTTAGATTATTAATACAATAAAAACTAGATTTTGAATAGGTTAAAAAATATAGTTTTTATACTAGTGGCATATTAAAAATATGATCTTTATATAATAGAAGATATAAAAATACTATTTTTATATAAGTAGTGCATTGAAAATAGGATTTCTATATAATAGAAAATATAAAAAATTCGATCTTTATTATGTAGGAGATATAAAAATATGATTTTTATAAAGTAGAAGAAGTAAAAATTCGATTTTTATATATTGAATAGCAAAATAAAAATACGATTTTTATATACTGAATAACAAAGTAAAAATTCGATTTTTATATATTGAATAGCGAAGTAAAAATTCGATTTTTATATATTGAACAGCGAAGTAAAAATTCGATTTTTATATATTGAACAGCGAAGTAAAAATTCGATTTTTATATATTGAATAGCGAAGTAAAAATTCGATTTTTATATATTGAATAGCGAAGTAAAAATTTGATTTTTATATATTGAATAGCGAAGTAAAAATTCGATTTTTATATATTGAATAGCGAAGTAAAAATTCGATTTTTATATATTGAATAGCTAAGTAAAAATTCGATTTTTATATATCGAATAGCAAAGTAAAAATGTGATTTTTATATATGTAGAAAATACGGGCAGTGAAAATTGACAAGAGACAAGAACGGCGAAGATTTCTACATAAGAAGAGTCGTGGCATTGGATTAGAAATTCTGTGAGAACTCCTCACCTTTTAATTTATTTCTAGTTAAAATATATACTAGGATGCAGACGGTGTTTAGTAGCACCCGACACCCGTCGTCCACAGACCATGGACGGCTTGTATGCTTGTTTGTTTGATTTTGATGTGTAGTTGACTATGTGATGTGATGTGAAATGAAATAAAATATTTATATAGTTGAAATAAAATATTTTATGGTGGAAAATATTTTATAGTTAAAAATAGAATTTTTAACGTGTATATGAAATGAAATACATATTTATAAACAAATCGGAGATTTATTTATATACACTGATTTGATTGATATTGATTGGGACGGTAAATTTTACACATCGCCCAACTGCACAAATAAAATCTGTGTTTGATTGTTTGAAAACCCCACACGGGTATTGGGATGATATATGACATACACTAGTCCCAATAATTAGCTATATGTCGATCGTTTGATTGACAGGCCGTTATAAGCGTTGAATATTTATATTTATATTTGATGCTTATACAGTGTAGAATGCACTTTGGATGATGGTTGATTATTCATCGTTGTTATTGTATACATGTGTTGTAGAAAATCCATATAATTAACATTATATGGTAATTGATTGGGCCTCATTCCAGTTTTGAAAAAGAAATATTTGAATAGAAACGTTTGGAAAAGAAATATTTGAATAGAAATATTTGTAAAAGAAATATTTGAATAGAAATATTTGAAAATAAAAATATTTGAAATAGAATATTTGAAAACAGAAATATATGAAGCCGTGTTGATAGATTGACGCCATTTTAACGTGAACGATATTTATATCGATTTTATTCATTTTATAATGAATATCGAAAGTAATTTCAAAATCTGATATTTTGAAAAGAATTGAAATTCAAACTGAAACTGAATAGAAATGAATTCGAATTGAAATTGAGTAGAAATGAATTCGAATTGAAATTGAATAGGAATGAATTCGAATTGAAATCGAATAGAAATGAATTCGAATTGAAATTGAATTGAATTGAAAACGAACTGAAATTGAATTAGAAGTCAAATTGAATTGAAATCAATTTGAAACAAATTTAAAACGAATTTATATTGGAATATTCAGTTTTGATTAGAAATTGAATATGAAGTTGAAACCGTTTTGAAAATGAATTTAAAACGATTTATAAAGCACGTTTTAATAGGAAATCGACGAAGTATATATTATATATATATATATATATATTATATATATATAATATAACGGCCTGAATCGAACGCGCCGCGCCGCGGTAGTTCGCGAATTTCGACCATTGACTTCGAATGGATATTGCGGGATATCCGACCATCGGATTCTCCTAAAACCAGAGCCGTTGGGTTCGTATCGTAAAGAGCTTTCTAACGAATATTAGAAATTAGAAATATAACGGTTGGATTTGGAATTATGTCCAAATCAAATTTGGAAAAGGTCGCTGTAAGTGTAATTCGATGGCCGTTGATGGAAATCGAATGTACGGGCCTTGATAAAATTATTAAAAATAGTAATAATTTGTGTAAAATCATAAGAAATGATTTGTGAAGAATTGGGATGAAAAACTCCATATTTGAAAAGATAAAAATAGATTTTTATCGAAATGAACTAGTTTTGAACTTGAATAGTAATTTATTTATTTTTAAAAAGTTTGAAATGGTTTTGAAATATAACCAGAATTTCCAATAATTGAATTGGAATGGATTTGAATCGAAATTGTCTTTGGAATATTTCGATGTTGGATTTCGTGATTATACAGATGTTGTTATGGAAATTTGAAAGATATATATATATATCGTTATTTCCAATACGATATTTGTTGGTCGTAGAATTTGATGTTGAATATAAGCCGATATATTTTCTATTCAGAGCCTTGTATTTAATATCAAATGAGATTTGGGTTTGTCGTGAATGGTGTCTTCATTAACACTGTTCTTAAGCCTAGTTGAGAAAAGATTAAATCTTTTATTTAGATTTAATGAAGTGTACCAATTAAATAATATTTAATTGGAATTGAATTGATATTGATTTTTGGGTTTATCATGAACAGTGTTTTAAGTAACACTTGTTCTTTAACCCGATAATTGATGGAAAGTGATTTTGGGTTTATCGTGAACCGTGTTTTAAATGACACTGATTCTATAACCCGGTTAACGATTAAAACTAAGTGGAGTTTTAATGAATCTTTAATTAGATTGAAACGATCGAGAATGGAGTATCACCAGTTTTACTCCAGGCGATAGTTAAATCTTTAATTAGATTTGAACGTGAAATGGTAATTGAATTTACCGATAACACCGTGGTGTTAGATATGAAGTATTACCAGTTTTACTTCATGGGATGAATACGTGGGGATTGGGAAATAAAAAATAAATGATTACTTCGGTGTGGTTCGCTAATCCCGACCAGTTTGAATTTATATTCAAAGAAGACTAAAGAATAAATTTAAAGAATTTATCTTTAATAAAATTAATGGGAACCTTTCCCAAAATATAAGAATATTTGAATAAAAGAATATTCTGAATTGGAAAGAGGCGTATGTTGTGTTTGTGTAACAAGTGTTTATTATATATATACGCGAGTTGTTCAGAAAGACCGGGTTTATCCCATTCTGAATAACTGATTCGACGTGGTGTCGAAGATGAAGACGGTGGTTGAAGACTGGAGGTCTTCACGTCGTTTGAATAATTACTGATGGTCTTGATTGGGCTGTACACCCAAGAAGATGGAAACAGTTGGTGATCGTCCAGACGTACTTGGAGATCGATGGATATGCGAGGAAAGTGCCTCCGGTTTCGTTCAGACCCAGAATGATGTTGTAAATGGACTGTGTGTCTGACATTGGATTTTAGTCTGTGTGATTGATTTCTATTAAATATATATCTGTTTGGCGACGGAGAATTTATTCTCTTGCTTAACGCCCTTCTCTGAGACGTACGAGCTCAGGGGTTATATACTGATGGATATCAAACGCATAGAGTGAATTGCCTGTGTGGCATGGCTAAGTGGCAAATGATCAAGGCTTCTATTGAAAAGCAAAGTCTTGTGGTTGATGATCAAAGCACGGCCTGTGTGGCACAACTTTGTGTAACGTGAATTCGTGAGCCTCACACCCCGGTTGTGAACCAGAAATGGGAGAGGACGTCAGGGAGGGCATGTATTTCCTTCTAGCTAGGGTGGTGTCAGTGACCTACCAGCCTGACATTTATATACTTTTCACCTGTGTGGTTGTTGCTGTTGCGAGACGCCTCGGTTAGATCGGACGATCCAGGTCCGATGGAGCTATTCGTTGGCTTTTTTACGCCCCAAAGGGCGGGGGAACACAGTGTTCAGACATTTTAATCCACATCGGTGGACCGGCCCTGAGGATCCAAGGGTCACTCGAGCTCTGATCCTGAGACTCTGGCTAGACAGTCTCGAATCGGTGAGGACTATCTTTTGCCTCGGTTCATAGATGGAAATACAATTTCCAAATACGTGACTTTGCGGTTTTATTTGTAAACCTATATATGGAGACATAGTGGCATGGGACGCTCATGTCGCCTATGGTTGATACTTATGATTTGTAGATGTTTTATACACTATGCACTTATAATAGTGTCAAATAATCTGTTTTAAACGTATCAAGCATTCTTTGGCCATTATAAGGTAAAAACCCTATCCTCCGGCTTGCGTTGCATTATGTGATGGGACCTGGGTCTTATAATAGCTTCATTGTTCTTTATTTAGCATTGCACTGTTGTTTTATGCACTGGTATTCTTGGGAGGAAACCCGTTCCGTGTTATACGGCGTGGTCCCTTGATTTACCTAACTTTAAAAATAAAGATTAATAACTGTTTTAGTTCTCACACCAGTCCCATGACTGACCTGGAGTTTATTGTTTTAACCTAAACTCTGGGTGTCCTTATTTTGACATGGGCATCTAGTAGTTTTGGTTTTGCAGATTTATATTCACAGGATCCTAGTTTACGGTTGGAACGATACTCGGAAAGCTTTGTATCCGTGTATTACTTCTAGTTGTGTATTGTATTATTTTCCACTGCTATGTATTTAAATGTAATTTAAATCTCTGATATTTCTGTGTAATATTCATTTATACTCTGTATATTCTTGTATCTGATGAAATTGTTGTAATTAACAATGAAATGTTCTCCCGTCTGCGTTCTATTTTGTGGTTTGTACTCGAACTATCCGCGCTTTCCTCACCGGGGAAGTTACGGGTTTTCACAGTTGGTATCAGAGCTTTGGTTTACAAAGCTCAGAGAACAAGGCACATTAGAACCATACGAAAGAATTCATCAAATATTGGATTAGCAATATCCAATTAGAATGACTCGTTAGAGATGGGATCAGTAGTATCCTAGAACGAGTGTGAAGAGTATATTTTTAAAATGAAAACGAATTTTGTTTTGAAAATTTAAATCAACTATTCGTATTTGATTATTTATTTATATGAATTTGGACAATCCAATATATAAAGATTTTGCATATGCGTCTTGCAAACGTGTATTCGAAATTTTAATATACTGGATAGTTATAGAATCATATTCTAGTTGCCCGAGGATAATTCTGGTGATGGGGCACCGTCGCCAGTATTTATTTTCGAGTAACGAAAGTGAGATTTCTATATTTCCATTAGACTGGTGTGAGAACCGAAACTAGATAGGGCTTATTGTTGTGATTTGGCATCAAAAATGAGATTTTTTGACTATGTATCAAAGTTATGAATTTGAAAAGCTAATCAACTAATTGATTGATTGTTGTGTTGTTGATTATTGGTTGATTAATTAAAATTTGTACCATATAGCCCAATTGAGCCAAATAGTGAATTATATTGAAAATTGGTCGCATTTTCTTACAAATACATGTACTTACATTGAACAGGTCATAGCAAAGAGGCTAGAGCAGAAGAATAAAATTGTTTGCCCGATAAATAGGTACATGTTTACCATAATTTACTGTTTTGTTTGGGTGATGATGATTTTATGAGCTGATTGGCTAGCCGCTTGGTTTTTCTTTTTCTTTTTGAGATCAGAAGGCCTATATGGAAATTTCGGGATTTTCCCATGCTCCCGGTGCAGGGGAGGTTATGGAGAAATTTTTCGAAAATTTAGGGTGTTAGCCAAATTTTTGAAAAATTTGAAAATTTCTTAGAAACTGAAAAGTTGAAGAACTTAAGCCGTAATGAAAATAGAGGAAGTTGAGTTGAATTGTGACAACTTTCGGCTTCGTTCCTTTTCGGGGACGAAAAGTTTTAAGTGGGGGAGATTGTAATAACCCGGAAATCTGGGCCAGTTTAAAAATTTTATTTTGGCAATTTTAGCGAATTTTGACAATTTGAAATTAATTATTTTAAATAATATCAACGAGGAAATTTATTTTGAATATAATTCGAACGTATATATTCATTTGAATCGATGATAGAATATAAATATTTATTTATATTTATAAAAGGAATTGAAAATGGCGTGGTAGTTCGGTAATTCGATTTCAAATTTCAATTGAACATACCAGGTGCAAAATAAACCGGATTTTAGTGAAACCAAAAATAATGGAATCAAATAGAGAATATCTTTCCAACGAACCCGAAAAATTGAAATTTCATAGCGGGAATCAATAGATATGTCCAGTTGAAAATTCTGAATAGTCGCTATGGAATTCAGGCCCTTAAAAATAGCCATTTTGCAAATGACCTCGGATTTCGACGAAACCACTTTTGTTGGATCAGTGATGTAAAGTTATTGCTAGGTTTAAAATTTCATAATTTTTCGAATCAATATGTGAGCGTGGCAAAGGAAAACGCGTTTGACCAATTTTAGTTGATTTTAATCGACTGGAAAATGGCCATTTTTCCAACAATCTCAGAATTTGGCGAAATTAGTTTTGTTAGGACCGTATCGTCAATACGAAGCTAGAAAATATTTTTCTGGAATTTTTAGAGTTAGTATGTGACCCCAGTAAATTGAAATATGCGTTCAAATTCAATATATAGAGTTATATTTTGATTTTGACGAAAACGAATTGAAACAGTTGAATCAACTTACGATACATATCCCATTGTGTTCGGAATGGGGGTAATTAGCTAGGGGTGATAGTCGGTGGGTTCGATTCTGAGTCCGAATGAAAAAGATACTTTTTGAAATTAATTAAATAATTAAAATATAATTATATAAATCCATTCCATCTCCCTCTCTCCTATTCAGTTGGTCAACGAAGAAAAAAAAACCTAAAATCAAAATCACCCTCGCGCCGTCCCCCCTGTCACCGCACGCCACCACCGCCCACCCTCAAAACGCCGCCACCACCGGCAAAAAACCCCCCCTCCTCCGCAGTCCCTCCTTCTTCCTCCCCTTCTCCTGCGACGTGCCCCCCTTCTCGACACGCGCACCACGGACCCCCCCCCCCCCCCCCCCCCCCGCCTAGCCGACGCCCTCCCCTCAGCAACCGACCCCCTCTCTCCCTCTGACCTCCGACGGAGAGGCACATCCCCCCCCTTTCGACCATAACCTGTAAGTTGTATTTTATTTTTTATTTTTTATTTTATTTTATAATTTCGATTTTGCTATGAAAAAAAAGGTATGCTTTATTTTCAGTTTTTAAAATGAAAGGAATGGTATTATTTTCTTTTCAGTTTTTTTTGGAAAAAGATTGGTTTTTTTTTCTAAAGAAAAAAAATAGATTTTTAATAGGATAAAAGTTAGATTATTAATACGATAAAAACTAGATTTTGAATAGGTTAAAAAATATAGTTTTTATACTAGTGGCATATTAAAAATATGATCTTTATATAATAGAAGATATAAAAATACTATTTTTATATAAGTAGTGTATTGAAAATAGGATTTCTGTATAATAGAAAATATAAAAAATTCGATCTTTATTATGTAGAAGTTATAAAAATATGATTTTTATAAAGTAGAAGAAGTAAAAATTCGATTTTTATATATTGAATAGCAAAGTAAAAATTCGATTTTTATATATTGAATAGCAAAGTAAAAAATTCGATTTTTATATATTGAATAGCGAAGTAAAAATTCGATTTTTATATATTGAATAGCGAAGTAAAAATTCGATTTTTATATATTGAATAGCGAAGTAAAAATTCGATTTTTATATATTGAATAGCGAAGTAAAAATTCAATTTTTATATATTGAATAGCGAAGTAAAAATTCGATTTTTATATATTGAATAGCGAAGTAAAAGTTCGATTTTTATATATTGAATAGCGAAGTAAAAATTCGATTTTTATATACTGAATAGCGAAGTAAAAATTCGATTTTTATATATTGAATAGCTAAGTAAAAATTCGATTTTTATATATCGAATAGCAAAGTAAAAATGTGATTTTGATATATGTAGAGAATACGGGCAGTGAAAATTGACAAGAGGCAAGAACGGCGAAGATTTCTACATAAGAAGAGTCGGGGCATTGGATTAGCAATTCTGTGAGAACTCCTCGCCTTTTAATTTATTTCTAGTTAAAATATATACTAGGATGCAGACGGTGTTTAGTAGCACTCGACACCCGTCGTCCACAGACCATGGACGGCTTGTATGCTTGTTTATTTGATTTTGATGTGTAGTTGACTGTGTGATGTGATGTGAAATGAAATAAAATATTTATATAGTTGAAATAAAATATTTTATAGTGGAAAATATTTTATAGTTAAAAATAGAATTTTTAACGTGTATATGAAATGAAATAAATATTTATAAACAAATCGGAGATTTGTTTATATACACTGATTTTATTGATATTGATTGGGATGATAAATTTTACACATCGCCCAATTGCACAAATAAAATCTATGTTTGATTGTTTGAAAACCCCACACGGGTATTTGGATGATATATGACATACACTAGTCCCAATAATTAGTTGTATGTCGATCATTTGATTGATAGGCTGTTATAAGCATTGAATATTTATATTTATATTTGATGCTTATACAGTGTAGAATGCACTTTGGATGATGGTTGATTATTCATCGTTGTTATTGTATACATGTGTTGTGAAAAATCCATATAATTAACATTATATGGTAATTGATTGGGCCTCACTCCAGTTTTTAAAAAGAAATATTTGAATAGAAACGTATGGAAAAGAATTATTTGAATAGAAATATTTGTAAAAGAAATATTTGAATAGAAATATTTGAAAATAAAAATATTTGAAATAGAATATTTGAAAATAGAAATATATGAAGCCGTGTTGATAGATTGACGCCATTTTGACGTGAACGATATTTATATCGATTTTATTCATTTTATAATGAATATCGAAAGTAATTTCAAAATCTGATATTTTGACAAGAATTGAAATTCAAACTGAAACTGAATAGAAATGAATCCGAATTGAAATTGAGTAGAAATGAATTCGAATTGAAATTGAATAGGAATGAATTCGAATTGAAATCGAATAGAAATGAATTCGAATTGAAATTGAATTTAATTGAAAATGAACTGAAATTGAATTAGAAGTCAAATTGAATTGAAATCAATTTGAAACAAATTTAAAACGAATTTATACTGGAATATTCAACTTTGATTAGAAATTGAATATGAAGTTGAAACCGTTTTGAAAATGAATTTAAAACGATTTATAAAGCACGTTTTAAAAGGAAATCGACGAAGTATATATTATATATATAATATAACAGCCTGAATCGAAAGCGCCGCGCCGCGGCAGTTCGCAAAGTTCGACCATTGACTTCAAATGGATATTGCGGGAGATCCGACCGTCGGATTCTTCTAAAACCAGAACCGTTGGGTTCGTACCGAAAAGAGCTTTCTAACGAATATTACAAATTAGAAATCTAACGGTTTGATTTGGAATTATGTCCAAATCAAATTTGGAAAAGGTCGCTGTAAGTGCAATTCGATGGCCGTTGATGGAAATCGACTGTACGGGCCTTGATAAAATTATTAAAAATAGTAATAATTTGTGTAGAATCATAAGAAATGATTTGTGAAGAATTGGGATGAAAAACTCCATATTTGAAAAGATAAAAATAGATTTTTATCGAAATGAACTAGTTTTGAACAAGAATAGTAATTTATTTATTTTTAAAATAAATAAAGTGAGTTTGAAATGGTTTTGAAATATAACCAGAATTTCCAATAATTGAATTGGAATGGATTTGAATCGAAATTGTCTTTGGAATATTTCGATTTTGGATTTCGTGATTATACAGATGTTGTTATGGAAATTTGAAAGATATATATATATCGTTATTTCCAATACGATATTTGTTGGTCGTAGAATTTGATGTTGAGTATAAGCCGATATATTTTCTATTCAGAGCCTTGTATTTAATATCAAATGAGATTTGGGTTTGTCGTGAATGGTGTCTTCATTAACACTGGTCTTAAGCCCAGTTGAGAAAAGATTAAATCTTTTATTTAGATTTAATGAAGTTTACCAATTAAATAATATTTAATTGGAATTGAATTGGTATTGATTTTTGGGTTTATCGTGAACAGTGTTTTAAATAACACTTGTTCTTTAACCCGATAATTGATGGAAAGTGATTTTGAGTTTATCGTGAACCGTGTTTTAAATGACACTAATTCTTTAACCCAGTTAACGATTAAAACTATGTGGAGTTTTAATGAATCTTTAATTAGATTGAAACGATCGAGAATGGAGTATCACCAATTTTACTCCAGGCGATAGTTAAATCTTTAATTAGATTTGAACGTGAAATGGTAACTGAATTTTCCGATAACACTGTGGTGTTAGATATGAAGTATTACCAGTTTTCCTTCATGGGATGAATACGTGGGGATTGGGAAATAAAAAATAAATGATTACTTCGGTGTGGTTCGCTAATCCCGGCCAGTTTGAATTTATATTCAAAGAAAATTAAAGAATAAATTTAAAGAATTTATCTTTAATAAAATTAATGGGAACCTTTGCCAAAATATAAGAATATTTGAATAAAAGAATATTCTGAATTGGAAAGAGGCGTATGTTGTGTTCGTGTAACACATGTTTATTATATATATACACGAGTTGTTCAGAAAGACCGGGTTTATCCCATTCTGAATAACTGATTCGACGTGGTGTCGAAGATGAAGACGGTGGTTGAAGACCGGAGGTCTTCACGTCGTTTGAATAATTACTGATGGTCTTGATTGGGCTGTACACCCAAGAAGATGGAAACAGTTGGTGATCGTCCAGACGTACTTAGAGATCGATGGATATGCGAGGAAAGTGCCTCCGGTTTCATTCAGACCCAGAACGAACTTGTAAATGGACTGTGTGTCTAACATTGGATTTTAGTCTGTGTGATTGATTTCTATTAAATATATATCTGTTTGGCTGCGGAGAATTTATTCTCTTGCTTAACGCCCTTCTCTGAGACGTACGAGCTCAGGGGTTATATACTGATGGATATCAAACGCATAGAGTGAATTGCCTGTGTGGCATGCCTATGTGGCAAATGATCAAGGCTTCTGTTGAAAAGCAAAGTCTTGTGGTTGATGATCAAAGCACGGCCTGTGTGGCACAGCTTTGTGTAACGTGAATTCGCGAGCCTCACACACCGGTTGTGAACCAGAAATGGGAGAGGACGTCAGGGAGGGCATGCGTTTCCTTCTAGCTAGGGTGGTGTCAGTGACCTAACAGCCCTAACATTTATATACTTTTCACCTGTGTGGTTGTTGCTGTTGCGAGGCGCCTCAGTTAGATCGGACGATCCGGGTCCGATAGAGCCATTTGTTGGCTCATTTAAGCCCCAAAGGGCGGGGGAACGCAGTGTTCAGGCATTTTAATCCCCATCGATGGACCGGACCTGAGGATCCAAGGGTCACTCGTGCTCTGATCCTGAGACTCGGGCTAGACAGTCTCAAATCGGTGAGGACTATATTTTGCCTCGGTTCATAGATGGAAATCCAATTTCCAAATACGTGACTTTGCGGTTTTATTTGTAAACCTATATATGGCGACATAATGGCATGGGACGCTCATGTCGCCTATGATTGATACTTATGATTTGAAGATGTTTTATACACTATGCACTTATAATAGTATCAAATAATCTGTTTTAAACGTATCAAGCATTCTTTGGCTATTATAAGGTAAAAACCCTATCCTCCGGCTTGCGTTGCATTGTGTGATGGGACCTGGGTCTTATAATATCCTCATTGTTCTTTATTTAGCATTGCGCTGTTGTTTTATGCACTGGTATTCTTGGGAGGAAACCCGTTCCATGTTATACGGCGAGGTCCCTTGATTTACCTAACTTTAAAAATAAAGATTAATAACTGTTTTAGTTCTCACACCAGTCCCATGACTGACCTGGAGTTTATTGTTTTAACCTAAACTCTGGGTGCCCTTATTTTGACACGGGCAGCTAGTAGTTTTGGTTTTGCAGATTTATATTCACAGGATCCTGGTTTACAGCTGGAACGATACTTGGAAAGCTTTGTATCCGTGTATTACTTCTAGTTGTGTATTGTATTATTTTCCGCTGCTATGTATTTAAATGTAATTTAAATCTCTGATATTTCTGTGTAATATTCATTTATACTTTGTATATTCTTGTATCTGATGGAATTGTTGTAATTAACAATGAAATGTTCTCCCATCTGCGTTCTATTTTGTGGTTTGTTCTCCAACTATCCGCGCTTTCCTCACCGGGGAAGTTACGGGTTTTCACAGTTGGTATCAGATCTTTGGTTTACAAAGCTCAGAGAACAAGGCACATTAGAACCATACGAAAGAATTCATCAGATATTGGATTAGCAATATCCAATTAGAATGACTCGTTAGAGATGGGATTAGTAGTATCCTAGAACGAGTGTGAAGAGTATATTTTTAAAATGAAAACGAATTTTGTTTTGAAAAATTAAATCAACTATTCATATTTGATTATTTATTTATATGAATTTGGACAATCCAATATATAAAGATTTTGCATATGCGTCTTGCAAACGTGTATTCGAAGTTTTAATATACTGGATAGTTATAGAATCATACTCTAGTTGCCCGGGGATAATTCTAGTGACGGGGCACCGTCGCCAGTATTTATTTTCGAGTAACGAAAGTGAGATTTCTATATTTCCATTAGACTGGTGTGAGAACCGAAACTAGATAGGGCTTATTGTTTGTATTTGGCATCAAAAATGAGATTTTTTAACTATGTATCAAAGTTATGAATTTGAAAAGCTAATCAACTAATTGATTGATGGTTGTGTTTTTTATTATTGGTTGATTAATTAAATTTTGTACCATATAGCCCAATTGAGCAAAATAGTGAATTATATTGAAAAATGGTCGCATTTTCTTGCATATACATGTACTTACATTGAACAGGTCATAGCAAAGAGGCTAGAGCAGAAGAATAAAATTGTTTGCCCGACAAATAGGTACATGTCTACCATAATTTACTGTTTTGTTTGGGTGATGATGATTTTATGAGCCGATTGGCTAGCCGCTTGGCTTTTTCTTTTTCTTTTTGAGATCAGAAGGCCTGTATGGCAATTTCGGGATTTTCCCGTGCTCCCGGTGCAGGGGAGGTTATGGCGAAATTTTTCGAAAATTTAGGGTGTTAGCCAAATTTTTGAAAAATTTGAAAATTTCATAGAAACTGAAAAGTTGAAGAACTTGAGCCGTAATGAAAATAGAGGAAGTTGAGTTGATTTGTGAAACAACTTTCGGCTTCGTTCCTTTTCGGGGACGAAAAGTTTTAAGTGGGGGAGATTGTAATAACCCGGAAATCTGGGCCAGTTTAAAATTTTTATTTTGGCAATTTTAGCAAATTTTGATTATTTAAAATGAATTATTTTAAATAATATCGACGAGGAAATTTATTTTGAATATAATTCGAACGTATATATTCGTTTGAATCGACGATAGAATATAAATATTTATTTATATTTATAAAAGGAATTGAAAATGGCGCGGTAGTTCGATAATTCGATTTCAAATTTCAATTGAACATACCGGGTGCAAAATAAACCGGATTTTAGTGAAACCAAAAATAATGGAATCAAATAGAGAATATCTTTCCAACGAACCCGAAAAATTGAAATTTCATAGCGGGAATCAAAAGATATGTCCAGTTGAAAATTCTGAATAGTCGCTATGGAATTCAGGCCCTTAAAAATAGCCATTTTGCAAACGACCTCGGATTTCGACGAAACCACATTTGTTGGATCCGTGATGTAAAGTTATTGCTAGGTTTCAAATTTCATAATTTTTCGAATCAATATGTGAGCATGACAAAGGAAAACGCGTTTGACCAGTTTTAGTTGATTTTAATCGACTGGAAAATGGCCATTTTTCCAACGGTCTCAGAATTTGGCGAAATTAGTTTTGTTAGGACCGTATCGTCAATACGAAGCTAGAAAATATTTTTCTGGAATTTTTAGAGTTAGTATGTGACCCCAGTTAATTGAAATATGCGTTCAAATTCAATGTATAGAGTTATATTTTGATTTTGACGAAAATGAATTGAAACAGTCGAATCAGCTTACGATACATATCCCATTGTATTCGGAATAGGGGTAATTAGCTAGGGGCGACAGTCGGTGGGTTCGATTCTGAGTCTGAATGAAAAAGTTACTTTTTGAAATTAATTAAATAATTAAAATATATTTATATAAATCCATTCCATCTCCCTCTCTCCTATTCAGTTGATCAACGAAGAAAAAAAAACCTAAAATCGAAATCACCCTCGCGCCGTCCCCCCCTGTCACCGCACGCCACCACCGCCCACCCTCAGAACGCCGCCACCACCGGCAAAACCTCCCCTCCTTCTTCCTCCCCTTCTCCTGCGACGTGCCCCCCCTTCTCGACACGTGCACCACGGAACCCCCCCCTTAGCCGACGCCCTCCCCTCAGCAACCGACCCCCTCTCTCCCTCTGACCGCCGACGGAGAGGCACACCCCCCCCCCCTTTCGACCATAACCTGTAAGTTGTAATTTTTTTTATTTTATAATTTCGATTTTGCTATGAAAAATAGGTATGCTTTATTTTCAGTTTTTAAAATGAAAGGAATGGTATTATTTTCTTTTTAGTTTTTTTTTGAAAAAGATTGGTTTTTTTTCTAAAGAAAAAAAAATTTATTTTTAATAGGATAAAGGTTAGATTATTAATACGATAAAAACTAGATTTTGAATAGGTTAAAAAATATAGTTTTTATACTAGTGGCATATTAAAAATATGATCTCTATATAATAGAAGATATAAAAATACTATTTTTATATAAGTAGTGTATTAAAAATAGGATTTCTATATAATAGAAAATATAAAAAAAAATCGATCTTTATTATGTAGGAGATATAAAATTATGATTTTTATAAAGTAGAAGAAGGATAAATTCGATTTTTATATATTGAATAGCAAAGTAAAAATTCGATTTTTATATATTGAATAGCGAAGTAAAAATTCGATTTTTATATATTGAATAGCGAAGTAAAAATTCGATTTTTATATATTGAATAGCGAAGTAAAAATTCGATTTTTATATATTGAATAGCGAAGTAAAATTTCAATCTTTATATATTGAATAGCGAAGTAAAAATTCAATTTTTATATATTGATAGCTAAGTAAAAATTCGATTTTTATATATCGAATAACAAAGTAAAAATGTGATTTTTATATATGTAGAGAATACGGGCAGTGAAAATTACAAGAGGCAAGAACGGCGAAGATTTCTACATAAGAAGAGTTGTGGCATTGGATTAGCAATTCTGTGAGAACTCCTCACCTTTTAATTTATTTCTAGTTAAAATATATACTAGGATGCAGACGGTGTTTAGTAGCACCTGACACCCGTCGTCCACAGACCATGGACGGCTTGCATACTTGTTTGTTTGATTTTGATGTGTAGTTGACTGTGTGATGTGATGTGATATGAAATGAAATAAAATATTTATATAGTTGAAATAAAATATTTTATAGTGGAAAATATTTTATAGTTAAAAATAGAATTTTTAACGTGTATATGAAATGAAATAAATATTTACAAACAAATCGGAGATTTGTTTATATACACTGATTTGATTGATATTGACTGGGACGATAAACTTTACACATCGCCCAACTGCACAAATAAAATCTGTGTTTGATTGTTTGAAAACCTCACACGGGTATTGGGATGATATATGACATACACTAGTCCCAATAATTAGCTGTATGTCGATCGTTTGATTGACAGGCTGTTATAAGCATTGAGTATTTATATTTATATTTGATGCTTATACAGTGTAGAATGCACTTTGGATGATGGTTGATTATTCATCGTTGTTATTGTATACATGTGTTGTAGAAAATCCATATAATTAACATTATATGGTAATTGATTGGGCCTCATTCCAGTTTTGAAAAAGAAATATTTGAATAGAAACGTTTGGAAAAGAAATATTTGAATAGAAATATTTGTAAAAGAAATATTTGAATAGAAATATTTGAAATAGAATATTTGAAAATAGAAATATATGAAGCTGTGTTGATAGATTGACGCCATTTTGACGTAAACGATATTTATATCGATTTTATTCATTTTATAATGAATATCGAAAGTAATTTCAAAATCTGATATTTTGAAAAGAATTGAAATTCAAACTGAAACTAAATAGAAATGAATTCGAATTGAAATTGAGTAGAAATGGATTCGAATTGAAATTGAATAGGAATGAATTCGAATTGAAATCGAATAGAAATGAATTCGAATTGAAATTGAATTGAATTGAAAACGAACTGAAATTGAATTAGAAGTCAAATTGAATTGAAATCAATTTGAAACAAATTTAAAACGAATTTATATTGGAATATTCAATTTTGATTAGAAATTGAATAAGAAGTTGAAACCATTTTGAAAATGAATTTAAAACGATTTATAAAGCACGTTTTAAAAGGAAATCGACGAAGTGTATATTATATATATAATATAACGGCCAGAATCGAACGCGCCATGCCGCGGCAGTTCGCGAATTTCGACCATTGACTTCGAATGGATTTTGCGGGAGATCAGACCGTCGGATTCTCCTAAAACTGGAACCGTTGGGTTCGTATCGAGAAGAGCTTTCTAACGAATATTAGAAATTAGAAATCTAATGGTTGGATTTGGAATTATATCCAAATCAAATTTGGAAAAGGTCGCTGTAAGTGCAATTCGACTGTACGGGCCTTGATAAAATTATTAAAAATAGTAATAATTAGTGTAAAATCGTAAGAAATGATTTGTGAAGAATTGGGATGAAAACTCCATATTTGAAAAGATAAAAATAGATTTTTATCGAAATGAACTAGTTTTGAACTAGAATAGTAATTTTTTTATTTTTAAAATAAATAAAGTGAGTTTGAAATGGTTTTGAAATATAACCAGAATTTCCAATAATTGAATTGGAATGGATTTGAATCGAAATTGTCTTTGGAATATTTCGATGTTGGATTTCGTGATTATACAGATGTTGTTATGGAAATTTGAAAGATATATATATATATATATATATATATATCGTTATTTCCAATACGATATTTGTTGGTCGTAGAATTTGATGTTGAATATAAGCCGATATATTTTCTATTCAGAGCCTTGTATTTAATATCAAATGAGATTTGGGTTTGTGGTGAATGGTGTCTTCATTAACACTGTTCTTAAGCCTAGTTGAGAAAAGATAAAATCTTTTATTTAGATTTAATGAAGTGTACCAATTAAATAATATTTAATTGGAATTGAATTGATATTGATTTTTGGGTTTATCGTGAACAGTGTTTTAAATAACACTTGTTCTTTAACCCGATAATTGATGGAAAGTGAATTTGGGTTTATCGTGAACCGTGTTTTAAATGACACTGATTCTTTAACCCAGTTAACGATTAAAACTAAGTGGAGTTTTAATGAATCTTTAATTGGATTGAAACGATCGAGAATGGAGTATCACCAGTTTTACTCCAGGCGATAGTTAAATCTTTAATTAGATTTGAACGTGAAATGGTAATTGAATTTACCGATAACACCATGGTGTTAGATATGAAGTATTACCAGTTTTACTTCATGGGATGAATACGTGGGGATTGGGAAATAAAAAATAAATGATTACTTCGGTGTGGTTCGCCAATCCCGACCAGTTTGAATTTATATTCAAAGAAGATTAAAGAATAAATTTAAATAATTTATCTTTAATAAAATTAATGGGAACCTTTCCCAAAATATAAGAATATTTGAATAAAAGAATATTCTGAATTGGAAAGAGGCGTATGTTATGTTTGTGTAACACGTGTTTATTATATATACGCGATTTTTTCAGAAAGACCGGGTTTATCCCATTCTGAATAACTGATTCGACGTGGTGTCGAAGATGAAGACGGTGGTTGAAGACCGAAGGTCTTCACGTCGTTTGAATAATTACCGATGGTCTTGATTGGGCTGTACACCCAAGAAGATGGAAACAGTTGGTGATCGTCCAGACGTACTTGGAGATCGATGGATATGCGAGGAAAGTGCCTCCGGTTTTGTTCAGACCCAGAACGAACTTGTAAATGGACTGCATGTCTGACATTGGATTTTAGTGTGTGTGATTGATTTCTATTAAATATATATCTGTTTGGCGACGGAGAATTTATTCTCTTGCTTAACGCCCTTCTCTGAGACGTACGAGCTCAGGGGTTATATACTGATGGATATCAAACGCATAGAGTGAATTGCCTGTGTGGCATGGCTAAGTGGCAAATGATCAAGGCTTCTGTTGAAAAGCAAATTCTTGTGGTTGATGATCAAAGCACGGCCTGTGTGGCACAGCTTTGTGTAACGTGAATTCGCGAGCCTCACACCCCGGTTGTGAACCCGAAACGGGAGAGGACGTCAGGGAGGGCATGCGTTTCCTTCTAGCTAGGGTGGTGTCAGTGACCTACCAGCCCTGACATTTATGTACTTTTCACCTGTGTGGTTGTTGCTGTTGCGAGGCGCCTCGGTTAGATCGAACGATCCGGTTCCGATGGAGCCATTCGTTGGCTCATTTACGCCCCAAAGGGAGGGGGAACGCAATGTTCAGGCATTTTAATCCACATCGGTATACCGGCCCTGAGGATCTAAGGGTCACTCGAGCTCTGATCCTGAGACTCGGGCTAGACAGTCTCGAATCAGTGAGGACTATCTTTTGCCTCGGTTCATAGACGGAAATCCAATTTCCAAATACGTGACTTTGCAGTTTTATTTGTAAACCTATATATGGCGACATGGTGGCATGGGACGCTTATGTCACCTATGATTGATACTTATGATTTGAAGATGTTTTATACACTATGCACTTATAATAGTATCAAATAATCTATTTTAAACGTATCAAGCATTCTTTGGCTAATATAAGGTAAAAACCCTATCCTCCGGCTTGCGTTGCATTATGTGATGGGACCTGGGTCTTATAATAGTTTCATTGTTCTTTATTTAGCATTGCGCTGTTGTTTTATGCACTGGTATTCTTGGGAGGAAACCCGTTCCGTGTTATACGGCGTGGTCCCTTGATTTACCTAACTTTAAAAATAAAGATTAATAACTTTTTTATTTCTCACACCATTCCCATGACTGACCTGGAGTTTATTGTTTTAACCTAAACTCTGGGTGCCCTTATTTTGACACGGGCAGCTAGTAGTTTTGGTTTTGCAGATTTATATTCACAGGATCCTGGTTTACGGCTGGAACGATACTCGGAAAGCTTTGTATCCGTGTATTACTTCTAGTTGTGTATTGTATTATTTTCCGCTGCTATGTATTTAAATGTAATTTAAATCTCTGATATTTCTGTGTAATATTCATTTATACTCTGTATATTCTTGTAACTGATGGAATTGTTGTAATTAACAATGAAATGTTCTCCCGTCTGCGTTCTATTTTGTGGCTTGTTCTCGAACTATCCGCGCTTTCCTCACCGGGGAAGTTACGGGTTTTCACATTACTATATTTTCCGCTACTCATTATATTTATACATTTAAATTCCGCTGCTATGTATTTTAATCTCTCATATTTTTCGGTGTACTATTTATTCATACTCTTATATATTCTTGTACTCTAATGTAATTGTTGTAATAAGCAATGAAATGTTCTTATGTTTATGTTCTGATTTGTCGTGTTCTCAATTCAAACCGGGCTTTCCCGTAAGGGCGAGTTTGTGTCATCTCACATATCGACTAGCAGAACTCAAGTATCATTGTGAATTCAGATTGTAGTATCATATTTATGCAGACAGTGTTTGATGAACAATTAACAATTAAACACAATAGTTTTGTATAGGCGCATTATTTAATCCCATTCACTATAATTCATTTTTAATGATTATCTAATCTGTTATTGATGTGGACGATCAGTAACAAAGTATAAGTCCAAAATCGTGCAAGTGCTTGTTTTAATTATAAAATAGGTGGCATGAAGCATATAAATTCAACTAACAAGTTCTGTGCTTGGATCATTTGGAATCAACGAGTCAAAGGATCAAAGCATGATTTACCATAGCAAACAAAAAAGCTACGATTAAATCTCAGTGCACAACAAATATAAATTCGAAGCATTCAAAACTGAGATATAAATTGCAAGTGCTTCGCTACACCAAGATAAGAGCAATTCAAACTCGAGTTATTTCATAAAATTGCCAAATTCCAGTAGAGCCTCAAACTCAGATGTTTCCGTTCAAAGATAAATGGCATCACGACTATTGAAGTGTCGAAGCTCATGTTTTTCACAAGTACAAATATAAGCTTCGAGGGGCAAATGTTAACCCCATTGTGAAAACACGGTTCATAAAATAATACGTCAACTCAAGAAGCTGCCACAAAGCTATGCATATTGTAAAAACCCGCAACTTCCCCGTAAAGGAAAGCGTCGGATAGTTCGAGAACAAGCCACAACAGAACGCATACAGAAGAACGTTTCATTGTATATTACAACAATGCATCAGATTACAAGAATATACAGAGTATGAATACATATTACACAGAAATATCAGAGATTTAAATTACATTTAAATACATAGCAGCGGAAAATAATACAATACACAACTAGAAGGGATATACGGATACAAAGCTTTCCGGATATCGTTCCAGCTGTAAACCAGGGTCCTGTGAATATAAATCTGCAAAACCAAAACTACTAGCTGCCCGTGTCAAAATAAGGGCACCCAGAGTTTAGGTTAAAACAATAAACTCTAGGTCAGTCATGTGACTGGTGTGAGAACTAAAACAGTTATTAATCTTTATTTTCAAAGTTAGGTAAATCAAGGGACCACGCCGTATAACACGGAACGGGTTTCCTCCCAAGAATACCAGTGCATAAAACAAACAGCGCAATGCTAAATAAAGAAAAATGAAGCTGTTATAAGACCCAGGTCCCATCACACAATGCAACGCAGTCGAGGATAGGGTTTTCCCTTATAACAGCCAAAGAATGCTTGATACGGTTAAAACAAATCGTTTGATACTATAGTCAGTGCATATTGTATAAAACAACTTCAAATCATAAGTATCAATCATAGGCGGCATGAGCGCCCCATCCCACTATGTCGCCATATATAGGATTACAACTAAAACCGCAAAGTCACGTATTTGGAAATTGGATTTCCATCTATGAACCGAGGCAAAAGATAGTCCTCAACCGATTCGAGACGCTCTAGCCCGTGTCTCAGGAACAGCCGCAACTGCCCCTTGGATCCTCAGGGCCGGTCCACCGATGTGGATTATTATGCCTGAACACTACGTCTCCCCACCCTATGGGGTGTAAGTCTGGTCCGTCAGCCGACCAGAATGCATCGGCCGAAACCGATATAACCGAGGCGCCTCGCAACAGCAACAACCACATAAGTCAAACTCGTCAGGGCGTGTAAAACCACTGACGCCACTTCTAGCTAGAAAGAAACGCATGCCCTCCCTGACGTCCGTCTCCCGTTTTTGGTTCATACCGGGTGTGAAACACGCGAAGGAAACGTTACACAAAGCTACGCCACAAAGGCCTTGCTTTGATCATCACCACAAGACTTTGCTTTTCAACAGAAGCCTCGATCAATTGCCACTTAGGCATGCCACACAGGCAATTCACTCCATGCGTTTGATATCCATCAATATATAACCCCTGAGCTCGTACGTCTCAGAGAAGGGCGTTAAGCAAGAGAATAAATTCTCCGCCGCCAAACAGATATATATTTAATAGAGATCAATCACACGGACTAAAATCCAATGTCAGACACACAGTCCATTCACAAGTCCGTTCTGGGTCTGAACGAAACCGGAGGCACCTAGTACCCCGCATATCCATCGATCTCCAAGTACGTCTGGACGATCACAAACTGTTTCCATCTTCTTGGGTGTACAGCCCAATCAAGATCATCAGTAATCACCCAAACGACGTGAAGACCTCCGGTCTTCGACCATCGTCTTCATCTTCGACTTATCGTCGCATCAGTTATTCAGAATGGGATAAACCCGGTCTTTCCGAATAACTCGCGTATATTTTAAATAAGTGTTACACAAACACAACATACGCCTCATTCCAATTCATTAGTCACTAACCGTAAATTAATCAAGAGAATAATTCCCCAAATATTAACCCCGAAGGCCGAAACCAACATCAGATCAATATCCAGAAAACCATTCTGCTTGGCTAACCGACAGTTAGTTTCTAAATTTCACATTCATAGGGAAAGGTTCCCATTAATTTTATCCAAGATAAATTTCTTGAATTTATTCTTTAATCATCTTTTGAATTTCGATTCAAACTAGTCGGGATTAGCGAACCTTACCGAAGTAATCATTTGTTTTAATTTCCCAATCCCAACCTATTCATCCCATGAAGTAAAACTGGTAATACTTCATATCTAACACCACAGTGTTATCGGTAAATTCAATTACCATTTCACTTTCAAATCTAATTAAAGATTTAACTATCGCCTGGAGCAAAACTGGTGATACTCCATTTCGATTATTTCAATCTAATTAAAGATTCATTAAAACTCCACTTAGTTTTAATCTGTGACTGGGTTAAAGAATCCGTGTCATTTAAAACACGGTTCACGATAAACCCAAAATCACATTCCATTAATTATCGGGTTAAAGAACAAGTGTTATTTAAAACACTGTTCACGATAAACCCAAAAATCAATATCAATTCAATTCCAATTAAATATTATTTAATTGGTACACTTCATTAAATCTAAATAAAAAGATTAAATCTTTTCTCAACTGGGTTCAAGAACAGTGTTAGTGAAGACACCACTCACGACAAACCCAAATCACATTTGATATTAAACACAAGGCTCCGAATAGAAAATATACCGGCTTATATTCAATATCAAATTCTACGACTAACAAATATCGTATTGGAAATAACGATATATATCTATATCTTTCAAATTTCCATAACAACATTTGTATAATCACGAAATCCAACATCGAAATATTCCGAAGACAATTTCGATTCAAATCCATTCCAATGCAATCATTGGAAATTTTGGTTATTTTTAAAACCATTTCAAATTCAATTTATTTATTCAAAAATAAATAGAATTATATTTCTAGTTCAAAACTAGTTCATTTCGATAAAAATCTATTTTTATCTTTTCAAATATGGAGTTTTTCATCCCAAATCTTCACAAATCATTTCTTATGATTTTACACAAATTATTGCTATTTTTAATAATTTTATCAAGGCCCGTACAGTCGATTTCCATCAACGGCCATCGAACTGCACGTATAGCGATCTTTTTCGAATTTGATTTGGACGTATCTCCAAATCCAACCGTTAGATTTCAAATTTCTAACATTCATTAGAAAGCTCTTTTCGATACGAACCCAACGGTTTCGGTTTTAGGAGAATCCGACGGTCGGATCTCCCGTAATGTCCGTTTGAAATAAATGGTCGAAATTCACGAACTGCCGCGGCGCGGCGCGTTCTATTCAGGCCATTATATTATATATATAATATATATAATATATATTTCGTCGATTTCTATTTAAAACGAATTATATAAATAGTTTTAAATTCGTTTCAAAAGCAATTTCAACTTCCATTTCAATTCAAATCAAAATTGAATTCTTCTTTATAAATTCGTTTTAAAATTCATTTCCATTCAATTCAAATTTCAATTCAATTTGAATTCATTTCAATTCGCTTTCAATTCAATTTGAATTCGTTTTCAATTCCTTTCGAAATCGTTTTCAATTCAATTCATTTCGAAATCGTTATATATTCAATTCATTTCGAAATCGTTATATATTCAATTCATTTCGAAATCGTTATATATTCAATTCATTTCGAAATCGTTATATATTCAATTCATTTCGAAATCGTTATATATTCAATTCATTTCGAAATCGTTATATATTCAATTCATTTCGAAATCGTTATATATTCAATTCATTTCGAAATCGTTATATATTCAATTCATTTCGAAATCGTTATATATCGATATAAATATCGTTCACGTCAAAATGGCGTCAATCTAATCAACACGGCTTCATAAATTTCTATTTTCAAATATTCTATTTCAAATATTTCTTTTTCAAAATAGTTGTTATTATCAAAATATTTCGTTCAACACATGACCAATCTCAATGAATGAGTACTGTCAACACATGAACTTTTATTTTATATCGATAAAGGTGTAAATTTTATTACTAAAATATTTCGTTCAACACATGACCAATCTCAATGAATGAGTACTGTCAACACATGAACTTTTATTTTATATCGATAAAGGTGTAAATTTTATTACTAAAATATTTCGTTCAACACATGACCAATCTCCATGAATGAGTACTGTCAACACATGAACTTTTATTTTATAATATTCTTTATTTTCTAAACTGGAATGAGGCCCAATCAATTACCATATAAAGTTAATTATATGGATTTTCATACAACACATGTATATAATAGAATTGAAAAATAATCAACCATCAACCAAAGTGCACTACACTGTATAAGCATCAAATATAGATATCTAACGCTTATAACAGCCTGTCAATCAATCGATCGACATATTTAATCAATCAGGATGAGTGAACTGCATATTTCATCCTAACACCCGTGTGGGGTTTCAAACAATCAAACAAATATTTTATTTGTGCAGTTGGGCGATGCGTAAAATTTATCGACCCAATCAATGTCCTTCAAATAGGTGTACATAAACAAACCGTCGGGTTTGTAAATGAATATTTATTTATTCACATTCACTATATTCATATTCACGTTAAAAATTATATTTTTAACGATAAAACATTTTATTTTAACTTATGAATTTCTATTCAATTCATTTATTCAATAAAATGATATTTTTATTTTTCTAACATATTTTAGAAAATTTCGGCGGCATAACGGCACGATACTAGAAACGGGACAAGGCCTAGCCTTATCTCCGGTCTAGTGAAGGCCCACGCCATTCACACATCAACCAAATCAATTTCATTTCACCACACAATTCAATTTCAATCAAATAATCTAACTAATTTTATGCAACCAAACAAACAAGTCCATGGTCTGTGGATGGTTGTGACGGGTGCTACTAAGCACCGTCTGCATCCTAGTATATATATATAACTAGAAAAAAAGAAATTGAAAGGTGAGAAATTCTCACAGATAGCTATCCTAGCTCCACGGCACTTCATTGATAGAAATCTTCATCGTTATCGCATCTTCGCCATCTTCGTTGCCCGTAGTCACTATATATATAAAAATCACACATTTTTATATTTTGATGTCTTTAAAATAAAATTCACATTTTTATTTATTCATTTTCAATTTAGAAGTCATATTTTCATAATCACTTCATATATTTAAAAAATCGAATTTTTACTATGCTATTCAATATATAAAAATCGAATTTTTTCTTTGCTATTCTATATATAAAAATCGAATTTTTACTTTGCTATTCAATATATAAAAATCGAATTTTTATTACGAAGTTCAATATATAAAAATCGAATTTTTACTTTGCTATTCTATATATAAAAATCGAATTTTTACTTTGCTATTCTATATATAAAAATCGAATTTTTACTTTGCTATTCTATATATAAAAATCGAATTTTTTCTTTGCTATTCTATATATAAAAATCGAATTTTTTCTTTGCTATTCTATATATAAAAATCGAATTTTTTCTTTGCTATTCTATATATAAAAATCGAATTTTTTCTTTGCTATTCTATATATAAAAATCGAATTTTTTCTTTATCATGACTCTTCTTTACTTTCTATTTTCAAAACAAAGTATGTTTTTTTTCTATTTTCAAAACAAAGTATGTTTTTTTTTCTATTTTCAAAACAAGGTATGTTTTTTTCTATTTTCAAAACAAAGTATGTTTTTTTTTTCTATTTTCAAAACAAAGTATGTTTTTTTCTATTTTCAAAACAAAGTATGTTTTTTTTTCTATTTTCAAAACAAAGTATGTTTTTTTCTATTTTCAAAACAGCGAATACATTCTCTAAATAATTTTAAACTGATTTCACTTATGATTTTAAACTGAATTTAAATATGAAAAATAAATAAAAGACCTAAATCAAAACTTACCTTTCCAATCGGTGGGGGGGCTTGGGCGTTCGCTGGCGTCGGATGTCGGAGGGGTGGTGCTCTCGCCGGAGTTCGGTGTCGGAAGTGCTCGCAGGGGGAAGGGCTTCTCTGGCGTGGCGGATGAAGGGGGAGGGGGGTGTAGCTGCGCGTCGATTGATGAGGGAGAGAGGGGGGGGGGGGTGAAGTCGCAGTCCGCAACGGGAGGGGCCTCACACCTAGGCGGCGGCGGGAAGATCGGAGGTTGGGGGGGACGGCTGGTGGCGGCGTGCGATTTCGATTTTGTTTTTGTTTTTTTTCTTTTTTTTTCTTTTCCTGGATCGGATGAATGAGGGAAAACGGGGGGGCAGCGGTTAATAAGGGGGAAAGAGAAGATACCCTTTTTTTATTATTATTTTAAAAAGTTGACTTTTACATACCACCTCTAAACGAGGTCCACCGCCTGTCGCCCATAGCGTTTCACCCCCATTTCGAACACAATGGGATATGTACCGCAAGCTGAATCGACCGTTTCGATCAGTTTCCGTTGCATTTACATTTAAATCACTATATTGAATTTTAAACGTACATTTCAAATTACCGGGGTCACATACTAACTCTAAAAATTCCCGAAAAATATTTTCTAGCTTCGCATTGGCGATACGGTCCTAACAAAACTAATTTCGTCGAATTCTAAGACCGTTGGAAAAATGGCCAATTTCCAGTCGACTAAAATCAACTGAAACTGGTCAAACGCGTTTTCCTTTGCCACGCTCACACATTGATTCGAAAAATTATGAAATTTGAAACCTAGCGATAACTTTACATCACGGACCCAACAAAAGTGGTTTCGTCGAAATCCGAGGTCGTTTGCAAAATGTCCATTTTTAAGGGCCTGAATTCCATAGCGACTATTCAGAATTTTCAACTGGACATATCTTTTGATCCCCGCTATGAAATTTCAATTATTCGGATTCGTTGGAAAGATATTCACAATTAGATCCTATTATCTTTGGTTTCACTAAAATCCGGATTGTTTTGCACCCGGTACATTCAATTGAAGTTTGAAATCGAATTATCGAACTACCGCGCCATTTTCCATTCTATTTATAATTATATATAAATATTTATATTCTAACGACGACGCGTATAATATATACGTTCGAACTATATTCAAAATAAATTTCCTCATCAATATTATTTAAAATAATCTATTTTAAATATTCAAAATTCGCTAAAATCGCCAAAATAAAAATCTCAAACTGGCTCGCATTTTACGGGTTGTTACAATCTCCCCCACTTAAAACTTTTCGTCCCCGAAAAGGAACAAAGTCGAAAGTGGTTTGATTAATCAGCACTACGCTCGATTGGGCTTCCATTTTCCAACTTTTCAGTTTCTGAGAATTTTCAAAATTTCAAAAATTTGGCTAACACCCTAAATTTTTGAAAAATTTCGCCATAACCTCCCCTGCACCGGGAGCATCGGGGAATTTCAAAATGCTTCCCCGGTCCTTCAGATCTCAAAAAGAAAAAGAAAAAGCCAAGCGGCTAGCCAATAGGCTCATAAAATCATCATCACCCAAACAAAACAGTAAATTATGTAGTAAACATGTACCTATTTGTCGGGCAAACAAATTTTATTCTCTGCTCTAGCCTCCTTGCTATGACCTGTTCAATGATATATATGTATATGCAAGCGAATGCGACCAATTTTCAATACTATTCAATATTTGGTTCAATTAGGCCAAACGGTTCAAAATTATCAACCAAATAAACAAACAACACAAACATCAATCCATTAGTTGATTAGCTTTTGAAATGGATAACTTTGATACATAGTCAAAAATCAGATTTTTGATGCCAAATCACAACAATAGGCCCTATCTAATTTTGGTTCTCACACCAGTCAATAGGAAATATATAGAAATCTCACTTTCGTCACTCGAATATAAACACTGATGATGAGGCCTCATCATCTGAATCATCTCCGGGCGACTAGAGTGTGATTCTATATCTATCCAGTATATTAAAATTTCGAATACACGCGGATCAGACGTATACGCAAAATCTATATATACTGGACTGTCCAACTCAATATAAATAGATAATCAAATACGAATAATTGATTTAAATTTTCAAAACAAAAATTGTTTTCATTTGAAAAATATACTCTTCACACTCGTTCTAGGATACTACTGATCCTATCTCTAACGAGTCATTCCCATTGGATATTACTAACCCAATATCTGATGAATTTTTTCGTATGGTTCTAATGTGTCTTGTTCTCTGCTTTGTAAATCAAAGCTCTGATACCACGTGTAAAAACCCGCAACTTCCCCGTAAAGGAAAGCGTCGGATAGTTCGAGAACAAGCCACAACAGAACGCATACAGAAGAACGTTTCATTGTATATTACAACAATGCATCAGATTACAAGAATATACAGAGTATGAATACGTATTACAGAGAAATATCAGAGATTTAAATTACATTTAAATACATAGCAACGAAAAATAATACAATACACAACTAGAAGGGATATACGGATACAAAGCTTTCCGGATATCGTTCCACCTGTAAACCAGGGTCCTGTGAATATAAATCTGCAAAACCAAAACTACTAGCTGCCCGTGTCAAAATAAGGGCACCCAGAGTTTAGGTTAAAACAATAAACTCCAGGTCAGTCATGTGACTGGTGTGAGAACTAAAACAGTTATTAATCTTTATTTTCAAAGTTAGGTAAATCAAGGGACCACGCCGTATAACACGGAACGGGTTTCATCCCAAGAATACCAGTGCATAAAACAAACAGCGCAATGCTAAATAAAGAAAAATGAAGCTGTTATAAGACCCAGGTCCCATCACACAATGCAACGCAGTCGAGGATAGGGTTTTCCCTTATAACAGCCAAAGAATGCTTGATACGGTTAAAACAAATCGTTTGATACTATAGTCAGTGCATAGTGTATAAAACAACTTCAAATCATAAGTATCAATCATAGGCGGCATGAGCGCCCCATCCCACTATGTCGCCATATATAGGATTACAACTAAAACCGCAAAGTCACGTATTTGGAAATTGGATTTCCGTCTATGAACCGAGGCAAAAGATAGTCCTCAACCGATTCGAGACGCTCTAGCCCGTGTCTCAGGAACAGCCGCAACTGCCCCTTGGATCCTCAGGGCCGGTCCACCGATGTGGATTATTATGCCTGAACACTACGTCTTCCCACCCTATGGTGTGTAAGTCTGGTCCGTCAGCCGACCAGAATGCATCGGCCGAAACCGATATAACCAAGGCGCCTCGCAACAGCAACAACCACATAAGTCAAACTCGTCAGGGCGTGTAAAACCACTGACGCCACTTCTAGCTAGAAAGAAACGCATGCCCTCCCTGACGTCCGTCTCCCGTTTTTGGTTCATACCGGGTGTGAAACACGCGAAGGAAACGTTACACAAAGCTACGCCACAAAGGCCTTGCTTTGATCATCACCACAAGACTTTGCTTTTCAACAGAAGCCTCGATCAATTGCCACTTAGGCATGCCACACAGGCAATTCACTCCATGCGTTTGATATCCATCAATATATAACCCCTGAGCTCGTACGTCTCAGAGAAGGGCGTTAAGCAAGAGAATAAATTCTCCGCCGCCAAATAGATATATATTTAATAGAGATCAATCACACGGACTAAAATCCAATGTCAGACACACAGTCCATTCACAAGTCCGTTCTGGGTCTGAACGAAACCGGAGGCACCTAGTACCCCGCATATCCATCGATCTCCAAGTACGTCTGGACGATCACAAACTGTTTCCATCTTCTTGGGTGTACAGCCCAATCAAGATCATCAGTAATCACCCAAACGACGTGAAGACCTCCGGTCTTCGACCATCGTCTTCATCTTCGACTTATCGTCGCATCAGTTATTCAGAATGGGATAAACCCGGTCTTTCCGAATAACTCGCGTATATTTTAAATAAGTGTTACACAAACACAACATACGCCTCATTCCAATTCATTAGTCACTAACCGTAAATTAATCAAGAGAATAATTCCCCAAATATTAACCCCGAAGGCCGAAACCAACATCAGATCAATATCCAGAAAACCATTCTGCTTGGCTAACCGACAGTTAGTTTCAAAATTTCACATTCATAGGGAAAGGTTCCCATTAATTTTATCCAAGATAAATTTCTTGAATTTATTCTTTAATCATCTTTTGAATTTCGATTCAAACTAGTCGGGATTAGCGAACCTTACCGAAGTAATCATTTGTTTTAATTTCCCAATCCCAACCTATTCATCCCATGAAGTAAAACTGGTAATACTTCATATCTAACACCACAGTGTTATCGGTAAATTCAATTACCATTTCACGTTCAAATCTAATTAAAGATTTAACTATCGCCTGGAGCAAAACTGGTGATACTCCATTTCGATTATTTCAATCTAATTAAAGATTCATTAAAACTCCACTTAGTTTTAATCTGTGACTGGGTTAAAGAATCCGTGTCATTTAAAACACGGTTCACGATAAACCCAAAATCACATTCCATTAATTATCGGGTTAAAGAACAAGTGTTATTTAAAACACTGTTCACGATAAACCCAAAAATCAATATCAATTCAATTCCAATTATATATTATTTAATTGGTACACTTCATTAAATCTAAATAAAAAGATTTAATCTTTTCTCAACTGGGTTCAAGAACAGTGTTAGTGAAGAAACCATTCACGACAAACCCAAATCACATTTGATATTAAACACAAGGCTCCGAATAGAAAATATACCGGCTTATATTCAATATCAAATTCTACGACTAACAAATATCGTATTGGAAATAACGATATATATATCTATATCTTTCAAATTTCCATAACAACATTTGTATAATCACGAAATCCAACATCGAAATATTCCGAAGACAATTTCGATTCAAATCCATTCCAATGCAATCATTGGAAATTTTGGTTATTTTTAAAACCATTTCAAATTCAATTTATTTATTCAAAAATAAATAGAATTATATTTCTAGTTCAAAACTAGTTCATTTCGATAAAAATCTATTTTTATCTTTTCAAATATGGAGTTTTTCATCCCAAATCTTCACAAATCATTTCTTATGATTTTACACAAATTATTGCTATTTTTAATAATTTTATCAAGGCCCGTACAGTCGATTTCCATCAACGGCCATCGAACTGCACGTATAGCGATCTTTTTCGAATTTGATTTGGACGTATCTCCAAATCCAACCGTTAGATTTCAAATTTCTAACATTCATTAGAAAGCTCTTTTCGATACGAACCCAACGGTTCCGGTTTTAGGAGAATCCGACGGTCGGATCTCCCGTAATGTCCGTTTGAAATAAATGGTCGAAATTCACGAACTGCCGCGGCGCGGCGCGTTCTATTCAGGCCATTATATTATATATATATAATATATATAATATATATTTCGTCGATTTCTATTTAAAACGAAGTATATAAATAGTTTTAAATTCGTTTCAAAAGCAATTTCAACTTCCATTTCAATTCAAATCAAAATTGAATTCTTCTTTATAAATTCGTTTTAAAATTCATTTCCATTCAATTCAAATTTCAATTCAATTTGAATTCATTTCAATTCGCTTTCAATTCAATTTGAATTCGTTTTCAATTCCTTTCGAAATCGTTTTCAATTCAATTCATTTCGAAATCGTTATATATTCAATTCATTTCGAAATCGTTATATATTCAATTCATTTCGAAATCGTTATATATTCAATTCATTTCGAAATCGTTATATATTCAATTCATTTCGAAATCGTTATATATTCAATTCATTTCGAAATCGTTATATATTCAATTCATTTCGAAATCGTTATATATCGATATAAATATCGTTCACGTCAAAATGGCGTCAATCTAATCAACACGGCTTCATAAATTTCTATTTTCAAATATTCTATTTCAAATATTTCTTTTTCAAAATAGTTGTTATTATCAAAATATTTCGTTCAACACATGACCAATCTCAATGAATGAGTACTGTCAACACATGAACTTTTATTTTATATCGATAAAGGTGTAAATTTTATTACTAAAATATTTCGTTCAACACATGACCAATCTCAATGAATGAGTACTGTCAACACATGAACTTTTATTTTATATCGATAAAGGTGTAAATTTTATTACTAAAATATTTCGTTCAACACATGACCAATCTCCATGAATGAGTACTGTCAACACATGAACTTTTATTTTATAATATTCTTTATTTTCTAAACTGGAATGAGGCCCAATCAATTACCATATAAAGTTAATTATATGGATTTTCATACAACACATGTATATAATAGCATTGAAAAATAATCAACCATCAACCAAAGTGCACTACACTGTATAAGCATCAAATATAGATATCTAACGCTTATAACAGCCTGTCAATCAATCGATCGACATATTTAATCAATCAGGATGAGTGAACTGCATATTTCATCCTAACACCCGTGTGGGGTTTCAAACAATCAAACAAATATTTTATTTGTGCAGTTGGGCGATGCGTAAAATTTATCGACCCAATCAATGTCCTTCAAATAGGTGTACATAAACAAACCGTCGGGTTTGTAAATGAATATTTATTTATTCACATTCACTATATTCATATTCACGTTAAAAATTATATTTTTAACGATAAAACATTTTATTTTAACTTATGAATTTCTATTCAATTCATTTATTCAATAAAATGATATTTTTATTTTTCTAACATATTTTAGAAAATTTCGGCGGCATAACGGCACGATACTAGAAACGGGACAAGGCCTAGCCTTATCCCCGGTCTAGTGAAGGCCCACGCCATTCACACATCAACCAAATCAATTTCATTTCACCACACAATTCAATTTCAATCAAATAATCTAACTAATTTTATGCAACCAAACAAACAAGTCCATGGTTTGTGGACGGTTGTGTCGGGTGCTACTAAGCACCGTCTGCATCCTAGTATATATATATAACTCGAAAAAAAGAAATTGAAAGGTGAGAAATTCTCACAGATAGCTATCCTTGCTCCACGGCACTTCATTGATAGAAATCTTCATCGTTATCGCATCTTCGCCATCTTCGTTGCCCGTAGTCACTATATATATAAAAATCACACATTTTTATATTTTGATGTCTTTAAAATAAAATTCACATTTATATTTATTCATTTTCAATTTAGAAGTCATATTTTCATAATCACTTCATATATTTAAAAAATCGAATTTTTACTATGCTATTCAATATATAAAAATCGAATTTTTTCTTTGCTATTCTATATATAAAAATCGAATTTTTACTTTGCTATTCAATATATAAAAATCGAATTTTTATTACGAAGTTCAATATATAAAAATCGAATTTTTACTTTGCTATTCTATATATAAAAATCGAATTTTTACTTTGCTATTCTATATATAAAAATCGAATTTTTACTTTGCTATTCTATATATAAAAATCGAATTTTTTCTTTGCTATTCTATATATAAAAATCGAATTTTTTCTTTGCTATTCTATATATAAAAATCGAATTTTTTCTTTGCTATTCTATATATAAAAATCGAATTTTTTCTTTATCATGACTCTTCTTTACTTTCTATTTTCAAAACAAAGTATGTTTTTTTTCTATTTTCAAAACAAAGTATGTTTTTTTTCTATTTTCAAAACAAGGTATGTTTTTTTCTATTTTCAAAACAAAGTATGTTTTTTTTTTCTATTTTCAAAACAAAGTATGTTTTTTTCTATTTTCAAAACAAAGTATGTTTTTTTTTCTATTTTCAAAACAAAGTGTGTTTTTTTCTATTTTCAAAACAGCGAATACATTCTCTAAATAATTTTAAACTGATTTCACTTATGATTTTAAACTGAATTTAAATATGAAAAATAAATAAAAGACCTAAATCAAAACTTACCTTTCCAATCGGTGGGGGGGCATGGGCGTTCGCTGGCGTCGGATGTCGGAGGGGTGGTGCTCTCGCCGGAGTTCGGCGTCGGAAGTGCTCGCAGGGGGAAGGGCTTCTCTGGCGTGGCGGATGAAGGGGGAGGGGGTGTAGCTGCGCGTCGATTGATGAGGGAGAGAGGGGGGGGGGGGGAAGTCGCAGTCCGCAACGGGGGGGGGGGGGGGGGGGCTCGCACCCAAGCGGCGGCGGGAAGATCGGAGGTTGGGGGGGCGGCTGGTGGCGGCGTGCGATTTCGATTTTGTTTTTGTTTTTGTTTTTTTTTCTTTTCCTGGATCGGATGAATGAGGGAAAACGGGGGGGCAGCGGTTAATAAGGGGGAAAGAGAAGATACCCTTTTTTATTATTATTATTATTTTAAAAAGTTGACTTTTACATACAACCTCTAAACGAGGTCCACCGCCTATCGCCCATAGCGTTTCACCCCCATTCCGAACACAATGGGATATGTACCGCAAGCTGAATCGACCGTTTCGATCAGTTTCCGTTGCATTTACATTTAAATCACTATATTGAATTTTAAACGTACATTTCAAATTACCGGGGTCACATACTAACTCTAAAAATTCCCGAAAAATATTTTCTAGCTTCGCATTGGCGATACGGTCCTAACAAAACTAATTTCGTCGAATTCTAAGACCGTTGGAAAAATGGCCAATTTCCAGTCGACTAAAATCAACTGAAACTGGTCAAACGCGTTTTCCTTTGCCACGCTCACCCATTGATTCGAAAAATTATGAAATTTGAAACCTAGCGATAACTTTACATCACGGACCCAACAAAAGTGGTTTCGTCGAAATCCGAGGTCGTTTGCAAAATGTCCATTTTTAAGGGCCTGAATTCCATAGCGACTATTCAGAATTTTCAACTGGACATATCTTTTGATCCCCGCTATGAAATTTCAATTATTCGGATTCGTTAGAAAGATATTCACAATTAGATCCTATTATCTTTGGTTTCACTAAAATCCGGTTTGTTTTGCACCCGGTACATTCAATTGAAGTTTGAAATCGAATTATCGAACTACCGCGCCATTTTCCATTCTATTTATAATTATATATAAATATTTATATTCTAACGACGACGCGTATAATATATACATTCGAATTATATTCAAAATAAATTTCCTCGTCAATATTATTTAAAATAATCTATTTTAAATATTCAAAATTCGCTAAAATCGCCAAAATAAAAATCTCAAACTGGCTCGCATTTTACGGGTTGTTACACATATTCATCAGGTTGTCAAAGCCATATGGAAGTAATGCCGTATGAACGACATGAGTCGTGCCGTGTAAGCAACTTACATTAAGACGCGTAAACAATTTAAATAAAATCGTAACACCCAAGTGTACCCCTCATGTTGTTGAAACCGTGCATGTCGTTATTGTAACAACCCGGAAAATCGGGACCAATTTAAAAAATTTATTCTAGCAATTTTAATGGATTTGGAATATTTAAAATGATTTATTTTAAATAATAATGACTAAAAATGTATTTTAAACAAAGTTAAAACATATAAATTTATTTTAATTATATAACAACTCTGAATGGCATGGCTGTTTGAAAATTCGATTTTAAACTTTAATTGAATGTACAGGATTCAAAATAAATCGGATTTCAGTAAAACCAGAAACATTTGAATCCGTTTAATTATATCTTTCAAATGAATGTGAAAAATCTAGATTTCATAATGGGAATAAAAAGTTATGTCCAGTTTAAAATTTAGAATAGTCGCTGTGAAATTATATATTTTTTATATAATATATATCCCTTAAAATAGCCATTTTGTAAACGACCTCCATTTTCGACGAAACCACTTAGGTTGGATTCGGAATGTCAAATTGTTGCTAGATTCCAATTTTCATAATTTTTGGAATCAATATGTGAGTGTGGCAAAAGAAAACGTGTTTTGTGAATTTCAGTCAAATTTGATCGACCAGAAAATGACCTATTTACAAAAGGTCTCCAAATTCGATGAAATTAGTTTTTTAGGACTGTAACATCAAAATATAGCTAGATATAATTTTTCTGTAATTTTTGGAGTCAGTATGTGGCCCTAGTAAATTGAAATGTACGTTAAATTTAATATATATATGGATTTATATTTTAATTTTGATAAAAATTGATCAAAATAGTCGAATTGGCTTACAAAACATATCCCATTGTGTTCGGAATGGGGGTGTTAGCTAGAGGCAACAGTCGTTGGGTTTGATTTGGAGTTTGAACAAAAACCAACTTAAACGTGAATTAAATAAGAATTTATATAATATATATAAATATAAAGCGGTCAAAGCCAAAATCCTATTCTCCCATTTCCTTCTAAGCCGCCACCATCCAAATTCAATGGCCACCTTGTCCACAAATTCGCATCGAATTTACACAAAATCCACCCAACCATTTCAGCAAATTTCAAAGGCAAAAACGTTCATCTAGGAGAGGCCTACGTGACCAACGGTCGTGACGATCGTTAAAGCGTTGTGGTGGCTAGAATTGACCCTAAAACTTGATGACGTTCGAACTAAATTGCGGCGGAAGGAGGACTTTGGATTGCGTGTTATTCAGGCGAGAGGTGTAGGGGCTTGAGGCGTTCGTTGTGGCATAGGTAGATCGCTGGGGAGGCGCAGGGTTTTCTCCTGGAAACGATGAAGACGGGGTTAATACCCTAAACCTGTAATTAGTTTTAAATCTGGTACTTAGTTAAGAGATTATAATTAATTCTATTTTTTTATGTTAATTATTTCAAAATAAATTTCTTTTCAAATTTTCTGAAATTACATAGAAAAAATATATGGTAATTATTATAAAAATCATTGTAATAAAAATGGTAATTTTTATATAAAATACCATAGGATAAAAATATGATTTATATATATATATAGGATTATTTTTGAAAATAAAAATAGCATTATTTTTTAAAACAAAAATAGCATTATTTTTGAAAATAAAAATAGCATTGTGATTTTTAATTCAGAAAAGCATTAATTTAAAAATCAAATTTTTATATCAAAACATTGATTTAAAAAAATGTGATTTTTAATTATATATTGTTTATAAAATTTGAATTTTTATATAAAAGCATAGAATAAAAAAATGTGATTTTTACACATAGGTTTTGAATTAAAAATATAATTTTTAGTGATATAAAAATATAATTTTTAGTTGTATAAAAATATAATTTTTAGTGATATAAAAATATGATTTTATTATATGAATAGCGATATAAAAATTTGATTTTTATATATATGTTAGCGCTATAAAAATTTAATTTTTATATATAGGTTAGCATTATAAAAATATGTTATATATATAATAGCACTATAAAAATATGATTTTATATATATAGCGTTATGTTAAAAAAATGATTTTTATATATTTAGCATAGAATATAAAAATATGATTTTTATATATGTAATAGCATTATAAAAGTACGATTCTTACATATGTAGTAGAGATATTTAAAATGTGGTTTTTACATGTATAATAGAGATATAAAAATATGATTTTTATATAAAAACCTTTGTTATAAAAAAACCGATTTCTAGTTATATAAAAATATGATTTTTTTTATTATATATATAACAATATAATAATGTGATATTATATATATACACATATATATATAGCGATATAAAAATGCGATTTTTAAATATATAAATATCATATTAAAAATGTGATTTTTACTATGAACAGAGTGAAAAAGATTGAGTTGGAAATTCAGGCAAATCCAAACTATTCAGAAATTCAAAAACAAAAACTGGCAGAGTGGAAACCAAAGGTGAGAACTCCTCACTAAAAATTCGGCATAGTTATTTATTTATTTTCATAACTGGAAAATATATAGAATTGCTAGTGTAGATTTTTACAAGTTTAATCATTACGGTACCTGTTAGATCACCTTCTTCGTCCATAGACCATGGAAGATTTAAATTGACTGTATTGTGTGTTGTTTGTGATGTTGAAATTTTTAACATATTAAAAATAATGTTAATATTAATGTGATAGTGAAATTGAATTGTAAATATTCATTTATAATTTGAATAGTGAAAATTAGTTAAATAGGAAATAATTCAAACCGAATTAGGATTGGTTAAATTTATTAACCAATGATTTATTTAAATAAACTATTGTTGGTTAAAAACCCCACACGGGTATTGGGATGATATTTGACATACGCTAGTCCCAATATTTAGTTGTATGTCCACCGATGGATTGACAATCTATGGTGAACGTTATTTATTTATTTTAATGCTCACACAGTTGTAAATTTCACTCTGGATGTGAATGGACTGTTTGATGATTATTTATCATTATTGTTGAATACATGCGACGTATGAAGTCCATATAACTGAAATTATACGGTAATTGATTGAGTCGCATTCCGATTTAGAAATAAAGAATCTTTTAAAATAAAGAATATTTTAAAACAAAGAATATTTTAAAATATGGAATCTTTTAAAATAAAGAATATTTTGAAATAACGAATATTTTAAAATAATATTCGGTGAAGAATAAAATTATGATTTTGGTGTCCAATTTTAGATGGACACAAAAATATATAAAAATATGAAGCTGGGTTAAGTATTGAAATGCCATTTTAGCCCGAACGGGTTTATGGACTGAATCCATTCATTTTATAATGAATATCGAAAAGAACTGATTCCAAAATCTAATGTTTTGAAAATATTATCATTTAAATATGATAAAGATATAGGATATTCAGTTTTGATTTAAAATTGAAAATGAAGTTGGAATCATTTTAAAACGAATTTATAAACGATTTATAAAATACGTTTTAAATGGAAATCGATGAAATATATATAATATATATTATATATATTTAATGGCCTGAATAGAACGCGCCGCGCAGCAACTGTTTGCGAATTTCGACCATTAACTTCAAATTGATGTAACGGGTGATCTAACCATCGGATTCTCCTAAAATCGGAACCACCTGGTTTCGTATCGAAAAGAGCTTTCCGATGAATATAAGAAGTTTGAAATCTAACGATTAGATTTTGAATTATGTCTAAATTAATTTCAGAAAAGGTCGCTATGGATGCAGTTCGGTGGCCATTATTGGAAATCGACGGGCCTTGATCAAATTATTAAAAATATGGAAATATTATGTAAAATCATAATTAATAATTTGGAAAGATTTTGCATGAAAAAATCTAAGTTTGAAAAGATAAAAATGTATTTTTATCAAAATGAACTAGTTATTAACTAGAATAATAATCCAATTATTTCAGAAATAATAAACTGGATCTGCAATGGTTTTAATATAACCAAATTTTCCAACGTATGAATTGGAATGTATTTGAAAAGAAATAACCTTCAAAATATTTCGATATTGTATTCCATGATTATATAGATATTGTTATGGGGATTTGGAAGATATAAATATCGTTATTCCCAACACGATATTTGTTGATTTCTGAATTTGATATTGAAAATAAACCGATATAATTTCTATTCAGAACCTTTTATTTAATGTCAAATTGGATTTAGGGTTTGTCATGAATGGTGTCTTCAATAAAACTATTCTTAAACCCCGATGAGAAAAGAATAAATCTTTAAATTAAGATTTAATGAAGTTTTCCGATTAATTAATATTTATTTGGAATTGAAGAAAATAAATTGGATTTTGGGTTGTCGTGAATGGTGTCTTAAATAACACTCTTCTTAAACCTAGTTGAGAAAAGAATAAATCTTTTAATTAAGATTTAGAGATGTTTAACAATTAATTAATATTTAATTAGAATTGAAATGAAAGTTGATTGTGGGTTTATCGTGAACTATGTTTTAAACGACATTTGTTCTTTAGCCCAATTAACAGTGAAAATATAATTTGGAATTTCTTTTCATTAAGATTTAATGGAAACTTTCCAAAGTAAAGTTTTCCAATTTAACAGAATAAATTGGAATTGAAGGGAATTCGATTTAATAATAATCGAGATGAGCTTCTGTAAAAGAAGACCATTACTATACATGGAATTTGAAAGGCCTTACCGCTATTGCATTTATATTATTTGTCTGATACGGAAATTTATATCAATTATATATTGATCTAATTTCTGTGAATATTCCATATTTAATGGAAGAGTATTTTGGGTTTGTAGTGATCTGTGTTTTAAATGACATTGGTTCTTTAACCCAGTTAAAGATAGGATTTATTTTCCTAAAATTGAATAATCATTAAGTAATGAATTTTGAGATTAAAACCAAACTAGAGTTTTATTGAATCTTTAATCAGATTAAAATGAGAAAGAAATAATCAAATTTTTCGAATTCATGAAATGATCGAGGGTGGAGTACCACCAGTTTTACTCCAGACGATAGTTAAATCTTTAATTAGATTTTAACGTGAAAGAGTAATTAAATTTACCAATAACATCGTGGGTGTTAGATATGGAGTACTACCAGTTTTGCTCCATGGGATGAGTAAGTTGGGATTGGGATAATAAATAATAAAAGATTATTTCGGTAAGGTTCACTAATCCCGACTAGTTGATAAACCTTAACATGGTTTAGAATTGTGAAAAGACAAAATAAAATCTTTTGAAATTGAGATCCAAAGGAAGACATAAGAATAAATTTAAAAGAATTTATCTTTGATAAAATTAATGGGAACCTTTCCTTAAAATTGTGAAAATTGGAATAGAAGAACATTCTGAATTGGAAAGAGGCGTATAATGTGTTTTTGTAGCACTTGATTATTGATTATAAAATTTGGGAGTTATTCGGAAAGACTGGGTTTAACCCATTTTGAGTAATTAATACGATGACCAAAAGTTGACGATGAAGACGATGGTTAAAGACTGGAGTTCTCCACATCATTTGGATGATTACTGATGTCTTGATTGGGCTGTACACCCAAGAAAAGGTAATAAGTGGTGATCGTTCAAACATACTAGGAGAACGACGGATATGCGAGGACCTATCTCCTGTATTGGACATATAGGATGAGGAATAGGTGACTCCGGTTTCGTTCAGACCCAGAACGGACTTGTAAATAGATGTGTGTCTGACATTGGATTCCATTCTGAGCTAATTTATTTCTATAAAATATATATCTTTTTGGTGGCGAAGAATTTATTCTCTTGCTAACACCCTTCTCTGAGACGTACGAGCTTAGAGGTTATATATTGATAGACATCAGTTGTATGGTGTGAATTGTCAGTGTGGCATTCCAACATGCAAATGATCAAGACTTTTGTTGAAAAGCAGAGTCTTGTGGTTGATGATCAAAATACAGCTTTAATTAGCATAGCTTTGTGTATAGCGTTAATTCGCGAGCCTCACACCCTGGTATGACTCAAAAACCAAATGAGGATGGCTGAGAGTGCAAGCGTTTCTTTCTAGCTAGAAGTTGTGTCATGGTATGGACCCAGACATTTTTACTTATATGGATGATCGAATGAGGTGCCTCAGATACTGAGCCCCTAGTGGCTCAGAGATAGGTCCGATAGGACTGGGAACATATTGTTCAGGAATAATTAATCCACTAAAGTATGTGTGGACTGGCCATGCTGCTAACCTCTCGCCAGCATCCGAGTCCTTAGGCATTTGCTAGAGTGTCTCGAAATCGGTGAGGATAATTTCTAGCCTGGACTCATGTTGGAAATCCAATTTCCAATATGCGAATTTTCGATTTTAATTGTAGAACCAGTATGGCGACATAGTAGGATGGGGTACTATGTCGTCTATGATTAATACATTTATATTTGAAGTTGTTTTGACACTATACACTTATAGTAATATCAAAATAATTTTTTTAAAACCTACCAAGCATGCTTGGCTATTATAAGGTAAAACTCTATCCTTTGGCATGCGTTGCATTGTGTTATGAGACCGGAGTCTTATAATAGTTTCATTTTTCCAAAAAGCATTGCGTTGTTTTATTTTAAACCGAGATTCATGTGGAGAAAACTCGTTCCGTGTTATATGGCGTGGTCCTATGATTTCCTAACCTTTAAAGTAAATATTTAATAACTGTTTTAGTTCTTACACCAGTACCATGACTGACCTGGAGTTTATTGTTTTAATTGGGTGTCCTTATTTTCCACAGGGCAGCTAGTAGCTTCGGTTTTGTAGATATTTCTTTTCCAGGATCTTGGATTTATAGCTGAAGCTATATTCGGAAAGCTATGTATTCGTGTATTTCATTCACTTGTGTTATGTATTATTTTTCTGCTGCTTTGTAATTTAAATCTCTGATATTGTATTTCCAATGTATAATATTTATTCGTTCTCTGATATATTCATGTACTCTGATGTAATTGTTGTAATAGAAATAAAATACTCAATTGCCCGTGTTCTGATGCGTCGTGCTCTCAACTTAATCCGGGCTTTCTTGTAAGAGGAAGTTTGGGTTGTTTCATTGTTGTATCAGAGCTTTGGTTTATAGAGCTTGAGAACAAGACAAGTTAGAACCAAACAAAAGAATTCATTAGAGATAGGATTAGTAACATCCTATAAGAATGACTCGTTTGAGATGGGATCAGTAGTATCCTAGAACGAATGTGAAGAGTTTTATTTTTAAAATGAAAACAAATTTTGTTTTGAAAATTTAAACCCTATTATACATATTTGAGTATTTTATTTTATATTGAATTTGGGCAATCGAGTACATAAAGATTTTGAATATACGCGTAATTAACGTATATTCGAAGTTTTAATATACTAGATATAGAATTACACTCTAGTCGCCCGAAGATGATTCTGATGATTGATATATCATCATCAGCATTTGTGTTCGAGTTTCAAAAGTGGGATATTTATAAATTTCCAATTGACTAGTGGAAGAACCAAAACTTATTTAAAGTATATTGTTGTGATTTGCACTAAAAATTGTATTTTTTGAGTATATATATTAAAGATATACGATTGAAAAGTTAATCAACTAATCGATTCTTGGTTGTGATGTTTGATTGTAAATTCAACTAATAAAATATTGGAATGATAATTAATTTAACCCATATGTGAATAAATGGTAAATTTATCCAAATTGAATCAAATATTGAACTGGATTGCAAACTGATTGGAATTTCATGCATATACATGTATATACATTGAACAGGTCATAGCAGGGAAGCTAAGCAGAGGTATAAAATTGTATGCCCGACAAATAGGTACATGCTTACTAATTTATTGGGTTTGGATGATTTTATAAGCCAATTGGCTAGCCGCTTGGATTTTTATTTTTCTTTTGGATTGATGACGGCCCTGTGAGGCTAGTTGCGGTTTTAAATATCAACCCGTACAAAGGAAATTATGGTGATTTTTTTCGAAAATTTAGATTAGCCAAATTTTTGAGAAACTAGAAAATTCTTAAAAATTGAAAAGTTGAAGAACGAAAGCCAGAATGAAAGTTGAGTTGATTAGCTAAACAACTTTCAGCTCCATACCTTTTCGAGGCCGAAAAGAATTTAAGTGGGGGAGATTGTAACAACCCGGAAAATCGAAACCAATCTAAAATTTTTATTCTAGCAATTTTAATAGATTTTGAATATTTAAAATGATTTATTTTAAATAATAACAAGTAAAAAATTTAATTTAAATGAAGTTAAAAAGTATAAATTTATTTTAATTATATAACAAGTCTGAAATGGCGTGGTAGTTTGAAAATTCGATTTTAAAATTTAATTGAATGTACAGGATTCAAAATAAATCGGATTTCAATAAAACCAGAAATATTTGAATTGTTTAATTATATCTTTCTAACAAATGTGAAAAATCCAGATTTCATAACGGGAATAAAAAGTTATGTCCAGTTTAAAATTCAGAATAGTCGCTGTGAAATTTATATATTTTTTATATAATATATATAGCCCTTAAAGATAGCCATTTTGCAAACGAACTCCGTTTTCGACGAAACCACTTGGGTTGGATCCGGAATGTCAAATTATTGTTAGATTCCAATTTTCATAATTTTTGGAATTAATATGTGAGCGTGGCAAAAGAAAAAGTGTTTTGTCAATTTTAGTCAAATTGGGTGGGCCAGAAAATTGCCATTTTTCAAACGGTGTCCAAATTCGACGAAATTAGTTTTTTAGCATCGTATCGTCAAAACATAGCTAGATGTAATTTTTATGTAATTTCTGGAGTTAGTATGTGGCCCCAGTAAATTGAAATGTACGTTAAATTCAATATATATGGATTTATATTTTAATTTTGATAAAAACTGATCAAAACAGTCGAATTGGCTTACAAAACATATTCCATTGTGTTCAGAAATGAGGGTACTTAGCAAGGGGCGATAGTCATTGGGTTTGATTTGGAGTTCGGGCAAAAATCGAGTTAAATAGAGAATTAAATAATAATTTATATAATATATATATAAATATAAAATGGTCAAAGCCAAAACCCTATTCTCCTATTTCCTTCTGAGATGCCACCATCCAAATTCGATGGTCACCATCTCCACAAATTCGTGTCCAATTTACCGCAACCATTTCAGCAATTTTCAAAGGCAAAAACGTTCAACTAGGAGAGGCCTACGAGACCAAAGGTCATGATGATCGTTGAAGCGTTGTGGTGGCCAGAATCAACCCTAAAACTTGTCGATGTTCGAACTAAATTGCAGCTGAAGGAGGACTTCGGGTTGCGTGTTATTCAAGCGAGAGGTGTAGGGGCTTGAGGCATTCGTTGTGGCATAGGTAGACCGTCGTCCGGTCGACGGTGGTGTGAGCGAGATGATGAAATAGAGGACGGTTGAAGGAGGACTTCGGGTTGCGTGTTATTCAAGCAAGAGGTGTTAGAGCTTGAGGCATTCGTTGTGGCATAGGTAGATCGCCGCGCGGTCGACGGTGGTGTGAGCGAGATGATGAAATAGAGGGCAGCACAGGGTTTTCTCCTGGAAACGATGAAGATGGGGTTAATACCCTAAACCTGTAATTAGTTTTAAGTTAGGTAATTAGTGAAGAGATTATAATCAAATTCTATTGTTTTATGTTAATTATTTCAAATTGTTTTTTTTTCAAATTTTCTGAAATTACATTAAAAAAATATTGTTATTATTATAAAAATCATTGTAATTAAAAGGTAATTTTTATATAAAAAACCATAGGATAAAAAAATGATTTATATATATATATATATTGGACTATTTTTGAAAACTAAAATAACATTATTTTTGAAAATAAAAATAACATTGTTTTTGAAAATAAAAACAACATTGTGATTTTTAATTTAGGAAAACATTAATTTAAAAAACAAATTTTTATATGAAAAGCATGGGTTCAAAAAAAATGTGATTTTTAATTATACATATTGTTTATAAAAATGTGAATTTTTATAAAAAAGCATAGAATAAAAAATGTGATTTTTACACATAGGATTTTGAATTAAAAATATAATATTTAGTGACATAAAAATATAATTTTTAGTTGTATAAAAATATAATTTTTAGCGATATAAAAATATGATTTTATTTTATGAATAGCGATATAAAAATTTGATTTATATATATTAGCATTATAAAAATATGATATATATATATAATAGCACTATAATAATATGATTATATATATATAGCATTGCGTTAAAAATATGATATTTATATATTTAGCTTAGAATATAAAAATATGATTTTTATATATGTAATAGCATTATAAAAGTATGATTTTTTACATATGTAGTAGAGATATTAAAAATGTGAATTTTACATGTATAGTAGAGATATAAAAAATATGATTTTTATATAAAAACGTTTGTTATAAAAAAAATTTGATTTCTAGTTATATAAAAATATTTTTTTTATTATATATGTAGCGATATAAAAATGTGATCTTATATATATACATAGCGATATAAAAATGTGATTTTTAAATATATAAACATCATATTAAAAATGTGATTTTTACTATGAACAACGTGAAAAAGGTTGCGTTGGAAATTCGGGCAAATGCAAACTATTCAGAAATTCGGAAAAAAACTGGCAGAGTGCAAACCAAAGGTGAGAACTCCTCACTAAAAATTTTGCACTGTTATTTATTTATTTTCGTAATTGAAAAATATATAGAATTGCCAGTGTAGATTTTTACCAATTTAATCATTATAAATTGTATATGGTACCCGTTAGATCACCTTCTTCGTCCATAGACCATGCACAATTTAAATTGATTGTATTGTGTGTTGTTTGTGATGTTGATATGTTTAACATATTAAAAATAATGTTAACATTAATGTGATAGTGAAATTAAATTATAAATATTCATTTATAATTTGAACAATGAAAATTTGTTAAATAGGAAATAATTTAAACCGAACTAGAATTGGTTATATTTATTAACCAATGATTTATTTAAATAAATGGTTGTTGGTTGAAAACCCCACATGAGTGTTGGGATGATAATTGACATACACTAGTCCCAATATTTAGTTATATGTCATCGGTGGATTGACAGTCGGTGGCGAGCGTTATTTATTTATTTTAATGCTCAAACAGTTGTAAATTTCACTCTGGATGAATAGACTGTTTGATTATTATTTATCGTTATTGTTGAATACATGCGATGTATGAAATCCATATAATTGAAATTATATGGTAATTGATTGAGTCACATTCCGAGTCAAAAATAAAGAATCTTTTAAAATAAAAAATATTTTAAAACAAAGAATATTTTAAAATAAAGAATCTTTTAAAATAAAGAATATTTTAAAATAACGAATATTTAAAATAATATTCAGTGAAGAATAAAATTATGATTTTGGTATTCGATTTTAGACGGACACAAAAATATATAAAAATATGAAGCTGGGTTAAGTATAGAAATGTCATTTTAACCCGAACGGGTTTATCGATCAATTTCATTCATTTTATAATGAATATACTAAAGAAGTGATTTGAAAATCTAATATTTTGAAAATATTGTCATTTTAATATGATAAAGATATAGGATATTCAATTTTGATTTAAAATTGAAAATGAAGTCGGAATCATTTTAAAAAGAATTCATAAACGAATTATAAAATACATTTTAAATGGAATTCAACGAAATATAATATATATATATACATATATTATATATTTAATGGCCTGAAGAGAACGCGTCGCGCAGCGACCGTTCACGAATTTTGACTAATAACTTCAAATTGATGTAATGGGAGATCCGACCGTCGGATTCTCCTAAATCTGGCATTGTTGGGTTTGTATCAAAAAGAACTTTCCAATGAATATAAGAAGTTTTAAATCTAATGGTTAGATTTGGAATTATGTCCAAATCAATTTCAGAAAAGGTCGCTATGGATGCAGTTCGGTGGCCGTTACTGAATACCGACTGTACAGGCCTTGATCTAATTATTAAAAATATGGAAAAATTATGTAAAATCATAATTAATAATTTGGAAAGATTTTGTAAGAAAAAATCTATGTTTAAAAAGATAAAAATGTATTTTTATCGTAATGAACTAGTTATTAAGTAGAATAATAATACAATTTTTTTAGAAATAATGAATTGCATCTACAATGGTTTTAATATAACCAAATTTTCCAACATATGAATTGGAATGGATTTGAGAAGAAATAATCTTTGAAATATTTCGAAATTGGATTCCGTGATTATATAGATATTGTTATGGGAATTTGTAAGATATAAATATTGATATTCCCAACATGATATTTGTTGATTTCAGAATTTGATATTGAATATAAGCCGATATAATTTCTATTCAGAACCTTTTATTTAATGTCAAATTGGATTTTGGGTTTGTCATGAATCGTGCCTTCAATAACACTGTTCTTGAACCCCGATGAGAAAAGAATAAATCTTTAAATTAAGATTTAACGAAGTTTTCCAATTAATTAATAATTATTTGGAATTGAAGAAAATAAATTGTATTTTGGGTTCTCGTGAATGGTGTCTTAAATAGCATTGTTCTTAAACCAAGTTGAGAAAAGAATAAATCTTTTAATTAAGATTTAGAGATGTTTAACAATTAATTAATATTTAGTTAGAATTGAAATGAAAGTTGATTGTGGGTTTATCATGAACTGTGTTTTAAACGACATTTGTTCTTTAACACATTTAACAGTGAAAATATAATTTTGAATTTATAAATCTTTTTATTAAGATTTAATGGAAATTTTCCAAAGTAAAGTTTTACAATTTAATAGAATAAATTGGAATTGAAGGGAATTCGATCTAATAATAATCAAGATGAGCTTCTATAAAAGAAGACCATTACTATACATGGAATTTGATAGGCCTTACCGCTAATTTATATTATTAGTCTGATAAGGAAATTTATAACGATTATATATTGGTTTGACTTCTGTGAAGATTCCATATATAATGGAAGAGGATTTTGGGTTTGTCGTGATCAGTGTTTTAAATGACATTGGTTCTTTAACCCAGTTAAAGATAGGATTTATTTTCCTAAAGTTAAATAATCATTAAGCAATGATTTCTGAGATTAAAACCAAACTAGAGTTTTAATGATTCTTTAATTATATTAAAATGAGAAAGAAATAATCAAATTTATCGAATTCATGAAATGAATGAGGGTGGAGTACCACCAGTTTTACTCCAGACGATAGTTAAATCTTTAATTAGATTTGAATGTGAAAGAGTAATTAAATTTACCGATAACACCTTAGGTGTTAGATATGGAGTACTACCAGTTTTGTTCCATAGGATGAATAGTTTGGGATTGGGATAATAAATAATAAAAGATTACTTTTGTAAGGTTCTCTAATCCTGACTAGTTGATAAACCTTTACATGGTTTAGAATTGTGAAAAGATAAAATAAAATATTTTGAAATTGAGATCCAAAGGAAGATTTAAGAATAAATTTAAAAGAATTTATCTTTGATAAAATTAATGGGAACCGTTCCTTAAAATTGTGAAAATTCAAATAGAAGAATATTCTAAATTGGAATGAGGCGTATGATGTGTTTTTATATTACTTGATTATTGATTATAAAATACACGAGTTATTCGGAAAGACCGGGTTTAACCCATTCTGAATAATTAATACGACGACCAAAAGTCGACGATGAAGATAGTGGTTGAAGACCAGAGTTCTTCACATCGTTTGAATGATTACTGATACCTTGATTAGGATGTACACCCAAGACAGGGTAATAAGTGGTGATCGTTCAAACGTACTTGGAGATCGATGGATATGCTGGGACCTCTCTCCTGTATTGGACATATGGGACGAGGAATAAGGTGCCTCCGGTTTCGTTCAGACGCTGAACGGACTTGTGAATGGATGTGTGCCTGACATTGGAATTCATTCTATGCTAATTGATTTCTATTAAATATATATTTGATTGGTGGCGGAGAATTTATTCTTTTGCTTAACACCCTTCTCTGAGACGTACGAGCTTAGAGGTTATATATTGATAAACACCAGTTGTATGGCGTGAATTGTCAGTGTGGCATGCCAAGATGCAAATGATCAAATTTTTGATGAAAAGCAGAGTCTTGTGGTTGATGACCAAAGCACAGCTTTAATTAGCATAACTTTGTGTATAGCGTTAATTCGCGAGCCTCACACCCCGGTATACGTCAAAAACGGAATGAGGACGGCGGGGAGTGCATGCATTTCTTTCTAGCTAGAAGTGGTGTCATGGTATGGATCCCAAACATTTTTACTTATGTGGATGATGGAATGTGGCGCCTCAGATATTGAGTTGTTAGTGGCTCTGAGATAGGTCTGATAGGACCGGGAAACGTATTGTTCAGAAGTAATTAATCCATTAAATTATGTGTGGACCGGCCCTGTTGCTAACCAGGGATCGCCATTGTCCGAGTCCTGAGGCATTTGCTAGAGTGTCTCTAAATCGGTAAGGATAATTCCTAGCCTCGACTCATGATGGAAATCCAAATTCTAGTACACGAATTTTAGATTTTAGTTGTAGAACTAGTATGGCGACATAGTAGGATGGGGTACTATGCCATCTATGAAAATATATTTATATTTGAAGTTATTTTGACACTATACAGTTATAGTAATATCAAAATAATTTGTTTTAAACATATAAAGCATGTTTGGCTATTATAAGGTAAAACTCTATCCTCTGGCTTGCGTTGCTTTGTGTGATGGGACCTGAGTTTTATAATAGCTTCATTTTTCCAAAAATCATTGTGTTGCTTTATTTTAAATTGAGATTCATGTGGAGAAAATCCGTTCCGTGTTATACGGCGTGGTCCCATGATTTCCGAAACTTTAAAGTAAATATTTAATAACTGTTTTAGTTCTCACACCAGTCCCATCACTGACCTTGAGTTTATTGTTTTAACCTAAACTCTGGGTGCCTTTATTTTCCACATAAGGAGCTAGTTGTTTTGGTTTTGCAGATATTTCTTTTCCAGGATCCTGGATTTATAGCTGAAGCTATATTTGGAAAGCTCTGTATCCGTGTATTTCTTTCATTTGTGTTACGTATTGTTTTTCCGTTGTTTTGTAATTTAAATCTCTGATATTGTATTTCCAATATGTAATATTTATTCGTACTCTGATGTAATTGTTGTAATAGCAATGAAATATTCTATTGTTCGTGTTCTGATGCGTCGTGTTCTCACCTCAATACGGGCTTTCTCGTAAGAGGAAGTTTCGGTCGTTTCAGTTATGACCATGCAATTCATGGTGACTCATACCGTAAGACGCAACTCATCCATCCTGGCATAGTGAAGGTTCTCATCACGACATGGTTTTAGGCGTAACATGGTTAAAGCGCTGAGCGTTATGGCTGTCACATATGCAAAAGAAAGTAATGTAGGCCTCTACATGATTCAGTTAGCTCGCATACACCAAGTCATCTCAATTCATGTCATTATGAATATCAAACCATGTATACGTACGGCTTGAATACAAAAGGTGACATGAGACTAATTTGCTTCATGTGTCAAGCCATGCATCTCATGAGGAATGTATAAAGTAAATGTGCCACGTCAGCAAGCTAAATTGGCTCACTTACAACATCAAGTTGTTAACTCCTCCAAACCATGCCATTAAAATTCATGTCGTTTGCTGACTCAAGAAAGCAACGCGATCAGATCCTGTAACCGACCTTAACCATGTTGTGGCCATGCCTCAGGTATGATCCTGTCGTATGTGGCTCATGAGTTTGTTATTTTTGTGAGGCAAGCCGCAGATCATCATAATTATAGAGACAGCTGGCACAAATCATGGGAGAACGGATAAGTTTTGGGCCACATAATGATAAGCAGATCGTAATTGTTATAACATTCATGATGTAAATGTATCCAGACCATGCGACATGCTTTACAAATCAGGGTAGTTTTGTGATACAGTTGTTAAGAGAAGGAGGCCAGTTGTCATCACGTGGAATGGGAAAGCCAAATGCTTAAAGTCGATTTCATGTATACAGCGTTAGCCCTTATTAATCCAAGTCGCATGTAAAACAAGCCACATCATTTATATTGAAGTGAGGTCGCAAATTTTCAGACGGCATTGATTTAGGTTGCATAAGCCCAGTCATTTCGCAGGTCATGTACGAAACCAAGTCGTTTCTTGGTCTCCAAGGCACACACATATTTACGACCTTACCTGTAACAACCCGGAAATTCTGAGCCAATTTAAATTTTTTATTTTGGCTATTTTAATGAATTTTGAATATTTAAAATGGATTATTTTAAATAATAACAATAAGAAATTAATTTTGAATAGAATTAGAATTTATATATTTATTTGAATCATCGTTAGAATATAAATATTTTATTTTAATTATAAAAGGAATTGAAAATGGCGCGGTAGAACGAAAATTCGATTTCAAATTTCAAATGAATGTACATGATTCAAAATAAACTGGATTTTGGCGAAACCATAAATATTAGAATCTATTTGAGAATATCTTTCCAACGAATCCGAAAAATTGAAATTTCATAGCGGGAATAAAAAGTTACGTCCAGTTGAAAATTCAGAATAGTCATTATGGAATTCTAGCCCTTAAAAATGGAAATTTTGCAAACGACCTCTGTTTTCAACGAAACCACTTTTTTTGGATCCGGGATGTTGAATTATTGCTAAATTCCAAAATTCATAATTTTTCGAATCAATATGTGAGTGTGGCGAAGTAAAACGTGTTTTGACAGTTTCAGTCAATTTCGATCGACCAGAATAGAACCATTGTTTCAACCGGTCTCGGAATTTGATGAAATTAGTTTTGTTAGAACCGTATCGTCAATACGAAGCTAGAAATATTATTATTTTTTGAATTTTTAGAATCAGTATATGACCCTGGTAAATTGAAATGTACGTTTAAAATTAAAAATAATAATTTATATGTTAAATTTAACGGAAACTGATCGTAACGATGGAATGGGCTTATGAAACATATCCCATTGTGTTCGGAATAGGGGTAATTAGTTATAGATGATAGGCGGTGGGTTTCGTTTGGAGGTCAAAATAAAAAGTTGCTTTTATTGAAAGGAAATAAAATAATAAAATAAAATATATAAAAAAGGCCCTCCCTTTCTTCTCAGCCAAACCCGCTACTTCAAAGGAAATAAAAAAATGGCGCTGCTCCTTTTCCCCGTCGCTCACCGCCTCACAACCGCCACCGCCGGGGCCGCCCTCCCCCTAATCGTGCCGCCCTTTGATCAGTCCCCTCCCCCCCGTTCATCGTTGGCCAAAACCCCCCCTTTCCCTTTGATTTCCGGTGCCCTAGACCCCCAAAACCCGACGCCCCATCCCGCTGCGTCGTACCCCGCACCTCCCCTTGCATGTGACCACCCACAGCCCTGACGCCAACGAACCATCCCCCCTCCTCTCGATTTCTACTGTAAGTCCTCCTTTGTACTTTTTTCTACTTATTTGTTTATTTATTTTAAAGTAATTAGTGTTTAAATCTATAAAAATCAGTTTTAGTAGCATGGTAACAAAAATATGATTTTTTATATTATAGAGATAATAAAAGTATGATTTTATATTATAGAGATAATAAAAATATGATTTTTATATAATAGAGAATATAAAAATATGATTTTTGTATAGTAGAGATTATAAAAATGTGGTTTTTAGAAGATGAAGAATATAAAATTTCGATTTTTATATATATGAAGTAACAATGAATATTCGACTTTTATACATGAAAAGGAATGATTTTTATACTATAAACCTCGTTATCAAAATATGATTTTTATAGGAAGTAGCTTTGTTAAAAATATAATTTTTAACGTATACCGCGTGAAACAGATCTCGTTGGAGAAACAATGAAGATTTCCTATATATGAAGAGTCGCGGTGAATTGGTTTAGCTAGTCGGTGAGAGCTTCTCACTTTTAATTTATTTTCTAGTTAAAATATATACTAGGATGTAGACGGTGCTTAGCAGCACCCGACACCCACCGTCCACAGACCATGGATGACTAGTTTGTTTGATTGATATGTTGTGAAAGTTGATTGTGTGATGTGGAATGAAACAAAATATTTATATAGTCAAAAATGTTTTATAGTGTGACGGCAAGGAATCTCGCTCGGTCCGAACCAGTCGCTAAACCGACCCAGACCATTCGAAACGCCCTATCGTTTGAGAACACGACAAATCAGAACGCATATAAAAGAACATTTCACTGTATATTACAACAATGCATCAGATTACAGGAATATACAGAGTATAAATGAATATTACACAGAAATATCAGAGATTTAAATTACATTCAAATACATCGCAGCGGAAAATAATACAATGCACAACTAGAAGAAGATATACGGATACAAAGCTTTCCGGATATCGTTCCAGCTGTAAACCAGGATCCTGTGAATATAAATCTGCAAAACCAAAACTACTAGCTGCCCGTGTCAAAATAAGGGCACCCAGAGTTTAGGTTAGAACAATAAACTCCAGGTCAGTCATGGGACTGGTGTGAGAACTAAAACAGTTATTAATCTTTATTTTAAATCATTAGGTAAATCAAGGGACCACGCCGTATAACACGGAACGGGTTTCCTCCCAAGAATACCAGTGCACAAAACAAACAGCGCAATGCTAAATAAAGAAAAATGAAGCTATTATTAGACCCAGTTCCCATCACACAATGCAACGCAAGCCGGAGGATAGGGTTTTTACCTTATAATAGCCAAGAATGCTTGATACGTTTAAAACAAATCATTTGATACTATAATAAGTGCATAGTGTATGAAACAACTTCGAATCATAAGTATCAATCATAGGCGGCATGAATGCCCCATACCACTATGTCGCCATATATAGGTTATACAATCAAAATCGCAAAGTCACGTATTTGGAAATTGGGTTTCCATCTATGAACCGAGGCAAAAGATAGTCCTCAACCGATTCGAGACGCTCTAGCCCGCCCCTCAGGACCCAGACTCAGGTGGGCCCTTGGATCGTCAGGGCCGGTCCACCGATGTGGATTAAAATGCCTGAACATGCGTCTCCCCACCCTATGGCGTGTAAGTCTGGTCCGTCAGCCGACCAGAATGCATTCGGCCGAAACCGATATAACCGAGGCGCCTCGCAACAGCAACAACCACATAAGTCAAACTCGTCAGGGCGTGTAAAACCACTGACGCCACTTCTAGCTAGAAAGAAACACATGCCCTCCCTGATGTCCTCTCCCGTTTTTGGTTCATACCGGGTGTGAAACACGCGAGGTAAACGTTACACAAAGCTACGCCACAAAGGCCGTGCTTTGATCATCACCACAAGACTTTGCTTTTCAACAGAAGCCTCGATCCATTGCCACTTAGGCATGCCACACAGGCAATTCACTCCATGCGTTTGATATCCATCAATATATAACCCCTGAGCTCGTACGTCTCAGAGAAGGGCGTTAAGCAAGAGAATAAATTCTCCGCCGCCAAACAGATATATATTTAATAGAGATCAATCACACGGACTAAAATCCAATGTCAGACACATAGTCCATTCACAAGTCCGTTCTGGGTCTGAACGAAACCGGAGGCACCTAGTACCCCGCATATCCATCGATCTCCAAGTACGTCTGGACGATCACAAACTGTTTCCATCTTCTTGGGTGTACAGCCCAATCAAGATCATCAGTAATCACCCAAACGACGTGAAGACCTCCGGTCTTCGACCATCGTCTTCATCTTCGACTTATCGTCGCATCAGTTATTCAGAATGGGATAAACCCGGTCTTTCCGAATAACTCGCGTATATTTTAAATAAGTGTTACACAAACACAACATACGCCTCATTCCAATTCATCAGTCACTAACCGTAAATTAATCAAGAGAATAATTCCCCAAATATTAACCCCGAAGGCCGAAACCAACATCAGATCAATATCCAGAAAACCATTCTACTTAGCTAACCGACAGTTAGTTTCTAAATTTCACGTTCATAGGGAAAGGTTCCCATTAATTTTATCCAAGATAAATTTCTTGAATTTATTCTTCTTTTGAGTTTCGATTCAACTAGTCGAGATTAACGAACCTTACCGAAGTAATCATTGGTTTTAATTTCCCAATCCCAACCTATTTATCCCATGAAGTAAAACTGGTAATACTTCATATCTAACACCACAGTGTTATCGGTAAATTCAATTACCATTTCACATTCAAATCTAATTAAAGATTTAACTATCGCCTGGAGCTAAACTGGTGATACTCCATTTCGATTATTTCAATCTAATTAAAGATTCATTAAAACTCCACTTAGTTTTAATCTGTGACTGGGTTAAAGAATCAGTGTCATTTAAAACACAGTTCACAATAAACCCAAAATCACATCACATTTCAATCAGTCCCTAATTGTAAATTAGCAAGTGAGCAATTCCCTAAGTATTATTCCCCGAAGGCCGAAACCAACATCAGATCAATACCTCGGAAACTATTCAACTTAACTAATCTCCAGTTAGTTTTTGATTTTCTTAACTCCTTTAGGTCTAAGAACTGTATTATTGAAGATACCGTTCACGACAACCCAAAATCACATTTCATTAATGATCGGGTTAAAGAACGAGTGTTATTTAAAACACTGTCCACGATAAACCCAAAAATCAATATCAATTCAATTCCAATTAAACATTATTTAATTGGTACACTTCATTAAATCTAAATAAAAAGATTTAATCTTTTCTCAACTGGGTTCAAGAACAGTGTTAGTGAAGACACCATTCACGACAAACCCAAATCACATTTGATATTCAATACAAGGCTCTGAATAGAAAATATATCGGCTTATATTCAATATCAAATTCCACGATTAACAAATGTCGTATTGGAAATAACGATATGAATATATATCTTTCAAATTTCCATAACAACATCTGTATAATCACGAATTCCAACATCGAAATATTCCGAAGACAATTTCGATTCAAATCCATTCCAATGCAATCATTGGAAATTCTGGTTATTTTTAAAACCCTTTTCAAATTCAATTTATTTATTCAAAAATAAATAGAATTACATTTCTAGTTCAAAACTAGTTCATTTCGATAAAAATCTATTTTTATCTTTTCAAATATGGAGTTTTTCATCCCAATTCTTTCTAAATCATTTCTTATGATTTTACACAAATTATTACTATTTTTAATAATTTTATCAAGGCCCGTACAGTCGATTTCCATCAATGGCCATCGAACTGCACTTACAGCGACCTTTTTCGAGTTTGATTTGGACATAATTCCAAATCCAACCGTTAGATTTCAAATTTCTAATATTCGTTAGAAAGCTCTTTCGATACGAACCCAACGGTTCCGGTTTTAGGAGAATCCGACGGTCGGATCTCCCGTAATGTCCGTTTGAAATAAATGGTCGAAATTCACGAACTGCCGCGGCGCGGCGCGTTCTATTCAGGCCATTATATTATATATATAATATATATAATATATATTTCGTCGATTTCTATTTAAAACGAATTATATAAATAGTTTTAAATTCGTTTCAAAAGCAACTTCCATTTCAATTCAAATCAAAATTGAATTCTTCTTTATAAATTCGTTTTAAAATTCATTTCTATTCAATTCAAATTTCAATTCAATTTGAATTCATTTCAATTCATTTTCAATTCAATTTGAATTCGTTTTCAATTCATTTCGAAATCGTTTTCAATTCAATTCATTTCGAAATCGTTTTCAATTCAATTCATTTCGAAATCGTTTTCAATTCAATTCATTTCGAAATCGTTTTCAATTCAATTCATTTCGAGATCGTTTTCAATTCAATTCATTTCGAGATCGTTTTTAATTCAATTCATTTCGAGATCGTTTTTAATTCAATTCATTTCGAAATCGTTTTCAATTCAATTCATTTCGAAATCGTTTTCAATTCAATTCATTTCAAAATCGTTTTCAATTCAATTCATTTCGAAATCGTTTTCAATTCAATTCATTTCGAAATCGTTATATATTCAATTCATTTCGAAATCGTTATATATTCAATTCATTTCGAGATCGTTATATATTCAATTCATTTCGAAATCGTTATATATTCAATTCATTTTGAAATCGTTTTCAATTCAATTCATTTCGAAATCGTTTTCAATTCAATTCATTTCGAAATCGTTATATATTCAATTCATTTCGAAATCGTTATATATTCAATTCATTTCGAAATCGTTATATATTCAATTCATTTCGAAATCGTTATATATTCAATTCATTTCGAAATCGTTATATATTCAATTCATTTCGAAATCGTTATATATTCAATTCATTTCGAAATCGTTATATATTCAATTCATTTCGAAATCGTTATATATTCAATTCATTTCGAAATCGTTATATATTCAATTTATTTCGAAATCGTTATATATTCAATTCATTTCGAAATCGTTATATATTCAATTCATTTCGAAATCGTTATATATTCAATTCATTTCGAAATCGTTATATATTCAATTCATTTCGAAATCGTTATATATTCAATTCATTTCGAAATCGTTATATATTCAATTCATTTCGAAATCGTTTAAAATCGATATAAATATCGTTCACGTCAAAATGGCGTCAAACTAATCAACACGGCTTCATAAATTTCTATTTTCAAATATTCTATTTCAAATATTTCTTTTTCAAAATAGTTGTTATTATCAAAATATTTCGTTCAACACATGACCAATCTCAATGAATGAGTACTGTCAACACATGAACTTTTATTTTATATTGATAAAGATGTAAATTTTAATATTAAAATATTTCGTTCAACACATGACCAATCTCAATAAATGAGTACTGTCAACACATGAACTTTTATTTTATAACGATAAAGGTGTAAATTTTATTACTAAAATATTTCGTTCAACACATGACCAATCTTAATGAATGAGTACTGTCAACACATGAACTTTTATTTTATAATATTCTTTATTTTCTAAATTGGAATGAGGCCCAATCAATTACCATATAAAGTTAATTATATGGATTTTCATACAACACATGTATATAATAGCATTGAAAAATAATCAACCATCAACCAAAGTGCACTACACTGTATAAGCATCAAATATAGATATCTAACGCTTATAACAGCCTGTCAATCAATCGATCGACACATTTAATCCATCAGGATGAGTGAACTTCATATTTCATCCTAACACCCGTGTAGGGTTTCAAACAATCAAACAAATATTTTATTTGTGCAGTTGGGCGATGTGTAAAATTTATCGACCCAATCAATGTCAGTCAAATCAGTGTACATAAACAAACCGTCTGGTTTGTAAATGAATATTTATTTATTCATATTCACGTCAAAAATTATATTTTTAACGATAAAACATTTCATTCTAACATATGAATTTCTATTCAGTTCATTATTTAAATAAAATGATATTTTATTTTTCTAACTTATTTTAGAAAATTTCGGCGGCATAACGGCACGATACTAGAAACGGGACGAGGCCTAGCCTTGTCCCCGGTCTAGTGAAGGCCCACGCCATTCACACATCATCAAATCAATTCATTTCACCAAACAATTCAATTCAATCAAATAATCTAATTAATCTATGCAACCAAACAAACAAGTCCATGGTCTGTGGACGATTGTGTCGGGTGCTACTAAGCACCGTCTGCATCCTAGTATATATATATATAACTAGAAAAAGAAATTGAAAGGTGAGAAATTCTCACATATAGCTATCCAATCATCTTGACTCTTCTTTTGCAGAATTCTTCGTCGACCTCGCCTTTTTGTCGCTTTCGCCCGTATTCTCTACATATGTAAAAATCGAATTTTTACGATGCTATTCAATATATAAAAATATGATTTTTACTTCGACTTTCAATATATAAAAATCTGATTTTTACTTCGACTTTCAATATATAAAAATCTGATTTTTACTTCGACTTTCAATATATAAAAATCTGATTTTTACTTCGACTTTCAATATATAAAAATCTGATTTTTACTTTCAAACCTTTTTCTATACGAAAAATCAAACCTTTTTCTATACGCAAAATCAAACCTTTTTCTATTCTAAAGTTTAAATCTTTTCTTATTTAAAATCTAAAAATAAAATCAGTTTTAAAATTCTTTTAAAAATTCAGTTTTCATTTCTTTTAAAAATTCAGTTTTCATTTCTTTTAAAAATTCAGTTTTCATTTCTTTTAAAAATTCAGTTTTCATTTCTTTTAAAAATTCAGTTTTCATTTCTTTTAAAAATTCAGTTTTCATTTCTTTTAAAAATTCAGTTTATATTTCTTTTAAAAATTCAGTTTATATTTCTTTTAAAAATTCAGTTTATATTTCTTTTAAAAATTCAGTTTATATTTCTTTAAAAAAAATAGTTTATATTTCTAAAAAACAGTTTATATTTCTAAAAAAACAGTTTTTACTTTCTAAAAAAACAGTTTTTATATCTTAAAAAACAGTTTTTTACTTTCTCGAATAGAATACTTAACTAAAATTGAAAAATAAATAAAAATAAAAATAAATATAAAACTTACAGGTATCGGAGAGGAGGGGAGGGGGCGTCGGCGGTTCATCGCTGGTGGGGGAGGGCTTCGCGAGGGCCACGTTTCAGAAGAGGAGAGCGAGAACGGGGGCGCGGCGTTGGAGGTGGCGGCAGGTGGCTCGGCTTGGATGCGCGATGGGAGCTCGGCGGTGCTCCGCCTGGAAGCGGCGGCTTCGATTCGTCGAGGAGAGCTTTATTTTTTCTTTCTTCTGATTTTGGATCTGAACTGATACGGGGGGGGGGGGGGGGGCAGAGTGATTTTAAGGAGGGAAGAGATAAATTTTTTTTTATTTATTTAATTATTTTATTCTGCAAAAAGTTAACTTTTACTTACGACCTCGAAACGAGGTCCACCGCCTGCCGTCCATAGCGTTTCACCCCCATTCTGAACACTATGGGATATGTATCGCAAGCTGATTCGATCGTCTCGATAAGTTTCTGTTGAATTTACATTTAAATCGCTATATTGAATTTTAAATGTACATTTCAAATTACCGGGGTCACATACTAACACGAAAAATTCCAGAAAAATATTTTCTAGCTTTGTATTGACAATACGGTCCTAACAAAACTAGTTTCGTCGAATTCTGAGACCGTTAGAAAAATGGCCATTTTCCAGTCGATTAAAATCAACTGAAACTGGTCAAACGCGTTTTCCTTTGCCACGCTCACATATTGATTCGGAAAATTATGAAATTTGAAACCTAGCAATAATTTGACATCACGAACCCAACAAAACTGGTTTCGTCGAAATCCGAGGTCGTTTGCAAAATGTCCATTTTTAAGGGCCTGAATTCCATAGCGACTATTCAGAATTTTCAACTGGACATATCTTTTGCTTCCCGCTATGAAATCTCTATTCTTCGGATTCGTTGGATAGATATCATCAATTAGATCCCATTATTTTTGGTTTCACTAAAATCCGGATTGTTCTGCACCCGGTACATTCAATTGAAGTTTGAAATCGAATTATCGAACTACCGTGCCATTTTCAATTTTATTTATAGTTATATATAAATATTTATATTCTAACGACGACGCGTATAATATATACATTCGAATTCTATTCAAAATAAATTTCACGTCGATATTATTTAAAATAATTCATTTTAAATAATCAAAATTCGCTATAATTGCCAAAATAAAAATTTTAAACTGGCCCAGAATTTTGGGTTGTTACAATCTCCCCCACTTAAAACTTTTCGTCCCCGAAAAGGAAAAAAGTCGAAAGTGGTTTGATTATTCAGCTCTACTTTCGATCTGGCTTCCATTCTCCAACTTTTCAGTTTCTGAGAATTTTCAAAACTTCAAAAATTTGGCTAACACCCTAAATTTTTGAAAAATTTCGCCATAACCTCCCCTGCAATGGGAGCATCGGGGAATTTCAAATAGCTTCCCCGGTCCTTCAGATCTCAAAAAGAAAAAGAAAAAGCCAAGCAGCTAGCCAATAGGCTCACAAAATCATCATCACCCAAACAAAACAGGAAATTATGTAGTAAACATGTACCTATTTGTCGGGCAAACAAATTTTATTCTCTGGCTCTAGCCTCCTTGCTATGACCTGTTCAAAAGATATACATGTATGCATGCAAATGCGACCAATTTTCAATACAATTCATTATTCGATCAAATTAGGCATAAATGGCTAAAAATTAGCAAACAATTAAACAAACCACACAAACATCAATCAATTAGTGAATTAAAGTTTCAAATTCATAATTTTGATACATATACAAAAATCGTGTTTTTGATGCCAATTCACAACAATAGGCCCTATCTAATTTTGGTTCTCACACCAGTCAATAGGAAATATATAAATACCACATCTTCAAAACACGAACATAGATTCTGATGATGATCGATCAATCATCAGAACCATCTCCGGGTGTCTAGAATGTGATTCTATATCTATCCAGTATATTAAAATTTCAAATATACGTTTGCAAGGCGTATATGCAAAATCTTTATATACTGGACTGTCCAAATCAATATAAATAAACAATCAACTACGAATAATTGATTTAAATTTTCAAAACAAAATTTGTTTTCACTTTAAAAATATACTCTTCACACTCGTTCTAGGATACTACTGATCCCATCTCTAACAAGTCATTCTCATTGGATATTACTAATCCAATATCTGATGAATTCTTTCGTATGGTTCTAATGTGCCTTATTCTCTGAGCTTTGTAAACCAAAGCTCTGATACCAACTGTGACGGCAAGGAATCTCGCTCGGTCCGAACCAGTCGCTAAACCGACCCAGACCGTTCGAAACGCCCTATCGTTTGAGAACACGACAAATCAGAACGCATATAAAAGAACATTTCACTGTATATTACAACAATGCATTAGATTACAAGAATATACAGAGTATAAATGAATATTACACAGAAATATCAGAGATTTAAATTACATTCAAATACATCGCAGCGGAAAATAATACAATACACAACTAGAAGAAAATATACGGATACAAAGCTTTCCGGATATCGTTCCAGCTGTAAACCAGGATCCTGTGAATATAAATCTGCAAAACCAAAACTACTAGCTGCCCGTGTCAAAATAAGGGCACCCAGAGTTTAGGTTAAAACAATAAACTCCAGGTCAGTCATGGGACTGGTGTGAGAACTAAAACAGTTATTAATCTTTATTTTAAATCATTAGGTAAATCAAGGGACCACGCCGTATAACACGGAACGGGTTTCCTCCCAAGAATACCAGTGCATAAAACAAACAGCGCAATGCTAAATAAAGAAAAATGAAGCTATTATAAGACCCAGTTCCCATCACACAATGCAACGCAAGCCGGAGGATAGGGTTTTTACCTTATAATAGCCAAGAATGCTTGATACGTTTAAAACAAATCATTTGATACTATAATAAGTGCATAGTGTATGAAACAACTTCGAATCATAAGTATCAATCATAGGCGGCATGAATGCCCCATACCACTATGTCGCCATATATAGGTTATACAATCAAAATCGCAAAGTCACGTATTTGGAAATTGGGTTTCCATCTATGAACCGAGGCAAAAGATAGTTCTCAACCGATTCGAGACGCTCTAGCCCGCCCCTCAAGACCCAGACTCAGGTGGGCCCTTGGATCGTCAGGGCCGGTCCACCGATGTGGATTAAAATGCCTGAACATGCGTCTCCCCACCCTATGGGGTGTAAGTCTGGTCCGTCAGCCGACCAGAATGCATTCGGCCGAAACCGATATAACCGAGGCGCCTCGCAACAGCAACAACCACATAAGTCAAACTCGTCAGGGCGTGTAAAACCACTTACGCCACTTCTAGCTAGAAAGAAACGCATGCCCTCCCTGATGTCCTCTCCCGTTTTTGGTTCATACCGGGTGTGAAACACGCGAGGTAAACGTTACACAAAGCTACGCCACAAAGGCCGTGCTTTGATCATCACCACAAGACTTTGCTTTTCAACAGAAGCCTCGATCCATTGCCAATTAGGCATGCCACACAGGCAATTCACTCCATGCGTTTGATATCCATCAATATATAACCCCTGAGCTCGTACGTCTCAGAGAAGGGCGTTAAGCAAGAGAATAAATTCTCCGCCGCCAAACAGATATATATTTAATAGAAATCAACCACACGGACTAAAATCCAATGTCAGACACACAGTCCATTTACAAGTCCGTTCTGGGTCTGAACGAAACCGGAGGCACCTAGTACCCCGCATATCCATCGATCTCCAAGTACGTCTGGACGATCACTAACTGTTTCCATCTTCTTGGGTGTACAGCCCAATCAAGATCATCAGTAATTACCCAAACGACGTGAAGACCTCCGGTCTTCGACCATCGCCTTCATCTTCGACTTATCGTCGTATCAGTTATTCAGAATGGGATAAACCCGGTCTTTCCGAATAACTCGCGTATATTTTAAATAAGTGTTACACAAATACAACATACGCCTCATTCCAATTCATCAGTCACTAACCGTAAATTAATCAAGAGAATAATTCCCCAAATATTAACCCCGAAGGCCGAAACCAACATCAGATCAATATCCAGAAAACCATTCTACTTAGCTAACCGACAGTTAGTTTCTAAATTTCACGTTCATAGGGAAAGGTTCCCATTAATTTTATCCAAGATAAATTTCTTGAATTTATTCTTATTTTGAGTTTCGATTCAACTAGTCGAGATTAACGAACCTTACCGAAGTAATCATTGGTTTTAATTTCCCAATCCCAACCTATTTATCCCATGAAGTAAAACTGGTAATACTTCATATCTAACACCACAGTGTTATCGGTAAATTCAATTACCATTTCACGTTCAAATCTAATTAAAGATTTAACTATCGCCTGGAGCAAAACTGGTGATACTCCATTTCGATTATTTCAATCTAATTAAAGATTCATTAAAACTCCACTTAGTTTTAATCTGTGACTGGGTTAAAGAATCAGTGTCATTTAAAACACGGTTCACAATAAACCCAAAATCACATCACATTTCAATCAGTCCCTAATTGTAAATTAGCAAGTGAGCAATTCCCTAAGTATTATTCCCCGAAGGCCGAAACCAACATCAGATCAATACCTCGGAAACTATTCAACTTAACTAATCTCCAGTTAGTTTCTGATTTTCTTAACTCCTTTAGGTCTAAGAACTGTATTATTGAAGATACCGTTCACGACAACCCAAAATCACATTTCATTAATGATCGGGTTAAAGAACGAGTGTTATTTAAAACACTGTCCACGATAAACCCAAAAATCAATATCAATTCAATTCCAATTAAACATTATTTAATTGGTACACTTCATTAAATCTAAATAAAAAGATTTAATCTTTTCTCAACTGGGTTCAAGAACAGTGTTAGTGAAGACACCATTCACGACAAACCAAAATCACATTTGATATTCAATACAAGGCTCTGAATAGAAAATATATCGGCTTATATTCAATATCAAATTCCACGATTAACAAATGTCGTATTGGAAATAACGATATGAATATATATCTTTCAAATTTCCATAACAACATCCGTATAATCACGAATTCCAACATCGAAATATTCCGAAGACAATTTCGATTCAAATCCATTCCAATGCAATCATTGGAAATTCTGGTTATTTTTAAAACCCTTTTCAAATTCAATTTATTTATTCAAAAATAAATAGAATTACATTTCTAGTTCAAAACTAGTTCATTTCGATAAAAATCTATTTTTATCTTTTCAAATATGGAGTTTTTCATCCCAATTCTTTCTAAATCATTTCTTATGATTTTACACAAATTATTACTATTTTTAATAATTTTATCAAGGCCCGTACAGTCGATTTCCATCAATGGCCATCGAACTGCACTTACAGCGACCTTTTTCGAGTTTGATTTGGACATAATTCCAAATCCAACCGTTAGATTTCAAATTTCTAATATTCGTTAGAAAGCTCTTTTCGATACGAACCCAACGGTTCCGGTTTTAGGAGAATCCGACGGTCGGATCTCCCGTAATGTCCGTTTGAAATAAATGGTCGAAATTCACGAACTGCCGCGGCGCGGCTCGTTCTATTCAGGCCATTATATTATATATATAATATATATAATATATATTTCGTCGATTTCTATTTAAAACGAATTATATAAATAGTTTTAAATTCGTTTCAAAAGCAACTTCAACTTCCATTTCAATTCAAATCAAAATTGAATTCTTCTTTATAAATTCGTTTTAAAATTCATTTCTATTCAATTCATATTTCAATTCAATTTGAATTCATTTCAATTCGTTTTCAATTCAATTTGAATTCGTTTTCAATTCATTTCGAAATCGTTTTCAATTCAATTCATTTCGAAATCGTTTTCAATTCAATTCATTTCGAAATCGTTTTCAATTCAATTCATTTCGAAATCGTTTTCAATTCAATTCATTTCGAGATCGTTTTTAATTCAATTCATTTCTAGATCGTTTTTAATTCAATTCATTTCGAAATCGTTTTCAATTCAATTCATTTCGAAATCGTTTTCAATTCAATTCATTTCGAAATCGTTTTCAATTCAATTCATTTCGAAATCGTTTTCAATTCAATTCATTTCGAAATCGTTATATATTCAATTCATTTCGAAATCGTTATATATTCAATTCATTTCGAGATCGTTATATATTCAATTCATTTCGAAATCGTTATATATTCAATTCATTTCGAAATCGTTTTCAATTCAATTCATTTCGAAATCGTTTTCAATTCAATTCATTTCGAAATCGTTATATATTCAATTCATTTCGAAATCGTTATATATTCAATTCATTTCGAAATCGTTATATATTCAATTCATTTCGAAATCGTTATATATTCAATTCATTTCGAAATCGTTATATATTCAATTCATTTCGAAATCGTTATATATTCAATTCATTTCGAAATCGTTATATATTCAATTCATTTCGAAATCGTTATATATTCAATTCATTTCGAAATCGTTATATATTCAATTCATTTCGAAATCGTTATATATTCAATTCATTTCGAAATCGTTATATATTCAATTCATTTCGAAATCGTTATATATTCAATTCATTTTGAAATCGTTATATATTCAATTCATTTCGAAATCGTTATATATTCAATTCATTTCGAAATCGTTATATATTCAATTCATTTCGAAATCGTTTAAAATCGATATAAATATCGTTCACGTCAAAATGGCGTCAAACTAATCAACACGGCTTCATAAATTTTTATTTTCAAATATTCTATTTCAAATATTTCTTTTTCAAAATAGTTGTTATTATCAAAATATTTCGTTCAACACATGACCAATCTCAATGAATGAGTACTGTCAACACATGAACTTTTATTTTATATTGATAAAGATGTAAATTTTAATATTAAAATATTTCGTTCAACACATGACCAATCTCAATAAATGAGTACTGTCAACACATGAACTTTTATTTTATAACGATAAAGGTGTAAATTTTATTACTAAAATATTTCGTTCAACACATGACCAATCTCAATGAATGAGTACTGTCAACACATGAACTTTTATTTTATAATATTCTTTATTTTCTAAATTGGAATGAGGCCCAATCAATTACCATATAAAGTTAATTATATGGATTTTCATACAACACATGTATATAATAGCATTGAAAAATAATCAACCATCAACCAAAGTGCACTACACTGTATAAGCATCAAATATAGATATCTAACGCTTATAACAGCCTGTCAATCAATCGATCGACACATTTAATCCATCAGGATGAGTGAACTTCATATTTCATCCTAACACCCGTGTAGGGTTTCAAACAATCAAACAAATATTTTATTTGTGTAGTTGGGCGATGTGTAAAATTTATCGACCCAATCAATGTCAGTCAAATCAGTGTACATAAACAAACCGTCTGGTTTGTAAATGAATATTTATTTATTCATATTCACGTCAAAAATTATATTTTTAACGATAAAACATTTCATTCTAACATATGAATTTCTATTCAGTTCATTATTTAAATAAAATGATATTTTATTTTTCTAACTTATTTTAGAAAATTTCGGCGGCATAACGGCACGATACTAGAAACGGGACGAGGCCTAGCCTTGTCCCCGGTCTAGTGAAGGCCCACGCCATTCACACATCATCAAATCAATTCATTTCACCAAACAATTCAATTCAATCAAATAATCTAATTAATCTATGCAACCAAACAAACAAGTCCATGGTCTGTGGACGATTGTGTCGGGTGCTACTAAGCACCGTCTGCATCCTAGTATATATATATAACTAGAAAAAGAAATTGAAAGGTGAGAAATTCTCACATATAGCTATCCAATCATCTTGACTCTTCTTTTGCAGAATTCTTCGTCGACCTCGCCTTTTTGTCGCTTTCGCCCGTATTCTCTACATATGTAAAAATCGAATTTTTACGATGCTATTCAATATATAAAAATATGATTTTTACTTCGACTTTCAATATATAAAAATCTGATTTTTACTTCGACTTTCAATATATAAAAATCTGATTTTTACTTCGACTTTCAATATATAAAAATCTGATTTTTACTTCGACTTTCAATATATAAAAATCTGATTTTTACTTTCAAACCTTTTTCTATACGAAAAATCAAACCTTTTTCTATACGCAAAATCAAACCTTTTTCTATTCTAAAGTTTAAATCTTTTCTTATTTAAAATCTAAAAATAAAATCAGTTTTAAAATTCTTTTAAAAATTCAGTTTTCATTTCTTTTAAAAATTCAGTTTTCATTTCTTTTAAAAATTCAGTTTTCATTTCTTTTAAAAATTCAGTTTTCATTTCTTTTAAAAATTCAGTTTTCATTTCTTTTAAAAATTCAGTTTTCATTTCTTTTAAAAATTCAGTTTATATTTCTTTTAAAAATTCAGTTTATATTTCTTTTAAAAATTCAGTTTATATTTCTTTTAAAAATTCAGTTTATATTTCTTTAAAAAAAACAGTTTATATTTCTAAAAAAACAGTTTATATTTCTAAAAAAACAGTTTTTACTTTCTAAAAAAAACAGTTTTTATATCTTAAAAAAAACAGTTTTTTTCTTTCTCGAATAGAATACTTAACTAAAATTGAAAAATAAATAAAAATAAAAATAAATATAAAACTTACAGGTATCGGAGAGGAGGGGAGGGGGCGTCGGCGGTTCATCGCTGGTGGGGGAGGGCTTCGCGAGGGCCACGTTTCAGAAGAGGAGAGCGAGAACGGGGGCGCGGCGTTGGAGGTGGCGGCAGGTGGCTCGGCTTGGATGCGCGATGGGAGCTCGGCGGTGCTCCGCCTGGAAGCGGCGGCTTCGATTCGTCGAGGAGAGCTTTTTTTTTTTTTCTTCTGATTTTGGATCTGAACTGATACGGGGGGGGGGGGGGCAGAGTGATTTTAAGGAGGGAAGAGATAAATTTTTTTTTATTTAATTATTTTATTCTGCAAAAAGTTAACTTTTACTTACGACCTCGAAACGAGGTCCACCGCCTGCCGTCCATAGCGTTTCACCCCCATTCTGAACACTATGGGATATGTATCGTAAGCTGATTCGATCGTCTCGATAAGTTTCTGTTGAATTTACATTTAAATCGCTATATTGAATTTTAAATGTACATTTCAAATTACCGGGGTCACATACTAACACGAAAAATTCCAGAAAAATATTTTCTAGCTTCGTATTGACAATACGGTCCTAACAAAACTAGTTTCGTCGAATTCTGAGACCGTTAGAAAAATGGCCATTTTCCAGTCGATTAAAATCAACTGAAACTGGTCAAACGCGTTTTCCTTTGCCACGCTCACATATTGATTCAGAAAATTATGAAATTTGGAATCTAGCAATAATTTAACATCACGGACCCAACAAAACTGGTTTCGTCGAAATCCGAGGTCGTTTGCAAAATGTCCATTTTTAAGGGCCTGAATTCCATAGCGACTATTCAGAATTTTCAACTGGACATATCTTTTGCTTCCCGCTATGAAATCTCTATTCTTCGGATTCGTTGGAAAGATATCATCAATTAGATCCCATTATTTTTGGTTTCACTAAAATCCGGATTGTTCTGCACCCGGTACATTCAATTGAAGTTTGAAATCGAATTATCGAACTACCGTGCCATTTTCAATTTTATTTATAATTATATATAAATATTTATATTCTAACGACGACGCGTATAATATATACGTTCGAATTCTATTCAAAATAAATTTCACGTCGATATTATTTAAAATAATTCATTTTAAATAATCAAAATTCGCTATAATTGCCAAAATAAAAAATTTAAACTGGCCCAGAATTTTGGGTTGTTACATATAGTTAAAAATATAATTTTTAACGAATATGTGAATAAAATAAATATTCATTTATAAATCAGACGATTTGTTTATGTATACCATTTGACTGATATTGATTGGGACGATAAATTTTACACATCGCCCAAGTGTACAAATAATAATCAGTGTTTGTTGATTTGAAACCCCACACGGGTGTTGGGATGATATTTGGCGTACACTAATCCCAATTATTTAGTTGTATGTCGATCGATTGGTTGACGGACTGTGTAAGCGTTAATTAATTATATTTAATGCTTATGCAGTTGTGTGGTGCACTTTGGATGATGGTTGATTATTTATCATTGCTATTATATACATATGTTGTATAGAATCCATATAAATAACATTATATGGTAATTGAGTGGGTCTCATTCCAATTTAGAAAATAAATTACATTCATGGGTTGAATAACAAAAATAGACATGTGTTGACAATACTCATGTGTTGAGAATATTCATGTGTTGAAAATATTCATGTGTTGAATAAAATATTTATACAATAAAATTCACATTTTTATTGGAAGTAAGAATTAGAATATTCATGTGTTGAAGAAAATATTCATTTGTTGAATAGAATAACGAAGTTATTGAAATATATAAAGCCGTGTTGATTAGATATGCGCCATTTTGACGTGAACGATATTTATATCGATTATATTCGTTTTTATAATGAATATAGAAAAGGAAGTGATTTCAAAATATAACGTTTTGAAACTATTATCATTTATATATTAATGATATAGAATATTCAATTTTGATCTAAAATTGAATATGAAGTTGAAATCGTTTTTAAAACGATTTATAAAATACGTTTAGAATTGAAATCAATGAAATATATATAACATACATATTATATATGTTAAATGGCCTGAAAGGAACGCATCGCGCCGCGGCAGTTCGCGAATTTCGACCATTGACTTCGAATTGACGTTACGGGAGATCCGATCGTCGGATTCTCCTAAAACCGGAACCGTTGGGTTCGTATCGAAAAGATCTTTCCAATGAATACTAGAAATTTGAAATCTAATGGATGGATTTGGAATTATGTCCAAATCAAATTTGGAAAAGGTCGTTGTAAGTGCAGTTCGACGACCATTATTGGAAACCGACTGTACGGGCCTTGATAAAATTACTAAAAATATTACTAACTTGTGTAAAATCATAATAAATGATTTAGAAAGAATTGGAGTGAAAAATCCCATATTTGAAAGGATAAAAATATTTTTTTTTGAAATGAACTAGTTTTGAACTAGAATTATAATCCCATTTATTTTAATATAATTCTAGTTCAAAACTAGTTCATTTCAATAAAAATATATTTTTATCCTTTAAAATATGGGATTTTTCACTCCAATTCTTTATAAATCATTCATTATGATTTTGCACAAATTATTAATATTTTTAATAATTTTATCATGGCTCGTACAGTCGGTTTCCAATAACGGTCGTCGAACTGCACTTACAGCGACCTTTTCCAAATTTGATTTGGACATAATTCCAAAACCAACCGTTAGATTTTAAATTTCTAATATTCATTGGAACGCTCTTTTCGATACGAACCTAAGATTTCAGTTTCAGGAGAATCCGACGGTCGGATCTCCCGTAACGTCAATTAGATGTCAATGGTCGAAATTCGTGAACTGTCGCGGCGCGTTCTATTCAGGCCATTTAATATATAATATATATATATTATATATTTCATCGATTTCAATTCTAAACATATTTTATAAATCGTTTAAATTCGTTTTAAAAACGATTTCAACTTCATATTCAATTTTAGATTAAAATTGAATATTCCATATCATTAATATATAAATGATAATATTTTCAAAACGTTATATTTTGAACTCACTCCCTTTTCTATATTCATTATAAAAACGGATATAATCGATATAAATATTGTTAGCGTCAAAATGGCGCATATCTAATCAACACGGCTTTATATATTTCAATAACTTCGTTATTCTATTCAACAAATGAATATTTTCTTCAACACATGTATATATATTTTATTCAACACATGAATATTCTAATTCTTACTTACAATAAAAATGTGAATTTTATTGTATAAATATTTTATTCAACACATGAATATGTTCAACACATGAATATTCTCAACACATGAGTATTGTCAACACATGACTATTTTTGTCATTCAACACATGAATATAATTTATTTTCTAAATTGGAATGAGACCCACACATTACAAAATAATGTTAATTATATGGATTCTATACAACACATGTATATAATAGCAATGATAAATAATCAACCATCATCCAAAGTGCACCACACAACTGCATAAGAATTAAATATAATTAATTAACGCTTACACTGTCTGACAACCAATCGATCGACATACAACTAAATAATTGGGATTAGTGTACGCCAATATCATCCCAACACCCGTGTGGGGTTTCAAATCAACAAACACTGATTATTATTTGTGCACTTGGGCGATGTGTAAAATTTATCATCCCAATCAATATCAGTCAAATGGGTGTACATAAACAAATCGTCTGATTTGTAAATGAATATTTATTTTATTCACATACTCGTTAAAAATTATATTTTTAACTATAAAATATTTTTAACTATGTAAATATTTTGTTTCATTCCACATCACACAATCAATTTTCACAACACATCAATCAAACAAACAACTCATCCATGGTCTGTGGACGACAGGTGTCGGGTGCTGCTAAGCACCGTCTGCATCCTAGTATATATTTTAACTAGAAAATAAATTAAAAGTGAGAAGTTCTCATCGACTAGATAAACCAATTCACCGCGACTCTTCATATGTAGGAAATCTTCATCCTGTCTCCAACGAGATCTGTTTCACGGGGTATACGTTAAAAATTATATTTTTAACAACGCTACTTCCTATAAAAATCATATTTTGATAACGAGGTTTATAGTATAGAAATCATTCCTTTTCATGTATAAAAATCGAATTTTCATTGTTACTTCATATATATATAAATCGAATTTTTATATTCTTCATCTTCTATAATCTCTACTATATAAAAATCATGTTTTTATATTCTCTATCATATAAAAATCATATTTTTATTATCTCTATAATATAAAAATCATAATTTTATTTTCTCTATAATATAAAAATCATATTTTTGTTACTATGCTACTAAAACTGATTTTTATAAATTTAAACACTAATTACTTTAAAATGAACAAACAAATAAGTAGAAAAAAGTACAAAGGAGGATTTACAGTAGAAATCGAGAGGAAGGGGGATGGTTCGCTGGAGTCAAGGCTGTGGGTGGTCGCAGGTGAGGGGAGGCGCGAGGCACGGCGCAGCGGGATCGGGCGTCGGGTTTTGGGGGTCTAGGGCACCGGAAATCGAAGGGAAAAGGGGGTTTTGGCCAACGACGAGGGGGGGAGGGGACTGATCAGAATGCGGCGCGATTACGGGGGAGGGCGGCGTCGGCGGTGGCGGTTGTGAGGCGGTGAGCGACGGGATCGCCATTTTTTTATTTCCTTCGAGGTAGCGGTTTTGACTGAGAAGAAAGGGGGGCCTTTTTTATATATTTTATTATTTTATTTTGTTTCTTTCAATAAAAGCAACTTATTATTTCGACCTCCAAACGAAACCCACCGCCTGTCATCTATAACTAATTACCCCTATTCCGAACACAATGGGATATGTTTCGTAAGCCTATTCCATTGTTACGATCAGTTTCCGTTAAATTTAACATATAAATTATTATATTGAATTTTAAACGTACATTTCAATTTACCGGGGTCACAAACTGATTCTAAAAATCCCAGAAAAATTATTTCTAGCTTCGTATTGACGATACGGTTCTAACAAAACTAATTTCGTCAAATTCCGAGACCGTTTGAAAATGGTCCTTTTCTAGTCGATCGAAATTGACTAAAACTGTCAAAACACGTTTTACTTCGGCACGCTCACATATTGACTCGAAAAATTATGAATTTTGGAGTCTAGCAATAATTCAACATCCTGGATCCAACAAAAGTGATTTCATCGAAAACAGTGGTCATTTGCAAAATTTCCATTTTTAAGGGCCAGAATTCCATAACGACTATTCTGAATTTTCAACTGGACGTAACTTTTTATTCCCGCTATGAAATTTCAATTTTTCAGATTTGTTCGAAAGATATTCTCAAATAGATTCTAATATTTTTGGTTTCGCCAAAATTCGGTTTATTTTGATTCTATACATTCATTTGAAATTTGAAATTGAATTTTCGAACTACTACGCCATTTTCAATTCCTTTTATAATTAAAATAGAATATTTATTTTCTAACGACGATTTAAATAAATATATACGTTCTAATTCTATTCAAAATTAATTTCTCGTTGTTATTATTTAAAATAATCCATCTTAAATATTCAAAATTAATTAAAATAGCCAAAATAAAAAATTTAAATTGGCTCAGAATTTCCGGGTTGTTATATCCTCCCCCACTTAAAATCTTTTCGTCCTCGAAAAGGAACGAAGCTGAAAGTTGTTTAACTAACCAACTCAACTTCCATTATTTTCATTACGGCTTAAGTTCTTCAACTTTTCAGTTTCTAAGAACTTTTCAAATTTTTCAAAAATTTGGCTAACACACTAAATTTTTGACAAATTTCGCCATAACCTCCCCTACACCGGGAGCTTCGGGATATTTCAAATAGCCTCCCATGGCCCTCACCAATCCAAAAGAAAAAGCCAAATGGCTAGCCAATTGCTCATAAAATCATCAAATCCCCAAGAAATACAATAAACATGTACCTATTTGTCGGGCAAACAATTTTATTCCTCTTCTCTAGCCTCCTTGCTATGACCTGTTCAATGTATATACATGTATATGCATGAAATTGTAATCATTTTCGATTAAATTCAATATTCAGTTCAATTTGTCATAATGGTTCAAAATTTTAATAAATGAAACCAATAATCAAACAACACAATCAACAATCAATTAGTGGATTATCATTTCAAACACATAATTTTGATATATATACGAAAAATCGTGTCTTTGATGCCAAATCACAACAATAAACCTATCTAGTTTTGGTTATCACACCAGTCTAATGGAAATATATTGAAATCCCACCTTCGAAACTCGAACATAAACTACTGATGTCGTACGTCATCAGTAGAATCATCTCCGGGCGACTAGAGTGTGATTCTATATCTATCAAGTATATTTAAAACTTCGAATATACGTTCATGACGCGTATATGCAAAATCTTTATATACTCGATCGTCCACATTCAATACAAATAAAATATTCAAATACATATACTTGAATTTAACTTTCAAAACAAAATTTGTTTTCAATTTTTTTATTTTAAAAATAACACTCTTTCAACTCGCTCTAGGATACTACTGATCCCATCTCTAACGAGCCATTCTTATTGGACACTACTAGTCCAATCTCTAATGAATTCTTTCGTTTGGCTCTAATGTGTTTTGTTCTCGAGCTCTGTAAACCAAAGCACTGATACCAAATGTAACAATTGGGAATTTTGCTCGATCCGAACCGATCGCTAAACCGACCAAGACCGTTTGAAACCCCTGATTGTTTTGAGAACACAACAAAATGGAACGCAAACAGAAGAACATTTCATTGTTCATTACAACAATTCCATCAGAATACAAGAATATACAGAGTATGGATAAATATTGCACATTCGACAAATAACAGAGATTTAAATTACATTTAAATACATAGCAGCGGAAAAATAATACAAAGCACAACTGAAAGAAATACACGGATACAAAGCTTTCCGAGTATCGTTCCAGCCGTAAAACAGGATCCTGTGAATATAAATCTGCAAAACCCAACCACTATCTGCCCGTGCAGAATGTAAGGGCACCTAGAGTTTAGGTTAAAACAATAAACTCCAGGTCAGTCATGTGACTGGTGTGAGAACTAAAACAGTTATTAATCTTTATTTTTAAAGTTAGGTAAATCAAGGGACCACGTCGTATAACACAGGACGGGTTTCCTCGCAAGAATACAATTGCATAAAAAAAACAGCGCAATGCTAAATAAAGAAAAATGAAGCTATTATAAGACCCAGGTCCCGTCCCGTGTTTGTTTTATTTTTCTTTATTTAGCATTGCGCTATTTGTTTTATGCACTGGTATTCTTGGGAGGAAACCCGTCCCGTGTTATACGGCGTGGTCCCTTGATTTACCTAACTTTAAAATAAAAGATTAATAATTGTTTTAGTTCTCACACCAGTCACATGACTGGCCTGGAGTTTATTGTTTTAATCTAAACTCTGGGTGCCCTTATATTCCGCATGGGCAGCTAGTGGTTGGGTTTTGCAGATTTATATTCACAGGATCCTGTTTTACGGCTGGAACGGTACTCGGAAAGCTCTGTATCTGTGTATTTCTTTCAGTTGTGCTTTGTATTATTTTTCCGTTGCTATGTATTTAAATGTAATTTAAATCTCTGATATTTTTCAAATGTGTAATATTTATCCATACTCTGTATATTCTTGTATTCTAATGGAATTGTTGTAATAAACAATGAAATGTTCTTCTGTTTGCGTTCCAATTTGCCGTGTTCTCAAAACAATCAGGGGTTTCGAACGGTCTTGGTCGGTTTAGCGATCGGTTCGGATTGAGAGAAATTCCCAATTGTTACATTGCCACTACACTCAAAAACCACCTATAAGTACCCTCATTCATCAGAGTTGAAGGGGGACCAAAAATTCAACCTAGAAGGGCAACTCAAACCATTTCTCCATTACTCTAAGCTTCATTCCAAGCTCCATTAATGGATTCTCAAGATCAATCCATCTCTCTCCAATAACAAATGAATTAAATCTTCTACGAACTCCATTTGAAATGTCTCAAGCTCAAATCAAGCTACTCTAATCTCCACTAATTCTCTCTCAAGCCTAGATCTAACACAAATTCACCATGGAACTATTGAAGATCATCTAATTGTTAAATTGAATGAAGATCCACACAACTACCGTTACAAAACAAGAGATCTCACCGATTCCGTCATGAATTCAAGAGAAATCAAGAGCTAAAAAGAGAGAATAAAGAGGAGATCCTTATAAAAGAGAGAAATGAATGTAAAAAGAGAAGTCGTGTTCTTTGTAATTGTTGTAGTGGTAATGAAAGCTCTTCCTATAGTGGACGTAGGCTATTCTTTAGTCGAACCACTCTAAAATTCTATGTTCTCTACCTTTTTGCTTTATAATTTTGTGTTTTGTGGCTCCTTAATCTCAAATCCTACCTTTTGGTGAAGTGTTCTAAGAGCACCTTGGTGTTGAGGTCATTTTTTTGATTTAAACACTAAGCATCTAGAAACAAACTCCACTACGTCTCTCTTAATTCCTTCGCAATAGAAACTTCTTTTCGTGTACATAAACAATTTATCACCCCCAAGGTGAATGATCATCCCTGACCTATGGCATTCTTCCAGAATTTCCTTCTTAAGTTCCATGCTCCTAGGGACACAAATCTGGTCATCTCTCCTAAAGCTACAACTACTATCAACAGAATATCCACTAGAATGAGGGAAAGATTCTCCCCTATAAACTTTTTCCTTTGACGCCCACAACTCATCATCATGGTCTTGCTGACCCTTGATCCTTTCCAATAAAACCGGCCTTATCTCTATTGCTCAAAGAAATCCTTGAGATGCCTCATAAGGTGGTTGCAAATTAAAACCAAAGAGGAACCCTAACTGCCTCACTCGGTAATCACACTAAGGACAGTGTGCTTCCATCTCAAAGCATCAACCACGACGTTACCCATCCCAAAGGTATACTGAATGGTGAAATCAAAAAGATGCAAGATATTCATCTATCTCCGCTGCTAATGGTTTAGGTCCTTTTGAGAAAACAAATAACAAAGAGACTTGTGATCAGTGAATAACTCTAACTTCTCTCCATAAAGATAGTTCCTTCGCATCTTGAGACCGAAAGCCATTGCTGCTAACTCCAAATCATGAACAGGGTATCTTTTTCGTGATCCATGAGTTATCTACTTGCGTAGGCAACCACCCTACCTTCTTGAATGAGTACCACTCCCAAACCAATCCCACATGCATCCATAAAAAAAGTAAATATTTTGTTTCCATCTAGTAAAATAAGAATACGTGCGCTTGTGAGATATTCTTTCGATCTCTTAAAGGTAATTCCACACTTCTCAGTCCACGCAAAGTTATGATCCTTCTTCGTCAATTGGGTTAGAGGGGTTGCAATCTTCGCGCAGTCCTTAATAAATTTATGATAATAGCCTGCTAACCCAAGGAAGCTCCTAACCTCAGTCACATTGCGAGGTATCTTCCACTCTTAGACAACTTCCACCATAGTGGGGTCTGCTGCTAATCCTTTCCCTGAAACAATATGTCCTAGAAATTTGACTTCTTTTCTCCAAAAGTGGCATTTTGAGAATTTGGCTTTAAGTTGGTTCTCCCTTAGAATTCCCAGGACCCATCTCAAGTGATCTTCAAGTTTCTTATGGCCCTTGGGAAAGATAAGGATGTCACTCACAAGTACTACCATGATTTTATTGAGTATTCCCCGAAATACCCTACTCATAAAGTTTACCAAGAAAGCAGGGGCATTCGTCAAACCAAAAGGCATAAACCCCCACTCGAATAGTCCATCCGGCATCCAAAATGTTATCTTGGGATTACTCTCTTATGAAATCCTTAATTGATGAAATTCAGTGGCCATGTCTAACCAGGATAATATTTGGGCTCCTCTTAAATGGTCAAACAAGTCATCAATCCTTGGTAAGTGATATCTATTCTTTTTGGCTAGCTTGTTAAGTTCCCTATAATCCGCACATAACCTTAAAGATCCATCCGACTTGGTGGCAAACACAACTGGTGCGCCCTACTCTGAGGTACTCATGCGAATAAACCCTTATTGTAATAATTCAGAGATTTGTTTGTCTAGCTCTCTCCTTTCCTTAGGATTCATGTTCCTTTAAAGGCAATGCTTCAGGCCTTGCATTCTTTTTGAGGTCTATCCTAAATCATATCTCTCGGTGGGGTGGGAGTTCTATGACTTCCTTAAAAACATCAGGAAACTCACATACAATCGGTACCGAGGATGGTCCATCAACTTCAGAAGATAAGGAAAATAAGGTAGAATTCCTACTCCTTGTCTTACAAGGAATCTCTACGTTGCGGCCTCCGCGGCTTCTCAAGCAAACCACTCTCCAATTGAAATTAGGTACGACCCCATAAAATGATATCTAGTCCATACCCAAATTAAGACCATACCCATCAAATTCAAGCACATACACATCACAAAAGAAGTCACCATCACCGATGTTTAATACTAGGTTTTTACAACGAAAGATACATAGTCTCCTGATATGGTTGGACACCTCTATCGGATTGCTAGCAAAGGGTAAAGGAAGTTTCAAAGAATCAACTATCTTCCTATAAATGAAGAAGTGGGAGGCTCTTGAATCAAATAAGGTACACAAAGAATTCCATAGAATAGAAATTATACCTTCCAGTGTGATTTATCACTGATCCCTAGGGGATGACTACGAATCAGCACTACTTCTAAGGCATAGTTTTAGTTGCTTTGCACTACTCTCGGCTTAAGGCAGTTCCTTGATAGACGTCCATCTTCGTGACAGTTAAAGCATTTTCCTTTGAACTCCAACTTTTCCAAGTTCACTCTGTAGTCCTTCTCTTCATGCCCTTTCTTGTGGCATCTAAAACATGTCTTGGCCTTATTCTTGAATTTTTTGCCTTTCTTCTTCTTGAGCCAGCAATTCTTTTTCTTATTATTTTTGACACTGGAAGTATCTTCTCCCTTATTAGCAGTCTTAACTTCCTTAATATTCTCAGTTGAATATAAGATAGACTCCCCGATCAAGTGTTCAAACATGGCTCCAAAAGTAACTTGTTCCAAAGCACCTCCTTCAATGGTGAATTGAACCCCTTAACAAATCTAAGGGCTTTATCCGTTGGGGTGTCCACCAACCTCTACCAAGCTTGGAAAGCTCAATAAACTTTGCCACATACACTTCTAACTCTAGCTCACCTTGCTTCAAATGGATAAAAATTTCTAGTTGCAGGGTCTTCTCTGCATTAGTTAGGATTTTGGTCTCAAAACATGTCCTAAATTCTGCCTATGTAAACACTCTACCTACGTTCTCTTGTGAAATCGAGTTCCACCATTCAAGGCCCCCTTCAGATGCTAGGCTGCTACCCTACACTTTAGTTCAATTTCCCATCGAGTAGCCTTAAAACTCCTTTCACATCAGAGAACCACGCTTTTGCTTCCACAAAGATCTTAGTTCCCAAAAATGACTTGCCTTCTTAACTTATAAAACTTTACAAAGGCAAAGGAAATAAAGGGCCCATTCAGTGGGCTGAGCTGCTAGTTTCGCTGGGGAAGGATTGGCAATAGAGACTTATTTCATAGTCCTAAGAAACTGTTGGAACAATTTTGGAAAGTAACGAGGCCTTGTCGATTTTCCTTGTTCGGGGTGATTATCGACCATATCTAGTATCTAAAAAAGGAAAAACCCTTTGATGGACTTCCTATAATAATATCAAGGCCTAGAAGAAAGAAAGATAAGGTTTTCTGGTATAATTACATATGTTTTGGGGGTATAGTACTTACATATATATATATATATATATATATATATATATAGAAAACCTTTTCAATTAACAAATATGTCTCTTATACGTATATTTCTCCGTCATCGGATAACTTAGGCTCTGATACCAAATGTAACAACCCACCCGGAATGAGCCTAAATTCCGATCTAGAAAAGGCTCATCGAAACTTAGAGCCACTCTAAATGGATCATTGGTTCCTATAAGTATTAGCTTAAACAGATATACATAGCAATCTAAAATGAAAACCAGAATCTCACACAACGGAAGGGACAAAATATAATAGCATAAATATAAGATGCACCATTATTGAAAACCAGAATTGTCAATTACAACATGTCTCACAAAATAAAAAGGTACATCGTCATTCATCCCAATTACATAGCAGTAATAGTAATAAACCAATAACCATAATAACTATATCTTCAAGAGGCTCTTCCTCCAAGAGATCATTCTCCATCCTTAGTCAACTGTCTCACCTATTGTCTCGTTAATGTTAAGAGGAGGAAGGTCAGAACATAAAGTTCTGTTGAATGAAATACATATAAGTTAAGAAGGCTATTTCCTATATTTGGCAGTTGTAAACTTTTCAAGTAATGTCTATGCAACAAACACACAATACAAACATACGAGGCGAACATCCTAGAAGTCACTTAATACCCCAAAGCTAATTTAAGGGCAGGTATCCTTATGGTCACTTAATACCATATTTTAGTTTATATAGGGTGAACATCCCTCTAGTCACTTAAGATCCCATTCTAACGTTAACATTATAAATGATAACTCTACTTGTAGGTCGAGAAATAGTAGTGGCTATTTACTACCTGGATTTGGGTCAGGAATACGACTTCTTTTAAGAAGAAACCCCTCCCCCCGGTGAAGCCTCTTATTACTATCTAGCTTTCCCTACGGGTGAACTCCTAGTCACTTAATAATTCCCTTGGATGGTGGTTCCTTAGGCTATCCATATAGAATCTATACCTAGGTCAGTCCTCACTAGCCCCTAGATAAGAAACGAACATTACTTGAAGAACTACCCTACACAGGTTATCGTCTACCAAGACCATTTAATACATTATAGGAGAAATTCAGACCCAATAACCATTTAATTCTCGAAGGGTAGGCCTAATGACTTGGGTCTTGAACCAATTAGTGTGCCTTAGGAACGAACCCAGTAATAACCACTCAATACCAAACAAGAGATAGGTCAGCAACTTAATACCTATATTCCAAGATAGGCCTACTCTACACAATATATATATATACATATACATACATGCTTTGACGACCACCTCACACCTCCTACACTAATCCATCTTGTCAGGCCAATTTGGGACGATGGTCAAGGTAGATAATCACGAAACAGAACCGAACGTAGAACTCACAACGCGTGGATAACATATAATAATAAAATATACAACATGATAAAGTAGAAAAGAATAACTGAACAGAAAATATCATCTCCATAAAACAGTAAACTCTGAGGTACAATATACCCCAATATGAATATTTGAATACAATACGCTTCACTACAACCCTGAGAGTCTATCAACAAAACAGCGGAAAAGTAATATGATAATACAAAATAATACATCGCCTCTTGCTCGTCACAGTACAACATCAACGCCACTAAATCTGTAACCCGCTACTCAGTCTATTCATCGATCACATCAATGAGCAATCCAAGGTAATAAGAGGAGACAAAAAACCTTGAGTCAGACGGTATTTTAGCGAGTGATAAAATAACTATCAATGGCTACATAGTATAACATGGTAATAGAGAGTTCATATTTCACCTGAGTCGTCCCTGCAACAATAGAGATAGCACATTATAATCTCATTATAATATGCTAAAAACACACAGAATAGACAGGAGTCGGAATAGGATTCGCAATCCCGCTTCTCTTTATTGTTCTACGGTGATAGCCTACCCAGAAAAGATGAAGTGGTAATACGCAAGAAATCATAGCAACCATAACAAACAATAACCAAGATATCACAGACTATAGCTTTGAATGCATTGATATCTAGTGACTGGCCATTGCCATCCGTCAAGGACTAATGGGAACCCCACTTCCAGTGAGACTTCCATATGTCCCATGTACATTTGCCTTCTTAAGACAACTAGATAACTCCCAGAGCAATCTTAGGCACTCGATCTTTGAGATCCTAATAGGCGTCCCTACGATAACCATGCTTGACTCTACTAGAACCTTCAAATATCGACGATTCCTTAGCACTTCTAATCTCCAAGCCATCTTCGATGACTCCATTCTTTAGTTCAAATCTCACTCGAATTAATCTATTATCTCTCGTGCTCGAGTCCCATCTGAGTCAATCCCTAGTCTTACGAGCTCAAGTCCCACTTAAGTCAATTCATCACCTTACCACATCGTCGCACGATTAGTTGTACCTCAGTTCATCTTCGACTACTCCCGCTTTGAGAAGAAATATCACCTCATCGATAAATACTTCCATCCCATAAAAGCTTTCGCAATCTAATTTCACTAACGAGCTTCAAATGGCCCCTACTTCATACTGGTCCAGTCTCGAAGTCTAACTCCTCCTGATAATTATCTCTGTTGATCCATCAACGAGAACTCTAGAGATCATACTTAGACCTATTTAATTCCAACCAAACTTTCACTATAGTCTTCTTAGTGTAACAACCCAAATTCCGATAGACCGAATTTTTCAAAATTCTTGTCTATCGAAACTCAAGTTGGCTTATCTGGCATCCTGTAGAAAAAACAAAGATAATAAATGTATCAAAGCTCGGAAAACATCTCACAGCGAAATGGAAAAAAATATAATATAATCAAATATAGCCTTACTAAGGTCATAATAAAGCCTAACCAGTATCCAAAGCTATCATATCTTTGCCACAAACCTAACCTGTGAGCGTGTTATGAGGAGGGGGTCAGAACACAAGTTTTGGTGACTGGACTTAAAGTACATATTCTAGAATTAACCTACATTTACTGTTCGATTACATTTTCTTGTTTATTAGGTTTCTTGGGTTAATAGCACTCAAGGTTTACACATATGTCGTACCCATCTACCTCTCAGTAGATTAACCTAATACAGTATATATATAGCTAACCCAAATATTAAGGTACTTCCCACGGTACCCTTCTCGCATGGTCTCCGCCGTCACACTACAGAAGCATATACAACTCTCATCCTACGCCAAATCGACGTACGGATCTCCATAAAACTACGTGACGTCAGGCAACTATCATCCTACGCCAGATCGATGTACGGATCTTCATATAACATCGCCACGTTCCGCGTAGAACTACCATCGCCATGCTATGAAAGTGTATGGACTACCATATCTGAATTCCTCGATCGAATCAGATCTCAATACAAAATAATGCCTTAGCGCCTACGATACACCACCTGGGGCAATCATGCATGTATCTAGACCCTCACATCTACGTTCTGTCCACTGCCTATGATACACCACCCGGAGCGGCATGCATATATCTCAAAAGTACTATCTACTGTCTACGATACACCACCCGGAGTGACATGCATGTATCGTGAATGTACTGTATAATGTACACCAAGTCCCGTGATATGGCTGCATCCAATGTACGGAACTCGACCTGGAGCCTTTTTCCATATCTGTATAGGTCGACTAAGCGAGCCTGAAGTATAGATATCCAAACTATGGTCTGCATTTTCACGGTGGCTATGGTCTCACCCGACCCCTCCCTCAACTAGTGAAGACTACTTCAAAGAGTTAGGTGACCGTCCAGACAAACAATCTAAACATACATGTGGTCCCTTATCCAATGACCCGATAGTGAAGATCATTAACCTCTTGGTATAGCTCTAGTCTTTCCGCATCACACTGACTGTCGATTACAGGTACCCGACGATTACTATCCTATATTGGTCATGGCCCAGCCTATCTATAGGAAAAATCATCGAATTACCTACACCACCTGACAGCTTTCCCACTGCCAAATTATCGTTGTAGTCAAGGTATACTCATCGAGTATTAATGCGCAAACCAAACCTCTACGAGCACAGCCGTATCACTGCGTTCGCACAGAGGACTACCAGGAGTGCCCTACCACGTCCCTCAGATGTCATGTGCTCCCTTCCAGTCCCTCAGAGCCAGCAAGCAGAATATCATTAGAAAAACAGGTAGAATAATCAAATGGATGTGCTCCCGTTGTGCCTCTAGACACCACGATGATTTACCCCGTTGGATTCTTCACCTTCAAACATGCGGACTGGTCCTAGCGCATCTTGTTAGCGTGTTATTAAACCCTATGTCTTAATGTTTAATTACGCGCATGCTCTATCTCATCAGATTTTCAGTTAACTTGGTTATTTCCAGTTATATTAAATTCTTTTTAAAGTTACCAAGTTCTCTCCGAGCCCCTTATTTCTCTAAGGAATGGACCCCTCTCGCATATTAATTCAGTTATATAACTTAACCCATTTAAGTCCATTAATAAGCCCACAACATTTTATTTTCTAGATTGCAATTCATGATCTATAATCTACAATCTTCTCACATATAATCCTGTCATTCATCGTCCAACTTTAGGTCTACAAGTTACAATAACATGTTATACTTTAGATCTTATCTCAATCATCAGGTTTCCTGTTAACATGTTACTTAATTTATAATTAAGTACAACTTATCTCATTTTATAAGTTTACCTCACATTCTTTACTCATCACAACCTCTTGTTGTTACTTATTTACTTAGTTCTCTTTAACTAAGGTTTATCAATAAGTTTTCAACCGTTTATTATAACATATGTTACAGTTCTCACTTGTCCCTAGAACAAGTCTACTTATTATCTTTCATTCTTGCATTCAGGTTTAATTATAATAGGTTATTATTATTATTCCTCGTTCAATCCAATTCTTTTACTGTTATAATCTTTCATTCTTTATTCACCGTCTTGCATGTTCTCAATATTTTAGGAAAATGCTACACACACCTCATCAGATTGATTTGTGGAAAAATATAAAGATTTAATTCCATAACGCGTCTAAATCAAGATCCATAGTTGCAAGCTTATCTTTTACTTTCATGTGGATATACATACATCTTTTTATTTGATTAGTGTGTAATATGGTTAAAGAATCCCTATTTCACACTAATCCGTTTTTCTTCCTTTTCTTTTCTTTTCTTTTCTTGCAACTACGTTCTTAGTAATTTTTACCGTTATGGAAATATCTCAATTTTCCCCAAATCCATCGAACTTAGTCCATTACAAATCTTCCCTTCTTATTTTCTGAATTAGACATTTACTTACCGCTTCATATAATATTCACAGTTACTGTAATCTTTCTTACAATCATATTAGTTCTTATTTTCATGTCCAATTCTCAGTTCAGGCATCAGGATTACAGTATTACAAAAGTTTCATTAATAAGGAGATGGTTACAATTCAAGTTTGATACAATAGTAATGATTTAACTCATTTTAGTAGGTTAAATATCCAATTACCACAATTATCAATTATTCAGTAGGTTATACATATTAACGGGGAATGCAAACGATAGATATATCGTTATCTAAAGGTATATCTTAAATCCACTCACCTGATAGCTTTGCAGTCCGTGAATCTGATCTAGATTTGTTATTCCGTGGCATTCCTAATTGAAACTATTATTAAAACAACCATGGATTCAAAAATCTGATACTAAAAGAAGAGGGAAAGAAAGAAACCTAAATAAATCATATTTAAGAACTTACCTCATATTGATCAGAATTCTAGACACCTATGTTGTTGATTCATATCTTTTATCTTCAAACCTTGAATCAGAACCCTTAAGATTTTCTAAAAGGTTTGGAGGAGAAAGAGAATGGCAGAGCCTAGGAAGCACCTCAGAAAATATGAGAATGAAGTTAGGCCCTGCTAGTCTATTTTTAGGCGTACTAGAAGAGTCTGGTCCATTGGATTTAATTTATGAAAATCCAAACCACACACATCATCAAAAAATACGTCATATAAGTTCCCTGGCCCATGCCCAACACTATAGGTGGGTTGACCCTTGGGTCGACCCAGGCAAGTATGGGTCGACCCATACAGGTCCAACTAGTGTTTTATTGAAGTGGTGATTACTTTATTAACGTTTTTAATATAAACGTTGGTTACTTGTTTATTTTACTCCCCTTGATTAATTTTGTGCCTCTTATACATCTCAATTAAGTTTGAATTACAAGTTTATATATACATGCCTTATCTTAGTTATTAATTCACTGCAGCATGGCTTTTAATGCAATTAACTCAGTATTGCTATTTACATTGTCTGAATCCTTGTTTTATTTTACATGCATTGATACATTACTATTTTTAATGCATTGCATTTATATATGCATTTTAATTACTTTTCATGCATTCATTCGTTTCTTTCTTTTATTTTAGCATTACTATTCATGCATATATAAATATATGCACAATTACTCATTTAATACTTATAAAATGTGGGCTGTTACATTCTCCCGTCGTTAGGAAATTTCATCCCCGAAATTGGGTAAGGGTGAAATCATGTTATTTCTCGCATAATTTACATCCATCATGTGTGCATCCAATCTTGCAACCATTTGTGTACTTGTGCAAAGTGTAATACAACATAAAAATACATGAATGTAGTGAATGTCTAGGCGGTACCTTCTATATGAAGGCAAATTTTTCTTGAAAATCTTTTGAAAAATATGATGTGTAACGACCGATATTTTTGACCGTTCAAATCGATAATAAACCACACATGTCGACCCAAACAAATCACCAATACAGGCAGTTATTGGGAAAAGAAGTAAAGGAAGAAAGAAGAGAAAAACAAATCTCAGAATCTCACAGCGGAAGGACAACATATGATAAACAAATAATGGTTCAAAGCATTTAAAAACATATACATTTGGCTATAACGTACAATTGATTATCAGAGTTACACATATGCTGATATACATAACTAGTAGCAGAAATACATACATATATATGTAATAGATGTATACCAGATCTTCGTCTTCGATCTCCAAGGCACAGTCATCTTCGGTAACTGCAAAGATCTGCTGACTCGAGCGTATTGCATGAAAACACAACAAACACTCGGATCAGCACTAAATCATTCTCATATTAGTCAAATTAAAATACGAAATAACTTTAGTGTCATGGGTGAAGTAACTCAAGAGATGTTACGGGATTTTCCACCTCTCAAGGATCCGTTAAACTAATACATACATAGTATAATACACGATTATGATAGTGTCTATCCAGTAAAGTAAATATCATAAAAATAGCGTAAGCGGGATTACCATATTACCCTTACGCCGTTTACTGGCATCAACAGTCTATACAGTACCGTAAATTCACCGTACGGGTGTTATCAGAGGGCACTCCATAGAAGGCAATGCTAAATCAAAATCTTATGGGGCTCGATATGGATAAATATGACAAGGCACTCGAGGCAATGCCCAGGGTTGGATTCTACCAATTGCACTCTCGGACCGGTAGCAACACATTGCAGCCACTACCGCCTACCTCGGATCACACTCCCAAATCAAAAGGTCCCAAATCATCATCATCATCGTAGTCATAGAAATAGTATCAAAGAAGTGTGTCCGATCAAAGGTGCTACCTCAATTAGACACGGTATAGCTCCTGTTTTAGTCATTTTAATTCTAACCCGAAGGTCAGGGCTATTTCATTATCGTTCATCTTCTTCGATTCAATAATCGCCTCCAAGTCATCATACTCGTTCTGGATACGTCATAACAATCGCAGTTTTCAAAGTGGTATCGACACTGACAGAGAGTATGCCTTATGTCGACTCCGGTCTCCTTAACAACCAACGCTTACATCTTTCACATTGGTTGGTTCTTTTATATTTCATAATGGTTCGCCTTCATATCAAAATATCATTCTCTGTTTCGAACCAAATTTATATTCAAATAGAATATAATTTCAAATAAAAATATCATAATCATACCAAACCGATTATATTCTAAATTAGAATACATATTTCCATATCCTTATATTATAATCATATAATATTTCAAAATCGACTTATATTCAAATAGAATATATTTCATCTCAAAGATTTCAAATTATTCCAAATCGATTTATGTTTGAAATCCATTCATATTCAAATAGAATATATACTTCATAACTTATTTCAATCCCTTAGGAGATAGATTCGTATTCGAGTTGCATATAATTCACATTTCCATATCAAAAATCAGTTTAGAAATCGATTTACATTCAAATAGAATGAAATTTATCTCAACTCCATTTGAACAACGGTTTTAGATTCAACACTTCCATTAGGAAGAAATTTACGATCATTTAATAACTTGAAAATAGATGCTAAAAAATATATTTATATAAGATATATATATATATATATGGAATAATAACTAGAATAAAATAAGAAAATTTCAAACACTACATATATATATATAATTTAAAAGTTTTACAGTCTCGTTTAAGAAATAAAATATAAGAAAAACTTTAGTTATAACGAAATAGTTTTATAGGAAATGTTTTAAATAAACAAAATTTTGAGAAGGAATAGTTATTTGAAATTAAACAGTGTAAATATATATATATATATATAATAATTTAACTATATTCGTTCCATTCTTCCGAACTTCAATACATGAATCGAAAATCCAGTCTCAATGGAGTTCATTTAGTTTCCGTATCTCATTTTCCACATCATTCAAAACAATCGTCGGTTTTCAAGAATTCAAATCTATATTCAAAAACTGAGTTAAAACAACTCAGAATACCCTCGATTTCCATTATTCAAAAATTAAATTCCATGAGAATTTATTACTTTCAAATTTACACCATACATTTGAATAATTCCATATCATATTCAAATCCCAATTTAAGAATTTGCACTTTGTTTTGGGATAATTTCCTTAATCCTTTTTAATAAACATTCCAAGTTCCGAATCTTTAAAGAAAATGGATTTATCGAGTATCGGTACATTATTTTAAATGAAAATTCTATCAAAAAAATTTCCAAATATTTTAAAAATCATTTAACCAACCGATTTCAGTATATAATTTTCTATCCTATGGCCAAGTGATATTAAATTTAAATTTCTCGAAATTTCAGGGATGGATCTATCATTTCAATCCAAATCAGGGTCACAGAGATTTATCATTTCACTCTATGTTCTTAATTTATTTTAAATCGATAAATCCCGAGTTTATTCGATGCCCGTAACATCAAGGGTAAATGGGATTTATCATCACAATCAACATGCAATACAATATACTGAAATGTGAAGCATTAGCAGTGTCCATACCAACTCAGTAATAAATTTCAACCAAACATCCATCACAACCATTCCATTCAACTGATCAACATGAAACTGTTTCAGGATATAGAAAAGGTTCGATTTCCAACTAAGAATTTAAAATAAATTAAATAATTAATCATTGACCTAAATTTTCATGGTAACACACTTGCATGTCAAATTTAAACAACGCATCAACCATCAAACACAACCATGTAACCAAACTTATTTCATGATTCAATTTGATAAATATGGGAATAATTTAGTTCATCGTGAGTGGAAAAATCACTCACCTTTGGGTCTTTGGTGGATTGAACGTCCAACTAAAGCTCAAAATTTCATAGTCTCCAAACGCAGCCAAACTAGTGCCAGAACGTCCGCAATTCCGCCACGATCCCAACGCACCCAACCACGCTCAAATCCGATTTCAAAGGAGAAAGTTATCAGCATTTTTTCTATTTGAATTATATATAAAATAAATAAAACATATTCTCTCACCAAATAAATAAGCGACACGTCAGCGCTTCCTTCCAAGATTCTTCTCGCTCCTCCCGTACTGTAACATCACCGAAATGAACCCATTCCAGCGTGAAAAACTCCCAAATTTGACCATAAAATTCTCGATGCTTTGACCACCTGAGGACCTCTGGCCACCAGCAACATGAAGCTCTCCTCAAGCCGTGTCTGAAGACCCCCACCATCACCCCTCCGGTGGCCGCCTCTTTCTCCGGCGACGCTACAAACGAAGGGGCTTCTGAACCCTAAAATGGCAAATTCACACACCCCGTCACTTCTAGATGTTGCCGCCACCACCATTTAACTCGTAAGACTCTCCTCTACAAAATCCATATCCCCAAATCTTCGAATAACTCCATAATTGAAAACCACCAATTTTTGCTTTAGGGTTTCGAAAATTGCCGCCTTTGACCGCGATTTCAGGCGAAATCGCTCATTGCATGTTGAAACAAAAAATACCAGCAGCTTCGTATCGTCGAGAGCTTCAGTTTGATATATAATAGCAAGGGTTTGAAGAGATTTGATTTTTGGAGTTGTATTTTATTTCACTAGGGTTTTGGAACTTTCATTTCAGCCATTAGAGAAGTATTTGGCAAAGGAGATATACGTAGGTGAGAAATGAGCTGATGTGGTGGAGAAAATTATGTTTATATATATATAAGGTCCAAAATGAGAAACAACAATTTCCTTGTTACATCGATTCCATTCAGGTTTTCTCCCATACGCTCAAATTACACGTGCGTTTTTAATGGAAATTGGAATCCTACAATAATTCACCGTTCTGAATCCAATTGCGCCAGTTTCGTCGAATTCTGAGATAGTTGCCAAAACAGTTAAATTTCATAGTTAATTAAATAAATAAAACATTCAATTATTCGATTAAATATTTTAATTCAAATTAAATATTCATTAAATTCAAATTTAATCAAATTATAACTTAAATAAATTCTATAATTAAATTTCACACATATTTAAATCTTAGTTTGATTATTTTCAAGTTTAAATTTGAATCTCAAATTCAATTTAAACAACTTAAATTCCATCGTTTAACAAATCAAATTTGAATTCACTTTTACATAAATAAAATAAATTTAGTTATTCATTAAAATATAAAATTCCATACAACAACATTTTCTAAATAACAAAATTAAAAATTTATTTATACTCAATTCAAATAATCTCTATCATAAAAACCAACAAAATTTGTTTTTTTATCCAATATTTTTCTATTTTATTCATTTAAAATTGAAAATTAAATATGCAGAAAGTATGGGATGTTACATTCTCCCCACTTAAAATCTTTTCATCCTCAAAAAGAAAAAAAATAAGGTATTAAAAAATCATACTTATAAAATTGCATTTATAAGATAAGTTATATATAGTTGAAAAATCTCATAAAATTTTCTAACTCCCAAAATGACGGAAAAATTTCGGTATCATCTCCTTTATACGGAGAGGTCCAGAAAAAAATCACATATACAAAAGAACTCAATATTCATCTCATCACACGATGAGGCATCCTAAAAATGGGGAAAACACAATATATACTTAACCACAAACCATATAACACACATATATACCTTCTTTAGCATTATACTTGCAATTTATTTACCTTAGCACTTTAGTATTTAGCGCAACCAAGCTCCAAAGCGTAGCGCGACTTCTTTACACCTGCCACATACTCGCATATACATGAGAATCAAACATATATACACAACATAGCAAAGGTATACAACTCACACAACATATATTGACATTTCAACTATAAAACCAAAATGTTAACAACAGACCAGAGAACAAATTGAGGGTTATCACCCCTTAGCTGATGGAATTTGACCAAAAAGGCAAAAGTTGTTGCATTCGTTTCAGGCTTTCCGAATCGTCCGGATTCGTCGAATTCGGATAATCCGTTCAAAAGTTATGACTATTTTAATGAAGGCGAACGCTTCTGCTCATACACATAAAATTGCAGACCTGATTTGTTCAACCCAGTTTTTAACCCTTTAAATAGCTAAATTTCACCCAGCATATCAAGGAAAAGTTTTAGTTCAGATCCAGGGCTTTCCGAATTTTACTCGCACATTAAAATCCGATGTTTCGTTTGTAAGTTATGGCCAAAACAATACTGGTATTCAGTTCATATTTTTATTTTCTGTGCATACAACTACGACTTGAACTTGCATTTCAGCTAAATAAACATAGAAATTCGACATGGCATTGTAAGCGAAAGTTTTAGTTCAGTTCCTAAGGTTTCCGAGAAGTCCGGAATTGTCGCATTCCGATCAGCTCATCAAAAGTTATGTCATTTTAGTTTCAGCTTATCGAATAGTTCAGATTTTTCCATAAACATTGATTTATATTTGGAGTTTCAACCTTTCAGATTTTTAAAACTTAAGCAACACTTAACCATCTAAAAGGGTTATCGCTCCAATATGCTCATGCCTTTATTGCTTAAATATATTCATGCTCATTACACTTTTACTAAATGAATTTCCATTCCATTTACTTATATTCCATTATCGTCTATCTTATTTAAGTTTACTTCGAACTCACCCGCTTCGTCCATTCTCGTTCGTCCACTCAATCCTTTACATTCACTACATTATCCAGAAATGGATTCATATTCAATTACTTACTCTATTCCAATAAAATTTTCTATTTGTTTCTCATTTCATTCTCAAGCATTAAATTTCGAATAAACGTGAATTCATTTTAAAATTTCCAACGGACTTAATTACATTAGATCTTTAATTCCTTACCATGAATCAAGTTGCCAAAATTTAACTCATTTCTTTTCTAAGTACTCAGTTCTCAAGCAACCGTTATACGGTCCTCTAAGTTAACTCTTATCGAGTCAATACACTTGACTCGAACTAAATTTAGTCTTATTCCATATTTCAGTTGCTTATTCATTTTTTTCCTATCCATACCCTTAATCATTATCTTGTTCACCTATTCCGATTTCCATTTTAAGTTAAAGTTTATTCCATTAACTCGATTTATTTATTAGACTCTCGAATCATGGATTGAATTAAGGGTTGTTTATAATTCAAATTTATATTTAGTTTTCAAACCATTTTTATTCGATTTCCTAAGTTAAACCATATTTAACTCGACCACTCTACTCAAATTAAGTTATCTTTTATTCGACAAAAGTTTTGTGTTCATTCATTTCATCGTTCATACTCAAATTTATATTCGAGGTATTATCCCGATGAGGTTTACTCATTTAGATTTCTTTCATTTCTAATTTATCAACCATTTATATTTTATTCACGACATAACTTCCTTTCAACTCCTTCTCGGACTAACTAATAAACTTATTAATTGTTTCAAAACATGAGTTGTCACTTTTATTACCCAACCACATTTTCCGATTCATTTTGGTTGCTTTAATTGAATTTTATTTTGCAATTAACTTCAATTTCCTCCAACACTTCTATCAACTTAATTTGGAATTTATTTGAACTCAATTATTGTCCATATTTATGGGTTTAAACAATGGTCTCTCTTCTCTTAATACCTAAGTCCATTTCATGATTACAAAATAAAAATTCCAATAAATCGATATGCCTTACAACATGAGTTGTTATTATTAGTTAAAGTAAACTCAAATACTCGATTCCGGGTTTATACACCAAGTTTTTAAATAACTTATGTACTTATACTATTTTATAGAAAAACATACCATAAAATTTTAAATCAAAATCTTTAATTTACAAAGAACACAGAAATTTCAATTCTAATTTAATTTAATTTCACCTTTAAATAACATATACTAATACCTTTATATATATTTATACCATATGAAATTATATCCAAAATACTTTGTCGAATCCATTTATAATAATTACTGAGGGGTCTCTCCCCCACTTAACCTTTCAGAATAAACATCGATAATGTGCGCACTCGTTACCGATGTTGTTTCTAAGGTCCAAGAAGGGATTATTACCACTTTGTGAAAATCTTTAAAACCATTTTCATTTCGATCATACCTATAATATAATATTATTTAAAACTTTGGCAAAACTATTTCAAAAATACCCCATGATCAAATTTCAAGTTCATTTCTATTTCAATCACAAACCTTTTACCCCCAATTGTACCTACAGGTATTTCATTTCAAATATTTTCTAAATCCATTAAATTTCTAACACCTATTAATTATCTCTTATTATATTTATTGTTCAGCCGACCATAATAGGTAATAACTTAATATTACTACCTACTAATTACGATTGCATATATACATTAAAACTAATAACAATATATTTAAGAATATAATCAAAAACCATACTATGTCAATTCATTCTATCCGCGTATTTAGAAATCCCTATCGATACCATGGCGTCCCATATATCGACCGGAATCTATGGATACTCAACAGAACAAGACAGCACAATATAAAACCATTTTTATATCAAAATACAAGTACGCTCTCTCATATATCACTCAAACTCATTCTAGGTCACTACTAACCCTATCTCTAATGAGTTAATTTCGAAATAGGGCCAAGGTTATCGCTAACCATCGCTCTGATACCAAATGTAACAGCCCATATTTTTTACCGTTCAAATCGACAATAAACCACACATGTCGACTCAAACAAATCACCAACACAGGCAGTTATTGGGAAAAGAAGAGAAAAACAAATCTGAGAATCTTACATCGGAAGGACAACATATAATAAACAAATAACGGTTCAAAGCATTTAAAAACATATACATTTGGCTATAACGTACAATTGATTATCATAGTTACACATATGCAGATATACATAACTAGCAGTGGAAACACAGTGCAACGGAAATACATACCTATAGATGTATATCAGATCTTCATCTTCGATCTCTAAGGCACAGTCATCTTCAGTAACTGCAAACATCTGCTGGCCCGAGCGTATTGCATGAAAACACAACAACCACTCGGATCAGCACTAAATCATTCTCATATTAGTCAAATTAACATACGAAATAACTTTAGTGTCATAGGTGCAGTAACTCAAGAGATGTTATGGGATATTCCACCTCTCGAGGATCCGTTAAACTAATACATACATAGTATAATACGCTATTATGATAATGTCTACCCAGTAAAGTAAATATCATAAAAATAGCGTAGGCGGGATTACCATATTACCCTTACGCTGTTTACAGGCATCAACAGTGTATATAGTACCGTAAATTCACCATACTGGTGTTATCAGAGGGCACTCCATAGAAGGCAATGCTAAATCAAAATCGTATGAGGCTTGATATGGATAAATATGACAAGGCACTCGAGGCAATTCCCAGGGTAGGATTCTACCAATTGCACTCCCGGACCGGTGGCAACGCATTGCAGCCACTACTGCCTACCTCAGATCACGCTCCCAAATCAAAAGGGCCCAAATCATCATCATCATCATAGTCACAGAAATAGTATCGAAAAATTGTGTCTGATCAAAGGTGCTACCTCAATTAGTCACGGTATAGCTCATGTTTTAGTCATTTTAATTCTGACCCGAAGGTCAGGGCTATTTCGTTATCGTTCATCTTCTTCGATTCAATAATCGCCTCCAAGTCATCATACTCATTTTGGATATGTCATAACGTTCACAGTTGTCAAAGTGGTATCGACACTGATAAAGAGTATGCCTTATGTCGACTCCGGTCTCCTTAACAACCAACACTTACATCTTTCACATCGGTTGGTTCTTTTATATTTCATAATGGTTCGCCTTCATATCAAAATATCATATTCTCTTTCGAACCAAATTTTTATTCAAATAGAATATAATTTCATATCAAAATATCATAATCATACCAAACCGATTATATTCTAAATTAGAATATATATATATTTCAATATCCTTATATTATAATCATATAATATTTCAAAGTCGACGTATATTCAAACGAAATATATTTCATCTCAAAGATTTCAAATTATTCCAGGTCGATTTATGTTCGAAATACATTCATATTCAAATAGAATATATACTTCATAACTTATTTCAATCCCTTAGGAGATAGATTCATATTTGAGTAGCTTATAATTCACATTTCCATGTCAAAAATCGGTTTGAAAATCGATTCACATTCAAATAGAATGAAATTTATCTCAACTCCATTTGAACAACGGTTTTAGATTCAACACTTCCATTCGAAAGAAATTTACGATCATTTAATAACTTGAAAATAGATGCTAAAAAAAATCTTTATATAAGATATATATATATGTGTGTGTGTGTGGAATAATAACTAGAATAAAATAAGAAAATTTCAAATACTATATATATATATATATATAATTTAAAAGTTTTACAGACTCGTTTAAAAAATCAAATATAAGGAAAATTTTAGTTATAACGAAATAGTTTTATAGGAAATTGTTTTAAATAAAAAAATAAGAAGGAATAGTTATTTGAAATTAAACAGTGTAAATATATATATATATAAAACCTTTAACTATAATCGTTCCATTCTTTCGAACTTCAATACATGAATCTAAAATCCAGTCTCAGTGGAGTTTATTTAGTTTCCATATCTCATTTTCCACATCTTTCAAAACAATCGTCAGTTTTCAAGAATTCAAATCTATATTCAAAAACTGAGTTAAAACAACTCAGAATACCCTTGTTTTCTATTATTAAAAAGTTAAATTCCATGAGAATTTATTACTTTCAAATTTACACCATACATTTGAATAATTCCATATCATATTCAAATCCCAATTTAAAAATTTCCACTTTATTTTGGGATAATTTCCTTAACCCTTTTTAATAAACATTCCAAGTTCCGAATCTTTAAAGAAAATGGATTTATCGAGTATCGGTACATTCTTTTAAATGAAAATTCTATCAAATAAAATTTCAAATATTTTAAAAATAATTTAACCAACCGATGTCCGTATATAATTTTCTATCCTATGGCCAAGTGATATTAAATTTAAATTTCTCGATATTTCAGGGATGGATCTATCATTTCAATCCAAATCAGGGTCACAGAGATTTATCATTTCACTCTGTGTTCTTAATTCATTTTAAATCGATAAATCCCGGGTTTATTCGATGCCCGTAACATCAAGGGTAAATGGGATTTATCGTCACAATCAATATGCAATACAATATACTGAAATGTGAAGCATTAGCAGTGTCCATACGAACTCAGTAATAAATTTCAACCAAACATCCATCACAACCATTCCATTCAACTGATCAACATGAAACTGTTTCAGGATTTAGCAAGGGTCCGAATTTCCAACTAAGAATTTAATATAAATTAAATAACTAATCATTGACCTAAATTCGCATGGTAACACGCTTGCATGTCAAATTTAAACAACACATCAACCATCAAACACAACCATGCAGCCAAACTTATTTCATGATTAAATTTGATAAATTTGGGAATAATTCAGTTCATCGTGAGTGGAAAAATCACTCACCTTTGGGTCTTTGGTGGATCGAACGTCCAACTAAAGCTCAAAATTTCACAGTCTCCAAACGCAGCCAAACTAGTGCCAGAACGTCCGCAATTCCCCTACGATCCCAACACACCCAACCGCACTCAAATTCGAGTTTAAACGAGAAAGTTATCAGTGTTTTTCTATTTGAATTCGAAATATATAAAAAATAAATAAAACATATTCTCTCACCAAATCAACAAGCGACACGTCAGCGCTTCCTTCCAAGATTCTTCCTACTCATCACGTACTGTAGCATCACCGAAAAGAACCCATTCCAGTTTGAAAAACTCCCAACTTTGACCATAAAATTCTCGATGCTCCGACCACCTAAGGATCTCTGGCCACCAGCAACATAAAGCTCTCCTCAAGCCGCGTCTGAAGACCCCCACCATCACCCCTCCGGTGGCCGCCTCTTTCTCCGGCGACGCTACAAACGAAGGGGCTTCCGAACCCTAAAACGCCGAATTCACACACCCCCGTCACTTCTAAATGCTGCCGCCACCACCATTTAACTCGTAAGGCTCTCTTCTACAAAACCCATATCCCCAAATCTTCGATTAACTCCAGAATTGAAAACCTCCAATTTTTGCTTTAGGGTTTCGAAAACTGTCGTCTTTGACCGCGATTTCCGTCGAAACCGCTCATTGCATGTTGAAACAAAACATACCTGCAGCTTCTTATCGTCGAGAGCTTCAGTTTGATATATAATAGCTAGGGTTTGAAGAGATTTGATTTTTGGAGTTGTATTTTATTTCTCTAGGGTTTTGAAACTTTCATTTCAGCCATTAGAGAAGAATGTGGCAAAGGAGATATATGTAGGTAAGAAATGAGCTGATTTGGTGGAAAAAATTATGTTTATATATATATACACACACACATATAAGGTCCAAAATCAGAAACAACAATTTCCTTGTTACATCGATTCCATTCAGGTTTTCTCCCGTACGCTCAAATTGCACGTGCGTTTTTAATGGAAATTGGAATCCTACAATAATTCACCATTCTTAATCCAATGGTGTTAGTTTCGTCGAATTCTGAGATAGTCGCCAAAATAGTTAAATTTCACAGTTAATTAAATAAATAAATAAAACATTCAATTATTCGATTAACTGTTTTAATTCAAATTAAATATTCATTAAATTCAAATTTAATCAAATTATAACTTAAATAAATTCTATAATTAAATTTCACACATTTTTAAATCGTAATTTGATTATTTTCAAGTTTAAATTTGAATCTCAAATTCAATTTAAACAACTTAAATTTCATCGTTTAACAAATCAAATTTGAATTCCCTTTTACTTAAATAAAATAAATTTAGTTATTAATTAAAATCTTAAATTCCATACAACAACATTTTCTGAATAAGTAAATTAAAAATTTATTTATACTCAATTCAAACAATCGCAATCATAAAAATCAACAAAATTTGATTTTTTTATCCAATATTTTTCTATTTTATTCATTTAAAATTCAAAATTAAATATGCAGAAAATATGGGATGTTACATGATACCTACATCCTAAATATACTGGCAATTTCTACATGAGTGCAATATTTTAAAAATCAACATACTTTTTCATCCAATTTTTCCCAACTCTTACAAAGCAAGAGTGTAGTTCATCCAATTTTTGCATCCAAAATCCTATCAACCACCTTTAAATTTTGAATTTCAGCAAAAACTAATTTTCTAAATTCGATTTCTTCTGTTACAAAAAGGTAGAAAACGGAAAACTTGACATCTTATGTTTTTCTTTTGTTCACCTTTTCTATCTGTACTTGGGTTTTATGTAACTATTATATAAAGATTCTCTATCTTCCTTTCCAAGCGCAGTTCACATATGAAAATTTTCATTTGTACAGAATTTCTTTCTCGACTTATCTTGGAAAAATTAATTCTTATTATCATTTCTCAAAATTTTCCATTTTTCTTCACCATAATGTTTGTTGCTTAACTGAATTTGCTATTTCCTTTTTAATTATGTCATTATTCTTCTCTTAGCTTATTTAACTTAATCCTCTTATATAAGTTTAGTTTTCAAATAAGCCTTCTAATCTTTCAACTTAAATAGGAAAATAAGCACACTATACAACTACTACTAAGGGCCAAGAATCTTAGGACTACGTCCCCTCCAACAAAGAAAAGTCCAAACTATAGGATCTAAACATTTACTTTCCCTCCACTATCTAGTAGTCACCACTAGTCCTTGCCTGTACAAATAGTCTTTTCCAAGCAACCACCTAGGCTCCTTAATGCTTACGCATTCTACGGGAATTCACCATTATTCCAAAATAATTCTCGCTATCCACTTCATAGCCTCAAAATATTTCCCGTCTTCCCTAGGTACTAATCCTTATCTACTCCATGATTTTAAAAACGTGGTTTGGTCTCCTCATTTCATTTTCTTCCAAAAATTAAAAGTGTCAAAACTTTATCTTTCTCATCAAAACTTTTTTTTGGTCAAACCATAAAAATGCGCCATCTCATAAAAATGCAAAATATACATTTTTTCTCAAATCACAAAATTTGGAGTATTCAAGGACAACTACTTCTCTATCAGCTTCACAACTATTCATGTTGACAATGTCAGTTCAGTTACTTACAACTAGGTGCAAACATCTACTCTACTCTTAATCCTTACAACTTATTTTGTCCACCTAGCAAAATTTTATGTCAAAACAATAATAAAAAATTATTGTCAAAAGAATAGAGATTCAAGATTTTCTTTATTGAAAATTTATGTTTTTAACAAAATGCAATCTTTTCTATGTTTTTCTTTTTAATCCTTTCATACTTCATAACGTGAAAACTAGTGAGTTATACATGCTCTATAATCTACACCTTATTCTAAGAAAATTCATTTTAGATAAAAATTTCACAAGAAATCACTATTTTCAAAATAAACCCCATTTTATTACAAAGCTCAATATGTACATTTCAAATATGTTCCTTACATATTTTTTTTCAAACATCAAAAACACTTTCTCTTTTTCTTTCAAAAATTGTTTCTACACAATTTAAGTAGTACATATTTTGAAATTGTAAACTTTTAAGATCAAAACTTGAAAAACACCATAAACTATCACCCAAAAGCTTTCAAAATTTCAAGTTCTTAAAAGTTAGCAATGGGGCTAGGCTCAAAGTGGGTTGCTAACTTACCCAGACATTCCTAGATATTACCACAAAGTCAATCCTCTCAAATATATATATATATATGTTCCTAATCCACCTTCCTTCTTTACTCTTTTCTAATTAATAAGGATCCACAACCAAACCCACTAATTTGAAATACTAACACTTCATATACTAACATACGAGATACATCATTCTTTAATACAAAGCATATTGTACACTTTTCACCCAAATCACCTAAGGGTCTCAAATTTCTGCAATCATTCCTTTAGTGCACAAAAATAATATCCCAACTCTTTACGTAAACCGCTCATTCTATTTAGTGGGTTCCTTTATGGATCAAGGTATATATATATAATATTTATATTTTAAAAATAAAAATATGTTCGCTCACTATCTATACAGGAATCCTGAACCTAAGCTCTGATACCAGAGTTAACAACCCGAATTCCGATAGACCGAATTTTTTTTCAAAATTCCAATCTATCGAAACTCGAGTGAGCTTATCTAGTATCCTGCAGAAAAGATAGAGATAATTAATATATCGGAGCTTAGAAAACATCTCACAGTGGAATGGAATAAAATATAATAAAATCAAATATAGCCTTACCAAGGTCATTGTAACGTCCCAGATTTAATTAAAACAAGCTCGAAACGGCGCGGTAGTTCGTAATATTGAGTTCTGAACATCAATTGAATATACCAAATCCATTTTAAGTCAAAATTCTGTGAAACGAGAAAGTTAGGATCGATTTGATTATAATTTTCTAATGGAAAAGAAAAATAGAGATTTCAGCTTATAGATTGTAAGTTATGTCCAATTCAAATTCTAAAATAGTCGCTATGGAATACGTTAATAAATTATAATTTTTGTTAAATTTTTAAAATAGAAATGTATATAGAATTTAGATATCGTTAAGTTTGAAAATATTATTTTTGAACTACAAATTTCATATTCGTAGTGATATACTATTTTAATTAGATATATATGATAATAATAATTTATTTATTATTAAAGTGAATTATTTTGGAATTCTATAATATTTTATCGATATTATATAAGCGTTATAAATAACCGTTTTTCAAACAACCTCCATTTTCGATGAAACGAGTTTTATTGGAATGTGTATAATTAATTATTGCTATATTTCCAGTTTTGAGCTAAGCAGGGTTGTTTTATCGAAAGTTGAAATTTAAAGGTAAAATAAATTAAAATAACACCATTGTGCAAACAAAGTCCTTTTTTCAGCGAAATTAATTTCATTAGATCCGTAACGTTAAGGCGTAGCGTACGCTAGTTTTCACTCCATTTGAAATGTGAATATTTCATTATCAATATAGAACGAGTAACATAAATTAGCGGTAAAATTAAAGAACCGGATAAAACCAACGGATAGAATAAAATATAAAACGTACACCGTGTAAATTAAATCAACTCGTGACTCACCTATAACTATTCTGTCCCTCTTAGTTGTGGCGTACATGAAATGTTCAAAAGGATAGCCTAGTATATTTTCTTTTAAGCTTCACCATACCTTACTGAAAACGTACAACACATATTGAATCAACATGTTTATTTGCTTCCTTCGCTGTGACTGTTGACAACACAAGTGATAGCAGCTACCCGTACCTATTGATTAAGACATCCTACACTCTGCTCCCTTTTTTTCTAACGGCACATGGAAGTTCTGAAAAAAACTTAAACGCTGCAGCTCTATTGAAATTTGAAAACAACTGCTATGAACATTCCCATCACCAAGAACTGTACAATCTACCCATGCATCCTCTCCCATCTGAAATGAACAACCGATGCAAGCCTACCCATTCTAAGCTTATAGGTGGGGTAGACCGAAGTGAAAACACACTGAACACTGCTGCGTTTCTCCTTTTCAATCCAGAAAACTCAATTTTCTTTGACTGTGATTTGTACCATACCGCAATCTTATAACCGCCTAAGCATTGGACTAGCACAAGTAGGAAATGACTTCGAGCTTATCAACTCCTCCTCGCATGAATAAATACAGGGACATCTTCCCATTCTCATTTCAGTAAACCCAAATTAGACCTGTCAAAATATGACCCTACCCTTTTACCCTACCCATTTTATCCTACTTACAACCCTGTAGGGTCAACCCTTTTATAATTTTTTATTAAATGAATCAATAGAGGGTTGACCCTTTTTTAAAAGGGTTACAAATGGGTAACCCTCTTACCCAAATAGTAAAAAAGTAATACTTTAAAATTACGATTTTTAAATGTAAAAATTTCAAAATTACGAAAATACCCTTTATTTTGGAAAAAGTGAAAAGAAGAAAAAAATTCAAAAAATCCAGAAAATTATGAAATGAAAATTAAAAAAATGAAGTAGTATTCGAAAATAATGATTTTTAAAGCTAAAAGGACCAAAATTACGAAAATGCCATTCATATTGGAAAAAGTGAAAAAAACGAAAAAATTTCAGAAAATCCAGAAAATTACGAAATGATAAGTAAAAAAAGAATTATTTTAAAATAACGATTTTTAAAGCTAAAAATGCTAAAATTACGAAAATACCCTTCATTTTGAAAAAAGTAAAAAAAATAAATAAATTTCAAAAAATCCAGAAAATTACGAAATGAAAAGTAAAAAAAGAATTATTCGAAAATTTCGATTTTTAAAGCTAAAAATGTAAAAATTACGAAAATACCCTTCATATTGGAAAAAGTGAAAAAAATAAAAAAAATACAGAAAATTATGAAATGAAAAGTAATAAAAGAATTATTCGAAAAAAATAATTTTTAAAGTTTAAAAGGCCAAAATTACGAAAATGCCCTTCACGTTGAAAAAAGTGAAAAAAACAAAAAAAATATTAAAAAATCCTGAAAATTACGAAATGAAAAGTAAAAAAAGAATTATTTTAAAATAACGAATTTTAAAGCTAAAAATGCTAAAATTACGAAAATACCCTTTATTTTGGAACAAGTGAAATTTATTACAAGTTTGGCTAAAATTACTAAATGAAATACCTTTTATTTTCGTAATTTTGCATATTTAGCTTTAAAAATCATAATTTTCAAATAATTCTTTTTTACTTTTCATTTCGTAATTTTCTGAATTTTTATTTGTTTTGTTCACTTTTTTCAAAAATGAAGGGTATTTTCGTAATTTTAGCATTTTTAGTTTTAAAAATTGTTATTTTATAATAATTCTTTTTTTACTTTTCATTTCCTAATTTTCTGGATTTTTTGAAATTTATTTTTTTCACTTTTTTCAAAATGAAGGGTATTTTCGTAATTTTAGCATTTTTAGCTTTAAAAATTGTTATTTTAAAATAATTCTTTTTTAACTTTTCATTTCGTAATTTTCTGGATTTTTTGAAATTTATTTGTTTTTTCACTTTTTTCAAAATGAAGGGTATTTTCGTAATTTTAGCATTTTTAGCTTTAAAAATCGTTATTGTAAAATAATTCTTTTTTAGCTTTTCATTTCGTAATTTTCTGGATTTTTTGAAATTTATTTGTTTTTTCGCTTTTTTCAAAATGAAGGATATTTTCATAATTTTAGCTTTAAAAATCGTTATTTTAAAATAATTCTTTTTTTACTTTTCATTTCATAATTTTCTGGATTTTTTAAAATTTATTTTGTTTTTTTTCACTTTTTTCAACATGAAGTGTATTTTCGTAATTTTGGCCTTTTTAACTTTAAAAAGTATTATTTTCGAATAATTCTTTTATTAACTTTTATTTTCGAATAATTCGACACTTGAATTTCAAATTTTGAAAGTTTAAAATTTTATGGGATATTTTGAAAATAAAAAAAATTACCATTTGTTTTTATTAAATAAATCAAATTTAAAAACTTTCATTTACTATTAGTGTTATAAGGGTTATAAGGGTTGTAATGGGTTAACCCTTTAATCAAGAAAGTCAAAAAGGATCAAGCTATTGTATGTAGCTAAAGGGTCGGGTCAAATTTTGCTTGACGCTCATATGACCCTATCTCACCCTTTTGACACGTCTTACCCAAATGTATACCACCATTAAAAGTCCACTGTAAGCTACAGAAAGTGAAAACAATTCATACATACCGTTTAAAATCAAAACACAGTCATAGCTAAGATCGCGTACAATCTCGCTTCTGCGTGGTGTAAAGCTTGAGGAAATCGAACTATTTTTGCATCACGTTTTTACTGCAGTAAAGGGGAAGATGGAAACTAAGTGGACCAAACGCTCGTGTGTAGTTTGAACATGGGTTTGGGTTCGAAGGATGGATCGGAGGACATCGTGCCCATTTGCATGGGATCCGGGATAATTACTGACGTGTGTTACTGGGGACGTTATAAGCAAATGAGGAGGAAGTGTTTGAGTGGTGATGTCTTATGCATAGAGGGGCATGGAGTGTTCACAGTAGGTAAGGATTTGCGTGAAGTAAAAGGAGGAAAGCAGTATTATTAAAGAGAAGATGAAAGCAAAACTATATGTAGTGGCGTGATGGTTTCAAGGGGACTAGGCGAATTATCGGGTACAGTAATATGGATTAAAGCTTTTGGAAATTAAAGAAATGATGAACAGAAGATAACGAGAAAGAGAAGGGTTCAGGGGAGCTCACGGCTTTGAACTGCAGCGAGAAGATCTACAGTGTTTTGCATGGAACAAAAATAAAAATGGAAGGCGGTTGGTATTTCTTTGTAGTGGGCTTTGGAGGTATTGGGCTTGGGCCTGATCATATATATATATATATATATATATATAAAAGAAAAGAAAAGAATGAAACGTTGTTGGAAAAGCTAGAGGCCGAGCAATGCGCAGGTGAAAAACGGGACAGCCTATATTCGTTAAACCAAAGTAAGCTGGATGTTGTTTAATAATTTAAAATAATTAGTTATTAATATTAAGGGGTTAGTTAATTAATAAGTAAAATCGTATAATTATAACTTGTGCATCGCGCTCATATGTTGACAGAAACGGACAAAACATGGAACGATGGAACCACGTCAATCGGCGTAATATGACGGAGCTGACTAGACATAAGCGAATGAAGCTGGAAGTTTAATTAAATTAAACTCTTGTTTAATTTAATTAAAACAAAATGTCTTGACAATGGATAAAAAAAATCAAGGTAATTTCAACTCACTCAGTTTTTATCCCACTTATATTTTATATAAGTCTGGTTTAACTATTTATGTGTTATGTTTGTTAGTTGTTTGATGGATGCTGAATATAATTGCATGCGTCGACTGAATTAAATGTTTGTTTAATTTAAACCAAATCATTATTTTTAACGATGTTTCCAAAGGAGGCAACTTACCTGATTGGTTACATTTATAAAAATATAAACGTATTAAATGGAAAAATGGATGTATGGACTATTGTTATTTTTAATGTTATATATGATGTTATTTTGAGCTAACATATTTGGATGCAGGGGAAAACAGGTTGGAGGAATCCAACTGGATTCCTCAAATTTATTGTTTATTTTCATATCACAATTATATGAACTGTTTAACCAGTTTGATTAGATGATTGCTTTGATCATTGATTGTTGAATCTAAATTCAACATTTGTTCGTGGTTAACCAATAGGAAAATATTGGTTAGGTAACTAGCAGCAGATGGCCTAAAAATAAATCGTTTTATGAAATGTTGATTTACCGTCAGATTAATCAACAACAGTGAAGTTATAAAAGTTATCTTATAACTGAAGATGGTTTTGAAATCTATTATTCTGAATTAAATTTTATTAGAAGGAAACTGATATTTATTAGTTATTAATTAAGTTATGAGAAATTACCAAATGGTTTTTCGTAAAGAAAATTCATATGTTAATGAGATTTAAAAGTGGTTAAGCAGAAATATACCTAAGAGTTAAGACTGGTGTTTATTGTTTTCAAGGGATTATATCAGAATTGATTATTTATTAAATAATTATCAAAGTATGTGGGATTAATTATTTAAATTAATTATATTGTTAATTAATTTAAATGGAAAGACCAAATTGGAATGGATCAACGAGTTACCGATGTTAAGTTGAATAAGTCAAGTGCTTAATGATAATTGATTATTTAATTTGTTATAAATAAATTTAACGGAAGTTATGAAGTATTGAAACCATATTATTAGTTAAATAATTTCTCAAGGGCATTTATATTAAATATATAAGTTTAAATTGAATTCTTCTTGGAATTATATTTAATTGAATTTCTAAAATCTAAGTTGGCGAAGATGCAATACCATGTTTTATGAAATGTTTTGTAAATAATTTTGAATTGTTGAAACAAGTTATGAATGGAATAAAACATATAAGCATGAGGAGATAAAGTGGGAATCAAAATGGAAACTCGATGGCAAGTTAATTATAAAGATTTGATCCTAAATCGTGTAACTTAACCAAAGATGGAGTTTATTAGGGTATGACCAAAATATGTTCGAAGTAAGTTTTAATGAATCTTTTTATATTGTATTTGATTCATATTTGAATTAAGGCTTATTTATAATGGTTTAAAAGCTATATAAAATACGAGGAGGAATTGGATATGGTTTTAAAGTAATTGGAACTCGTTGTATGTTGGTTGAGTTGAGAAACTTTTGAGTTGTCAATCTTATGTTGGTTTCGGCCTTCGGGGTTGATACTTCGATATTTATTCACTTTCCAGTTTACAACGAGGGGCTAATGAAGTAGAAGTGGGACAATAACTGAATATATTTATATTAAATAAGAAAGCAAAATATTTTCCAAGTAACTGAAGATATAGAGTTTTAAATTAACCATGCGTTAATTATAAAAGAGGCTAAGTGATGCTGAATATTGAACCAGATATTTTATTTTATGTGAATGAATGTTTATTTGATAGTTAAATAACCGACTATCAAATCTAGCCAATTATCGATGGTTGGTTCGGAAAGACCAGGATCGAATTTATATTCGAAAACCATTCCGACCAGCAAATACGTAATCATGGAACAGGTCAGACGATGATCGAGATGGAGCATTTGAAGACCGTAGACCTTTATAAAACAGAAGTATTACTTATATTCTATGGGTCGTTCCCAGAGATAAACAGTGATTCTGTCGTGGTTGGAGTCTATGGATTGCAAGGACTACTCACTACTGATCTATAGGGTGATACCTAGGATGTGGTAGAAGGGTGCCTTCGGGTTGTCCAGTCCCAGGAGAACTAGTATGGACGGATCTGACAATGGGGCGTTTAAGATGAATGGTGGTCAGATGTTCTAAGAAGATAATTGTAAACCTCAAGCCTCACAACCGGGAAATAACAAAAATCGAGCAGGCAACATGGCTATGTGTATCGCACCCATTAGGGTGTATTGTCATCCATATTTGTTACTTCTTTCGCTTCTGTATCTCCCAGGAACGGTTATGTTGGTACTAATCGTAGGTGACAATATATTCGATACACTCAAGAGAAATGAGTGGTCGGTCATGTGTGGGCCGGGTTGCAAGAAGTTCTTGTTGAACACAGTGTATTCCTCTCTAGAGATACACTATCAGCAGGTGGTTCCATACCTTGTCATAGTAGGAATCCAATCTCCAATAAGAGCCCGCGGTTTTGATTGTATACTATACATGTGGAGCGTGAGATGCAAGCATTTGCTAGATTCTATTTATTTGTATTTAGACACTATTATAATATCAGAAGAAATATGCGATTTCAAAATGTTTTGGGTTATCGTAAGGTGAAAACCGTCCGTATTTATGTGTGGATTTGGTCTTACGATTATCTTTTTCTTTCGAAAAGAATTTGAACTTTAAAATCAATTTAGATGATACCCTTTAAAACTATGCGAATTTTTTTCTCACTCTGGTTCACCAGACAAACCCGGTGTTTGTAATGCTCGGGTTAGACCGGGTTGTACAAGTTCAGGTTACTGGACACTACGAAGTTCAGGAGACGTGCTGAAGGAGTTCAGACATATTAGTATTTATTCCACTGTATATTGTAGATGAGGGCAGATTATTATAACTGTCCAGATGATCTCGACAGATGTACTCTGATTGTAAGTATTATTTCAAGTTTTCAATAAAGATTTATTTCTATTTTATATTTATTCCGCTGCGATGTGAGACTCTGATTCTGATGTGTTTCTTCTGCTTATTTCTTCTATTTTAGTTTTTTTTTCTTTCTTATCTCACCCTCTAATTTCTTTCAGATAAAGTTCCAGCATTTTCGATACTTGAATGTTCGACATGGTGTTTTGTGTCGATTTTCGAGCATCGAAATTTTTGGTTCATTATAGTCATAATACTGCCTAACCAGTATCCAAAGCTATCATATCTCTTCCACAAACCAAAATTGCGAGTGTGTTATTGGGAGGGGTCAAAACACAAGTTTTGGTGACTGGACTTGAATTACACATTCTAGAATAACCCTACATTTACCGTTCGGTTACATTTTCTTATTTATTAGGGTTCTTGGGTTAATAACAACCCATGCTTACACACACGTCACACCCATATACCTCCCAGTAGATTAACCTAATACCGTATAGATGTAGCTTATCCAATATCAAGGTACTTCCCATGGTACCATTCTCGAATGGTCTCCGTTGTCATGCCACGGAAGCGTACGCAACTCTCATCCTACGCCAGAGCGACGTACATATCTCTATAAAACTATGCGATGTAAGAAACTATCATTTTATGTCGGAGCAACATATGGATCTTCATATAACAATGCAACGTTTCACATAGAACTACCATCGCCATACTATGAAAGCGTAAGGACTTCCATATTTTAATATCTCGATCGAATCAGATCTCAACACTGAATAATCCCCAAGTGTCTACGATACACCACCCGGAGCAGTCATGCATGTATATAGATCCTCACATGTACGTTCCATCCACTGCCCATGATACACCACCCGGAGCGGCATGCATATATCTCAAACGTACTATCTACTTCCTATGATACACCACCCAGAGCGGCATGCATGTATATCGAATGTATTGTCTACCATACACCGATTCCTGTGATATGGCTGCATCCAATGTATGGTCTCAATCGGGAGCCTTTTTCCATATCTTCATAAGTCAACTAAGCGAGCCTAGATGTAACAACCCGAATTTTAGTAACATGTTAAAACCATAAATCAAGGCAGAATTAACTTTTAAAATAAGAATCAAGGGAAACGGGTTATGCCATTGAGTTTGTCTCGGAATTCTGCTTGAAATAGAGTCCTAGTTTGCGTAAAACGGATATCGTATGAAGAAGATATAGACGAACGAAGTTAGGCAGAAAAACCAGAAACGGGCCAGAATGCACTGGCGCACTTGGGAAGTGCGCCAGAACAAAATTGCACTGGCGCACTTGGGAAGTGCGCCCATGCAATTTTGCATTGGCGCACTTGGCAGGTGCGCCCAGGCCGAGCAAAACCTGTTTGGTCGGGCCCTGGCTGGCCTGGTCGGGTTCTAATCGAATTTCTGAGCTCTGATGTGTCACTAGGGCTGACTTGTCACTTTCTGATTGACTTCTCTTGGGATGGATGTCCTTGATTAACTCTAGCTTCATCGACGGCTCTAATTAGTTTGAAACCCTATATAAACAGCCTCCTAGCTTCATTCCCTTTACACCATTCTTCTCTAACCTTATGCTGCTCAAACTCTTGATGATCATGGCTTCTTCCTCTTCCTCTAAATTAAATTAAATTAAATTAAAACGTGGAGATTATTCCTTAAACACCACGGCTAGGAATTGCATATTTGGGGATTTGCTTCTACAATCAAAGAAAGATTCAGTGATTCAACAATTCAACGACCAATTTCTAGACTTGACTTCTGCATCTAAATTTCTTAGACCACGATTTGTAAGTTACAGTTACTTTTAGATAAAAACTATAAATCTAATATGTGCATGGTATAATTTGGATGTGATTTATGTATGATTCATATCTATTCCTGGTTTCTTCTTGAATCTTGACTATTGGGAATATTGCCTACGACGTTGAAACTATTGTTAATGACATAAGACTATGACTATGCCTATGACTGTGGACATAAGATTTTGCCTATGCCAATGACTATGACGGTGAATATAAGACTATGCCTATGACGGTGAATATAAGACTATGCCTATGACTATGACGGTGAACATAAGACTATGCCTATGACTATGACGGTGAACATAAGATTACGCCTATGACTATGACGGTGAACATAAGACTGCCTGTGACTATGAACAATAAGACTATTGCCTATGACTATGACAAGGACAATTGTGGTTTATCACCTATGATTCATTGCCTAGGATTATGACTATGAAATTGGATCTAAGCTTGATTTTCTATTCAGACCTGTTTTCTTTATTTGTCCTTGGATCTTGATTTTGGGGATTTTTCTATTTAAGTTAGATCTATCCATGTTCTTGAATCTAGATTAGTATTCAAACCTTTTCATGTTCATAATGTTATCAGATTTATATGCCTGTGATGTTCTAATCAATTTATTCAGTTATGTCATGCCTTGAAAATAGATTTATTATGTTATTGAATGATATTGATCTATGTCTGTGGTTCTATTTTATTATCATGTTGAATTGGGAGTTAATAAATAAGTCTACTCATGTATATGAACTTGAAGTATAACCCGTTAAGACAAGTTGTGTAGTTTATCATGTTATGCAAGTTTTAGGTTGTGAAATCATATCACATATATGACCAAATGTTAGATCTACATGTTTATGTGTATATGTTAAACCTATGTCATATTTCAAGTTCACACTTATTCATATGCTCGTGATTGATTTGCATGTTCACATATATGTAAGTTGATTTAGTCTATGTTGCAAGTTTACATATATGTATGTTGATTTAGTCTACGTTGCAAGGTTCACACCTATGATATTCATGTTGACTATTTTGCAAGTTCACACCTATGATGTTCATATTGACTATGCCGAAAATGCCAAGTTTACACCTATGCCATGTTTATGTTAATGAATTGCTTTATGCCAATTTTGCGCACGTTAAATTAGGCTAAGTTTTTAGCCAAATATTATATGTCAAAAATCATGCGGACGAGAAATTAGGCTAAGATTGTTAGCCTAATATTTTGACGGGGTAGCGTTGGAAAAAATTGGTAATTATAGGAAACTTGGTATGAAACTTACCTTGAAAACTTGACACGAACTTGATATGAATCTTGAACATGGACATAACACTAGAATGAACATGAAAATGGCCAACTCGAGGTTGGGTTGAGTTTGCAGTGTAAATTTGCCCGGAACCGCCCGGCAAATCCAGTTACTGCAACCAATAGGATCCAATGTGGGTAGTTGGTCATATCGCGCTTGAAACCCAAGGTCAGACTGAGTTGTGAAGTAAATCTGCCAGGAACCGCACGGCATATCCAGTGACCACAACAACAGGTCTGATGTGAGAGGTTGGGGTGCATTAATGAATTAATGCCACATGATAGAGTTAACATGTAAGACAACACTTAACCAACTTGATACAGGATTCGTAGGTGGGTTAAGTCACGAACTTGAATGACAACACTTAACCAACTTGACATGCTAGACCGATTGGGGTTAAGTCACGAACTTAAATGATAAAACTTAACCTATTGGACAGAAACCCTAGTTACGTGGTCCGTTTCAGCAGTAACCCACTAGATGTATCATGGTACCCTGGGACTAGGCAGGGTGGGACATGATTGCTGGGCTGATTGTAAGCGACCAGAATGACGGCTGTGTTGATGCGCCAGTGTAGGTTCAGGTGGGCTATGGTCGTGCACGTGATCCGGAGTTGAAAAAGCAGGCATTGGACATCAGTAGGTTTATCTGTGCATGCTTGATTCGTGTCGATGGTTGGCCCCATAGGGCTTGATACACCCTATGGTGGACCTAGCACAGGTGACTACATTCGTGATTCGGCCGTATGACACAGACACACGACGAGCTAGAACTTGTAGGGAGTCGATCGACTAGTGGATCATTTCGTTGGACCTAGTAATGGGTCATTTCATGATATTGGGCCAAGGAATCATTTCATAATTAATATATGACATGGGTTTGGGATTCTAGTACAGTTGATGCAACGAACCTTGAATATGCGATGTTATACTTGATTTATCATGTTATCTTAGTCTATCTTGCCCATCTTGACAGCATTCTTATGTTTACTTTCAGTTTATACATGTCATATTACCTTTATCTATTTTTATGTTGAAAGTTACTTGGACTTACCAGTCTTTATGACTGACTCGTTTTCTTTCACCTCTTTTTCTTCCGTTTCTCCCCCCAGGTTCTCAGGGAGGAAAATCTAGCACTTAACTTGGATTTCACTTGCTTTCGGTTCAGCTCATGTACAGTTTGATCTTGAGCTATGCTATGGCTACATTTCTACTAACTTTGGGGAATTAAGCTCCTTTAGTTGTTTCAAGTTTATGCTTCTTTACTTATGCAAGACAGAATTTATTGTAATGGAAAATAATGACCTTGGCTATTTGATGTAAAAGGTTTTGACTCTTTTTGAAAGTATTGAAATTTAGCTTTTTAATCTTCCGCTGTTTTATTTATGTTCTGTCTTGTAATAATTTTGTGATTGTTTACCTCGATAACGCTCCTCCAAAACTAGTGCATTCCCTTTGTGAGTGACCCAAGCGAAGGTGGGGTGTTACATTTGGTATCAGAGCAGAAGGTTACCAGACTGGGCAATTTTTTTTAGAAAACCTTCTGAAATTATTTTCAAAACCGTTTGCAAAGAAGCATTTTTCAAGAAAAGTCTCGTATTATTTAAAGGCTATTCCCCAAAAGCCATTAGCACTATCCTTTGTTTCGTTGTTTGAATCTCTTTTCCTTTCTTTTCTCTATCTGTAGTCGCAGTAGTTTTTACCTGCGGCTAATCTTCTTTCTAGCTTCATAGAGGGTTTTCCGTACGATAGAGATAGTTTTCATGAGGCTTGTTAACATGTTACATAGGAAAGGTATGAGTGATAAGTTAAGGAGGATGAGTCTCAGAACGAGAAGAAAGGCTTCCAGAAGGGAGGTGAGAACAACGACAACAATAATAACAAGTCACGTCATAAGAGGAAGTGCAACTTCTGTGTCATAGTTGGGCATGTTATCAAGGATTGTAAAAGAAGGGAAAAGAAGATAGGTGCGCGCTTTCAATGTGGTGAGCTTAGACATATCAGCAAGAAATGCCCTAAGAAGCAAGGGCAAGCCCCACAAGCAGGACCTTCTGTGGGTACATCTGTAACTTCTTCTCCTAGATACTTTGTTTTATCTTGCTTATCTTCTCAATCCTATCTTGAGAACCTTAGGTAGAACCCTTTTGGATGTAAACATGTGATTGAAACATGTTATGGTTGATGTTTGCAAATGGTTGCAAGTGGTTGCATAACACACATTAGGCACTAGATCGGCTCAGACACATTTTCATATTGCATATGCATGAGTATTTATACTTATTTATGGATGAAATTGAATGTCTTATCATGTGGATGTTGCATATGGATGGATGTTTGTGCACATATATAGTGTTTATGTGACTAGGACTATTTGCATACATGTTGCATTCATGACACTAAACATATTTTGCATTAAGGAGATAAATCAGGCCTAATCATTTGCATTAGATAAGAAACATATACACACACTTTGTGCATATGTTCATACACCATTAGAAATCTCTTAAGGACAATGGATGCTCGTGATTGATGATTGAGTAGATGGATGATTGGATGGTAGGACACCTTCTTCCTAACTTGAAGATTTCGGGGACGAAATCTTTTAAGGAGGGAAGAATGTAACAATCCGAATTTTAGTAACATGTTAAAACCATAAATCAAGGCAGAATTAATTTTTAAAATAAGAATCAAGGGAAACGGGTTACGCCATTGAGTTCGTCTCGGAATTCTGCTTGAAATAGAGTCCGAGTTTGCGTAAAACGGATACCGTACGAAGAACATATGGACGAACGAAGTTAGGCAGAAAAACCAGAAACGGGCCAGAATGCACTTGCGCACTTGGGAAGTGCGCCAGAACAAAATTGCACAGGCGCACTTGGGAAGTGGGCCCATGCAATTTTGCATTGGCGCACTTGGCATGTGTGCCCAGGCCGAGCAAAAACCTACTTGTCAGGCCCTGGCTGGCCCGGTCGGGTTCTGGTCGAATTTCTGAGCTCTGATGTATCACTAGGGCTGACTTGTCACTTTCTGATTGGCTTCTCTTGAGATGGATGGCCTTGATTAACTCTAGCTTCATCACGGCTCTAATTAGTTTGAAACCCTATATAAACAGCCTCCTAGCCTCATTCCCTTGACACCATTCTTCTCTAACCTTATGCTGCTCAAACTCTTGATGATCATGGCTTCTTCCTCTTCCTCTAAATTAAATTAAATTAAATTAAAACGCGAAGATTATTCCTTGAAGACTACGGCTAGGAATTGCATATTTGGGGTTTTGCTTCTACAATCAAAGCAAGATTCAGCGATTCAACAATTCAACGACCAATTTCTAGACTTGACTTCTGCATCTAAATTTCTTAGACCACGATCTGTAAGTTTCAGTTACTTTTAGATAAAAACTATAAATCTAATATGTGCATGGTATAATTTGTAAGTGATTTATGTATGATTCATATCTATTCTTGGTTTCTTCTTGGATCTTGACTATTGGGAATATTGCCTACGACGTTGAAACTATTGTTAATGACATACGACTATGACTATGCCTATGACTGTGGACATAAGATTTTGCCTATGCCTATGACTATGACAGTGAATATAAGATTATGCCTATGACTATGACGGTGAACATAAGACTATGCCTATTATTATGACGGTGAACATAAGACTATGCCTATGACTATGACAGTGAATATAAGACTACCTATGACTATGACAAGACAATTGTGGTTAATCACCTATGATTCATTGCCTAGGATTATGACTATGAAATTGGATCTAAGCTTGATTTTCTATTCAGACCTATTTTCTTTATTTGTCCTTAGATCTTGATTTTGGGGATTTTTCTATTTAAGTTAGATCTATCCATGTTCTTGTATCTAGATTAGTATTCAAACCTTTTCATGTTCATAATTTTATCAAATTTATATGCCTGTGATGTTTTAATCAATTTATTCAGTTATGTCATGCCTTGAAAATAGATTGATTATGTTATTGAATGATATTGATCTATGCCTGTGGTTCTATTTTATTATCATGTTGAATTGGGAGTTAATAAATAAGTCTATTCATGTGTATATGAACTTGAAGTATAACCCGTTATGACAAGTTGTGTAGTTTATCATGTTATGCAAGTTTTAGGTTGTGAAATCATATCACATATGTGACCAAATGTTAGATCTACATGTTTATGTGTATATGTTAAAACTATGTCATATTTCAAGTTCACACTTATTCATATGCTCGCGATTGATTTGCAAGTTCACATATATGTAAGTTGATTTAGTCTATGTTGCAAGTTTACATATATGTATGTTGATTTAGTCTACGTTGTAAGTTTCACACCTATGATATTCATGTTGACTATTTTGCAAGTTCACACCTATGATGTTCATATTGACTATGCCGAAAATGCCATGTTTACACCTATGTCATGTTTATGTTAATGAATTGCTTTATGCCAATTTTGCGCACGTTAAATAAGGCTAAGTTTTTAGCCTAATATTATATGTCAAAAATCATGCGGACGAGAAATTAGGCTAAGATTGTTAGCCTAATATTTAGATGGGGTAACGCTGGGAAAAATTGGTAATTATAGGAAACTTGGTATGAAACTTACCTTGAAAACATGACACGAACTTGATATGAATCTTGAACATGGACATGACACTAGAATGAACATGAAAATGGCCAACTCGAGGTTGGGTTGAGTTTGCAGTGTTAATCTGCCCGGAACCGCCCGGCAAATCCAGTTATTGCAAACAATAGGATCCAATGTAGGTAGTTGGTCATATCGCGCTTGAAACCTGAGGTCAGACTGAGTTATGGTGTAAATCTGCTCGGAACCGCCCGGCATATCCAGTGACCACAACAACAGGTCTGATGTGAGAGGTTGGGGTGCATTAATGAACTAATGCCACATGATAGGGTTAACATGTAAGACAACACTTAGCCAACTTTATACATGATACGTAGGTGGGTTAAGTCACGAACTTGAATGACAACACATAACCAACTTAACATGCTAGACTAATAGGTGTTAAGTCACGAACTTAAATGACAACACTTAATCAATTGGATGGAAACCCTAGTTACGCGATCCGTTTTAGCAGTAACCCACTAGATGTATCATGGTACCCTGGGACTAGGCAAGGTGGGGCACGATTACTGGGCTGATTGTAAGCGACCAGAACGACGGCTGTGTTGATGCGCCAGTGTAGGTTCAGGCGAGCTATGGTTGTGCACGTGGTCCGGAGTTGAAAAAGTAGGCATTGGACATCAGTACGTTTACCTGTGCATGCTTGATTCCTGTCGGTGGTTGGCACCATAGGGCTTGATACACCCTATGGTGGACCTAGCACAGGTGACTACATTCGTGATAGGGCCGTAGGACATAGACACACGACGAGCTAGAACTTGTATGGAGCCGATTGACTAGTGGATTGTTTCGTTGGACCTAGTAATGGGTCATTTCTTGATATTGGGCCAAGGAATCATTTCATGATTAATATAAGACATGGGTTTGGGGTTCTAGTGTAGTTGATGCAATGAACCTTGAATATGCGATGCTATACTTGATTTATCATGTTATCTTAGTCTATCTTGCCCATCTTGACAGCATCCTTATGTTTACTTTCAGTTTATACATGTCATGTTACCTAAATCTGTTTTTATGCTGAAAGTCACTTGGACTTACCAGTCTTTATGACTGACCCGTTTTCTTTTGCCTCTTTTTCTTCCGTTTCTCCCCCTAGGTTCTCAGGGAGGAAACTCTAGCACTTAGCTTGGATTTCATTTGCTTTCGGTTCAGCTCATGTACGGTTTGATCTTGAGCTATGTTATGGCTGCATTTCTGCTACCTTTAGGGAATTAAGCTCCTTTTGTTGTTTCAAGTTTATGCTTCTTTATTTATGCAAGACAGAATTTATTGCAATGGAAAATAATGACCTTGGCTATTTGATGAAAAAGGTTTTGACTCTTTTTGAAAGTAATGAAATTTAGCTTTTGAATCTTCCGCTGTTTTATTTATGTTCTGCCTTGTAATAATTCTGTGATTGTTTACCTCGATAACGCTCCTCCAAAACTAGTGCATTCCCTTTGTGAGTGACCTTAGTGGAGGTGGGGTGTTACACTAGAGTACAGATATCCAACTACGGTCTACATTTTCATAGTGGCTATAGTCTCACCCGACCCCTCCCTCAACTAGTGAAGACTACTTCAAAGAGGTAGGTAACTGTCCTGACAAACAATCTAAACATACATGTGGTCCCTCATCCAATGACCCGATAGTGAAGATCATTGACCTCTTGGTATAGCTCCAGTCTTTCCGCATCACACTGACTGTCGATGTAACAACCCGTAAAATGCGAGCCAGTTTGAAATTTTATTTTTGCAATTTTGGCGAATTTTGATTATTTAAAATGAATTATTTTAAATAATAATCGACGAGAAATTTATTTTGAATATAATTCGACGTATATATTATATACGCGTCGTCGTTAGAATATAAATATTTATATATAATTATAAATAGAATTAAAAATGGCGCGGTAGTTCGATAATTCGATTTCAAACTTCAATTGAATGTACCGGGTGCAAAACAATCCGGATTTTAGTGAAACCAAAAACATTAGGATCTAATTGTGAATATCTTTCCAACGAATCCGAACAATCGAGATTTCATAGCGGGAATCAAAAGATATGTCCAGTTGAAAATTCTGAATAGTCGCTATGGAATTCAGGCCCTTAAAAATGGACATTTTGCAAATGACCTCGGATTTCGACGAAACAAGTTTTGTTGGGTCCGTGGTGTCAAGTTATTGCTAGATTCCAAATTTCATAATTTTTCGAATCAATATGTGAGCGTGGCAAAGGAAAACGCATTTGACCGGTTTCAGTTGATTTTAATCGACTGGAAATTGACCATTTTTCAAACGGTCTCAGAATTCGACGAAACTAGTTTTGTTAGGACCGTATCGTCAATACGAAGCTAGAAAATATCTTTCTAGAATTTTTCGAGTTAGTATGTGGTCCCGGTAATTTGAAATGTACGTTTAAAATTCAATATAGTGATTTAGATGTAAATTAAACGGAAACTGATTCAAACAGTCGAATCAGCTTGCGATATATATCCCATTGTGTTCAGAATGGGGGTAATACACTAGGGATGACAGTCGGTGGGTTCGATTCTGAGTTCAAAAGAAAAAGTTACTTTTTAGTGGATTAAAATAAATTAAATATTTATAATGTACCCTCACCTAACCCTCTCTCTCTCCCTCACTTCTCTCTCTCATCGATTCATTTACAGGAAAAAAAAAAAGAGAGCGCACGAACGATGGAGCTCTCCATCGTAGGTCGTCGTCGCCGGAGCAGGAGCGAGGCCTCCGCCTGACCCACGGTCGCCGTCGCCCCCTCTCATCTCTTCCCCCCTGCAGCCACGAATCCCCAAATCCAAGCTCCCTAATCGAAACTCCAGCAAGCCCTAACCCTAAACCCCCTTCTCCCCGCCGCCGCAGGTTCGCCACCGGCCAACTGAGCCGCGCCCGACCTCCCCTGACCAGCCACGATACCTCAGCACCCCCCCCCTCTGTAAGCATTTCTTTTTGTTTTATTATCTTATTTTTGTTTTATAAAACAGAATTTAAAACTGAAAATGTTTAAAAGTAAAAATAAAAACTGATTTTGTTTCAGGAGTTAAAACTGATTTTTGTTTAAAAGAAAAAAAAAAACTGATTTTGGTTTAAATAGAAAAAAAACTGATTTTTGTTTAATAGGGAAAAAAAACTGATTTTTGTTTAATAGGGAAAAAAATTGATTTTTGTTTAAAAGGAAAAAAAAACTGATTTTTGTTTAAAAGGAAAAAAAACTGATTAATGTTTAAAAAGAATTCAAAACTGATTTTTTGTTTAAATAGAAAAAAAAACTGATTTTAAGAAAAGTAAAAGATTTGAATTTTGAAAAGTAAAAGTAAAAGATTTGAATTTTGAAAAGTAAAAGAAAAGATTTGAACTTTGAAATAAAAATTCGATTTTTATATATTGAACTTTGAAATAAAAATTCGATTTTTATATATTGAACTTTGAAATAAAAATTCGATTTTTATATATTGAACTTTGAAATAAAAATTCGATTTTTATATATTGAACTTCGAAATAAAAATATGATTTTTATATATCGAATAGCGAAGTAAAAATTCGATTTTTACATATGTAGTGAATACGGGCGAAGATGACAAAAGGGCGAGAACGAAGAAGATTTATATCAATGAAGTGCCGTGGAGCTAGGATAGCAATTCGGTGAGAATTTCTCACCTTTCAATTTCTTTTCTAGTTATATATATATACTAGGATGCAGACGGTGTTTAGTAGCACCCGACACAATCGTCCACAGACCATGGACTTGTTTGTTTGACTGTTTGGTGATTGATTGCGATATTGGTTTGAATGTGGTTTGTGGTGTGAAAAATCGAATCGATAAATTGGTTAGGATTAGACGTGCGCCGTTATAAGGCGAAGGAGTAAGGCTAGGTTAGACTCTTACTCCAAATAAAGTGGTTTGCATAACGAATTGATTTGATTGATGTGTGAATGGCGTGGGCCTTCACTAGACCGGGGATAAGGCTAGGCCTTGTCCCGTTTCGAGTATCGTGCCGTTATGCCGCCGAAATTTTCTAAAATATGTTAGAAAAATGAAAATATCATTTTATTTAAATAATGGACTGAATAGAAATTCATAAGTTTAAATAAAATGTTTTATCGTTAAAAATATAATTTTTAACGTGAAGTGAATAAAATAAAATATTCATTTATAAACCGAACGGTTTGTTTATGTACACCTATTTGAATGACATTGATTGGGACGATAAATTTTACACATCGCCCAACTGCACAAATAAAATATTTGTTTGATTGTTTGAAACCCTACACGGGTGTTGGGATGAAATATGCAGTTCACTCATCCTGATTGATTAAATATGTCGATCGATTGATTGACAGGCTGTTATAAGCGTTAGATATCTATATTTGATGCTTATACAGTGTAGTGCACTTTGGTTGATGGTACTCATTCGTTGAGATTGGTCATGTGTTGAACGAAATATTTTAGTAATAAAATTTACACCTTTATCGATATAAAATAAAAGTTCATGTGTTGACAGTACTCATTCATTGAGATTGGTCATGTGTTGAACGAAATATTTTAGTAATAAAATTTACATCTTTATCAATATAAAATAAAAGTTCATGTGTTGACAGTACTCATTCATTGAGATTGGTCATGTGTTGAACGAAATATTTTGATAATAACAACTATTTTGAAAAAGAAATATTTGAAATAGAATATTTGAAAATAGAAATTTATGAAGCCGTGTTGATTAGATTGACGCCATTTTGACGTGAACGATATTTATATCGATTTGAAAACGATTTCGAAATGAAATGAATTGAAAACGATTTCGAAATGAAATGAATTGAAAACGATTTCGAAATGAATTGAATTGAAAACGATTTCGAAATGAATTGAATTGAAAACGATTTCGAAATGAATTGAATATATAATGATTTCGAAATGAATTGAATATATAACGATTTCGAAATGAATTGAATAGAAAACGATTTCGAAATGAATTGAATATAAAACGATTTCGAATGGAATTGAAAGCGAATTAAAACGAATTCAAATTGAATTGAAATTTGAATTGAATAGAAATGAATTTTAAAACGAATTTATAAAGAAGAATTCAATTTTGATTTGAATTGAAATGGAAGTTGAAGTTGCTTTTGAAACGAATTTAAAACTATTTATATAATTCGTTTTAAATAGAAATCGACGAAATATATATTATATATATTATATTTATAATATAATGGCCTGAATAGAACGCGCCGCGCCGCGGCAGTTCGTGAATTTCGACCATTTATTTCAAACGGACATTGCGGGAGATCCGGCCGTCGGATTCTCCTAAAACCGGAACCGTTGGGTTCGTATCGAAAAGAGCTTTCTAACGAATATTAGAAATTTGAAATCTAATGGTTGGATTGGGAATTATGTCCAAATCAAATTCGAAAAAGGTCGCTGTAAGTGCAGTTCGATGGCCATTGATGGAAATCGACTGTACGGGCCTTGATAAAATTATTAAAAATAGTAATAATTTGTGTAAAATCATAAGAAATGATTTAGAAAGAATTGGGATGAAAAACTCCCTATTTGAAAAGATAAAAATAGATTTTTATCAAAATGAACTAGTTTTGAACTAGAATTAAAATTCTATTTATTTTTAAATAAATAAATTGAATTAGAAAAGGGTTTTAAAAATAACCAGAATATCCAATGATTGCATTGGAGTGGATTTGAATCGAAATTGTCTTCGGAATATTTCGATGTTGGAATTCGTGATTATACAGGTGTTGTTATGGAAATTTGAAAGATATATTTGTATCGTTATTTCCAATACGACATTTGTTAATCGTAGAATTTGATATTGAATATAAGCCGATATATTTTCTATTCAGAGCCTTATATTGAATATCAAATGTGATTTGGGTTTGTCGTGAATGGTGTCTTCACTAACACTGTTCTTGAACCCAGTTGAGAAATGATTAAATCTTTTTATTTAGATTTAATGAAGTGTACCAATTAAATAATATTTAATTGGAATTGAATTGATATTGATTTTTGGGTTTATCGTGAACAGTGTTTTAAATGACACTCGTTCTTTAACCCGATCATTAATGAAATGTGATTTTGGGTTGTCGTGAACGGTATCTTCAATAATACAGTTCTTAGACCTAAAGGAGTTGAGAAAATCAGAAACTAACTGGAGATTAGTTAAGTTGAATAGTTTCCGAGGTATTGATCTGATGTTGGTTTCGGCCTTCGGGATTAATACTTAGGGAATTGCTCACTTACTAATTTACAATTAGGGACTGATTGAAATGCGATGTGATTTTGGGTTTATCGTGAACCGTGTTTTAAATGACACTGATTCTTTAACCCAGTCACAGATTAAAACTAAGTGGAGTTTTAATGAATCTTTAATTAGATCGAAATAATCGAAATGGAGTATCACCAGTTTTGCTCCAGGCGATAGTTAAATCTTTAATTAGATTTGAACGTGAAATGGTAATTGAATTTACCGATAACACTGTGGTGTTAGATATGAAGTATTACCAGTTTTACTTCATGGGATAAATAGGTTGGGATTGGGAAATTAAAACAAATGATTACTTCGGTAAGGTTCGCTAATCCCGACTAGTTTGAATTGAGATTCAAAAATAGAATAAAGAATAAATTCAAAGAATTTATCTTGGATAAAATTAATGGGAACATTTCCCTATGAATGTGAAATTTAGAAACTAACTGTCGGTTGGCCAAGCAGAATGGTTTTCTGGATATTGATCTGATGTTGGTTTCGGCCTTCGGGGTTAATATTTGGGAAATTATTCTCTTGATTAATTTACGGTTAGTGACTGATGAATTGGAATGAGGCGTATGTTGTGTTTGTGTAACACTTATTTAAAATATACGCGAGTTATTCGGAAAGACCGGGTTTATCCCATTATGAATAACTGATACGACGATAAGTCGAAGATGAAGACGATGGTCGAAGACCGGAGGTCTCCACGTCGTTTGGGTAATTACTGATGATCTTGATTGGGCTGTACACCCAAGAAGATGGAAACAGTTAGTGATCGTCCAGACGTACTTGGAGATCGATGGATATGCGGGGTACTAGGTGCCTCCGGTTTCGTTCAGACCCAGAACGGACTTGTAAATGGACTGTGTGTCTGACATTGGATTTCAGTCCGTGTGATTGATCTCTATTAAATATATATCTGTTTGGCGGCGGAGAATTTATTCTCTTGCTTAACGCCCTTCTCTGAGACGTACGAGCTCAGGGGTTATATATTGATGGATATCAAACGCATGGAGTGAATTGCCTGTGTGGCATGCCTAAGTGGCAAATGATCAAGGCTTCTGTTGAAAAGCAAAGTCTTGTGGTTGATGATCGAAGCACGGCCTCCGTGGCGTAGCTTTGTGTAACGTTTACCTCGCATGTTTCACACCCGGTATGAACCAAAAACGGGAGACGGACCTCAGGGAGGGCATGCGTTTCTTTCTAGTTAGAAGTGGCGTCAGTGGTTTTACACGCCCTGACGAGTTTGACTTATGTGGTTGTTGCTGTTGCGAGGCGCCTTGGATTGATCGGTCGTTCTCGAACCGATGGAGTCGTTTAGTTGGCTCATTTACGCCCCAAAGGGCGGGGAGACGCATGTTCAGGCATTTTAATCCACATCGGTGGACCGGCCCTGACGATCCAAGGGCCCACCTGAGTCTGGGTCCTGTGGCTCGGGCTAGACAGTCACGAATCGGTTGAGGACTATCTTTTGCCTCGGTTCATAGATGGAAATCCAATTTCCAAATACGTGACATTTGCGGTTTTATTTGTAAACCTATATATGGCGACATGATATATGGTACCCATGCCGCCTATGATTGATACTTATGATTTGAAGTTGTTTTATACACTATGCACTTATAGTCGTATCAAATGATTTGTTTTAAACGTATCAAGCATTCTTTGGCTGTTATAAGGGAAAACCCTATCCCCCGGCTTGCGTTGCATTGTGTGATAGGACCTGGGTCTTATAACAGCTTCATTTTTCTTTATTTAGCATTGCGCTGTTTGTTTTATGCACTGGTATTCTTGGGAGGAAACCCGTTCCGTGTTATACGGCGTGGTCCCTTGATTTACCTAATGATTTAAAATAAAGATTAATAACTGTTTTAGTTCTCACACCAGTCACATGACTGACCTGGAGTTTATTGTTTTAACCTAAACTCTGGGTGCCCTTATTTTGACACGGGCAGCTAGTAGTTTTGGTTTTGCAGATTTATATTCACAGGATCCTGGTTTACAGCTGGAACGATATCCGGAAAGCTTTGTATCCGTATATCTCCTTCTAGTTGTGTATTGTATTATTTTCCGCTGCGATGTATTTAAATGTAATTTAAATCTTTGATATTTCTGTGTAATATTCATTTATACTCTGTATATTCTTGTAATCTGATGCATTGTTGTAATATACAAAGAAGTGTTCTTCTGTATGCGTTCTATTTTGTCGTGTTCTAAAACGATAGGGCATTTCGAACGGCCTGGATCGGTTTAGCGACTGGTTCGGACCGAGCGAAATTCCTTGCCGTCACAGTTGGTATCAGAGCTTTGGTTTACAAAGCTCAGAGAACAAGGCACATTAGAACCATATGAAAGAATTCATCGGATATTGGATTAGTAATATCCAATTAGAATGACTCGTTAGAGATAGGATCAGTAGTATCCTAGAACGAGTGTGTAGAGTATATTTTATAAATGAAAGCCAATTTTGTTTTGAAAATTTAAATCAATTATTCGTATCTGATTATCTATTTATATTGATTTGGACAGTCCAGTATATAAAGATTTTGCGTATACGTCTGATCCACGTGTATTTGAAATTTTAATATACTGGATAGATATAGAATCACACTCTAGTCGCCCGAAGATGATTCTGATGATAGTTCGAACATCATCAGAATTGGTATTCGTGTTTCGAAGGTGTGATATCTATATATTTCCTATTGACTGGTGTGAGAACCAAAATTAGATAGGGCCTATTGTTGTGATTTGGCATCAAAAATTTGGTTTTTGTATATGTACCAAAATTATGAATTTGAAACTCTAATTCACTAATTGATTGATGTTTGTGTTGTTTGTTTATTTGTTTGATAATTTTGAACCATTATGCCTAATTTGATCAAATATTGAATTGTATTGAAAATTGGTCGCATTTGCTTGCATACATGTATATCTTTTGAACAGGTCATAGCAAGGAGGCTAGAGCCAGAGAATAAAATTTGTTTGCCCGACAAATAGGTACTTGTTTACTACATAATTTCCTGTTTTGTTTGGGTGATGATGATTTTGTGAGCCTATTGGCTAGCCGCTTGGCTTTTTCTTTTTCTTTTTGAGATCTGAAGGACCGGGGAAGCTATTTGAAATTCCCCGATGCTCCCGGTGTAGGGGAGGTTATGGCGAAATTTTTCAAAAATTTAGGGTGTTAGCCAAATTTTTGAGATTTTGAAAATTCTCAAAAACTGAAAAGTTGGAGAATGGAAGCCAGATCGAACGTAGAGTTGATCGATCAAACCACTTTCGACTTTGTTCCTTTTCGGGGACGAAAAGTTTTAAGTGGGGGAGATTGTAACAACCCGTAAAATGCGAGCCAGTTTGAAATTTTTATTTTTGCAATTTTGGCGAATTTTGATTATTTAAAATGAATTATTTTAAATAATAATCGACGAGAAATTTATTTTGAATATAATTCGACGTATATATTATATACGCGTCGTCGTTAGAATATAAATATTTATATATAATTATAAATAGAATTAAAAATGGCGCGGTAGTTCGATAATTCGATTTCAAACTTCAATTGAATGTACCGGGTGCAAAACAATCCGGATTTTAGTGAAACCAAAAACATTAGGATCTAATTGTGAATATCTTTCCAACGAATCCGAACAATCGAGATTTCATAGCGGGAATCAAAAGATATGTCCAGTTGAAAATTCTGAATAGTCGCTATGGAATTCAGGCCCTTAAAAATGGACATTTTGCAAATGACCTCGGATTTCGACGAAACCAGTTTTGTTGGGTCCGTGGTGTCAAGTTATTGCTAGATTCCAAATTTCATAATTTTTCGAATCAATATGTGAGCGTGGCAAAGGAAAACGCATTTGACCGGTTTTAGTTGATTTTAATCGACTGGAAATTGGCCATTTTTCAAACGGTCTCAGAATTCGACGAAACTAGTTTTGTTAGGACCGTATCGTCAATACGAAGCTAGAAAATATCTTTCTAGAATTTTTCGAGTTAGTATGTGGTCCCGGTAATTTGAAATGTACGTTTAAAATTCAATATAGTGATTTAGATGTAAATTAAACGGAAACTGATTCAAACAGTCGAATCAGCTTGCGATATATATCCGATTGTGTTCAGAATGGGGGTAATACGCTAGGGATGACAGTCGGTGGGTTCGATTCTGAGTTCAAAAGAAAAAGTTACTTTTTAGTGGATTAAAATAAATTAAATATTTATAATGTACCCTCACCTAACCCTCTCTCTCTCCCACACTTCTCTCTCTCATCGATTCATTTACAGGAAAAAAAAAAGAGAGCGCACGAACGATGGAGCTCTCCATCGTAGGCCGTCGTCGCCGGAGCAGGACCGAGGCCTCCGCCTGACCCACGGTCGCCGTCGCCCCCTCTCATCTCTTCCCCCCCCCCTGCAGCCACGAATCCCCAAATCCAAGCTCCCTAATCGAAACTCCAGCAAGCCCTAACCCTAAACCCCCTTCTCCCCGCCGCCGCAGGTTCGCCACCGGCCAACTGAGCCGCGCCTGACCTCCCCTGACCAGCCACGATACCTCAGCACCCCCCCTCTGTAAGCATTTCTTTTTGTTTTATTATCTTATTTTTGTTTTATAAAACAGAATTTAAAACTGAAAATGTTTAAAAGTAAAAATAAAAACTGATTTTGTTTCAGGAGTTAAAACTTATTTTTGTTTAAAAGAAAAAAAAACTGATTTTGGTTTAAATAGAAAAAAAACTGATTTTTGTTTAATAGGGAAAAAAACTGATTTTTGTTTAATAGGGAAAAAAACTGATTTTTGTTTAAAAGGAAAAAAAAAACTGATTTTTGTTTAAAAGGAAAAAAACTGATTAATGTTTAAAAAGAATTCAAAACTGATTTTTTGTTTAAATAGAAAAAAAACTGATTTTAAGAAAAGTAAAAGATTTGAATTTTGAAAAGTAAAAGTAAAAGATTTGAATTTTGAAAAGTAAAAGTAAAAGATTTGAATTTTGAAAAGTAAAAGTAAAAGATTTGAATTTTGAAAAGTAAAAGAAAAGATTTGAACTTTGAAATAAAAATTCGATTTTTATATATTGAACTTTGAAATAAAAATTCGATTTTTATATATTGAACTTTGAAATAAAAATTCGATTTTTATATATTGAACTTCGAAATAAAAATATGATTTTTATATATCGAATAGCGAAGTAAAAATTCGATTTTTACATATGTAGTGAATACGGGCGAAGATGACAAAAGGGCGAGAACGAAGAAGATTTATATCAATGAAGTGCCGTGGAGCTAGGATAGCAATTCGGTGAGAATTTCTCACCTTTCAATTTCTTTTCTAGTTATATATATATACTAGGATGCAGACGGTGTTTAGTAGCACCCGACACAATCGTCCACAGACCATGGACTTGTTTGTTTGACTGTTTGGTGATTGATTGCGATATTGGTTTGAATGTGGTTTGTGGTGTGAAAAATCGAATCGATAAATTGGTTAGGATTAGACGTGCGCCGTTATAAGGCGAAGGAGTAAGGCTAGGTTAGACTCTTACTCCAAATAAAGTGGTTTGCATAACGAATTGATTTGATTGATGTGTGAATGGCGTGGGCCTTCACTAGACCGGGGATAAGGCTTTGTCCCGTTTCTAGTATCGTGCCGTTATGCCGCCGAAATTTTCTAAAATATGTTAGAAAAATGAAAATATCATTTTATTTAAATAATGGACTGAATAGAAATTCATAAGTTTAAATAAAATGTTTTATCGTTAAAAATATAATTTTTAACGTGAAGTGAATAAAATAAAATATTCATTTATAAACCGAACGGTTTGTTTATGTACACCTATTTGAATGACATTGATTGGGACGATAAATTTTACACATCGCCCAACTTCACAAATAAAATATTTGTTTGATTGTTTGAAACCCTACACGGGTGTTGGGATGAAATATGCAGTTCACTCATCCTGATTGATTAAATATGTCGATCGATTGATTGACAGGCTGTTATAAGTGTTAGATATCTATATTTGATGCTTATACAGTGTAGTGCACTTTGGTTGATGGTTGATTATTTTTCAATGCTATTATATACATGTGTTGTATGAAAATCCATATAATTAACATTATATGGTGATTGATTGGGCCTCATTCCAATTTAGAAAATAAAGAATATTATAAAATAAAAGTTCATGTGTTGACAGTACTCATTCATTGAGATTGGTCATGTGTTGAACGAAATATTTTAGTAATAAAATTTACACCTTTATCGATATAAAATAAAAGTTCATGTGTTGACAGTACTCATTCATTGAGATTGGTCATGTGTTGAACGAAATATTTTAGTAATAAAATTTACATCTTTATCAATATAAAATAAAAGTTCAAGTGTTGACAGTACTCATTCATTGAGATTGGTCATGTGTTGAACGAAATATTTTGATAATAACAACTATTTTGAAAAAGAAATATTTGAAATAGAATATTTGAAAATAGAAATTTATGAAGCCGTGTTGATTAGATTGACGCCATTTTGACGTGAACGATATTTATATCGATTTGAAAACGATTTCGAAATGAAATGAATTGAAAACGATTTCGAAATGAAATGAATTGAAAACGATTTCGAAATGAATTGAATTGAAAACGATTTCGAAATGAATTGAATATATAATGATTTCGAAATGAATTGAATATATAACGATTTCGAAATGAATTGAATAGAAAACGATTTCGAAATGAATTGAATATAAAACGATTTCGAATGGAATTGAAAGCGAATTAAAACGAATTCAAATTGAATTGAAATTTGAATTGAATAGAAATGAATTTTAAAACGAATTTATAAAGAAGAATTCAATTTTGATTTGAATTGAAATGGAAGTTGAAGTTGCTTTTGAAACGAATTTAAAACTATTTATATAATTCGTTTTAAATAGAAATCGACGAAATATATATTATATATATTATATATATATAATATAATGGCCTGAATAGAACGCGCCGCGCCGCGGCAGTTCGTGAATTTCGACCATTTATTTCAAACGGACATTGCGGGAGATCCGGCCGTCGGATTCTCCTAAAACCGGAACCGTTGGGTTCGTATCGAAAAGAGCTTTCTAACGAATATTAGAAATTTGAAATCTAACGGTTGGATTTGGAATTATGTCCAAATCAAATTCGAAAAAGGTCGCTGTAAGTGCAGTTCGATGGCCATTGATGGAAATCGACTGTACGGGCCTTGATAAAATTATTAAAAATAGTAATAATTTGTGTAAAATCATAAGAAATGATTTAGAAAGAATTGGGATGAAAAACTCCCTATTTGAAAAGATAAAAATAGATTTTTATCGAAATGAACTAGTTTTGAACTAGAATTAAAATTCTATTTATTTTTAAATAAATAAATTGAATTAGAAAAGGGTTTTAAAAATAACCAGAATATCCAATGATTGCATTGGAGTGGATTTGAATCGAAATTGTCTTCGGAATATTTCGATGTTGGAATTCGTGATTATACAGGTGTTGTTATGGAAATTTGAAAGATATATTTGTATCGTTATTTCCAATACGACATTTGTTAATCGTAGAATTTGATATTGAATATAAGCCGATATATTTTCTATTCAGAGCCTTATATTGAATATCAAATGTGATTTGGGTTTGTCGTGAATGGTATCTTCACTAACACTGTTCTTGAACCCAGTTGAGAAATGATTAAATCTTTTTATTTAGATTTAATGAAGTGTACCAATTAAATAATATTTAATTGGAATTGAATTGATATTGATTTTTGGGTTTATCGTGAACAGTGTTTTAAATGACACTAGTTCTTTAACCCGATCATTAATGAAATGTGATTTTGGGTTGTCGTGAACGGTATCTTCAATAATACAGTTCTTAGACCTAAAGGAGTTGAGAAAATCAGAAACTAACTGGAGATTAGTTAAGTTGAATAGTTTCCGAGGTATTGATCTGATGTTGGTTTCGGCCTTCGGGATTAATACTTAGGGAATTGCTCACTTACTAATTTACAATTAGGGACTGATTGAAATGCGATGTGATTTTGGGTTTATCGTGAACCGTGTTTTAAATGACACTGATTCTTTAACCCAGTCACAGATTAAAACTAAGTGGAGTTTTAATGAATCTTTAATTAGATCGAAATAATCGAAATGGAGTATCACCAGTTTTGCTCCAGGCGATAGTTAAATCTTTAATTAGATTTGAACGTGAAATGGTAATTGAATTTACCGATAACACTGTGGTGTTAGATATGAAGTATTACCAGTTTTACTTCATGGGATAAATAGGTTGGGATTGGGAAATTAAAACAAATGATTACTTCGGTAAGGTTCGCTAATCCCGACTAGTTTGAATTGAGATTCAAAAATAGAATAAAGAATAAATTCAAAGAATTTATCTTGGATAAAATTAATGGGAACATTTCCCTATGAATGTGAAATTTAGAAACTAACTGTCGGTTGGCCAAGCAGAATGGTTTTCTGGATATTGATCTGATGTTGGTTTCGGCCTTCGGGGTTAATATTTGGGAAATTATTCTCTTGATTAATTTACGGTTAGTGACTGATGAATTGGAATGAGGCGTATGTTGTGTTTGTGTAACACTTATTTAAAATATACGCGAGTTATTCGGAAAGACCGGGTTTATCCCATTCTGAATAACTGATACGACGATAAGTCGAAGATGAAGACGATGGTCGAAGACCGGAGGTCTCCACGTCGTTTGGGTAATTACTGATGATCTTGATTGGGCTGTACACCCAAGAAGATGGAAACAGTTAGTGATCGTCCAGACGTACTTGGAGATCGATGGATATGCGGGGTACTAGGTGCCTCCGGTTTCGTTCAGACCCAGAACGGACTTGTAAATGGACTGTGTGTCTGACATTGGATTTCAGTCCGTGTGATTGATCTCTATTAAATATATATCTGTTTGGTGGCGGAGAATTTATTCTCTTGCTTAACGCCCTTCTCTGAGACGTACGAGCTCAGGGGTTATATATTGATGGATATCAAACGCATGGAGTGAATTGCCTGTGTGGCATGCCTAAGTGGCAAATGATCAAGGCTTCTGTTGAAAAGCAAAGTCTTGTGGTTGATGATCGAAGCACGGCCTCCGTGGCGTAGCTTTGTGTAACGTTTACCTCGCGTGTTTCACACCCGGTATGAACCAAAAACGAGAGACGGACCTCAGGGAGGGCATGCGTTTCTTTCTAGTTAGAAGTGGCGTCAATGGTTTTACACGCCCTGACGAGTTTGACTTATGTGGTTGTTGCTGTTGCGAGGCGCCTCGGATTGATCGGTCGTTCTCGAACCGATGGAGTCGTTTAGTTGGCTCATTTACGCCCCAAAGGGCGGGGAGACGCATGTTCAGGCATTTTAATCCACATCGGTGGACCGGCCCTGACGATCCAAGGGCCCACCTGAGTCTGGGTCTTGTGGCTCGGGCTAGACAGTCACGAATCGGTTGAGGACTATCTTTTGCCTCGGTTCATAGACGGAAATCCAATTTCCAAATACGTGACATTTGCGGTTTTATTTGTAAACCTATATATGGCGACATGATATATGGTACCCATGCCGCCTATGATTGATACTTATGATTTGAAGTTGTTTTATACTCTATGCACTTATAGTCGTATCAAATGATTTGTTTTAAACGTATCAAGCATTCTTTGGCTGTTATAAGGGAAAACCCTATCCCCCGGCTTGCGTTGCATTGTGTGATAGGACCTGGGTCTTATAACAGCTTCATTTTTCTTTATTTAGCATTGCGTTGTTTGTTTTATGCACTGGTATTCTTGGGAGGAAACCCGTTCCGTGTTATACGGCGTGGTCCCTTGATTTACCTAATGATTTAAAATAAAGATTAATAACTGTTTTAGTTCTCACACCAGTCACATGACTGACCTGGAGTTTATTGTTTTAACCTAAACTCTGGGTGCCCTTATTTTGACACGGGCAGCTAGTAGTTTTGGTTTTGCAGATTTATATTCACAGGATCCTGGTTTACAGCTGGAACGATATCCGGAAAGCTTTGTATCCGTATATCTCCTTCTAGTTGTGTATTGTATTATTTTCCGCTGCGATGTATTTAAATGTAATTTAAATCTTTGATATTTCTGTGTAATATTCATTTATACTCTGTATATTCTTGTAATCTGATGCATTGTTGTAATATACAAAGAAGTGTTCTTCTGTATGCGTTCTATTTTGTCGTGTTCTAAAACGATAGGGCATTTCGAACGGCCTGGATCGGTTTAGCGACTGGTTCGGACCGAGCGAAATTCCTTGCCGTCACAGTCGATTATAGGTACCCAACGATTATTATCCTGTGTTGATCGTAACCCAACCTATCTTTAGGAAAAATAATCGAATCACTTACGCTACCCTACAACCGTTTGGCTGCTAAATTGTCATTGTTGTCAAGGTATACACACAGGTTAGTAACGCACAGACCCAACCTCTTAGAGCACAGCCTGAGCGCTGCCGCCGAATAGAGGACTACCAGAAGTACCCTACCACGTCTCTCGGAAGCCGTGTGCTCCATTCCAGTCCCTCAGTGCCAATATGCAGAATATTAGCAGAATAACAGGTGGAATAATCAGATGGACGTGCTCCCCTTGTGCCTCTAGACACCACGATGATCTACCCCGTGAGGTTCTTCACCTTCAAACATGCGGACTGGTCCTAGTGCATCTCGCTAACGTGTTATTAAACCCTATGTCTAAATGTTTAATTATGCGCTTGCTCTACCTCATCAGGTTTTCGGTTAACTTGGTTATTTCCAATTATATTAACTTCTTATTGAAGTTACCAAGTTCTCTCCGAGCCCCTTATGTCTCTAAGGAATGGACCCCTCTCGCATATCAATTAAGTTATATAACTTAATCCATTTAATTTCATTAATAAGCCCATAACATGTTATTTCTAGATTGTAATTCAAGATTGTAATCTACAATCTTCTTACATTATTATCCTATCATGCTTCATCCAACTTCAGGTTTACAAGTTCTCTGGTTTACAGATTGTTGGGTTTAAATGTTACAATAACATGTTATACTTAATGTGTCATTAAGTAAATTTTATCCCAATCAGCAGGTTTCCAGCTAACAGGTTACTTAATTTATAATTAAGTACAACTTATCTCATTTCATAAGTTTACCTCATATTCTTTACTCATCGCAACATCTTGTTTTACTTACTTATTTACGTAGTTCTGTTTAGTTAAGGTTTATCAATAAGTTTTCTACTATTTATTATAACCTATGTTATAGTTCTCACTTGTTCCTAGGACAAGTCTACCTATTATCTTTCATTCTTGCATTTAGGTTTAATCATAATGGGTTATTATTATTCCCCGTTCATTCCAGCTCTTTTACTATTGTAATCTTTCTTTCTAGATTCACCATCTTGCATGTTCTCATTATTTTAGGAAAATGCTTCACACACCTTATCAAATTGATTTGTGGAAAAATATAAAGATTTACTTCCATAACGCATCTAAATCAAGATCCGTAGTTGCAAGCTTTTCTTTTACTTTCATTGTGGACATACATACATCTTTCTATTTGATTAGTGCGCAATATGGTAATAGAATCCCTATTTCACACTAATCCCTTTTTCTTCCTTTTTTAATCTTTTCGTGCAACTACTTTTTTAGTAATTTTTACTGTTATGGAAATATCCTAAAATTTCCCAAATCCATCTAGCTCAATCCATTACAAATCTTCCCTTCTTATTCTAAGTTAGACATTTACTTACCGCTTCATATAATGTTCACAATTACTGTAGTCTTACTTAACAATCATATTAATTCTTATTTTCATGTCCAATTCTTTGGTCAGGCATCAGGATTACAGTATTACAAATGTTTATAATTAAGACGGAGGATACGATTCAGGTTTAATACAACAGTGATGATTTCAACTCATTTAAACAGGTTAAATATCCAATTATCATAGTTATCAATTATTCAGCAGGTTATACATATTTGATGAGGAATGTACACGATAGATATACCATTATCAAAAGGTATAACTTAAATCCACTCGCACGATAGCTTTCCAATTCATGAATCTTGTCCAGATTTGTTTTTCCGTGGCATTCCTAACTGAATCTATTATTAAAACAACCACGACATCACAAATATGATACTAAAAGAAGAGGGAAAGAAAGAGAGAAACCTAAATAAGTCAGATTTAAGAACTTACCTCACGTTGATTTGAATTCTAGACACCTATGTTGCAGATTCATATCTCTTATCTTGAAACATTGAATCAGAACCCATAAGATTTTCTGAAAAGGTTTGGAGGAGAAAGAGAATGGCAGAGCCTAGGCAGCACCTCAGAGAATATGAGAATAAAGCTAAGCCCTGTTAGTCTATTTATAGGCGTACTAGAAGAGTCTGTTCCATCGGAATTAATTTATAAAAAACCGAACTGCACACGTCATCAAAAAATACATCATATAACTTCCCTGGACCACGCTTGGGTCGAACCATGGATCGACCCGCACTATAACGACCCAAAATCCCCCTTACAGGAAATCACGGATTGTACTGAGGGCAGGATGAATCAGAACACAAATAGAAGAACATTTCATTGCTTCTTACAACCATTCGTTAGAATACAAGAATATAACAGAGTATAAATAAATATTATACATTGGATAAATATCAGAGATTAAAATACATTACATAGCAACGGAAAATAATACAAAACACAACTGAAAGTAATACGCGGATACAGAGCTTTCCGAGTATCGTTCCAGCTGTAAACCAAGATCCTGTGAATATAAATCTGCAAAACCAAAACTACTAGCTGCCCGTGTGGAAATAGGGGCACCAGAGTTTAGGTTAAAACAATAAACTCCAGGTCAGTCATGTGACTGGTGTAAGAACTGAAACAGTTATTAATCTTTATTTTAAAGTTAGGTAAATCAAGGGACCACGCCATATAACAAGGAACGGGTTTCCTCCCAAGAATACCAGTGCGTAAAACAACAGCGCAATGCTAAATAAAGAACAATGAAGCTATTATAAGACCCAGGTCCCATCACACAATGCAACGCAAGCCGGAGGATAGGGTTTTACCTTATAATAGCCAAAGAATGCTTGACACGCTAAATTTCATCTTTTATTATTACTATAAGTGTATAGTGTCAAAACAATTTCAATCATAGACGGCATAAGAGCCCCATACCACTATGTCGCCATATATAGGTTTACAACTAAAACCGCAAAATGTCGTATTGGAAGTTGGATTTCCATCTGTGAACCAAGGCAAAAGATAGCCCTCTACCGATTTCGAGAAAATCTAGCCCATGTCTCAGGCAAGTACTCAGTCAAGCCTTTGGATCATCAGGGTCGGTCCACCGATGTGGATTAAATGCCTGAACACTGCGTTTCCCTGCCCTTTGGGGCGTAAATGAGCCAAATGACTCCATCGGCTCCACATAGTCACCAATATATCTGAGGCGCCAACTCGTCAGGGCGTGTCAAACCACTGACGCCACTTCTAGCTAGAAGGAAACGCATGCCCTCCCCGAGGTCCTCTCCCATTTCTGGTTCACAACCGGGGTGTGAGGCTCGCGAATTAACACTACACAAAGTTGTGCCACACAGGCGGTGCTATGATTATCAACCACAAGACTCTGCTTTTCAACAAAAGCCTTGATGATTTGCATCTTAGAATGCCGCACAGGCAAACCACTCCATGCAATCGATATCCATCAATCACACAGAATGATATCCAACGTCAGACACAGTCCATTTACAAGTCCGTTCTGGGTCTAAACGAAACCGGAGGCACCTTATACCTCGCATATCCATCGATCTCCAAGTACGTCTGGACGATCACCAACTGATTCCCTCCTTTTGGGTGTACAGCCCAATCAAGATCATCAGTAATTATCTGAACGATGTGAAGACCTCCAGTCTTCGACCACCGTCTTCATCCTCGATACATCGTCGAATCAGTTATTCAGAATGGGATAAACCCGGTCTTTCTGAATAACTCGTGTATATAATAAACAAGTGTTACACAAACACAACATACGCCTCATTCCAATTTAGAATATTGTTTTATTCAAATATTCTTATACTTTGGAAAAGGTTCCCATTAATTTTTCAAAGATAAATTCCTTAAATTTATTCTTTAATCTTCCTTTGAATATCAACTCAAACCAAATTATGGTTTACCCGAACTAGTCGGGATTAACGAACCTTACCGAAGTAGTCATTTGTTTTAATTTCCCAATCCCAACCTATTCATCCAGTGAAGTAAAACTGGTAATACTTCATATCTAACACCACGGTGTTATCGGTAAATTCAATTACCATTTCACGTTCAAATCTAATTAAAGATTTAAATATCGCCTGGAGCAAAACTGGTGATACTCCATTCTCGATCATTTCAATCTAATTAAAGATTCATTAAACTCCACTTGGTTTTAATCTTCCCAAAAATCACTATCAATGATTGTTTAACTTGGGAAATCATATCCTGTCCTTAACTGGGTTAAAGAACTAATATCATTTAAATCACGGTTCACGATAAACCCAAAATCACATTCCATTTACAACGGAATTTTCATGGAAAATAAATCGATATATATAATCGATATAAACTTCCATATCCGACTAATAATATAAATGGAATAACGGCAAAGCCTTTTAAATTCCAGATATATTAGTTGTCTTCCTCCACAGAAATTCACTTCAGTTATTACCAAATCGAATTCCATTCCATTCCAATTTATTTTATTAAATTGGAAAACTTTACTTTGGAAAATCTCCTTTAAATATTAACAAAAGATTTATAAATTCCAAATCACATTTCACTGTAAATCGGGTTAAAGAATGAATGTCGTTAAAACACGGTTCATGATAAATCCAAAAATCAATTCAAATTTAATTCCAATTAAATACCATTTAATTGGTATACTTCATTAAATCTAAATAAAAAGGTTTAATCTTTTTCTCAACTGGGTTTAAGAACAGTGTTAATGAAGACACCATTCACGACAAACCCAAATCCCATTTGATATTAAATACAAGGCTCTGAATAGAAAATATATTGGCTTATATTCAATATCAAATTCTACGACCAACAAATATCATATTGGAAATAACGAAATAAATATATCTTTCAAATTTCCATAACAATATCTGTATAATCACGAAATCCAATATCAAAATATTCCAAAGACAATTTCGATTCAAATCCATTCCAATTCAATTATTGGAAATTCTGGTTACTTTTAAAACCCTTTCAAATCCAATTAATTTATTTCAAAAATAAATGGATTATAATTCTAGTTCAAAACTGGTTCATTTCGATAAAAATTTATTTTTATCCTTTAAAATATGGAATTTTTCATCCCAATTCCTTCCAAACCATTTCTTATGATTTTACATAAATTATAACTATTTTTATTAATTTTATCAAGGCCCGTATAGTCGATTTCCATCAACGGCCATCGAACTGCACTTACAGCGACCTTTTCCAAATTTGATTTGGACATAATTCAAAATCCAACCGTTAGATATCAAATCTTTAATAATCGTTAGAAAGCTCTTTTCGATACGAACCCAACGGTTCCGGTTTTAGGAGAATCCGATGGTCGGATCTCCCGTAATGTCCGTTCGAAGTCAATGGTCGAAATTCGCGAACTGCCGCCGTGCGGCGGGTTCTATTTAGGCCATTATATTATATATATAATATATATTTCATCGATTTCCTTTTAAAACGTATTTTATAAATCGTTTTAAATTCGTTTTCAGAACGATTTCAACTTCCTATTCAATTTCAGATCAAAATTGAATATTCCATATCATCGATATACAAATGATAATATTTTTCAAAACATTATATTTTGAAATCATTTCCTTTTTTATTTTCATTATATAAATGAATAAAATTGATACAATTATCGTTCGCGTCAAAATGGCGTATATCTAATCAGCACGGCTTTATATTTTTTAATAACTTCGTTATTCTATTCAACAAATGAATATTTTCTTCAACACATGAATATATATTTCTTTCAACACATGAATATTCTCAACACATGAGTTTTCTTTTATTCAACACATGAATATATATTTTTATTCAACACATGAATATTTATTCTATTCAACACATGAATATTTATTCTATAATATCCTTTATTTTCCAAATTAGAATGAGGCCCAATCAATTGCCAAATAATGTTAATTATATGGATTCCATACAACACATGTATATAATAGCAATGATAAATAATCAACCATCATCTAGAGTGCACCACACAACTGCATAAGCATTAAATATAAATAATTAACGCTTACACAGTCTGTCAACCCATCGATTGACATACAACTAAGCAATCGGGATTAGTGTACGTCAAATATCATCCCAATACCCGTGTGGGGTTTCAAATCAACAAACACAAATTTTTATTTGTGCAGTTGGGCGATGTGTAAAATTTATCGTCCCAATCAATATCAGTCAAATCAGTGTATATAAACAAATCGTCCGATTTGTTTATAAATATTTATTTTATATACACGTTAAAAATTATATTTTTAACTATAAAATATTTATTCAATCCACATCACACAATCAATTTTCACAACACATCAATCAAACAAGTCATCCATGGTCTGTGGACGACGGGCGTCTGGTGCTGCTAAGCACCGTCTGCATCCTAGTATATATTTCAACTAGAAAATAAATTAAAAGTGAGGAGTTCTCACCTTTGGATTCCACTCCATCATTTTATTTCTGAACGGTTTGGATTTGCCCACCATTCTAACGCAATCTTTTCACACTGTTCATATTAAAAATCACATTTTAAATTCGCTACACATATAAAAATCATATTTTTATTTCATTACATATATAAAAATTATATTTTTATTCTCATACACATATAAAAATTATATTTTTATTCTCTATATTATATAAAATTTCTATTTTCAATCCGCTACACGTATAAAAATCGAATTTTTATTTCGCTACAACATATATCAAAATCGTACTTTTATATTCTTTATCTTATAAAAATATATTTTCATTATCTCTACAATATAAATATCATATTTTTATTATCTCTATAATATAAAATTCATATTTTTATTTTCATAAAAATATTTCTAACATACGATAAAAAATTTATTTTCTTCTTTTTTCAAAATCAAATTCTAGTTTATATTCAAAAACAATCTTCTAGTTTATATTTTCAAAATTCTTTATTCATAAGTAACATAAAACCCTATTTTTATTTTTAATAAACTAATTACTCTTATATAAAAATAAACTAAAAAGAATAGAAATAAAATAATAAGAAAAATAAAAACTTACAGTTAAAATGGAAGAAGGGGGTTTCAGACGCTCGAGATCGTCGGAGGGAGTCCAGGCGGCGCTGTGCTCGGGCGTTGGGGGATTAGGGCTATGGTGCAACGGCTAGGTTTCCTCCAATTTGGGCATTAAGGTTTTGGGGGTGCGATTCCTTTGAGGGAGTTGAGCGGAAGGAGGGAGAACGGAGAAGAGGTGCGCTGGATGAAGAGAGGGGGGAGCAATCCTCGACGGCGGCGGCCTGGTGGGTGCGGTGGCGCGGGTCTCGATGGGGAGGCTCCATCGCTCTTCAGTAAAAAAAAAATTATTTCTTTTAAAACCGACAGTTGACTTCTAGGGAGAGAGAGTGAGGTAGAGAGGGTATATAAATATATATTCAATTATTCAACTAATTCTAAAAAGTAACTTTTAAATCCGATCTCAAATCGAGACCCGACGACTATCATCCCTAGCTAATTACCCCCATTCCGAACACAATGGGATATGTTTTGTATGCTAATTCGCTTGTTACGATCAGTTTCCGTTCAAATTAAAATATACCTCAATGTATATTGAATTTGAACGCACATTTCAATTTACCGTGGTCACATACTGACTCTGGAAATTCCCAACAAATATTTTCTAGCTTCGTATTGACGATATGGTCCTAACAAAAGTAATTTCGTCAAATTCTGAGATCGTTTGAAAAATGGCCATTTTCTCGTCGATCGAAATTGACTGAAACTGTCAAAACACGTTTTCTTTCGCCACATATTGATTCAGAAAATTATGAATTTTGGAATCTAGCAATAACTTGACATCCTGGATCCAACAAAAGTGGTTTCGTCGAAAACAGAGATCGTTTGCAAAATTTCTATTTTTAAGGGCCAGAATTCCATAGCGACTATTCTGAGTTTTCAACTGGACATAACTTTTTATTCCTGTATGAAATTTCAATTTTTCGGATTCGTTGGAAAGATATTTTCAAATAGATTCTAATATTTTTTTGTTTCGCTAAAATCCAGTTTATTTTGAATCCTGTACATTCGTTTGAACTTTGAAATCGAATTTTCGAACTACCGCGCCATTTCCAATTAATTTTATAATTAAAAATGAATATTTATTTTCTAACGTCGATTCAAATAAATATATACGTTCTAATTCTATTCAAAATAAATTTCTCGTCGTAATTATTTGAAATAATTCATTTTTAACATCCAAATTTCATTAAAATAGCCAAAATAAATTTTTTAAATTGGCCCGGATTTCTGGGTTATTACCGCACTGTCAACGGATCGACCCCTAGGTCGACTCAGGCAAGCGTCGGTCGACCAATATGAGTCCAGCGAGCGTTTTATTGATGCGGTGATTAGTTTGTTAACGTTTTTAATATAAATGTTAATTACTTGCTTATTTTACTTCCCTTAATTTATTTTGTGCCTCTTATACATCTCAGTTAAGTTTGAATTGCATGTTTATATATGCATGCCTGGTCTTGGTTATTAATTCATTGTTGCATGCCTTTTAATGTAATTAATTCATTGTTGCTATTTATATTGTTTGATTCCTCTTTTTATTTTGCATGCATTGATACATTACTCTTTTTAATGCATTGCGTTTATTTGTGCATTCTAATTACTTTTCATGCATTCATTCATTTCTTTCTTTTATTTTAGCATTACTGTTGATGCATGTATACATATATGCATAATTACTAATTTAATACTTATAAAATGCGGGATGTTACACTTACGATATCATTTTGTTATATCCAAAATTTCATGTCCAAACAAGTAAATGGCATAGACCTCCAGGATGTTCGTCCTTATGGACCGGACTAATAGAAGATGGACCGGACTGAAATGAGATGGACCGAACTCACAGGAAATTTATCCCCTATGGATTGGTACTGGTCCATAGCCTTTGGTTATTTTTGGCCTAAACTTCATTTGTAGCTTTGTTGAAGTCCCACAACGCCACGCGCCAAAAATCAAGTCAATCCATGTTGATTTGATGGACCAATATCGGTCCATGTACTTAAGGAATTTTCACGTGAAAATTCTCGAGCAACCTCTCGGTATCCTCCAGGCCTTCCCCATCAAGTTTCACCTGAATCTGATGAATTCTGATGGAACCCCAAGAGGTCCATCCTATGGACCGGACTGAAAGGAGACATACCAGATTGATAGGAGATCCATCCCCTATGGATCAGCATTGGTCCATAGCCTTAGCACATTTTGGCCACCATTCCAACACCCTTTTGAGCTCCTTCACAAAGTTTCATCAGAATCCGATCATTTGAACCTCCGATTTTCATTTTTAAATCAATTCTAAGCCTATGACACACAATTCTAAACGACCAAATAAATCAAAATCATACGATTCAACAAATCAAACAACAATTCACCCAACTTCAATCATAATCAGTCATACAAACATGAACATACATGTAATGTAGCGTAAAACCCATGGATCTAGCATAATTAGAATCTAAATAGATATTAAACATGATTAATATAACGACTGATCGGTGTATATGATTAAATCAGATTATTCAGGGTTTCTAATACTGAAATTAACGTAGGCGTTCCGATTTTATGTGAATTAAACATGCATGTTGTGAAATAACCATAGATCTACACATATTATCCATAATATCCATGTGAGTGATATACATCATTCACCAAAACATAGATCTGGTAATTACTGATGAATTAAGGCTTGGACAACATAGAAAACCTCCGATTTGATGAAAAACAACGAGTTCCGATCTTCCTGATGTGGATCTTTGTCTAGATTTTGATTTAGATTGAACTGATGAAGAATTAGGGATTAGGTTGAACCAGGGAATCACAGACACCCAACCTAATGTTTAAACAAAGAGAGTAACGCTAATTATCTCCCCAAATCCTCTATTTATAGTTTCAAATCATCAGCCTAATGGGCTACACTAATCAGCCCATTAGTTACTACTCAGTCTGCCTAACAAAATCTGAATTTAAAATAGCTCTTTCTCTTAAACCGCTGAGCAAAATTTTACTTGTGACCACTCTACGTAATCATAAACCACCATTATGATCCAACTAGAACGATTTTAGCATCTGATTCTATCGCTATCAAAAGTTACAGCTAAAACTGTAAACTCAAGGGCAAAATGGTCATAAGTTAATTCGATAAAAATTATGAACATGTCTCACATCACCATGAACAACACTTTAAAATCTGAGAATGATCCAACCACCAGGGAATCAAATATAATTATTTTATGATCCTTCAATATGTAAAATACGGGTCATTACATATACACACTAGACATCTTACATTAGGCCTACCACTTGTAGATGCTGGATTTGTCGACCGGTTCTGACCAGCCTTCTACTACAAGTTGGGTTTAACCTCGCATCATAGCATACTAATCATAATGGACCATGGCCCATGGCACCTAGACCTCTCATATTAACTAGATTTACTTGTAGATGCTGGATATGTCGGTCGGTTCCAGGCAGACTTCTACTACAAGTAACAATTAACCTCGTGTCTATGTGTCATTAATATTAGTTAAGCCATTAACCCACACACATACAAACATACAAATTCCTATGGTAACATTCAAATTCTATTCCTAATTTAATCGTATTTATTACGCAGTTAATGCGAGTAAATATTACGTTGATTACGTTATATTTATAAGAGGTAAATTAAGCGAATGAGATTAGCGTCCTTACCACGTTTTTGAAATGTCAATCCTTATCCAATTTTAAAGGTGTACAAGTCATTTACCATATTTTCCTCTACCAAAGCATGCATGTGCATATTAACATATGACGATAAAATGGGAAAAACGATCATAACATATAAAATTGCAACACAGGTTTTGACTTGATTTTTGCAACAATAAAAGATAAACATAACATCATATATCAAATATACATATATATATATATTTATAATTCCTATTTTGAATTCGTTCCTTTTCTTATGTTTGTTTATACATAAAACTTAATATTCAGATATATTGTAAATAATATGTTCAAATTCTCTATTTAGAAAAATAGAGATTTAAACCTACTAAATTTATAAATCTATCCCAATCTTAACCTTTTTCCCCAAAATCAAACATATGAATTTACATGAAAATAGAACAAAAAGGAATCCAAACAATATAGAAAATCATACAAAAAATATCATGTTTTTCTTTTATTGTTACAACAACCCAAAACCACAATTACAACTAGATTGATCATTTCTACGAACAATTAAATAAATGGAAGATTTGGTGGGTTTAATCATGTTTTCTTTTCATAATATCCAAATCCTCCAAGGAACAACAATTCAAATCTATAATTATCGAGTTACAGAAAATTGTAACTCAGATGGATTCAACTCACAGAGCTATTAGAAAGAGTAATAACAAGATTGAATAGAATAGAATTTGGATTTGGTCTTCAAGAACGAATATGTGCTCCAATCCTTTTAAATCAAAATATATATGTAAGAATCACCATTAGAATCTTATATATACATACGAATCTAAATTCCAAATTAATATTAAATCTTTGTTAGAATAAGATAGAGAAGATATAATAAACAAGAGAAATAGAAGAAACCATAATCCTTTAATCATTCTGGAATTAGAGACAGAGGAAAGGCATCATGGAGGCATTGAGAGAAATGATTGTAGGGTCTAGAATGAGAGCTTAGGGCTCTTTTTATAGTTACTATCTTGTATACATGCCGTTGGATTTAATTGACTACATCTAAGAAGTCTGTTTGATTGTATTTACAAATAAGTCCTTATATAAAACAACCATCATTAGGCTTCCCTACAGGAGGGCGGTCGACACCACCAAGACGAGGGCGGTCGAACTAGGTGGTCTGCATCCCTTTTAGAAGGGAGGACGACCCCTTTTCTGGGTTCGAGCCTAGGAGAAATTTCCTCTAAAACGTCACTTTTTGATCATTCCTTAATTAATTTAGTTTATTTCTTGCCTTAATTATATTATTCTTGTCTCTTATTGTGTATGATTATATACACACAAGTTTGAAATCAAAAGGAATTTTCTTTTCATGCCTATCCAATTTAATATATTTCCATCTGGTGTATGTATATATATGTATATTTATTTGAAATTCAATTTTTTTATGTTAATATATGCGTACAACTTAATTTGTTATTAACTTTTGCATTTAGGCTTCGTTTTCAGTAAATATAATATGAAAACGGATTAGAATCTCGCGATGAACGCAACTTCAATACTTTCCTAGCCAAATTCCCAATTGTCCAAAATTCCATTTTCAGTCTACTAATGTATTATTAATTATTACATTTTATTTTAAATTAAATTAACTTATGTATAGATTATGTATATTTTACGGGGTGTTACAATCCATGTAGGAATTCGTGATGTTTCTAAATATAAAAGTCCATTTAGTGGTTTGTGTTATGTTTGAATAATGAAGATTCATACAAAAGATGTCGAACATGGCCTCGACAATGGAAATGACTAAATACGGAATGGGCCTCACAACCTAGGGTTTCACAACCCATATGAAGATATTATTGACTTCATCTCGAGATATACTTACTGATTGTTGTCTAGTACGAGTTGATGAAATTCTATTCACGTTGGCCACACTTATGTTTGGACATTTGGCCTCTTGTGTTTACCTAAATGGTATATTTTATTTAGAGATATACATCGCTCGAAGGTACTTTCTGACCCTTATGCATTGAGTACGGATTCTTCTTAGTTTGAGAGATCTTTGTTGAAAAAACTATATATATGTGAAAGAACCTTAGTGAATTTTGAATGTACATTAATATGCTATTAAATATAACAAGTAAAATCATTACTGCTATTTATGGTTTATATCTACACTTGGACATTATCTACTATATCACTATATTAAACCTAATGAACAATCGACTTCTTTTAAGGGGGAAATTGTTACGGGAATTCCTATGCTCTCTGAAGTTGTAAAAACCCGCAAATTCTGAACCAATTTAAAAATTTTATTTTAGAAAATTTAATGGAATTTTAATAGTTATAAGAATTTATTTTAAATAATAACGATTAAAAATTTGTTTTAATCGAAGTTAGAATGAAATTTTTTATTTTAATTATAAAAGGAGTTAGAAATAGAGCGGTGGTTTGAAAATTTGAATTTGAACTTTGACTGACTATACAAGATGCAAAATAAATAGGATTTTAGTGAAACCAAAAATATTTAAATCTGTGTAAGATTAGCTTTCCAATGAATCCGAAAAATCGAAATTTCATAGCGGGAATCAAAAGTTATGCCCAGTTTAAAATTCAGAATAGTCGTTGTAGAATTTATATGTAAATATTTTAATATTAAAAATAGCCATTTTTCAAATGACCTCCATTTCAACGAAACCACTTTTGTTGGAACCGGAATGTCAAATTATCGCTAGGTTTCAATGTTCATAATTTTTCGAATTAATATGTGAGCATGGCAAAAGAAAACGTGTTTTGTCAATTACAGTCAAATTTCGATCGACCAGAAAATGGCAATTTTTCAAATGCTCTCGAAATTCAACGAAATTAGTCTTGTTAGGACCGTATCATCAAAACATAGCTAGAAATAATTTTTCTGGAATTTTTAGAGTCTGTATGTGGCCCCGGTAAATTTAAATATACGTTTGAATTAAATAATTAAATGTTTTATATTTGCATTTAAAGAAAAACCGATCGAAACAATTGAGTTGGGTTACGAAACCTATTCTATTTTGTCCAGAACGGGGGTATTTGGCTAGGGGCGACATTCGTTGGGTTTGATTTGGAGTCGGTATCAACGAACAAAACATTTTCCTGAATTAAATAATAAATAAATAGGAAAATTCTATATATATATATACACCATCCAAATACACTGTATACCGTACAATACCCCTAACCCTAGAAATCAAACACCAGCCGCCATCTTTTGTTTTCAATGGCCACCACGCTCCCAATTTCATTCGCTAATTTCTTCCAATCCTCTTAATAAAAATCAAAACTCCAAACACCAAATCAAAGAAATTCTTCAGCCCTTTCATTCTATACCATGATGATCAAAGATCATGCCTTGAGGACCTTGATTTCTGCGTTCGAAGTAGGGGCGTTTGGACGGTTTTCAGGATGGCCAGCGGAGTGCGAGCCGCACATGCGTGGGGGCGTTTGGAAGAGGTGCTCGAGCTCCTCGAGGTGGTGTTAGTGGATCATCGGCTGGAGGACACCTGTAGCGTGCATTTTGGAGCAAAGAGGAGCATAATGGGTTCGGTGTATCAGGAGCTTTATGGATTGGAAGAGGAAGGGAGATTAAGGTTTAAAACTAATTAATTTTTAACTAATTATCCTATTTAATTGTTTAACGTTTGAAGTGTCGTAACTAAATCAATACTAGTTGGAATCAGACGGTTTCAGGTGCGTTGGAATCGCCTTTTTGAAATCTACCGCATGAAAAAACCAGATCTGAAATGGAGCACTTTGAAAATTTAGACAGAGGCCAATGTGAGATTTCTCAGTTTTAAAATTTTAAAATAAATATATTTATTTATTTATTTAAATAGATCGTGATTGTGATGTTAAATATATATACGCTATATGAAACATAGATATGCATTGTATAAAAATTTAGATTGATTAATTGATGGTGGATTGTGATGATCTGTGAATTATCTGTTCTTGTTAATATAAAATTTTAAATATTAATTAGAAAAATGTTATGTAAATAAGAATAACATTTTTGTTAGAAATATATTTTGTAAATCGAATATGACACTTGGTTAGAATCATATGTTGTAAATAAAGTTTCATTTTGTTGAAATGTTATTATTAGAAATAAAGTTACATTTTAGTCAAAAATGTTATATTAGAAATAAAGTTACGTTTTAGTTGAAAATGTTGCATTAGAAATAAAGTTACATTTCGGTTGAAAATGTTGCTTTAGAAATAAAGTTACATTTTATTTGAAAATGTTATATTAGAAATAAAGTTACATGTTGTTAAAATGTTATATTAGAAATAAAGTTACATTTTAGTTGAAAATGTTGCATTAGAAATAAATTTACATTTTAGTTGAAAATCTTATATTAGAAATAAAGTTACATTTTAGTCAAAAATGTTATATTTGAAATAAAGTTACATTTTAGTTGAAAATGTTGCATTAGAAGTAAAGTTACATTTTAGTTGAAAATGTTGCATTAGAAATAAAGTTAGATTTTAGCTGAAAATGTTGCATTAGAAGTAAAGTTGCATTTTAGTTGAAAATGTTGCAATGGAATAAAATTGCCATTTTAGTTAAAATGTTTAATAGGATTAGATTTTTATTGTCGATTAGTTACAATAAAAAGAATAGTTATAAAAGATTTCATTTTTATTTTCAATTAGTTACAATGAAATAGAGTTGAGATTTAAAAGTAACATTTTCATTGTCATTTTATATACATAGAAAATGTAGATTAAAAAGTAATATTTTCATTGTCATTTTATATACAATAAAAAGTGTAGATTAAAAAGTAACATTTTTATTTTCATTTTATATACAATAAAAAGAATGGATTTAAAGTAACATTTTATTTTGTCAATTTAGTTACAATAAAATGGATAGATTTAAAAGTAACATTTTTATTGTCATTTTGGTAATAATGAAAAGAATAGATTTTAAAATTTCATTTTTATTGTCATTTTATATGCAATAAAAATAGAAGATTTAAAAGTACCATTTTATTGTCATCCTATATGAAATAAAAATAGTCATTCTTGTTAAACATGTTAGTTGAAATAAAAATAACAACTTTATCAAACATGATTATTGAAATAAAATATGGATTTTTGTCAAAACATGTAAATTGAAATAAAAGTTCTCATTTGTGTCAAAACATGTTATCTGTGTCAAAAAGATTAGAATAAGAAGTTTAGAATAAAAAGATTAAAATAACAAAAGTTATCACCTTTGCTTAATAATTTAGCGAAACAAACATTATCATTTTTGTTGTATTATATTTAGCAAAACAAACATTATCATTTTTGTTGCATTCGATTTGTCAAAACAAACATTTTCAATTTGTCGCATTAGAATTGTTAAACGAACATTAGCAATTTTGTCAATATAGAACAGTCAAAGAAAAAATATTTATTTTTGTCAATATAGAATAGTCAAACAAAATTTTTTGTCGATATAGAATAGTTAAACAAAAGCAATCATTTTTGGTCATTATAGTTTTAAATGAACAAAAACATTCATTTTCATTAAATTCGAATTGTCAACAAAACAAACACATCACTTTTATTTGTTTTGTTGAATTAGATTTGTCAAAAAAACAAAGTCGTTATCTTTGTTGTTTTGTTGAAATAGATTAGTTAAATCTAAATACAAATTTTGTCAAAATATTCATTTTTATCAAATAGATCAGTGGAATCAAACCATACATTTTTGTCAAAATATATACTTTTGTCAAGATAGGTCAATTGAACCAATATATTCATTTTTGTCAAAATAGACTAGTTGAAACCAAAAATTACATTTTGTTAAATATGGTTGTTGAAAACAAAAATTACATTTTTGTTAATTAGATTTGAATTAAAACAAAGATTACATTTTTGTTAAGTAAAAGAGTTAAACACAAATTACATTTTGATAAAATAGAAGTGTTCGCAAAATGAATGTATCACTTCTTATACATTTTGTTGAAACATAATTTATATGCAAAAATAATAATCATCTTTATTTGCATAACATACAATAGAATTTATATGCAAAAAGATATTCATCTTTCTTGGCATAACATACAATAGAATTTATGTGCAAATATAAAAATCATTTTTATTTGCAAACTTACATTAGAATTTATATTCAAATATAAGAATCATATTATTGGTCAAAACATACGTTAGAATTGTATGTAAAGTAAAGTGACATTTTATTGTTAAAATATACAATAGTATTTGTACGCAAATCCTAGTGACATTTGTATTGTCAAAATTTACATTAGTACTTGTGTACAGAATATAGAGGCATTTCATATGTTATGATTTGAAACAATACGTGCAAATAAAACAATTTATTTTTATTTGATTAAAATTAAAAATAGAAATTGCATATAAATTAAGGGAAATGAAAATTATCTTTCTATTGGTCATCAGTAAAAAATGACATGTAAATAAACTACATTTTATTAGACCTTAGAAACACGTGGGAAAAATTATGCGGGTATAATACATTTTTATTCGGCATTAGGAAAAAAATAAATTTTTTGTTCATTATCATCAATATGTTAGCAGAAATAAAAAAATTGGTTAAACTCATTAACCAATTATTTATTTATATGAACTGTTGTTGGCTGAAAAACACACACGGGTATTGGGATGATATTTAACATACACTAGTCCCAATATTTAGTTGTATGTCGATCGATAGATTGACAGGCTGCAATGAGCATTATTTATTCATTTTAATGCTCACAAAGTTATAAATATCACTCTGGATGTGAATGGATGTTTTAATGATTATTTATTATTATTGTCATATACATGCAATGTATGAAATGCATATAACCAAAATTATATGGTAAATGATTGAGTCGCTTTCTGATTCAGAATATCTTTTAAATAAAGAATATTTTAAAATAAAGATTGTCTTTTAAATAGAGAATATTTTAAAATAAAGAACATAGTAAAATAAAGAATATTTTATATAAAGAATCTTTTATATAAAGAATCTTTTATATAAAGAATGTCTTATATAAAGGATGTCTTATATAATGAATATTTTAAAATAATATTCAACGTAGGATAAAATGATGATTTCTATGTCTGTTCTTAGATGGGCAAAAGATAAAATTATATTTTTATCAAAATGAACCAGCTATTAACTAGAATAAATCTTTTAAATTAAGAGTTAATGAAGTTTTCCAATTAACTGATATTTAACTGGAATTAAATAAAAGAATTAGGTTCTGGGTTGTTGTGGATGGTTTCTTAAATTACACTGTTCTTAAACCCCGTATGAAAGAATAAATCTTTTAATTAAGATTATTAGAGTTTTCAAATTTATATTTAGTAATTAGAATAAAATGATATGTGAATTGGGTTTACCATGAACTGTGTTTTTAAACGACATTTTTTCTTTAACCCAATTAACAATGAAAATATAATTTAGAATTTATAAATCTTTTTATTAAGATTTAAAAAGGAATTTTCCGAAGTCAAGTTTTCCAATTTAATATATTAAATTGGAATTAAATGGAAATTCGATTTGATAATAATCGGGATAGGTTTCTATAAAAGAAGATTGATACTATATATGGAATTTAAAAGGTTTTGTCGTTATTCCATTTATATTATTAGTCTGATACAGAAATTTATACCGATTATATATTGATTTGATTTCTGTGAAAATTCCATATTTAATGGAAGATGATTTTGGGTTTATCATGAACAATGTTTTTAAATGACATTGATTCTTTAACCCAGTTAAAGACAAGATTAATTTCTTAAAACTGAATAATCATAAAGTAATGATTTTTGATATTAAAAATCAAATTGGAGTTTTAATCAATTTTTAAAAAGAAGATTAAAGAAATAAATTTTTAAAAGAATTTATCTTTGATAAAATTGATTGGAACCTTTCCCTTATAATGCGAATATTTTATTTAAAGAATATTCTGAATTGGAATGAGGCGTTGGATGTGTCTTTATAGCACTTGATTTTAATTATAATAATACGCGAGTTATTCGGAAAGACCGGGTTTAACCCATTCTGAATAATTATTACGACGATTAAAGTCAAAGACATTGAAGACGGTGGACGAAGACGGGTGATCTTTACATCGAATGGACGACTACTGATGCTTGACATTGGGTCGCTCCCAGTAAAGGGTTAAAGTGGTAGTTTGTCCGGACATACTTGTTGATTGTCCGGATATGCGAGCACCTCACTTCCGTATTGGACATACGGGATGAGGAATAAGGTGTCTCCGGTTTCGTTCAGACCCAGAACGGACTTGTAAATGGATGTGTGTCTGACATTGGATTTCATTCCATGTAAATTAAATTGATTTCTATTTAATATATATTTGTGGTGGCGGAGAATTTATTCTCTTGCTTCACATCCTTCTCTGAGATGCACGAGCTCAGAGATTATATATTGGTAGTTATCGATCGCATGGCATGACTTGTCAATGTGGCATGCCAAGATGCAAATGATCAAGGCTTTTGTTGAAAAGCAGAGCCTTGTGGGATGATCAAAGCACAACCTATTTTGGCATAGCTTTGTGTATAACGTTACCTCGCGAGCCTCACACCCCGGTAAGAGTTAGAAACAGAGCAAGGGAAAGAAGGGAGTGCGCACGTTTCTTTCTAGCTAGATGTGGTGTCTGCGACTTACCAGCCCTAACATTTTACTTATGAGGATGATGGAATTTTCGAGGCCTCGGATTTATCGGTCGCCAATGGCCGTATTATAGTTTTAATAGGACCGCAAAGCGTGTGTTCAGGCATATCTAATCCACTTAAGTATTTGTGGACCGGCCCTGCTGTATCCAAGGGTTCGCCAGCGTTCGAATCCTAAGACGTTAATGCTAGAGTGTCTCGAATCGTTAAGGAGATCATTCCTAGCCTTGACTCTTGATGGAAACCTAATTCCCAATACGACATCATGCAGTTTTGATTGTAGAAATAGTATGGCGACATAGTTGGATGGGGTACTATGCCGTCTATGATTGATACATTATGATTGAAATGTTTTCAAAACATGTATACACTAATAATAATATCAAATCTGTTTTTATCGTATCAAGCATTTTTTACCATTATAAGGTAAAACTATATCCTCCGGTTTGTGTTGCATTGTGTGATGGGACTAGAGTGTTATAATGGTTTCATTTTTCTAAAAAGCATTGCGTTGTTTAACGATTGACTTTATCTATGCACTGGCAATCCAATGGAGTAAACCCGTTCCGCCTTAGCGGCATGGTCCTGTGATTAGCCTTATTATTAGATAAATTAGGAAAGATTTCTCATAGCAGTCCCATGACTAACCCGTAGTTTGTTTCACTTTGCAAACTCGGGTGCCCTCTTTTCCACACGGGCAGTCGAGTAGCTTATTTTGCAGATATTATTGAGCAGGATTCTGGATCGAAGCTTAGAGCTATGTCCAGAGCATTGATAGACTTCCGCTGTATCAGATTATTGATTCCGCTACACTGTATTTAATTCATTGTTTATTATCTTCCATTGTATTATTATTTATCGATGTACTTTGATATTCTGTACTCGGATGTAACGTTTTTGTAATGTTTGTAAAAGTGTCCTATTATTTGTTCTAATGTATTGTATTCCCAAGGTTAACGTATGCGGGTTTTGAACGGTTTTGGTCGATCTTGCGATCGATTAGGTCTGGGCGAAAGCCGTATCGTTACAGTTGGTATCAGAGCTTTGGTTAGCTCAAATCTTTGGGGTACAACTCTTAGAACTGAACAAAAGACTCATCAGAGATTGGAGTAGTAATATTCAATAAGAATACTCATTAGAGATAGGATCAGTAGTATCCTAGAATGAGGAAAAACTCATAAGAGATGGGGTTAGTAATGCCCTAGAGTGAGTTCAGTGTAACAAGATTATAATTAACGTATTTGTGATTATATATATAACCTGATTTTAGAAAATATGATTTTTGAATAAATAGAAGTTATATATATATTTGAAAAGTTAATTAACTAATAAAATTATTGAAATCAATAAAAGAATGAAAATCAAATTGTTAAATTAAACCAATTTTTGCTCCGTTCCTTTTCGAGGACGAAAAGATTTTAAGTGGGGGAGATTATAATAACCCGCAAATTCTGAACCAATTTAAATTTTTTATTTTTGAAATTTTAATAGTTAAAATAATTTATTTTAAATAATAACAATTAAAAATTTATTTTAATCGAAGTTAGAACGAATTTTTTTATTTTAATTATAAAAGAAGTTATGAATAGAGCGGTAGTTTGAAAATTTGAATTTGAAATTTGACTGATTGTACAGGATGCAAAATAAATCGGATTTTAGTGAAACCAAAAATATTTAAATTTGTTTAAGATTATCTTTCCAACGAATCCGAAAAATCGAAATTTCATAGCAGGAATCAAAAGTTATGCCCAGTTTAAAATTCAGAATAGTCGGTGTAGAATTTTTTTTTTTTTAATATTAAAAATATCCATTTTCAGACGACCTCTGTTTTCGACGAAACCCCTTTTGTTGGAACCAGAATGTCAAATTATTACTGGTTTCAATTTTTATAATTTTTCGAATTAATATGTGAGCGTGGCAAAAGAAAATGTGTTTTGTCAATTACAGTCAAATTTCAATCGACCAAAAAATGGCCATTTTTCAAACGGTCTTTGAATTTGACAAAATTAGTCTTATTAGGACCTTCTCGTCAAAACATAGCTAGAAATAATTTTTCTGGAATTTTTAGAGTTCGTATGTGGCCCCGGTAAATTTAAATATACGTTCGAATTAAATAATTAAATGTTTTATATTTAAATTTAAATAAAAACCTATCGAAACAATTGAATTGGGTTACAAAACCTGTTCCATTATGTCTGGAACGACGGTATTTGGCTAGGGGCGACATTCGTTGGTTTGATTTGGAGTTAGTATCAACGAATAAAACATTTTCTTGAATTAAATAATAAATAAATAAGAAAATACTATACATATACGATCCAAATACACTGTATACCGTACAATACCCCTAACCATAGAAATCAAACACCAGCCGCCATCTATGGTTTTCAATGGCCACCACGCTCCTAATTTCATTCGCTAATTTCTTCCAATCCTCTTAATAAAAATAAAAACTCCAAACACCAAATCAAAGAACTTCATCAGCCCTTTCATTCTATACCATGATGATCGAAGATCATGCCTTGGGGACACTGATTTCTACGCTCGAAGTAGGGGCATTTGGACGGTTTTCGGGGTGGCCGGGGGGGGGGAGGGGGTGAGAGACGCACGTGCGTAGGGACGTTTGGAAGAGGTGCTCGAGCTCCTCGAGGTGGTGTTACTGGATCGTCGGCTGGAGGACTCCTGTAGCGTGCGTTTTGGAGCAAAGAGGAGCATGATGGGTTCGGTGTATCAGGAGCTTTACGGATTGGAAGAGGAAGGGAGATTAAGGTTTAAAACTAATTAATTTTTAACCAATTATCTTATTTAATTGTTTAACGTTTGAAGTGTCGTAACTAAATCAATACTCTTCGGAATCAGATGGTTTCAGGTGCGTTGGAATCGCCTTTCCGAAATCTACAACATGTAATAAACCAGATTTAAAATGTAGTATTTTGAAAATTCAAACAAAGACCAATGTGAGATTTCTCTATTTTAAAATTTTGAAATAAATATATTTATTTATTTAAATAGATCGTGATTGTGATGTTAAATAAATATACGCCATATGAAACATAGATATGCGTTGTATAAAAATTTAGATTGACTGATTGATGGTGGGTTGTGATGATCTGTGAATTATTTGTTCTTGTTAATATAAAATTTTCATTTTTAGTTAGCAAAATGTTATGTAAATAAGAATAACATTTTTGTTAGAAATATATTTTCTAAATCAAACATGACACTTGGTCAGAATCGTATGTTGTAAATAAAGTTACATTTTGTTAAAATGTTATATTAGAAATAAAGTTAAAATGTTATATTAGAAATAAAGTTACATTTTAGTTGAAAATTTTGCATTAGAAATAAAGTTACATTTTAGTTGAAAATGTTATATTAGAAATAAAGTTACATTTCGTTAAAATGTTATATTAGAAATAAAGTTACATTTTAGTTGAAAATGTTGCATTAGAAATAAAGTTACATTTTAGTTGAAAACGTTATATTAGAAATAAAGTTACCTTTTAGTCAAAAATGTTACATTAGAAATAAAGTTACATTTTGGTTGAAAATGTTGCATTAGAAGTAAAGTCACATTTTAGTTGAAAATGTTGCATTAGAAATAAAGTTACATTTTAGTTGAATATGTTGCATTAGAAGTAAAGTTACACTTTAGTTGAGAATGTTGCATTAGAATAAAATTGACATTTTAGTTAAAATGTTTAATAAGATTAGATTTTTATTGTTGATTAGTTACAATAAAAAGAATAGTTATAAAAGATTTCATTTTTGTTTTCAATTAGTTACAATGAAATAGAGTTGAGATTTAAAAATAATATTTTGATTGTCATTTTATATACAATAAAAAGTGTAGATTAAAAAGTAACATTTTCATCATCATTTTATATACAATAAAAAGTGTAGATTAAAAAGTAACATTTTTATTTAAATTTTATATACAATAAAATGAATGGATTTAAAGTAACATTTTATTTTGTCAATTCAGTTACAATAAAAAGGATAGATTTAAAAATAACATTTTTATTGTCATATTAGTTGTAATGAAAAGAATAGATTTCAAAATTTCATTTTTATTGTTATTTTATATGCAATAAAAATAGAAGATTTAAAATTATCATTTTATTGTCATCCTATATGAAATAAAAATAGTCATTCTTGTTAAACATGTTAATTGAAATAAAAATAACATCTTTATCAAAACATGATTATTGAAATAAAATATGGATTTTTGTTAAAACATGTAAATTGAAATAAAAGTTATCATTTGTGTCAAAACATGTTATTTGCATCAAAAAGATTAGAATAAGAAGTTTAGAATAAAAACATTAAAATAACAAAAGTTATCACCTTTGCTTAATAATTTACCAAAACAAACATTACCATTTTTGTTGTATTAGATTTACCAGAACAAACATTATCATTTTTGTCATATTAGATTTGTCAAAACAAACATTTTCAATTTGTCGAACTAGAATTGTTAAACGAACATTAGCATTTTTGTCAATATAGAACAATTAAAGCGAAAATATTTATTTTTGTCAATATAGAATAGTCAAACAAAAATATTCATTTTGTCGATATAGAATAGTTAAACAAAAGCATTCATTTTTGGTCGTTATAGTTTTAAATGAGCAAAAACATTCATTTTCATCAAATTGGAATTGTCGACAAAACAAACACATCACTTTTATTTGTTTTGTTGAATTAGATTTGTCAACAAAACAAAGTCATTATCTTTGTTGTTCTGTTGAAATAGATTAATTAAATCTAAATACACATTTTTTCAAAATATTCATTTTTGTCAAAATAGATCAGTGGAATCAAACGATACATTTTTGTCAAAATATACACTTTTGTCAAGATAGATCAGTTGAACCAATATATTCACTTTTGTCAAAATAGACTAGTTGAAACCAAAAATTACATTTTGTTAAATATGATTATTGAAAACAAAAATTACATTTTTGCTAATTAGATTTGAATTAAAATAAAGATTACATTTTTATTAAATAAAAGAGTTAAACTGTAATGGCCCGGTTCTTACCACATATCGTTAACACAAATATTGATTGATCGTAAGTACAACTTCACAGGTACAATTTAAATTCCATACCTTAAATAATTCAAAACATGTCAAAGAGTTTCATTTGCCATTTCCTTTACATGTATGTATGATAGCATGTGTGTGTAGCAAGTTTTAAAATGCCATTTTTACATGTACTTTGTTCATTTTTACAAAGAGTTTAAAACCTTGTTTTTAAGCAAATTCTTGTTTTTAAGCATGAAGCACACTTGGATAACACATGCTAGAAACCACTTTTATTGTCAAAACAAGTTCAAGTGAAAACCCTTTGTGTTCACATGTACATCAACACAAAGAAACCTGAAGTGCCATTTCTTTTTCCAAATATGTTTTCATTTATAAACTCAAGAATACAACCTACACTAGGAATAGGCTAGTAAAGAGGATCTAGGAGGAAATATCTTTCACATGGCCACATTGTCATGATCAAATATTTTCAATTTTTCCCTGAGCATAAAAACAGAGAAGAAAATCATTTTTTCTTGTGCTCAAGAAACATATCTTTCTTTAAGATCTTGCACAAGATCTAGTATATAAACATAGGATTTTGTCTACACTAGGATCATGTTAGCATCTAAGTTATTTAGATTTTTTACACACACATTCATCACATGGCCATGGACCATTTGTACCAAAATTTTCAGATTTTGTAGCACCTTGGAAGCCAAGTAATTTTTTTAATTTGTTTGTGTTAAATCAAAATGTCATGTGGAAAATATGATTGAGAAATCCAAGGAAATTCTGAGCATGTATGGTACATAAAGATAGCTACCATATTTGTGTATACCAAGAAGGATATAGAGAAGAACATGGTTGTACATGAGCATTTATTTGTGACATTACTTAAGAAATCAATAGGAGGGAAGAATGTACGTGTGCAGGGTATTTCAGAGCATATACATTCAGGTGAAGGCCATGTGAGTTTAGGGAGTATTGTATTGATTTAGAGAGAAAAGGGTATTTTATGTTGTCAATCATTTGTCAAAGATGAAAATCTGAAAACTGTTTTGCTCTTTTTCCCAAATTTGTATTTAATGCACACTTATTTTAATAATTTCCTACACATATATAAGACCACAACCATGCATTTCTCTCCTCACAACACAAACTATTCGAACTAAAATCAGTGAAGAAGATTAAGAGCTTAAAACTATTATGTGAGTAAAACTTTTCTAACAAATTTTATTCCTGTTCTTTTTATTTTGAACTGTTAAAATCGTTCTTGGATGTGCTTAGTTAAGTCTTAGGTCTTGGTGGGAAATCATTCCTTGTCTGATAAAAGAAATGGGTGGTTAGTGCTTCAATTAATTGAGTGGCATTAGTTTAAACTGTTATAAATTCTGTTGTTTTGTTTTCAGTTTTTAAATCATTAAATTAATGATCCTTGATCAGTACCCTTGAGCTAGAGGATTTCTGTATGATTTCAGGCTAGGATTATACCACTACATCACAACCAAAACCATTAGAAGGTAAGAAAGAAGGTAAAATGCTTAACCAATTAATAATACCTGGAAATAAGAAAGCATAGAAGCTCACTGTTTCATCAAAAACCCAAATTTCGTAAAAATTCAATTTGAATGTATAAATGGAATCCTAGATAGAAATGATGATTTTTGAAAGATGTTTCATGATTTTTAGCATCTTGGATCGTGAGATATGCTAAGATGATCGGAATTTGGATATTGATCAAATCCCGACCACCTAAGCCGTCGAAGTCCACGTGGTTGGGGAAAGGGTTTCACCTATGGTCGAGGCATCTTGGGAAAATGCAAATTTATTTTTCAAATGGGGGAATTGTGGAAACGAGATCAAAATAGGGTTTTATGGGTTTGTTTTACTCTTTCTGGTACTCGTCGAACTGCTTCTCGACGCGATGGCTAGGGGGGTGTGGTCCAAGGGGGTTGGCGACATCCGGGTGTTGTAGTGACGTGGCAAGAAGTGGGCGGAGGCCAGAGGTCGAGTTGAGGTGCAATGGTGTTTTTCATGGATGGTACTTTTTTTTCTGAAATAGTGGTGCAGGGGGAAACACACAAACGCGGAGGAGGATGAGCTCTGAGTGTGGCGTCATGATCAGGGGAAGGAGTGTGACGCGTGGAGATGGTCGGAGACGATGGGTTGTGGCTCGTGTGGATGTGTGCACGTGCACATGTACGGGTGTGATCAGGAGGAGTGGCATCGGTTTCTTTGTGGTGATCGGGCGTGAAATCATGAGAGCTGGAAGTGGTGGTATTTAGGTACTGGCACTTTGGCACTAGGGTCGGCACACAGGGATTTGGAGCTGATCAGCAGGCAGATTGTGTGATTTTGAAGTGGTACTTTGGTTTGATCTGACATGTGGTACTTTGTATGGATCATGGGGACTGGACGGGTTTGTTCAGGCGTGCACATATGGTTTTGAAGTGGTACTTTGGCCAATAGTGGTACTTTGGCAACAATGTTTACAAAGAAGATTTTTGAGCATAGATTTAATTAAAATCAGTTTTAATTAAATAATAGATTAAATATAAAGTAGAAATAAATAATAAATAAAAATAGAATTTTTATTTGAATTATCAAGTGGAAAGAAAAGATAGATCAAGTATTAAAGATCAAATGAAAGTTTTGATAAAGTTGATAATCAAGCGTAAAGCTGTAATTAAAATAAATTATAAAATTTAGTTTATTTAAATAATTAGAATAAGAAATAAATTTCTAAAGAATAATGAAAAGACAATATAAGAATTTATTTTTAATGTTGACCAACAAAGTGGAAAGAAAGACTGTGTGCGACGCGCACACTAAAATTGTTCATTTTTAAAATAAGATCAAAATATCCAGGTATAAGAAAAATAATCGTATACTGTTTTCTTTGACTAAATTTATATCTGTTAATTAAATTACAATCGTGTTAGTCTAATGATTTAAAAAAGAAATATTTCGTTAATCATTTCGAAGAGTCCGGAATTTTATATTCCACTTCGACCTGATTTATACGCTATGCGTCAGAGATTGTCAAAGAAAACGGAGATACACAAGGGCTATTCTTGAATAGTGCCTTCGGTTTGTTCAATCCCAGGACAACTTGTATGGAAGAATGTCTGACAAAGTAATTCTAACTGATCACGTATGTTGATCTCTTCGAACGTAGTTATATGGTAGCAGAGGAATTCGTTTCTCTCACTTTATACCTATAATATATTTTTGGGGAAGTCAATTAGTGATTGGTGAGTTTTGACGATGTGGCATTCAAAGAAATTAAACAGTGATGATAAAAGGTGAGTCTAGCCTCAAGCCGCACACCCAGGAAATGACAAAAATCGGGCAAGCAGCATGCACGATGACCCCAAACTTCCTTGGTTCGAAAGTAAGGATAATCATTTTGGAATACAACATATTTACAACAAAAACAGTTCTCAGATAATTATCATAACACATAAACCATTGCAGCGGAAATAAATGTCATCAGCATCATAATATCCAATACATCAGAGTACGCAGTACAGGATACAACTTAGCCAAATAAAGCGTCTCAACAAAAGGAAAATAAGTTTCAATGGAAAAGAAACAAGTCCCAAACTCCATTACATACATCAAAGCTACAGAAGATAAAATGTCTCAAAGCAGAAGTAAAAACTAGAGGAAAGGTCTTCTTCCTTCCAAGCAAGCTCAAATCAGAATGTATCACCTGAACCTGTCAATTGGCTGCCCTTGTGTAACAACCCGAAAATCTAGGCCATTTTAAAAATTTTATTTTGGCAATTTTAGCGAATTTTGATTATTTAAAATGAATTATTTTAAATAATAACGAGGAGAAAATTTCTTTTGAATAAAATTCAATCGTATATAGTTAGATAGATCGACAATAGAGTATAAATAATTATATATAATTATAAAAGGAATTGAAAATGGCGCGGTAGTTCGATAATTCGATTTCAAACTTCAATTGAATGTACCGGGTGCAAAACAATCCGGATTTTAGTGAAACCAAAATCATTAGGATCTATTTGTGAATATCTTTCCAACGAATCCGGAAAAGCGAAATTTCATAGCGGGAATCAAAAGATATGTCCAGTTGAAAATTCTGAATAGTCGCTATGGAATTCAGGCCCTTAAAAATGGAAATTTTGCAAACGACCTCGGATTTCGACGAAACCACTTTTGTTGGATCCGTGATGTCAAGTTATTGCTAGATTCCAAATTTCATAATTTTTCAAATCAATATGTGAGCATGGCAAAGGAAAACGCGTTTGACCATTTTCAGTTGATTTTAATCGACTGGAAATTGACCATTTTTCATACGGTTTCAGAATTAGACGAAATTAGTTTTGTTAGGACCGTATCGTCAATACAAAGCTAGAAAATATTTTTCGGGAATTTTTCGAGTTAGTATGTGGCCCCGGTAAATTGAAATGTACGTTTAAAATTCAATATAATGATTTAAATGTAAATTCAACGAAAACTGATCGAAACGATCGAATCAGCTTGTGATACATATCCCATTGTGTTCGGGATGGGGGTAATTGGCTATGGACGACAGGCGGTGGGCCTCGTTTCGAGTTCGAAATAAAAAGTTGCTTTTTAAATTTAACAAAATAAATAAATTAAATAAATTAAAAATTAATACCCTCCCTCTTCCTATACGTTATGCCCCCCCCCCCCCTTTTTCTTCAGTTCGATCCAATATAAAAAAAAAGAAAAACCTAAACTATCGACATCCCCCCCCTCCGTCGATCTCGATGTCGCGCCACCACCCAACCGCCTCCAGCCTCCGCCCACCGCACCCAAAACCCTGACCCGCCGCCCCTCTCTCCTCCCTCCTCCCCATTTCGAAGCCCCGCCTCCGACCATCAGCACCACCCCCGTCCACAGCAAGCCCCTCGTTCGTTTGAGAAAAAGGTGCGTTTTTCTTTAAGTTATTTTTATTCATGTAATTAAAAATAGAATTATTAATTAGAAATACCATATATAAAACCAGTTTTATATAGGTAGCATATTTAAAAATATGATTTTTTATAAAGTAGAAGATTTAAAAATATGATTTTTGTTTATGTAGAGAATTAAAAATATAATTTTTACATGATAGGAATATTAGAAATATCATCTTTATATGAGTAGTAAAATAAAGATGTGATTTTTATAATGATATTTTTTATAAAGGAGAAATCTTTATTTTTTATAAAGGCGAAATCTTTATTTTTATAAAGGCGAAATCTTTATTTTTATAAAGGAGAAATCTTTATTTTTGAAATGGAATTTTTATCTATATGACATCGAAGAAAAAAAATTCGATTTTTATATATTGAATAGCGAAGTGAACATTCGATTTTTAAATGTATGAAGCGATTATAAAAATATGATTTTTAAATTGAAAGTGAATAAATAAAAATGTGATTTTTATTTTAAAGACATCAGTATATAAAAATGTGATTTTTACATATGTAGTGAAAGCGGACAACGAAAGCGACAAAAGGCGAGAACGTTGAAGATTTCTATAAATGAAGAGTCAAGATGATTGGATAGCTATTGGTGAGAACTTCTCACCTTTTATTTAATTTCCTAGTTATATATATATATACTAGGATGCAGACGGTGTTTAGTAGCACCCGACACCCGTCATCCACAGACCATGGATGGCTTGTTTGTTTAATTGTTTGGTTGTGTAGTTGGTTAGATTATTTGGTTGGAATTGAATTGTTTGGTGAAATGAAATTGGTTTGATTGATGTGTGAATGGCGTGGGCCTTCACTAGACTGGGGATAAGGCTAGGCCTTGTCCCGTTTCTAGTATCGTGTCGTTATGCCGTCGAAATTTTCTAAAATAAGTTAGAAAAATAAAGATAACATTTTATTTAATAAATGAACCGAATAGAATATTCATAGGTTGAATAAAATAGTTTGATCGTTAAAAATATAATTTTTAACGTGAATGTGAATAAATAAATATTCATTTACAAACCGGACGGTTTGTTTATGTACACCTATTTGAAGGACATGGATTGGGACGATAAATTTTACACATCGCCCAACTGCACAAATAAAAATCTGTGTTTGATTGCTTGAAACCCCACACGGGTATTGGGATGATATTTGACGTACACTAATCCCGATTGTTTAGTTGTATGTCGATCGATTGATTGACAGGTTGTTATAAGCGTTGAATATTTATATTTGATGCTTATACAGTGTAGAATGCACTTTGGATGATGGTTGATTATTCATCGTTGTTGATATATACATGTGTTGTAGAAAATCCATATAATTAACATTATATGGTAATTGATTAGGCCTCATTCCAGTTTTAAAATAGAAATATTTGAAATAGAATATTTGAAAATAGGAATATATGAAGCCGTATTGATTAGATTGACGCCATTTTGACGTGAACGACATTTATATCGATTTTATTCATTTTATAATGAATATCGAAAGTGATTTCAAAATCTGATATTTTGAAAAGAATTGAATATAAATAAATTCGAATTGAAATTGAATATGAATTCGAATTTAAATTGAATATAAATAAATTCGAATTGAAATTGAATATAAACGAATTCGAATTGAAGTTGAATAGAAATGAATTCGAATTTAAATTGAATATAAATGAATTCGAATTGAAATTGAATATAAATGAATTCGAATTTAAATTGAATTGAAATCGATTTGAAATGAATTTAAAACGAATTTATATTGGAATATTCAATTTTGATTTGAAATTGAATATGAAGTTGAAACAGCTCTGAAAATGAATTGAAAAACGATTTATAAAGCACGTTTTGAATTGAAATCGACGAAGTATATATTATATACATAATATAATGGCCTGAATAGAACGCGCCGCGCTGCGGTAGTTCGCGAATTTCGACCATTGACTTCGAACGGATATTGCGGGAGATCCGACCGTCGGATTCTCCTAAAACCGGAACCGTTGGGTTCGTATCGAAAAGAGCTTTCTAACGAATATTAGAAATTAGAAATCTAACGGTTGGATTTGGAATTATGTCCAAATCAAATTTGAAAAAGGTCGCTGTAAGTGCAGTTCGATGACCGTTGATGGAAATCGACTGTACGGGCCTTGATAAAATCATTAAAAATATCAATTATTTGTGTAAAATCATAAGAAATGATTTGGGAAGAACTGGGATAAAAAAAACTCCATATTTGAAAAGATAAAAATAGATTTCTATCGAAATGAACTAGTTTTGAACTAGAATTAAAATTCTATTTGTTTTTAAATAAATAAATTGAATTCGAAAAGGGTTTTAAAAAAAAATCAGAATTTCCAATGATTGCATTGGAGTGGATTTGAATCGAAAATGCCTTCGGAATATTTCGATTTTGGAATTCGTGATTATACAGATGTTGTTATGGAAATTTGAAAGATATATTTATATCGTTATTTCCAATACGACATTTGTTAATCGTAGAATTTGATATTGAATATAAGTCGATATATTTTCTATTCAGAGCCTTGTATTTAATATCAAACGTGATTTGGGTTTGTCGTGAATGGTGTCTTGACTAACACTGTTCTTGAACCCAGTTGAGAAAAGATTAAATCTTTTTATTTAAATTTAATAAAATGTACCAATTAAATAATATTTAATTGGAATTAAATTGATATTGATTTTTGGGTTTATCGTGGACAGTGTTTTAAATAACACTCGTTCTTTAACCCGATAATTAATGGAATGTGATTTTGGGTTTATCGTGAACTGTGTTTTAAAATTTAAATGACACTGATTCTTTAACCCAGTTAAAGATAAAAACTATGTGGAGTTTTAATGAATCTTTAATTAGATAGAAAAAAATCGAGAATGGAGTATCACCAGTTTTGCTCCAGGCGTTAGTTAAATCTTTAATTAGATTTGAACGTGAAATGGTAATTGAATTTACCGATAACACCGTGGTGTTAGATATGAAGTATAACCAGTTTTACTTCATGGGATGAGTAGGTTGGGATTGGGAAATTAAAACAAATGATTACTTCGGTAAGGTTCGTTAATCCCGACTAGTTGAATCGAAATTCAAATGGAGATTAGAGAATAAATTCAAGGAATTTATCTTGGATAAAATTAATGGGAACCTTTCTCTATGAATGTGAAATTCAGAAACTAACTGTCGGTTAGCCAAGCAGAATGGTTTTCTGGATATTGATCTAATGTTGGTTTCGGCCTTCGGGGTTAATATTTGGGGAATTATTCTCTTGTTAATTTATGGTTAGTGACTGATGAATTGGAATGAGGCGTATGTTGTGTTTGTGTAACACTTTTATAATATATACGTGAGTTATTCAGAAAGACCGGGTTTATCCCATTTTGAATAACTGATACGACGATAAGTCGAAGATGAAGACGGTGGTTGAAGACCGGAGGTCTTCACGTCCTAAGGGTGATTACTGATGATCTTGATTGGGTTGTACACCCAAGAAGATGGAAACAGTTGGTGATCGTCCAGACGTACTTGGAGATCGATGGATATGCGGGGTACTAGGTGCCTCCGGTTTCGTTCAGACCCAGAACGGACTTGTAAATGGACTGTGTGTCTGACATTGGATTTTAGTCCGTGTGATTGATCTCTATTAAATATATATCTTTTTGGCGGCGGAGAATTTATTCTCTTGCTTAACGCCCTTCTCTGAGACGTACGAGCTCAGGGGTTATATATTGATGGATATCAAACGCATGGAGTGAATTGCCTGTGTGGCATGCTAAGATGCAATTGATCGAGGCTTCTGTTGAAAAGCAAAGTCTTATGGTGATGATCAAAGCACAGCCTGTGTGGCACAGCTTTGTGTAACGTGAATTCGCGAGCCTCGCACCCCGGTTATGAACCAAAAACGGGAGAGGACCTCAGGGAGGGCATGCGTTTCTTTCTAGCTAGGGTGGTGTCAGTGACCTACCAGCCCTGACATTTATATACTTTTCACCTGTGTGGTTGTTGCTGTTGCGAGGTGTCTCGGTTAGATCGGACGATCCGGGTCCGATGGAGTCATTCGTTGGCTCATTTACGCCCCAAAGGGCGGGGAAACGCAGTGTTCAGGAATTTTAATCCACATCGGTGGACCGGCCCTGACGATCCAAAGGCTTGACAGAGTACTTGCCTGAGACACGGGCTAGAGCGTCTCGAATCGGTTGAGGACTATCTTTTGCCTCGGTTCATAGATGGAAATCCAATTTCCAAATACGTGACTTTGCGATTTTGATTGTATAACCTATATATGGCGACATAGTGGCATGGGACGCTCATGTCGCCTATGATTGATACTTATGATTTGAAGTTGTTTTATACACTATGCACTTATAATAGTATCAAATGATTTATTTTAAACGTATCAAGCATTCTTGGCTATTATAAGGTAAAAACCCTATCCTCCGGCTTGCGTTGCATTGTGTGATGGGAACTGGGTCTTATAATAGCTTCATTTTTCTTTATTTAGCATTGCGCTGTTTGTTTTATGCACTGGTATTCTTGGGAGGAAACCCGTTCCGTGTTATACGGCGTGGTCCCTTAATTTACCTAACTTTAAAAATAAAGGTTAATAACTGTTTTAGTTCTCACACCAGTCACATGACTGACCTGGATTTATTGTTTTAACCTAAACTCTGGGTGCCCTTATTTTGACACGGGCAGCTAGTAGTTTTGGTTTTGCAGATTTATATTCACAGGATCCTGGCTTACAGCTGGAATGATATCCGGAAAGCTTTGTATCCGTATATCTACTTCTAGTTGTGTATTGTATTATTTTCCGCTGCAATGTAATTTAAATCTCTGATATTTCTGTGTAATATTTATTCATTTATACTCTGTATATTCTTGTAATCTCATGCATTGTTGTAATATACAATGAAACGTTCTTTTGTATGCGTTCTGTTTTGTCGTGTTCTCAAAACGTTCAGGCGTTTCGAACGTTCCTTCTTCCATAACCCGAGCTCGGAGAAGGAAGAGATAAGAGGGCTAGATCGGTTTAGCGACTGGTTCGGACCGAGCGAAATTCCTTTTCGTCACACGTGGTATCAGAGCTTTGGTTTACCAAGCTCAGAGAACAAGGCACATTAGAACCATACGAAAGAATTCATCAGATATTGGATTAGTAATATCCAACGAGAATGACTCGTTAGAGATAGGATCAATAGTATCCTAGAACGAGTGTGAAGAGTATATTTTTAAAATGAGAACAATTTTTGTTTTGCAAATTTAAATCAATTACTCGTATTTGATTATTAATCTATATGAATTTGGACAATCCAATATATAGAGATTTTGCATATATGTCTTGCAAACGTGTATTCGAAGTTTTAATATACTGGATAGTTATAGAATCATACTCTAGTTGCCCGAGGATAATTCTGGTGACGGGGCACCATCGCCAGTATTTATATTCGAGCGACGAAAGTGAGATTTCTATAAATTTCCAATTGACTGGTGTGAGAACCGAAATTAGATAGGGCCTATTGTTGTGATTTGGCACCAAAAATATGATATTTTGACTATATATAAAAGTTATGCATTTGAAATGATAACCAACTAATTGATTGATGTTTGTGTTGTTTGGTTATTTGTTTGAAATTTTGAACCATATAGCCAATTTGATCAAATAGTGAATTGTATTGGAAATTGGTCGCATTTGCTTGCATATACATATACTTACATTGAACAGGTCACAGCAAGGAGGCTAGAGCAGAGAATAAAATTTGTTTGCCTGACAAATAGGTACATGTTTACTACATAATTTACTGTTTTTTTTTGGGTGATGATGATTTTACGAGCCTATTGGCTAGCCGCTTGGCTTTTTCTTTTTCTTTTTGAGATCAGAAGGCCTATATGGCAATTTCGGGATTTTCCCGTGGCTCCCGGTGCAGGGGAGGTTATGGCGAAATTTTTCGAAAATTTAGGGTGTTAGCCAAATTTTTGAAATTTTTGGAAATTCTCAGAAACTGAAAAGTTGGAGAATGGAAGCCAGATCGAACGTAGAGTTGATTGATCAAACCACTTTCGACTTTGTTCCTTTTCGGGGACGAAAAGTTTTAAGTGGGGGAGATTGTAACAACCCGAAAATCTGGGCCAGTTTAAAATTTTTATTTTGGCAATTTTAGCGAATTTTGATTATTTAAAATGAATTATTTTAAATAATAACGACGAGAAAATTTCTTTTGTATAAAATTCAATCGTATATAGTTAGATAGATCGACAATAGAGTATAAATAATTATATATAATTATAAAAGGAATTGAAAATGGCGCGGTAGTTCGATAATTCGATTTCAAACTTCAATTGAATGTACCGAGTGCAAAACAATCCGGATTTTAGTGAAACCAAAAACATTAGGATCTATTTGTGAATATCTTTCCAACGAATTCGGAAAAGCGAAATTTCATAGCGGGAATCAAAAGATATGTCCAGTTGAAAATTCTGAATAGTCGCTATGGAATTCAGGCCCTTAAAAATGGAAATTTTGCAAACGACCTCGGATTTCGACGAAACCACTTTTGTTGGATCCGTGATGTCAAGTTATTGTTAGATTCCAAATTTCATAATTTTTCGAATCAATATGTGAGCGTGGCAAAGGAAAATGCGTTTGACCATTTTTAGTTGATTTTAATCGACTGGAAATTGGCCATTTTTCATACGGTTTCAGAATTAGACGAAATTAGTTTTGTTAGGACCGTATCGTCAATACGAAGCAAGAAAATATTTTTCGGGAATTTTTCGAGTTAGTATGTGGCCCCGGTAAATTGAAATGTACGTTTAAAATTCAATATAATGATTTAAATGTAAATTCAACGAAAACTGATCGAAACGATCGAATCAGCTTGTGATACATATCCCATTGTGTTCGGGATGGGGGTAATTGGCTATGGACGACAGGCGGTGGGCCTCGTTTCGAGTTCGAAATAAAAAGTTGCTTTTTGAAATTAACAAAATAAAATAATTAAATAAATTAAAAATTAATACCCTCCCTCTTCCTATACGTTCCGCCCCCCTTTTTCTTCGGTTCGATCCAATATAAAAAAAACCTAAACTATCGACAGCCCCCCCTCCCCGTCGATCTCGATGCCGCGCCACCACCCAACCGCCTCCAGCCTCCGCCCACCGCAGCACGACCAACCCCCCCCCCCTTTGCTCCCACCTATCGATTACAGCCAAACCCACCCCCGCCCCCCCCCCCATGCGAACCCGTACAGCCCACCGCACCCAAAACCCTGACCCGCCGCCCCTCTCTCCTCCCTCCTCCCCATTTCGAAGCCCCGCCTCCGACCATCAGCACCACCCCCGTCCACAGCAAGCCCCTCGTTCGTTTGAGAAAAAGGTGCGTTTTTCTTTAAGTTATTTTTATTCATGTAATTAAAAATAGAATTTTTAATTAGAAATACCATATATAAAACCAGTTTTATATAGGTAGCATATTTAAAAATATGATTTTTTATAAAGTAGAAGATTTAAAAATATGATTTTTGTTTATGTAGAGAATTAAAAATATAATTTTTACATGATAGGAATATTAGAAATATCATCTTTATATGAGTAGTAAAATAAAGATGTGATTTTTATAATGATATTTTTTATAAAGGCGAAATCTTTATTTTTTATAAAGGCGAAATCTTTATTTTTATAAAGGCGAAATCTTTATTTTTATAAAGGCGAAATCTATATTTTTGAAATGGAATTTTTATCTATATGACATCGAAGAAAAAAAAATCGATTTTTATATATTGAATAGCGAAGTGAAAATTCGATTTTTAAATGTATTAAGCGATTATAAAAATATGATTTTTAAATTGAAAGTGAATAAATAAAAATGTGATTTTTATTTTAAAGACATCAGTATATAAAAATGTGATTTTTACATATGTAGTGAAAGCGGACAACGAAAGCGACAAAAGGCGAGAACGTTGAAGATTTCTATAAATGAAGAGTCAAGATGATTGGATAGCTATTGGTGAGAACTTCTCACCTTTTATTTAATTTCCTAGTTATATATATATATACTAGGATGCAGACGGTGTTTAGTAGCACCCGACACCCGTCATCCACAGACCATGGATGGCTTGTTTGTTTAATTGGTTGGTTGTGTAGTTGGTTAGATTATTTGGTTGGAATTGAATTGTTTGGTGAAATGAAATTGGTTTGATTGATGTGTGAATGGCGTGGGCCTTCACTAGACCAGGGATAAGGCTAGGCCTTGTCCCATTTCTAATATCGTGTCGTTATGCCGCCGAAATTTTCTAAAATAAGTTAGAAAAATAAAGATAACATTTTATTTAATAAATGAACCAAATAGAATATTCATAGGTTGAATAAAATAGTTTGATCGTTAAAAATATAATTTTTAACGTGAATGTGAATAAATAAATATTCATTTACAAACCGGACGGTTTGTTTATGTACACCTATTTGAAGGACATGGATTGGGACGATAAATTTTACACATCGCCCAACTGCACAAATAAAAATCTGTGTTTGATTGCTTGAAACCCCACACGGGTATTGGGATGATATTTGACGTACACTAATCCCGATTGTTTAGTTGTATGTCGATCGATTGATTGACAGGCTGTTATAAGCGTTGAATATTTATATTTGATGCTTATACAGTGTAGAATGCACTTTGGATGATGGTTGATTATTCATCGTTGTTGATATATACATGTGTTGTAGAAAATCCATATAATTAACATTATATGGTAATTGATTGGGCCTCATTCCAGTTTTAAAATAGAAATATTTGAAATAGAATATTTGAAAATAGGAATATATGAAGCCGTATTGATTAGATTGACGCCATTTTGACGTGAACGACATTTATATCGATTTTATTCATTTTATAATGAATATCGAAAGTGATTTCAAAATCTGATATTTTGAAAAGAATTGAATATAAATAAATTCGAATTGAAATTGAATATGAATTCGAATTTAAATTGAATATAAATAAATTCGAATTGAAATTGAATATAAATGAATTCGAATTGAAGTTGAAAAGAAATGAATTCGAATTTAAATTGAATATAAATGAACTCGAATTGAAATTGAATATAAATGAATTCGAATTGAAATAGAATATAAATGAATTCGAATTTAAATTGAATTGAAATCGATTTGAAATGAATTTAAAACGAATTTATATTGGAATATTCAATTTTGATTTGAAATTGAATATGAAGTTGAAACAGCTTTGAAAATGAATTGAAAAACGATTTATAAAGCACGTTTTGAATTGAAATCGACGAAGTATATATTATATATATAATATAATGGCCTGAATAGAACGCGCCGCGCCGCGGCAGTTCGCGAATTTCGACCATTGACTTCGAACGGATATTGCGGGAGATCCGACCGTCGGATTCTCCTAAAACCGGAACCGTTGGGTTCGTATCGAAAAGAGCTTTCTAACGAATATTAGAAATTAGAAATCTAACGGTTGGATTTGGAATTATGTCCAAATCAAATTTGAAAAAGGTCGCTGTAAGTGCAGTTCGATGGCCGTTGATGGAAATCGACTGTACGGGCCTTGATAAAATCATTAAAAATATCAATTATTTGTGTAAGATCATAAGAAATGATTTGGGAAGAATTGGGATAAAAAAAACTCCATATTTGAAAAGATAAAAATAGATTTCTATCGAAATGAACTAGTTTTGAACTAGAATTAAAATTCTATTTGTTTTTAAATAAATAAATTGAATTCGAAAAGGGTTTTTAAAAAAAATCAGAATTTCCAATGATTGCATTGGAGTGGATTTGAATCGAAAATGCCTTCGGAATATTTCGATGTTGGAATTCGTGATTATACAGATGTTGTTATGAAAATTTGAAAGATATATTTATATCGTTATTTCCAATACGACATTTGTTAATCGTAGAATTTGATATTGAATATAAGTCGATATATTTTCTATTCAGAGCCTTGTATTTAATATCAAACGTGATTTGGGTTTGTCGTGAATGGTGTCTTGACTAACACTGTTCTTGAACCCAGTTGAGAAAAGATTAAATCTTTTTATTTAGATTTAATAAAATGTACCAATTAAATAATATTTAATTGGAATTAAATTGATATTGATTTTTGGGTTTATCGTGGACAGTGTTTTAAATAACACTCGTTCTTTAACCCGATAATTAATGGAATGTGATTTTGGGTTTATCGTGAACTGTGTTTTAAATGACACTGATTCTTTAACCCAGTTAAAGATTAAAACTAAGTGGAGTTTTAATTAATCTTTAATTAGATTGAAAAAAATCGAGAATGGAGTATCACCAGTTTTGCTCCAGGCGTTAGTTAAATCTTTAATCAGATTTGAACGTGAAATGGTAATTGAATTTACCGATAACACCGTGGTGTTAGATATGAAGTGTAACCAGTTTTACTTCATGGGATGAGTAGGTTGGGATTGGGAAATTAAAACAAATGATTACTTCGGTAAGGTTCGTTAATCTCGGCTAGTTGAATCGAAATTCAAAAGGAGATTAGAGAATAAATTCAAGGAATTTATCTTGGATAAAATTAATCGGAACCTTTCTCTATTAATGTGAAATTCAGAAACTAACTGTCAGTTAGCCAAGCAGAATGGTTTTCTGGATATTGATCTGATGTTGGTTTCGGCCTTCGGGGTTAATATTTGGGGAATTATTCTCTTGTTAATTTACGGTTAGTGACTGATGAATTGTAATGAGGCGTATGTTGTGTTTGTGTAACACTTTTATAATATATACGTGAGTTATTCAGAAAGACCGGGTTTATCCCATTCTGAATATCTGATACGACGATAAGTCGAAGATGAAGACGGTGGTTGAAGACCGGAGGTCTTCACGTCGTAAGGGTGATTACTGATGATCTTGATTGGGCTGTACACCCAAGAAGATGGAAACAGTTGGTGATCGTCCAGACGTACTTGGAGATCGATGGATATGCGGGGTACTAGGTGCCTCCGGTTTCGTTCAGACCCAGAACGGACTTGTAAATGGACTGTGTGTCTGACATTGGATTTTAGTCCGTGTGATTGATCTCTATTAAATATATATCTGTTTGGCGGCGTAGAATTTATTCTCTTGCTTAACGCCCTTCTTTGAGACGTACGAGCTCAGGGGTTATATATTGATGGATATCAAACGCATGGAGTGAATTGCCTGTGTGGCATGCTAAGATGCAATTGATCGAGGCTTCTGTTGAAAAGCAAAGTCTTGTGGTGATGATCAAAGCACAGCCTGTGTGGCACAGCTTTGTGTAACGTGAATTCGCGAGCCTCGCACCCCGGTTATGAACCAAAAACGGGGGAGGACCTCAGGGAGGGCATGCGTTTCTTTCTAGCTAGGGTGGTGTCAGTGACCTACCAGCCCTGACATTTATATATTTTTCACCTGTGTGGTTGTTGCTGTTGCGAGGCGCCTCGGTTAGATTGGACGATCCGGGTCCGATGGAGTCATTCGTTGGCTCATTTACGCCCCAATGGGCGGGGAAACGCAGTGTTCAGGAATTTTAATCCACAACGGTGGACCGGCCCTGACGATCCAAAGGCTTGACAGAGTACTTGCCTGAGACACGGGCTAGAGCGTCTCGAATCGTTTGAGGACTATCTTTTGCCTCGGTTCATAGATGGAAATCCAATTTCCAAATACGTGACTTTGCGATTTTGATTGTATAACCTATATATGGCGACATAGTGGCATGGGGCGCTCATGTCGCCTATGATTGATACTTATGATTTGAAGTTGTTTTATACACTATGCACTTATAATAGTATCAAATGATTTGTTTTAAACGTATCAAGCATTATTGGCTATTATAAGGTAAAAACCCTATCCTCCGGCTTGCGTTGCATTGTGTGATGGGAACTGGGTCTTATAATAGCTTCATTTTTCTTTATTTAGCATTGCGCTGTTTTTTTTTATGCACTGGCATTCTTGGGAGGAAACCCGTTCCGTGTTATACGGCGTGGTCCCTTAATTTACCTAACTTTAAAAATAAAGATTAATAACTGTTTTAGTTCTCACACCAGTCACATGACTGACCTGGAGTTTATTGTTTTAACCTAAACTCTGGGTGCCCTTATTTTGACACGGGCAGCTAGTAGTTTTGGTTTTGCAGATTTATATTCACAGGATCCTGGCTTAAAGCTGGAATGATATCCGGAAAGCTTTGTATCCGTATATCTACTTTTAGTTGTGTATTGTATTATTTTCCGCTGCAATGTAATTTAAATCTCTGATATTTCTGTGTAATATTTATTCATTTATACTCTGTATATTCTTGTAATCTCATGCATTGTTGTAATATATAATGAAACGTTCTTTTGTATGCGTTCTGTTTTGTCGTGTTCTCAAAACGTTCAGGCGTTTCGAACGGTCTAGATCGGTTTAGCGACTGGTTCGGACCGAGCGAAATTCCTTTTCGTCACACCTTGTAAAGAGAGGGCACCCGAGTTTGCAAAGTGAAACAAACTACGAGTCAGTCATGGGACTGGTGTGTGAATTCTTAACTAATTTATCTAACAACGTGGCAAATCACAGGACCACGCCGCTAATGCGGAACGGGTTTACTCCATTGGATTGCCAGTGCATAATTGAATAAAGTTTATACAAAAACCACGAAATGACTTTTGAAAAATGAAATCATCATAAGACTCAAGTCCTAGCTATCACACAACGCAACACACATAGGAGGATAGAGTTTTCCCTTATGATGGTCAAACATGCTTAATACGTGAAAAATAATATTTTTATATTATCATTAGTATTTAAGCAGTATTAAAATACTTCAATATAAATGTGTCAATCCTAGACGGCATAGGTACCATATACTATGTCGCCATATATAAGTTTACAATCAAGACCGTGATGTCATATTGGAAATTGGTTTTCTGTCATGAAATTGAGGCTAGGGATCGTCCTCTTCCGATTCGAGACACTCTAGCAGATGCCCCAGGATCCCCCGCAGTGAACCCTTGGATCTTCAGGGCCGGTCCCCACCTAATGGTAGTGGATTGGCAATTCCTGAACACACGTTTCCCGGTTCCTTTGAACCTATAGTATGACCACTTCCGGCCTATAAAAACCCGAGGTACCTCAATCCATAATCCACATAAGTAAAATGCCGGGCCGTGTTAAATCACCGGCACTACCCCTAGCTAGAAAGAAATGTGTGCACTCCCTGTAGTCCTAATGCCGTTTTTGACTCATACCGGGGTTTGAGGCTCGCGAAGTCACGTTATACACAAAGCTGTGCCTGAACAGGCTACGCTTTGATCATCAAGCACAAGGCCTGCTTTTCAACAAAGCCTTGATCATTGCATCTTGGCGTGTCACCTTGACAATTCACGCCATGTGATCGACAACTATTACTATATACCAGGGTGTTAAGTAGAGAATAAATTCTCCACCACCAAACAGACATAGATTAATACAAGTCGATTAAATTACATGAAATGAATTCCAACGTCAGACACGCATCCATTTACAAGTCCGTTCTGGGTCTGAACGAAAGAGGAGACACCAAAAAGGCACTCACTTATCCGCACGACCAACACACACGTCCGGACAATTACTGCTTCAAGCCCGTCTTGGGAGCAAGTCAGTCCAAGGCATCAGTAGTCGTCGTCCATTCGATGTGAAGATCGCCGGTCTTCAACCATCGTCTTCTTACATCTTTGATTTAATCGCCGTGAAATTATTTGAAATGAGTTGAACTCGGTCTTTTCAAATAATTGTCGCATAATTATCATTTAAAACATTTCATATATATTTATGACTATTTATCGCTATTTTTATTTATTTGAAAATAGCTCGAACTAAGTAAACGACGCTTCGGGTCAATGGGCGGCCCTGATGCTGTTTTTACCAAAATTTTGATTTACACATATCTTAAAATCTAACCGTCGGATTTTGATGAAATTTATATCGTTGGAAAGCTCTTCCCAAAGCGGTCCTAAAGGTTCCAGTTTTGGGAAAATCCAACGGTCGGAACTTTCGGTATAATCGTTTGAAGTTACGATTGTCGATACGCGAATTACCGCTCTTGTTTCGTTAAATTTTATATTTATATTATATATATAAACCACTTGGTGATTCCCATTATTAAAATCCATTCTTTTTATTCTATAAAAACAATATTTTTGTTCGCTAATTCTAATGCGATAAAAATGATGGTTTCAACAATGTATATTTTTATATTCAATAAAATTATATTTTTGTTCGCCAATTCTAATGCGACAAAAATGACGTTTTCAACAATGTACATTTTTATATTCAATGAAATAACATTTTTGTTCGCCAATCCTAATGCGACAAAAATGACAGTTTCAACAATGTATATTTTTATATTCAATAAAATTACATTTTTGTTTGCCAATTCTAATGCGACAAAAATGACGTTTTCAACAATGTACATTTTTATATTCAATAAATTACATTTTTGTTCGCCAATCCTAATGCGACAAAAATGACAGTTTCAACAATGTATATTTTTATTAATTACATAAAAATGTTCTTTTTCTCCAATTCATTGTTAATACATAAAAATATACTTTTCTCCTATTCATTGTTAATACATAAAAATATACTTTTTATCCTATTCATTGTTAATACATAAAAAATATACTTTTTATGTTTCTATAAAATGTAAATATTTTATCTCTTTTTCTTTTACATTGAAAAATGAAAATTCTTTACCTTTACATTGAAAAATGTAAATCTTATATTTTTACATAGAAAAATGTAAATCTTTTATCTTCACATAGAAAAATGTAAATCTTATATTTTTACATAGAAAAATGTAAATCTTTTATTTTTATATAGAAAAATGTAAATCTTTTAATTATCTTTATTACATTTGAAAAATATAAATTCTCTAATTATCTTTATTACATTAGAAAAATGTAAATTCTCTAATTATTTTTGTTATATTAGAAATATGTAAATTCTCTATTTCTCTCGTTAATGCACATTTTTTTCTTTATAGGGGATATTTTCCTATCTAACTCACATGTCAATTTGGTGTCAAAATATGATAACTAAAAATTATGGTTTTTGTCTAACCATTTCTATTTACCCAGCATCAATTTCAATGTCCACACATATACTAGTATGGTTTTTGGTCTAACCATTTCTATTTACCCAACGTCGTAATTTCAATGTCCACACATACAACACAATATATGAGATGAATCACAATAAAAGGTCTCATCTTTATTTTGTTTGTAAATCAAATAAAATATCTATTCTTTACTTGTAAATCAAATAAAATATCTAATCTTTACTTTATATTGTAAAGCAAAATAAAATATCTAATCTTAATTTATCTTTTAATTAAAATTTAAAAGATTTAAACTTTCTTTATTTTATAAATCATAAACAAAATAAAGATTCAATCTTTTTGTTTATTTTGCAAATCAAAAATAAAAATTCAAACTTTTGTTTTTATTTTGCCAATCAAAATAAGAAGTCAACTTATGTTTTTATCTTGCAAATCAAAATAAAAATCAAACCTTTGTTTTTATTTTGCAAATCAAAATAAGAAGTCAACTTATGTTTTTATTTTGCAAATCAAAATAAAAAATCAAACTTTTGTTTTTATTTTGCAAATCAAAATAAAGATCAACTTTTGTTTTTATTTTACAAATCAAAATAAGAATTAAACTTTTGTTTCTATTTTGCAAATCAAAACAAAAATCAACTTTTGTTTTTATTTTGCAAATCAAAATAAAAATTAAACTTTTGTTTCGATTTTGCAAATCAAAATAAAAATTAATTTTTCTTTATTTTGTTAATCAAAATTAAAATTCAACTTTTCATTTTATGTTGAAATCAAAAATAAAGATTAAACTTTCTTTGGTAAATCAGAATAAAGATTAAAAATTTTCATTTTAATTTGCAAAACAAAATAAAGATTCAAAATTTCATTTTTGTTTGTAAAACAAACAAGATTCAATTTTTCATTTCTATAAAGGAATAAAAATAAAAATAGAAATAAAATAAAAATAAAACCAATAAAGATGAAAACTTTATAGAGATTACATCAGAATTTATAGATCTAAACTGACATGCTACATCATGATATCACAACGAATATTGATCAACCATACAACAATCACAACATCGTAGTCAGAAACAATAGCACACAATGATTCACATAACAAATATAATTAAATTATTTAATTATTCAAAATTTAGAATCTCAGAGTCGTTCGCGAATTTGTCAAAATTTCAAACAGTTCAAAATGGTCTCCTTTCAGTCTAGGAATGTAGATCTTCGTCGTACGATCTTGACGGGTCTGAAATCGTCGAATTTCGAGTTAAAACGAGTTAGATATGCTTTAATTTAGTTGGAAAACATTTTAAATTAAATAAATTAATTTAATAAGGAGGATTTCACCTTCTTCCTTCTGTTAAGTCACAGGCCGACGTTTCTGCCTTTTGCTCTAAACTAGGTCTTCGGTTTTCGATCAGCACAGGGCATGGTGTCTCAATCCGATGACACCACGGTCTCGAGCGTCGAGAGGCGCCCCAGGAGCACCCGAAATGGTGCAGCTCGGTGGGGTCCAGGGGGAGGCCGACGAGGCTATTCGACGCGGGTTGGGTGGCCTAGTTCTCGGGTTTCGAGCGACGGTTCGGGAAGGTGACCGTATGGATTGAAAGAGGGAGAAGAGAGCTGTGATAAAGTACAAAGGAGGGAGGGGTTTTAGTGTGAGGATTGACTGGAATCAGAAGGAGAAGGAAGGAGCGTTCGTGACCATGGATTCATGGGGGCGACGGCTCAGAGAAAAGGAATAGGGTTAGGGTTTAGAAGAATGTCCTATTTTATAATATTTTAATGTAATTTTGCAAAAAAAACCATATCTTTCAAACCGGTTCAATTTCAGTCCAGCAGAAAGTGACCCTAGCCAATAACCCATATTCAGGATCCAATGGGACAGGTCCCGTCAGCCCAAACAGCTGTCTGTGGCCTGTTTTATTCATTTTAATATTTAATTTCTTTATTAAATTAATTCGTTTGCACCAATAAATTCACCGAGGCCACATACGGACTCAGAAAAATCCAAAAAAAATATATTTGTCTTTATTTTGACGATACAGTCCTAACAAAACTAATTTCATCGAATTCTGAGACTGTTTGAAAAATGGCTATTTTTCAGTCGATTAAATTTAACTAAATTGAACAAAACGCAGATTCTTTCGCCACGCTCACAAACAAACTCGGAAAATTCTAAAAATTGAAACCTAGCAATAACTCGACATTCCGGTTCCAACAAAAGTGGTTTCGTTGAAAACAGATATCGTTTGAAAATTGACTATTTTCACTGGCTTTAATATTATTTAAAAAAGAAAATTTTAACTTCTGCCACATTTTTTCACCAAATTATTTAAATTAAAAATTTTAAATTGGTTCGAATTTTCCGGGTCGTTATAATCTCCCCCACTTAAGAATTTTTCGTCCTCGAAAAGGAAACAAAGTAAAGTAGGAAACAAGATGGAAAATGTAAGTTGGGGAAATGTACCTTAACACAAGAGTTATTCGGAGATGTCCACTCTGCACTTGGGGTAAGCCTTTTTGATGCTATCCTCTGTCTCCCAAGTACAGTCTCTAGGATCCCCACTCCATTGAACCTTGACTAGGTTGATCCTCTTGTTCCTTAAAAATTTTGTTTCTTTGCCAATGATCTTAATCGGGTCCTTTCTCACTGTTAGATTTGGAGCAATATCTAGGACCTGTTGATTTAGTTCATCCTCTATCAGATCTGGATCATGCACATACTTGCGGAGTTGAGACACATGAAATACATCATGCACCCCTGGCAACCAATCAGGCAGCTGCACTCTACAAGCGGGAGTACCAATCCTTTCGAGAATAGGAAATGGACCAATGAATCTCGGTGCCAACTTTCCCGTCTTCCCAAAACGAATCACGCCTCTCAAAGGAGAAACCATCAACTATACTCGATCACCCACAGAGAATTCTAAATTTCTTCTTCGCTGGTCTGCATAGCCCTTCTGTCGGCTCTGAGCAGTCAGCAAGCGCTTCTTAATCAAGTCAACCTAATCCGATGCTTCTCGAACCATGTCGGGGCCCCAGACTAGTCAATTGCCTGACTCCACCCAACATGCCGGAGATCTGCAAGGCCTGCCATATAGTAATTCAAACGGTGACATCTTCAAGCTTGCTTGGTAGCTATTATTATAGGAGAATTCCACCAGGTGCAAGTGGTCCTCCCATGAACCGCCATAATCAAGAATGCAAGCTCGCAACAAGTCTTCCAAAACACGATTTACCCTCTCAGTCTGGCCATCTATCTGAGGGTGATAGGCAGAGCTCAGATTCAACTTGGTCCCAAGCACTTCTTAAAAAGCTTCCCAGAATTTTCTGGTAAATAAAGGATCCCGATCACTGACAATGCTTTTGGGAACCCCATGTAATCTGACTATCTCTTTAAGATAAAGCTGTGCCAAACTACGAGCTGTTCTATTGGACCGAACAGGGATGAAATGGGCAGACTTTGTTAAGCGATCCACAATCACCCATATGCTATCATTCCCTTTTCTGCTTCGGGGCAAGCCATCTATAAAGTCCATAGAAATTTCCTCCCACTTCCAACGTGGAACTCCCAGTGGTTGCAACAAACCGGCCAACTTTTGTTGATCACTTTTAACTTGCTGACAAGTGGGACATCTAGCAACATAAATGGAAATATCACTCTTCATCGACCTCCACCAAAATGTGCGCTTGAGGTCGTGATACATCTTGCTCACTCCAGGGTCAACACTAATCTTAGATTTATGACATTCATCCATAACCTCCCTCCTGAGCTTAGAGTCACATGGGACACAGATTCGGCCTAATAGCCTCAGAACCCCTTTGTCGTCAATTTGGAAACTCGTGGTTTCGCTATCCTGAATTCTTCTGATAATCCTCTGAATAAATTTATCATCCTTTTGAAGAGCAGAGACTTTATCAATCAGAGTAGGAGTGATAATGAGATTGGCGAGAATAAGCTTGTCATCATCTGCATTCTTTCTATTGAGCGCATCGGCCACAACGTTGGCTTTCCCTGGAGTATATAGGATATCCAACTCATATGATGCAAGAAATTCGACCCAGCATTGCTGCCTCATATTCAAATCTTTTTGGGTAAAAAGATGTTTCAAGGATTTGTGATCCGTGTAAATTTCAAATTTCTCACCCAAGAGATAATGCCTCCATATTTTAAGAGCAAACACAATGGCCATTAGCTCAAGATCATGCGTGACGTAATTCTTCTCATGCGGTTTCAGCTGGCGGCTAGCATATGCGACTACTCTGCCTCTTTGCATCAGCACCGTACCAATACCTTAAATAAATAAGGGATAACATGTTAAAATGAGATTTGTCATTAAAGGAAACGTTATCTCTAACACGTTAATTTATAAAAGAAACAACCGTGCTTAGAAGCGTCGGTCCAGACCTTCAAATCCTGATTGCCATCTATGATGGTCAACACAGGAGCATTGGTCAACCTCTTCTTTAGCTCTTGGAAAGCTGTCTCGCATTCCGGTGTCCAATTGAATTTCGTATGTTTCTTGGTCAGGTTTGTCAATGGGCAAGCTACCTTCGAAAAATCTTTGACAAATTTCTGATAATAGCCAGCCAGTCCTAAGAAACATATGACCTCTGTGGGAGTTCTAGGCTGCTTCCACTCTTGGATGGCTGAGATCTTTCCTGGATCTACTAAGATGCCTTCCTTTGATACAACATGGCCGAGGAATTTCACCTCTTCTTGCCAGAATATGCATTTAGATAATTTGGCTTTCAGCACATTTCTACGCAAAATCTCCAAGACTTCTCTGAGATGTTGTTCGTGCTCAGCAGTGGATTTATAAAAGATGAGGGTGTCATCGATGAACACGAGCAAAAATTTATTCAAAACATCTCTGAACACTCTATTCATCAGATCAACAAAATATGCTGGAGCATTACATAGACCGAAGGGCATTACTAGCCATTCATAAAAGATATCTGGTCCTCTGAAAGCAGTTAAAGGCACACACTCTTCTGCAATGCGAAGTTGATGGAAGCCTGTAGCTAGGTCCATCCTAGAAAATACTCGCGCTCCATGCAAGCGGTCGAGCAAGTCATTTATACGAGGCAGTGGGTATTTGTTTTTCAGAGTTTGTTTGTTGAGATCACCGTAGTCTACACATAGCCTGAGAGTACCGTCAGATTTTGGGACGAACACCACTGCTGCACCCCATTTTGAGAAGCTGGGCCTGATCAGACCCTTCCACAAAAGCTGCTTGGTTTGATTTCTCAGCTTCTCCTTTTCTTTTGGCGACATTCTCCGAATGGGATGTACGACAGGCCTTGCATTCGGACCTAAATCAATTCGGAAGCTGATTTCTCTATGCGGAGGTAAGCCCTCAACTTGTTTGAATACATCAGCGTAATCTTTGACGATAGGGATATCCTCAATAGAAGTAGGAGCAACTTCTAGGGATGACCAGAATGCCTTTCTGTCGGTGGCTGAGCCATGGCATGGGATAGTAATATTTCGAAGCTTAGTTTTAACTTTGATGATTCTCTCTACACAAATTAACTCAGCCTCATACTTTGTTTGCCAATCAATCCCCAGTATTACATCATAACTGGAGAAATTCATAACGATCAAGTTAAAAGGGAACTGGTAGCAAGAGTAAGAAACAGGTACTTTGCAATACTGATCAAGAATAAGAGAACCTCCTATCGGACTATTAGCTCTAATCAAATTTTTGAGTTTTCTTGGTTTTAGTTTCAACTTTTTAATTGTATCATTAGAAATAAAGCTTCACGCAGCACCAGTATCAAATAAGACAGTAATAGGTATGTTCTTAATATTAAAGTACCTTCTAAGACATCGGGTTTACCTGGTTCCTCAGTCGTAGCTAGTGCATCTGCTCCCTCATAAACATGTGCCACCTGAGCATTCTTTAGCAGTGGGCAGTTTGCCTTAATGTGCCCCTTTTGATGACAATTGTAGCATTCCCTCTTGTCTTGAGAACTCTGGCCACGATTCTGGGAACTCTGACCATGGTTCTGACTGGGGCCCGACTAATTTCTCTTGACCTTTTTAGGTGCTCTACACTCGTAATCAAAATGTCCAATCTTGCCGCAGTTGAAGCAGGTCACCTTGCTCCGGTCCCTCTTCTTCCCTTGGGGCTTAGAGGTAGAAGAATTGCTCGCCTCCGGTTTCTTATTAGCATGTTCCTTCTGGTTGTTGCCTTGGCTTTTCACCCTATCCTGCGGTCCGGACTCGTCATTTTCCTCGTAGCGGCACGCCATCTCTACTACTTCATTGAAAGGAAGCTTGATATGAGCAGTGACTCGGTTCAAATATTTCTTTGATAGGCCCTTGATAAATTTTTTATTATTCTCTACCGGATCTTGAATCAAACCAGGAGCATATCGTGAAAGCTCATCAAACTTCCTCACATACTCAGAAATGGTCATATTCCCTTGTTGTAGGTTAACGAACTGCTCGCGCAGGCGCTCTCTAGCTTGTGGGGGTATATACTTCTCATTGAAAAGTTCCTTAAATTTGGCCCAAGACATATTGGCCACATCATTGCAGATCTTGATCGTATCCCACCAATGCCCGGCTTCCTCTTTTAGTTGCCATACTGCCAGGTAACGCTTTCGCTGATCTTCCAGTTCTAAGCCCTCTGGGATCTTTTCACAATCTTTAAGCCATGCTTCTGCCTGAATCGCAGACTCTCGCCCCGTGAAAGGTACACCTCCTAGGTTTTTGAATTTCTTTGACATTCTCTTTAAATCGAAAGGCTGTGGAGGTGGAGGTAGTTGTGGTACGACCTTTGAAGTATGTTGTTCTTGAGTGATGGGGGTCTCGTCTCTAGCTTGCCCTCCAGCTCCCACTCAGGCTCCTCCTCTAGCCCCGCCTCGAGCTTCACCTCGGGCTCCGCCCCGGGCTGTTCTTGCTCTAATATCCATTTAAATCAGTCTGTACCATCAAGGAAAGAGTCAGACCAACAAAAATGAGAATTTTCAAGAAAAGATAAGATACGGACAAGATGAAAAGATGATGATGTAATGACTGATAAATATGTGTCATTCTGTTGTGCTCATTCTAGGACATTGCTAGTCCTATCTCTAATGAGCTACTCGTCTTAGAATAATGGGGATTCTATCTAGACAAATTGTTCTAAATATGTTATATTCCGAAGCTAAGGTTAACCTTAAGCTCTGATACCAACTATGATGACCCCAAACTTCCGTGGTTCGAAAGTAAGGATAATCATTTTGGAATACAACATATTTACAACAAAAACAGATCTCAGATAATTATCAAAACACATAAACCATTGCAGCGGAAAAAATGTCATCAGCATCATAATATCCAATACATCAGAGTATGCAGTACAGGATACAACTTAGCCAAATAAAGAGTCTCAACAAAAGGAAAATAAGTTTCAATGGAAAAGAAACAAGTCCCAAACTCCATTACATACATCAAAGCTACAGAAGATAAAATGTCTCAAAGCAGAAGTAAAAATTAGAGGAAAGGTCTTCCTCTTCTTCCTTCCAAGCAAGCTCAAATCAGAATGTATCACCTGAACATGTCAATTGGTTGCCCGTGTAAAGAGAGGGCACCCGAGTTTGCAAAGTGAAACAAACTACGAGTCAGTCATGGGACTGGTGTGAGAATTCTTAACTAATTTATCTAACAATGTGGCAAATCACAGGACCATGTCGCTAATGCGGAACGGGTTTACTCCATTGGATTGTCAGTGCGTAATTGAATAAAGTTTACACAAAAACCACGAAATGACTTTTGAAAAATGAAATCATCATAAAACTCAAGTCCTATCACACATTGCAACGCACATAGGAGGATAGAGTTTTCCCTTATGATGATCAAACATGGTTAATACGTGAAAAATAATATTTTTATATTATCATTAGTGTTTAAGCAGTATTAAAATACTTCAATATAAATGTATCAATCCTAGACGGCATAGGTACCATATACTATGTCGCCGTATATAAGTTTACAATCAAGACCGTGATGTCGTAATGGAAATTGGTTTTCTGTCATGAAATCGAGGCTAGGGATCGTCCTCTTTCGATTCAAGACACTCTACCAGATGCCTCAGGATCCCCCGCATTGAACCCTTGGATCTTCAGGGCCACTCCCCACCTAACGGTAGTGGATTGGTAATTCCTGAACACACGTTTCCCGGTTCCTTCGAACCTGTAGTATGACCACTTCCGGCCTATAAAAACCCAAGGTACCTCAATCCATAATCCACATAAGTAAAATGCCAGGCCATGTTAAAGCACCGGCACTACCCCTAGCTAGAAAGAAACGTGTGCACTCCCTGCAGTCCTAATTTCGTTTTTGACTCATACCGGGGTGTGAGGCTCGCGAAGTCACGTTATACACAAAGCTATGCCTGAACAGGCTACGCTTTGATCATCAACCACAAGGCCTGCTTTTCAACAAAGCCTTTATCATTGCATCTTGGCGTGTCACCTTGACAATTCGCGCCATGTGATCGACAACTATTACTATATACCAGGGTGTTAAGTAGAGAATAAATTATCCACCACCAAACAGACATATATTAATACAAGTCATTAAATTGCATGAAATGAATTCCAACGTCAGACACGCATCCATTTACAAGTCCGTTCTGGGTCTGAACGAAAGAGGAGACACCAAAAAGGCGCTCGCTTATCCGCACGACCAACACACACGTCCGGACAATTACTACTTCAACCCCGTCCTGGGAGCAACTTAGTCCAAGGCATCAGTAGTCGTCGTCCATTCGATGTGAAGATCGCCGGTCTTCAACCATCGTCTTCTTACATCTTTGATTTAATCGCCGTACAATTATTTGAAATGAGTTAAACTCGGTCTTTTCAAATAATTGTCGCATAATTATCATCTAAAACATTTCATATATATTTATGACTATTTATCGCTATTTTTATTTGTTTGAAAATAGCTCGAACTAAGTAAACGACGCTTCGGGTCAATGGGCGGCCCTGACGCTGTTTTTACCAAAATTTTGATTTACACAAATCTTAAAATCTAACCATCGGATTTTGATTAAATTTATATCGTTGGAAAGCTCTTCCCAAAGCGGTCCTAACGGTTCCAGTTTTGGGAAAATCCAACGGTCGGATCTTTCGGTATAATCATTTGAAGTTACGATTGTCGATACGCGAATTGCCGCTCTTGTTTCGTTAAATTTCATATTTATATTTATGTATATAAACCACTTGGCGATTCCCATTATTAAAATCCATTCATTTTATTCTATAAAAACAATATTTTTGTTCGCTAATTCTAATGCGACAAAAATGTTGAAATCAAAAATAAAGATTAAACTTTCTTTTGTAAATCAGAATAAAGATTAAAAAATTTCATTTTAATTTGCAAAACAAAATAAAGATTCAAAATTTCATTTTTGTTTGTAAAACAAACAAGATTCAAATTTTCATTTCTATAAAGGAATAAAAATAAAAATAGAAATAAAATAAAAATAAAACTAATAAAGATGAGAACTTTATAGATATTACATCAGAATTTATAGATCTAAACTGACATGCTACATCATGATATCACAACGAATATTAATCAACCATACAACAATCACAACATCGTAGATCAGAAACAATAGCATACAATGATTCACATAACAAATATAATTAAATTATTTAATTATTCAAAATTTAGAATCTCACAATCGTTCGAGAATTTGTCAAGATTTCAAACAGTTCAAAATGGTCCCCTTTCAGTCTAGGAATGTAGATCTTCGTCGTACCATCTTGACGGGTCTGAAATCGTCGAATTTCGAGTTAAAACGAGTTAGATATGCTTTAATTTAGTTGGAAAACATTTTAAAATAAATAAATTAATTTAATAAGGAGGATTTCACCTTCTTCCTTCTTTTAAGTCACAAGCCGACGTTTCTGCCTTTTGCTCCAAACTAAGTCTTCGGTTTTCGATCAGCACAGGGCACGGTGTCTCGATCCGATGGCACCATGGTCTCGAGCGTTGAGAGGCGCCCCAGGAGCACCCGAAATGGCACAACTCGGTAAGGTCCAGGGGGAGGCCGACGAGGCTATTTGACGCGGGTTGGGTGGCCTGGTTCTTGGGTTTCGAGCGACGGTTCGGGAAGGTGACCGTATGGATTGAAAGAGGGAGAAGAGAGCTGTGATAAAGTACAAAGGAGGGAGCGGTTTTAGTGTGAGGATTGACTGGAATTAGAGGGAGAAGGAAGGAGCGTTGGTGGCCATGGATTCATGGGGGCGGCGGCTCAGAGAAAAGGAATAGGGTTAGGGTTTAGAAGAATGTCCTATTTTATAATATTTTAATGTATTTTTGTAAAAAAACAATATCTTTCAAACCGGTTCAATTTCAGTCCAGCAGAAAGTGACCTTAGCCAATAACCCATATTCCGAATATAATGGGATAGGTCCCATCAGCCCAAACGGCTGTCTATGGCCTGTTTTATTCATTTTAATATTTAATTTCTTTATTAAATTAATTCGTTCGCACAAATAAATTCACCGAGGCCACATACGGACTCAGAAAAATCCAGAAAAAATATATTTGTCTTTGTTATGACGATACGGTCCTAACAAAACTAATTTCGTCGAATTCTGAGACTGTTTGAAAAATGGCTATTTTTCAGTCGATTAAATTTAACTAAATTGAACAAAACACAGTTTCTTTCGCCACGCTCACATATTAACTCGGAAAATTCTAAAAATTGAAACCTAGCAATAACTCGACATTCCGGTTCCAACAAAAGTGGTTTCGTTGAAAATAGAGATCGTTTGAAAATTGACTATTTTCACTGGCTTTAATATTATTTAAAAATGAAAATTTTAATTTCTGCCACATTTTTCCACCAAATTATTTAAATTAAATTTTTTAAATTGGTTCGGATTTTCCGGGTCGTTACAGCATGGCTATGTGGGTCGCTCCCATTAGGGTGTAGCATCACCTATCTAGAGAAATTCCTTTTGTTCCTTATTCTATCGATTCTGTCCCATTCGGGAAATGGTTGTCGTACACAACCATTGGTGATATACATTCGATACACTCAAGAGGAATGAGTATTCGGTCATGCGTGGGCCGGGTTGCATGACGTTCTTGTTGAACCTAGGTGTATTCGCCTCTAGAGATACACTATCGGAAGGTGGTCCCATACCTTGTCATAGTTGGAAATCTAATTTCCATAAGCGCCAAGTGGTTTTATTTGTATACTATATAGGAGAATGTGAGATGCAAGCATTCTTCTAAATTCTAAATTATTTGTGAAAAACCCCTAGACACTATGATGATATCTGATTTAAAGTATACAAAGTGATTTATTCTCATAAGAGAAAAACCCGTTCCGTACTTACGGCGTGGTCTTACGAGATATTTTTATTTCTTTAACTTGTTTTAAATCGTTTACTCATACCTATCCCCTGACTGACCCGGAGTTTATTTTTCCGTGTTTTCCTTAAACTCTTGGGTACTCATAACACTTGTTATGAGTAAACAAGTGAATCAGGTCATGATAAAACTCGGGAAGCTGGATGGAAACTTTCTATGTGTTGTTCTACTTATCATGTCTATTGTATAATTATAAGTATGCAAATTTGGTCATCGATGATATGTATAATTAAAGTTGTACTATGAAGTGGCTTGTATCACTAGATCTATTATGCTCAGATGTAATATGTCCTGATGTGTAATATTTTAAAGTATCATCTTTTGTGAAAATTCCGCTATGAGATTTTGATATTTCTATAATTTTATCTTCTATTTATTCTTATTCTTATTAATGACACGACTTCCGATGTGTTCGAAAGTTGGGGCGTTACAGTTGGTATCAGAGCTTAGGTTACTGATTACGTAGGCTTTGGGTGCGTGTGAGAGAACGTATTTTTATTAAAATTTAAAATAAATAAGATAAATTTAGATCAACTTGAATGGTACATCTAAGTTAGCTATATCCAATCAAGTCTTGATTGACAACCTGTTATATTCAGGTGATTAAGTATGAGTACCTGTGCACGAAGAGGTCGAGCTAGTGGAACTTCCACTACTACTGGTCGTAATACTGGATCCCAGGATCAAATAGAAACTGTGGAGGAAGTTACGCCAGTCCAACAGTCCAAAAGCTTTGCAACTATTTGTAAAGAGTATACAACTCTGGGAGGAAAAGTTTTCAAAGGGACTGAATCATTCGTCGAAGTCCAAGCATGGTTGAGGTCCTGTGAGAGGATTTTCAAAGGACTGAAATTGAATGATGAGCAGAAACGTCTCTTAGCTTCGTGGCAACTTCAAGAAGCTGCTGCAATTTGGTGGGATGCTCAAACTACGAATGTTCCTGAAGAGGATTTCACTTGGAAAAATTCAAAGAGGCATTTGAAGCACAGTTTCTTCCTGCCGCTGGCAAAACTAGGATGTAACGGGATTTCATTGATCTCAAACAAGGGAACACGAAAATATCCGAATATGAGAACAAGTTTAATTCACTTTCCTGTTTTGGGCCAGAACTAATCAACACCCCACTCAAGAAGAATGAAATGTTTATAGCAGAATTGAAAGATAGCTTGCAAGTTCAAATGATTGGGCATCTCAAGATTCCATTTGTTGATCTGGTAGATATGACAGTTCGTTATGAAGCAACTAACGGAAAGAAGCCAGTTGCAAAAGCACAGACGGGAGAAACCAGTGGTGAAAATCCCAATAAAAGGAAATCTGATCCAAATTGGAACAATAAGGGAATACCAAAAATGGGGGAGACGGCTAAAGAGCGTTATATGGATACACAATGCCACAACTCTAAGGAGAAGGGACACATTGCTAGGTTTTGTACGAAGCCAGCAGCGGAGAAGCCAGAGCAAACTCAACAGAAACCACAGGAACCGGGTAATACTAATGTCAAACAGATTTTATGCTATAAGTGTCATCATCCCGGACATTTGATTAAAGATTGTCCGCTTATAAAGAAGGAAACACAACCAAAAGTCTATGCCTTAATGGATAATCCATCAACTTCTGAGAATGTGAAAATGGAAGAAGTTTCAGAAGGTACCTTACTCTTTTAAATAAAAGGAGTTAAATAACTAGGGGTGGCCTTAGGATAAAATAAATATGGTTGAATTAAATTAGAATAATATCTAATCATATTGATACAAGAAATCAAGTTAGAATTATAAATTGAATTGAAATTTGGATTTCCTGTAATTAAGTCTAGACTTAAGTATTAATTGGATATGAACTGAGGGAAAGTGAATTGGTCGATTTGTGAAATAAAATCATATTTGTGAGTCTCGAAATGGAGACAATTAACTAAGATGATGGAGACTGTGGATAATACTTAATGAAGTTAAGTGAATTGACTGATGAGTTGAATATGTATTCAAGTTTAAAAAAAGAATTTGGACAGATACATATGCTTGAGAAAGATTGATTCAATGAAGTGACTTGGGATCTATTTTCCAAATAAAATCAAGGATATTAGGAAGTTGATTTAAGAGATGGAAGACAAGAAGTAGTAATGCATAAATGGAAATATTTTTCAACCATAGTAACAGATATATCCAGTTATGGAAATAGCTATTATAAAATATTTATTGACATGTGTTGATAACTCTAATTATAATCTTCTGTTACAAATTTCGAGGATGAAATTTTTAAAAGGGGGAAGATTGTAATGGCCCGGTTCTTACCACATATCGTTAACACAAATATGGATTGATCGTAAGTACAACTTCACAGATACAATTTAAAATCCATACCTTAAATAATTCAAAACATGTCAAAGAGTTTCATTTGCCATTTCCTTTACATGTATGTATGATAGCATGTGTGTGTAGCAAGTTTTAAAATGCCATTTTTACATATACTTTGTTCATTTTTACAAAGAGTTTAAAAACTTATTTTTAAGCAAATTCTTGTTTTTAAGCATGAAGCAAACTTGAATAAAACATGCTAAAAACCATTTTTATTGTCAAAACAAGTTCAAGCGAAAAACCTTTGTGTTCACGTGTACATCAACACAAAGAAACCTGAAGTGCCATTTCTTTTTGCAAATATGTTTTCATTTATAAACTCAAGAATACAACCTACACTAAGAATAGGCTAGTAAAGAGGATCTAGGAGGAAATATCTTTCACATGGCCGCATTGTCATGTTCAAATATTTTCAGTTTTTCCCTGAGCATAAAAATAGAGAAGAAAATCATTTTTTCTTGTGCTCAAGAAACATATCTTTCTTTAAGATCTTGCACAAGCTCTAGTATATAAACATAGGATTTTGTCTACACTAGGATCATGTTAGCATCTAAGTTTTTTAGATTTTTTACACACACATTCATCACATGGTCTTGGACCATTTGTACCAAAATTTTCAGATTTTGTAGCACCTTGGAAGCCAAGTATTTTTTTTTAATGTTTTGTGTTAAATCAAAATGTCATGTGGAAATATGGTTGAGAAATCCAAGGAAATTCTGAGCATGTATGGTACAAAAAGATAACAACCATATTTGTGTATACCAAGGAAGGATATGGAGAAGAACATGGTGGTAATGAGCATTTATTTATGACATTACTTAAGAAACCAATATGAGGGAAGAATGTACATGTGCAGGGGATTTCAGAGCATATACATTCAGGTGAAGGCCATGTGAGTTTAGGGAGTAGTGTATTGATTTAGAGAGAAAAGGGTATTTTATGTTGTCAATCATTTGTCAAAGATGAAAATCTGAAAACTGTTTTGCTCTTTTTCCAAAACCTATATTTAATGCACACTTATTTTAATAATTTCCTGCACCTATGTACGACCACAACCGTGCATTTCTCTCCTCACAAGACAAACCATTCGAACTAAAATCAGTGAAGAAGATTGAGAGCTTAAAACTATTCTATGAGTAAAACTTTTCTAACAAATTTTATTCCTGTTCTTTTTATTTTGAACTGTTAAAATTGTTCTTGGATGTGGTTAGTTAAGTCTTAGGTCTTGGTTGGAAATCATTCCTTGTCTGATAAAAGAAATGGGTGGTTAGTGCTTCAATTAATTGAGTGGCATTAGTTTAAACGGTTATAAATTCTGTTGTTTTGTTTTCATTTTTTAAATCATTAAATTAACGATCCTTGATCAGTACCCTTGAGCTAGAGGATTTCAGTATGATTTCAGGCTAGGATTATACCACTACATCACAACCAAAACCATTAGAAGGTAAGAAAGAAGGTAAAATGCTTAACCAAATACTAATATCCGGAAATAAGAAAACACGGAAGCTCTCTGTTTCATCATAAATCCAAATTTCGTAAAAACAAATTTGAATGTATAAATGGAATCCTAGATAGAAATGATGATTTTTGAAAGTGGTTTCACGTTTTTTAGCATCTTGGATCGTGAGATATGGTAAGATGATCGGAATTTGGATATTGATCAAATCCTGACCACCGAAGCCGTCGAAGTCAACGTGGTTGGGGAAGGAGTTTCACCTAGGGTCGAGGCTTTTGGGAAAAATGCAAATTTATTTTTCAAATGAGGGAATTGTGAAAACGAGATCAAAATAGGGTTTTATGGGTTTGTTTTACTAGTTCCGGTTCTCGTCGAATTGCTCCTCGATGTGACGGCTAGGGGTGTGCGGTCCAGGGGGCTTGGCGACGTCAAGGTGTCGTGGTGATGTGGCAGGAAGTGGGTGGCGGCCAGAGGTCGAGGTGAGGTGCAGTGGTGTTTTTCTTGGATGGTACTTTTTTTCTTCTGAAATAGTGGTGCACGGTGAAAACACACAGACGAGGAGGAGGATGAGGACTGAGTGTGGAGACGTGATCAGGGGAAGGAGTGTGACGCGTGGAGATGGTCGGAGACGATGGGTTATGGCTCGTGCGTGCGTGCACGTGCACGTGTACGGGTGTGATCATGAGGAGTGGCATCGGTTTCTTTGTGGTGATCGGGCGTGAAATCATGAGAGCTGGAAGGGGTGGTATTTGGGTACTGGCACTTTGGCACTAGGGTTGGCACACAGGGATTTGGAGCTGATCAGCAGGAAAATTAGGTGATTTTGAAGTGGTACTTTGGTTTGATCTGGCATGTAGTACTTCGTCTGGATCATGGGGACTGGACGGGTTTGTTCAGGCGTGCACATGTGGTTTTGAAGTGGTACTTTGGCCGATAGTGGTACATTGGCAACAATGTTTACAAAGAAGATTTTTGAGCATAGATTTAATTAAAATCAGTTTTAATTAAGTAATAGATTAAATATAAAGTAGAAATAAATAATAAATAAAAATAGAATTTTCATTTGAATTATCATGTGGAAAGAAGAGATAGATCAAGTATTGAAGATCGAATGAAAGTTTTGATAAAGTTGATAATCAAGTGTAAATCTGTAATTAAAATAAATTATAAAATTTAGTTTATTTAAATAATTAGAATAAGAAATAAATTTCTAAAGAATAATGAAAAGAAATATAAGAATTTATTTTTAATGTTGACCAACAAAGTGGAAAGAAAGACCGTGTGCGACGCGCACACTAAAATTGTTCATTTTTAAAATAAGATCAAAATATCTAGGTATAAGCAAAATAATCGTATACTGTTTTGTTTGACTAAAATTATATCTGCTAATTAAATTACAATCGTGTTAGGCTATTGATTTAAAAAAGAAATATTTCGTTAATCATTTCAGAGAGTCCGGAATTTTATATTCCACTTCGACTTGATTTATATGCCACGCATCAGAGATTGTCAAAGAAGACGGAGATATACAAGTGCTATTCTTGAATAGTACCTTCGGTTTGTCCAATCCCAGGACAACTTGTATGGAAGAATGTCTGACAAATTAATTCTAACTGATCACGTATGTTGATCTCTTCAAACGTAGTTATATGGTGGCAGAGGAATTCGTTTCTCTCGCTTTATACCTATAATATATTTTTGGGGAAGTCAATTAGTGATTGGCGAGTTTTGAGGATGTGGCATTCAAAGAAATTAAACAGTGATGCTAAAAGGTGAGTCTAGCCTCAAGCCTCACACCCAGGAAATGACAAAAATCAGGCAGGCATCATGGCTATGTGGGTCGCTCCCATTAGGGTGTAGCATCACCTATCTAGAGAAATTCCTTTTGTTCCTTATTCTATCGATTCTGTCCCATTTGGGAAATGGTTTCCGTACACAACCATTGATGATATACATTCGATTCACTCAAGAGGAATGAGTGGTCGGTCATGTGTGGGCCGGGTTGCAAGACGTTCTTGTTGAACCTAGGTGTATTCGCCTCTAGAGATACACTATCGGAAGGTGGTCCTATACCATTTTATAGTTGGAAATCCAATTTCCATAAGCGCCAAGAGGTTTTGTTTGTATATATACTATATAGGAGAATGTGGGATGCAAGCATTCTTCTAGATTCTAAATTACTTGTGAAAAACCCCTAGACAATATGATAATATCTGATTTAAAGTATACAAAGTAATTTATTCTCATAAGGGAAAAACCCATTCCGTACTTATGGTGTGGTCTTATGAGATATTTTTATTTCTTTAACTTGTTTAAATCATTTACTCATACCAGTCCCCTGACTGACCCAGAGTTTATTTTTCTATGTTTTCCTTAAACTCTTGGGTACTCATAACACTTGTTATGAGTAGACAAGTGAATCGGGTCATGATAAAACTTGGGAAGCTGGTTGGAAACTTTCTGTGTGCTGTTCTACTTATCATGTCTGGTGTATAATTATAAGTATGCAAGTATGGTCATCGATGATATGTATAATTAAAGTTGTACTATAAAGTGGCTTGTATACCTAGATCTATTATGCTCAGATGTAATATGTCCTGATGTGTAATATTTTAAAGTATCATCTTTTGTGAAAATTCCGCTGTGAGATTCTGATATTTCTGTAATTTTATCTTATACCTATTCTTATTCTTATTAATGACACGACTTCCGATGTGTTCGAAAGTTGGGTCGTTACATAAACACAAATTACATTTTGATAAATATAGAAGTGTCAGCAAAATAAATGTATCACTTCTTATACATTTTGTTGAAATACAATTTATATGAAAATATAATAATCATCTTTATTTGCATAACATACAATAGAATTTATATGCAAATATAATAATCATCTTTATTGGCATAACATACAATAGAATTTATGTGCAAATATAAAAATCATTTTTATTTGCAAACTTACATTAGAATTTATATTAAAATATAAGAATCATATTATTGGTCAAAACATGCATTAGAATTATTTGTAAAGTAAAGTGACATTTTATTATTAAAATATACAATAGTATTTGTATGAAAATCCAAGTGACATTTGTATTGTCAAAATTTACGTTAGTACGTGTGTACAAAATAAAGGGGCATTTCATATGTTATGATTTGAAACAATACACGCAAATAAAACAATTTCTTTTTATTTGATTAAAATTAAAAAGAGAAATTGCATATAAATTAAGGGAAATGAAAATTATCTTTTTATTGGCCATCAGCAAAAAATGACATGTAAATAAACTACATTTTATTAGACCTTAGAAACATGTAGGAAAAATTATGCGGGCATAATACATTTTTATTCAACATTAGGAATAAAATAACATGTTTGTTCATTATCATCAATATGTTAGCAGAAATAAAAAAATTGGTTAAATTCATTAACCAATTATTTATTTATATGAAATGTTGTTGGATGAAAACCCCACACGGGTATTGGGATGATATTTAACATACACTAGTCCCAATATTTAGTTGTATGTCGATCGATAGATTGACAGACTGCGACGAGCATTATTTATTCATTTTAATGCTCACATAGTTATAAGTTTCACTCTGGATATGAATGGATGTTTTAATGATTATTTATTATTATTGTCATATACACGCAATGTATGAAATCCATATAACCAAAATTATATGGTAAATGATTGAGTCGCTTTCCATTTTAGAATATCTTTTAAATAAAGATTTCCTTTTAAATAGAGAATATTTTAAAATAAAGAACATTGTAAAATAAAGAATATTTTATATAAAGAATCTTTTATATAAAAAATGTTTTAAATTATGAATATTTTAAAATAATATTCAACGTAGGATAAAATGATGATTTCTATGTCCGTTCTTGGATGGCAAAAGATAAAAATATATTTTTATCAAAATGAACCAGTTATTAACTAGAATAAATCTTTTAAATTAAGAGTAAATGAAGTCTTCCAATTAACTGATATTTAACTGAAATTAAATAAAAGAATTAGGTTTTGGGTTCTCGTGGATGGTGTCTTAAATTACACTGTTCTTAAACCCCGTATGAAAGAATAAATCTTTTAATTAAGATTATTAGAGTTTTCAAATTTATATTTAGTAATTAGAAAAAAATGATATGTGAATTAGGTTTACCGTGAACTGGGTTTTTAAACGACATTTGTTCTTTAACCCAATTAACAGTGAAAATATAATTTACAATTTATAAATCTTTTTTATTAAGATTTAAAAAGGAATTTTCCAAAGTCAAGTTTTCCAATTTAATATATTAAATTGGAATTAAGTGGAAATTCGTTTTGTTAATAATCGGGATAGGTGTCTGTAAAAGAAGATTGATACTATATATGGAATTTAAAAGGCTTTGCCTTTATTCCATTTATATTATTAGTCTGATACGGAAATTTATACTGATTATATATTGATTTGATTTCTGTGAAAATTCCATATTTAATGGAAGATGATTTTTGGTTTATCGTGAACAATGTTTTTAAATGACATTGATTCTTTAACCCAGTTAAAGACAAGATTAATTTCTTAAAACTGAATAATAATAAAGTAACGATTCTTGATATTAAAAATCAAATTGGAGTTTTAATGAATTTTTATAAAGAAGATTAAAGAAATAAATTTTTAAAAGAATTTATCTTTGATAAAATTGATGGGAACCTTTCCCTAATAATGCGAATATTTTATTTAAATAATATTCTGAATTGGAATGAGGCGTTGGATGTGTCTTTATGGCACTTGATTTTTAATTATAAAAATATGTGAGTTATTTGGAAAGACCGGGTTTAACCCATTCTGAATAATTATTACGACGATTAAAGTCAAAGAAATTGAAGACGGTAGATGAAGACCGGCGATCTTCACATTGAATGGACAACTACTGATGCCTGACATTGGGTCGCTCCCAGTAAAGGGTTAAAGTGGTAGTTTGTCCGGATGTACTTGTTGATTGTCTGGATATGCGAGCACCTCGCTTCCGTATTGGACATACGGGACGAGGAACAAGGTGTCTCCGTTTTCGTTCAGACCCGGAACGGACTTGTAAATGGATGTGTGTCTGACATTGGATTTCGTTCCATGTAAATTAAATTGATCTCTATTTAATATATATCTGTGGTGGCGGAGAATTTATTCTCTTTCTTAAAACCCTTTTCTGAGACGCACGAGCTCAGAGATTATATATTGGTAGTTATTAATCGCATGGCGTGAATTGTCAATGTGGCATGCTAAGATGTAAATGATCAAGGCTTTTGTTGAAAATCAGAGCATTATGGGATAATCAAAGCACAACCTATTTTGGCATAGCTTTGTGTATAACATTACCTCGCGAGCCTCACACTTCGGTAAGAGTCAGAAACGGAGCAAGGGAACGCGGGGAGTTCGCACGTTTCTTTCTAGCTAGAAGTGGTGTCAACGACTTACCAGCCCTGACATTTTACTTATGTGGATGATGGAATTTTCGAGTCCTCGGATTTATCGGTTGCCAATGGCCGTATTAAAGATTCAATAGGACTGGAAAGTGTGTGTTCAGGCATAACTAATCCACTACAGTATTTGTGGACCGGCCCTGCTGTATCCAAGGGTTCGCCAGCGTCCGAATCCTGAGACATTGCTAGATTGTCTCTAATCGGTAAGGAGATCGTTCCTAGCCTTGACTCTGGATGGAAACCCAATTCCCATTACGACATCATGCGGTTTTGATTGTAGAACTAGTATTGCGGCATAGTAGGATGGGGTACTATGCCGTATATGATTGATACATTATGATTGAAATGTTTTTGAAACATATATACACTAATAATAATATCAAATCCGTTTTTATCGTATCAAACATTTTTGACCATTATAAGGTAAAACTCTATCCTCCGGTTTGCGTTGCATTGTGTGATGGGCTTGAGTCTTATAATGGTTTCATTTTTCTAAAAAGCATTGCATTGTTTAACGATTTACTTTATCTATGCACTGGCAATCCAATGGAGTAAACCAGTTCCGCGTTAGTGGCGTGGTCCTGTGATTAGCCTTATTATTAGATAAATTAGGAAAGATTTCTCATACCAGTCCCATGACTGACCCGTAGTTTGTTCCATTTTGCAAACTCGGGTGCCCTCTTTTCCACACGGGCAGTCGAGTAGCTTATTTTGCAGATATTATTGAACAGGATTCTAGATCGAAGCATAGAACTATGTCCAGAGCATTGATAGACTTCCGCTGTATCAGATTATTGATTCCGCTGCACTGTATTTAATTCATTGTAAATTATCTTCCGCTGTATTATTATTTATCGATGTACTCTGATATTCTGTACTCTGATGTAACATTTTTGTAATGTTTATAAAAGTCTTCTGTTATTTGTTCTAATGTATTGTATTCCCAAAGTTAACGTATGTGGGTTTTGAACGTTTTTGGTCGACCTTGCGATCGATTAGGTCTGGACGAAAGCCGTATCGTTACAGAAGTATTGCAATATGTCACATATATCTTGAGTTTCTCATGCTAATTTACTAGCTTGATCTAAGTATTATTTTCTTGTAATGCCTGTGTTAGACATGTGTATGTTTCCAGATTTAGTGGAACTTTGGAGCTTTTGGAGAAGAGATGGAATTTTAGTAAACAAACTATTTATTTTCCACTTCATTTCTACGTTGTATCTCAGCATTTGTAAGCATAGACTGTTACAACTGTCCAAGCTTATGATATGTCAGTATTCTATGTTGACTGTAGTTATACTACTTTATTTCGTAAATGTCATTTTTGAAAATATATGTGATCATTTGTTGTGAAATTTTGATATTGTGTTCTCCTTTTTTTAGCAAAGCAAGCGGGGTTGAGTGGACCCCTACCGCATTTATTTAAAAAAACATAAAAAAGCACTAAGCATAAGATTTGCAAAGGATAACACACTGGAATATAATACACACAGAAACAAAGAACCAGAAATCACAACAACAGATCCATCTAAGAAGTGGCGAAGGAGCTATCAAAATTGTAAATAGATGAAGACAAGTCCCTCCTAATTTGACGCTTCAAATTAGCCCATATTTCATCATAGCTTTTCTTCTTCAACGTTAAGACTCTTGAGTTTCATTCAAAATCATTCTCACAAATTTTTTGAAGCATAGAATGAGAAGGGCATGAACTTTCTTTCTCCATCTAGTAGACATGCGAATGCAATGCCATTGAAAATTAGAGATGACATGATAAATATTTTCTCTAAAGAGATGTAGTCAATTTTTCCATAAAGCATATGTTAAATGCATTAAAAAATTAATGCTCAGTAGTCTCTTCCCTATTGTCACATAACAGGCAGTTAAAATTAACAAGCATACCCATTTGTCTGAGCTTATGTTTCCTGAGCAATGCATTATTTATAACTTTCCACAACATAAATTTCTCCTTTGGCACAACATTTTTACTCCACACAATTTTATACCATCGAAAAGTTGGCAATGACTCATCATTCAGCAGGAGGAATTAAGCATTATAACACTGTGTGATGACCCATTCCAAGTTACCTTTTCAGAAGATGAATAGGTGATTACCTGAAGAAGGATATCACATAATGAACGGGCATGGTAATTCGGGAAAATAGGCAAGACAACTTTACCAGTAGCAAAAAAATTGATGACTGAACATTTCTATTAACTCCATATTGAATAAATGCAATCATTCCCCAAAAGCTTTGAAAGAATAACACCTTTAGAAATCCAAGGTTCATCCCAGATGGACACATTAAATATGGTTGATAAGTTGTACTAAATGTAAGGTAAGAACTTCACACGTAAAGCAAATAACCTTCTCCACACCCAACTGCAAGGTAAAGGAGTATCCATAATCCAAAAACTTACAATTCTTGACATTGTATTTCCAACACCACTGCTCTCCTTGTAGCTGAAAAATTTATTAAAATGTGTGCTCATTACAACAAAGTTTGATTTTTGAAGAGAAAACAAACCTAGCCCTCCCTTACTCTTTGGGAGTTGCATTTTCAGGAAAGCACAAAGGATTGGCTTCTTGCCATGAATGTTGCCAGTCCATAGAAAATGAAGTAATGCAGAATTAATCATCCAGATTAGCTTTTTGGGTAGTATGAAGGCCCTAGCCTAGTACAAAGATAAGGAAAACCAATACTACACACAACGATGAGCCGACTAACTTGTGTGAGAAATTTTTTTGCCCAACTGTTTAAAGAAGCAATTATTTGTTATATAAAGGCATACAGTTTTCTTTGGTAATTCTTGAAGTACATAGTGGTTGGTCTCAAGGGCTTGCATGGCAAGGAGAAAATACAACATGCTAGCATGATCATCATTAATTCCAACAAACATTACTTATGATTTAGATGTGCTAAGCTTAAGACCAACCATGCATGGTGTGAAAACTGTTGAGTGTTTGGAGTATGGTAAGCAAAGAGGAACCAGTTGGTTTAAAGAACACCATGGTATCATTAGCAAAGAGCAGGATTGAAATTGAATTATGCTTGCATATTGGGTGGTACTGGATTAAACCATGATTGAATTTCTCCTTAAACGTCGGAGCCAGCAACTCCATGACAAGAATAAAAATGTAAGAAGAAATGGGATCACCCTGATGTATACCTTGTTTACTCTTAAAATAGCCAAAATTTCTACCTTTATACACAAGAGAAAAACTAGGAGTTGAAAAGCAAATATAAACCCAAGCCACAAACATTTTTCGAATATTCATCCGAGCAAGAATTCTGACAATTGACGTCCAGTGCACACTATCATATGCTTTCTCATGTCCAATTTCAACATTGCCGAAGGGCTTGTGTTAGCACAACTATACCCCTCAATTAGCTCATGAGACAATAACACATTATCAAGTATATTTCTTGCAGGTAGGAAGGCAGACTGGTTGTTGGATATCAGAGATGGAAGAACAACTAATAATCTGTTGGATAGAATTTTAGAAATACACTTATATGCAGCATTGCAACAAGAAATGGGTCTAAAGTGTGACACATGAGTAGCCTGATTATTTTTATGAAGAAGAACTAGGTTTGTGGCATTCACTTCAGAATGCAATTTGAATTTGTCAAAGAAATTGTGGATGGACTTATAGAAATTTGCAGCAATTATATCCCAAGAAGAAAGGAATAAATTAACATTAAAACAAATGGGACCACCACATGATTTTTTATTCATGGAAAAAAGCAGTAACCGTGGTAATTAGGGGATCTGATTGAATTGAGGGAAGGTAAAGTAGGCCAACATCATCAATAAGGTTTAAATTTGGGCTTAAATTACTACCATTTCCAAGAAGGTCAATGAAGTACTTAAAAAATGCAGCAACAATCAAATCAGGGGTATCAAATAAATTACCAACTTCATCAGTTATATTATGAATGTGTTCTTTAAATTGTTTCACCTTAATTGCAGCATGGAAGAATTCTATATTTATGTCACCATTATGCTTCCACTTGAGATTCAATTGTTGCTTATTCATGCTTGCTTCAATTTCGAGAGCATTATTCAATTCACCAAAAAATCTGCTTTCTTCAAGATCACCAGCTAGATCATCAGGGTTATTAAGCAAGTTATTTTATGCCTGGTTCAAGAACTTTTAAAATAGTCAGACAACTTGGATCCAGATCAAAATTTAGAGCTAGCCTACAATCGTAGAATATATTTTGTTTCTTTAAGTTTCCTACATGGAATAAACATAGGGTTACAAGAGGAATAAAGAGACCAGGAAGTGAAAAATTTAGAAGAGGACATAGGATCATGGATCCATGCGTTAAAAAATTTAAAACTTCTATGTTCCCTTCTTAGGCAATCCATGGGAGAGGATTATATAGGAGTGGTCGGATAGGATGGGACTGGGTAGGTATGCATGGAGATTAGGCCAAGAGAGAAGTGCTTTAAAGTTACAAAAGGTATGACCAATATTGGTAAAAGTTCTCACACCACTTATGCTATGATTATTCCAGGAAAATTGAGCACTAGATCTATAAAAATTGATGAGATCAGCATCCAAAATGGCAGTATTAAGTGGCTCAATATCTCTTGGCAGCAAAGGAATGCCACAATGTTTAACATTGAAGGTGAGACAACAGTTGGAATCACCCAAGACAACCTAGGGATGGGTGTCTTTCCTGAAAGCAGGAAGAAGGCTAAAAAGTGACTATCTTGCACTAATTGAGTTTTTAGCATGGATGATGGTTAGATAAAAGGTGGTATGATTGGTAAGGTTAATGACATAGAAGTGCATGAGTTGCCTTGTTGCCAAATCAAGGTTTAGAGATAAGGAAGAGGGATTGTGAATGACAAGTATTCATCCATATTCAACATGTTCAAGGTTATGAGAAACAACCCAAGAAGGCTTGATATATGAGGAAGAGGAAACAGAGAGAGGTAGGTTTAATTTGGCTTCTAACATGGAAAAAAGTTAGAGGTTGTACTAGTTAATAATATTTCTTACTTGATCATGTTTTAGGGGATTATGAGCACCCCTAATGTTCCATACAACTAGGTTTTGACTCATTGATTAAGCTCTTTGGAGAGAGAGTCTGCTAATGTCATGCTCCTTGTTCTTAGAGATTGATAATTTGAAACATGATAGGTGGGATCTTTTTGCTTTGAGTATTTTTGGATGTTGATGGAATGGAAACAAGGGAAGATGGTGGACAACCTGGAATTGATCCAGTGAAATTATAATAAGGTTTAAGGGGCACATATTCTGAGAAAGAGGTGGTTGTCAAAGGAGGAATTGAGATGAAGATAGAATTTTGCATGGTGGCAGGTAATGTGCATGTAGATAACATGCATGGGGTAGATAACATGCTTTTTGCCTTTACTTCAACATGCTTGTCCTTCTCAAATACGTGCTCAATGGTATATTTCCTGAACCCCAACTCCCTCATTTTTCTTTCCCAAAGATGATTTACTGCAATTCACAAAAGAGTGGCGAAATGACTTGCACAAACTACATATTTTAGGCCTCCAAATATATTCAACCTCAATATAATGGATACTACCATCAGGCAGCTGCATTGGAAACTCATATAGTAGATCTGAAGTTGGAGTTATTTCAACAAAACATTTGTCAAAATCCAATCTCTCCAGCTTTTCTGGTGATTCATTCATGCGTATTAATTTCCCAATTCTAGATGAAAGCCAACTAACACCAATTAAGGACCATGAGTACATTGGGATATTGTACAATTTGATCCAAATAGGAACAACCTTAACCCCACTGCTACTATTACCAACAAATGAATCCCATCTCTTAAGGATAAAAAATTGTTCCTCATGACTATAGGGTTAGATGCAAGGATTTTCTTTCTGTCCTCGTTTGAAGACAGATTGAATAGGAATAAGAAGATGTTTGAATTGACATTAACCCTACCTTTGAGCCTCAAAAGTTTCTTGAGATTATTAATTGCTACAGTATAAGAGAGGGGTTGATCGAGAAAAGAACCCACAATTGTGTGTTTCAAGTTAATAACACTTGCTTCAGAGGGGATAAAAGCTCCATTATTGAAAACTAGGGGAATGTCAGAAGGCTGAAAGGACCCAGCATTTCTAGGTTCATTTGTTAAAAGAGAGTTGAACATGGGTTTGGACCTAGAACATAGGAAGGTGGTGGACATGGCTGCGGAGGTGGGTCTAGAGCAGGAGGTATTGGCAGTGGATTTGGGAAGGCTAGAGAAGGGTTTTATGGGGAAGCGACGGGTGTTGGTTCAAGGATGTGATTGGGTGGGAAAGTGGATGTATGGTTTTGGCAGAGAGGTGGTACGAGAGAGGACACCATGAGAGTAAAAATATAAGTAGTTAAACGAATTACAAAAGCATGTTTTATTTTGGATTGTGTTCTCTTCTTCCTTGTTCTATTTCATTTTGTCTTATTTACCCTAAATTTCTATCGTTCTGACACGTGAATACTACGATTGTACTAATGTCCACATCCAAGGGTCTAAAAGGGAGTGCAATTTTGTTGACACCCAAAAAGGGGTGTCAACAAAACTTCCACCCCTGATAGGTGGAAATCAGGGGGGTCCATACCGGTCCCCCTAATTTCCACCAATCAGGGGTGGAAGTTTTGTTCACACCCCTTTTTTGGGTGTGAACAAAATCGTATTCTCTAAAAGGCGAGACATTGCATGTATTATCAAAGCACGATATTGAGCGGGCACCCTGACTTTGGCTTGGTATGACTCATAAAGAGAAGGTAATGAAATACCCAGACATGCGTTGATCGTATTATACATATAAGAGCGTGCATTGTTAGTGCTATAAAATATTTATATTATGTTAACTTGTATGTTTAGTAGTTTATGAATTTTGATCACCACATAGGGAGCCATAATATCTATAGAGATTTATAAATACTTGAATAGGGCAAATCAATTCAATGTTGTTTTCAAAATTGGCAAAAGAAATAATTTTTACCTAGGATTGTATTATTAGTTTTCATAATTTGATATAGATATTTACAATGTGTTTAGTTGTTAGGAAATGATAAAATCCATATATTATAATTAATTAATTGATTTGTTATGGTCGATAAGTTTATGAGCCTTTACTATAGTTTGTTAATGTAACGACCTGTAATTCCAATAATTTAAAATTTATTAATTTTATAAAAATTTTAATAAATGCTTATTTAAATTATAAATTCATGGTTTTTATATGTATGTATTTGATTTTTGAATAAAAAATAAAAAATGTACGTCTAATTTGAATAACAAAAAAAAAAAAAAAAAAATCAGATCGCTCGTTTTTTCGAAGCTTATTTGATTTGAAACTGACGTAAAATCGGTAGATGATGAAATGTGAAAATAATGCTTCTTAAAAACTTAATATTTTAACATAAAATTGATTCTGTAAAATTTACGATGAAAATATCAAATTTTGCTTGCTCCGGTCAAATCGATTTGTACGATCGATTTACAGTAGCGACAAACGATATAACGCAATTAACGTTAAAAACATAATATTCGAATTAAATTATGAAATTTTATATTTGAGACAGTAGCGACAAACGATATAACGCAATTAACGTTAAAAACATAATATTCGAATTAAATTATGAAATTTTATATTTGAGATACGTTTAAGTAGACATAGCGTAGGAATTAATTTCATAGTAAAATACAAAAGTTTGTTCGACAAACGTTATTTCAACGCAAGTCAGTTTAAAATTGAACGAATGGAATTATTTATGAAACCTAAATGTCCCAATATGAGAAAATTATTTTGCTTGTTTTGAAGTCAATGACGCAATTCGTTTCGCAAAGTTCGGACATTACTAGGTCTTTCGTGATTTTTTCGCACGAATTAACAGCGCATTATCGTTAAAAATTGAAGTTTTAATAGGAGAATCATGACATTGATATCTGAATACCATCATGTCCATCTCGTCGCACGGATCACCATAATGTATTTGTTTGTGTATTTTGGTGTCCCACGGACGTCCGAATCAATAAAAATAAACTTGTATAAAATAGTTAGGATTAAAAAGATGGACATATTTTTGCATGGCACGCATTCCTGGTGCTATTTTTGGCAATGAGGTACCTAATTGTATGTCACAAAGCATATGCCATATTGATATAGAGGGATGCTTGAAGGCCCGGAAATAGGAGGTCAGGAATGTGTGAAAATGGATCTAGCCATTGAATTCGGGGGGTTTTGCTAATCAAACGGTGCAGATAGGCACCGCACATCTTTTTTGTCATTTTTTTTGGGTCTTCTGGAATTTTCGTATGTGTGTGTGTATATATATATATATATATATTTAATAATAGTTGGAATATGTTTGGTGTCACACATTTTTGATGTACACGCAAACTGACGAAAATGCCCCTTACAATAAAAATGCCCCTTAAAATATTTGGAAAAAAATCGTACTGACTTCGTAATATATTGCATCAGCGACATAATAGGTCGATTTAACATAATTATTGCATTGGCAATAACTACTCTATCTTATCCAAGAATACCATAACCAGCATATTATAATTTGTTTCATTTAATTATACTCTATCTTATCCAAAAATACCATAGCCCCTTAAAATATTTGGAAAAAAATTATACTGACTTCGTAATATATTGCATCAGCGACATAATAGGTCGATTTAACATAATTATTGCATCGGCAATAATTACTCTATCTTATCCAATAATACCATAACCAGCATACTAGAATTTGTTTCATTTAATTACTCTATCTTATCCAAAAATACCATAGCCCCTTAAAATATTTGGAAAAAAATCATACTGACTTCGTAATATATTGCAGCAGCGACATAATAGGTCCATTTAACATAATATTGCATCGGCAATAATTACTGTATCTTATCCAAGAATACCATAACCAGCATACTAGAATTTGTTTCATTTAATTAGTCTATCTTATCCAAAAATACCATAGCCCCTTAAAATATTTTGAAAAAAATCATAATGACTTCGTAATATATTGCATCAGCGACATTATAGGTCAATTTAACATAATATTGCATCGACAATAATTACTCTATCTTATTCAGCATATTAGAATTTGTTTCATTTAATTTAATTACTCTATCTTATCCAAAAATACCATAACTAGTATACTAGAATTTATTTCCTTTATGCACTATTACCAAACTTTAAATCCTTTACGCACTAATATCCTAAATTTCCTCTATACCATGCACTATTACTTCGACCTTTCCATTAGTTTGATAATTTATGCATTACTTCTAAAATTTAACATATATTTATTTGTAGAAGGGTATTTCATATACGTACCGTTATAAATTTAACATATGTTTGAAATGTATAGAGCATAAATTTTAGAAATGTTTATATACCAAAAAAAAATATGTTTAACATATGTTTGAAATGTTAAACAAAGCCAAACATGTTCCGTATATGCATTACTTCTAGCATTTAATGCATGTTTATACACCAAAAAAATGTTTAGAAGTAATGCATGTTTATATACTAATTTTAGAATATGAAAATATGATTATGTTTGATGATTTTATTATCATATATTGTAAATTTTAGAAGTAATGCGCGCACAAGTTTACCATCTATTTGTAGAAGGGTATTTCAAAGTTGCATGTCCACAAATTGGGATGTGATTATGTAACCAAAAATAGGATGTGATTATGACCAAAAAAGTGATAGTGCACCTCCTACCAAAATAGGAGAAATCTACCGATAATTAATTTAAAACAAAATGCATGCAAATAAAGTAATAAATTTTGTCTAATAAAAACATGTACTTCATGTAGCATGGAAAATTTGAAGTGTCTCTTAACAAAATGCTTAAATATTTTATACCGTTTTGCAATTGCTACATGCAATTTTCAGTGCATGTGTTTTATTTACCCAACGGCTAATTTGAATAACATATGTCAATATTGTTTAAACTAAAGAAAATAATTTTCAGTGCATGTGCAATATTGTTATTTTTATTTACTTGCAATTTTCAGTGCATGTGCAATTTTCAATGCATGTGTTTTATTTACTCAACAGCTAATTTTCAGTGCATGTGCTTAAATATTACCGGATACCACAGACACACCATTAGTTAATAATGTCACAAACAATTTTGGTAATTAAAATATTTCATTTTTATTAAAAGGATTAGATTGTTAATTGCAAACAAATTGTAGACCAAACAATGGATGCTAAACAATCCGATAAACAAAAATTTCTTCAAGATAATACAACACCATCCAAAGATGCACCGATGGAAAACAATAACAATGTGCAAGAGCAACCGCCCAACAATCAACAGACCTCGGTAATAGATGAGCAAGGTTGGGATGCAGCTTTCACTTCTGCGGTGGTAAGTGCATACAAATATATATTTTTCGAAATATAAAATATTCATTATTTAATTGTATTATCTAAAATTCTTTTTTTTTTTTTTACAGATAAAGCATATGGAGGAAAATGGATGGTGACAAAGAAGATGGCAATGTCAATGGAAAATCGGGAACTTATACTAAAAATGTTGTTTATAGAGATGTACTAATATCTGCTAAAAGATAAAATAATTGAATGATATTTTGTGATCATTACATTTGAATTTATTTATATTGCTTATTGTTTTATCTTGAAGTGATAGTTTATTGATCATGCACAACATTAGTACAAGTTGTTTTTCCTTGCATATGTAAAATACATAACATACAAGTAATAAAAATCCACGCGTGAAGCGCGTGCCACGAGCACGCGCGAAGCGCGTGCCGTGACGCTCGTAGCACTAATGAGAGTACATTATAGAACCCAACTTCAAGCATCCACGTCTTTAGTATTTAGTTTCCTGCCCATTCTCTCTCTCTCTCTCCTTGTCTCTTTTTCTTCTCCTCATATTATAAACGCAACCTGCTCTTCTTTCCCCTCCCTTCTTCGATTTGAAACACAAAGAAAAAAAAAAGAAAAAAAAAAGAGGGAAGCCTGTTGTTTAACGGTATCGTGCGCCATCCCTGACGTAGCACCCATTCGACCGCTCACCGTCGACCAATCAGTTGCTCCGCTATCTATGCCCTTCCTTCGTTGACCACACTCAGATCCGATCCTCTAGAAAAATAAAGGCAACATTTCTGTTTAAGCCTGAATGAAGGCCGAGCTCCACCCCTCCATGCTATTAGCAACCGAGTCCTCTCTGCCTTGGCCAGCACCCACACAATGGCAGCCTGCGCACAACGGTCTTCTCCCAAATCAGCATCCTTTGCAAAAGGTAAGTATTAAGCTACCCACGACTTATATATTTCACTTACCGAGTGCATGATATATGTATGACCTTATGTATACAAGTAGCTTCCCAACCTATAAGTCCATATGTAGTAATGGTTGCGTAAGAGAGGTGAGTGTTATCTCTCATGTTATCCATATTACATGTTAAACTTATATGCGTGTTGCTAGGTAGGATAATATTTTATATGTTAAACTGAGAAGAATGCTTGCTGGATAGTGTGTTGAAGGGTACACACATACATACACAATATATATTTTGAAAATTGGTTCGCTTTTTATTAACTACTGAAAAAACAGTACAAAAGACAAATTAGCATACTAACCATTACAAACTTAAGTTAAAAGCATAAAAAATAGAAAATACAAGAAATTAAAACCTAACTAATGTAAATTCGGCCTATGATAAGGCCTCCATCCCACTGTCGCGTGCAACTCGCTGCCTCTCACCCAAGCCAAAAGCTCCTCTTGAACTGCACTTTGTTAGAATTTAGATCCAAAGAGAAGAGAGAGATAAAATGATGAACAATTAAAAGACTACATTTTTATTGATCTATTTGATTGCTACTACAAAAGAGATGCTTGATTGATTGCTATTACAAAAACAAGACACATAAGAGATTGAGACTAACAATAGAGGAGAAAGCCTTTATAAATAGGCAAAACTAGAATAACAAAAAGTACTGTTCTACGACTGTACTAAATGGTAGTACATAAAATTACTGTACTACGACTGTACTACCATTTTAGCATATCACTACACCAGAAAAGCTATTTTGCCATGGTTTTGGGCCGTGGCAAAACGATTTTGCCACGGCTCTGGGCCGTGGCAAAATGACCTGTGGTAAAATTTCTGCCACGGCTATGGGCCGTGGCAAAATAAAAATTAGCCACGGCTCATGGCCGTGGCAAAATGAGAATTACCCACGGCTACAAGCCGTGGCTAATTAAATGTGCATTAAAAAAAAAATTGCATAGCACAATAATCATGTCAGTACTTCAAATTTCACATGAAAACAATACAAAGTTTGGAAATGCTTAGACCAAGGCTGAATCATCTTCCCTTGTCATAACCATTCTTTTCTAGAATGATGATCACAATATTTGGATATTTTATATAGTACAATGAGATTTTATTCAAAAACACTATTTAATATTACAATGTGTTCCCTAAATTTGAGTTCAACATAAGGAAAACTGATTTGCTAAACTTGGATTCTCTTACATTTAACAAGGAATAATTGCATGTGTCAGAAATATCCCTTATAGCTTCTTCCCATACTTCCTGGATTGAATTTTAGAAAATGTTATTGTATGCAAAAATGCTTTACCATGTCAAATTCATAAATCATGCAACTTTTTTACTTAAAGAAATAAAACATTTAAAGAAACATTGGTGAACCATAAACAAAAGGCAATGTATTTAGTATGATGGCAATAGTATAATAGCATGCATTTTTGATCAGGTTTCATTTTGAACACAGTGGTTTTGGAGTTTGTATCATATCATACCTTGTAATCTTCATATCCTGCTTGAATTGCATCTTCCAGTGCAGAAAGACCTGCTTGAACCTGCAAGAAAAAAAATGAAAGGAAGAAAAAATCGGAAAAAAAACACAGGTATATTTTGATTTCAGCATAATTCACTAAAAAAAAATTATAATTTTGAATTTCATTTAACGTTTTGAACATAATAGACACCTGATTCAGCTTAGAATAGCAGCATGCGACATTGTAGCTAGCAATTGAAGCCTCATTGTACTCTGGCTTTGATCCCAGTACGGATTCGAATGTTTGCATTGCCTCTTCATATTTTCCAATCCTGAGTATTCCAAATAAAACATGAACATATTAAGCTACTTCGATTTCTTTCGAAAAAAGTAATGATGAAACAAAATGTTTGTATGCAACTTATATAGCTTCAGTTCTTCACAAAGATCGTTCTCTCTTTGCTGCTTTTGCCACAGTTTTCGCAGATAGTTTTGCGCCTGAAATTCAATCAAGAACAATTTCAGAGCTAATTGTTAACAAAGACATCTGCATGATCGATCATCTTTGCTCTAAAAGTATTTTATTTTATAGTTATAAGTTATAACTTATAAACACCCATTTTAAAATATGCAAGACAATATGATAGAAACACGATTACAATCGTAACATAATTTTTTAATGAAAAAACTAAAGCTTGTATGATACCTGAATTTCTCGCAAAGTACTGTTGATTACACCATAATTTCTTTCAGCCCTTATAATCTCCTTTTCAGTAAGCTCACCTTCATCAATCGGCTTTCCTGCAATTTGATGACAACGAATGATAACATTTGGAATAACAAGAAATGTGGTTGTTAACAATGTTCTATATAATGAACCAGTGGACATGTGGGATAATCTCACCAAATCTCCTCGGCATTTTCATAAGCGGAGGCCCAATTCTTTGTCCAATAGTATACATTGTTCTTCCATCTCTGTTGCTGGCCAAATCTCAATTCCAAAAACAGCACTACATAGTAACAGTCAAAGAAAAATGTTGCAGATTTAAATTTAAATTTATGACAAATTAAAATAATCCGATTAAAGAAGCTGAAGTTAAACAATGTGCATGAGTGACAAATGAATGGTAAATAACAACAAACTAAACCTGGAAGATGTAATGCAAGCATTGAAGCTGAACACCAGAGGATAAAAGAAATGAAGCAGCAGCTTCTACTTGTTTTTTTGTTATTGTCTATTGGTCAAACCCATACTGAAATTTAATCAATACACATTTCCAGAAAATCAATTAAATTTTGAAATTCAGAATTATTTCAGCAATTGAACACTAGGCTACCAACAATATAGTGAGCAATGCCACTCCAAGTTATTAACAATATCCAAACTTTGTATTATCAAGACTAAATACATAAATAAAAATGTCTCCCAAATTCATAAATCTTTCCGCTTTTAGTTGTTGCAATTTTTGTTCCTTAAAATACAGGTAGGAACTAGGAAGAAAAAAATTTGAACCATGCATAAGAAAACACCTATCAAAAAATAGGTTATAGACTCAGATACACTGTTGTAAATAAAATTTGTTCGCAAATTCATGCAGACCATGGAGTATATTTTTACAGTGTATATGCAAGTAAATAAGAAAATTGAAATACGATGGTACAAATATGTCTAGATAAACTCAAAGAATAACGTAATATGATATCAAATGAAGCAGGTTTGGCAAACCATAAGGCTTGTTTGGGGCTGAATATTACATATACATGCATCATATATGACATTCTTGATAAAAACAAATATACAAAACAAACATCAGTAATCCAAATACATATTTATAAATGATGGGACTATGATCTTTGAAATAATTTGCTTGATGCAAATGAGACGACACTAGTGCATAGCTTAACTTTCTAGGTTGTAGGTGGAAAATGAGATGATGCCACTTCATTTGAACACTGACATGTAAATATGAAAAAATTCATTGCCATATATCCAGTGCAGCTCTACACTCTCTAAGTTGTAGTAAATTATGTTAAAAATGACATATAAATAAAATATTTTTCATTAGATGTATAGCGCAACTTAATAGATTTAAATATACTTGAATGCATTATTATGGGTGAAACTTTGACTTGGCAACTAGTTTAAACTATACACGATAAACTCAGAATAATTTAATTGTCTTGGAAGATTTTTTCTATCCTCGGATATAATAAGACATAATTAATCAATTGGCAGTTTATGGGGCCGTTCGCAGGTATTGAACGTGGCAGGATCCATTCGCGTCACATCCAACGCGTCAGATGTGTGAGTGGGATTTGGCCCGTTCTTGGGCAGTTGGGCGGAAGCAAAAATTTGTTGCGTTCACCTCTTGAGCGGTGCAGGTTTGGGGGTAATTTTGGCGGGATGGGGAAGATTAGGGGGGAATGTTTGTTAAACTGGTTTAGTTTGTGAACACACACGCACGCGCCCTCGTAACCCAAGAGCTCATTTTTGACATTTTTAATATATATGTGTACATATTAAGCCTTATGTTTATTTTAGCCTATTTGATTCCATTTTAATTGTGTTTATAATTTGCATGCTTAAATATATACCAAGCTACTTCTATTTTTTTGGCAATGTGAGACTAATATTACAATGTTGTTATGTACATAAGAAACATAACTAAAAAAAAGGATAAATTAATCAAAAACAATTAAATTAACAATTAAATACCCCGTTCAAATAACACACTCAAATACCCCGTTCGTAGCAAAAAAACACATTTTCCGTTCGCAATAGTGTCACGCTCAAATGACCCGCTCAAATGTCACGCTCAAATACCCCGTTACCGTTTGTCGAGAACGCACCCTAAAATGAATCCTAAGGTTGCACCTCTGTTTCCATGAAAGTGCACGTTTCATTCTTATGAAAATCCGAAGCCATACATGCCATATATATGTGCATTTATTTTGTACTTTGGATGACATTTCTTTCCATGCGTGTGTTGAATGCCTCCTATTTTAAATGAAATACATACATATCATTTTTCCAATGCCTGACGTAACAGCATGCACCCTTTCCTTTATAGACTTTCACTCTTCCATTCCTTTTCTTGTCTCTTCTTTTTATTTTGTTCCTCTTTACCTTTCAAAGCCATGCATGGGCATGTTGGTGGACAACTTGCTATATTGCAATGCATTCGTTATAAAGGAAGAAAATGAATAAAATATTTGTTGTGCATTGACTCAGTTGATGAATAGCAATATGCATATTTTTCATAAAAGAACAAACTCTAATAAATTGTTTTTTAACAAAAAAAAAAAGGTAAATAAATGTTATGCTACAATAAACCCGCAGAGCATACATGAAAAATCAAGGCAAAATTAGCATAGTAGCATACAATGAAAGGAAAATTTGTATTATACATGCAAAAAATTGTATAATAAAGAATAGCAATATGACCTATCTGTTCATTTCAAGTACTAAGATTTATCATTTTTTAAAGTCAGCTCAGGCAATGAGTTAATCAAATGACTCCAAATTATAATACATCTATCATTGCTTTCTGCAGTTTTAGAAAAGAAGATTAATACATGGACTGGCCTATGCCAATCGCTAACTGAAACAAATCATGAACTGGTATAAACTGTGCCAATGGTTAAATTTTTAAAGAAAATTAATTCATGAACTGGTACAAACTATGCCAGGATTTTTTTTCTTTGAAAAAGATACATGGCTGACAACAATTACAAATTATGACTATTGTCAAAAGAAACAGACTTCAGATTAGGTTTTGAAAAATAAAATAAAAAATTGGTCATCTAAGATCGCTATCAGTTAAATCATATTTTAAAAAATGACTTAACTAAACAGTTGTCACCCAAATTAAAGCAACAAAAACTTTAAAAAATAAAATGTAGACTTCAATTACACTTACGATCAAAAACACAACATACATCTGCAAAAATTGACAACGGCAGATTGAATCGATACCCGAAAATTAATGACCTATTGCAAATGCAGATTGAATAGATATAATATACTTAAATGCATTATTATGGGTGAAACTTTGATCTGGCAACTAGTTTAAACTATACACGATAAACTCAGAATAATTTAATTGTCTTGGAAGATTTTTTCTACCCTCGGATATAACAAGACATAATTGATCAATGGGTCAGCTAAAGGAAGAAAATGAGAAGGAAACAATTAATTAACTAACTAAAGTTTGTGGCTTATGCCACCATGCCTGGATGATTATAATCTGCATGTATTCATCTTCATAAACAAACTGTATGAAATTTACACGACTGTCCGAATGTAACACATATATCAGCAACTTCTCAAATGTTCTTTCATCATGCTTGAATCGATTAAAAATCTATGATATGATCATATAAGAGATTACACACTTTATTAATATTACGGAAGATTATATTCAATGTATGTATATAATCTTTAGTGGTACCTTCAGTAATATCTGAAATATAATATACTAAAGTAAAAACTCAAGTTAGAAAGACCTTTAAAAAAAGAAAAAGGGAAAAAAGAAAAGAAAAAAAGAAGCAGCAGCAGCAGCAGCACGACCGCTGCTATAAAGAGAAGGCTGCTCCCCAGCAGCAGCAACAACAGTGGGGGAAAGAAAAAAATGACTGGGCTGCTACAAGTTATGATTACTGGTTTCAATGCACATGTATTGATGGGGTAAGTTAAACCTAATAATATCTATCTGTTAAATCCAAAGAAGTTGGTTGATTGCCAATGAAACCAAGGAGAAAATATATGAACCTAGGACAAATACATGCATCCAAATTTTGAAATTGTTTTTTTTTTTTTTTTTTGGTTATCGGAAACAATGTTGTTTCTTCATTGAGTTAATCATTGTTTTGAATTTACAACCTTTTAGCTTTCTCCTCATTATTAACTGCCATTTGTTTTTTAAATTTTCATTGTTCATAGACAATATTGGGCCATCCTGTAATGGAAAGTTTTCTTTCTTGTTTACATTAGTGCTCCTGCTTTTCTAGTACATGCCTAATGGTTTATTTCATATATCTCAATTTTATACACAAATAACATCCAATACGTCAATTAGTTTGCTAAGGCTGACCCTGCATGTGCTGCATCCGATCCGTTCATTCACTGGTTAGAATTTGTGTTTATATTCTTTGACAGTAATGTTTTTACCTTATTCCTGTCCCCACTTTATTAGATAGTTATAGTTGCACTGAATTCTTAAATTACAACCATAGGATGCTCACGCTTTATCACAGTTCTCATATCGCCATTGTGAGGTTTAGAACCAAGACAATAATTATGAAAAGCATAATACTAAATGAAGCTTACATGCCGTACGCATCCGCTGATTTGCTAGTTGGCATTCTATGTTTATTTTTTTTGCATTCATAATTCAATCGATTATCAGTTTATAAATTAGATAGTTATGAATTTATTATTGTAGACAATCAAATTCAGTCGAGTCCAAAATCTTATCTTAATGTATACTTCCTGCTGATTTTTTATGAAAGGAAAGAAAGGAACCTAAATCCATAAAAATCAATAAATCCTCTCATCAGTTTTTATGCAGCAGCAAAAATAGCAGTTTGAAACAAAATATGGCTGTAGACACTCAAACATACACTTAGGAGAAAATTTCCGTGAAACATTCACCACCACTAGAAACATTTAAAACCGAATAATTGGTCGAGCTTACCCACTACCACTAGGAGCTCGAAAACTTGATAATACACGCTAAGGCCGGGTATGAACTGAGTCACAAGTATTTTGCATACAATTTCATAACACAATTTATATTGCAATTCAAAATACTGAACAAAGAAGCATTAATAGTACTAAGAAAAACAGCCAAATTTAAAAAGGAAATATAATAGTTAACAAATTCATTTGCATAATCTGGAAATAGATATGAACAGTTGTAGATTTGGTTTCGTTACCTAACAGACTTCATGCATGAACAAAGCGGACCACTAGCGGGGAGCATCCATTGGCAACGTGGCTGATCTGTAGATTGGAGAAGAGTGCAAGCCAAACAAAAACAGAATACAAAATAATCCTCTAATTCACAATTGGACGTCGAACTAACTCAGTTTCATTTCTGGAATAAATTACATAATGATGTAAACAAAGATAGAAAAGGATTTTAATGAAATCTTAGAACGCTGATTATTCAACATACAAAAGTGATCGGTAAACATAATCGTATAAGTCAGGGTTTCGATTTCAACAATATTACAACAACAGAATAATAATCAAACACAATCGATTTGAACAAAATCATATTAGGGTTTCAATTTTAATTACAACAATGGAAAAATACCTGAAAAATTACTTCATTGAGAATTGAATGAGAGCAAAACGCGAAATGGTAGCTGGACAAACAGATTTGTGAAATTGAAGCAGCGGTGAGTTGTTTTGGATGAGTGGAAGATAGATCTGAGTGTTTGTTGTCGAACGGGTTCTTTTTGTTTATTGGGTAAGGGCGTGAAATAATTGGGACAAAAAGGCACGGGAACAATGAAATTTTTTCTTTCATGTTGGAACGGTCTAAACCCGTTCGAGATCTACCACGGTCCAAACCTGTTCTAACCCATTTTGCCACGGCTAAAGACCGTTCCAAAATTGCCACGGCTTTAGACCGTGGCAATTCTTCCGCATTTGGGTGTGGCAAAATTGACAATATGGTGTAGTGTATTAAGTATGTTAACATCCCCCTTCAAAGTCACGATGCGTAAAATCGTGAGTTTTCCAAATAGAAGCTATCGAGTGAAGAGTAACAAGATCGAGCAACCATTTCACTATTGTTAGAGAGTAACACCAAGCACCAAATACTAAATACTCAACAACAATCTTTAATCAACTCAACAATCTTCTACATCTACCAACAAACACCAACGCAACCAAATCCAACTTCAGAGCTTCACAAAACATGCCCTTCTATCACCGTACACTGATCATCCATCATATTGCAGTATTCATATCAAAAGATTTCAGATTCAACAAAACCAATAGGAGTGAGACAATGAAAAGTGAGATAAGAACAAAAAGATTCAGATTCAACAAAACCAATAGGAGTGAGACAAAGAGAAGTGAGATAAGAACCAACAGATTCAGATTCAACAAAACCAATAGGAGTGAGACAATGAAAGTGAGATAAGAACCAACAGATTCAGATTCAAAAAAACCATTAGGAGTGAGACAATGAGAAGTAAGATAAGAACCAATAGATTCAAATACAAAAAAACCAATAGGAGTGAGACAATGAGAAGTGAGATAAGAACCAATAGATTCAGATTCAGCAAAACCAATAGAAGTGAGAAAATGAGAAGTGAGATAAGAACAAACAGATTTAGATTCAACAAAACTGCTACTGAACCATAGAAAACTGTCATACAATCCTCTGCTTCATTCCCCATTCAACATACAAACCAAGTTTTCTCCACTTTCAAGTAAAACCATCCGACCATCCAAAATAGTCTCCATCTCTAAATGCAGTCACCTAAAACACCTTCCTCCCCCTTTTTTTGCCAAAATATCCATTAACCATCACCATCATGCAAACTTCCCAATCATCAGTCACAAATACAAACATCAAGTGGAGAAACTTACAGAAGAAACTACAAGTACTGCAAATGCAAAAGAAACTGCAAGAAGAGGAGACAAAGGAGAAATTGCAAGTAGAAGAAGGGTTGATGAAATTACATGAAGAAGATACCAAGAAAATGTTACAGGAGGAAGAAGCACTTATTGAATCCTTGGAGGAAGAGGCATCATTGAAGGAATTACACATGAGGAGGAAACCCAGAAGATTAACAAGAAACAGAAATCAACAAGAAAATCCAAGAAGAAGAAGAAGAAGTATTGAAGAAATCTTACCACAGGAGGAGAAAAAGTCAGGTGATGAGATTGTTAAACAACCTGGAGCTCTGATATCATGTTAACAGCAATCATCTCTCTATCTCTCTGCATAACCAAGCTCTGATACAATGTTAGAATTTAGATCCAAAGAGAAGAGAGAGATAAAATGATAAACAATTAAAAGACTACATTTTTATTGATCTATTTGATTGCTACTACAAAAGAGATGCTTGATTAATTGCTATTACAGAAACAAGATACAGAAGAGATTGAGACTAACAATAGAAGAGAAAACCTTTATATATAGGCAAAACTAGAATAACAAAAAGTACTGTACAACGAGTGTACTAAAGGGTAGTACAGAAAAGTACAGTACTACCGTTTTAGCATATTAAGTATGTTAACATATCTTTCACCACAGACACTCCATAAAATATGCAAACACTTTGCCACACTCCACGTACTATACTGCTAATTAAATTTGAATCTTACTCCACGAGCACCAAATAACCAAAAGAAGCTAACTCTCAATTTCATGTTTCACATCCAAATGCAAATAGTAGCACATGCTGACCAAAAAAATATAAAATATCGAAATAAAAACCAACCAAACTTCTAGGAGGAAATTCTGGATAATAAAACTACTACGCCATTCAATACACTTTTCCTATTGCTTTTAACCTCTACCAATAAAGAAGGATTTCCAGTGAAATGTTCGATCCTTTCAGAACAAATTCCATAATTCAATTTTTTTTTTTTTGAAACCATAAAAGGGTTCACATGATTTCAAAATCAGATCTGAAATCATTCAGAGAGAATCACCCCAACTCTAAACAACACTCCTGCTTCTGGGTGATTATAAGCAAACAATTTTGACTGAATAGCAGTTCATCCAATAATCATTAAACAAATCCCAAAAATAGGAAGATTGGCTACGATTTACAAATAGTCATTCCAGTATGATCTATATTTCAGCATGAATACTTGTTTCAGATTGAAAAACTCAAAACAATGAAAAGCTTGTAGGAAACCGACCTTAAACCAAATCTAACCTCAAACAGGAATATATAAAATAATAACTGTTTTAGTGCACTTAATCCCTAATTATCAACAAACAGCTTTTGAAGATTAAAAGCAGGAAAACATATTCCATTTAAACAATAGTGAATATTGATCATTCTTAAATCTTTGTAAAATCAAATAACAATGATACCAATACATCTCGACCTCCACATAGTAGATCTAGAATCCCAAAACCCTAGCAATCATAAAAAAAACCACTGACTATTGTAGACAAAAAATCAAACTACCTGTAGAATCGGTTTGAGAACTTGCGCTGGAGATGCCAGAACCTGGATATCTTGATTCGCTATAATTTAAAAATCCGCCATAACCCATAGTTGATCTGAAGATTGACGTAGAGTCGACCACGTCGAAGCAAATTAGGGGAGATCTGAGATCTAGGTTTACATGTGGAAATAAATTGAAAACACAAATGGCTTATCAACGAAGCAAAATATTTCATTGAAGGTTATCGTTTCGATTAGAGGAAATCAATTAGAATCAAAAGATGAATTATAGTTAGGGGATCCTCACAAACAACGAAACCGGGCGAAAATAAAATCACCTGTCTCCATTAACAAGCCCCGCCATATATATACACACACACACACGGAGCGTCTATTGGAATATAATTTTCACACACTCGGTGACATAATGTAACAACCGTAAGATTATATTAATCAAGGTCGCTCATTTTGACCCTACGTCATCTTCCCTGTCGTCAATCTTTCATGATATTTTTTTCTCCATCTTCTCTATTTCAATCAAAAGCGCTGGAAAGAAAAATATTTCAATCAAAATTTCAAATCGTTAAACTCTTTAAACTAAAATCAAGGGGCAACCGTACGCGAGCCTCCATCTCACGAAAGTTCCATGTCCTAAAATTGACATAGACTGCTTGAATAGAGGACGACTTCCATCGCGACAGGCGATCAAGTAATGCTGGACAAGCGCCAGCTTTGGCACAGTACGACAGAAGTATTGTTTCTGCTTTGACGTCATTTCCTACGGTCTGAGTAAGCCTGTTCTTTATTTTTATTCTTATTCCTTCTGTTATAATTTTTTTAAATTGGACTTATCAACTTGTGTACTTGTTTATTTTTTCGTTTTAATTTTGCAGAAGGTTGTTGTTTATTTTGGCATCGAACTCTGGTGAATGAGCACAAAAAGTAGATGTTGAAGGTAACAAAATTTTTTTCCACCACGACAAGATGAACAGTGAATAGCTATGGCAAATAGCCGTTGGCGGCCGACGCAAGCCGTCGCTAGCCGTCGCTATTTGCCGTCGCTATAAATGTCGTCGTGAGGGAGAAAAGTGACAGAAAAAGCGACGGCTCCGTCACTCGTTTAGCAACGGCTTGCAATGAATACTTGCCACGTGGCATCATTAGAAGGCAGGTGGTTTTTTTTGCCGCGAAGCCCTTGCAAAAGTCGTTGCTAACGTTGCCCAACAAGCCGTCGCTATCCGTCGCTCTCGTTCGTTGTTTGCCGTCGCTAGCTCTCGCTAGCCGACGTAAAAAAATGAGCAAAAATCCGTCGCTAGCCGTCGCAAATCTGGAACCCTTTTTCTGCACTACACAGCCATACCTTTCCAACAAACCTCCACATCAAAACCAGTCCACTACCAATCCATCAATATCATTCCAAATTCATCAATACGCACTCATAAATATAACTACAACACACAATATATCCAAAACATTACTAAATTCATCACAATACCATAACATATCATCATCATACATCCAAAAAGCAATATCATCACCGTATATCATCGTCCCATCATCACAAAACATCAAAATACATCAAACCACACCCTACCATCATCAAATATCATCGTACGTACATAAAGCAAATAAAAAAGTAAGTGTATATACATACCCAAGCACAAGAACAAACAAACTACTCGTCGCCTTCTTCTTCTTCTTTGCTTGTAGCATCCCCACCATCGTCCTCGTCTGGCATCGATCCATGCTCGTCATAATAGCGTGCAATGCGCTCGTCTATCTCCTGAGCCAGCTGGCTTCTTCTCCAATCGTTCATCTCTTCCAGTTGCTCCTTCAACTAAGTTATCGCCTCCTGCTCCATGGACTTCCTATATCCTCACTGAAAATCAATAGCCTGCGAAATAGTTCAAGTTCACATTTATAAATGGACTTGTAATATATACATGGACTTTGAAGATCAATACACATGTCAATTTGAAGCTTCTATAATTATAATGTCAATTTAACATGTTAATATAAAAAGAAGGTAAAAAAATGCATGTTAATTGAATACATTTTAAATGTAAACTTAAATAAAAAAGGGTACCTCCTTATTGCCGAAGCCGTATCGCCTATTACGAGTAGGCTGCTTAATAATAGCATTCCAAGTACGATCGCACTCTGCAACCGTAAGCTCATCTCGTCCACTGGCCTGAGTCACTCTAGCTGACTCTGCTTCATATCTCTCCTACAATACCAATATAATTTCAATACAAATGCCATATAATTTAATAATATAATGTGATATGAACGAATATGAAATATTTTAATTATTAATAAGTATATTTACCATTACGCCCGCAGCCTTGTCGTCCGCCCAATCATATGTCACGTTCCCTTCGTCATCAGTATGCTCCACCGCATGAGTATGCCTGAAAACCTCTGCCATCGTAGGCTCCCTTCTATACTTTGCCATCTGAGTATATATACAGTAATAAAATTACTAAAAATAAAAATGAATGATATGCACTCATTTTTTACGTGAACATATGCTAAAAACTATTTCAAATTTATACCAATTCTCTCCTATGCTGCTGGAATGATTTTGAGCCACCGCGATGTAAACCAGGATTCTTAGCTCTATTTTCTTTATTCCTTTTTGCTACTTCCTATTAAATTTGATACATTATTAAATAAAAGAATGCAATCAACATAAATGTGATTATTTTCATTATATCTTACTTTCGCTGCTTCAGTATCCCAATATGCTAGAAATCCAGCCCAAACATCGCCAGCCATCCATTTATGCTTCTTCCGTGATGTCTTCGCCCTGGAAATTGTTTCTCGGTAATTCTTTCGCATTTTGATATTCCAGTGTGTCAAAAAAACCTGCATGTCCTTCTCCTCTACACGGACAACCGCCTGCAAATTAAATTTATTTTGAATTATTTATAGTATATATGAATTTCCAATAATAAAATAAATAAATACTTACCAGCAAATCAGCTAGAATGGAGTTCTTGATATGGGGTGGGATACTATCCTAATGAGGCCAAGTCCCAGACATCCCACTCGTGTACGACTGCTTCGACACTTTTAAAATGAAATCTGCTGGCTCGATTTCAAACCCGGTGCTGTGTACATGTTTACATAGGGTTTATATATTTTTAACTAATTTAAACTGAAATAAATTAGATACTTACCCAGCACTCTTCAGAACAACCTCTGCACATCGCCGCAGATCTGGCTCAGAGCTGCTAGGACCTACACCTGGCGCAGGAGATGGTGAAGGAGTCGGCTGAGATGAACTCCTCGAGCGGCGTCTATCTGACATATCTGTTACAATCATATAATGCATACAAAATAACTTGAATTATTAACATCAGTCATCATTATCATTACATAAATCGTACATGACAAGAACAATGCATAACACATATACATATTCAACATTAACATTGTTATTACATAGCTCAGAAGAGTACACAACATGATACATAGCTCATAATAGTACATAACATAAATACATAACATCAGTCTTCATCATCTTCGGATGCAGACTCAGTCTCATACTCTATATCATTTTCTTCAGTACTTTCAAATGCATCTACTAACACATTCGCTTCATCATTCAACGACTCGACATCAATGTCATCAGCTATTATAACTTCAGTATTCGGGTCAAGATCCGCTTGATACGCTGCTTCGTCTGGAATATTATTTCCATCAAATGTAAATCTTGCCTTTGTTTTAAAAACTGCCCACCAATCTGCTTTATCATTTTTTCAGGATGGATACAGAGCAAAATACACTTGTAGTGCTTGCTTGGCTAACACGAAAGGATCATACTTATAGTAATGCGATGTATGCCTTGTTTCTATTAGCTTGTAATCTTTGTGCACGTTAACTCCAGAACCAGGAACATTGCTAAACCAGTTGCATTTAAATAGATAAATTTTCTCTAAGGGACGAATATAATATGTCAACTCTACAACTTGCGTTAAGACGCCATAAAAAATTTTATATGCTCCTCTGGATCATCACTACCTTTGACAAATACACCGCTATTATACGTTAATTTTTCAGCTCCGTAATCATTGGTGTTGAATTTAAATCCATTGACAAAGTATATTGGATAAGTCTTGACATTTCTTTTTGGTCCAATAGCAAGATGTCGTAATCCTTCGTTAACAACACAGTTTTTGGGATAATGAACATAGTCTGAAAATCATACAGCAAATTCTTTGCTGAGATCACCAGATGGATGCTGTGATTCGTATATACTGCAAATATGTGTTATGTTCCTTTTCTATTAATATAGACAAATAAATATAGATGTATATATAATTGAATTGAACATGAATTTTATATAACCTGACAAATGGTGCAACTTCCACACAATTTAACAGAGCATATGTGTGTGCCACATTGTATTCTTTATCGCTTAACCATATTTCTACACATTTTCCAGCAGGTCTTCCATGTTGTCTAAAAATAGATAACATTGTCTGAGAAGACTCCTGTTCAACGGCTTCTTCATTACGAGGAACATATATGAAAGACAAGTTCACATCTTCACTAAAGTAATGAGAGAAAAAAAAAATGAAGCTTCTTCTTCAAGGTACGATTTGCAAATCGAACCTTCTACTCGAGCTTTTTGCCTAATTTTTTTCTTCAGATGATTCAAGTACCTATAATAAGAGTAATTTAATTTATATGTTGGTACAAAAATCTAAGTTGTAATCTATCAACAGTATTGAGTATACACAAAATTACCTCTCAAATGGATACATCCATCCATATTGCACTGGACCTCGAAGGAGTGCTTCGGACGGAAGATGAATAGGTAAATGTTCCATTACATTAAAAAAACCGGAGGAAATATTTTCTCAAGTTTGCAGAGCAGTACAGGGATTTCTAATTGAAGCTTACATAAACGATCTATCTTCAACGTCGTTGAACAGAGTTGTTTATAAAACATACTTAATTCTGTTATAACACTCCATATTTTTGTGGGCAACAGTTCCTTGAAAATCACAGGTAAAAAGTATTCCATCATTATATGACAATCATGGCTTTTCATCCCACTCAATTTACTGTTTTTAAAGTCCACACATCTACGGAGGTTAGAAGAAATCCCATCAGGACATCGTAATCCTTCCACCCACTTTAGCACGAGTTTTACTTGCTTGTTGTCTAGCTCATAGCATGCTTTGGGTTTTTTATTCTCGGCAAACAAGTGAAGTTCCAGCCGTTTACAGAAGTGTAATATATCACGTCGTGAATTCGCGTCGTCCTTGGTTTTCCCCTTCACATTCAAAACTGTATTAAAAACGTTATCAAAAACGTTTTTTTTCATTGTGCATGATGTCAATATTATGCCGAAGTTTTAGATTTTTCCAGTAAGGTAACTCCCAAAATATACTTTGTTTGCACCAGTTATGAATATCCGATTTACCTGGAATTTCAACCTGCTTACCATTTTCGTGTATCTTTGGGTACTCACTTACAATTTCATATATCTCTTCACTTGTCCAAACTTTAGGCGGTAGCATATTCTCTACTCTGTTAACTTTGAAGTTCTTTTTATCCGTTCTAAATTTATGATTAGGATGTAGAAAGCATCGATGACAATCAAACCAAGATATTTTTTTCCCACACTTTAATGAAAATGCTCGTGACTCATCCATACAATGAGGACAAGCTAGACGCCCGGATGTGCTCCAACCTGAAAGCATTCCATACGTAGGAAAATTACTAATAGTCCATAATACAGAAGCAAACATACGAAAATTCCTTTTTCTCGAAATGTCGTATGTTTCGACCCCTTCATTCCACAGTGTTTTCAACTCTTTAATCAACGGTTGCAGATAAACATCAATTCCTTGTGTCGGATCATCAGGACCAGGGACGACAACCGTTAGAAACATATATGGATTTTTCATACACATCCATGAAGGTAAGTTATATGGAGTAACAATGATAGGCCATGATGAGTATTTACTACCAAATTGAGAAAACGACGAAAATCCATCCGTACATAAACCGAGCCTAACATTACGGCTATCTGCAGCAAATTCAGGATAAGTCATATCAAAGTGTTTTCATGCTTCACCATCAGACGGATGTATCAAAGTTCCTTCTTCTGCTATTCTCACGCTATGTCATCGCATATGACACGCTGTAGTAGAAGATGCATACAGTCGTTGAAGTCTGGGAGTTATCGGTAGATAATGCATTCTTTTATATGGAACTTCTTTTCCTTTCTTTTTCCTTGGTTTATATCTATCTTCGTTGCAAAATTTGCATTTTCTAAGATAAGCGTCTTCTTTCTAATACAACATGCAACCTTTAACACATGTATCTATCTTCTGATACGGTAGTCTAAAAGCAGACATAAGTTTTTTCACTTTATACTGACTATCGCACATCAAATTATTAGGTGACATATGACGTTTTGCAGTTTGTACAACTGTTGTAAATGCAGCTTCTGTAAGATTGAATTTTGATTTCATAGTGATGAATTCAGCGGTTACAAATAATTCAGTTTTGCTTGTATACCCTTCCCACAATGGCCTCTTAGCAGAATTCAATAAATCATAAAAAAAAATTGCTTCCTCCGTTGGTTCTTCAGCATTTTCATTCTCATCGTCGCCTTGATCAATGGTGGGAAACATTGATCGTGCTGCATCTTGCATCATATTTTCTATCGGATTCGTCGTTGTATTATCGTTCATCATTGTACTATCGTCCTCTACCATTACAGGGTTAGACGTAGGTTGAACAAGCTCTCTATGACGATCCCATAAGTAATAATTCGACACAAAACCAAATATATACAAATGTACTACTACATCTGGCTTCCAATGCCTTAAATGTTTGCACTTACTACACGGACATCGAATGTCTAGGTTACTCCGATTATTAGATTTAGCGAATCTAATAAATTCTTGGACACCGTTACAAAAATGTTCCTTTATCGACCCTTTCTTACCGGTACGCGGTTGATACATCCAACTACGATCACGAAAATAATCGAACATTTTCCTGATTTTCAACAAATATGTTAGAAAATTCGATCAAACACTTTGTATTAATTGAAATCTTGTAAAATTTCATTTACAACTACTTCGTGTTTTCAGTTTTTTTTGTTTATTTCTTTCTACTTCGACGGCCGGTCTACTTACTTCCCATTACAAATATAATAACGTAAGCATATTTTATAAATCCTTTCTGGTTAAACGGTTCAACAAAATTTCGGCAGCACTTACCTTTGGTCCCTGTATCGTACACAAATGCGTGTACACAGGGAACAAAAAGGAAGTGCCATCGAAATTTTGTTAACCGTTTAAACTGAAATGATTTATAAAATATGGTTACGTTATTATATTTGTAACTTGTCCAATACAAGGACAAATCCAACGAATATTGTATCAGATGAATATAAATTTCCATTTTATGGAAAAACGAATATCCATATAACGATCATATACAACACTTGTCGGACGGGGCCAAATTTATCTAAGGGGTTCACATAATTAGTCAAAACACATTCAACCTAAGTTTAAAACAAAAACACACAACAAATGAAAAAGCGCGCCTTTTGCGCTTTGGACCTTTTTGCGCTTTTTTTGTGCTTCAGTAAAAGGTGCGCCTTAAACTTCAAAAAAGCCCATTACTTGCGCCTTACGCCTTTTTGCGCCTATGTGCGCGCCTTGACTATATAGCGTCTACATAATAATTTTTCATAATTTCAATTTGTAAACTAACATGACAATTAGTTTTAGTAAGTTTTGATTCATTTTAGTTTAATGTATAAATTATAAAATTAATTTTAGTTAGTTTAAATTTTTGAAAGAGAAACTAAGCTTTCAAATTAATTATTTCATTTCATAAAAAATTCAAAGAGTTGAGTTATATGATTTTCATTACATTTAACAAGATTCTTATCGATCTAAACCTAAATTACGAACCATTTTGAATTAACATTTTTAATCAACATTTGATTACTAAATATTATAGTAACAAAACAATTTTATTTCAATTGCAAGTGCATTCTTTTGGACCGACCATTCTTGCATCCGATGAGGACATAACAGTGCATGCATGTAGACTAGGGACATCGTTGCACCATTTGAATAATAATCAATTTACTACCATTAAACAATTACATTAATTCCATTCATTTTCAAATCATCATACCACACATTCTACATACAACACAATCGTCGTACGTTTAATTAAACACGTGATAATCATTGTTTTCAATCTACTAAATCAATTACATATGTAATATTCATCGATTTTACCCTCCTAATGAATTACACTTACCCCAAATCAACTTACAACACAACCGTTATCATAAACATCCCTCGAGACAACCAATTTCATATCCATAAACATTCAATTTTGCAAACTCATATAAATTTGCAAGCAAAGCCTCTAATTAACCCTAATTAAGCATAAACTAGAGTTAGAAGACATAGTAGAATGAAATCAATACCTTGAAAGCGAAATTGGAGGCTTGGAATCGGAGCAGCAAGAAATGACAACGGATAGGGTTTAGGAATGATTTTGGGGAAAAAAATATAATGAGGAAGAGGATGGTTCGGCAGTTATTATTTTGCAGATCGAGCAACGGTTAGCGACGGCCGCTTTTTTAGCCGTCGCTAACCGTTGCCCCACCCCGTCGTAATTTAAGCTGCATTTTGTAGTGCACTGACGGCTGGAATGTTGAAAAAACCAAGCACAGATTGCCGCATATATGGTGAAGTAATGTTGTGTTTACAGCCACAAAAAGAGGAGCAAGCCAAATTTAGTAAAGATCAACATAGTCTGCTATACGTTTGTCGGAGACAGTGCTGGGGGGTTTATGGCAGCTATCAGAGGGTTTGTTTTGCGATTACAAACTAGTTTGTATTGAATTGTCGGCGTCTGGTTATTATAAGTTGTACTCGGTTGACAGAATTTACTCAAGTCTGTTTGTGCACCTGTTTTTGCATATGCATTCACTTTCAATGTAATGAGCCTGTGGAAATGAATGCAATCAATCATATTCTCTATCATTGTTTAGTTCAGTTGGTCCGTATCCTTGTTTACCACTTTTCTACAATGTTCATATAAAGTTGCTGCTAGATGATTTGTGTCTGTACAACATGCACTTAATGTTCAAGTTTAATGAACAGAACTAACTCTCTTTGACGCGAGTTTTGAAAATGCCTGTATTTTGGTTGGTGGTGACATCAAGTGGATTTCTGGGACTAGCATTCAGTTTTACTTTATGTGGTTTCACCAAACTGGAGCAACAACATATAGCTTGATCGGTTCACTTAACAAGATTCCTCTCCATTACCGGAATTCTATTATGCAAGGTTCCAATCAGCTTGCAGAATTTTACAAGCATTATTTTTGGATTATCTGCCAGTGTATTCTTTGGAAAAGAGAAAATGATAAAGAGATCACAATTTTGATATTGAGATACTGGTAAATTTTAGCTAGTGGTAAATTTTGTTGATGAAATACTTTAGTCAAGTCTTTTGCGGCAAATAGCATATTACTATTAGTTCGTAGCTGGACTCTTTTTTATTGGAGATACAAATGAATGGTTATGATCATCATTAAACTTGGTTATTGACCATTTATTTGTTAACTCGCTATAAAGAATTCGCATCTTTGCTGGACATCCGCATTTAATCGTGTTGGTGCTTCTATTTATACGATCTATTCTAAGTACATTATCATTTTTACGAACAGTCCCTGAACGTGCACAAACGAAACCAACTGAAGTTACCTTGTTAACATGAGGAATAGTCTTACTTGATCACCGAATGCGGATAACAAATCCTTTTTGCCGACCATACTCAATATAATAGTTTTTCCCATCATCTTGGCTGTCAAATATCATTCCAATATATGGTTCTATCAAAATATCATAATTTTTTTGTGATGACAATGAATTGATGATATCAGTATCATTTATGCTATCATCCCCATGACATGCATCGCCATGAGTTTCTTCCTCTAAAAAACCATGAACGATCAACCTGTCCATGCTAGCTGCAAAAAGATACACAATATTTATTATATCAGTAAAATGGAAACTGAAAGTATACTGCATACTGTTGCAAACAAGACAAAAAAGTAACAGTTTCATTGATTGATATATGTTTATAATGATCAGCCGCAACACAAAGTGAGGGAATAAAGTTTAAAAATGTTTACAACTGGATAGGGAAATGTGAAACAAAAAAGAAAAGTATTTTTTTCTTATAGCTATTATATCATTTGATGTTGCAATTTGCAAGATATTGTAAGTAATTTTGAAATCACAGTCAGACTGACTTTATATATGTGAACACTTATGTTCAGTTGTATGCAATTATGCATGAATCTCAACCTAGAAAAAGTTGTTAAAACTATAAACATCCAACAATATTGTATTTAGAATTTGCAAAAAAAAAAAAAAAAAAAAAAAAAAAAAAAAAAAAAAAAAAAAAAACCATCAATTTATTTCAGAAATGTAGCCTGCGTTATAGTCAAATATGAATAATCAACAAAGAATACAGTACAAACATTTTATATTCGCAACTGTTGTCTGAACTAGTTAACCAAATTTTTTGAAGACTAGGAAAAGACATCTTATTTGGTGGTGATCAAAGCTTTTCGTATGACTTGCAACTGATATGCATGGAGTCCTGTATAATCTTCAGCATATTTCTTGCATATTTTGTTCATTTAATGTGCATGATCCTAGAAGCTGGAAAGCTAAATACTTTTTACATATGTTTTCTCCTAAGAGAATAGTGGTGATGAAGGCTTCCAAACAAACTTGTTGCAGGTGACAATTGTTGCAGCATTCATAACGTTCTGTCTCCTATACATTACTCTAGGTATCATGCAGGTTCATGTGCCATATTTTCTGTATGGATGAGACCAAATTGAATGGCTGTCGGTTTCTTATTTGTGTATACGTAACCAGAAATTTGTGATGTAACTCATGATCTAAATTTCAAATAGAAAATTTTGTGCAATTCACGCTATTTTAATTTCGTAATTGACTTCTCTTATTTGTAACTATAATTTGGGCTGTATTGCATCCAGTTGAGATTTGCCACATTAACCAAATCAAATTAAGGTAGGCTTAGAAAAGAGAGATAAACAAGTAAAATGAAATAAAATCAAATTATAGTAGATCAGGGATTTTGAAAGTACCAAACTGATGGAATTAATCTGCTCTTAGTTCAGCCGTCATAATCATTGCTCGGGATGCCTCTTCTATGGAAATGGTTCAGAAGATATGATATCGTCAGAATCTGTAATTAGTGTATAGGTTTCTGGTTTGCTACCGGAGAGTGTCAAAAGTATTGCGGTCGTTGGGATTCGTTTTGCAGAGGAGGAAGCAGAAATTCGTTTTGCAGAGGAGAAAGCGTAGATGCGAATAGGAAGGAAATAGTAACGGTATCCTAATTATTTTTGACGGCTATGATTGTGTTTTGCAGAGGAGGAAGCAGAAATTCGTTTTGCAGAGGAGAAAGCGTAGATGCGAATAGGAAGGAAATAGTAACGGTATCCTAATTATTTTTGACGGCTATGATTATGCTTATATATATATATATGTATATGTATATATATGTATATATGTATATGTATATATATATATATATATATATATATATATATATATACACACACACGTGTGTGTATGTGTGTGTGCGAGAGCATTTCGGGCCACCTCTATTTTGCAGCACCCCTCGAGAGAGTCTATGTAGTGGTAGGATTATATAGTATGGAGCGTACAAGCAGAGTAGAGTGCATACAGTAAAATATCAGTGGTAAATAAAATGAAACCAAGATTTTATACTGGTTCAAACCTTGGTTCTATGTCCAGTCCCAGACTCACAACTACCCGAATAGCCGAATGTGATTTCTTGCCTCAACTGCTGAAGAGGTCTTTAATACTAAAAATGTTTTGTTGACTAATTGTGTTCTTGATAAGATAGATATGTAAAATTTATGTACACCCTTCCTATAAACTTTTCTTGGTTATAATAGTGTAGTTTGTGAAAGAATATGGAAGATTTGAAATGAGTTGTAATCTTAAAAATGTAGAAATAAAGTATGCTTAAAAGTATGAAGGCTATAAATAAGATAGAAAAGAGTTAGAACGAAATTAGGTAAAGAAATGGTTTGACTTAACTTCTATTTATAATAATCAAATAGTTGTAATCTTTCACGAAGAGATTTGATGAAGATATGTGTGACGGCTCGCCCCGCACCAGCCTGCATTTCTTCCGAAGGTGCGCTGTACATATGCCCGACTAGCACGGAACGGTCGTCAGAAAAGGAAAGAAAGAAGACGAAGAATCAACAAGGAGCCTGTAGAATGTCTCACAGCGCATGGAACAAAATATGATAATAACATAATTTTGACATAAAACAGACGAGACAGTGCATAAGCTGAAAACTAAACCAACATAGCAGCGGAAATCCAAATACAGCCTATTACAACTTTCCAAATTACTGTCTCTAAAACAAAAGAAAGCTAAAGTAGAAGATGCACTACTAATGCCCAAGCAGTGATCTTCAACAACACAGAGAGAATACTATATATATCATACGTGGAAGCCTCATGCTCGTCTCCGGATCAGCTACCCGTGCATACCCAGCTAACATGTCTCTAGTCTGCTCGTGAGAGCACCCAAAGTAATAAGAAGAGACATAAAACTCTGGGTCAGACAAAAAGTTCGGTATGAGCGATAAGCAGCTAAACAGAACAATAACAGGTAGACTAAACCATACCTGAAACTGGATCTGCAACCAAAAAGTTAGCACTACATACCGTACAATACTCTAAGGTGCCACTGAACATATGGTGTAAAGATAACGGGGTGGGTGTGTGCATGTCATAATGATGGCAAACAAATCAACCATAACAACCATCCTCACATCTCTCACTCAGTGCGTAAAGCATACGATGTCCACCACTGTCAATCACTAGACCCATCGAAGTAGTGACGGAGTTCGACTTGTACAACTACTGCTATTACCAAGCTTACCACATGGAGTCATGACTGAATCTTTACAAATGACCCCACTTCATTGGTCTATAGCCCCTTTAGTCATACCTAGGCCACTGTGGCCCTGAATCCGTTCACATACTCCCTACACATAGTGATTCAAAGTTACAGACATCGACAACCCCTTAGCACACGTCCCGCAGCAAAGCCCAACTCATGAAGCCCACTCATTGGTTCCCAACTGGATCCTGAGTACAAACTTCCCCTTTGGACTACCTTTGCATCTCGGGTTATTAGTCTTCTCCGGATCGGCTCTTTACTTTAGTCTATACTTCAAAGTCGTATCGCGATTCGCGTCTCGAGTCCAAGCATCTCGGTTCGGATCGGTCGAGCTACCCCCATCGGATCGGGTCGGGGTCCTCATCCTGTAGCGGTTCGGATCGGTCATCATCACCTCCAGGCGGATCGGGTATGGTTCTTCCAGTCCAATCGCCATGCGGGTCGGTTCGGATACACTGCGGTTCGGTTCGGAAGTGGTCATGCGGGTCGGGTCGGAGAAGATGTTCCCAATTTTTCAGATCGTCTCGTGGATACACTGCTTGGAGGGCGGTTCGGTTCGGATGCCCTTCCTCCGATCCGATCCGGATCGGCCAGTTTCCTGCAGCTTCTTCCAGCGATTATTTACGCCACTCGACGGCGTTTTCGACTAATCTAACACTTCTAGACAATCACAAATCATACCATACAGTCATAGCAACATGTAACATCAACCACAAACATCAAAACAATAACTTGATAGGTTAAAATAGATCAAATATAGCCAAAATCCCATATATTCCCACAAGCATGTTTAGGCAAAACTGATGGTATGATTAGCAAAACTTAACCAAATCAAACTAAATTTCTAACAGAGGTCTAAAACATTATTTTCGAATTTATAAATATTTTTCCAGAATTTATTAGTGCATAAATTCGCTAATCTTCACTAATTACCCTTAATTAACTGTAATTAGTGTCAAAACAATGCTAATCACTCACCTTGGCCACAAATGAATTTTCAAAGCTGAAACCTCGCTGATTTGGGCGAATACTGATATCTAACAGCAACTCTAATACTGATTTGGTGAAGATCTTCTTTGATTTGACGAAGATTAAGCCAAAACTTGATTAGAAGGTGATTAGAAGTTGATTTGGGTGTTGGAGGCCATTGTTATGGTTTCAAGAATGAAAGTGGCGGCTGAAAAATGAAAATAAGATCGTTCTCTAACTGATTTCAGCCTCCTCATAATCCTAATCCCGAAATCCCCCATTAAGCCTACCTGTTAATCACCCGGTTAAGCCCAATTAAGCTGTTTTTCGCTATCTAAAACTTGTTTCAGCCATATCTCCCAAACGGTAAGTCCATTTGGCTAATGTGACCACTCTACGGAATTGTAAACCATCAAACAAATCTAATGGAAGTGGTTTCAGGTCAAAATTCCTTTCCAGTCAAAAGTAATGGCCAAAACCGTACCATCTAGGGGCAAAATGGTCATTTAAAAAACGGGAAAAATCATGAACATGGGAAATGACCCCAATAGTCGTCTTCCAAAGTTACATGACCCTACGACTTCGTATGTCAAAGAAATAAATATTCTACGATCCTGCGATGCGTAGAATGCGGGTTGTTACATTCTCCCCCCTTAAGAAATTTCGTCCCCGAAATTCCTTAACCCAAAACATACAAAAGATCCCGCATGCTTACCAATCATATACAACAATCAACCATGCAAAACAAACAAAGCAAACCTATCGTAGCATGTAGAAAAACTAAATCGAAATTGAAATCTTACCAAGCGAAGAGTTCTGGATATGTCTTCCTAATGCTCTCCTCTGTCCCCCAAGTACAGTCATTCTCATTCTCGCCCCACTGAACTTTGACTAGATTCACCGCTTTCCTTCGAAGTTGCTTCGTATCGTTCCCAACAATACGTATAGGCTTGCGGTTCCCAACCGTCTTGGGTTCAACTTCGATATCATTCAACTGATCAGGTGAAATAGTCACATCTGGGTCGTGCACGAACTTTCTTAACTGAGAAACATGAAATACGTTTTGAACTCCTGCCATCTTCTCTGGTAATTCAACTTTGTACGCCAAATTCCCAATTTGCTCAAGAACTGGGAATGGACCAACAAATCTTGGTGCTAACTTGCCTCTCCTGCCAAATCGTATCACGCTCTTCAACGGAGAAATCTTGACAAACACCAAGTCACCAATGGAGAAATTTAATTCTCTTCTCCTCTTATCAGCATAACTCATCTGCCTATCTTGGGCAGCCTTCATTCGCTATTGGATAATCTTAATCTTAGCTGAGGTTTCTCTTATCACATCGGGTCCAAGCACAAACTTCTCGCCAGTTTCTACCCAACATGACGGTGAGTTGCACGGTCTTCCGTACAAAGCTTCAAACGGAGCCATACCGATACTGGATTGGTAGCTATTATTATATGCAAACTCTACTAGATGCAAATGGTCATCCCATGATCCACCAAAATCCAATACACAAGCTCTCAAGAGATCTTCAAATATACGATTCACCCTCTCTGTTTGACCATCGGTTTGAGGATGATACGCGGTACTGAGATGTAATTCTGATCCTAACGCCTCTTGTAAGCTCTTCCGAAATCCACTAGTGAAAAACGGATCTCGGTCACTCACAATGCCTTTGGGTATTCCATGAAATCTCACTACCCACTTTACATATAGTTCAGCTAACTTAGCTGCCGTCCTATTCGACTTGATGGGTATAAATCTTGCACTCTTGGTCAATCGGTCCACAATCACCCAAATGCTATCATGGCCCGATCTAGTCCTTGGTAACCCATCAATGAAATCCATTGACACTTGTTCCCATTTCCATTCTGGAATTTCTAATGGTTGTAACAAACCACTAGGCTTCTTTTGCTCAGCTTTAATTAGCTGGCAGTTCATGCATTTGGATATAAACTTCCCAATGTCTCTTTTCATCCCTTCCCAGTAATAGGTTTGCTTCATGTCTCGGTACATCTTGTTATCACCGGGGTGTATAGTCAGTTTTGAGTGATGACATTCTCTAAGCACTTCATCTCTCAATCCATTGACATTGGGTACAACTAGTCTTCTATTCTTTCTAAGCCATCCATCTCGATCAAGCCCATACTTGTTCATCTCCTCGTCGATACCCATCTCTAACTTGGAGATGATTTCCAATAGGTTAGGATCGTCCCTCTTACTAGAGCCGATCCGCTCAATCAAAGTGGGTCTGATCGTCAAACTAGCTAACATTTCTGGATCCAAATCCACTTTGGTCTGAAATCATACCCAGCGATGTACTCCAGTTGCTTCCATTTAAGAAACATAGCCCCTAAACAGGCATATCTTCTACTTAATGCATCAGCTACCGCATTGCCCTTTCCGGGTGTGTATGCGATATCGAAATGATAGGAAGCCAAGAATTCTAACCATCTTTGCTGTCGGAGATTTAGATCCTTTTGAGAGAAGAGATACTTTAACGATTTATGATCGGTAAACAACTCGAATCTTTCTCCCAAGAGATAATGTCTCCACATCTTCAACGCGAACACGGTCGCTGCCAATTCCAAATCATGGGTAGGGTATCTTCTCTCGTGCGGTTTCAATTGCCGACTTGCATAAGCTACAACCCTACCGCCTTGCATCAATACAACACCTAGTCCGGTACCACAGGCATCCGTGTATACTGTCATCTCTTCATTCCCCTTAGGAATGACTAACACTGGTATGTGCGTCAACTTGTCCTTTAGACTCCTGAATGCATTCTCGCACTTTTCGTCCCAGACGAAAGCTTGACTCTTCTTGGTTAACTGAGTCAACGGTGCTGCTATCTTGGAGAAATCTTGGATAAACTTACGATAATATCCAGCTAATCCTAAGAAACTTCTTATGTCTGTTGCATTCTTGGGCGTAAACCAATCTTGTACCGTAGCCACCTTCGCAGGATCCACGGCAATACCATTCTCTGAAACAACATGGCCCAAGAATCTTACTTCCCTTCTCCAGAAGTGACACTTAGAAAACTTTGCTTTCAATTGTTGTTTTCTCAACACCTCCATCACTATTCTTAAATGTTCCTTGTGTTCTTCCTCTGTCCTCGAATAGACCAAAATATCATCCACAAATACAAGGACAAACTTATTCAACTGATCTCTGAATACTCTGTTCATAAGATCCACAAAATACTCTGGGCCATTGGTCAGCCCGAATGGCATAACCAACCACTCATAAAATCCAGACGGCGTCCGGAATGCCGTTTTAGCTATACTCTCAGCTTCCACTCTAAGCTGATGAAAACTTGTCGCGAGATCCAACTGAGAGAATACTCTCGCGCCACTCAAATGATCAAACAAATCATCTATCCACGGTAGAGGATACTTGTTCTTCCTCGTCACTTTATTCAACTCGCGGTAGCCTACACACAAACGAAGGGAACCATCCGCCTTGGTAGCAAACACAACTGGTGCTCCCCATTCAGAAACACTCCATCTGATAAATCCCTTCTTCAAAAGATCGCTGACTTGCACCTCGAGATCTCGCCGCTCCCTTGGTGCCATACGACGTAATGGCATCACTATAAGTCTGGCATCTTTCACCAAATCAATACGGAACTCAATCTCTCGGTGTAGTGGAAGCCCGGTCACTTCCTTGAAGACATCCGGATACTGGCCAACCACGGGCAACCCTAACAAATCACTATGCGGGATGTTGAGGGAATTTAGAAAACTAGCCATTACCCCATCACCGGGTAGACCACCAAACACTACCCTCCGCCCATCATCCGCTCTAGCTTTCACCAAAAAGCCCTCACAGTCTACCACCACCCCGTATCTTTGGAGCCAATCGACTCCCAAAATAATGCCAAACCCAGTAAAGCCCAAAACAAAGCAATCACAAACAAACATGCATCCATGACTCGATAAGACCACATTACGACAAATCATGCTAAGGTTAGTCGAACCACCAATCGGGTTCGTCACTACCAAAGGTCTATCGACAATCTCGGGCTCCAATCCCAACCTATCTACCAGGTCACTAGATATGAAAGAAATGGAAGCCCCTGTATCAAACAAAACTCTTACTGGAACATCATAAACAGAAAGCATACCTTGAATGGCGACATTCTTTCCCTTCTCCGCCGCGGTTGGGGCATTTGACGAAGAAGGAATAGCATTAAGGGCATATGCTTTCACCATCTGCTTTTCTTTAGGGGGTTGCGGACACTTGTCCTTATGATGTCCCACTTGGCCACAGTTGAAGCACTTCTTATCTGCTGGCTTGGCCCGACAATTACTAGCATAATGGCCCTTCTTACCACATCTGAAGCACTCAATCTCTTTCTTATTCTTTTTCTGGCCATCCTTATTCTGATTCTGCTTCCTCTTATTCTGAGAACTACTCTTGCCTCCACCACTTGCTTGCGGTTTTGGCTCCTCTGTAGATGTAACCTCAGTCTTCGGCTTAGGGTAAAGACTCTCTGACCTCAATGCTTTCCCCACAATCGATTCAAACGTCTCATCGATGTGGTTAATAAGCCTTTCCCCCAAGTACTGATCCAAACCAATTATGAACTTCTCGTTCTTCTTCTCGGCAGTATCAATAAGAGATAACCCATACTTCGACAAAGTGTCGAATTCGGCAATATACTCCAAGACATCTCTGCCATTCTGCTTGAGTTCCAAGAATCTCTTAAACAACACTGACTTCTGGGCAGCTAGAATGAACTTCTCGCTAAAGCGAACCTTGAAATGCTCCCAAGTAATCTGATCCTCGGGAGTAGCTGCCTTTATAGCATTCCACCAATTCATTGCCCGTCCTTGCAGCTGACGGGATGCTAGCCTTCTCTTCATCGCATCCTCGATACCCAAATCTTCAAAGATACGTTCGCAACTATCCAACCAATCCTGAACATCTGTAGCCGACTCCGTTCCGTGGAACGGCTTCCCACCAAGACTAGTATAATCCTTATTCAGTTTGGCGAAATCGGCCCTAGGCGCCTGCACTATTGGAGCACCACCATTACCACCATTGGGAGCTGCCCTCTGCACATCCCTAAGCATCTCTCTCATGAGGTCAGTAAACATCGTCCTCATGTCAGCAGCATTCCCATTATTGGCTCCTCTACCGGCACCTCTTACGTATCGGCTCATCGTTCAATCTGTAAAGAGAAAACGATTAACCATCTCTGTAGTGGTGCTAGTGTAGTGCGACTTTATCCTTAGCTATACTAATAGTGTATATATATAGATTTTGAAAACCAAAATAATCACAAATACGCGCTCTCATATACGTACTATCTCTCCCTAGTGTCTTTCCCTAGGTTAACTACGCAACCTAGAGCTCTGATACCAAATGTGACGGCCCGCCCCGCACCAGCCTGCATTTCCTCCGAAGGTGCGCTGTACACATGCCCGACTAGCACGAAACAGTCGTCAGAAAAGGAAAGAAAGAAGACGAAAAATCAACAAGGAACCTGTAGAATGTCTCACAGCGCATGGAACAAAATATGATAATAACATAATCTTGACATAAAACAGGTGAGACAGTGCATAAGCTGAAAACTAAACCAACATAGTAGCGGAAATCCAAATACATCCTATTACAAGTTTCCAAATTACTGTCTCTAAAACAAAAGAAAGCTAAACTAGAAGATGCACTACTAATGCCCTAGCAGTGATCTTCAACAACACAGGGAGAATACTATATATATCATACGTGGAAGTCTCCTTCTCTTCTCCGGATCAGCTACCCGTGCATACCCAGCTAACCTGTCTCTAGTCTGCTCCTGAGAGCACCCATAGTAATAAGAAGAGACATAAAACTCTGGGTTAGACAAAAAGTATGGTATGAGCGATAAGCAGCTAAACAGAACAATAACAGGTACACTAAACCATACCTGAACCTGGACCTGCAACTAAAGAGTTAGCACTACATACCGTACAATACTCTAAGGTGCCACTGAACATATGGTGTAAAGATGACGGGGTGGGGGTGTGCATGTCATAATGATGGCAAACAAATCAAGCATAACAACCATCCTCACATCTCTCACTCAGTGCGTAAAGCATACGATGTCCGCCACTGCCAATCACTAGACCCATCGAAGTAGTGACGGAGTTCGACATGTACAACTACTGCTATTACCAAGCTTACCACATGGAGTCATGACCGAATCTTTACAAATGACCCCACTTCATTGGTCTATAGCCCCTTTAGTCATACCTAGGCCACTATGGCCCTGAATCCGTTCACGTACACCCTACACATAGTGATTCAAAGTTACAGGCATCGACAACCCCTTAGCACACGTCCCGCAGCAAAGCCCAACTCATGAAGCCCACTCATTGGTTCCCAACTGGATCCTGAGTACAAACTTCCCCTTTGGACTACCTTTGCATCTCGGGTTATTGGTTTTCTTCGGACCGGCTCTTTACTTCAGTCTATACTTCAATGTCAGATCGCGATTCACGTCTTGAGTCCAGGCATCTCGGTTCGGATCGGTCGAGCTACCCCCATCGGATCGGGTCGGGGTCCTCATCCTGTGGCGGTTCAGATCAGTCATCATCACCTCCAGGCGGATCGGGTCGGGTTCTTCCAGTCCAATCGCCATGCGGGTCGGTTCGGATACACTGCGGTTCGGAAGTGGTCATATGGGTCGGGTCGGAGAAGATGCTTCCCAATTTTTCAGATTGTCTCGTGGATACACTGCTTGGAGGGCGGTTCGGTTCGGATGCCCTTCCTCCGATCCGATCCGGATCGGCCAGTTTCATGCAGCTTCTTCCAGCGATTGTTTACGCCACTCGACGGCATTTTCGACTAATCTAACACTTCTAGACAATCACAAATCATACGATACAGTCATAGCAACATGTAACATCAACCACAAACATCAAAACAATAACTTGATAGGTTAAAATAGATCAAACATAGCCAAAATCCCATATTTTCCCATAAGCATGTTTAGGCAAAACTGATGGTATGATTAGCAAAACTTAACCAAATCAAACTAAATTTTTAACAGAGGTCTAAAACATTATTTTCAAATTTATAAATATTTTTCTAGAATTCATTAGTGTATAAATTCGCTAATCTTCACTAATTACCCTTAATTAACTATAATTAGTGTCAAAACAATGCTAATCACTCACCTTGGCCACAAATGAAATTTTCAAAACTGAAACCTCGCTGATTTGGGTGAATACTGATGTCTAACAGCAGCTCTAATACTGATTTGGTGAAGATCTTCTTTGATTTGATGTAGATTAAGCCAAAACTTGATTAGAAAGTGATTAGAAGTTGATTTGGGTGTTGGAGGCCATTGTTAGGGTTTCAAGAAAGAAAGTGGTGGCTGAAAAATGAAAATGAGATCGTTCTCTAACTGATTTCAGCCTCCTCATAACCCTATTCCCGAAATACCCCATTGGGCCTAGCTGTTAATCACCCGGTTAAGCCCAATAAAGCTGATTTTCACTATCTGAAACTTGTTTCAGCCATATCTCCCAAATGGTAAGCCTTTTTGGCTAATGTGACCACTCTACGAAATTGTAAACCATCAAACAAATCTAATGGAAGTGGTTTCAGGTCAAAATTCCTTTCCAGTCAAAAGTTATGGCCAAAACAGTACCAGCTAGGGGCAAAATGGTCATTTAAAAATCGGGAAAAATCATGAACATGGGAAATGATCCCAATAGTCGTCTCCCAAAGTTACATGACCCTACGATTTCATATGTGAAAGAAAAAAAATCTACGATCCCGCGATGCGTAGAATGCAGGTTGTTACAATATATGGATTAAAAGTTGTGTCTCTTCGCTGAATGGTTACATCCATTCGTACTCAGATGTCTGAATTAAAAATTCAGGCGTCTGTTTTTAAACAAATAACAAGGAAATAGGCCATTTCGAGGCTTAATCAGATGTTTGAAATTTTTGATTCAGACATCTGAATATTTTGTCAAACTTAAATTTTTTTCAGGAGACTAACGTCAGAATTAAAGAACTCAGACATCTGTTTATTGTAACAGACCTATGCCTTGTGCATATCATATATAAAAACTTTTAAATTAAAAACATACATGTGTGTGTATCACCAAGGAAGATTTTAACAATTATATACTAATACTAACAAACTCTAAACAAATATAATCTTCAATTGGAGCTCTTGAACCTATTGTTGAGTTTTATTGCTGCAAAACAGAGTTAGTCGTGTGTGTGTGTGTGTATATATACACACACACACATGTATAGCTGTCATAATCCATACGATATACGACAAGACCCAACATTCTCCCTATTTTTGATAGTGACAATTATGTATGTAACTCCCCCTGTTAATATGCATATATTTTCTCCTCTTTTGTCATTGACAAAAAAGAGATGTAACAGTAAAGAAATATACATGAATATGCACAAGACACAAACAACATACCCAACATAAGCACAAGCATAAATGTTCACATATAACATTCAGACATCCAGATGATCACCAACATAGCAAGCACATGAAAATATTTTGTGCTAAATAGAACCAACTATCAAAATATTACAAACCATACGAATATAAGAGTTTGATTTAAAAAGTACCATAAGATCATACCAATCTCACCAACTCTCCATAGAGGACATGCTAGGAGCCACACTTGTATCTCCACCATTTGGATCATCATGCCCCGAGCTTGAGTTGGTCGCCTCATCATAATGCTCTTCTTCATTGGAGCTAGAAGACCATTCAAATTGACTTGATTCCTGAGCTTGAGAATATTGACCGCCGGTGCAAGTGATCTTATCCCAAATCTTATTGAGAAAGCCTTTCAAAGATTTGAATTTTTTGTTGGTGTTATGCTTAAAACGTTTGAAGTCCAAGTGAAGATTTTAATGGTTTCGAGAGAGCATAACCAAAGCTTACTTAGGCAGAAGAACGATATAGAAAATTTGAATACTTCTTGCTCTTCTTATTCTTGTAAGAATTGACAATGACGACAAGATGACGAGTTCGCTATAGGTGTTCCCGGTTGGACGCAACATGTTCTTGCCAAGTTTTAAAAGATACATATTCTAAATTTGGTCGGTTAGGATCAATATCATTAGTCCTAGAGTTTTCGAACAGATTTCTTTGACACTCAAATAACCATTGTTTGGCATGTCAACTTGGCACTCAAGAATAATTCGTGTTATATAAGCACCGTAATGGAGCGTCTTATACTTCCGTTTTTGTGTGATGTCCACCCATTCATCTAGTATTAGTCCAATTCACTTGTTTCTTAGAATATATAGCATATAAAGCCTGGACAACTCGTTTATGCATTTTTTCATAACTACCTTTTCTTGGTTGGATAGTTCGGACTCAAATTAGATTTAAGTTATGTGCTTGAGTACGTAGACGAGTAGACGTAAGATTTTTCATACCAATCAAATTGTCGGATAAAAACATATGATAAATTTCATTGCATTCTTCCATGTAAACTTAAATCGAGTTAATATCCACACATTACCAAGCACAATGTAATATTTGTCCTAGTCGCTGAATAGGTAGAAGTATTCGTTTAACAGAGACCATAGACCACACATAATTCGTTCTATTCCTTAGTGCTTGGTGGTCCAATTTTAAATTTCCTAAGAAAAGTTTAACAGGAAAAGGGTAAATCTTAACATTTTTTACATTGTACTGGACTAAAGATTCAAAATTGAAGTGTCTAGCATATTGGAGGAGATAATAGTTGGAGAAAGAATCAAATTTTAACGGAAGCATCTTCAAAAAATTCGAATTTTTCATAGCTTTGTACCTTTGCTTTGCAATGTCGTTCCATAGCCATTGTTGTATTTGACGTCAAGTGGAGGCTTGGATTCTTTTTGCCTTGATCGTTTTTTTCTATTCACCATTGATTTTGGTTGGGTAGAAAGGTTGAATTTTGAATTTTAAGGAGTAATGGTCGACGCTAGAGCTTTTGGTAAAGTAAAAGAGGAAAGGGAACAAAATGAAAGGTCGGGATTAAAAGGTGGGTTAAAAAGAGAGATCGTGCCTTTTTTTAAAAAGGAGTTAGTGGAAACAGACGTCTGAATTTTTGAAATAGACGTCTGTTTTTAATAAAAAATTAAACAGCGTCGAAGTAATTCATTTTGACCCATATTCAAACGCCTGTTTTTTGGGATTCAGACTTCTGAATTTGCAATGAAATTTTATTTGACTCAGCATTCTGACATCTGTTTTATTTGAAATAGACGTTTGTTTCCTAGAATTTTTTCATTTCTTTTCTTAAAACTTGCGAATTTCATTTTCATTTATGTATATATATATATATATATATTAAAACAAGTATTATTATTATTAAAAAGTAAACAGTAATACAAAATTAGTAATACAAATCGTACAACATTAAATTTTTGGGTGATGGTTTCTTCTTCTTTAGTGTCTTGCATCCCTCATCAGCCATATAGTTCTTGTCCCGTGTATTTAGAATATAGTGAGGTCATTGAGGCAACACCTAAGAATTTCTCAAATCATATTGTGTATGGTACGAGGAAGACGGATCGATAGGATTAATTAGTCGTGGTAAAGGTTTGCGTGTGTCTTTTTTCTTTGATCTACAAAATTTTAAACCTATTTGTTTGAGAAAGCTTAAACGTCTAGTCATGACCATTTGTTCGAAATATAATTCTCGCTGGAGATCCATCTACTGCCATTGGTAATGATGAATTTCATCAATCTTCTTTTTATGTTTGGAGAGATAAAAGGTGCACGTTTTGCCTTCTCAGAGTTAGTGTATATTCAAATTGATAATTTTTCCATTTATTAACGGGCTTGTGAGTTGGTGTTGGCGTAGGGAAATGCGGTGTCTCTATTGAGCTATCGATAGAAAATGTGATGCTGAAAGTTGAGGTTGATTTGTTGGAAGGCATTTTTCTATCAATTCTGTATTTCTTTGTTTTGAAAAATTAGTTTGCATTTAGTTTTTGCTTTTAGCATGTATATATAGGCTGAGAATTTAAAGAGTTTGCAGTATAGAATCAATAGAAATTTAGAGCCAGAGATTGGTTTGCAGTTAATAGTTTATTTGTAAATGGATGGTCTTGGGAAGGTGTTAAGTTTATGTAAAAATATGTACCCAATTCAAGTTCATAGCTCAAATGGTTAAGTCACCATACCCATAGTTAAGTGACCCAAGTTCGAGTCCTATCTTTGTCACGTTTATCATATTTTTGATTTTGCAAAATTTTGTATTTTATTCTTATATATTTTGTTATAAATATGTAATATTTTTAAATATCTTTAATTGACATTATACTTGATTCTTGTTGTAGTTTTACGAATGAATTTTCTAATATCAGTTTAGTAAATATGTTAGCTATTTGATTTTCAGTAGAAATATGTTCTAAATTTATAATTTCTTTTTATATATTATCTCGTAAGAAATGATGATGAATATCAATATGTTTTGTATGCGAGTGATTACCTGGATTTTTAGAAAAATTTATAGCACTTGTATTATCACAGTATATTGTTGATTTAATAAATTTATTCCAAAATCTTTGAGTGTATGTTGCACATAAATAACCTGAGCACATGCTAAAGCTGTAGATATATATTCTGCTTCACATGTTGAGAGCCAAACACAATTTTGTTTCTTACTAAACCAAGAGACAAATGATTTTTCAATGAAATGACACATACTACTTGTTCTTTATCTATCCGTCTGAGATCCACCGAAATCAGCATCGTTGAAAGATACTAATTCAAATGGACATTCTTTCAGATAGAAAAGACTGAAGTCCTTAGTATAGTTAACATATCGTAGAATTCGTTTGACCACTCTTAAATGTGATTCTTTAGGATCTGGTTGGAATCTAGCACATAAACACACACTCATCATAATGTCTAGTCGACTCGCAGTTAAGTAAAGTAAAGATCCTATCATACTTCTGTATAAATTTTGGTCAAACCTTTTACCATTGTCATATTGGTCGAGATGAGTTGTAGTACTCATAGGAGTCGGTTTTCTAGAAGCGTTTTCCATTCCAAATCTTTTACTTAGGTTTTTACAATATTTTTCTTGATTTATAAAGATTCCATTTGATAACTGCTTGATTTGTTATCCGAGGAAGTATGATAACTCTACCATACGTGACATTTCAAATTCTTTCATCATTATATTAGAAAATTGTTAACATAATTATTCGTTAATTGAAAAAAATATAATGACGTATATATATTAGTACAATTAAATTATCTTTATTAGTATTTTTAGTAGACAAAATTTGATCAGCTTTTCCGACTCGAGATCGTGAATTAAGTAAATAACTCTTAAATCTTACATACCAAGCACGAGGTGCTTGTTTTAGACCATATAAAGCCTTTTTAAGTTTATATGTATAATCCAGATATTTTTCATGAATAAATAAGGGAGGCTGTTCGACACATACATTTTCTTTGATAAAACCATTTCAAAATGCACTTTTTACATTCGTTTGGTAAAGTTTAAAATTATGAAAGCATGCATAAGCAAATAAAATACCTGTTGCTTTTAGTCTTGCAATGGGAGCAAACATTTCTTCATAATCGATTCCCTCTTCTTGGTTATAGCCTTGTGCTACTAATCTTGCTTTATTTCTAGTAATATTTCATAGTTCGTCTGCTTTATTTTTGTAGACCCATTTAGTTCCGATAGTTGATTGATCATTAGGTCGAGGAACTAGTTCCCAAGCATTGTTTCATTCAAGTTGATTTAACTCCTCTTACATGGCGATAATCCAATGGTCGTCTGTTGAGGCTTCTTTAGGACTTGTAGGTTCAATAGTTGAAAGAAAAGAAACATGACCTATTTGGTTTAGTTGACTTCTCATTCGAAATTATGATTCAATTTCTCCAATTATATTTTGCACAGGATGATCACGTAAGATTTTAGGAGGAGATCTTATTTGATTGTTAGTGTTATGATTAATATTTTCATTATTTTCAAAATTTGTATTTTTTGAGTTAGTTATAAATTCATCATCAACTTTGATAATTGCATTTTCATTAAAAAATTCTTCAAATGATACATGCAATGTTTCTTTTATAATATTTGTTTTTTATTAAAAACACGGTATGCCTTACTTCATTCGGAATAATCAACAAATATTTCATGATTGGCTTTTGGATCAAATTTACCAGGTTGATCTTTTGTATTTAATATAAAACATTTTGATCCAAAAATTTTAAAATACGAAATATTAGGTTTCCTTCTGTCAAAAAGTTCAAATGAAGTGTTTATAGTTAAAGGTCATATGGAAATACGATTGAATACATAACTAGTAGTTGCTACAGCTTCTGCCCAAAAATGCTTTGGTAAAGTACTTCCATTTATTAAAATTCTTGCGCATTCCTATAAAATTTTATTTTTCCTTTCTACAACTCCATTTTGTTGGGAAAATCTTGGAAATGAAAAATTAGGATTTTCCTTTTTTTACAAAATAATTCAAACGATTCATTTTCAAATTCACCTCCACGATCACTCTATATGTTTTTTACTTTTAAATTTTTAATATTTGAATTCTTTTGACAAATTTTTTGAAATGATCAAAAGTATCACTTTTGTTTTTCATAAAAATTGTCCATTTATATCTAAAGAAGTCATCTATTATTACAAAAAACGTATCGATTATGATTGATAGATTGAACATGTGTTGGTCCGAATAGACCCATATGCAATAATTCTAGCTGTTGTAAAGCTGAAATGACTTAGATTTAAAAGACGATTTAGTTAATTTTCCTATTTGACAATCATCGCAAAGAATATTTATTTTAAAGTTTATTGTTGGAAAACCTTTTACCAGTTCATTTTTCGAAAGTCTCCAAATAGATTAAAAATCTATATGACAAAACCTTTTGTGTCATAACCAAGGATCATTATCTTTGAATATTAAGCACATATCTTTATTATTATTAATTTTCATATTTAAAATATAGATATTTCTATCTCTATTTCCTTCAAAAATAAGGTTTTGATTTTGATCAAAAATACTACATTTATTTTCCGAAAACGTAATTTTAAAAGCTTTGTCGCATAATTGACTAATGCTTAATAAATTATTCTTCAAATTTTTGACTATTGAAACATTTGTAACAAGGGTTAAATTTGATATACCGTAGTTATACACATCTCATTTGCCAATGATATAGTCTTTTGAGTCATCTTCGAAAGAAATAGAGCCACCATCAAATTATGTAATGTTTGTAAGCATATCTTTGTCTCCGGTCATGTGCTTTGAGCAACCACTATCTAATATCCGTTTTCTCATTTTGAGTGAGACCTACAAAAAATATTTATAAATACATTGGTACTTACTTTTAATAGGGTCCTAAGAGTTAGATCTTAGTGAACCAAACCCAAGCGAATTTAGTGTCTGTAACGACCCACATTCTACGCATCGAAGGATCGCAGAATATTTGTTTCTTTCACATACGAAGTCGTATGGTCATGTAACTTTGGGATACGACTATTGGGGTCATTTCCCATGTTCATGAATTTCGCCTATTTTTAAATGACCATTTTGCCCCTAGTTGATCTTGTTTCGGCCATAACTTTTGATTGGAAAGGAGTTTTGACCTGAAACCACTTCCATTAGATCCAGATGATGGTTTACCTTTCCATAGAGTGGTCATATGTGAAAAATGAATTTACCGTTTGGGAGATATGGCTGAATTAAGGTTTAGGAGGTGAAAAACTACTTAACCAGGCCAAATGAGGTGAGTAGTGAATGGGCCCATAACCCATTTCGGGACTAGGGTTATGGGGAGGCTGAAATGAGTTAGGTATTCATTCCATTTCAGTTTTCTAGCTGCCATTTATCTCCTAGGAACCCTAACAATGGCCTCTACCTTCTAATTTCATCCCAAATATCTCTCTAATCAAGGATTAAGCTTAGCATCGTCAAAACAAGGCAAGTCAACTCCAAATCTAGGTTGGAGCTGCTGTGTAGCCTTGGAAACAGCGCCAAATAGGGGATAATTTTAGATTTGGTATTTTATTTTGGCTAAGGTGAGTGATTTGCATAGTTCCTCACAAATTATGGTTAATTATAGGTAATTAGTGTTAATTAGCGAATTTAAACATGATTAAATTCTGAAAAAATATTGATAAATTTCGAAATATTATTTTAAGTCTCTGTTAGAAATTTGGGTTAATTTGGTTATGTTTTACTAATCGTATGGCCAAATCGTGATTTAAGGTATTAAGGGGAAAACATGGGTTTTGGGTAGTCTTGATCCATATTGGCATGTTAAAATTGTTGTTTTAATGTTTATGGTTGATTATACATGTTGCCATCGTATGGCATAAATTGCTTGCTGGAAAGTTGCAGAATTGGTCAGAACATTCCCGTTCATGGAGCACCTATGCGACCCGACCCCGGATCATGACATCATCTCCACAAGCCGCTACAGTACTTCACGAGCCAACTCACCCAAGCGTCACGAACCCGATCACCCATCTCCATGTGCCGCTTCTAGCTAGATCGCCCTTTTTCTTTCGACGGTCCGATGTAGCATCATGAGCTGCCAAGGGATGTTGCCACGACCCGAGCCCACCATCACGACTAGGAATCCACGAGGGGGCTCACGAGCCACGAGCCGACATGGAGGAAGAGCCACGACCTGAACTCCTAGAGTGACCACGACCGGAGCATCGCCACGACGCAGGGTGAGGACCACGAGTAGGAGTCATGAACCAACCATGAGTCACGAGCAGAGCATCATCACGAGCCAGGCACGGTGTCACGAGCAGCGAACTGAAGGAGGATCACAGACTGGTCTTCGAGCATAGACTGAATGGAACTGAAGGACGAACGGGATAATGACCAAAACCCGAGATGCAAAGGTAGTCCAAATGGGAAGTCATTACTTAGGATCCAGATGGGAACCAACGGGTGAACTTCATGAGTTGGACTTTGTTGCGGGACGTGTGCTAAGGAGTTGTCGATGTCCATAACTTTAATTTACCATGGAAAGACGGATATCGGCTACGGATCAGTGCAGTGGGGTAGTTATTACCTCATGGGGCAGAGTGATCGTAGCATGGCTATGAGCCAGTGCAGTGGAGTCGCCATGACTTCATGGGGGCAGAGTGGACATATCAAGGACTAGTGGCTATGGATCAGTGCAGTGGGGTTTCCATGACTCCATGGGGCAGAGTGATCATAGCCAGGAATAGGGTGATCAAAGTGGTGGATATCGTATACTTTACGCACCGAGTGAGAGATGTGAGGATGGTTGCTGTTCGCTACAATGAAATTTCTATTAAATTAGAAAACCGTTGCACAAATATTGAAATAACTGCAAGTGCACGGCGTACTATTGTAATACGTAGTGAGTGCGAGTCGATCCACGGGGAAAGAAGTGATTTCAATTTTATTCAATCGAATTAAACCAAACTTTGAATTGTTCTAATAAAAACTATGAAACTAGAAACTAAGTTGAGAGCTAAAAATGAAATTAGAGAGTAATTTAGAGGTAAACCCACTCTCACATTTATGTAAGTTGTCAAACATACAATGTATGATCTCAATAAGTGATATAAATGCAATATTTACACCACTTATGATTCTCATGAAAATGAAATTAAAGCAAAACTATTCTAAGCATGGTCTATGAACTATTGGCTAGAACTATAGACCATCAAATTTTGTTCATACTTTCATTTCAAAATCAATAATCACTTAGCAAATATTGATGTAACTTGTGTTTATATTGAATAAGCATAGATCATTTGCAAATGCAACATGACCTATCAAACCCATATGTATAAACTTACATCCATATTCACTAACATTAAGCACATATTAAAGATCACAAATCATACACTTGTTGAACTTACACAAAGTTAGAGAGCATCATTACCCCTAAATCAAGGGATTAGCCACTCATATGTGTTATCATATCAACACATGTAAGTTTCAACATTAGAAAATAAGGCAAAATGAAAGAAAAACTAAGTAGAACAAGAAGAGAACTAAACTAAGAACATAAAGTAAATCTAAGCTATGAACATGAAAGTAAATCTAAGCTATGAACATGAATGTAAATCTAAGCTATGAACATGAAAGTAAAGAGCATAGAAATTAAATTACAATAAAGCAAAGAAGTTACATAAAGAAAATGGCTAAGTAGCCATTAAAATAAAAGAGAGCTATGAACTAAACTAAACTACTAAAGGATAAAGGAGAGGATAAAAAAGAGCCTAAAGGGGGTATATATACAAGATCACTAACCTTAAAACCCTAATCACTCATAATGGGAAATCCCCAAAATGGCCCTTCATGAAGCTTCTAATCCTCTCCTAGCCACTAATGAGTCATGTAGGATGCATGAGGCCTTTTGTCTCATTCACTTAGTCTTTAATAAGAAGCTTTAAGAGAAAGAGGTTAATTTGAGAGGTGGGGTCCTCCATGATCGTGTATGAGAATTATTTCCTCTTCATTCCTTTGTATGCATGCATTTGTGCTCCAAATCTTCATGTGTATGCATTATCTGTGCTCCAAAATTCCTAGTAGAGACAATAAAAAAGAACAAGTAAATGCAATCACAAAATAAAACATGCATAAGTGATCAATTTTTCCCAAAATGAGTGATGATTTTGAAAATATTTAAAATATGGTTTGATCGTATAAAACACCTAAAAATGTTCATTTATTTAATTAACAAGAATAAATATGTGAATATAAATGTGCATTTTTACGTGCACATCAAATACCCCCACACTTATCTTTTTATTCATCCTCGAATAAAGTAAAAAAAAAAAACTAAGATAAATCCACTTTCGTAGGGAGCACGATTGCATTGAGCGTATGCAACAAGCCGTTAAACCTCTGGGTGTCCCCAGTAGGACGAGTGTTGTCTCGTGAGGGTTTTCAGCGGATACTACCCGCAAAATCCAAATGTTAAATGCAAAAAAATATATTTACAAAATGCAAGATTAGAAAATATGTACAAGATGAATACAAGATTATTTACAAATGGGTAATTTACTTTTAAATTTTACACGAAGGAGTTAACAAAAGTTTGGGTCGTCACTATGAAATTTAAGTCCGTTACTAATCAAAACTTCAAACAAAAGTCAGTTATTGCTACAAACTCCTCTAGCTTGGCCAGTTGTTTTGGTAGAAACATAGTGCAAATATGAAATGAATTCTGTAATCGATATCAACAATCGTACATTGGCATCTTTATTTACTTTTGGTTAGCAAGTTAGGTCAAATAAGTGAAGTGTGTGCTTGGATTTCAAGTGCTAACTCTCTCTTTATTACAAAATATTTACATTATTATTATTTACAAATACCTAGGTATACCACCCCTACACTACACAACGACTTACGTGAGGGTCAGTAATCCTAAGGTGTCCAACTCATAAAATGAGACCAAGATATACCGACGCTGACTTTGTCAACAAGGTGCCGGATAGAGCTTAGCGGGTCTGCACACCAACGCCAGATGTACCAGCAATGTTGGATACCCTTGGATTATTAAATATATATTCTTTGTTTTTTTTTTTTAGTTTTTTTTAAGAGAGAGAGTTTAGCAAGAATATCTTAGCACAACTTCACTTAGACGATCTAAAATGTTAACGTAAGTAATCTAAATCAACCTTTCATTCAATCGGATTACAATTTAGAAAACACTTCATACTCATCACCTATGAATTTCCCTATATATCGGTTACACTAAATTTGCTCATAATTCAAACTTTTCTTTCATTATCCGTTAAGAGAAGTAAAATTTCAGATATTTTAATCGTACGACCAAAACTTTATATTTACATCATTGTGCCCATTTAAAAGTAAAATAAAATGCAAATTTTTTTTGAAATTTTTTTTGGGATGAAAAAGGAAAAGAAAGTTGAAATCTATGCAAAAACAAATAAATATAAAATTCCCCCCACACTTGATTTTGACTGTGTCCCCACAGTCAACCCAAGTGGCAAGAGAAAAGAAAAAAAGAAGAAATTTTTGAAAATATGCGCTATATTTACAAGAGAAAAAGAAAAAAATATTTACAGTATATCAGAAAATATATTGACAAGAAGTAAATGAAATGGTCTTCTAACGACCGATTCATTTGTCTCTTCAAGTATGAGAGACACAGCTTAAGCTCGAAAAACCAAATCGTAAAAGCTTTTGAAGTTAGACGTAGATTTGGAAAAACAAATGTTGTTTTATTAAAAATCGAACGAGTTGGTTTATTTTCAATGATTTTTGGGGTAGATTGAATAATTGATTGAATTTCATGTTTAATTTCATGTTTAATTTCACCAATTTGAATTTCAAAATTATCATCGAAAATGTGTTCAAAAATATTGATTTCAAAATCCAAATGGTGATTCAAATTTACCTCATTAAGATTCAACTCATTATCGGAAAGCCCATAAAACTCGTTTTCATTTAGTTCATCTTCATTTGAATTATTAACAACTTCATTACTTATATCATTTTCAAAGTCTAAAGTTGTTATTTTCAAGTTTTCAGAAAAAGGAAGATCGAATTTTAAATTTTGTTCCACCCTCTCATAAGAATTGAAATGCAACTCAATTACCGTGTTATTAACAACTTCGTTAAGATCGTCATTTTCTATTTCGAAAGTTGTTATTTCAAAATCATCAATTGTGGGCAAAGGTGGATTATCGTTCAAATCGCCACACGTTGAAACTTGATTTTGTCGGTCACTTCGTTTCAAGTATGTTTCAAATACCAAATCCGTGTGATTATCAAAAATTTCGTTCATTTGCTCGACAAAATCAAACTTATAATTATTAACTTGAGTAGTTTGAAATTGTTGAGAACAAAAATCGTTAATTTCACCATCATTGAAATTATTCCCATTGCCAAAATTATTTGAAAAATTATTCACATTTTCATTTTGAATTTGAAATTCATTTTGGAGTTCGAAATTGATTTGGCAAGGGTTATAATCAAAATCATTTGAATTTGGAAGTGAATTCAAATTTAGATTATTTTGAAAACTTTGACTTGAATTGTTGCACAAATATGAATTACACCATTCATTTATTCTTTGATTTTGCTGTGTGCTCATTTCAAGTGAAGATTCAATTTGTGTTTCAAGAGTTGAAGGTTGATTATTAGTTTGAAAATTATATGGTGCAAAATCAGAGTTATTTTGAAAAGTTGATGGTGTAAAATCCAAAGTGTTTGGACAATAGTTGTTATTAAAATATCCATATGAATTTGGTGCAAAATTATATGGATTATATTGATTTTCACAACTATCGTAAAATCCGTGGAAATAAGGAAATTGAGACATTTTGAAAAGAAATGTTTTTTTTTTTTGGATTTTGGATTTTTTACTTTTTTTTTCTTGTTTTTTTTATGAATGCATGAACCTAATGCAACTATATAAATGCAAATTCCCTATTTACAAATTGTCTAAATTATATAATGACAGTTAGATTAATTTCAACAAAAGATTTCTCAACCAGTTAACGGACAAGAGTTATCGGTGCACCAGGAATCACCTTAGCAATGCAGACAAAGGTTTAAATACCTTCAGAGGAACAACCGATATAATATTTACGAATCACCGTAATATTTATACACGGTTATTACTCTGCCGTAGTCTAGACACCGAGAAATAAATCGTTAAAAATTAACCAATTTGTCAGAATATAATGATGTCCTTAGAGAAAAAAAAAATGAAAATAAAAGGTGATGAATGCAAAACAGAAATTAAACGTGAATTACAATGCGACTACGAATGAATTTTTATTTTGTTTTTGAATTTTTTGATGCAAATGCAGGCAATCAAAAATGCAAGAAAATAAAAACAAGGGAGAAGAGCACAATACCAAAGGGTCTGAATTTATTAGCATTTTTTTTAGCGGCAAATTTTTTCGCAAGTAAGCAAAGCGGCGCAATTTCTAGCAAGCAAGTCCTTTTTTGTGCAACCTGAAAAGCGGAAGCTATATATATACAGTGGTATGGCAAGTGATTTTTTTTTTTTAAAGAGAAACTCAAAATGAAACTAAAAACAGAAAGAGTGAAAAACAAAAGAAAGCCAAAACAAAAACAAAAGGCAAAGAAAAAGATTTTTTTTCTTTTTAAATGAAAATTAAAACAAAGTTCATACAAAAACTACTACTACCCAAAATAAAATTGAAAACAAGTAAAAATGAGAAAAGAAAGAACAGTTTTTTTTTTTATATAGAAAGGCAAATGTTTTTTTTTTTTAATATAAAAACAAGAAGTAGAAGAAAAAAAATTAACTAAGAAGAAATAAACAAGAAAAAGAGGCGGCCCAAAAATCCACAACAAGCCCACAAGTCCAAAACTAAGACGCGTATAAGATTAGAACTTGTTCGCTACAACGGAATTTCTATTAAATTAGAAAACCGTCGCACGAATATTGAAATAACCGCAAGTTGAGAGCTAAAAATGAAATTAGAGAGTAATTTAGAGGTAAATCCAGTCTCACATTTATGTAAGTTGTCAAACATACAATGTATGATCTCAATAAGTGATATAAATGCAATATTTACACCACTTATGATTTTCACGAAAATGAAATTAAAGCAAAACTATTCTAAGTATGGTCTATGAACTATTGGCTTAAACTAATCACTTAGCAAATATTGATGTAACTTGTGTTTATATTGAATAAGCATAGATCATTTGCAAATGCAACATGACCTATCAAACCCATATGTATAAACTTACATCCATATTCACTAGCATTAAGCACATATTAAAGATCACAAATCATACACTTGTTGAACTTACACAAAGTTAGAGAGCATCATTGCCCCTAAATCAAGGGATTAGCCACTCATATGTGTTATCATATCAACACATGTAAGTTTCAACATTAGAAAATAAGGCAAAATGAAAGAAAAACTAAGTAGAACAAGAAGAGAACTAAACTAAGAACATAAAGTAAATCTAAGCTATGAACATGAAAGTAAATCTAAGCTATGAACATGAATGTAAATCTAAGCTATGAACATGAAAGTAAAGAGCATAGAAATTAAATTACAATAAAGCAAAGAAGTTACATAAAGAAAATGGCTAAGTAGCCATTAAAATAAAAGAGAGCTATGAACTAAACTAAACTACTAAAGGATAAAGGAGAGGATAAAAAAGAGCCTAAACGGGGTATATATACAAGATCACAAACCCTAAAACCCTAATCACTCATAATGGGAAATCCCCAAAATGGCCCTTCATGAAGCTTCTAATCATCTCCTAGCCACTAATGAGTCATGTAGGATGCATGAGGCCTTTTGTCTCATTCACTTAGTCTTTAATAAGAAGCTTTAAGAGAAAGAGGTTAATTTGAGAGGTGGGGTCCTCCATGATCATGTATGAGAATTATTTCCTCTTCATTCCTTTGTATGCATGCATTTGTGCTCCAAATCTTCATGTGTATGCATTATTTGTGCTCCAAAATTCCTAGTAGAGACAATAAAAAAGAACAAGTAAATGCAATCATAAAATAAAACATGCATAAGTGATCAATTTTTCCCAAAATGAGTGATGATTTTGAAAATATTTAAAATATGGTTTGATCGTATAAAACACCCAAAAATGTTCATTTATTTAATTAACAAGAATAAATGTGTGAATATAAATGTGCATTTTTACGTGCACATCAGTTGCTATGCTTGATTGTTTGACATCATTATGACATGCACACACCCCCCCCCCCCCCCCGTATCCTTTACACCATATGTTAGTGGCACCTTAGAGTATTGTACGGTATGTTGTGCTAACTCTTTGGTTGCAGGTCCAGGTTCAGGTATGGTTTAGTATACTTGTTATTGTTCTGTTTTGCTGTTTATCGCTCATACCAGACTTTTGTCTTACCCAGAGTTTTATGTCTCTTTTTATTACTCTGGGTGCTCTTAAATGGGCAGACTAGAGACATGTTAGCTGGTTGTGCACGAGTAGCTGTCCGGAGATGAGGAGGAGGCTTACACATACTATTCTATATATATTCTCCCTGTGTCGCTGCTGGTCACTACTTTGGGCATTAGTTGTGTGCCTTTCCTTTCTTTTGTTTTAGAGACAGTTTTAAATTTGTAATAATGATGAAGTGGAACATAAGCTATATTTGGATTTTCCGCTGTTACGATGTTTAGTTTTCAGCTTATGCACCGTCTCACCTGTTTTATGTAAAAGTATGTTATTATTATACTTACCCCATGCACTGTGAGATATACTATAGGTTCCTTGTTAGTTCAAATTCCTTTCTTTTCCTTTCCTTTTTTTGGCAACTGACCCGTGCTAGTCAGGCATTAGCACAACGCACTTTCATTGGAAATGTCGGCTGGTGCGGGGCGGGCCATCACATTGTCCCTCTTATAAATATAGTTTTTATTGTTATGAATAGTTTGCAAAAATAATTTAACATATTTGTCTCTAATTAGACTATTGTTTGACTTTTAAACCCATATTTTGATTTCCTTTTTCCTTTTAGTAATTTTTGGTATATTTAGTGATACTACATTATGTTTTGAATCATTTTTCCTCTTAAAATTAGTATTTTTTCTTGGAGGAATTTTTGATTCCTTTTTAAAACCTAATCCATTTTTATTGGTAAAAGATTGAGAATTTCTATAATTGTAGATAAATTCTCTCTTCTTTTATTAAAGTTAGAAACATTTTTAGTGATGCGATCTAATCTGGTTTGCAAAATGGTATTTTCTAACTCTATTTGTTTAATTTTAGTTTTTAAATTTTGATATTCAAAAATATTATAATCATTCTTTTCCTTTTGAGTTTCAATTTCTTAACTCAAAAGTGAAAGTTGATTATTTGAATTTAAGAGAGATTCTTGAACTTTTTCAAGTTCTTCTTCTAGAATTTTATTTTTGTCTTTCAGCATATCTCTTTCAAATGCATCTTTATTATGATTTTCACAAGTTTCCTTAAGTTTCTTTTTGACAATTTTTATAGTGTTTAAAAATTCAGTATTTACTTCTACTAAATAATCGTAAGATAAATTACTAGCCTCAGTTTCCCATGCCATATAGCACACATTTTCTTGCTCATTGTAGCTGTCGTTATCACTATGTGATGAATACGAGTCTGAATCATCCTATGTTACAGAAAAAAGCCTTCTTTTGGATTTATCTTTCTCGTTTTTGTTATTAAAGGTCTTCTTATTTTCCTTCTTTAGTTCTTGACAGTCTTTTGCTATGTGACATTTCTTGTGACAATTGAAGCATTCTAAGTTTGAGGATGATGGCTTATTTGAGAAATTTTTTTGAAACCATTTTTATTTCCTTTTCTGCATTTCAAAAATTTCTTAAAAGTTTTGACAATAAATGCAAGATCCTCATCTTCTGATTCAGTGTGAAAGACTACATTCTTTTTCTCTTGTGCTTATACCTCTTTAGCTTGGAGATTTACTTTATAAGACATGAGGTTGCCAATTAGTTCTTCTAGTTTCATGGTTGATAGGTCGTTGCTTCCTCAATGGCTAGAACCTTCCTTTCCCATTTATCGGTTAAGGAGTTTAGCACCTTTGATATAATATCAAAGTCACTATATTTTCTCCTAACCCTATAATAGCCTGAAGAATGTCTTGAAATCTGGAGTACATGTCATTTATGGTCTCATTTTGGTTCATTTGAAATTTTGGAACTTGTTTTTGAGCATTAAGATCTGTGTTTGTTTGACCTTTTTTGTACGCTTATGAATTGTTTCAAGTGTTTTCCATATCTGATGTGCAGTAGTGCAGATGTTAACATGACTGAATTCATTTCTATCCAAAGCACAGAATAGCATATTCGTAGCTTTGGCATTTGCACTTGGATCGTTCTTTTGATTCTGAGTCCATGTAGTATATTCAGTTATTGGTTCTCAGAATTTTTATCGAGTTGCATTTCAAGCGTTAAAGCTAGTTTCTTGCATACATATTCTTATTCTAGTTGCCTAGTAACTATAGTGTAGGCCATTGAATAGGGGAGGTCTTTGAGTTGATTGTCCTTTGCAAAAAGTTGAGTTATAGGAAGTGGTTGAGCTAGTACTTTTGTTATTCTCCATATTACTAATATGTCAAATAACTGTGTTGCGGTTATAGGATGACATTTCTTTGATACCAATTGAAAGAGTTTATGCAGTGGTGGCATCATACAGTATGGAGTATAAATGGAGTAGAGCATATACAATAGAATATCAACAGTAAATAAAATGAAACTAAGGTTCTATACTGGTTCGAAACTTCGTTTTACTTTCAGTACCAGACTCCCTTCTAGAATTTCACTACTAACAACCCTCACATAACCCGATGGAATAGGTTTACATCTACCTGAACAGCCAATGGGATTTCTTGCCTGAATTGCTGAAGAAGCCTTCAATACTACAAAAGTTTCATTGACTAATTGTGTTCTTGACAATACAGATATTTCAAGTTTATGTACACTCTTCCTATAATTTTTCCTTGGTGATATTTGTGTAGTTTATGAAAGAATATGGTAAATTTGAAATAGTTTGGTATCTTAGAAATATAGAAATAGAGTGCGCTCAAAAGTATGAAGGCTATAGATAAGATAGAAAAGAGTTAGAATGGAATTCGGTGAAGAAATGGTTTGATTGAACTTCTATTTATAATAATCAAATAGTTGCAATCTTTCACGAAGACATTTGATGAAGAGATGTGGATTAAAAGTTGTGTCTCTTCGCTGAATGGTTTCATCCATTCGTATTGAGATGTCAAAATTAAAAATTCAGATGTCTATATTTAAACAAATATAGAAACAACAAGGAACTTGCCATTTTTGGGCTTAATCAGACGTCTGAATTTTTTTGACTTAGATGCCTGAATATTTTATGAAACTTAATTTTTTTCAGCAGACATCTTCAGCACACAGACATCTGAATTAAAGAATCCAGACATCTGTTTGTTGTGACAGACCTATGGCTTGTGCATGTCATATATAAAATCTTATATATTAAAAACGTGCGTGTGTGTGCATCACTATCACCAAGGAAATTTTTAACAATTATATACTAATACTAACAGACTTTTAACAAATATAATCTTTAATTTGAGCTCTTGAATCTGTTGTTGAGTTTTCTTCCTATAAAATAGAGTTAGTCGATAATATATATATACACATGTATAGTTGTCATAATCAAAATGCTATACAGCGAGATCCAATACCACTATCGGTTTGTGAGCTACAATAATCCATGAAAAGGTATGAATTACTATTAATTATATGTTTAAACCAAGGATCAATGCAACCAATGACTCTATCCATGACTTCCAGTTTCTGAGCTCTTGTAGATTTCTCTTTCTCTTCTTCGAACAACTTCTGCTCTTCGGTCTCGTGGTTTACCTTATTTGCTCTTCAGATTAGCTCTCATCGGTTCTCATGAGCCAATTTTTTTCGAATCGTTTTCATGATCCTTTATCTAGGGTTATGGATGCTTCATCGCTTTTAGGATATTTTACGGTAACCGACTCCTTTCAGAAAGCTTACCCTCCTACTGAAGCTATCTTTGCTTCGATAGGATTGATTATACCTAAAACAATAACCATTGAATTTGTTGGCATTACTGATCTGATGGTGTGGTTGTCCTCATTGGCTTCATTCGAGACTCTAGTGAGATTGCGGTTCTTATTTATGGGAGATTGTTTTCTGGAGCTTAAGCCATTTTATTCTAGTGCTCTAGTGTTTGTCTTTGCCCCTTCTGGTAAGATGCACGAGCGTTTGTCTGCGGTGGTCATAGGGTCACGATACGCTTTTGGAATCAAGCTGGTCAACGGGGAGTTCATCACCTCGTTTGCGCCTTGTTTACAGTTCAAGGGGTCACGTGTACCTTATTCGATGATGGTTCCTGGTTTTATGGTAGGTTCTCTTATATGTGGTGGGTGCTTGGCAATTCTTGTTGCAAGGTTTTGTCGCAGGGACAAGTGGTGCTGGGGAGTTGATCACGCCACCCACTGTGGGTCTTTTTTCCAAGTGTTCTGATGATGCTCACGGTGTTATCATTTCTATGTTGCCCTTTTTAGGGCAAGTGTTTCCTTGACACAGTTAGTGGCCATTGATGGAGGTAGCTCTAAGCGTCCTTCTATCGGCATTTGAAGAAAGTGGCTCCATCCGCTTCTTCTTCCTTTGCCTCGGGTGTTGATGCTTGTGTTGCTCCGGCTTTGCCTGTTTTACTTTCGAACTCGTTTGAGGGTTTGGATGTTGTTTCTTTCGGTGACGAGGTTGTCACTGATGTCTCTTGTGACCCAGCTCAGGTCTATTCACTTTAGAAGGAGGTTGTTGTTTCGGTGGGAGGGGGTTGTTGGTTGCTTGAGATGGTTGCGTGGAGCTGTTATAGGCGGTGGCATCAGTCCACTACTGCTGAACTTCGTTTGCGGCCAGTGGTTGATTTTCTAGGCATGCCAACGAAGTTTGGTCAATGGACTAGAGGCTTGGCTTGCGGTGTGGTTGTGGCAGCCGATTTAGTTGTCGGTCCGAGAGTTGGATTCTAATCGGCTGTTGTTGGTAATAGAAGCATCAATATTAATGCTTGGTTTGCCAGGGATATATGGCTTTTGTTCCCAGCGACTTTTACTGCTCATGCTTCGTTAGTGGCTTTTCTTGTTGAGACGACCCGATTTCCCGTTCTCACGGAAACAAGGTTGTCTTTTGGAATATAACACAGAAACAGATAATAGCAGAACATAATTAAATAAATACACCAGAATGAACAACAAAATATACTGGATAAAAGTAATCATCAGAGTTACACAATATACAGGATCTTACTTAGTACCAATACAGTTCAACTATACATAGATGTCTACAGCGGAATTAAACAAAATATGTACAATAGGAGCTGAACAACATAAAAAGAAATAAATGATAGAATCCATCTTCAGCTCCAGCTATCCAGAAAGAACCAGCTAAACCTGAATACAAGGCTGCCCGTGTAGAAAAAGGGGCACCCGAGTTTGAGAGTGAAACAAACTACGAGTTAGTCATGGGACTGGTATGAGAAATCCACTCAACACAAATATAATTGGCTAATCACAGGACCACGCCACTTTCGTGGAACGGGTTTACTCCATTGGATTGCCAGTGCTTTAAAACAAATCTTTCTTTTAAACATCGCTATGCTTTTTATCAAAATGAAGCCGTTATAAGACTCAGTTCCCATCACACAATGCAACGCAAACCGGAGGATATAGTTTTTACCTTATAACGGCCAAAATATGCTTGATACGAATAAAACAAAAGCATTTGATATTATTACTAGTGTTTATATGTTTTGAAATCAATTTCAAATCATAACTATCAATCATAGACGGCATTAATGCCCCATACCACTATGTCGCCATATATAGGTATACAATCAAAACCGCACGATGTCGTATTTGGAAATTGGATTTCCGTCATGAACCAAGGCAAAAGATAGTCCTTACCGAATTCGAGACTGCCTAGCCCGAGTCTCAGGCAAGCGCGCAGGCAAGCCTTGGATCGTCAGGGCCGGTCCACACGGAGTGGATTAAAATGCCTGAGCACTACGTTTCGCCGCCCTTTGGGGCGTAAGCGAGCCAACGAATGACTCCATCGGACCCGGATCGTCCGATCTAACCGAGGCGCCTCGCAACAGCAACAACCACATAAGTCAAACTCGTCAGGGCGTGTAAAACCACTGACGCCACTTTTAGCTAGGAGGAAACGTAGGCCCTCCCTGAGGTCCTTTCTCCCGTTTCTGGTTCATACCGGGGTGTGAGGCTCGCGAATTCACGTTATACACAAAGCTACGCCACACAGGCGGTGCTTTGATCATCACTACAAGACTTTGCTTTTCAACAGAAGCCCTGATCACTGCATCTTAGCATGCCACACAGAATAAATCCTATGTCAGACACACAGTCCATTTACAAGTCCGTTCTGGGTCTGAACGAAACCAGAGGCACTAAATACCTCGCAAACCCATCGATCAACACGTACGTCTGAACGATCACCACTCATTATCCATATTTCGGGATGCCTCCCAATCAGGACCTCGGTTACCATCCAAACGAGGTGAAGATCTCCGGTCTTCGACCATCGTCTTCATCTTCGAATTTCAATCGTCGGTCGATTATTCGAAATGAGAATTAACTCGGCCTCTTCAAATAATTCACGTATATTTAGAATTTCAAATCGATTTATTTCAATGGTTAAATTATTCGACAACACTGGTTTTGTCCTTTAATGTAATTTTCACACCAAACACATTCAACCATCAAATATCACATAAATCGAGCAAATTCAGTTTATTTCCATTCCATATTGCTTACGATATTTTATAACTATTTATCGCTATTTTTATTTATTTTAAAACAGCTATTTTATTCAAAACGACGCTTCGGGCCATAAGGCGGCCGTGGCGCTGTTTTTCTTCAGATTTGATTTACACATATCTAAAAATCTAACCGTTGGATCTTCACAAAATTTACATCATTAGAAAGGTCTTTTCAAAATGAATCCAACGGTTCCAGTTTCGGGAAAATCCGACGGTCGGATCTCCCGGTACAATCGTTTGAATTTTCGATTTCAAAATACGAACTGCAGCGTCGTTATTCGATTAAATATAATTTTATTTATATATATAAATAAATATAATCGTTTCTGGCGCTGTTTTTCTTCAGATTTGAATTAAACATTCCAGACAATCCAACCGTTCGATTTTTACAAGGTTGGTGCCGTTGGAAAGATTATTCCAAGGCGAACCCGACGGTTGAGGTTTCGGGAAAATCCAATGGTCGGATTTCCCGTACTAGTCGTTTGAAATCACGGTTTCAAAATACGAACTGCACGGCTTCGTTTCGTTTTAATTTTATTTATATTTATATAGTTATATAAATATAGTTCATTCAATGATTTCTATATCGTTTTCACTTCAAAAAATTTTCTAACACCTTAAATTTTGGAAAAATTTCGCCATAACCTCCCCTGCACCGGGAGCGTCGGGAAATCGCAAATAGCGTCCCGGTCCTTCTAATCTCAAAAAGAAAAAGAAAAAGCCAAGCGGCTAGCCAATCAGGCTCAAAATCATCACCCAAACAAATCAGTAAATGTGTACCTATTTGTCGGGCACAAAATTTTATTCCTCTTCTCTAGCCCCTTTGCTATAACCTGTTCAATGAATACTGCATGTACATATATATACAGTTCATATCATTTTTCATTTTCTATTCAACTTCATATTTGATTTCTATTTGGTTTAAAAAACTCCATTCATTCTAATGTTACATAAGTAGGTGCAAATCATTTCATTAGCTAATTAATGAATATTTCAGCTCATATATGTTTATTTTGAACAAGTGGCTATTTTTAACATTTCACATTTCAACGATTTATGCATACAATAAAAATGTGATTTTTATTGTAAAACGATTCATTTCAAAACACTATTTTTCTATATAGTTCATATAGTCGATAAAAGGTGATTTTTATTATCAAACAGTTTATTTCAAAATATGAATACCATTCAACACATGAATTTCTAAACAACGAATGAATATCAATTCAACACATGAATGTTTTCAATAGTTTTTATATATAGATAAAAATGTGATTTTTATTATCGAACAATTTATTTCAAAATATGAATACCATTCAACACATGAATTTCTAAACAACGAATGAATATCAATTCAACACATGAATGTTTTCAATAGTTTTTATATATAGATAAAAATGTGATTTTTATTATCGAACAATTTATTTCAAAATATGAATACCATTCAACACATGAATTTCTAAACAACGAATGAATATCAATTCAACACATGAATGTTTTCAATAGTTTTTAGATATCGATAAAAATGTGATTTTTATTATCGAACTATTTATTTCAAAATATGAATACCATTCAACACATGAATTTCTAAACAACGAATGAATATCAATTCAACACATGAATGTTTTCAATAGTTTTTAGATATCGATAAAAATGTGATTTTTATTATCGAACTATTTATTTCAAAATATGAATACCATTCAACACATGAATTTCTAAACAACGAATGAATATCAATTCAACACATGAATGTTTTCAATAGTTTAAGCATATGAAAATAATTCAAACACACAAATATTATTCAAAATTTCGGCAGCATAACGGCAGGGTAGTTACACCGGCACCGTCCCTAGTACGGCTCCTCGCTCTACCTTAAAACCTCGCGGTTTTTGACAATGGGAAACATGCATCTAGTTCGCACGCAGGCGGCATGTATATATATTTATTCATTTCCACAAACTAATCCTAAGTGGTTTCAACCAAATATTTCACAACCACAAATGGGTATTTTTCAACCACAATCAACCAATAACAATCACAAACAATCCCAAACAATCATTCGCCATCAATCAAATTTCCACAACAATTTCAACCAATAAATATCGTCCATGGTTTGTGGACGAGGGGCGTATATATATATATATATATAGATATTAATATATATAGCAATTCACTTTTACTTCACACATATATATATAAATTTTAAATCAGAAATCTCACCAATAGCTATCCAACTTCATGACTCTTCTTAATAGAAATCTTCGCCTATTTGTCGCTTTCACCCGTATTCTCTGCATAAGTAAAAATAGAATTTTTACTATGCTATTCAATATATAAATTCGAACTTTGACTTCGCTATTCAATATATAAAAATATGATTTTTACTTTGACTTTCAACATATAAAAATATGATTTTTTACTTTTGCCTCCCACATATAAAAATATGATTTTTACCTTTGCTTTTAACATATAAAAATATGATTTTTACTTTTGAAAGAAATCAGTTTTCAACCTTTCAAGAAAACCAGTTTTTATATTTTTATAAATCACAGTTTTTATACTTTTTATAAATCAGTTTTATTCTTTCATAAAAATGCAGTTTTTAGTTTCTTTTTCTAAAAAAAATCTGTTTTTAAAATCTTTTAAAAATTCAGCTTTAAAGGTTTTAACAAATCAGTTTTTTTTTTTTATAAAATCTGTTTTTTTTAAAAATTTCAGTTATTATCTTTTTAAAACAAAACAGTTTTTAATACTTATTTTATAAAATCAAATCAGTTTTAAATATAAAATCAAAACAGTTTTAAATATAAAATCAAAACAGTTTAAATAAAAAATCAAAACAGTTTAAATATAAAATCAAAACAGTTTTAACTATAAAATCAAAACAGTTTTAAATATAAAATCAAAACAGTTTTTACTGAGTAAATAAAATAAATAAAAAAAAAGAAAATAAAATAAAAAAAGGAAATGCTCACCGAAGCTGCGGAAAAAAGGGGGGGGGGGAAGAAGATGTCGTCGGCGCTCGCTTCGAGGTGGCAGCTTCGATCTGGAGGTGTCGAGACGAGGGGGGGGCGGCGGGTCGATTGTTGTCTCGAGGGGGGCTGGCGAATTGAAGGAGGAGGAGGGCGGTGGCTTCCAGGGGGCTCGCGATGGTGCTCGTCGGCGTCAAGGTCGGGGGGGGGGGGGGGGGGCGGCAGCGATTCGATTGCTAGGTTTTTTTTTTTTTTTTTTTTTCTTTCTGTATAGATCGAAATGAAAAAAGGGGGGGGGGCCAGAACGAGGATAAAGGGGGAAGGGAAATGATTTTTTTTTATTTAATTATTTAATTTAGCAAAAGGGTTGACTTTTACATACGACCTCGAAACGAGGCCCACCGCCTGTCGTCCATAGCGTTTAACCCCCATTCCGAACACAATGGGATATGTATCGCAAGCTGGTTTGATCGTTACAATCGGTTTCCCTTTGAATTTTCATTTAAATCACTATATTGAATTTTAAACGTACATTTCAAATTACCGGGGCCACATACTAACTAGAAAAATTCCAGAAAAATATTTTCTAGCTTCGTATTGACGATACGGTCCTAACAAAACTAGTTTCGTCGAATTCTGAGACCGTTTGAAAAATGGCCAATTTCCATTCGATTAAAATCAACAGAAACTGGTCAAACGCGTTTTCCTTTGCCACGCTCACATATTGATTCGAAAAATTATGAAATTTGAAACCTAGCAATAACTTGATACTGCGGATCCAACAAAAGTGGTTTCGTCGAAATCCGAGGTCATTTGCAAAATGTCCCTTTTTTAAGGGCCTGAATTCCATAGCGACTATTCAGAATTTTCAACTGGACATATCTTTTGATTCCCGCTATCAAATTTCGATTGGTCGGATTCGTTAGAAAGATATTACCAATTAGATTCAAATGTTTTTGGTTTCACTAAAATCTGGATTGTTTTGCACCCGGTATATTCAATTGAAGTTTGAAATCGAATTATCGAACTACCGCGCCATTTTCACTTCTACATATAATTATATTTAATTATATTCATTTTCAAATGTCGATTCAACTCAGTTTTCATCGCCATTGTTTAAAATATTTATTTTAAATATTTAAAATCCATTATTTTAGCCAATTTAAAATTTTTAAATTGGTTCAGATTTTCTGGGTCGTTACAATCTCCCCCACTTAAAACTTTTCGTCCCCGAAAAGGAATAAAGTCGAAAGTGGTTTGATAAATCCATAATCCCACAATACAACAACCAATTTGTTTTTAATATTCAGAGTATAGAATAAACAATGCACATCCATGGAAAGAAAATAGCAACCGAATAGAGAATTAAATGGTAATGCAAGGTAAAGTAAATGTACCTTGCACCAGAGTCAATCAGAGATATCCACTCGGCATCTAGGATAAGCTTTCTGAATGCTCTCCTCAGTTTCCCAAGTACAATCTCGTGGATCTCCACTCCATTGCACTTTGACTAAGTGAACCTTCTTGTTTCTCAGCTCTTTGGTTTCTTTGCCGATGATCTTTAGCGGCTCTCGCCTCACAGCTAATTCTGGAGTTATTTCAATATCCTGTTGAGCTGCTTCTTCCACGATCAAGTCTGGATCATGAACGTGCTTTCGAAGTTGAGATATATGAAATACATCATGAACTCCAGGCAACCAATCAGGCAGTTTGACCCTATAAGCGAGAGTCCCAATCCGTTCCAGAATAGGAAACGGACCAATAAGTTTAGGCGCTAACTTTCCAGTTTTACCGAACCGGATAACTCCTCTCATCGGCGATACTCTCAAATATACATAGTCGCCAACTTCGAAGGATATATCTCTTCTTCTTTTATCGGCATAGCTCTTTTGTCGGCTTTGAGCGGCGAGCAATCGCTTTTTAATAAAATCGACTTTGTCGGCAGCTTCTCGAATCATATCAGGCCCTAACACCAGTCTATTTCCAGGCTCGACCCAACAAGCAGGAGATCGGCACGGTCTACCATACAATGCTTCGAATGGCGACATTGTCAGACTCGCCTGGTAGCTGTTGTTATAAGAGAATTCAGCCAAATGCAGAAGGTCTTCCCAAGATCCACCGAAATCTATAACACAAGCCCGCAATAGATCTTCTAGAATGCGATTCACCCTCTCAGTCTGACCGTCTGTCTGAGGATGATAAGCGGTGCTTAGGTTTAACTTCGTTCCCAGCTCGACTTGAAATGCTTCCCAGAATTTACTAGTGAAAATTGTATCTCTATCACTTACTATACTGAGCGGCACTCCATGTAGTCTAACTATTTCCCTGAAGTATATCTGCGCCAGACTCTGGGCAGTTCTATTTGATTTGACAGGTATGAAATGGGCGGTCTTCGTGAAACGATCTACGATCACCCAAATACTGTCATTTCCTTTTCTGGTCCTGGGCAGACCATCAATGAAATCCATAGAAATATGTTCCCACTTCCAGCCAGGAACTTCCAGTGGTTGCAATAGTCCAGCCAATTTCTGTTGGTCGCTTTTAACTAACTGGCAAGTAGGGCATCGGCTAACGTATATAGAAACGTCCCTCTTCATAGCCTTCCACCAGAATGTTCTTTTGAGATCGTTATACACTTTGGCCACGCCAGGATGGATACTCAGCTTGGACTTGTGACACTCGTCTAACACTTCCCTTTTTAACTCTGAGATGTCAGGAACACAAATCCTTCCTTTTAATCTCAAGGTCTCGTCGTTATCTATTTGAAAACACGAGGGTTCGCCTTTCTGAATCCTTTTGATCATATCTTTAATAAAGTTATCCTCCTTCTGAAGAATAGATATTTTGTCAATCAAGGAAGTCGTGATAATAAAGCTGGCGATCATCACATTCTTTCGGCTCAGCGCATCTGCCACGACATTGGCTTTTCCTGGAGTATATATTATTTCAAAGTCATATGCTGCAAGAAACTCCAGCCAACGTTGCTGCCTCAAATTTAAGTCTTTCTGAGTGAACAGATACTTTAACGACTGGTGATCTGTAAACAGTTCAAATCTCTCGCCCAGAAGATAGTGTCTCCAGATTTTCAAAGAGAATATGATAGCCAATAACTCAAGATCATGAGTTACATAGTTTTTCTCGTGCGGCTTCAGTTGACGACTAGCATATGCTATCACTTGGCCCCTCTGCATTAACACTGCTCCAAGGCCTTCTCTAGAAGCATCAGTCCATACTTTTAAATCTTGGTTGCCATCGATGATGGTTAACACTGGAGCTGTCGTTAATCTTAACTTTAGCTCTTCGAAAGCCTCCTCACTTTCTTGAGTCCATTTGAACTTAGAATGCTTCTTTGTAAGCTTCGTTAAGTGACCAGATATCTTCGAAAAGTCTTTAACGAACTTCCGATAATAGCTAGCCAATCCGAGAAAACTGCGGACTTCAGTGGGAGTACTGGGCTGTTTCCAATTCTGAATAGCTGTGATTTTGCTTGGATCCACAGCGATTCCATCTTTCGATACTACATGGCCCAGAAATTTCACTTCATCCTGCCAGAATATACACTTGGAAAACTTTGCTTTCAATACATTTCTCCTGAGGATTTCTAACACTTGTTCCAGATGCTTTTCATGTTCGGCCTTTGATTTAGAGAAGATTAGAATATCATCAATAAAAACCAGAACAAATTTATTCAAAACCCCTCTGAACACTCTGTTCATTAGATCGACGAAGTAAGCGGGAGCGTTACATAAGCCGAACGGCATTACTAACCACTCGTAGAATAAGTCGGGACCTCTGAACGCTGTCATTGGAACACACTCTTCGGCAATTCGAAGTTGATGGAAACCTGTAGCTAGGTCCATTCTTGAAAATACTTGTGCTCCATTTAGTCGATCCAACAAATCATCAATCCGCGGCAATGGATACTTGTTCTTTATTGTCTGTTTGTTCAAATCACGATAATCCACACATAGACGTAAAGTACCGTCAGATTTTGGGACAAATACCACGGCTGCACCCCAGTCAGAGAAACTAGGCCTGATCAGACCTTTCCATACTAGCTGTCGTGTTTGATTGTCTAATTCCTCTTTCTCTTTCAAGGACATTCTTCGAATAGCGTGAACTACCGGCCTTGCATTGGGAATCAAAGTAATCTTGAAATCTATTTCTCTCTGCGGAGGTAAGCGAACGACTTCCTCAAACACATCCGCATAATTCTTGACGACAGGAATATCTTTAATGAGGTCAGGAATATTCTCTGCGATTTCAGGAATATTTTCTATTTGGGATGGAGAAACATCCAAAGCTGCCCAGAAATCCTTTCTATTAGCATTCTGACCTTCACAGGGAATGGTTATATAATCACCTGATTTAATCTTCGCCTTTACGACTCTGTCGGCGCATTTAACTTTAGCTTCATATTTGGTCAACCAGTCTAACCCCAAGATAAGATCAAACTCTTTAAAATTCATAACGGCTGCGATGGTAGGAAACCGATAACGAGAAAAGGAAACCGGCACTCCACAAATCCAACTGAGATCAATGGAACCCCCAACCGGATTCTGGACAGTCATTGGTTCCTTAAGCGTTTTCAAATTCAAATCCAGTTTCTTAGCTGCATCCTTTGCAATGAAGCTTCGTGACGCGCCTGTGTCAAACAGTACTTTAACTGGAATGTTTTTGACAGTAAGCGTGCCTTCTAAAACATCTGGCCTTTCTTGACTAGCTGAGGGCTCAGACATTTCTGCTACTTCATTTACTTGAACTATCTTGGTCGCTTTTAACAGCCGGCAATCTCGCTTTATATGACCGGCCTGATGACAAAGATTGCATTCTCGAGTCACAGGATACTTGCCCTTGGATTTAGACCCACCCTCCTTTCGCTTCTTCGAGGTTTTACACTTCCTAGTCAGATGCCCCTGTTTATTGCAGTTAGAGCATGTGGCAGTCGTGGCAGGTTCTTTTTCAGATCTTGCCCTTTTTCGATTTACTTCGGGCTCCCTACCGACTTCAGATATTGTACTGGCTTCAGGAATATCAGTTTCCGACTCTGTTTTGTCACTAGAACAGACTTCTTCTTCGTCGCGCAACATTCCTTTCTTATGGAGATCTTCATACTGATAGGCCATATATATCATTTCAGAAAAAGGAAGCTTCACATGCCCCAATACTTTATTCTGGTATTTCCTTTGAAGTCCGTGAATAAATCTCATATTTTTCCTCTTCGGATTTTGAATTAGATGAGGAGCAAAGTGAGCAAGTTCATTAAATTTCTTGTGATATTCTGGGATGGTCATATCGCCTTGAATTAAATAAGAAAATTCATCACATAATCTCTCGGTTGCTTCGGGAGGAGTAAATCTTTGTAGGAAAATCACTTTGAATCTGTCCCAGGTGATATCACCATCTGGATTATCTCTGATGATTGTTTCCCACCAGATTAAAGCTTCTTCTTTGAGCGCCCAAGATGCTACTAACCGTTTCTGGTCATCTCTCAGCTGGATATGCTCAAAGATTCTTTCGACAGAACTCAACCAAGCTTGAGTTTGAATAATAGATTCATTGCCCGAGAATTGCGCTCCGTTCAGATTTTGATATTTCTTTAATAGAGCCTCTAGATCGGGTTCTGTATTCCTTCTGTTTCTGGCACTCATTTTTCTAGTACTTCTGCAATTAGCAGATCAAGTGTCAGGTCACAGAAAAGGTATTTTAAACATAGAAACATATACTTCAAGGTAAATGTGTCTATCGAGGTGAAATTTCATTCTGCTTTACTCATACTAGGATATTACTAATCCTATCTGTGTAGAGTTACCCGTCCTAGAACTCTACTGGTTCCATTTCTGACGAGTTCGTTCACATGTTATATTCCAGAACTAAGCTTAACCAAAGCTCTGATACCACGATGAGACGACCCGATTTCCCGTTCTCACGGAAACAAGGTTGTCTTTTGGAATATAACACAGAAACAGATAATAGCAGAACATAATTAAATAAATACACCAGAATGAACAACAAAATATACTGGATAAAAGTAATCATCAGAGTTACACAGTATACAGGATCTTACTTAGTACCAATACAGTTCAACTATACATAGATGTCTACAGCGGAATTAAACAAAATATGTACAATAGGAGCTGAACAGCATAAAAAGAAATAAATTATAGAATCCATCTTCAGCTCCAGCTATCCAGAAAGAACCAGCTAAACCTGAATACAAGGCTGCCCGTGTAGAAAAAGGGGCACCCGAGTTTGAGAGTGAAACAAACTACGAGTCAGTCATGGGACTGGTATGAGAAATCCACTCAACACAAATATAATTGGCTAATCACAGGACCACGCCACTTTCGTGGAACGGGTTTACTCCATTGGATTGCCAGTGCTTTAAAACAAATCTTTCTTTTAAACATCGCTATGCTTTTTATCAAAATGAAGCCGTTATAAGACTCAGTTCCCATCACACAATGCAACGCAAACCGGAGGATAGAGTTTTTACCTTATAACGGCCAAAATATGCTTGATACGAATAAAACAAAAGCATTTGATATTATTACTAGTGTTTATATGTTTTGAAATCAATTTCAAATCATAACTATCAATCATAGACGGCATTAATGCCCCATACCACTATGTCGCCATATATAGGTATACAATCAAAACCGCACGATGTCGTATTTGGAAATTGGATTTCCGTCATGAACCAAGGCAAAAGATAGTCCTTACCGAATTCGAGACTGCCTAGCCCGAGTCTCAGGCAAGCGCGCAGGCAAGCCTTGGATCGTCAGGGCCGGTCCACACGGAGTGGATTAAAATGCCTGAGCACTACGTTTCGCCGCCCTTTGGGGCGTAAGCGAGCCAACGAATGACTCCATCGGACCCGGATCGTCCGATCTAACCGAGGCGCCTCGCAACAGCAACAACCACATAAGTCAAACTCGTCAGGGCGTGTAAAACCACTGACGCCACTTTTAGCTAGGAGGAAACGTAGGCCCTCCCTGAGGTCCTTTCTCCCGTTTCTGGTTCATACCGGGGTGTGAGGCTCGCGAATTCACGTTATACACAAAGCTACGCCACACAGGCGGTGCTTTGATCATCACTACAAGACTTTGCTTTTCAACAGAAGCCCTGATCACTGCATCTTAGCATGCCACACAGAATAAATCCTATGTCAGACACACAGTCCATTTACAAGTCCGTTCTGGGTCTGAACGAAACCGGAGGCACTAAATACCTCGCAAACCCATCGATCAACACGTACGTCTGAACGATCACCACTCATTATCCATATTTCGGGATGCCTCCCAATCAGGACCTCGGTTACCATCCAAACGAGGTGAAGATCTCCGGTCTTCGACCATCGTCTTCATCTTCGAATTTCAATCGTCGGTCGATTATTCGAAATGAGAATTAACTCGGCCTCTTCAAATAATTCACGTATATTTAGAATTTCAAATCGATTTATTTCAATGGTTAAATTATTCGACAACACTGGTTTTGTCCTTTAATGTAATTTTCACACCAAACACATTCAACCATCAAATATCACATAAATCGAGCAAATTCAGTTTATTTCCATTCCATATTGCTTACGATATTTTATAACTATTTATCGCTATTTTTATTTATTTTAAAACAGCTATTTTATTCAAAACGACGCTTCGGGCCATAAGGCGGCCGTGGCGCTGTTTTTCTTCAGATTTGATTTACACATATCTAAAAATCTAACCGTTGGATCTTCACAAAATTTACATCATTAGAAAGGTCTTTTCAAAATGAATCCAACGGTTCCAGTTTCGGGAAAATCCGACGGTCGGATCTCCCGGTACAATCGTTTGAATTTTCGATTTCAAAATACGAACTGCAGCGTCGTTATTCGATTAAATATAATTTTATTTATATATATAAATAAATATAATCGTTTCTGGCGCTGTTTTTCTTCAGATTTGAATTAAACATTCCAGACAATCCAACCGTTCGATTTTTACAAGGTTGGTGCCGTTGGAAAGATTATTCCAAGGCGAACCCGACGGTTGAGGTTTCGGGAAAATCCAATGGTCGGATTTCCCGTACTAGTCGTTTGAAATCACGGTTTCAAAATACGAACTGCACGGCTTCGTTTCGTTTTAATTTTATTTATATTTATATAGTTATATAAATATAGTTCATTCAATGATTTCTATATCGTTTTCACTTCAAAAAAATTTCTAACACCTTAAATTTTGGAAAAATTTCGCCATAACCTCCCCTGCACCGGGAGCGTCGGGAAATCGCAAATAGCGTCCCGGTCCTTCTAATCTCAAAAAGAAAAAGAAAAAGCCAAGCGGCTAGCCAATCAGGCTCAAAATCATCACCCAAACAAATCAGTAAATGTGTACCTATTTGTCGGGCACAAAATTTTATTCCTCTTCTCTAGCCCCTTTGCTATAACCTGTTCAATGAATACTGCATGTACATATATATACAGTTCATATCATTTTTCATTTTCTATTCAACTTCATATTTGATTTCTATTTGGTTTAAAAAACTCCATTCATTCTAATGTTACATAAGTAGGTGCAAATCATTTCATTAGCTAATTAATGAATATTTCAGCTCATATATGTTTATTTTGAACAAGTGGCTATTTTTAACATTTCACATTTCAACGATTTATGCATACAATAAAAATGTGATTTTTATTGTAAAACGATTCATTTCAAAACACTATTTTTCTATATAGTTCATATAGTCGATAAAAGGTGATTTTTATTATCAAACAGTTTATTTCAAAATATGAATACCATTCAACACATGAATTTCTAAACAACGAATGAATATCAATTCAACACATGAATGTTTTCAATAGTTTTTATATATAGATAAAAATGTGATTTTTATTATCGAACAATTTATTTCAAAATATGAATACCATTCAACACATGAATTTCTAAACAACGAATGAATATCAATTCAACACATGAATGTTTTCAATAGTTTTTATATATAGATAAAAATGTGATTTTTATTATCGAACAATTTATTTCAAAATATGAATACCATTCAACACATGAATTTCTAAACAACGAATGAATATCAATTCAACACATGAATGTTTTCAATAGTTTTTAGATATCGATAAAAATGTGATTTTTATTATCGAACTATTTATTTCAAAATATGAATACCATTCAACACATGAATTTCTAAACAACGAATGAATATCAATTCAACACATGAATGTTTTCAATAGTTTTTAGATATCGATAAAAATGTGATTTTTATTATCGAACTATTTATTTCAAAATATGAATACCATTCAACACATGAATTTCTAAACAACGAATGAATATCAATTCAACACATGAATGTTTTCAATAGTTTAAGCATATGAAAATAATTCAAACACACAAATATTATTCAAAATTTCGGCAGCATAACGGCAGGGTAGTTACACCGGCACCGTCCCTAGTACGGCTCCTCGCTCTACCTTAAAACCTCGCGGTTTTTGACAATGGGAAACATGCATCTAGTTCGCACGCAGGCGGCATGTATATATATTTATTCATTTCCACAAACTAATCCTAAGTGGTTTCAACCAAATATTTCACAACCACAAATGGGTATTTTTCAACCACAATCAACCAATAACAATCACAAACAATCCCAAACAATCATTCGCCATCAATCAAATTTCCACAACAATTTCAACCAATAAATATCGTCCATGGTTTGTGGACGAGGGGCGTATATATATATATATATAGATATTAATATATATAGCAATTCACTTTTACTTCACACATATATATATAAATTTTAAATCAGAAATCTCACCAATAGCTATCCAACTTCACGACTCTTCTTAATAGAAATCTTCGCCTATTTGTCGCTTTCACCCGTATTCTCTGCATAAGTAAAAATAGAATTTTTACTATGCTATTCAATATATAAAAATCGAACTTTGACTTCGCTATTCAATATATAAAAATATGATTTTTACTTTGACTTTCAACATATAAAAATATGATTTTTTACTTTTGCCTCCCACATATAAAAATATGATTTTTACCTTTGCTTTTAACATATAAAAATATGATTTTTACTTTTGAAAGAAATCAGTTTTCAACCTTTCAAGAAAACCAGTTTTTATATTTTTATAAATCACAGTTTTTATACTTTTTATAAATCAGTTTTATTCTTTCATAAAAATGCAGTTTTTAGTTTCTTTTTCTAAAAAAAATCTGTTTTTAAAATCTTTTAAAAATTCAGCTTTAAAGGTTTTAACAAATCAGTTTTTTTTTTATAAAATCTGTTTTTTTTAAAAATTTCAGTTTTTATCTTTTTAAAACAAAACAGTTTTTAATACTTATTTTATAAAATCAAATCAGTTTTAAATATAAAATCAAAACAGTTTTAAATATAAAATCAAAACAGTTTAAATATAAAATCAAAACAGTTTAAATATAAAATCAAAACAATTTTAACTATAAAATCAAAACAGTTTTAAATATAAAATCAAAACAGTTTTTACTGAGTAAATAAAATAAATAAAAAAAAAGAAAATAAAATAAAAAAAGGAAATGCTCACCGAAGCTGCGGAAAAAAGGGGGGGGGGAAGAAGATGTCGTCGGCGCTCGCTTCGAGGTGGCAGCTTCGATCTGGAGGCGTCGAGACGAGGGGGGGGGGGGCGGCGGGTCGATTGTTGTCTCGAGGGGGGCTGGCGAATTGAAGGAGGAGGAGGGCGGTGGCTTCCAGGGGGCTCGCGATGGTGCTCGTCGGCGTCAAGGTCGGGGGGGGGGGGGGGCGGCAGCGATTCGATTGCTAGGTTTTTTTTTTTTTTTTTTTCTGTATAGATCGAAATGAAAAAAGGGGGGGGCAGAACGAGGATAAAGGGGGAAGGGAAATGATTTTTTTTTTATTTAATTATTTAATTTAGCAAAAGGGTTGACTTTTACATACGACCTCGAAACGAGGCCCACCGCCTGTCGTCCATAGCGTTTAACCCCCATTCCGAACACAATGGGATATGTATCGCAAGCTGGTTTGATCGTTACAATCGGTTTCCCTTTGAATTTTCATTTAAATCACTATATTGAATTTTAAACGTACATTTCAAATTACCGGGGCCACATACTAACTAGAAAAATTCCAGAAAAATATTTTCTAGCTTCGTATTGACGATACGGTCCTAACAAAACTAGTTTCGTCGAATTCTGAGACCGTTTGAAAAATGGCCAATTTCCATTCGATTAAAATCAACAGAAACTGGTCAAACGCGTTTTCCTTTGCCACGCTCACATATTGATTCGAAAAATTATGAAATTTGAAACCTAGCAATAACTTGATACTGCGGATCCAACAAAAGTGGTTTCGTCGAAATCCGAGGTCATTTGCAAAATGTCCCTTTTTTAAGGGCCTGAATTCCATAGCGACTATTCAGAATTTTCAACTGGACATATCTTTTGATTCCCGCTATCAAATTTCGATTGGTCGGATTCGTTAGAAAGATATTACCAATTAGATTCAAATGTTTTTGGTTTCACTAAAATCTGGATTGTTTTGCACCCGGTATATTCAATTGAAGTTTGAAATCGAATTATCGAACTACCGCGCCATTTTCACTTCTACATATAATTATATTTAATTATATTCATTTTCAAATGTCGATTCAACTCAGTTTTCATCGCCATTGTTTAAAATATTTATTTTAAATATTTAAAATCCATTATTTTAGCCAATTTAAATTTTTTAAATTGGTTCAGATTTTCTGGGTCGTTACACTTGTTCTCGCATGAGGTTTTAGATTGTGATACTTCTTATGCATTTGAGGTCTTTGCCTCTCTTAGTTTGGGCATTGATGACTCAGATGGTCCATTGCCCCCTTCTGCAATACTTTTCTTTTTCGGTGGTAGTTTTACTTCTTCGAGCTTGTCTTTTTTAGCTTGGTGGCTTTTTTTGTGGATTGTCGTTACAACCGCCAACTTGAGCCTTGTGCGCGCTCCATGTCCATCGTTTTGGCTTTTGGATCGGTTTTGGACATGACGGTGTTAGTGATGGTGGACTTCAATTCGGTTGGTTAGTTGAGTCACTACGAGGCCTTCATCATGTCATCAGTGGCTCTCCTATTTTGGATTTGGATTTTGAGGATAATATGTTTTTTTGGAGTCTACATTAGAGTGGAGATTTATGGGATGGGTGGATTCACTACCGCAGCTGTATAGTGGAGGCCATATTGACTCGCTATACGGGTTACCAGAGACGTTGGCCACCCATATTATCTCTACCGCATGTAGACTGTATATGTTTCAGACATGGAACATTAACTTTATTGCGGGGCTGTCAATTTTATGACAGTCTGACTTTGGTATTGCTCACACAGGAACATGTGTTGTATCTTCCGAGCAACACCACATTTTCACCAATACAGTCTGTCACTTTTGCTCCAACATGTACCATACCCCCTGAGTGCGCTGAGACTTCTGTCTTTTGTTCATCTTCTTTTCTTAGTAAGGGCGAGAAAACGATCATTTACGGTTGTCTATCTCGTCTTACTAAGAACTCTTGTCCCACGAGATCTCGTGTCTCGAGCCAGTATCCGTCTAACAGAGGTTTCGGGTCCCCCAAAACTTGTGAGGCGCCCATTTGTCCTTCTATCCTCTCTTTCCGCTCTTCAAGTCGAAGACCGAAAGTGGCTTCTCGCACTCCCTGAACCATTTGCACACGCTCTGTAGTGGAGTCTGAGCATATCGTTGTATCTATTCGACATACGTTGTATCTTATTTGAGGAATTTGACCACTTTTGTCTATTCGTTTGTTTTCGTTGTTTCTTCCTGGCAAATTTTCTTTTCTAGAACATTAGAGCTATAGGCAATGATGCATCAGTGGCTAGGCTCAAGTGCATTGTTAAGAAGCATTCTATCGGTTTAGTAGTGCTTTTGGAACCTTTTGTAGGTCCGGAGGAGGACACCAAAATGGTTCTGTCTATTGGTTTGGTTGGTGACTTAGCCAATGTGTTCAACAAAATTAGGATCCTCTGCTCCAAAGACATTGTCATATACCCTATCTTCGATTCCAACCAGCTTCTTTCACTGGCCTGTTTGTGTGCGCTTCTTTTTCCCCATCCTTTCTATTCACGGTATTGTACGCTAAGTGTGATAGTAATGAGAGGTTGGCCATTTGGTCCGAAACTCTCGCTCTTTCGGACTTGGGTTTCTTGATATCAGTTTTGGGAGGTGAGTTCAATTTTTTTGCCTTCCAAGCTGAGAAGCGGGGAGGCAATGTCATTATACGTTTGGTGGTAGCATATTTCAATGCCTTCATTGTCAGTTCGGGTATATCGAAAGTCTCTTTTGTCGGTTCGGCTTTCACTCGAAGCAACAACAAAGAGGGGCCAAATCGGATTCTCTCTTACCTAGACAGAGTTTCTGGATCGCAAGGCTAGTTCAACCTTCTGTTCAACTTCTCTATTTCCCATCTACATTGTACCTTCTTAGATCATGCTGCAATAATTCTTCGATCCTCTCCCCTTTCCCTCTCCGGCCTTTCTTCTTTTCGGTTCCAGAGTATGTGGAGATCACACCACACTTTCCATAGTGTTGTGGAAGATTCCTAGAACTCCATTGTTCTTGGTTCCCTATATGCTATGCTCTCTCGTAAGCTGAAGCGTCTTAAGGCTTGCTTTAAGGAGTGGAACGTTCTTGTTTTCAAGAATATCTTCGATTGCATTTGGGCCACCAAAGAAACTCTTGTCTTAGCAGAAGCATCTTTTGATATGATTCCCTCTACTGCTAATAAGGAGGCTTGGGCGATCGCCCAACTAGCCTTCTCGTCGGAACTTCGTATTGACCGTGACTATCTTCGTTAGAAGGCGAGGATCAAGTGGATGGTGATACGAACTCCAAGTTTTTCCATTCTTCTATCCGTAAGAAGAATAATCTCCTTATGATTCATTAGATCCAGCATTCGGATCTCTCTATGGCTTCCACGCCGTGTGAAGTCAAAGAAACCATTCTGTCCCATTTTCAATCCTTCCTCGGTTCTCCTTTCATGTCAATCTTTGACCTGACGCTGTTGGCTTTCATCCCTAACTTGGTTCTTCCTTTGGATAATTCTGATCTTGTCGCACCTCCTTCTATGGCGGAAATACGGGAACCTGTTTTTGCTCTTAGTAAGGACAATGCAAGTGAACTAGATGGCTTCAATGGGTTTTTTTTGGAATGTTTGGGTGATTATTTAGACACACTTCTGTCTTGCTATTTAGTTTTCTTCTCTATCGGAGACCTCCCTAAGAGGTGGACCTCCACCAATTTGGTTCTTATTCCAAAGTGTGAAAATCCTCGCACTTGCATGGTTTTTCTCCCGATCAGCTTGAGCAATTTCTCAAACAAGGTTGTCTCTAAGGGACTAGCCTCTCGACTAGCACCATTTCTCAAGTGTATTATTTCTTCCTCTCAAGAGGGGTTTGTAAAAGGATGATTGATCACTGATACCATCATTTTAGCCCCGGATCTCGTTTCTCAGATCGATAGGAAGGTCCGAGGTTCTAATATGGTCGTTAAGCTGGATATGGCTAAGGCATACAACCACATGCCTTGGTTTTTCGTCATCAAGGTCCTTAGGACTTTCGACTTTCTAAAAACCCTAATCAGTATTATTATTTGGAGACTAATCTCCAACTGCTTGTTTTCTATTCTCATCAACGAGCTAGCCAACAATTATTTCAAGGTTGGAAGGGGCCTTTGTTAGGGAGACCCCTCTCCGCTTCGCTCTTTGTCATCGCTGCTTAGGCTTTCGTATGTGGGGTGCATGCATTCACTTACGATAGCAGGAAAAATCCATAAGTTTGGCATCCCCAGTGGATGCCCTCTTATTTATTCCTTATTTTTCGATGACGACATCATGATTTTCACTAATGGTAGTCATCGCTCTATCCGTCACCTTATTAGTCTTATTAAACTGCACCAAAGCTGCTGGAGGAAACTCGTTAACTCTGCTAAAAGCTGCTTCGTCCCGTGAAAGATATGTCTCCAGTTAGATCTTCTTGGATTGAAACCTTTACTGGTTTTAATGTTGCCTCCCTTCCCTTACCTTATCTCGATATTGTACTATATCGAGGAAGGAAGCTTAACGCTATATTAGATCCCTTGACCGACAAATCCAAGGGAAAGATGATTTGTTGGAATGCTACTCTTCTTTCTTAGGAAGGAAAACTTGTGCTCATAAAGTATGTTCTATATTCTACAAGATCACATGTCTTTGCTTCTATAACTCCCACCTCTTATTTCTTCTGTTCTTATCGTTCTTTGGCAATGTCCTTTTTCTAGGGAAACAAGAACAATACTAATCGTCATCACTGGATTTTGTGGAACTCCATTTATCTTCTCAAGTGTGAAGGACGCCTAGGCCTCCGTAACCTAAAGGATATTTGTACTACCTTTGCTTGGAAGCTGTGAGCGAGGTTCGAAGCGAACGACTCCCTCTGGGTGATGTTCCTCCATGCTAAGTACCAAAGGCTTTTGAGCGCGAATTACTCCGATACCCCGTCCTATGCAAGTGAGATGTAGAAACATATGCAATTCGTGAAGGCCTTACTGGATTCACATGGCAGTGGAACCAATTGGGATGGTTGTCCCTTCTCAATTGAGGCCACATGAAATTCAGCAAGTACACCGGCTCCACATCTGCATATTTTCTCTTTTATGTGGGATGCTTATCTTCCCCCTAAGGTCTCTCTGTTTATGTGGAAAACCTTGCATAATGGGCTTCTAACATACAATAACCTATAGATGATTAGCATTCCAATTGTCTCCCGTTATAGGTGTTGCTTCAATGGTTCTTTGGAATCCATTGTTCATTTGTATTTTCTTGGATCCTGTGCCAAATCTATCTGGAATTACTTTGGGAAATTGATGTGCTGCCGAGGTCATGCCTCATCGCTTATATATTTACTGAGAATCTGGTGGACTGACATCTTAGGTTGATCTATTTGTTCAAATCTCTTCTGTCTGATTCTTTGTCTTATCTGCTAGCATATCTGGTGCTCATAGAATAAAATAATATTTCATAAAGTCCCTATGGATCCTCCTACCATCATTCGGAGGATAAGGAATGATGTTTTCCTTGCTTTTAGAGGTAGGTCTTTCAAGAGAACAATCGACACCTGTTCTACGAGTTTCGCTAGTACGTTAGATGTTACCACAGTATCGACTCCTCCAAGGGCGGGAATTGGTCGATTCCTTTGCTACTGGGTTTATCACTGCTGTCATCCATTTCTACACGTACCCCCTTTATTGATTTTACACTGTTTGCTAGTTCTACAAGGCCTAGACTTTATGTATTAGTTACCAGCTATCTTTGGATTTGTTATTGCTGGAGGAGCTGCTCTTCTGCTGAGATTTTTGGTGTTGGCGGATCAAGAGCTATCAGAGTTCTAGGTGCATTCGATATGGAGTTCACTGCCTGCGCCTATGGTCCTCAGCGTCAAGCCTTCCTTTTATCATGAGCCTTTGGCCTTCATATGTGGAGATGTGGAGACTTTCACTTCATTCTGGCTTTAGGCAATCGACTTTTAAGGCCCCATCTTTCTGGCCTGTGATCGTGCTTTTATTCTTGCTTTTGTTGGATGTATCTTGTATTTTAGTGGTTTGTTTTGTATCTACGGTTTGTGTGTATGCACAGTTCTGTAGCTGTAGTGTCCCGAAATTCTGGTCCAATTTGAGCTAACTGAATAACACAAGTCCAACCCACATTACACTGGAAATCATAAAAACTAATAGAAAGAAAACAGATGGTGAGGATAGATAAGGTAGAAACTTAGAATAGAAGAAGAAGAAAAAGAATATACAACATCAGAGTAAAAATGAATCTCACATCGGAACGAATAACATATAATAGATACATATCTTTGAAATAAAATCAATATATGTATACAGTAACATTATCAGAGTATAACACTTACAACACAGCGGAAATAATAATAGCTACATAAACCTGAAGCCTCCTGCTCCAAGCTTTCCAAATATATCTGTAAAATCCTGACTACTTGACTGCCCGTATAAAATTGGGCACCAAAAAGTTTAGGGAAAACAAAACAAAATAAACTCCTGGTCAGTCATGGGACTGGTATGAGTAAAACAGTTTAAAACAGTTTGAGCCATTAAACGATATCTCATAAGACCACGTCGTATAACAGAACGGGTTTTTCCCTTATGAGGATCCAAAATAATCTTTATATCAAAAATCATTGATATTATAATAGTGTCTATCGACCACAATATAATAATCATCTAGCAGAAATGCTTTCATCTCACGTTCTACATATATAGTATACAATCAAAATCGCAAGCACGTATTGGGTAATGGATTTCCAACTATGACAAGGTATGGAACCACCTTTCGCTAGTGTACCTCTAGAGAGGAATACACTGGGTTCAACCAGAACGTCTTGCAACTCGACCACACATGACCGACCACTCATTTCGCTTGAGTGTATCGAATGTATATCACCAACGGTTGGGATCAGTAACCATTTCCCGAATGGGACAGCATCGACAATAGATTTTTAGAAGTAAATGAAACTCTAGATCAGTTGATTATACACCCTAATAGGTGCGACCTCCATAGCCATGCTGCCTGCCCAATTTTTGTCATTTCCCAGTTATGAGGCTAGAGGCCACGATTATCTCTGACAGATCACACGTTTATTCACTTTGAATGTCACATCGTCATACCCACCAAATCACAAATTGATTTCCCCAAAAATACCACGGGTATACAGCTAAAAGAAACGAATTCCTCCGCAACCAAACGTAACTACGTTTGAAGAGATCAACTTACGTGATCCTTTAGATATACTCTGTCTGACATTTGTCCATACAAGTTGTCCTAGGACTGGACAAACCGAAGGCACTATTCAGTATAACCATCTTAGGCAATCTTTACCTAAGATTTATACAACAGCCCTTGCACTTTACTCCGTCTTCAATTATCTTTGGCATATATGATTCACAATGCTTATGCCAATAAGGAGTGGTTCTTCGGATAATAATCCAACCAGTCTCTGCATATTAACCACGTTGAAATGGTCAAAACTTTAATAGTCTGTGATATAACTATCAAAGAAAAACATGTGTGCAAACAATGATATTGTTTCCAAGTGGAAATTATATCGATCAATCATCATTTAACATTTATCTCTTTAGTTCATAAATTTACGTATCTCCTGTTTCCATATATTATAAATTCTTATTTTCTATTATCAGAAAACATTTCTGATTCTCATTTGGAAAACATTTCCAAAACTCCTTCACTTGATTTAAACTGATGTTTAAATCAAACATCGCCATGCCAACTCAAACCATTTCACTCATTAACTGAATTCACTAAACCATCATTCACTATCAAACCTTACCATTCCTTAGTTAAGAAGGAAGTCAATCAAGTTGGGGTATAATTACCTCTCCGACCTTAACTGAATAACGTTTTAACTTCAAAATAGTCAAAGTTTATCTTTGGAATCTTTAACAAACTTCCTTACGTAACACTCGGATTCTATTTACGAATCCACTTCTTTTACAACAACATTGGTTATAACGATAACGTTATAATCCCTACTTTCGAAATATCGAACTTCACTTATAAATTTTATTCTTTAATTTGAATAATTAACCTACTATAATTTATTTATAAGTAAATAAATCCTGATTTTAAAAACCGAAAACTAAATAATACAATCGATATAATCGAATTCGACGTATAACTCCCTTTCAAGTAATCTCTATTTGATTAACTCGTCTTTGAATAACCTATATTCCATTATCTCTCTTAGAATAACTTATATTCGATTATCTCACTTCGAATAACTTATATTCGATTAACTCACTTCGAATAACTTATATTCGATTAACTCACTTCGAAAAACTTATATTCGATCTCTTTCTTTCGAATACGCTATATTCAATAATCTCCTTTCTTTCTAATACACTATATTCGATAACCTCCTTTCGAATAACTTATATTCGATAATCTCACTTTCGAATAACTAAATTCGATTAACTCCTTTCGATTAAACTAACATCGATAACTCCTTTCGATTAAACTAACATCGATAACTCCTTTCGATTAAACTTACATCGATTTACGCCTTTCGATTAAACTAAAATTGATTAACTCCTTTCGATCAAACTAACATCGATAACTCCTTTCGATTAAACTAACATCGATTAAGTCCTTTCAATTTAATTAAAATCGATAAACTCCTTTCGATTTAACTAAATTCGATTAAATTCTTTCAATTTAACTAAAATCGATAAACTCCTTTCGACTAATTAAAATCGATAAACTCCTTATCGATAAACTCCTTTCGATTAACTAATTTGGATTAACTCGGTTTGATGAACTCAGTTTCACTAACTCAACTCGATTAACTCAGTTTGACTAACCCAACTCGATTAACTCAGTTTGACTAACTTAATCTCAAATAACTATATTCGATCTACTATAATTGAATAACTAATATTCAATTAATCCTAATTCGATTAGCTATGTTCAATTAACTCTATCTGGTTAACTCTAACTGGTTAACTCTAATCGACTACAAATATTTCCTTTCCTATTTGTCTATATTAATTTCATATAAATATTTCCTTCATATAATTCTATTTATTTTCTCAAATAAATTCCCTTTTTATCTTTATTTATTTTCCAAATAAATAAATTCTTTTTCAATTCTATTTGTAAATGTTTTACAAATATCTCCGTTTCTATTTTATTTGTAAATGTTTTACAAATATTCCCTTTTCATATTTCTATTTATTTAACAAATAAATATTTTCCTTTTCTATTTATTTCACAATATTTTCCATTATAACTCTTATTTATTTCCCAAATAAATAATCCCTTTATACTTCTATTTATTTCTTAAATAAATATTCCATTTCAATTCTATTTATTTATCAAATAAATAAATTCATTTCATACTTCTATTTATTTTTTCAATAAATATTCCTCTTTATAAAATCCTTTGATTTTACAAATAATTCCCTTTTTATAATATCATATTTATTTTCAATATATGTTTCCTTTTCAGAACCCTTTTGATTTTATAACTGCTTTCTTCTACAAAATCCCTTTTTTCTTTTCTATATAAAATCCACTGATTTTATATAACTAATTTATTTTCAAAATATACTTTGAAAATCCCCTTTTTACATACCAGTATTTCTTATGGTATTTAAAATACCAAATCGCAATGATCGATATCATTTAAACACACATCATCATCAACAGATTTTATATCACATCATATATTACAATATATGAAAACAGTAAAATAAATGTTGAGGAATCCAGTTGGATTCCTCCAACTTGTTTCCCTGCATCACAGATGTTAAACAATATCATTAACATCGATTTCATTTCAATATGAAATATTCTGCTAAACAGAATCAATATTTGATTAACGATTTATATATATCGTTATCTATGATTTCAACCAAGACACAAGCAATTCAAATAAACAGTTAACACACAGTAATCAACAGATAATTATCAGTTCTAAGAATACGTTATAAAAATATAACTGTTCAGAGTTGGTGAGTTTTACTCACATTACGCGTTAACCGTTAAATAACGATTTGCGTCTGTTGATTCAGACAGATAATTAATTTTGCCATAAATTGTAATGAGCTCGAATTCACTTCCAGTCGGTTCCATTGTGTAGCCCTCGTCCATACGATCCCAAAGGATCCGACGGTTTGAAATTCTGATATTGTATGACATAGTTACTGATTTTAGAAGTTGATACATTTAATTTAAAATAAAACATGGATTTAAAATAAATAAATTGGCCTTAACTTAAATCCCTTGGCCCATTACCCTTAACCCATTCGGCCTCCACGAAATGCTTCTTCCCCGATAGCCTGAACTGTTGCTCCTCCACCATTTCCCGATGTAAACTCCTCCACCGCTCCTTCCTTTTTCCATTAAAATCAAATCCGGCAACACCATTGTTTTGCTCTTCACACTCTCCACACCAACATCCTCATAATACGTAACTCGCACTCCCCCATCATCACTTCGTTCTCGAGAACACCTATAGTGTATGATACAGGTAGCGATCGCTTTTAACACGGATTTACCTAAAAAAAATCATAGAGGTGCGGTTTTCTTTGCTGAACTCAAATCCGCTATTAACCGTTTGAATCGATGCCTCTAATTCGATTTTTGCCAAGCCCTACTATTCGCTATGATTTTTTGAGCACCCGGAATCACCATCGAGTCCTACAAAACTCATATCACTGCGAAGCTCGTCTCGAACTGAGTACAAACATATAGGTTTTGGGATTTTAGGATTTAATTTGGATTTTTTTTCTATGATTGGTTTTTCACTGTGTTTTGATTTGAGAAATGAGATTGTCTCTCGTGTTTTAAACCTGTTTGTGCGGTTGAGAAGGGAGATAAACGTGGCCTTATTTTGGGCTCGGAAATAAGGTAGGATATTTTTCTTATTTTATTTTCTTTATTTTTATTCGATCATTTGCTTTCTAAAAATCACTATGATTACATACGATACCTAAAAATCACGAAAATGAACATGCAGCTAAAGTTCGACATTACGGTCCCAATGAAACTGGTTTCGTCGAATTCCGACTCTGTTTGCTCACACAGCTTATTTTTAAAGGTCAAAATATCGACTGTTTTTCACATTAAAATCCCGTATGGCCACATACTGACTTCGAAAATCACGGAACTTGAAATATAATAATATCTTGACATTGCGGATCCAACAAAATTAGTTTCGTTGAATTCCGAGTTCGTTTGCAAAACTAGCTATTTTTAAAGCCCTAAATAACCCTTTTAAATATATAAATATATTTAAAAACAATTAAATTCAATATTTAAAGATTAATATTATCGTATATATCCACATACAATATCATACAACTCCACAATATTCCTATATGAATTTCTAACTCAATATTTCAAATCCCGATTAAATCGATATTCAATTTAAAATGAAATTCCTTTTATAAATATAAATAAATCGTTATAAATTGTAAAGGAATTCCACAGCGACTTTTCTAAAATTTTATTTGGACATAAATCAAAATCTACACGAAGAAATCCCGATTTTTCTCTTCCATCTGAAAAATATACTTCACCAGCTCTGAACGTTTCTTGTTTCATAGAAATCCGACTTAAAACGGGTTCTGTATATTCGGTTGAAGTTCGAATCGCCAAATTGCGAACTACCGCGCCATTTCGAGCTCAATTATAATTATAATATAATTATACGTTCAAACTTCGTTTATATAATATATTTGTTATCGTAATTTAATTTAAAACTGAATTATATAATTTGAATTGCCCATTTCACATTATATTGCCAATTCACTAATTCTGATTGTTTCAGAATTAAACATATTATTTTATTATTATATTAATTAAATATTCCGTATATTTTAATTAAACGACCATTTAATTTTCTAAATCATTATTTATATAATTAAATAAATTAATTATACATCGCTGAAAATGCGGCTCATTACATTCTTCCCCACTTAAAATAATTTCGTCCTCGAAATTGCTTAGTAGGAAACAAACCCTATCGACCGGTCAGAACTTATTTGTTCACTTCATACATTCGGTTTCTACTGAACCAATTTAATTTCAATTAAAATATTAATTAATTCTCATCAACGAAAATTTTCAAAAAACCTAAAAATTTTCTAACACCCGAAATTTCTGAAAAATTTCGCCAGCACCTCCTTTGTACTGCTCAATCGGTACAACTCCAACTCGCCTCTCTATGCCTTCTCCAACCCAAAAGAAAATCAAAATGCCCAACGGCTTGCCAATTTGGCTCATAAATCCCATATCCAATAGAAATATAAACATGTACCTTTTTGTCGGCATATCAACTCTATCACTTCCATATGCTATCAACTCAGCATATACCAATGTCATCCTACTCAAATTCTGATCTGGTTTTATACCCAAACCAAATCTCATTTCAAACTCAAGTCTCGTTCTCGATTTTCAAATCTTAACTTATCGCTTCAACGAAATTCCAGATTCCTGTCTCAAAAATACAGTCTTATTCGATATCATTTTATTGCAATTCAATTTCAATTGCCGCTTAACTGATTTCAATTCAATTTCCATTCACTTCTACAAATTACTATTTAAATTTGTTTTAAATTACACAATCTATTTCTAGGACTTTTAAACAACTTTGTTTTTTCTCAAAAATCAAAATTTCCTTTGCAGGATTCAAACATTTGCTTTTCTCAAATCAATTCAAAAACAATGTCTTTGGTAGTATTCCTTCACTTAGAACTAAAAAATGAACATTAATGATGTGGCCAACATCATCAGAGTTATTTCCCAGCTATCATCAAAGTGAGTTCAATACTATATCACTTTTCAAAACCATTTCTGAATCATTTCTATTTTGAAATCTTTTCAAAATACCATTCACCATGCTTGTAAAACAATTTAAAATATCCCAGGATTTTAAAATTCTCTTATATTCAATTCAAATCCATTTATAATTACTTTTCCACATTTTGTGAATTTCAATTCCAATTCTGATTTAAATTTCAGATTTAACTCATCTGATTTCACGTATTTCACTTATATGAATTCTGGTTGGTTTATTACATAACCATTTAATTTATAATCTTACTTGATTATAATAACAACCAATATATCCAATACATTATAATTCCAATATATATATCTTCTTTATATCAAGATATACTTTGGGTAAATTTGTTTTAATTTACCCTCTTTTTAAAACATATGGTGTCAACCCATCGTATTCGAGTGTCTAGAAACTCCTACCGATACAATGGATCAAACTGATCGACCAGAATTCATAAGTCACTCAACCAATAGATCTCCACAATCTAAAACTATTTTTATATCAAATAACAAATACGTTCACTCGTATATATGCACTCAAACTCAATCTAGGGTATTGCTAACCCCATCTCTACTGAATCACACCACAGAGCCAAGGTAATTCACTTATCCTTAAGCTCTGATACCAACTGTAGTGTCCCGAAATTCCAATCTAATTTGAGCTGACTGAATAACACAAGTCCAACCCACATTACACTGGAAATCAGAAAAACTAATAGAAAGAAAATAAAGGGTGAGGATAGATAAGGCAGAAACTTAGAATAGAAGAATAAGAAGAACATACAACATCAGAGTAAACACGAATCTCACATTGGAACGAACAACATATAATAGATACATATCTTTGAAATAAAATCAGTATATTTATACAGTAACATTATCAGAGTATAACACTAACAACACAGCGGAAATAATAATAGCTATATAATCCTAAAGCCTCCTGCTCCAAGCTCTCCAAATATATCTGTAAAATACTGACTACTTGACTGCTTGTATAAAATTGGGCACCCAAGAGTTTAGGGAAAACAAAACAAAATAAACTCCGGGTATGTCTTGGGAATAGTATGAGTAAAACAGTTTAAAACAGTTTGAGCCATTAAACGATATCTCATAAGACCACGCCGTATAACGAACGGGTTTTTCCCTTATGAGGATCCAAAATAATCTTTATATCAAAACTCATTGATATTATAATAATGTCTGTCAACCACCATACAATAATAATCTAGCAGAAACGCTTTCATCTCAAGTTCTACATATATAGTATTCAATCAAAACCGCAAGCACGTATTGGGTAATGGATTTCCAACTATGACAAGGTATGGAACCACCTTTCGCTAGTGTACCTCTAAAGAGGAATACACTGGGTTCAACAAGAACATCTTGCAGCTTGGCCACACATGACCAACCACTCATTTCGCTTAAGTGTATCGAATGTATATCACCAACGGTTGGGATCAGCAACCGTTTCCCGAATGGGACAGCATCGACAATAGATTTTTAGAAGTAAATGAAACTCTAGATCAGGTGATTATACAACCTAATAGGTGTGACCTACATAGCCATGCCGCCTGCCCGATTTTTGTCATTTCCCAGTTATGAGGCTAGAGGCCACGCTTATCTCTGATAGATCACACGTTTATTCACTTGGAATGTCACATCGTCATACCCGCCAAATCAGAAATTGATTTCCCCAAAAATACCACGGGTATACAGCTAAAAGAAACGAATTCCTCTGCCACCAAATGTAACTACATTTGAAGAGATCAACTTACGCGATCCTTTAGATATACTCTGTCAGACATTCGTCCATACAAGTTGTCCTGGGACTGGACAAACCGAAGGCACTATTCAGTACAACCGTCTTAGGCAATCTTTACCTAATATTTATACAACAACCCTTGTACTTTACTCCGTCTTCAATTATCTTTGGCATATATGATTCGCAATGCTTATGCCAATACGGAGTGGTTCTTCAGATAATAATCCAACCGGTCTCTCCATATTAACCACGTTAAAATGGTCAAAACTTTGATAGTCTGTGATTTAACTATCAAAGAAAAACTCGTGTGCAAACAATGATTTTATTTCCAGATGGAAATTATATCGATCAATCATCATTTAACATTTATCTCTTTAGTTCATAAATTTACGTATCTCCTGTTTCCATATATTCTAAATTCTTATTTTCTATTATCAGAAAACATTTCTGATTCTCATTTGGAAAACATTTCTAAAACTCCTTCACTGGATTTAAACTGATGTTTAAATCAAACATTGCCATTCCAACTCAAACCATTTCACTCATTAACTAAATTCACTTAACCATCATTCACTATCAAACCTTACCCTTCCTTAGTTAAGAAGGAAGTCAATCAAGTTGGGGTATAATTACCTCTCAGACCTTAACTGAACAACGTTTTAACTTCGAAATAGTCAAAGTTTATCCATTAAATCTTTAACGAACTTCCTTACGTAACTCTCGGATTCTATTTACGAATCCACTTCTTTTACAACAACATTGGTTATAACGATAACGTTATAATCCCTACTTTCAAAATATCGAACTTCAATTATAACTTTTATTCTTTAATTTGAATAATTAACCTACTCTAATTTATTTATAAGTAAATAAATCATGATTTTAAAAACCGAAAAGTAAATAATACTTTCCCGAATTCGACGTATAACTCCCTTTCGACTAATCTCTATTTGATTAACTCTTCTTCGAATAACCTATATTCCATTATCTCTCTTAGAATAACTTATATTTGATTATCTCTCTTCGAATAACTTATATTCGATTAACTCACTTCGAATAACTTATATTCGATTAACTCACTTCGAATAACTTATATTTGATCTCTTTCCTTCGAATACGCTATATTCGATAATCTCCTTTCTTTCTAATACACTATATTCGATAACCTCCTTTCGAATAACTTATATTCGATAATCTCACTTTCGAATAACTAAATTTGATTAACTCCTTTCGATTAAACTAACATCGATAACTCCTTTCGATTAAACTAACATCGATAACTCCTTTCGATTAAACTAACATCGATAACTCCTTTCGATTAAACTAACATCGATTAATTCCTTTTGATCAAACTAACATCGATTAACTCCTTTCGATTAAACTAACATCGATAACTCCTTTCGATTAAACAAACATCGGTTATGTCCTTTTGATTTAACTAAAATCGATAAACTCCTTTCGATTTAACTAACTTCGATTAACTTCTTTCGATTTAACTAAAATCGATAAACTCCTCTCGATTAACTAAAATCGATAAACTCCTTTCGATTAACTAAAATTGATAAACTCCTTTTGATCAACTAAAATCGATAAACTCCCTTCGATTAACTAAAATCGATAAACTCCTTTCGATTAACTAATTTGGATTAGCTCGGTTTGATGAACTCAGTTTGATTAACTCAACTCAATTAACTCAGTTTGACTAACTCAACTCGATTAACTCAGTTTGACTAACTTAATCTCAAATAACTATATTCGATCAACTCTAATTAAATAACTAATGTTCAATTAATCCTAATTCGATTAACTATGTTCAATTAACTCTATCTGGTTAACTCTAACTGGTTAACTCTAATCGACTACAAATACTTCCTTTCCTGTTTGTCTATATTTATTTCATATAAATATTTCCTTTATATAATTCTATTTATTTTCTCAAATAAATTCCCCTTTTATCTTTATTTATTTTCTAAATAAATAAATTCTTTTTCAATTTTATTTGTAAATGTTTTACAAATATTTCTGTAACAACCCGAAAATCTGGGCCAGTTTAAAATTTCTATTTTGGCAATTTTAGCGAATTTTGATTATTTAAAATGAATTATTTTAAATAAAAATGACGAAAGATTTACTTTGAATAAAATTCAATCGTATATAGTTATATAGATCGACGATAGAATATAAATATTTATTTATATATATAAAAGGAATTGAAAATGGCGCGGTAGTTCGATAATTCGATTTCTAACTTCAATCGAATGTACCGGGTGCAAAATAAACCGGATTTTAGCGAAACCAAAAACATTAGGATCGAATTTAGAATATCTTTCCAACGAATCCGAAAAATCAAATTTTCATAGCGGAAATCAAAAGATATGTCCAGTTGAAAATTCTGAATAGTCGCTATGGAATTCAGGCCCTTAAAAATGGGAATTTTGCATATGACCTCGGATTTCGACGAAATCACTTTTGTTGGGTCCGTGATGTAAAGTTATTGCTAGGTTCCAATTTTCATAATTTTTCGAATCAGTATGTGAGCGTGGCAAAGGAAAACGTGTTTGACCAGTTTCAGTTGATTTTAATCGATTGGAAAATGACCATTTTTCCAACAGTCTTAGAATTCGACGAAATTAGTTTTATTAGGACCGTATCGTCAATACGAAGCTAGAAAATATTTTTCGGGAATTTTTCTAGTTAGTTTGTGGCCCCAGTAAATTGAAATACGCGTTCAAATTCAATATATAGAGTTATATGTTGATTTCAACGAAAACTGATCGAAACGATCAAATCAGCTTGCGATACATATCCCATTGTGTTCGGAATGGGGGTAATTAGCTATGGACGGCAGGCGGTGGGCCTCGTTTAGAAGTCGTATGTAAAAGTCAACTTTTTAATTTAAAAATAATAAAATAATTAAAATATTATAAAATCCCTATATTATCTCCCTTTCCCTTTTCAGTTCAAAACGAAATCAAAAATAAAATAAAATACATAAACCGATCCTCCCTGACATCGCCCTGCCACGCTCGCGCCACCGCGCCTCCGACCGGCCGCCCTAGCTCCGATCAGGCGAGCAACCCCCCCTCCGTTCAACCCTTCCCTACCTCGCGCCCTCCCTCCGATCGAAGTCTGCTACCCCCAAATCGAGTAGCCCCACCTTCCACCGTCGAAGCTTCCTCCGCCCCTCCTACGACTAACGCAACCACACCTCCACTGCATCGCAGCCAACCGCCACTGCTCTGACGACTTCTCCCTCCGCCTGCAGCACTCCGGCGTGCCCATCCTCAGCCCGATTCCAATGGCAAAACCCCCTCTCGCTGAAAGAAAAATACTGTAAGCCCCTTTCTATTTTATTTATTCATATTTAGTTAAAATATAGAGTTTTAAATCTGGATTCTTTTATATATATGATGGTTTTAAAATTTGAAATGTATATATATAAGTATTAGGTTGAAATAAAAAGAAGGACTGATTTTGTATATACAAAATAGGGTTTTCAACCATATAAAGATTGGATTCAAGACGCGATTTTTCTTTAAAAAGAAATCATTTTTGGTTAGAAAAAAATGTAATCTTTTGTTGATGAAAAATTTAATCTTTTGTTGAAGAAAAATAAGACTTTACGACGAATAAAAATATAGATTCTTCCTTGAATAAAAATAGCTTTGTTTTTTTTAATGGTGAAAGACGAAATTTTTATATGATAGAAAGCTTGAAAATATAATTTTTATATGTGTATGTAAATAAAAATACGATTTTTATTGTGATGTTAGCAAAATAAAAATATAATTTTTATTCATTTAGAGTAATAAAAATATAATTTTTATTATAGTAAAGCAATAAAAGTATAATTTCTAATCGAGTGGTAAGTAAGAATACGATTTTTCTATATGGAATAATGAAGTAAAAATACGATTTTTCTATATTGAATAATGAAGTAAAAATTCGATTTTTATATATTGAATAGCGAAGTAAAAATCCGATTTTTACATATGTAGTGGCTACAGCAACGAAGATGACAAAAAGGCGAGAAGATGAAGATTTCTATCAAAGAAGAGTCAAGATGATTGGATAGCTATATGTGAGAATTTCTCACCTTTCAATTTCTTTTTCTAGTTATATATATATACTAGGATGCAGACGGTGCTTAGTAGCACCCGACACAATCGTCCACAGACCATGGACTTGTTTGGTTGATTGCAAAAATTAGTTAGATTATTTGATTGAAATTGAATTGTTTGGTGAAATGAATGGATTTGATTGATGTGTGAATGGCGTGGGCCTTCACTAGACCGGGGATAAGGCTAGGCCTTGTCCCGTTTCTAGTATCGTGCCGTTATGCCGTCGAAATTTTCTAAAAATAAGTTAGAAAAATAAAGATAACATTTTATTTAATAAATGAACCGAATAGAATATTCATATGTTGAATAAAATATTTGATCATTAAAAATATAATTTTTAACGTGAATGTGAATAAATAAATATTCATTTACAAACCGGACGGTTTGTTTATGCACACCTATTTGAAGGACATTGATTGGGACGATAAATTTTACACATCGCCCAACTGCACAAATAAAAATCTGTGTTTGATTGCTTGAAACCCCACATGGGTATTGGGATGATATTTGACATACACTAATCCCGATTGTTTAGTTGTATGTCGATCGATCGATTGACAGGCTGTTATAAGCGTTGAATATTTATATTTGATGCTTATACAGTGTAGAATGCACGTTGGATGATGGTTGATTATTCATCGTTGTTGATATATACATGTGTTGTAGAAAACCCATATAATTAACATTATATGGTAATTGATTGGGCCTCATTCCAGTTTTAAAATAGAAACATTTGAAAAAGAAATATTTGAAATAGAATATTTGAAAATAGGAATATATGAAGACGTATTGATTAGATTGACGCCATTTTGACGTGAACGATATTTATATCGATTTTATTCATTTTATAATGAATATCGAAAGTGATTTCAAAATCTGATATTTTGAAAAGAATTGAATATAAATGAATTCGAATTGAAATGGAATAGAAATGAATTCGAATTGAAATAGAATATAAATGAATTCGAATTGAAATTGAATATAAATGAATTCGAATTAAAATAGAATATAAATGAATTCGAATTGAAATTGAATATAAATGAATTCGAATTGAAATGGAATAGAAATGAATTCGAGTTGAAATAAAATTGAAAACAAACTGAAATTGAATTAGAAATCAATTTGAATTGAAATCAATTTGAAATGAATTTAAAATGAATTTATATTGGAATATTCAATTTTGATTTGAAATTGAATATGAAGTTGAAACCGTTTTGAAAACGAATTTAAAACGATTTATAAAGCACGTTTTAAAAGGAAATTGACGAAGTATATATTATATATATATAATATAATGGCCTGAATAGAACGCGCCGCGCCGCGGCAGTTCGCGAATTTCGACCATTGACTTCGAACGGATATTACAGGAGATCCGACCGTCGGATTCTCCTAAAACTAGAACTGTTGGGTTCGTATCGAAAAGAGCTTTCTAACGAATATTGGAAATTAGAAATCTAACGGTTGGATTTGGAATTATGTCCAAATCAAATTTGAAAAAGGTCGCTGTAAGTGCAGTTCGATGGCCGTTGATGGAAATCGACTGTACGGGCCTTGATAAAATAATTAAAATAGTAATAATTTGTGTAAAATCGTAAGAAATGATTTAGAAAGGATTGGGATGAAAAACTCCATATTTGAAAAGATAAAAATAGATTTTTATCGAAATGAACTAGTTTGAACTAGAATTATAATTCTATTTATTTTTAAATAAATAAATTGAATTTGAAAAGGGTTTTAAAAATAACCAGAATTTCCAGTGATTGCATTGGAGTGGATTTGAATCGAAATTGTCTTCGGAATATTTCGATGTTGGAATTCGTGATTATACAGATGTTGTTATGGAAATTTGAAAGATATATATTTATACCGTTATTTCCAATACGACATTTGTTAATCATAGAATTTGATATTGAATATAAGCCGATATATTTTCTATTCAGAGCCTTGTATTGAATATCAAATGTGATTTGGGTTTGTCGTGAATGGTGTCTTCACTAACACTGTTCTTGAACCCAGTTGAGAAAAGATTAAATCCTTTTATTTAGATTTAATGAAGGGTACCAATTAAATGATATCTAATTGGAATTGAATTCGAATTGATTTTTGGGTTTATCGTGAGCAGTGTTTTAAATAACACTCGTTCTTTAACCCGATAATTAACGTGATGTGATTTTGGGTTTATCGTGAACCGTGTTTTAAATGACACTGATTCTTTAACCCCGTTAAAGATTAAAACTAAGTGGAGTTTTAATGAATCTTTAATTAGATTGAAATGATCGAGAATGGAGTATCACCAGTTTCACTCCAGACGATAGTTAAATCTTTTATTAGATTTGAACGTGAAATGGTAATTGAATTTACTGATAACACTGTGGTGTTAGATATGAAGTATTACCAGTTTTACTTCATGGGATGAATAGGTTGGGATTGGGAAATTAAAACAAATGATTACTTCGGTAAGGTTCGTTAACCCTGACTAGTTTGAATTGATATTCAAAAATAGATTAAAGAATAAATTAAAGAATTTATCTTTGATAAAATTAATGGGAACCTTTCCCTACGAATGTGAAATTTAGAAACTAACTGTCGGTTAGCCAAGCAGAATGGTTTTCTGGATATTGATCTGATGTTGGTTTCGGCCTTCGGGGTTAATATTTGGGAAATTATTCTCTTGATTAATTTACGGTTAGTGACTGATGAATTGGAATGAGGCGTATGTTGTGTTTGTGTAACACTTATTTAAAATATACGCGAATTATTCGGAAAGACCGGGTTTATCCCATTCTGAATAACTGATGCGACGATAAGTCGAAGATGAAGACGATGGTCGAAGACCGGAGGTCTTCACGTCGTTTGGGTAATTACTGATGATCTTGATTGGGCTGTACACCCAAGAAGATGGAAACAGTTGGTGATCGTCCAGACGTACTTGGAGATCGATGGATATGCGGGGTACTAGGTGCCTCCGGTTTCGTTCAGACCCAGAACGGACTTGCAAATGGACTGTGTGTCTGACATTGGATTTTAGTCCGTGTGATTGATCTCTATTAAATATATATCTGTTTGGCGGCGGAGAATTTATTCTCTTGCTTAACGCCCTTCTCTGAGACGTACGAGCTCAGGGGTTATATATTGATGGATATCAAACGCATGGAGTGAATTGCCTGTGTGGTATGCCTAAGTGGCAATTGATCGAGGCTTCTGTTGAAAAGCAAAGTCTTGTGGTGATAATCAAAGCACGACCTTTGTGGCGTAGCTTTGTGTAACGTTTACTTCGCGAGTTTCGCACCCCGGTTGTGAACCAAAAACGGGGGAGGACCTCAGGGAGGGCATGCATTTCCTTCTAGCTAGGGTGGTGTCAGTGACCTACCAGCCCTGACATTTATATACTTTTCACCTGTGTGGTTGTTGCTGTTGCGAGGCACCTCGGTTTGATCGGACGATCCGAGTCCGATGGAGTCATTCGTTGGCTTATTTACGCCCCAAAGAGCGGGGAAATGTAGTGTTCAGGCATAATAATCCACATCGGTGGACCGACCCTGTCGCTCCAAGGCTTGCCTGCGCGCTTGCCTGGGACATGGGCTAGATTGTCTCGAATCGGTGGAGGACGATCCCTAGCCTCGGTTCATAGATGGAAATCCAATTTCCAAATACGTGACATTTGCGGTTTTAATTGTAGAACTAGTATGGCGACATGATGTATGGTACCCATGCCGTCTATGATTGATACTTATGATTTGAAGTTGTTTTATACACCATACACTTATAATAGTATCAAATGATTTGTTTTAAAACGTATCAAGCATTCTTTGGCTATTATAAGGGAAAACCCTATCCCCCGGCTTGCGTTGCATTGTGTGATAGGACCTGGGTCTTATAATAGCTTCATTTTTCTTTATTTAGCATTGCGCTGTTATTTTATGCACTGGTATTCTTAGGAGGAAACTCGTTCCGTGTTATACGGCGTGGTCCCTTGATTTGCCTAACTTTAAAAATAAAGATTAATAACTGTTTTAGTTCTCACACCAGTCACATGACTGACCTGGAGTTTATTGTTTTAACCTAAACTCTGGGTGCCCCTATTTTGACATGGGCAGCTAGTAGTTTTGGTTTTGCAGATTTATATTCACAGGATCCTGGTTTACAGCTGGAATGATATCCGGAAAGCTTTGTATCCGTATATCTCCTTCTAGTTGTGTATTGTATTATTTTCCGCTGCAATGTAATTTAAATCTCTGATATTTCTGTGTAATATTTATCCATTTATACTCTGTATATTCTTGTAATCTGATGCATTGTTGTAATATACAATGAAATGTTCTTCCGTGTGCGTTCTGTTGTGGCTTGTTCTCGAACTATCTGCGCTTTCCTTCACGGGGAAGTTACGGGTTTTTACAATTTCCCTTTCTATTTTATTTGTAAATGTTTTACAAATATTCCCTTCTCATCTTTCTATTTATTTAACAAATAAATATTTTCCTTTTCTATTCATTTCACAATATTCTCCTTTATAACTCTTATTTATTTCCCAAATAAATAATCCCTTTATACTTCTATTTATTTCTTAAATAAATATTCCATTTCAATTCTATTTGTTTATCAAATAAATTCATTTCATACTTCTATTTATTTTCTCAACAAATATTCCTCTTTAAAAATCCTTTGGTTTTATAATTAATTCCCTTTCTATAATATCATATTTATTTTCCATAAATGTTTCCTTTTCAAAACCCTTTTGATTTTATAACTGCTTTCTTCTATAAAATCCCTTTTCCCTTTTCTATATAAAATCCATTGATTTTATATAACTAATTTATTTTCAAAATATACTTTGAAAATCCCCTTTTTACATACCAGTATTTCTTACGGCATTTAAAATAACAAATCACAATGATCGAAACGCACATCATCATCAACAGATTTTATATCACATCATATATTACAATATATGAAAACAGTAAAATAAATGTTGAGGAATCCAGTTGGATTCCTCCCACCTGTTTCCCTGCATCACAGATGTTAAACAATATCATTAACATCGATTTCATTTCAATATGAAATATTCTGTTAAACAGAATCAATATTTGATTAATGATTTATATATATATTGTTATCTATGATTTCATCCAATACACAAGCAATTCAAACAAACAGTTAACACACAACAATCAACAGATAATTATCAGTTCTAAGAATACGTTATAAAAATATAACAGTTTAGAATTGGTGAGTTTTACTTACATTACGCATTAACCGTTAAATAACGATTTGCGTCTGTTGATTTAGACAGACAATTTATTTTGCCATAAATTGTAACGAGCTCGAATTCACTTCCAGTCAGTTCCAATGTGTAGCCCTCGTCCATACGATCCCAACGGATCTGACGGTTTGAAATTCTGATATTGTATGACATAGTTACTGATTTTAGAAGTAAATACATTTAATTTAAAATAAAACATGGATTTAAAATAAATAAATGGGCCTTAACTTAAATCCCTTGGCCCATTACCCTTAACCCATTCGACATCCATGAAATGCTTCTTCCCCGATAGCCTGAACTATTGCTCCTCCACCATTTCCCGATGTAAACTCCTCCACCGCTCCTTCCTTTTTCCATTAAAATCAAATCCGACAACACCATTGTTTTGCTCTTCACACTCTCCACACCATCATCCTCATAATTCGTAACTCGCACTCCCCCTTCATCATTTCGTTCTCGAGAACACCTGTAGCGTATGCTACAGGTAGCGAACCCTTTCAACATGGATTTACCCAAAAAAAAATCACAGAGGTGCGGTTTTCTTTGCTGAACTCAAATCCGATATTAACTGTTTGAATTGATGCCTCTAATTCAATTTTTCCCAAGCCCTACTATTCACTGTGATTTTTCGAGCACCCGGAATCACCATCGAATCCTATAAAATTCATATCACCGCAAAGCTCATCTCAAACTGAGTACAAACATATAGGTTTTGGGTAGGATTTATTTTGGATTTCGTTTTGATTTTCTATGATCGGTTTTTCACTGTGTTTTGATTTGAGAAACGAGATTGTCTCTCGTGTTTTAAACTTGTTTGTGCGGCTGAGAAAGGAGATAAACATGGCCTTGTTTTGGGCTAAGAAATAAGGTAGGATATTTTTCTCATTTTATTTTATTTAATTTTATTTGATTATTTGCTTTCTAAAAATCACTATGATTACATACGATACCTAAAAATCACGAAAATGGACATCTGACTCTAGTTCGACATTACGGTCCCGATGAAACTGGTTTCGTCAAATTCCGACTCCGTTTTCTCACACAGCGTATTTTTAAAGGTCAAAATATCAACTGTTTTTCACATTAAATTCCCGTATGGCCACATAATGACTTCAAAAATCACGGAACTTGAAATCTAATAATAATTTGACATTGTGGATCCAACAAAATTAGTTTCGTCGAATTCCGAGTTAGTTTGCAAAACTAGCTATTTTTAAAGCTCTAAATAACCCTTTTAAATATATAAATATATTTAGAAACAATTAAATTCAATATTTAAAAATAAATATTATCATATATATCCACATACGATATCATACAGCTCCACAATATTCCTATATGAATTTTCAACTCGACATTTCAAATCCCGATTAAATCGATATTCGATTTAAAATGAAATTCCTTTTATAAATATAAATAAATCGCTACAAATTATAAAGGAATTCCACAGTGACTTTTCTAAATTTTGAATTGTACATAAATCAAAATCTGCACGACGAAATCCCGATTTTTCTCTTCCATCTGAAAAGCATACTTCACCAGCTCTGAACGTTTCTTGTTTCATAGAAATCCGACTTAAAACGGCTTCTGTATATTCGGTTGAAGTTCGAATCGCCAAATTACGAACAGCCGCGCCATTTCGAGCTCGATTATAATTATAATATAATTATACGTTCAAACTTCGTTTATATAATACATTCATTATCGTAATTCAATTTAAAACTGAATTATATAATTTGAATTGCCTAGTTCACATTATATTGCCAATTCATTAATTCTGATTATTTCAGAATTAAATATATTATTATATTAATTAAATATTCCGTATATTTTAATTAAACGACCATTTAATTTTCTAAATCATTATTTATATAATTAAATAAATTAATTATACATCGCTGAAAATGCGGGTCTTACAGTAGCCATCTCTGCAAAACTTTTTTAGTGAGCCGTTGGAGAATGGCCAGATTCTCCCTTTGTTTTATATTATTGTGCTTCTTGAAAAAAAAAGCTATAGTAATTTAGATCCAATAAGAATTTATAGATGTTCAATATACACATATATTATCATATATCCGAAATTTGAGCTCGTTCCAACATTCTTAGAATAATCTATTTGATGTTTAAATTTAACGGTATAAATAAACATCTGAACGATGAATAATTGAGTTAAGATTTTGAAAATGTTATGAATACCGGAACGAGCTCAAATTTTGGATACATGATTATATATATGTGGATTGAACATCTAAAATTCTTATCGGATTTAGAATACCGTAGCTCACTGTAACACCCCGTAGTTTTGTAACATTATGTTTCACAAATTAAAGTATAATTAAATTTTAGAAGAAGAATTAAGGGAAACAGGTTACGCCATTGCATTCATCTTGAAATTCTTCTTGAGATAAAGTCTGAGTTTGCGTAAATCGGACTCCGTACGAAGGAGATATGACCTCCGGAAGTTTAAGAATTTATTTAAAATTCAAACAGCTTGAAAAACGGATTCAAAATTCAAAAATAGGACCAGACCCGGGCTGGACAAGAAAAATTCCTGCCCAGGGCCCAGGTCGACCCTAGTGTCGACCATAGTGTCGACCTGGGTGACCCAGGTCGACCATAGGGTCGACCATAGTGTCGACCTGGTTGACCCAGGTTGTAACACCCCGTGTATTCTATAACAGTGAAATTCACAAATTAAAGTATAATTAATTTCAAATCAAAGAATTAAGGGAAACGGGATACGCCATTGCGTTCGTCTCGGAAAAATACGCGAAATAGAGTCTGAGTTTTCGAAAAACGGAGTCCGTATGAAGAAGATATGGCCTCCGGAAGTTTTGGAATTTAGTTTAAAATTCAAATAGAAGAAAACAGCTCAGAAAAACAAGTTTGAAATTCGAAATCGGACCCAATTGGGCAGGGCGGGAAAATTCCCGCCTAAGGCACCCAGGTCGACTGGGCTGTCGACCTGGGCTAGCCATGTCGACAGAGCTGTCGACAGGGCTGTCGACCTGGCCCCGAGCCAGTCGAACCCAGCCCACCCTGGCTGGCCTAGTCTGTGTTTGGTCGATTTTCAGAGACCTGCTTTGTCACTAAGGCTAGGTGGCAGCCCCTGATTGGTCTCTCTTTCGAATGAATGGCTACGATTAACCCAAGCTACATCGATGGTCCTAATCAGTTCATAAACTCTATAAAAATGACCCTAGACTCTACCTAATCTATTCATTCAAAAATAAGAACGAGGCCATCATGCTGCTGAGGAACGACTAGGAGTAGCCACCAATTTGAGAGACGATTAGGAGGCAAATTCTAAAGCATAAAGCAACTTAAACAAATCAAATCAACGCCTACGTCAAAGGGAGTCGCATCTCCAAATTCCTGAATGGAGAATTCGACACACGATTGTAAGTAGAGTATTATTCCGGTGTGAATAAATAACCGTGTTTGATTTGTATACTTGAATTATGGTGATTGTAATTCATATTTGTGCGTTGGTATGATTCTAATCGATTGGAATATTGTGATGTAACGATTGGATATTCGCAAGTATGTAATTCATGATAAAAACTACATGTTTGCGGTAGTTTATTTGAGATATATGCAAGTATACGATTGGATATTCGCAAGTATGTAATTTATGATGAAGATACATGTTTGTAGTTGTTTAATTTAGATTTATGCAAGTATGTGGTTTTGCTACTATGCCAACATAATGTATATTTTTGTACAAAAATCACTTTTTGTGTAATTGGATCAAATTTGGGGTTCATATGAAAGTATGTTGGAATTGGCATCATGATTTATGTATAGTACCATAATAGAAACGAAAGTAAGCCTCTTTGTGAACTTATGTTGATTTTATAAATAATGACTAGGCCATGTTTGTTATTATGCCTAATTGAAAAACATGTTAGGCCTATATTATTAACAAGAACTATATGATAATACCATGATTTCATGTTTAGGAATATTTAGCCATGACTACTTGAATAAGTATATTTGTGCCATGGTTATGTGAATAGATTAAAATCATGATTAAGTTAGAATAATTCTAGTTGAACTATACTTTTGTATTAGTAACAAAAGTAAGCACCTTTGTAAACATGTAGTAGTCTTATAAACATGATTTGCTTATGTTTGATATTATGCCTAAGTAAAAATATAGGTTTATGTTGTAGTTAAGACTATGTGTCAATAATGATATCTAATTTAGTTTGATTCTTAACTTAACTACAAGTTTACATGGTTTGATTCATGTCACTTATGCTTTATGACCAAAGTATATGTTACTACTATGCAAGTACACCAGTTTCTATTTTGTAGTTCCAACGTTATGTTGCAAGTTCATGCGTTCACATTCCCCTTTTTGTGTATACAATTACGTTTTAAGCCTCCCCTTTTTCACGTGGCTAAGTTGGGCTTAAAAAGGCTAAGCCCAACATATATATAATAAACGAACGTATTAAACGGGGGAAAATAGCGTTGGGCCAAATTAATTAATAAATGAAAATATAAAGTAGAGGGGCCCAAGTTCAAGAATGGGTTGGGCCCATGATTGGTGTAAAACCTTTACACCATTAGCTTAAATTGATTCTTAATAATGGGCCGCAAATATTTACATATAAGAAAATAAAGAAGAAAGACAAAATATGTAAATGTAGAAAATACGATGTGTTTAACCCGAGGTTGGATTGAGTTGTGATGTAAACCTGCCCGGAACCGCCCGGCTGTCCAGTAGTCACAACAATACCTATCCAATGTGGGAGGTTAAACATGGAGACCAATAAGGACCCGAGGTTAGACTGAGTTGTGGCGTAAGACTGCCCGGAACCAACCGGCAACAGGCAGCCACAACAATACCTGTCTAATGTGAGAGGTCAAGGCTTTAATAAGACAATTAAGGCTGAGTCAGGATTGTTAGGATTAAGTGAACCAAAGACTTAATCAAAATGGAACATGCTAAACTAAACAGACTGATTGGGGGTTAGGTTTATAAAACACTTAACCAACTTAGCATGTTGGCTAGAAATAGAAAACCTAGTAGCGGGGGACCCTTTTCAGCAGTAACCCTATAAGGTGTATCATGATACCCTGAAACTAGGCAGGTTGGGGCACGATTACTGGGCTGACTGTAAGAGGTCAAATCGACGGCGGTGGTGCAGCAGTGTAGGTTCTAATGGGTTGTGGGCGTGCACTCACTTCGGCGCAGAAAAATAAGGCACTGGGCACCAGTAGCATACCTGTGCATTCTAGGGTTGTGTCGGGCCGCCGCCATGGGACTTGATACACCCCATGGTGGGACCAGCATAGGTAACTGCGACATCGGGGGCCGTATGACACATGTAACTATGCGAGTAGGAGCCGATCACCATAAAATGGATCACTTCACCCTGATTATGGGGTGCCTGTTTGGAACTAGTCTATATGGGTACAGAGATTATTATGGGGTACGATGGTATATTCGACCCTAGACAACTTAACTAAGTTTATAGTGCTTTCCCATTTCTTGTTTATACTTATCATACCCAGTTCTTTATTCATAGACTGAATAGTCCTAGACTTACTCAGGCTTTATGTCTGACTCTACTTTTCTTTTGCCTTCTTTTCTTCCGTTCCCCCCCCCCAAAGGTCCACAGGGAGGGAACACCGCAGCTTAACCAGCATTTATACCCAGCTTGAAGAGAAAGAATGTATTGCTTGGACCTTTTCGTTTTGGACTATGGCTTTGGTCAACAACTATGGGACTTTTGCAGTTTATTTATGTCTTCTTTATGCTTCTTTAAATAATGTAATTCAAGACAGTTATGATGATGTTATGTTTTTGGAAGTATGTAAGACAATTGTGGAAATGTTGTTGTAACACGTATTTTCTCTTATGAAATAAAAGTTGCTGTTTTTCCGCTGTTCAAAAATATGTGTTCTTATATCTGTCTTGTATATCTATGACTTATACTTATAAACCTCCACCAAAATTAGGGCATTCCCTTTGAGAGTGACCCTAACGGAGGTGGGGTGTTTCACTTGGTATCAGAGCATAGGTTTACCAGATAAGATAAAAAGTTTTGAAGATTTATTTTCAAAAAGGAAATTTAAAGAAGCATTTTTAAAAGATAAAATATTATTTTGTTTTAAAAGGCAAAGTCCCCCCAAAGCCATAGGTACTATCTCTTATCCTTCGTTTTGAATCTATCCTTTTTGTTTCAGCATGTCCGAAGAACTTAACTTGCCAGAGGGTGTACCAATACCTGGTTGGTTTAGACGGTTCTTAGAAGCAAGGGCCACTCAGCTAGGTCCTACCGTTCCTCCTCCCCCAGCTGCAGGAAATCATCCAGCTGCAGCGGCACCTCTTCCTCCACCTCCTCCGCGGGGAAACACTTTTGCTAAGATATGTAAAGATTTTAAAGCTATGGGAGGAAAGGATTTCCATGGAACTGAGTCCTTCGTGGCAGCTAGAAATTGGCTGAAAGAAACCGAGGACTTATTCATCATCTTTTAGGTAGAAGATAGACAGAAAGTACAACTGGCAGTATGGCTACTAAAGGGCGAGGCTTCCTACTGGTGGGAAGTCACTAATGCAGAAAGACCAGTGGAGACATGGGAGGACTTTAGGGCAAGGTTTGAGGCTAAATTTCTCTCAGATGCGGAAAGGAGTTTGCAGTTGGAAAAATTCTTATTTCTAAAGCAAGGGAACAAGACAGTCAAAGAGTATGTTAATCAGTTCGATGAGCTGGCTAGGTTTGGGCTGGACCTAGTCAACACCCCGCACAAGAAGGCTCTCCGTTTCGTTAAAGGGTTGAATGAGCCATTACACAGTTTGGCCATGACCCTTATACCCATGGGAGCTACATATGAAAGGTGGGTACAAATGGCATTGCTGAACGAAGAGGATAAGGACAAGAAGGAGACAAAGGCAGAAAGCTCTCAAGGGAAGAAAGAGGGTTTGCAGCCTAAGAAGACAGACTTTAAGAAGGGCGGGAAAGGCAACAAAGAGAAGAGGAAGTGTAATTTCTGTGGCAAAGTGGGGCACTTAGTGAAAGATTGCAGGAAAAAGAAGGCCAAGGAAAATGGTGGGTGCTTTTCTTGCGGTGAGACAGGCCACAGGGCTAAGGACTGCCCAAAGAAACGAGGACAGGGGCAGAGGGCTGGATCCACCTCAGGGGCACAAGTTCATGTGCTAGAAGTGCCACCTCTGCAACAGCGAGGTATAAATACTTCTGTAGAAAGTGTAGTTTATCTTTATGACCACCCCATTCGCACTTTATTTGATTCTGGCGCATCACACTCCTTTATCTCGTCTGCTTTAGTAGAATCTCTGCACCTAAAAACTAGTATGGTAGAGGACCCCTTAATTGTTTCAAACCCAATTGGGGGCCCAGCTCATTTGTCTATGATCTGTTTGGGATTGAAAATTTCTATTCTAAGCGTAGAATTTCAATGTAGTGCCTTTGTTTTGGGCTTTTCGGGTTATGGTTTGATTTTGGGCATGGATTGGCTATCCAGTAATGGGGCCATCCTTGATTGTGAGAAAAGGGTTGTTAGGCTCCTAACCCAGCTCGGTAATACTTTGGAAATTTCTTGTAATCCCTCGTATGCAGTTATGCTTAGTTACCTTGAATCGCTAGATGCCTCTGTTGAAAATTTGCAATCAGTTAGAGTGGTCCGGGAATATCCGGATGTCTTCGAAGAGGTGAAGGGCTTGCCTCCGAAGCGGGAAATAGACTTCCGCATATATCTTGTAGATAATGCAAAGCCCGTTGCGTTGCCCGTTAGACACATGGCTCCACGGGAAAGGAAAGAGCTCAGTAAACAGATTAAAGAGCTTCTAGAAAAGGGGTTCATTAGGAGGAGCATTTCAGAATGGGGCGCTCCAGTGGTGTTCGCTACAAAGGCGGATGGTTCACTCCGTCTATGTGTTGACTATAGGGAGCTCAACAAGCTAACGAAAAAGAATAGGCACCCACTCCCCAGAATTGACGATTTGTTTGATCAGCTTGTAGGAGTGTCTGTTTTCTCCCAACTCGATTTAGCGACCGGTTTTCATCAGCTAAGGGTGGCTGAGGATAGTATCGATAAAACGGCATTCAGAACCCCAGACGGCTTCTTTGAATGGCTTGTCATGCCTTTCGGCTTGACAAATGCACCTGCTTACTTCGTGGACCTGATGAGTAGGGTATTCAGAGATTTCCTCAACAACTTCGTAGTGGTCTTCGTAGATGATATCCTTATCTTCTCAAAGAGTGAAGAGGAACATGCTCAGCACTTAAGGGCAATCATGGAAACTCTGCGAGTCCATCAACTAAAAGCCAAATTCTCTAAATGCCACTTTTGGAGAAAAGAAGTGAGGTTCCTTGGGCACATAGTATCCAAACAAGGGTTAGCAGTGGACCCTGCTAAGGTAGTAGCGGTACAGGATTGGAAGACACCAAGGAATGCAACTGAGGTCCGAAGTTTTCTAGGACTAGCAGGTTTCTATCGAAAGTTCATAAGGGATTTTGCGAAAATCTCAGCTCCGCTCACGAAATTGACCAAGAAGAATCTAGCGTTCAATTGGGACTTGGATTGCGAGTTTGCTTTCCAGCGACTAAAAAGGGCTCTTACAACAGCCCCAGTTTTGACGTTGCCAGATGGAAGCAAGATGTTCACTGTTTATACAGATGCATGTGGGACAGGGCTAGGCGCCGTCTTAATGCAAGAAGGAAGGGTGGTAGCTTATGGCGGGAGGCATTTGAAGGTGCACGAAAAGAACTACCCAACCCACGATCTTGAGTTAGCTGCCATCGTCTTTGCACTCAAGTCTTGGCGACACTATCTCCTAGGTGAGAAGTTCGAACTTTACACTGACCATAAATCATTGAAATATCTTTTCTCGCAGAAAGATCTTAACTTGAGGCAACATAGATGGATGGAGTTTCTTGCCTCGTATGATTTCAAGATCTCCTACACTCCGGGCAAAGGCAACGTAGTGGCAGACGCGTTGAGCCGAAAGAAATTGACCCTAAGCCCGCTCTTTGTTGAAAGGCAAAGCCTAGAGTTTATAGCCAGCTTCGACTTTAGGCCTTCCTCCGATTTTGTACCAGGCTTACTAGCATCTCTCGAAGTGCACCCAACTTTAGTGGACTCAGTAGGGACAGCACAACGCGAAGACCCTCAGCTTGTGGAAACGATTGATAGGCTAATTAGGGGTGAGACTTCAAGTCACCTCAACAGATACTCCGTCGACGATAAGGGTTTGCTAAGGCGAGACGGAAGACTATGCGTCCCAAAGACAAGGGATTTAGTAAAGAAGGTTCTCAAGGAAGCACATCACTCCAAGATGACGATACTCCCAGGCGGAGATAAAATGTACAAAGATATAAAAAGAACTTTCTTCTGGAACGGCATGAAAAAGGACGTGGCAGAATTCGTTTCTAAGTGTATGGTGTGCCAACAGGTTAAGGCGGAACAGAAAAAGCCTGGCGGACTGCTACATCCTCTAGAGGTCCCACAGTGGAAGTGGGATAGCATCTCAATGGACTTCATCGATGGGCTGCCTAGGTCTAGGAGAGGCAATACTAGCATTTGGGTAATAGTGGATAGGCTTACTAAAAGCGCCCACTTCTTACCTGTCAAAAGTAAAAGAACTGCCTCATCCCTAGCATCTCTTTACCTCAAGGAAATTGTCCGACTCCACGGAATACCATCCAGCATTGTTAGCGACCGAGACCCTATCTTCACAAGTGAGTTTTGGCGGAGTCTGCAAGAAGCGGTAGGCACGCAGTTATGCTTGAGCACAGCCTATCATCCCCAAACCGACGGCCAAATGGAAAGAGTGAACAGAGTTTTGGAGGACCTTTTAAGACTGTGCGTCCTTGACTTCGGAGGGACATGGGCAGATCACCTTCCTTTGGTGGAATTTGCCTACAACAACAGCTATCAAGCAACCATCGGAATGGCGCCCTTCGAAGCTTTATATGGAAGACCGTGCCGATCGCCCACTTATTGGTGGGAGTCTACTGATAAGCTCATACTTGGACCAGATATGATCCGAGAGACTTCAGAGAAAGTAGACTTAATACGAAGAAGGATGAAGACGACCCAAGACAGACAAAAGTCCTACGCCGACAAGAGGAGAACCGACCTTGAATTTGAGGTTGGGGACAGAGTTTTTCTTAAGGTATCTCCACTAAGGAACATTGTTCGTTTTGGAACCACAGGAAAGCTAGCACCAAGGTTCGTAGGGCCATTCCCTATCATCGCGAAAATTGGGAAAATGGCCTATAGATTAGAGCTACCCGAAAAATTGGCCGGAGTTCACAACGTCTTTCACGTTTCACATCTCCGAAAATGTCTACAAGAGTCTGCTGAAGTGGTAGAGCCAAATATCCTAGAAGAAGCTGAAGTGGAACGCGAAGCAACCATAAGAAAAGTTCCAACCCGCATATTAGGAACAGAAGCGAAAAAGCTACGCAACCGCGAAGTCAAGCTCGTCAAAGTTCAGTGGAGCGACGCCGAAGGAGATGCAACTTGGGAAACTGAAGCTAGAATACGCACTCCCTACCCTTTTCTTTTCGAGGGTACATCCTTGATCTTTCTTTTTCCTTAAGTTGCGCTTTTATCTACCTTTTTAGGTATATTTCCTCGACCTTATCTTTTAGGTAGAAACCCTTTGGATGAAAACATGTAATTGAAACATGTTATGGATGATGGTTGCAAGTGGTTGTAAGTGATTGCTAGTGGTTGCTCGTGGTTGCATATACACACACAATCTAGGTTTTAGATCGGCTCAGTCACTTCATATTGCATATGCATATATGTTTGCATTCGTATATGGTTGAACTTTAATGTGTTGACATATGGATGTTGCATTTGTATGAATGATTGTGCACTCATGTAGAATCATTAATAGGAAAATTTGCATACATAATGGATTCATGGCACTTACATAATTCGCATTAAGGAGGTCAACTGAATCAGTAGACCGCCTGATTTTGCATTAGATAAGTACATGTACACACACACACTTCGCATATGATCATAAAGCATTAGAATTCTTTTAAGGACAATGGATACTCGTGTTTGATGGATGAGTAGATGGACGATTGGATGTTAGGATATACATTCCTCCTAACTTGAAGATTTCGGGGACGAAATCCTTTTAAGTGGGGGAGAATGTAACACCCCGTGTATTCTATAACAGTGAAATTCACAAATTAAAGTATAATTAATTTCAAATCAAAGAATTAAGGGAAACGGGATATGCCATTGCGTTCGTCTCGGAAAAATACGCGAAATAGAGTCCGAGTTTTCGAAAAGCGGAGTCCGTATGAAGAAGATATGACCTCCGGAAGTTTTGGAATTTAGTTTAAAATTCAAACAGAAGAAAACAGCTCAGAAAAACAAGTTTGAAATTCGAAATCGGGCCCAATTGGCCAGGGTGGGAAAATTCCCGCCTAAGGCACCCAGGTCGACTGGGCTGTCGACCTGGGCTAGCCATGTCGACAGGGCTGTCGACCTGGCCCCGAGCCAGTCGAACCCAGCCCACCCTAGCTGGCCTAGTCTATGTTTGGTCGATTTTCAGAGACCTGCTTTGTCACTAGGGCTAGGTGGCTGCCCCTGATTGGTCTCTCTTTCGAATGAATGGCTACGATTAACCCAAGCTACATCGATGGTCCTAATCAGTTCATAAACTCTATAAAATGACCCTAGACTCTACCTAATCTATTCATTCAAAAATAAGAACGAGGCCATCATGCTGCTGAGGAACGACTAGGAGTAGCCACCAATTTGAGAGACGATTAGGAGGCAAATTCTAAAGCATAAAGCAACTTAAACAAATCAAATCAACGCCTACGTCAAAGGGAGTCGCATCTCCAAATTCCTGAATTGGAGAATTCGACACACGATTGTAAGTAGAGTATTATTCCGGTGTGAATAAATAACCGTGTTTGATTTGTATACTTGAATTGTGGTGATAGTAATTCATATTTGTGCGTTGTTATGATTCTAATCGATTGGAATATTGTGATGTAACGATTGGATATTCGCAAGTATGTAATTCATGATAAAAACTACATGTTTGCGGTAGTTTATTTGAGATATATGCAAGTATACGATTGGATATTCGCAAGTATGTAATTTATGATAAAGCTACATGTTTGTAGTTGTTTAATTTATATTTATGCAAGTATGTGGTTTTGCTACTATGCCAACATAATGTATATTTTTGTACAAAAATCACTTTTTGTGTAATTGGACCAAATTTGGGGTTCATATGAAAGTATGTTGGAATTGGCATCATGATTTATGTATAGAACCATAATAGAAACGAAAGTAAGCCTCTTTGTGAACTTATGTTGATTTTATAAATAATGACTAGGCCATGTTTGTTATTATGCCTAATTGAAAAACATGTTAGGCCTATATTATTAACAAGAACTATATGATAATACCATGATTTCATGTTTAGGAATATTTAGCCATGACTACATGAATAAGTATATTTGTGCCATGGTTATGTGAATAGATTAAAATCATGATTAAGTTAGAATAATTCTAGTTGAACTATACTTTTGTATTAGTAACAAAAGTAAGCACCTTTGTAAACATGTAGTAGTCTTATAAACATGATTTGCTTATGTTTGATATTATGCCTAAGTAAAAATATAGGTTTATGTTGTAGTTAAGACTATGTGTCAATAATGATATCTAATTTAGTTTGATTCTTAACTTAACTACAAGTTTACATGGTTTGATTCATGTCACTTATGCTTTATGACCAAAGTATATGTTACTACTATGCAAGTACACCAGTTTCTATTTTGTAGTTCCAACGTTATGTTGCAAGTTCATGCGTTCACATTCCCCTTTTTGTGTATACAATTACGTTTTAAGCCTCCCCTTTTTCACGTGGCTAAGTTGGGCTTAAAAAGGCTAAGCCCAACATATATATAATAAACGAACGTATTAAAAGGGGGAAAATAGCGTTGGGCCAAATTAATTAATAAATGAAAATATAAAGTAGAGGGGCCCAAGTTCAAGAATGGGTTGGGCCCATGATTGGTGTAAAACCTTTACCCCATTAGCTTAAATTGATTCTTAATAATGGGCTGCAAATATTTACATATAAGAAAATAAAGAAGAAAGACAAAATATGTAAATGTAGAAAATACGATGTGTTTAACCCGAGGTTGGATTGAGTTGTGATGCAAACCTGCCCGGAACCGCCCGGCTGTCCAGTAGTCACAACAATACCTATCCAATGTGGGAGGTTAAACATGGAGCCCAATAAGGATCCGAGGTTAGACTGAGTTGTGGCGTAAGACTGCCCGGAACTAACCGGCAACAGGCAGCCACAACAATACCTGTCTAATGTGAGAGGTCAAGGCTTTAATAAGACAATTAAGGCTGAGTCAGGATTGTTAGGATTAAGTGAACCAAAGACTTAATCAAAATGGAACATGCTAAACTAAACAGACTGATTGGGGGTTAGGTTTATAAAACACTTAACCAACTTAGCATGTTGGGTAGAAATAGAAAACCTAGTAGCGGGGGACCCTTTTCAGCAGTAACCCTATAAGGTGTATCATGATACCCTGAAACTAGGCAGGGTGGGGCACGATTACTGGGCTGACTGTAAGAGGTCAAATCGACGGCGGTGGTGCAGCAGTGTAGGTTCTAACGGGGTGTGGGCGTGCACTCACTTCGGCGCAGAAAAATAAGGCACTGGGCACCAGTAGCATACCTGTGCATTCTAGGGTTGTGTCGGGCCGCCGCCATGGGATTTGATACACCCCATGGTGGGACCAGCATAGGTAACTGCAACATCGGGGGCCGTATGACACATGTAACTATGCGAGTAGGAGCCGATCACCATAAAATGGATCACTTCACCCTGGTTATGGGGTGCCTGTTTGGAACTAGTCTATATGGGTACAGAGATTATTATGGGGTACGATGGTATATTCGACCCTAGACAACTTAACTAAGTTTATAGTGCTTTCCCATTTCTTGTTTATACTTATCATACCCAGTTCTTTATTCATAGACTGAATAGTCCTAGACTTACTCAGGCTTTATGTCTGACTCTACTTTTCTTTCGCCTTCTTTTCTTCCGTTCCCCGCCCCCCCCAGGTCCACAGGGAGGGAACACCGCAGCTTAACCAGCATTCATATCCAGCTTGAAGAGAAAGAATGTATTGCTTGGACCTTTTCGCTTTGGACTATGGCTTTGGTCAACAACTATGGGACTTTTGCAGTTTATTTATGTCTTCTTTATGCTTCTTTAAATAATGTAATTCAAGACAGTTATGATGATGTTATGTTTTTGGAAGTATGTAAGACAATTGTGGAAATGTTGTTGTAACACGTATTTTCTCTTATGAAATAAAAGTTGCTGTTTTTCCGCTGTTCAAAAATATGTGTTCTTATATCTGTCTTGTATATCTGTGACTTATACTTATAAACCTCCACCAAAATTAGGGCATTCCCTTTGAGAGTGACCCTAATGGAGGTGGGGTGTTTCACAGGTCGACCATAGGGTCGACCTCCCCTGTCGACCTGGTCAGGTCTGGCTCGCCTGGTCTATGTTCTGGTCGAATTTCTGGGCCTGGTCTTGTCACTAGAGCTGAGCTGTCTTCTTTTGATTGGCTTCTCTTTAGAACAGATGGCTTTGATTAGACCTGGCTTCATCGACGGCTCTAATTAACTTTCAACTCTATGAAAACACCCTAGGTCTCTTACTAAAATTCACACAAAAATAAGAACTTGAGCCGCCATGATGTCAGAAGAAAACTAAGGAGAGCCTCCACTTGAAAAGAGACGAACAACGATTCAAGAAACAAAACTCTAATCTAATTTCTACGCAACATTTTCTACTCCAAGGGAAAGCTTTGCAAATTCATAATAACAGAAACCAGAAAACAAGTTTCAGCGCCCGTTGTAAGTATAGCAGTTTTCTGAATATGAATAGAAATTGCGATGTGATTCGATGTAAATGAAATTGGGGTTTTACTATTTTAAAATATTGATGTAAATTCTGTGTATTGCGTTGATTATGTCATATTTTGTATTGGGTGTTTGTGGCATAAATTGGTTGATGCGAGCCTATTGACATTTGTATATGAAGATAAATATCACTTACAAGTTTGTAAAAAAAAAAAACTAGAATTGACATCTTTATGTTATGTCATTAACATGGTTAGCATACATTCTTTTTAGGCCTAAGTTGAGACTCATGTAATCATGTTCCAAGTTGAAACCTTGTATGCCTACACGACTCAAAACCTTTGTATACGTTATTATGTTTATTTGCAAGTGATAATTGGGTTTATGCAAGTACCTTTTGGTTACACAAATTATACTAGTTTCATGTTGAAATAGGCTACTTGATGTAAAGTTAGTTTACACCTTTGGTTTATGTCAAAAAGTGGACATTTTTATGCTAGTTTGGCGTTTGACATTATGCCTAGTTATATGTGTATAAAACCATGTTTAAACAAGTCTAAAAGTACGCCATTTCATGTGACACCTATTATACTATACCATGTTATACCATGTTATATCTTTATAATAGTCCAGAATTTATGATTTACGTTACACCTATCTAACTAGATCCAATATTCATGTGCAAGTTTGTGACATGTTATGCAATGTTATGATTCATGTTATGCGAGATCACCTTATTTATCTAGTTACACCTTTATGTCACACGCTAATCGATAACTATGTTTAGGCCAAATTTCATAATATAGGTTCATTGAACCTATGCACCCGTCTTTACTTTGTTTATGGATTGGGCCAATTAGCGGGCCCAATATCTTCATACGATTAATATGAATAATCGAGCGAGGGTAACGTTGGGATTAACTATTAAGTTAAAGTATGTTAATATGTCGGCAGGCCTAAAAACCATGAAATGGGTTAAGGCCATAAAGGATATAAATTATGTACCATTAGTTTAGAATAAAACATGTGACATGAGATATTTACATAAGTAAAAATGTAAATTTAGACAACACGACATGCTTAACCCGAGGTTGGATTGAGTTGTGATGTAAACCTGCCCGGACCCGCCCTACTGTCTAGTAGTCACAACAATACCTATCCAATGTGGGTGGTTAAGCATTGAGCCCAATAAAGAACCGAGGTTAGACTGAGATACGGTGTAAACCTTCCCGGAACCGACCGGCACATCCAGTAACCGTAGCAATACCTGCCTAATGTGAGTGGTCAGGTGCTCTAAGAAGCTAAGTTTTGATTGGTAGGGTTAAGTTAATCTGAACACTTAACCAACTTAACGTGTTAACAAGACAAGACTTGTAGGGGCTAAGTAACTAAGAAAAACACTTAGCCAATTTAACATGTTAACTAGACTAGAAGGTGAGGTTAAGTAAAGTTAACACACTTAACCAATTTGACATATTAACTAGACTAGAGGGTGAGGTTAAGTAAAATCAGGACACTTAACCATTATAACTTGATGATTAGATAAGTGGGTGAGGTTAAGTAAATTTAGAATACTTAACCATTATAACACGTTAGCTAGATAAGTGGGCAAGGTTAAGTAAATACACTTAGCCAATTTAATATGTTAGCTGGACTAGAGGGTAGGGTTAAGTAAACTTAGAACACTTAACCGTCATAATGTGATAAATTGAACAGGGTTAAGTTGAAACATGAAGGGACAATACCTAACCATTAGAACATGTTAATTAAACAGATGTTAGAGTTAAGTTAACTAAAGGAACACTTAACCACTATAACATGTTAGTTAAAACAGATGGGCAAGATTAGGTTAGGGGACACTTAACCAATACAAGATGAATGGGTTGGGTTAAGTAATAAGAAATACTTAACCAACATAACTTGGTTTGTGATAGGGTTAAGTCAACATGAACTACTGATAACACTTAGCCAGCTTAATATGACAAGGGAATGGGTTAAGCAAACCTGAATTGACTAATGACACTTAACCAATCCAATTGACGAGAAAGAGGGCTAAGTAGAATACCCTAGTTAAGAAACAATCGAGAACATGAGCTAAGTTGAAATCCCCAGTTAAAGAAACTAAGTGATAAACCTTAGTTAACAAGATTTACGGGAAAAGAAACTAAGTGGTAAAAGTTAGTTGAGAACAATTAAGTAATAATTCTTAGTCAAGAAAACTGAGCCGGTCCATAATAGATGAATAACCCGATATGGTAGATCATCGCTTAACAAGTGCATGAGAAGGAGCAAATGTTTATCCGATTTCGAAAAAGGCTCCAGCGGACTGGGTTTAGAAGCGCATAGCTTCGGGGGACGTGAGGGTACTCTTGGTATCCCTCTGTGAGGTTGCAGATGATCCGCCTGGGCTTACAGAGGTTAAGGACTGCGTCAGAAGAACCAAGGGTATGCCTTGGTTGCAATTTAAGGCAACCTAAAGACTGGGATGGACCAGCGTGATTCGACGAGACCAGTAGCCCTGTGATAGCGACTCGTCGTCTACCTACAATCTTGAGTCAAATCGTAGCACACATGCGGAAAGGCAGAGAACTCCCAACAGACCATATACTTGTTATCTAGTTATGGGTGAGGCTGGCCAATAGGAAAGTGGGGGCATAGGTGGCAAGAGTATAGTTCTCGTGCTTGATTTTCTTGGATTGCCTTTCATTAGTTGAGGGAGGGGTCACGTGGGACCATAACCACTGGTAGAAAAACAGACCTTAGCATCAGCATCGGCAGATATCTGAAAGCTCTCGACCGAGTTCCGTGTTTCTAGAGTAGCCCTGTCACGGGACTTGGGTCGCACATTTCAGGACATGTGCATCTAGACAGCGAGAAACGATTCACGACACATACGTGGGGAAAGTCTAGGAACATATACCACCCTAGGTAGTGTGTCCTAGACTAGGGGCCTCGTTCGACAGGTAGCATAATCCCTAGTGGACCTAGGTGGCATAAATCCTGAATCCGAGAAGTACTAGACAAGTCACAAAAACCCTAGTCGAATCTAGGGAATGCTCGATAGAAAACCCTAGATGAAATTTAGGTAATAAATAAATGTGCGCCTGATGGCAACCACAATTACAGGGACTAGGATCACGTTATCATTTTATACAGATTACTAGTTGGGATACTAGTTAGGTGGTGCAGAGATTAGTATGGGGTGTGATAGTAATTTTGATTCTAACTGCTTTGCCTTAGTTTATAGTATTTCCCCATTTTCAGTTTATGCCTGTCATATCCTTTTCCTTATTCATATACCGAAACATCACTAGACATACCAGGCTTTATGTCTGACTCTATGTTTTCTTTCGTCTTCTTTTCTTCCGTTTCTCCCCCCCAAGATAGTCAGGGAGGGAATAGCTCAGATTTGTATGGACCTGTTACTCTTTCCAAGCTTGAAGACTCTTTGATGTGCTGCTTTGGACTCTCTTTTCCACCGCTATGGCTGGCTAATGTTTTATTGGGGAATATCATTGTATATTTATGCTTCTTTATTTTGTTAAACAAGATAGATACTTTGTTGTTGGAAAACAATCTTTGTACAAGCTGTTATAAATGAAATAAAGTTTTCATTTGTCTATCTTTATTCACTTTTCCACTGCGTTATTTATCTATCTTGTAATTTATCTGCATCTTTTACCTACAATACTTCAAACAACTTAGTGCATTCCCTTTGTGAGTGACACTAACGGATGTGGGGTGTTACACGTGGTATTAGAGCTGAAGGTTACCGGATCAGATAAAAGATTTGAAAAATTATTTTCAAAACGGGTTTAAAAGAAGTATTTTCAAAAGAAAAGTTTTGTTTTAAAGGCATATTCCGCAAAGCCATATGCGCTATCTTTTGATTCTCTATTTGAGTCCTTGTTTCCTTCTTTCTTGAGTCTCTGGGGCTCCTGGCTTTCTGGGAGGTAACCTCATCGAAGGGTGAAGTAGTACCTGACTTCCATCTATAGCCCTAATAGTTTCACCTGCGGCTAGTTTTCTTTCAAGCTTTGTAGGGTTTTCTATACGATGGAGGTAGCTTTCGAGAGAGATTTATCAACATGATTACACAAGGAAGGGGATGAGGAGTTTGGCTAAGGGGCACAACCCAAGGATGACGAATTCATGGATATGGACTTGGCTCACGAAGGAGGAAGGAATTATAAAACCTAAGACAAGAGGAATTAGCTTTTCTATGGTAGAATAGGGCATATAATTAAGGACAAGGGCAAAGACGAGGGAAAGGATTTTCAGGGGGATGAGTGCATGCTTTCACCACCAGAATACCTGGGAGAGAGATAGTAAAAGTCTCCATTGGAAAATCTTAGCTTTTCATCTGATCAACCTGGTAGTACTCTTTTGATCTTAGCTCTTCGCATTCGTTTATATCTGCTTCCATAGTTGAGTCTCTGCACCTAGGTACTTGTACAGTAGAAGATCCCAACTAGTCTCAGATCCAAATCGGTGGTTCAGCCCGTTTACCTTTGGTTTGCAGGGATTTGAGAACGGCCACATTAAGTGTTGAGTTTAAGCGTAATGTTTTGGTTCCATGGGCTATGAGTTGATCCTAGGCATGGGTTGGTTAGCTAGTAATTCTGAAAGTTAGACTTTTTCACTTGCCTTGCAAATACCCTCGAGATTTCATGATCCTAAAAAGATCAGTTAGGCTTAGCTATCTAGAATCACTTAATACGTTTATCGACGATTTGCAATCCGTTAGAATAGTCCATGAGTACACAGATGTTTTGATTAGGTTAGGCGTTTACCCCTAGAACGCGGGATAGACTTCCGCATATATCCAGTTGACAATGAAAAACCAATTATCCGATCAACGATAGTTTTGGAAATGGAGGTCAAGAAACTTCGCAATCGTGAAGATTAACTAGATAAGATACGGTACAGAGAAGCTCAAGAAGATGCGACTTAGAAGACTAGATACGTGCATCATACCCTTTTTCTTAAGGGTATTTCCTTTCTCTAGGAGTTTTATGCCTACTTGTTTCTAGCTTTTAAGGTATATCCTCTAGGACATATCATCGATGCTTAGGTAGAAGCCAATGGATATAAACATGTATTTGAAACATGTTATGATTGATGGTTGCAAGTGGTTGCTCGTGGATGCATATACACACCATATGCGCTAGAACGACTTAGTCACTTTCGTATTTCATTTGTATATATGTATTTGCTTAACGGATTTAACTTGATATGTTATCATGTGGATGTTGCACATGGATGAATGGCTATGCAAACATGTAGTATTTACATAACTAGGGATGCTTGCATACATGATTGGACGCATGGCACTGACATAATTCGCATTAAGGAGGTCAACTGAATCAGTAGACCGCCTGATTTTGCATTAGATAAAGACATATACACACAGTATGCATATGAACATGAAAGCATTAGAAATATTTTTAAGGACAATGAATGCCTGTGATTGAATGGTTGAGTAGATGGGTGATTGGATAGTAGGACACATTCTTCCTAACTTGAAGATTTCAGGGATGAAATCCTTTTAAGAGGGGGAGAATGTAACACCCCATAGTTTTGTAACACTAAGTTTCACAAATTAAAGTATAATTAAATTTTAGAAGAAGAATTAAGGGAAACGAGTTACGCCATTGCGTTCGTCTCGAAATTCTGCTTGAGATAGAGTCCGAGTTTGCGTAAAGCGGACTCCATACGAAGGAAATATGACCTCCGGAAGTTTAAGAATTTATTTAAAATTCAGACAGCTCGAAAAACGGATTAAAAATTCAAAAATAGGACCAGACCCGGGCTGGGTAGAAAAATTCCTGCCCAGGGCCCAGGTCGACTCTAATATCGACAATAGTGTCGACCTGGGTGACCATAGGGTCGACCATAGTGTCGACCTGGTTGACCCAGGTCGACCATAGGGTTGACCATAGGGTCGACCTCCCCTGTCGACCTGGTCAGGTCTGGCTGGCCTGGTCTATGTTCTGGTCGAATTTCTGGGCCTGGTCTTGTCACTAGGGCTGAGTTGTCTTCTTTTGATTGGCTTCTCTTTAGAATGGATGGCTTTGATTAAACCTGGCTTCATCGACGGCTCTAATTAACTTGCAACTCTATAAAAACACCCTAGGTCTCTAACTAAAATTCACACAAAATAAGAACTTGAGCCGCCATGATGTCAGAAGAAAACTAAGGAGAGCCTCCACTTGAAAAGAGACGAACAACAATTCAAGAAACAAAACTCTAATCTAATTTCTACGCAATGTTTTCTACTCCAAGGGAAAGCTTTGCAAATTCAGAACAACAGAAACCAGAAAACAAGTTTCATCGCCCGTTGTAAGTATAGTGGTTTTCTGAATATGAATAGAAATTGCGATGTGATTCGATGTAAATGAAATTGGGGTTTTACTATTTTAAAATATTGATGTAAATTCTGTGTATTGCGTTGATTATGTCATATTTTGTATTGGGTGTTTGTGGCATAAATTGGTTGATGCGAGCCTATTGACATTTGTATATGAACATAAATATCACTTGCAAGTTTGTTGAAAAAAAAACTAGAATTGACATCTTTATGTTATGTCGTTAACATGGTTAGCATACATTCTTTTTAGGCCTAAGTTGATACTCATGTAATCATGTTCCAAGTTGAAACCTTGTATGCCTACATGACTCAAAACCTTTGTATACGTTATTATGTTTATTTGCAAGTGATAATTGGGTTTATGCAAGTACCTTTTGGTTACACAAAGTATACTAGTTTCATGTTGAAATAGGCTACTTGATGTAAAGTTAGTTTACACCTTTGGGTTATGTCAAAAAGTGGACATTTTTATGCTAGTTTGGCGTTTGACATTATGCCTAGTTATATGTGTATAAAACCATGTTTAAACAAGTCTAAAAGTATGCCGTTTCATGTGACACCTATTATGTTATTCCATGTTATACCATGTTATATCTTTATAATAGTCCATAATTTATGATTTACGTGACACCTATCTAACTAGATCCAATATTCATGTGCAAGTTTGTGACATGTTATGCAATGTTATGATTCATGTTATGCGAGATCACCTTATTTATCTAGTTACACCTTTATGTCACACGCCAATCGATAACTATGTTTAGGCCAAATTTCATAGTATAGGTTAATTGAACCTATACTCCCTTCTTTACTTTGTTTATGGATTGGGCCTTTTAGCGGGCCCAATATCTTCATACGATTAATATGAATAATCGAGCGAGAGTAAGGTTGGGATTAACTATTAAATTAAAGTATGTTAATATGTCGGCAGGCCTAAAAACCATGAAATGGGTTAAGGCCATAAAGGATATAAATTATGTACCATTAGTTTGGAATAAAACATGTGACATGAGATATTTACATAAGTAAAAGTGTAAATTTAGACAACACGACATGCTTAACCCGAGGTTGGATTGAGTTGTGATGTAAACCTGCCCGGACCCGCCCGGCTGTCCAGTAGTCACAACAATACCTATCCAATGTGGGTGGTTAAGCATTGAGCCCAATAAGGACCCGAGGTTAGACTGAGCTACGGTGTAAACCTGCCCGGAACCGACCGGCACATCCAGTAACCGTAGCAATACCTGTCTAATGTGAGTGGTCCGGTGCTCTAAGAAGCTAAGTTAGTATTGGTAAGGTTAAGTTAATCTGAACACTTAACCAACTTAACGTGTTAATAAGACAAGACTTGTAGGGGCTAAGTAACTAAGAAAAACTCTTAGCCAATTTAACATGTTAACTAGACTAGAAGGTGAGGGTAAGTAAAGTTAACACACTTAACCAATTTGACATATTAACCAGACTAGAGGGTGAGGTTAAGTAAAATCAGGACACTTAACCATTATAACTTGATGATTAGATAAGTGGGTGAGGTTAAGTAAATTTAGAATACTTAACCATTATAACACGTTAGTTAGATAAGTGGCAAGGTTAAGTAAATACACTTAGCCAATTTAATATGTTAGCTAGACTAGAGGGTAGGGTTAAGTAAACTTTGAACACTTAACCATCATAATGTGATAAATTGAACAGGGTTAAGTTGAAACATGAAGGGACAATACCTAACCATTAGAACATGTTAATTAAACATATGTTAGATTCACGTTAACTAAGGGAACATTTAACCGCTATAACATGTTAGTTAAAACAGATGGGCAAGATTAGGTTAGGGGACACTTAACCAATACCAGATGAATGGGTTGGGTTAAGTAATAAGAAATACTTAACCAACATAACTTGGTTTGTGATAGGGTTAAGTCAACATAAACTACTGATAACACTTAGCCAGTTTAATATGACAAAGGAATGGTTTAAGCTAACCTGAATTGACTAATGACATTTAACCAATCCAATTGACGAGAAAGAGGGCTAGGTAGAAAACCTTAGTTAAGAAACAATCGAGAACAGGAGCCAAGTTGAAATCCCCAGTTAAAGAAACTAAGTGATAAACCTTAGTTAACAAGATTTACGGGAAAAGAAACTAAGTGGTAAAACTTAGTTGAGAACAACTAAGTAATAATTCTTAGTCAAGAAAACTGAGCCGGTCCATAATAGATGAATAACCCGATATGGTAGACCATCGCTTAACAAGTGCATGAGAAGGAGCAAACATTTATCCGATTTCGAAAAAGGCTCCAGCGGACTGGGTTTAGAAGCAAGTAGCTTCGGGGGACGTAAGAGTACTCTTGGTCTCCCTCTGTGAGGTTGCAGATGATCTGCCTGGGCTCACAGAGGTTATGGTCTGCGTCAGAAGAACCAAGGGTATTCCTTGGTTGCAATTTAAGGCAACCTAAAGACTGCGATGGACCAGCGTGATTCGACGTGACCAGTAGCCCTGTGATAGCGACTCGTCGTCTACCTACCATCTTGAGT